>OY770263.1:130050722-131378082 GCA_963669355.1 Chorisops tibialis
CTATTGCTTTTTGAGCTTGAAAAAGTAGCTGACAGAATGAAATTTAAAGAAATGCAAATAGATGAAAACGATGTAATATTTACCTTCCTCAATATTAATGATTTTAAAAGCCCTTGTAAGAACTCACTAACAAAAACGAAAATCGCTATAATCAAAGTACCTCAATTTATAAGCGATGCAAACGAAAAGATCGATCTGCTAAGATATCATCTTGACCCCATTTTTGGAGAACATGTTGGACAAAAAAGACTGCTAGCAAAACTCAGTATGAACTACTTCTGGAAAAACATGTCAAAAGATGTATCTAAATTCGTCAAAAATTGCAACCCATGTCAAATCAATAAAGCAAAAGTTAAAAATAAGGAGCCCTTGCAACTAACGGAAACTCCTATGAAGCCCTTCGACGAAATAGTCGTCGATACAATAGGACCGTTTAAGAAAACGGTAAATGACAACCTATACGCAGTTACTATTATCTGCAACCTAACAAAATATCTTATAACTATACCAATACCGAGCAAAGAAGCTAAAACAGTAGCACAAGCGATTCTGGATCACTGTATCCTCCCTCATTTACGGACCAATGAAATCTCTTCTCACTGATAGGGGAACAGAATATAAAAATGCCCTACTGACAGAATTATACGAACTTCTAAGAATCACTCATAAAACTTCAACAGATGGTACGCTGTTGAAACACTAGGGACTGTAGAACGATCACACCGAGTATTAAACGAATATTTACGCTCGTACATCAATGAAAACCAGGACAATTGGGACAATACATGAAATACTTCACCTTTTGTCACAATATAACACCCAATGCCAGTTTCGAACTGACATTTACACCATTTGAATTAGTTTTCGGAAAAATTCCAATAACTCCTGAGTTATGCCTTAGCAACAAGATAGACCCAGTGTACAATTTTGATAGCCATGTCGCACGGATGAAGTTTGAACTTCAAACGATGCACAAATTAGCAAGACAATTTCTTGAAAACTCAAAAAGAAAATATAAGACCATTTATGATAAAGAAGTAAAACGATCTAATTTCAAGACAGGAGATATTGTCCTGTTGAGAAAGGAAAATAGAAGTAAATTTGATCCAGTCTATGACGGACCAATCAAAATAGAGGAAGTCAATCAATCTAACGCTACGCTAATAAACGTAGAAAATAACAAAAGACAATATGTACATAAAAATAGAATCATTAATATCAAGCAATAATTAAAAATGAATATAACTTTTTATTATAATTAATCCATAACGTTTAACTCTATAATAACAAAAACTGGGGCCCGTAGTTTTATATCAATATATATGTTACTTTAATTTTAAGAACCGCAGTTTTAAAACAATATATTAGTATATATATATTACTTCAATTTTAATAACCGCAGCTTTTATAACCATACATAAATGTGGAGATAAGCTGCTATACAGTTAATTAATAAAAACAATTTGAATTATTGAAAGAAATTTATTATTATCGAACTACGCGTAACCACGGCACGTTTCAGAGTACTCTTCTAACTAACTGACTCATTTTTCCCGAGTCTGCATAGATGTTGGTTGCATAGTAGTAGTTGTAATGATGCCTCTATCCCACACGGCCATCCTACAAACCATCGGGTCCCGATGGCCACGGCTACATGAGATCGGCCGCCGTTGTGGTCCTTTGAGACCCTTCACCTCGTCCTACTCGATGCACCTCGTATTTATTTAAATATCTAGTTTGGAAAAAAACTGAAACAAGACTTTTTTTGAATCAATTAAAATAAAAAATATAATTCGAATTTCTAACTGAAATACACTTTCAATTATAGTAAACCGTTGACTTTTTGTTTGAGATAATAAATTTATTTAAATATCTAGTTTGGAAAAAAACTGAAACAAGACTTTTTTTGAATCAATTAAAATAAAAAATATAATTCGAATTTCTAACTGAAATACACTTTCAATTATAGTAAACCGTAGACTTTTTGTTTTAGATAATAAATTTATTTAAATATCTAGTTTGGAAAAAAACTGAAACAAGACTTTTTTTGAATCAATTAAAATAAAAAATATAATTCGAATTTCTAACTGAAATACACTTTCAATTATAGTAAACCGTTGACTTTTTGTTTGAGATAATAAATTTATTTAAATATCTAGTTTGGAAAAAAACTGAAACAAGACTTTTTTTGAATCAATTAAAATAAAAAATATAATTCGAATTTCTAACTGAAATACACTTTCAATTATAGTAAACCGTTGACTTTTTGTTTGAGATAATAAATTTATTTAAATATCTAGTTTGGAAAAAAACTGAAACAAGACTTTTTTTGAATCAATTAAAATAAAAAAGATAATTCGAATTTCTAACTGAAATACATTTTCAATTATAGTAAACCGTTGACTTTTTGTTTGAGATAATAAATTTACCACCAAGCATTGGCTTTCTGCCTGGCGAAGCTTCCTTGGAATATTTCTTCTTCTGCGGTTCACCATTACCAACCACAATTCTTGATCCTCAAATCGAGCTGCTACAATAAAAGCAATATGTTACCTGAAAAGTAAGACTTAATTTATCGACAACAGGTAATCCCTGATACAAATGAGGAACAGTTGTGGAGGGATGTAAGTGTCGGGTAAAAGGGTTGCCGGTATGCTATTGATAATATAATATATTATATAAAAATAGATATAATCCAACTGAAGGTATGAGGTATCATGAACTGAGTCACACATTACCCATCATCGTAAGTTGAGTCAGCTATGAAGACACGGCCCGGTCTTAACGTTCATAACATCTTACATTCGTCTGTAGCCAATTCGGAGTCCACTGACAGACGGAGTTCACCTAGCGAAAAAGCGAAGGTGTCGACATAACATCTACTGTAAAGAACAAACAATTCAAAAAATAATCATTCTTGGTATATTTAAATCACGTGTTTATTACTCAGCTTACAAAAGCGTAGAATTAAAAAAAGAAAATACAAAAAAACTACAAAAGCAGAACCTCAAATCTGTAGCAATGAGGGTGTGAAAACATGAAATACTCATAATTTATTCTTCTCCTTATAATGTTAATGTAAAAATAATGCCGTCCTACTCGATACAAGTAGTATTTTTATGAAAACAAATTATGCGAAGATTGGTGAATAATTTATTTCGGTTTTCGTCCCCGCGTCCAACTGTTTAACTTGATTTTCTTGTTGACATTCTTCATATCCTCCTCGAATTTTTCGTTTTGGTGTTGTTGAGAGAGCCTTCAAGTACGAAAAAACAGATTTGAAATAAGACAATAAAATTAATTCCCCAGCTGTAACTTCATAAGCGTTTTCTTTCTTTGTTTCTCGTTTCCAAATACTGCCACTAAATATGGAAAAATAGTGAAAACCGATAGAAGTAAAACTAAGACATTTCTGCGTTTTTCACAAAGGTAAACATGTGTTGTGTCGTTATCTGTATTACTCGTATCATGGACAACTCGGTTTTTTTTGTCGAATTGAGATAATTACATGAACAATACATTTTCGTTTTTACCACAGTTAATTATTACCATTCTTCTCGATTTAATTCAAAATTTATGCGCAATGTACAGATACAAGCACTGTTAAGATGGTACAAGTGCAGCTGGACCGAGCATAGGAAGTGCTACATTTAACTCACCTTGAGAAACGAATCCAGTCGTCCTTGTGTCGAAGTTTTTTTCCGATTTTATTATTGTCTTAGTATCATTTGGTAAACGTTCTTCGCTAAATTGTTGATCGCCGCATAACCAGAC
Source organism: Chorisops tibialis (assembly GCA_963669355.1). Taxonomy (NCBI): domain Eukaryota; kingdom Metazoa; phylum Arthropoda; class Insecta; order Diptera; family Stratiomyidae; genus Chorisops; species Chorisops tibialis. The sequence goes on from OY770263.1 coordinate 130,054,497, forward strand.
CAGACTTCCTCGGGTTCGCTCGATTTCAACTGAAATATGAATTTTCTCTACAATTTAGTGAAATTGAAAAATTGCTTTTTTGCGTCAGTTTCATCTGGATTCGTAGTGTCTGGATGTTCGAAATGTTCGCGAGCCGTTTGATAATTCCAATTTTCTGGAATTGTGTACTTATTATTATCAATGTTCTCGATAATTGTTTCGATATTATGTGACATTAACACCCGGAACCGCAGCACCCGGGAATAAGGAACAAGATCATTTTCTCAAATTTTGGACAAGAATAAGGAGCGTTCATCCAATTCAGTTTTGCTTTCCGGCAAACCAATCGCCATAAGCAGCGGTCAATAGGGCACCTGAAATAAAAGTTGGCCAGTTACTTCATAATTTAACAGTCTGAGATGTTCATGAAATGATGAAATAGGAATTAGGATGATAAATTCGGAAGCTCATTGGCTCGAGTCTTCAGTAGTCTGAGCTAAGGGGCGAGATTTGAAAGAAGTTTTTAAAAATGTTCCTAATTGAGGCAGTACAGACAGAGGCGGGAAAAGGTCTACGAGCCCGGAGGTCTTGATAATTTCGCTGTTTTAGAAATTCTTACACTGACCTGTAGCCTGTAGGAGTTGGCCGCTAATCATTGGCAATAGCGTAAAACGAACGATGATTTGAAGAAGACAGAAACGTACCCCTAGTTGTGAGGAAGCAGGTTTTTGTTGTCGAAAAAGTAGGAATAACCGATAACCGCCAGGAAAGTTATGACAGATGTCATTTGAGAGAAAAAAATTTGAATAATTCAATGTTGCGGTGTGGCAATGCTTTTTATGTGTGGTAAGTCCGTTATTCCATACAACTTTGAAATTGTTTTAGTTTAAAACAAAAGACGATCAGACGTCATTTGTGTTTTTGGGATTTTCGCAATCAATCGGATTCTTCGAATCATTTCCTTTTTGCTGAAGCAGCAGAATATCAAATTTGAAAAGTAAATATGAGACTAGGTGTTCCCTAAAGCAGATAATCTAGATTTTGTGTTTCAGGCCACAGCAAGACGAACAAGACGCAAGATCGCGTTTCCTCTGCAAACGCTAACGCTCGCGATCGGTAAGTTTGCCATTGATTTTGAGATTTTATTGAAAGCTTCTTCTCGGCACGTCTGAAGTAGAACTTTAATTTAAAAAGGTTGACCAGACTAATCGGCATTTCCTCCTCTCTGTTTGCAGTGGCAAAACGAAAGAAGATATAATTTAGTGCAGGCAGCTGGAATACAACGAGTAAGGCTTCGCCGTCACAGCAGCAATCGACTTTTAACTAACGACTTTTAAGTAACTTAAATTTGGTGGTGCACAGTCGTTAACGACAGTAATATTTATCTTTCGTCAAGCTTGCACAGCGCACGGTAAGCTATTGTTGAAATTCCCATAAACATAGAGTAGTAAGAATTTGCATATGTCTCCCTGTTCGACAGCAGCCATATTTTGCTGTATGAAAATAGTGGTACTTGTAGTATAAAAAAAGGACTCATACCTCATACTCATACCTAGTACAAATGTGGGACCGGGCTGAAGACATGTTATTAAACACAATTGACTGCCACGGCCAATGAATTATTTGGAATGTGGGTCAACTTCTCCATCATCCAGTTATTCCTACACAAATTATCAATCTCTTTTAATTTTCTTTTAACTTATTTGCTATTTAATTGTAATACTCTAGTGGAAATCAACCTTATTGAAGTGCGCAAAGGGTTTTATTTTAAGCACAAATAAAACCACCAGTTTACTACGTTCATCGCAAAACTTTATGGAATATATATATATTATTTCTATTATAAATGCAATCTTCGAGTATATAAATAGTTTGAATCCCCACCTTCTTCCACCACCTCCCACACAAACTAAACTAAAATACTACACTGTAATTTTATCGGTGCGTATAACTTTCATCGCGCTAAGATTTTGTACTACATCCTTAATTAGCACTGTTATTAATGTCGCGAAAAATTAATTAACCGATTGGCTCCACTGTTTAATACTTTAAACGACTGGTAGTTCTTGCTTTAGAAGCTTTATTAGACTACGATATTTACACGTCTTAATCCTAATTATATTCAAAATTTCTTAATGATTATTGCATAGATTGCATATTTGTTGCTGATGAGCACACGCCAAAGTCCAAGTATGCTTGAACTTTGGAAATGTGTCTCATCAGCGTAAAGAATAAATATTATCGAATGATTTTAGTCATTGACCCACGCACGTTAATAAATGCACCATTGCATTTATTACCTTGTACGTAGGTCGCTGACATTTGTCTTCGATAATATGATGGCATGTGCAATCTGAGGATTGGCACGTGCGATTAAAATTGTGCAATTAGACGAATTGTACAAAACGTTTTTTTGCAATAGCGCAAAAACTACAGCTGATTGAATAAAATCGGATTATTTCTGAAATCACCGTGCTAAAATGGCCCTAAAAATTTTACTGTCTGGCTTACAGCAAAATAACTGCCAGCCTGTGTTAAATATGTAGCTCTAAAATATGACAAGATTTTAACTCAATACCTGTACTGGACTTTGAGATAAAACGAATTTTGATAAGTGCACCATTTTTGAAAAGCTCCCCATTTCCTGTCGGTATGTCCAAATTTTATGTGCTTCTCATATTTCGCTGGCAAACCTAGCAAGTTTAACTTATATAGCTTGAGAGAGAGAGTCGAGATATTAATTTGAAAGTATTTTTCGTTGCAAAACGTTAAAATTATTTGCTTCCCACAAAGTCGATTATGATGTACCCATATGCTATTTAAATAATCCTAAAATATAAATTAGTAGTATTAAGCAATTCTGAAGTTATAACAACTTGGAAAAAAAAATTCAGCAGGCAATTTGTTTCTAGCGCTGTCTTTTCGGATTCCGATGGATAAAAATTTAATTATTTTTGAATTTTGTCCCAGAAAACCTTTTCTGTATGTGTGTCGATCGTTAGCTTTCAAGCTAGAGCCATACTTGAGATATTCGAAGTTGTAGTTTTCGGTTCTGGTGCATCCTCCGAATTCCCCTTAATTCCTACACCCTCCAAAATTGAGACCAACGTTCATCCACAATCCACCCAAACCTGGGAGTTTATGTGCGTTCAGCGTCCACGTACGACGTACAGACGGACGGTTTTTTTTCGCATTTTTAGGCTAATTTAGTTATGAAATGCGAGAAAAAAGTTCAGAGAAGCAAATTTTTATTTTCTGTGTCCATCGCAATACTTTATTATTAGAATAATAAAGTAAAATTGCATCACAACTTTTCCAATTTTTTCAACTCTTCAACTTCTGTATGATTTTATGGATATGGCATATAATAGAATGAACCAAATTTCTGGAAACTTACTACAGCATGAAGAAATGATCTTGATCTAACTCCCACTGGGAAATAATTCTCACCAAAATGTCATCGAATTAAAATTTTGGGAGGACTTCCAACAAAGGCGTCGGCAGAAGGGGGCAATGTTGACATCTGCCGCCCTCCCTGGAGTTTGACTTCTATTTACTACACTACAAAAATATGTACATACATATTACATATAAAGTCATCTTAGCATACTGTCTGGATGATCCTTCTTCTAAAAAACCTGGGAATATACAATCATCTGATGACGTTGCGCAGGAGAGTAGTAACTAATGCGGTGGGTGAGTCAACAAAGCACACGACAAGTGCATCTCTCTTGTCGCGGACTCTGCTGAGTACTCATACATACGATATCAGAATCGAGAGCGATCAGCCGCATTCATCGCCTCCACTACAAGTTAGGGTGCGTACATTAGCAATCGAGCAACAGCTAGTCAGGGTCGCCCCATTTCTACATACACAAAAAATTATATTACAGACCTATCTAATTCGAAGATCCTTTTTAAAATTGCGGACAAAAAGCTGGGATACTCACGAAAAAGCCTTGCGAGATTTGCATGAGATTTTTCTATACATAAATACATTAAAAATAGTAACAAGACCTTTATTTTCAAAATTTTTGAGCATGAAACTGGTTATTGCGAAAGATTTCAAAGTTCGTAAGACTAAGAAAAGATTTCCGGATTCTGTTAACGTTACGCTTTATTATTCGTGACGTTTCGGTTTCTACTGAGACCTTTATCATAAATAATAAAGGTCTCAGCAGAGACCGAAACGTCACGAATAATAAAGCGTGACAGTGTAGAATCCGGAAATCTTTTCTTTCAATTCGAAATTCACTGTGAAAATATTCACCAAATCATTCGCAAGACTAGTTGGCTTCAATACTCAAATTGAACTATAGCGGATATTTTAAATTAACGACCTTCTGTCGTCGACCCTCAATCCAATTCATAGCAGCACACTTGAAAACAGTAATCTGTATCCTTCAAACGCAGTAAGTCATTTCATTCATTTAATTCTGAAATCATTGTAACTTTAGATACCTCCAAGTGTCTAGGATTTCTCCGAAGGTGCAACAAATATTTTATGCTATCTGATACTGCAACCATCTAAAAGTCCCAAATCAGACAACGACTCCAGTACAATTATCGCATATCTGGGCGTTCCGACTTCTTACAGATTCTCTTTTCAGAACGACATGTGTTATAGGCAATTTTGGCCTTTATATTCAATGCACAAACACAGTCATGGAGGGAAGAACTGGGATTGGGAAAGGAGGGGAACGGGAGTGAGAACGACCATAATGAGTGGAGAAGCTGGTATATTTTTCGGTTTTACTGGATGATACTGACAAATATTTGCAGATGTTATGGGGGACCGAATGGTAGAAAACAAACACTACAACCATCTACTGAGTATCTCGGCCTTCTTGAAGTGGAACCGTTTCACTTTTATATCGTTTATTTCGAATAATTTTTCATCACAGTAGCAACCGAAAATTTGTGCTTAAAGAATCCCACTGACTGGAGTGAGAATCGGACCCACGACCTTCTTAGAGATGATGCCACCACGGCATCCATAAACTCCCTTGAACATCTTCGAAATGTCGGAGTATTCACTATCTACTACAAATATTTCTCCATGGCTGCTGTAGTGGTAAAATAAACTGCCAACAAGTCGGGCGAAACTTTATTATTCTTGGGACAAGTTGCGGATGCGTGGAAAGTCAATATGCAGGTTAGAGTGGTTAGGGAAGACTAAGTGAAAGGGGGTTCTTGGGCAGGACAGTTGTCAACACTTTGCGGAAACGTTCAAAAGCTCCAGTATATATAACCAATATTTCGTTCGTTTATTTATGCAAGTTTGAGTTTTTTGAGGGGAGGGATGAGGGTTGATAGTAAGGGTCGGTGGATGTTAATAGTTTTTTAATTGACGTCCAATATTCTCTGTATAGAATGTCAGTTTCATAGACGAAGTTGCATAGAATAAGATTCTGTGTATTTTACATTCACGAAACCAACATTTGTATGGGAGGGGGTAGAGAAGGTAGGGGAATCGTAAAGATTGTGACGCAATTTTATTTCCTTTCTGTTGTAGTCTTCTCGTACAAAATTTCAAGTTCGCAGCTTTTAACTTGTTGGTTATTAGTTGGTTCAATGAAATAGGTAGAAATGATACTTTTGTATGGGAGGGGGTAGAAGGGCAAGCGTGATTGCAAAACTTTTAACAAAATTTCATTTCAATTATTTTTATAAGTTTTCCGGCAAAAATTGAAATGGATAGCTTTTAAGAGTTAGCTGATAACCGATTTCTTAAAAATGCTCGAAAAAATAATTTTGTATGGGAGGGGGTAGAAGAGGTAGGGGAATTGCAAAATTTGTGATGCAATTTTCTTTTCTTTCTCTAGTAAGGTGCTCGTACAAAATTTCAAGTTCGTAGCTTTTAATTTGTTGTTTATTAGTTGATTTAATGAAATTGGTCGAAATCATACTTTTGTATGGGAGGGGGTAGAAGGGCAAGTGCTATTTTGAAACTTTTGAAATAATTTTATTTTAAATATTTTTATAAGTTCTTATGCAAAATTTCAAATTGATAGCTTTTAATAGTTAGGTGATAATTAATTTCTTAAAAATGGTCGAAAAAATAATTTTGTATGGGAGGGGGTAGAAGTTTCAAAGGTATTCGACCAGTTAATATCTAATACGTTTGGGGATTTTTTTTAAATGTATTTCCCAAATTTTCAAGTTTCTACCTTAAAATTACATCCAAAAATTTTCAGTTTTCGTGTTTTTTTCGCTGCACATGAAACACCTTGTGCCCCTTAGACCGTGCTGGTCGGTTCGTAACAATTGTGGATCAAATTATTATTTTTTTTCTATGTATATAAAATAGATGTATCCACATGCAAAATTTAAAGTTTCTATCTTTGACCAGAGTCCTAAAAAAATCACTCAAAATTTTCGACATTTTTGCTTACCACCTCCCTCCCTTTACACCCCCTAACTTAAAATTTTTATCAAAATTATAAATTATATAGTTCTATAATCTGACGAATTTTTGATTTGATATCTGCACACAATTTTGAGATATAACGATTTCTAATTTTGAAAAGTGCACCATTTTTTAAATGCTCCCCATTTCCCCCCACTACTATTATGACCAAATTTTATATTTTTTTTATATTTCGCTAGTATAGCTTAGTATATGCTTTAAATTTCAATTACATAGCTTAAGAGATAGTTGAGATATTAATTCTTAAGTGTTTTTCTTTGCACCCCCCCTGACCCTCCCCCTTACAATAATTAGCCTATTTCTAAGCTTATTCTGATGGATCTATATGCCATCTTAATTGTTCCAAAATATGAATTTTTTATGGTAAGTAGTTTCGAAGATATAACCATTTCAAAAAAAGATTCGGCCGACAATTTGTTTTTAGCCCCCCCTTTTCGGACGCCAATGGATAAAAAAATTAAATTATTTTTGGAGTATGCCCCACAACTTTCTCTATATGTATGCTGATTTTCATCTTTCTATCTGCATTCGTGGTGAAGATATTAGCAAGTGTATTTTTCGACTTTTTCCATCCCCCCGCCTCCCCCTTCCACCCCACAATCCCCAAAATTTGGATAATGGAGCTCACTTACCAAATTAACAATCCACCCAAAAACCAACATTCTACCTTTAACGGTTTTGGAGGTACGAGTCCATATGTACGGCGTACGGCGTACGGCGGGACGGATTTTTTTTTTTTGCTTTTTTAGGCTAATTTAGTCATGAAACGCGAAAAAACAAAATTTCAGGGTAGCAAATTTTTTTTTTTTTCTGTGTCGATCACAATACTTTATTATTAAAAAATAATAAAGTAATTAGTCTTTTTTTAAGGCACTGATTATAACTTAGGAAGAGTATGAAATTTGGTAGTGTTATGAAAATTTTGAGGGAGAGAGACGGAAATGGAGATGGACATTATTTTTAAAGCGCTAAAGATTACACTTGCTTGGAAATAAGTAAGCAGGCAAAATACCGGACGTTCGGGAGTTAAATGACTGTCTATATTTCACTGTACGAATGGGAATAGGATTGACGGTACACTCGTGCGCGTGGTTAGCTTCCCGAGTGTTTCGGAGAAAAATGATAAAGTGGAGGAATGAGTGATCTAAGCTCCGCACTGCATTTACTATGAAAGTAGCGATAGCAAATGCTGAGTACTCCGTTGTTCCTACGATGCTCGAGGGAGTCAATTGAAATCATAATGGTGTCATCTCCAATAAGTCAGAACGCATGTTTTTGGATTCAATCAAGCAACGCAAGGTGTGTTTTAGGTACCCCAGCCCATAAATGCAAATCGTGCTCTGAACGATGCCGAATGTAAGCCTGGTGATAGTAGGTAGTAAGTCGTGGGGCGTAAAACATTTTTTACATTTGCGAAGAATACCTAGACGTTTGAAGGTATCAAAGGCAACATCAAAGATAAGTTTGCTACAATCAAGATGGCTATTTAACTGTACGTCTAATACGATAAACTCATCTAAGGAGCAAATTGGTACCCCATTAAAGGCAAAATTAGACGACGACGCTGGGGCATCACTTTTAAGAGAAAGATGATAGGCCTGTGTTTTAGCACCTTTGACGTCTACTCTATTTTTCCTGCCCCATTCCAGGATTAAGTCGAAATCGGAGTCCAGCAAACCGAGTAACTTCCTGCGTTTGGAAGAATTAGATTACTTGTAAGAATCCGCAGCAGAGTTAAATTAAAAGTGTTATCTAAAGCACTGTCAACTGAAAAACTATGTATTAGATTGAGAGTAGAAGACAAAAGGTCGTTAATGGATACAAAGAGCAGATTAGTCGATAGGACAGAACCCAGAGGGACACCATATTTAGTTGGAAAAGAGGAAGAACTAACGCCATTTAACACTACTCGTATAGTGCGTTCGGACAGGAAACTCTCAATCCATCCAAAGAAGGTAGCATCGCTGCCAATGACCGTTAAATTAACAAGGAGACATTCATGCCAAACCCTGTCAAAAGCTTTTGCAATGTCGTAAGCTTGAACTTTACCTTAACCGTATTTGTGCAAGCAAGAGTTCCAAAGTTCAGTCAGGTAGACTAAGAGATCTCCCATCGACCTTCCAGAACGGAAACCATATTGGCAATTGTCGATAAGCCGGTTATCCTCAACATAGTGAATGATTTTGCGATTAACGGCAGTTTTCATAATTCCGTCATTTAGAGAGCACTTAAGTAATGGCTATCGGGCGGTAGTTGGCCGGGTTCGCTTTGCCTCCTGTCATGGTAATTGAACAACTTTCCACAATCGCGGAAAGCACCCAGAAAGTGTTTCCAAGGGTTCCAAGAGCATCCAAAAAGAAACATTCACCGACTTCTTTTATCCTGTAAGTCCTTTCTAAACTGTTTGCACGTTTTCGTTTTGCTTTTTCCATCTCTAAATCAACTGGACTATACGCTACAATACCAAAGAGAGACCCCTAAGCTTAATGTCCTTAAAAAAAAAACGATCGTACTCTGGTACTAATGGCCACACCCAAAACTTGTATCATTTCTCGCGTTCACTTTGTACTTCGCCTAAGCAGTGTAAACGCGATTATTTCATTTGTTTATTAAATGTGCTTAAAAATGAGAACCCTAAAATTCTACCATTCTGAAAACTTTCCACCACTCCAAACCTGTGAAAAAATCCTGCTACCGCCATTAATTTCCAAATACTATATCTACAGCTAAATACATATATCATAAAACTAAATTTGCAGATCAGTGTATAGACATCAGTCGCTGGTATTCTGTGTAATAAAGTTGCACCCGACATGTGGCCAGATATTTTTGTGCTCTACATGAAATCTGAGAGTATTATAAATTTGATCTAACGTTTGTAACGTTAAGAAATAAGGCTCGGAGAAAAAAAAAGAATTGGACTGAAGCTTGTTCAATAGCTCAAAAACTTCAAAACAGGATGTCCGCCTGTTCGATCTCTAGCTTGAAAATGCGTTGAGCTAGAAAGTTCAAATTTAGTAGACGTCGTTTTTGACAAAAAAGGAAGGTCGAGTCTATGAACGGGCCAAATCGCGCCGCTCCTACTAATTCCTCCCATACAAAATTACACAAGTTCAGAATTTCCCAATAAACTGATTTTCTCGAGAACACATTATTTCTATGATAAATTCAATCTAACATATGGTATGAAAAGTATTCTAGTCCATTTACTGCTTCCACCAGCTCCCATACAAAATGCAATTTTTCAAGAAATACTATAAGCCAATTTGTTCAGTACGCATAAAATTTATCAAGGTGAAATTATGTACTAAATATTTATTATTAGTAATACTGAAGAAAACTTAGACAATTAGGGTCACTGCTTCTACCTTCTCCCATACAATATGACACAATTTCGCAACTTTATAAAAAGTGGAGTTCCTTGGAAAGTATGAATGTTACTGATCTAAAATTTGTGAAATATCAACTGCATTATGTTAGTATTTATTTCTGAGAAAACCATTAAAAACCCCCTACTCCTTCTACCACTCCACATACTAAATTTCTTAAGATAACACATTGAATTGTATCTCATCCAGAGTATCGTGATGATTGGGTTTTACGAGCAATCGTAGTCCTATTATATTAACTGCTAAATATTAGCATTGAAGTAGCAAATCAACATTTCCGAACAACTGTATTTCTTACTTCATAATTAAAGAAGATAGTGTTTTACTGTATGATACGACTCCTTTTCATCAATCTACCTCCACAACTTGCACGCATGAAACAAATAAGAAACATAGGTATGTATAAACCCACAGAGTTACATCCTTACAAGTCAATGAGCTGAGCCCGCGGGAATTGAATGAAACGTATTACATTTGATTGAAATTATATTAAATTCTGATTACAGTACAATTATCAACAAAGAAGCATTCTTGATATTGATGAAATAATTAATTTTGCGTCTTTCTCAATAATAAAATGAATAAATTTATTTACAGTACGACCGCGGTTAACACAACTCCTCGACTTTCGTAAGACATGATTTCTTACTATTGTTAATTCAATTAGTGTAAACTATACAAAAAATTTACGTCGATTAGTATGACTTTTCTTTGTCTTATTACATTCTAGATGAAATCTGAGAGTATTATAAGTTTCCAACGTGTGAAATCCAAAAATATTAACAAGTCCTCCAGTGTTTGTACTTCTCTTGGCTTGGTTATCCGTTCTTCGTAAAACTTCAACGTGTCGTTATCAATTGTTTGTGATAATAGATGTGTTGAAATTGGACTCCACGCATCAGTCTCAATTCCTAAATATTAAGGAACCTGAGTATGGGGAGGCCAGGGTCCGATTTTGGGCTGTAGCGCCATTGTAGAAGAAGATACCAATCTCTCTTTATTCAAACTTATTTACAATCAATTTCATACTTTTCTGAATCAACGTAATTTTTTGTTCTAAATTGATTTAATGTTATTAGTATATAGTGAACTTTCGTCAGTGCGAAATTGGTGTAAAGCTAACGATCTTAATCATTTTTGAAGTGTTACAAAATCCACTTACAAAATCCATCTTCGCTGCAAATATTTGTTACGGGCCCCGCTGGATGTGGTAAAACTTTTGTGATCAATGTGCTGCTGTTCGTACTCCAACCATCTCAAGCCTAATGAAAACGTCTTTCTCACCAGGTGTCTTGCAATATGATTGGAAGATAGCTACTATCACACCTACACTTAAAAAGGGCGATAAGATCAATATCATTAACCTCAGTGGCATGCAAGTCCATGTATAAAATTATAGTTTCGAAAATGCGGCAACTCATGAACGAACAAAACATATATCCAAAAAACCAACATGGTTTCCCACCAGGACGATCAGTAATTTGTAACCCCTGCTCACTAGACAACTGGGTTCGAAGTTTTGATGAAAGGCAGCCTAGTGACGTTTTTTATCTGGAATTCGAAAAGGCGTTTGATCGTGTTCCAATCAACAGACTGACTGCTGGCGAAATTACATCACTCAGGATTGAACTGGATTAAGGCATTTATCACCGGGAGAAAATTTTCAGCTAGAATCGGGGGAACACTGTCAACAACGCGCGAAGAATTAAGTGGCGTGCCACAAGGCTCAGTGTCAGGTCCCTTGCTGTACATACTATACGCAGCTGACCTGCAGCATCGCTGTCAATCGCAATTGACCTCTTTCGCGGATGATATGAAAGCTTCCGGGAATCATAACTTACAATCCATATTTTAAGAAGGACATTTACCAGCTAGAGCTAGTCCAACGACGAGCGACAAAAATCCCTCGGGAATTGAAAAGTTTAGACCATGAAGAAAGGTTGCAGTATCTTCGTCTTCCGTCGCTGGAGCACTGTGAAGATATTACGAGATTGTATACTGAAAACACAAATTGCAAGCTAAGAGGACATAAATATAAAATTAAAAGATCAATCCAAAGTTCGAGTACAATGCCTCTTCGTAATTTTCTACTCAATCGAGTAGTGGACATGTGGAATGACCTATCAAGTGAAGTAATTAGCGCATCTACCACTAACAACTTTAAAAATCGTTTGGATAACTACAACTCTTTCTGTAATGCCACACAGTTTTTGTTAATTTTTCTGGTCATACCATTTCGAAATGTAATTTATAGAAGTTTTTCTTTTAATCTAACTCATTTACTTTCTTCAAACTTCTTTTTCCTTATTATTTTCTTCAATTTTCTTTCTTGTAATTCATATAAATATATCTATATAAATAATTCGAAAATGTGAGTATAAATTACGACTACAGTAGAATACATTGTGACAAAATTTCGTCTTTTCAGCTTTACTAGTTTCAAATTTGAGTAAGGAGGACACGGACGGACAGACGGACGGACAGACGGACGTACTTTCGGTTTCGAGATCGTTGAGAATTTTTTTTTGTACATTCGGTTTAGATATTTCTGAGAGATATTTTTTTTCCTCCGAGCCTTATTTCTTAGCGCTACAAACTTTGTGGCGAAGTCATTGCACTCTAAATTTTTAATTTCAAACTATTCCGCAATATGCTGCCTGTTGACCGAAAACTCTGCACGATATGCGGAAAGAGATTTTCGAAGGTTTCAACCCTAAACAGGCACGTAGCGGAAATACACGAAAAAAATTTTGACGCACAGTGCGAAATCTGCGCAAAGATATGTTCTACTCGCACAACACTGCAGGTCCACATAAGGGAGATGCACGCAAAAAACGAGGTCAAACTGTTTCTTCATAGGCTGACTGCTGGCGTAAGACAGTGCACAATCTGCGAAAAGAGATTTTCGAGTCTCAGAAACTTAAAAAAACACGTAGCAACCATTCACGGCACCATGGATGCCGAGGCTTTGAGCGAAGCGGCTAACATGTTGCCGCCGCGTAAGTCGCGACCTTACCAGTGCCTGAAATGCGACAGAACGTACACACTCGCCCGTAGCTTGATTCTACACAAAAGGTTGAGCCACAAGTGGTGGGTAAAGCCCGGGCGCAAAAAACATGGACAACGCGCGCGTCGAAAGCGCGCAACCCAAATTAAAGATGCCGACGACGCCGGCATCGGGGTGACGTGCACCCTCATTTTAACTGAGGGGCCGTCTGGGCGATTCTTCGTCGAATGCGGCCTGAGCGTGCTGGAGAACCGCAGCACGTATGGCGTCCTGGCCTTGCAGGGAAAAGTGGCCAATGCGCTCAAGATGAGCGAAAACCGCCGGTTGAACGACCTCCAATTCGAAAAGATCGTCGAAGCGGTCGGACTGGAGCGCGGCAAGGAGTACAATACTCCGGAGGATCTGCAGTCGTTGCGGTATAATCGCATCGTGATGGCCTTCGACCCTGATGCGGACGGCGGCCACATCGAGATTCTTGTCACGAACTTCCTCAAGCAGGATTGTCCAAGCCTTCTGAAGCATTCCTTTTTGTACAGCTTCCGAACTCCTGCCTTCACGGCAACGAAAGGAGAAATTTATCTACAATTCTACTCGCAAAACGAATTGGATGACTGGAAGTCTGACGAAAAGAATTCCGACAACTTCGTAGTACTGCCCCGCAGAAGTCTCGGTGGCTGGAGTAGTAGCGAGGCAAAGGATTTGTTCCTTCGTTTCGAAGAACACATTACGCCGACAACATCGCAGAACGTGAGCAGTGTACAGGAAACACTGTCTGAAAAATTTATTGAGGCAAGTGTCGCCCGCTCCATTCCATCTGCAATAGACGGATTGACCCACATCCAGAGGACTATTTTACGGACGTTTTTCCTTCAGTTCGAAGGGCAGCGTGTGTATGTTAGCACTTTGGCAGAGGCTGTAGTTAATGCCATGAGCCATAAGACCCATAATAAATCAGTGTGTGATTCAATTATGCGAATGACCCGCGAGTACGTGGGAGAGCTCAACGTGGCATGGCTGAACGCAAAGGGCCAGTCGAGGTCACGGGTGTGGGGAGGTGTGAACAAAGCCACATCAAAATACATCGAAGTGGAGTTATCCCCAATAACCCGTAAGATTTATGATCCACGGGATCAAATTACCTCCAACCAGGGGGGACAATACTTAGTGCCGGTAATACCCGTGGCCGTATTGAACCCAATGAACAACGTCGCAGCGGGGCATAACACCTATACACACGGTCACGATATCCACGATATCATCGATGTGATTCGGTGTGTAATCGGCGGTGAGGAACCGCGGCCACTGAAGCCTGCCCACAGAAAGTTCAAAGGAAAAATATCTCAAAATATGCTCGGAGAATGGTTCTCACATGGCAACATTGCCATTCTCGACAGAGAGCAAAGAAAAATTGCAATTACGGAGTTGCCGATTGGAGTATGGACTGAACCATACAAAATCGACGTCTTGCGGCCAATGCAGGAGTCGGAAATAATTTCGTCACTGAAGGATATGAGCACAGACGAGCACATCCACTTCACTGCAACGCTTTCGGCCGAAGAGTTTGCAGATTGTGATCGGACGCGGAACGGTTTCTTCGACACATTCAATCTCAGCAAAAAACTGCAAAGAGAAGTGGCCAACTTTTTGCTTGAGGATGGCTCCGTCAAGTACTTTTGCTCATCAATCGAATTGGTTCGAAAGTGGTGGGGCGCTCGCGTCAAAATGTACGAGAAGCGCAAGGCCAATTTGGAAGAAGCTCTAAAAACAGAGATTGAAAACTTCCGAAAAACCCATCGTCGAGAGGAGGAAATAGCTGAGAAGCAATCCGAGTTGATGGAGCTGCAGCGAAAAACCCCTCCGGAGATGTGGGAGGAGGATGTGGTCGAGGTACAATGGATCTACGCAAGTCCGCGGAGAGACCCTCCAACTTACCCCGAGGTCGTCGATTTTGTCGACGATGCTTTGTTCGGAGTGATGGAAGTAGATGACGAAGAAGCGGTTGAAGCAATAGAGGAGACCGTCCTCCCCGCGAACCGCCCAACAACACCAGTTGTGCAACTAATAGCCGCACCACCGCCGACCAATTCTCGAGTTGGACTCGACAACATCGCCAACAACTGCTACGCAAACAGTGTTCTGCAGGCCCTACGTATGACCGCGGCATTCACGCGGAACATACTGCAATTGAGGTCGATAGGCGGCAGACTTGAGGACTTGCAGCAATTATTTGACTTGCTGATGCACTCCAACCGAACCTCAATCACACCAGAAACGGTCATTCGCAAATACACAGAAGGTGCATTTGAGTGGGGTGAACAGCACGACAGTGATGAATTTCTGAATCACCTCCTCGTCTGTGTCAGCGAGGACCTACTGTACCAGTCGACGATGACTGCAACCGAGGACTTATTCTCGACAGAAATAGCAATAGACTACAAGTGCTTGACGTGCGATCAAATGAGCACGACTCACGAATCACGCCGCAATCTGAGGCTCGCCGTCCTCAACAACTCGGAATGTTGTTCCGTCTCAGCCTTGATGCGGCATTATTGGTCCCGCGAAGCAGCCAAATACACTTGCGACAACTGCCAGGACGAGAGAGACTTCGAAAAAACCGAAAAAATGACGAACCCCCCCAGTCATCTCATCATCACTTTGGATAGAGTGAGAATGAACGAGTTGGGAATGGGAGTCAAAGTGGACCGCAAGGTGACCATTAATGAGTTCATCGACGTTGCATTCACCCCGCGCGACGCAACAACGGAGCGTCTTGTAGTCTACAAGATATATGCCGCTGTGGTTCACTCGGGTGAGGTAGTGGACTCGGGCCACTATTACACGTATGCGCTCGACAGTACAACGGATACTTGGCATAAATTCAATGACCACATCGTGACAAGTTGCTCCCTTTCCGAGCTGAAAAACTTGCAATACCCCGACACACCGTACGTTCTATTCTATGAACAGATATCTGTATTCGACGAGTTTGTATGGGATGGATCTCGTTCGTCTGCGATGGAGGCAGCAACACAAAACGAGCAACCAGACGACAGTGCTTCAGTAGGTCACTCGTCGGACATACAAATGGAAGAAGTCTGGAAAGACGCGGACATGTCGCAGGCTGCCCAATCCATCACCCACCTACCGCAAGTTGCAGTGAACAATTCTGTCGAACTCAGTACGTACCCACTGCAATTTAACATCTCTCAATTGGATTTATCTGGAAATACTATAATCACGTATTCCTACTCTTCGCAGCACAGCGAAAAAGCCCTTTTCAGGCAGGATGCGAAAGTAAGAGATCCCAAGGGGAATGCGACAACGTTGAACAAAGGTCGCAGTTGTAACGTCTGCAAAGAGACCTTTGAAAGCAGTGAAGAGCTGAAAAAGCACAAATCGCAGCACAACGGAGAAAAACCCTTCGCCTGCCAGCAATGTCCCAAGACGTTTAAACGACGTCAGGAGCGGGACCGACATTTCCTGTCGCACGAGCGCCGCAACCTTAAAATGTTGGAAAAATCCATTCCAAAATGCGCGTACTGCGGGAAGATTTTCAAACGCCCGTATAACCTGAGACACCACGTCACACACATTCACGAGCGTTACCCCTTGAATATCCCGCAGTAATGTGGAAATAAAAATAAGAAATAAGGATTTCGGAGACTTTGGCACTAGCGTCATATAAGACACTGAGGTAATTCAGGACTATATACGTCTTCATGGGCTGTGTTCAAAGCCTCGCCTAGGCATTGCATATAAGACACTGAGGTAACTCAGGACTATATGCGCCTAGGCATTGCATATAAGACACTGAGGTAACTCAGGACTATATGCGCCTAGGCACTGCATATAAGACACTGAGGTAACTCAGGACTATATGCGCCTAGGCATTGCATATAAGACACTGAGGTAACTCAGGACTATATGCGCCTAGGCACTGCATATAAGACACTGAGGTAACCCAGGACTATATGCGCCTAGGCACTGCATATAAGACACTGAGGTAACCCAGGACTATATGCGCCTAGGCACTGCATATAAGACACTGAGGTAACTCAGGACTATATGCGCCTAGGCATTGCATATAAGACACTGAGGTAACTCAGGACTATATGCGCCTAGGCATTGCATATAAGACACTGAGGTATCTCAGGACTATATGCGCCTAGGCATTGCATATAAGACACTGAGGTAACTCAGGACTATATGCGCCTAGGCACTGCATATAAGACACTGAGGTAACTCAGGACTATATGCGCCTAGGCACTGCATATAAGACACTGAGGTAACTCAGGACTATATGCGCCTAGTCATTGCATATAAGACACTGAGATAAATCAGGACTATATGCGTCTCTAAGCAGAATGTCTACGGTAAATATGTCTCTCGATCTCAACAAAAACCGATACCTACAGTACTAACTGACTCACTGACTTACTGACTTACTGCCCAACTTACGCAAAAACGCCTCCATTAAAAAAATATCATCGAAGAACGCCGACGTGGACTACGAATCGTGGAAGCTGTGTGTACTCAAACGTATCAAGCGAGACCGTGAAGAAAAAGAGCAGTAAGTAGTTTTCCAATTTAAAAAAATACCAAATAATTGTATTTAACAAAGTAAATTATTCTCAGGCTTGAAAAAGAAAAACTCGAAATCTATCGTCTCCGTAATATAACCGACGAAGAACGACGACAAAATCCGAAACTTTCACGAACGAAGCAGTCAAGGGAAAATACAAGTTCTTGCAGAAATCTTATCATCGCGGTGAATTGAAGAATGAAAGAAACTTTGTCCGCTGCATCGCGAATTTCAACTGCCACCATCGAAGAAGGTCTATCCCGATTATTACGACGGCATCGAGCATCCGTTACATCTAAAAATCATCGCGATGAAAATCCAAACGAGTACACGTGCTTATCGGAAATGGAAAAGGACCTGTTGCAGACGACGCGGAATGCGTGCATGTTTAACGAACCGGGATCGCAAATTTATAAGGATGAGAAAACGTTAAAAAGGGTAAGTCGGTCCCGATGGCCGCAATATAGCTGCGGAGCCTCCTAAAAAAAAATAACTCGTCACATTAACTTGGCGATATTTAGCTGAATGCTACCTATTTTTCAGACTTTCACAACACAAAAAATGGATATTGAAAGTGGTAAAGCGAAAGCGACGGTTTTGAAGAAACGCAGACCAACAATAAGTTCGCAGACGGCTTCATTGAAGGAAGAGCCTGAAAATTCGAGGAAATACGGTGGTCCACTCTGGCAACTTTTCGATCATCTTTTTAATGCTGCTAGTGCTTTAGGTAATTTCTCAACTTTTTCTTTAAAACCACTTGCTTGAGCGTTTTGTATTTTCTGAACGAAATTGGTAATTACAGTCATCACTTTTTTTTAATTGCAGTATGATTTAATTTGGAATTTAAGTTCTTTGTTATTTGATTTCATCTTTTATGATTTATTATTTTTTGTTGTTTCTTGGTTTCGAACAAAAC
Organism: Chorisops tibialis; assembly: GCA_963669355.1. Classification (NCBI taxonomy): domain Eukaryota; kingdom Metazoa; phylum Arthropoda; class Insecta; order Diptera; family Stratiomyidae; genus Chorisops; species Chorisops tibialis. Next base: position 130,072,800 of record OY770263.1, read on the forward strand.
TTATAGATCATCCTAATGCAACAGGCGCCCCACTCGGTGAATCACCTTGGAAACTGCCATATCGGAGACTTAATGTAGAATATTATAAATTGATTAAAAAACCGATTTCCATGGCCCAAATCCAAAACAAGCTGAAAAAAGGCAACTACGTTAACATATCCGACTTAACCGCTGTATTTAATGCTGACCGCAATCATAAGGACACAGTGACAATGGAAAATCAAATGAACTTTATTTTTCATACTAATACGAAGGAAGTGATATTGAGGATTAGGAAATGCCAGAGACAACTGACTGCCTCTCCAATTACTAATAATACACCATCGGTACAGAAGAAAAAAGGTAAGCAAGTTTTTCGGAATATTTCAACTCGAATCTGATCTAAAATCAAACATCCACGATCGTAGCACAATTAAACTCTTCGCCAAAAGGAAAAGTAAAGAGCGCCGCACTAAAAAATAAACTATCAGCACTTCAAAAGTTCCTAACAGATCTCTCAGTGAACGGACGAAAACCAATGACTTTATGAAAGGAGAAACCAACAAAAAAAATTCTATTCCGACTATTAGAAATCGAACACAATCCGATCGGTATGAAAATACGGTCGAAAACAATATTAAATCCGATCGTTACCTTAGATGACATTGTTACCGACTATCGACTTATGTTTACCAACAGTCGAAAATATAACGAAGAAGGATCCAAGATTTATGAATATGCAAATATTTTGGGATGGAGCACTAAACGAGAAATTGAAAGAGATCTCAAATCTGAATGAGACAAAGATTACCCCTAATAATTACTATTCGCGAAACAACCAGCCAATTGATTTAATTTTCCGTTCGATAGATCAGAAAAAACCGTAACACCGAATATTGTTCGATTATCGCGTACCGATTCACAAGTTTTTGAGAATTCAATTGAGTTGCAGACTTTCTTCATAAGGAAACTCGAATAAGTATGATTTCGTAAAAAGAAAACGGAATTCATTGATAGATTAATGCAAATGTCTCGTAACTTTCCAGCTTAGTAAAGATATGCTTTACTAAGACTGCTTTCAATTATACCGTAATGCGTTTAAATGCAGTTGTTGAAGCGGTTCGACAAACAAAATTATTACAAGAACAAGATCAAGAGGACATGGATACAACTGTAAGTTTTATAATTTTTTTGACTACAGCCCTTCCACCGTCATTTAATGTTCGAACGTTCCAGAGGCCATATGTCATCGTAGCCCGTTTCCGAAAGCTTACCTTCTACGGTAACAAAAATCTTGCACTTCTTCCTCGTCTTGTCCGTTAAAAACAATCGGTGCGACTATTTCCGATGCAAAAAAATGAATCACCAATCACATTTTTTTATTATTACTTTTCCAGACTACTAAACTTCTCTGGACTTTATAGAAATGAAGGCTGTCACCTATGCGTATCCAGATCATCATCATCATCATCATCAGTTGTCGAACTAAAAAATTATTGGAAATTCTCAAAGATGCTGGCAATGATATTTGCAGCGATTATAGCAATTCATTAACCTAAAAAAAAACAAAAAAAAAATAACTGCTCCAGAGCTCGTGTTCAGGTCAAAAATGAACGAGAATCCAGAAAGAGCAGAATGTTCCCTATAATAGGCCCAAACAGTATTCCTTAAAAGAGTTCATGCACAGGAAAAGCTTGTCGAAACCGAGTTTAGATACAAAAAATAAATCAATAAAAATGAACTAAGAGGAATTGGTAGAATTTGCGTAAGATATTTTTATTTTTACGAAACAATAAATACGAGTTGGATGATCTGAAAAAAGAAAAATATTACGATGAGGAAGAGAATGAAGAAGAATTTATCAATGAAGTGAGTAGGAAAATTGTTGACATTCTTTCTTCTCTAAATTCGATTTTCCTTGCAGTTTAATGAAGAAGTGAACGAACAGGAAGAGGATAAAGAGGGCGATGACCACCTAAATCACGAAATAGAAGATGACGAAGAAAAACTAGTAGAAGCTGACGATGAGTATGATTCAGATGAAAGCGAAGATGACGATGATGATGAATTGTCTGAATTGCCGAAGAAAAGTAAGAATCGAATTATATCAGCATTTGAAGATTCCGACGAAGAAAATATCGAAAAATACAGTAAGTTCAAATTGCAATCAGTTATAACAATTGTGTTATGCAGTTTCGTTATTATTTTTTTAGATCCAAGTGATAATATTTTAGCGCCTGAGAACAGTTCACGTTTATGGAATGATGATGACAAACAACAATCGGACTGTGAAGACGAATTGTTGGGTCTGTGTTCTGGTCGCTTTGATCCTACACAGAAAAAAACAGCAATTAGTCAAATTCCGACGACTCAATTAACACAAGATGTCGATGAAAATGAACTTTTAGCTTTGTGCTCTGGTAAATTTCAAGAAAATACACAAGTAAACGTTATTTTTTTAATTTATCCATGAACTAGATTCTTACGGTTTTTTTTTAAACGCAGACCCCGAATGAAGAAAGCAATTTCAAAGACGATCCACCGTTGCCTCTGATGATGTCGTCGGAAGATGGAACAACCGTAGTACCACCGATTGTAAAATTAAAACAACAAAAAAAGAAAAGAAAATTGGAAAAAGAAGAAGTCGAAGAATTAGAACAGCAAGAAGATTTAGGGGAAGAAATTCCAGCAACTTATATCGATTACGATTCGGAAGAGAATGAAATCGAGGTGCAAATGACGAAGAAAGATTGCCAGAAGAAGGCAAATGAGTTTTCCGAAAACGAAGCCGAACTGTCGGAATCACAATGGGAAGATGAAAAGGATATGGATCGTTATGATATTGACGCAGCCGATGAAGAACAATTCGATAAGGATGAATTGAAATCTGAAGTGGGAAAAATACATATGTATGATTTTTTTTATTGTTTCGAAAGTGAGGAGCAATCATTCTTAAGGTTTTTTTTTCCAGGCGCCGAATGCTTGATGATGATATTCGGGAGGTGAAAAAAATTCAAGAGCGACAGTTTAAATGGAAAAATTTGGAAGGTGGATTTAGTTTAGAAGTGCAGGCAAGCGCCGAAGCGAACGAGAGTGATGATGATGGTGAAGAGTTGTTGTGGCGGAAAATGCGATATTCATAGCACATAGATACAACTGTAACTTTTATAATCTTTTCATTATTAGTTCTGCTAGGCACTACATTATTTATTACTAATTTCAGAACACACAAGGTGAAAGTATGACAATCGATAAAAAAGTCTATTCTCACTTTAAATCACGATTACTTTAAAGCACCCAACATGCACAGCAATTAAATTTGATTTATTTTTCCTGGTTCCCGGCATTGCTTTCATCGAGCGTTTGTGGATAATATTCACTTTATTTTTTCGTCCGCATGAAACTTTTCATGTTACAACCATAAAATTCGTAGATCAGGTAATTTGTTAAAATGAGTTAATAATGAAGTCTTCAAGAGTGATCAACATCAAGCGATTCCGCTAAGAGGAAATCCCGAATAAACTTTTTTCAATTAAAATAAATATTGTGTAATGAAAGCAATCGATTGCTCAAAGATCAAGAATATGCCGCAATGTTTTCAGTAATTTTATTGACCGCAATTAATTCGTTTCATGTTACATCTTTTCGATTGCCAGGGATACGAATCCTGGTGTCCGGGAATTGTTGCGCGATTGATTTGAGGTGAAATGACTGACATCTTAAACTTCGAGATTCACAAGAGATACGGTTTACAATCGAAGCTGGGAATGACTGATATCAGGTAAAAATTGGATATTAATAAGCGAGTTTTGAATTAATAATAGCATTCCAGAAAAGAAATAAGTGATTTGAAAAATCACCCAACCATTCCAATAGAATTGGATCGAAAAGATATTTCAGGTCTAAAAGTAGGTTTATTATTAATACAAATGTTTCGTATTAATGAAATTAGTAACTATAACTTAACAATATTTCAGAAGCTTCCAAATAAGGAAAACAGAATCCACGATATTCCCAGCGAACGGGAAGTAAAATACTCAAGTGTCAACATGAAGTAAACCAACCATATTCCTGCTAAGACCCCCTATAGGAGCATTGGATGCCCGTAGTATGAAATACTACGGGCATCCGTTGCCAGAACTTGCCTATTACTCAGGCCTCCTCTACATGCATTGGATGCCCGTAGTATGTATCATCCTGCTATGCGAATGCAAAATGAATTGATTGCCGGAAAAGAAAGAGAACGTGCTCTCAAAGAACAGAGAAATATCGCCGAAACGCTGTAATAAATCACTGCCTCAAATACTTGTTTTTACAATTACACAGACTACGCATTTCACTTTCAATTCGATGATCTCAAACGCCTGTCATTTTTCATTGAAATTGGAACTTCAACAACTGAAATTAATAATGCTGTGATTATAGGTAACAATGATGTTAGCAGGTGATCCATTGCTTTCATTGTCGACAGCACAGAAAAATGTTTTTTCTTTTTATTTAGACACTGGCAGGATTTCGCTTTAGCAACATCTAGGACTTTTAGCACTTGTACCATTTCCCTCAAAATTTTACATAATTACCGTTTATTTTAAATCGATCCGGAAGAATTCCGCGAACGAGAAGAGGGCAATACCTAATGGAATTATTTTGGAATAATTATATAATTACTGTCGTGGCTTACATTTACAGCACTGCTTCATAAGGAAATGAAAACGTCGAAAATTGTAACTCTATATGTCCGAAGGGGACAGTGATGAATTGGGCCAATGAAATAAGTTTTAGTATTCTATCATTTGAATAAGAAAAATAACGTGTCGGCATCGCAGATCGAAAAATCAAAGATAAAATCCGGGAGACTCTTTTGCAGCCAGGTACGTCATTCGAAAATAAGAACTTCTATGCTATTAATGCAATGAAATCTTCTATTCTATTCTATTTCAGCTTTGCATCTGGGATCAACTCCGATGAAAGATGGTTCCAAACCATCGGAGCATTGATAATCGCGATGCAATGGAACTGAAAAAGGAGAATTCAGCTTATACCGTAAAAAGTCGAAGATCTTGGTGACCAAGATCTTGGTGCCCGACGTTGTTAATATGATACATTCGTTGATGAGGTTTGCTTCATTGGGCATTTGCTGATCTGGAAGTGGCAAAGTAAGTTCGGCAGGAACTCAATGCCAATTATCCAATTATTTTGCGTAACGTTACATCATCAAGCATCAGGGACATTCGACCGAAATGAACTGCAATATCGTATTTGAATGACGGGCAGTATATCGCAAGGGCTGGACGGAACTGTTCGATACAATTAGTACAAACAAGTACGAAAAGCGACCAAAGTTAAAGAAGGGACTTGGCTTCAGAAAAGGGTAAGGCTTTAACCTAACTGTCACCAACTGATTTTCATATTTCACTTTTCTCGCGATACAGAAAAGGCTAGCAAAAGCTGATTATGAAATGCGGTCTACTTCGCTCTTGGACCAAGTTAAAATTCGTCGAGTTCAGCAGGCGAGGATCGAGGATCGAGGATCCAATTTTCACGTGAAGCCCACAAATATTATAAGCGAGTCATGCCTGCACAACACTTAAAAAAGCATCAGGCAGTTTTCAGGACCAAAAGTACGTTCAGAAGGGTCTATTCACTCCTTTTTTAGTATGTAGTTTTAAATTATAAGACGAGCTCTGTTGTAAATGTAATAAAATGTAATAAATATATAATAATATATATAAATCGATTATACGATTATAATTACTTCATATTACTTCAATAAGTTTTTTAGCTGGAACAACACACAAATTCTCAACTATTATAAAATTATATTTTATTGACTTCAGGTATATAGTTCACTAAAACTAGAGTGGACGTTACCACATTATTGCGATCAAAGACATGTGACATATGTACGGTATACTAACCAGCATTTTTTGCATTTGTGCGATTATATTATATTGGGGCAAAATATGTAACGCTCCCGCCTCGTCATTAAAGGTAAAATCAAATAAAAAATGTCACTCCTTCTGGAACGGGAGATGTTTTTTTTTATAATGGAGTCCTACGATATGAAAATATTTCAAAAACTGTAAATCGATATATATTTATCGCCATGAATTGATATATTTTTCCCCGAAAGTTATATAGATATATTTTTCCCCAAAAGTTTCCCCAAAAGCGAGAGAGTGAGTAGTTGAAATCTATCTATCTATATCTATTACTATACTAACGGTAGTATTGTAATTTGTCGGTAAAAAATTGCACGACCGGCAAAGCGCAGGCTCGGTAAAAAATTGCACGACCGGCAAAGCGCAGGCTCGGTAAAAAATTGCACGACCGAAAATGACAGCATAAAAGCCCGCACATGGAAAATATCATACCTAGAAAATAGCGAAATTGTAAAATGAGGAACATGAAACTTTAAGGTATCTCTAAGCACCCAAAATGTTCATGTAATCAGGCATTATTAGGTCGTCTCCCGCTCCATTCTGTCACTGATTCTGTGGCGTTTTATATCTATTTACTTTATCTACCCGACGTGGATCTACTGCTAAACTCATTTTGATCGATTTAAAAAAATATGTAGCAATAACGCAACTAGATAAATGAAATAGCTTTGGTTTGTCGGCTGCGGGTACTGCAAATCTAATTTTTATTGAGTTTCGGGTTGATACAAATTAGAGTTACTCTATGGAGAAGAAAGAAGAAGACAGCTGGTATAGAGTTCGGATGAACTGAAAATCATTGAGGTATGAGGTCACGTCAGAGATGTTTACTCCACCGCCAGGCGGCATCTGCTTCTGTTGAATAGTGGGTGCGATCATCATGTAGCTAATGAATGAATGTTTCTTATCCAAACTGAAATGCTACCGCAATAACTTACTGATTTTCAGCGAGGCGAGCGAGAGAGCAGTCGTTTTCGTAGCCACCAATATCGAATATCGATATATGAATGATATATCGATCCGAACGGAACGTCTACATCATTCGAACAGAAATATTGCAGAACGTCTACAACTTCGCGGTTCTTCGATTGCACGCCTTATATTCGGCCGCGACAAAGTCAAACCACGGCGGCTTTCCAAATGTCCTCGTATCAGCTATTCGGAATTTCGGCAGACCGAATTCATCCAGTTTGTCCATCGGGTCGAAGTAAGTCGGTCTCTCGTAGCCCATGGTCTGGCCGAAAACGGCGCCAGCCTCTTTCAATGCGGGAAATATCGGGGACATGCGAAGATTGCGTCCTGTTTTGAATTCTTCAAACGGATATTGGATACGATAGTGGAGACCCGGAACTTCACGGCCCGTACTGAGTCCGTTGTATCACCACAAGATCGCCTACTTTATATTTTCTCGGCATTTTGTGCTTTCGTTTATTGAGTGAATGTTGCTCATTCTGAACTGTTGCTATGTTTTGTTTGCCTTTCGCCCATGAATATGTTAACTATTTCCGCTTCAAGTTCTGCTCTTATATTATCGTCGACGTTGTTTTTCATTCGTTTCCCAAACAGTACATGAATCGGTGTAAACTTTATTGAGCGTTGCAGGGTTGAATTTATGCATACTTGAACCTTGGGTACGTGTATGTACCATTCGTTAGGATTTTTCAACGATAATTTGAAGCTGGTAATACCTAACTGATGTCAATTCAGCAGTCAGACTAGTTGTTCTAAAACTTACTTCGAAATGCTTTGCATTAGTTTAACTCTGCGCTTGCCGGTTTGCGTGAAAGTGAGATGTTCGTAATGGAAGCTAAAATTGTATCTTATCTAATATATAGGGTGGTCCAACCATAATGCACGATGTTAATTGTGAGTCACACCTTAACGTCAAGTTTTTCGCCCAACTTAATTTGACTTTTCTTTATTTCAGTGTTTGACAAATTCAACCATGGAGAGGTACACAATTGAGCAGCGCGTTAAGGTTGTTGAAGCCTTTTACGAAAATGGGCGTTCAAATCAAAATGCATTTCGTGCACTTCGTGATTTTTTTGGTCAGCATAATCGACCAAATGTGTCCACAATCAGGAGAATTGTACGCAAATTTCAGCAAACCTGTAGGAAATGTGAACTCACCTGTGCATGCTCACCCAGTTCGTTCTCCGGAAAACATTGCTGTTGTTCGCGACAGTGTGGCAGAAGAGCCGTCAACCTCGACTCGTCGTCGTGCCCAACTATTGAACATCTCACGAACATCACTGATGCGAATTTTGAATAAAGATTTGAATTTACACGCTTACAAGGTTCAATTGACTCAAGAGCTGAAGCCTACTGACCATTTCAAGCGTCGGCAATACGCCGAATGGTTGGTTGAACAGACAGAAGTGAATGGTGACTACAAAGAAAATCATCTTCAGCGACAAGGCACATTTTCACCTCAGTGGATTCGTTAACAAGCAGAATTGCCGCACTTGGGCAAAGATTGTTGAAAAGCCGATGCATCCACAAAGAGTGACTGTTTGGTGAGGTTTATGGGCTGGCGGCGTCATCGGGCCGTACTTCTTCGAAAATGAGGACGGTCAAGCAGTTACCGTGAATGGTGTTCGCGCTATCGCGAGATGATAACGGACTTCTTGTGACCAGAAATTGAGGATATGGACCTGGACGATACGTGGTTCCAAAGGGATGGTGCCACTTGCCACACAGCCAACGAAACAATAGCTCTTTTGCGCGAGAAATTCAATGGCCGTGTTATCTCACGTTGTGGCGATGTTAATTGGCCGCCATGATCATGTGATTTGACATCGTTGGACTTCTTTCTCTGGGGATATTTAAAAGAAAAAGTGTACGTCAATAAGCCAAGAATAATTCAAGAGCTAAAAGATGAGATAATTCAGCACTTAACGACATTGAACCTCAATTATGTCTCAGAGTCATTGAAAATATGGACCATCGGATAGAAGTATGCCACCGTAGCCGTGGCGAGCATTTGGGCGATATTTTGTTTCACACATAATTGTCATAGATCCTTCTATCATAATAAAAAATATTAAGATAATTCTCTGAAAACTTTTTGTTTTATTTACAATTAACATCGTGCGTTTTGGTTGGACCACCCTATATGTATAATTATGTCGTGTGTCCGCTCTACCTGACCGTTGCCTCTACGAACTCTGGTTGTTATTAGAATATGTTCTATAGCTTCCTGGCTGCAATAATTTTTGAATTCGATTGAGGTAAACGCTTTGGATTACCAAATGTTGATTGTTGTTTTCGCAATTTATCGATGACTTCGGTTACGCCTGTTGTTGTGGTTGGGTATATCCATACGAATTTCGAAAAATCGTCCATGACAACAAAAAGATATTTGTATTGTTTTGTCGTAGTTGACATAGGACCCAGATGATCAATGTGATACGTACATAAAGGAGAATCTTCTTTTGATAATGGCGTTAGCTGGATTTAATTTTTTCCTCTTTTACGTTCAGCAATAATACAAGGTATGCAATTGAATATGTGTTGCTGTACTTTTTCCAACAAATTCGGAATGAAGTAGTTTTGACGGATAATCTCTGCGGTATTTTTGACGCCAAAATGTCCTCGTTCGTGTGTTTGATTAATAATATCTTTTTGCAGTTGACTCGGTAAAATAATAAGTTCTCGTTCGTTGACCACTTTCATTAAAATATCGTTACGTACGTAGTAATCATCGTATGGTTGAGATTCCACGATTTGTTTTATCGCTTTGAGGTGTTCGTCTTTACACTGAAGGCCTTTTATGGTTGCCGTCATAGTATCCTCAAGAACCATAACAGGATACCTTAAGACATACGTGTTTCATTCGTACTGCTGGTCGATGTTCCAGGATGTACTCGTATTCTTCTAGATGCAAAGCCCATTGCGCGACTCGCCTGGGTATTTTCGACTTCTGCATAGTTTGTCGAAACGCTGCGCAGTCCGTGATAATTCGAAATTTAATTCCCAATAGGAAAACTCGAAACTTCTTCAAAGCGTGAACTACAGCTAGAACTTCTAATTCGTATGACGAATATCTTCGTTCAGCCTCTGATGTATTTTTCATCATCATCAATGGTGCGACAGCCCAAATCGGTCCTTGGCCTCCTGAAGTTGTCGCCTCCAATCGTCTCGATCCAAAGACCGCGTCCTCCAGCTGCTAATTTTTAAGATGGCTTTGCTATCTTCATCAACCGAGTCTTCCCATCGCTTGCGTGGCTTGCCTACTGGCCGGTTACCCTCGCTTTGCCTTTCAGAGCACGTTTGGGGATTCTTTTGTCTTCCATTCACTCTACATGGCCAGCCCACTGCAGTTTACGTTGCTTGATGAACGTTGAAACTTCTGGCTCGTCGTAGAGTTGATACAACTCATGGTTGTATCTTATTCGCCATTCCGTTCCTTCCTTCGCAGGTCCCAAAATTCTTCGGAGGACCTCTCTTTCAAATGCGTTAACTGCTTTTTCGGAAGTTCGCGTTAATGTCCACGTCTCACTGCCATAACAGAGCACAGGTCGTACAATAGTTTTATATATCCGCAGCTTATTGTTCCTGTGCACTTTCTTGGATTTCATTATTGGAAGTACCGAATAATACGTCTTATTTGCAAGTATTATCCGTCGTTTGATTTCGTCTGTTTCATTACCGTCCTTTGCTAGATTAGCCCCAAGATATATGAAATTGTCCACACTCTCCAAATTATGTTCCGCAATTGTTATGTTTTGTCCGATAGGCGCTCTCCTTCTTGTATGCGTCATTACTTTTGTTTTGTTTTCGTTAATGCGCAACCCGACTTCTTTTGTGGCGGAGTCAAGATTGACAAATACCTCCTTAGCACTAGGGAAGGATCTTGCTAGAATGTTAATGTCGTCAGTGTATGCTACTAGTTGGGTGGACTTGAATAGTAGTGTCCCGTTGGTGTGGACTGGGATTTTTCGGACGACATACTCTAGTGCCAAGTTGAAAAGCATGGGGGCTAGACCATCTCCCTTCTTTAAACCACATTCCGTTCGAAAGCTGGTTGTGGAATCGGTTTGTATTCTTACTTGGGATTCAGTGTTCGTCATTGTGAGTCTTGTTAGTCGGACTAGTTTTGGAGGAATTCCAAAGTCAAGCATGATTTGGTACAGTACGCTCCTGTCGATACTGTCGTATGCTTGTTTAAAATCTACGAAGATTTGGTGCACGTCTGTGTTATATTCCCAGCATTTCTCAAGCACCTGTTTCACCGAGAATATCTGGTCTGTTGTAGATCGTCTGGTTCGGAATCCGCCTTGGTATTCGCCAATTATTTGATTAGTATAGGGCTTTAGACGACGTTCAATTATTTTTGTCAGTATTTTATAGGACGTACACAACAATGATATTCCTCTGTAATTCTCACAGTAGAGTTTGTCTCCTTTCTTGTAAATTGGACATATAATGCTTTTTCGCCAATCGTCGGGTATGATTTCCTCTATCCAAACTTTGCATATCACGTTGTGCATTATTTTAGCGACACAGTTTCCACCGTTTTCCAGAAGTTCAAATGGTATTTCGTCAATTCTCGGCGCTTTGTTTCGTTTTTGGTCACATAGGGCTGCTTTGATTTCAGCAAGCGTAGGTGGTGTCGATGATGGTTCTTCCTTATCAGTTGAGGCATCAATTGAAATGTTGTCTGTCGTTATAGATGCTAATGGGGCGGGATTGAGAAGGTGTTCAAAGTAGGAAGCCCATCTCCTTTTGATTTCTTGTGCGTCGCTGATAATCTTTGCAGAGACTGGTTTTGGGTTTATATCCTTTTTTTAATTCTTTTACTATTGCGTATGCATCCCGCGTTTTATTTTGTCTCATGTCGTCGTCCATTTTTTGTATCTTGTTTTCGCCTGCAGCTCTTTTTCGCGACATTCTTGGTCGAACCAATCATTATTTTTTCGCCGTGCTTGATACTCTAATACCTCTTCTGCAGAGGATTTGATGCCATCTCGTATTTTCATCCACGCATTCTCCACTGGCATATTTTGGATGTTTTTATGTATTGGTGTCAGGTGTTTATTACATTTATTACATGCTAACATGTAAGCCTGCGCCACCGTTTCGTCGTTAAGCTTGTCGACATTGAATTGGCGAGCTCTACTCGTTTTCGAATATCCACGACAAGCTATTCTGGATCGATACTTAGCTCTGACTAGATAGTGATCAGAGTCACAATTCGCACCGCGGAGAGTTCGTACATCAAGTATGCTGGAACCAGCCTTTTTCTCAATTAGAACGTGGTATATTTGGTTAAAGGTGTGACCATCTGGTGATGCCCACGTTCGTTTGTGAATATCGCGATGTGGCAAGCACGTAGAGCTTACAATGATATTTTTGGTGCTTGCGAAATAATGCGTTCGTTATGTCATGGAGACTGTGCCCTCCTATTGTTCCTCTATGAGCCTCCTCCTTTCCAACTTTTGCATTGAAATCACCTAAGACAATTTTTAGGTCATTCGAGGGCAGTGAATAATAGGTTGTCTCTAGGGTGGCATAAAATTCGTCTTTAGCTATATCGTCCTTGTCTTCTGACTGTTTTCGCACACGCGTTAATCGCTAATACTTCTGCTTGGAACACTGTCGCGTGTTCTGGAAGATGAAATGAAGTTTGAATGTCGAGGTCGTGGGAATAAATCCCTGCACCTGTCCCCTGGCTAGTTTTAGATCCGTCGGTATAGAGATGAGAACCTATACAGGTGCTGAGTATCGTATTTGTTGCCCATTCGTTTCGTTCAGGAAACTTAATGTGAAACTTCCGTTTCTCAACCTGCGGTTGGTTCATGCAATCATACTCGCGGTCTAAAAGGGAGTTTGCGTTTCTAATGACGTTTAGAATTTGTCCATGACCAATTTGTGGCGCTGACCACGATTTAGTGGTTTTTAAATTAATGGCTGCCAGGCCCGCTGCTTGTTTTATAAAAAGATCAAGTGAAGGTAGTGAGAGAATCACCTCCAGAGCGGCAGTCGGTGTGGTTCTAAGGGCACCTGTTATACACAGACATGCCATCCGTTCGATCAGCTGTAAGGGTGCCAGGTTGGATTTAGTACCACCGCCGGCCACCACACCAGCGCACCATAGCAAATAATTGGTCTAACAATACTGGTATACATCCAGTGGATGAGGTGCGGCTTAAGGCCCCATCTCAAACCGAATGTCTTCTTGCAAGCGAAGAAGGCTACCGTAGCCTTTTTTGCTCGTTCTTGAATATTGGCCTTCCAGGATAATTTGCTATCAAGAATCAGACCTAAATATTTAACTTGATTCGAGAGGACCATAGTGATACCTCGAATGTTTGGTGGATTGAAAGCATATGGTCTTCTTCTTCTGGAGAAGAGGACCAGATCTGTTTTTTGTGGGTTAATAGTAAGTCATTTATCTAGTGCCCAGCTATCTAACAGTTGTAAAGCGGATTGCATGAGGTCTCCTAGAACTTGCTCAAACTTACCAGTTAGCATGATGACAAGATCGTCTGCATATGCTATTGTAGGGTAGCCGTTCTGATTTAAGATGGAAAGGGGTTCATTCACTGTTAGGACCCACAGGAGAGGTGATATTATACCGCCCTGTGGCGTTCCCTTGTGAACAGAGCCTTTCCTTGTATCGTCACCCATTCGTGCTACGATTTTCCGTGAACGAAGAAGCTTTGCTATCCATGATGATTATTTTTTAATTTTTTCTAAATTATCTCGAACCTATCTAAAGTGCGTATCCACTTTTTCACTGATAGTGGAACGCACTGGTTTATTTTAGTGACGTTTAAAAATTTGATTAAGGATAAGAATTTTTTGGGTTCCGTCCTGAAGGGTAAATGAGTAGAGTTATCTTAAAGAGCGGTCCGATAAATTTTATTTTTTCTAACTTGAGAAAAACTACCATTAACGAAATCAAATAATTGGTCAAAGAAATTTAAAAATATAGCAGTTCCCTGTGCTGTCTTAGATTCGAAAGATTTATTAGAAGCAGCAAATTTCGTAATAGCTGCAAAACGTTGGCTGAAAACTTGTGCACAATATTTAACTTTCATTTTAGGGATTTTTTCAGGAATAACATGGTATTCGGTAATAAGAGGTAATAACCTAGTACCATCATCATCAAAATTATGAATTGGAATGGACTTACCGATTTTGTTCTGTTTCTTTTTGACCGATAGTTTCTCCCTTACCATTCCTGGATTTATCTTTGATGGCCATTTGAGATTCTTCCACATTGGCCGTTTGATGGACATCTTCGATGGTTATTCGAGCGTCTTCTTCGAAAATCGTTCGATGATATTCATCGATGACAATTTCTTCCGGCGGGCTCCTGCTCGAAGTGCTGTAACCTTAATAAAGTGTTTAAGATAATAATAATTTTACAAAACAAGAATGTAAGTTTTCTTACCACGACAGAAATCCAAATTTATATTCGGAACAGCATCACGTTTAAGTCTCCTTGGCTTGTAACACGTCGCATACTGATCCTCTGAAAAATGAAGACTACAAATTCGTCTACACTTCACTATATCCGCCGTTTAATCGCTTTTGATAACATCGCCCGCAATATCAACCCATTGTTGAAATATTGCGGAGTAGTTCTTAGGGAAGCCTTGTCCCCCTCCTCACAAAAAATAAATATACTAGTTACGAGACATGAATATGCAAGCTAAACAGCAACAAGAACTAAATATTCCCTAAGGACTTTATGTATATTAGGTACGAAAATGGAAATTTTTTCAAAAGATGTGAAATAGGGCAAAAATTCCTTGAACTCCGGAAGACAAAACGGTTATGTAAATTAGGGTAAGTAGTAACGCAAGACAGATAGTTTGCAAAATGGAAACATAAATCATGCTAATAAAATAAACAATTAAGCATAAAGAAAAAAATGAATTTTTTCCTTTATCACAATACAAGAACTACTGATTTCTACTGTTCAAACACTAAAACACACTACAATGTACTAATAATTAAGCCCACTACTCTTTTGAATCAAATCGAATAGTTAAAATTATATTTTTAATTGTATTACAAATTACACAGCGCATTTCTATGAAAATATTTGAAAGTAAGAATTTCTAAGAACCGAATTGACAATTCTCTTCTGAAAATTCAATAGCGCCATCTCTTAACGCTAGGCGAAATCTTAAAGAAGTCAACAAAATTGCGTTGCGCCACCTGGTGACACATGGTAAGAAAGAGAAAAGTGACGACCTCTCCATCACGCATTTTGGTCCACGTAAATGTGTTAGTGGACCAAAATTTACCAAGTGTTCTTGAATGAAGTTGGCTTAGCATGGTCTTTAGCGCCCTATTATTCGCCCGATGATAGCTCACGTTACTGGGCATCACCGAGTGATTCCTTTTGTGCCGAGAGCCAGTAATGCACATTTCACAGCTTGATGTCGCCTTCTATAATAACGTCCGAAGGATTCCCAAAAAATCTGGGAGTGGACGGCATTGAACCAATTTTTTTCACATCATGCTAGAGTTGCTATCAAAATGTTTTATGCAAAATTTAAGGTTTGAATTTATCACCAGATAGGTGATAGGATTTTTCCTCCGTCAATGTGTCATGTCATATGTATGCAGTATGCATTGGTTCCGGCCGGTACCGGTCTGGTAACATTTGTAGATGTACGCTAATTGTCTGGTTGTGTAGCATTTCTAACGTCCGACGAAGTCTTAAAGCGAGACTTCTACAGATGACTGACGTTTGGAAGATAACTTTTGTCAATTTCGAAAGTCTCAAGAAACTGTTTCGAAAATGTCCGACTTCAAAGCCTTCTAAAGTAGAAAGCCATGTAAGTCAATCCAACAACAACACGTTGGAGTCATAACAAAAGTGACAGTTCCACGCAAATTCGCTCGTGTATGTATGTATGTATGGAGCAGACACGGCGGGCTTCGTAAGAATTACGTTTATTCTTAAATGCAGTGTTAAAGATAGTTCAGCTTTCTAAGGTAGTTTATTAGTAGTGCTCGGTATGTAATTATTGTACCTTGATATCAGTGCAATAAAATTTTAATTGAAAAAAGTGCGATCAAAGTTAAATCTCGGTTTCTCACACTGAAGAAAATTTGTCACTCATATTGTGCAGAGTTCTCCAGTTAATTTTCACACAAAAAACTGTAGAGTTTTAGTTATTACGAAAAAGTGTGCACTCGCGTAATATTTCCGTGCTTAATTTGATGTAATTATGCTTTTGTGGTGTTTTCGGTGAAACGTGTTTTTACGACAAGTTCGACAAAAATAATACAGGTGGTCTTTTGAAATGGAAAAATTCATGACGTCACACCCGCTGGAGTCATTCAAGATGCCGCTACGTCAGTTCTGCCCAGCTTGATATGTAGAGAGCTTTGCCGACTTGTATATGGATGCGTGACACTTTCAGAGATTTTCTTTTGCAAACTTTGTAAATATTTAACAAAATTGTTGACTTTTTAGTCAAGTTTTATAAACTGCGCACATTTCTTGATGTTAGTAACGTACCAAAAAAAAATCGATACCTTAAATTTCGCTCCAAGCGTGTACAAGAACCATTCTTCTTAATAATACAAAGAAAACAAACTGTGAGATAGCGTGTACAAGAACCATTCTTCTTAATATCTGTCCCGTGACTAGTTTAGACACGAACCAAAAACTAATAAAAATTGAAAATCTCAAGATTTCTGAAATGAAACACTAAAATCTATTGCACTGAAAATGCTGACTGAATATTAGCAAATCAGAGAGAATAGAAATTATGGTATTTTTGTGAAAAAGTTTGAAGTCAAGTGAAGCTTGGACAATTTTCGAAAATTTCCTATCATATTTTTGTGCGTTTTTCCCAAAATGTTGCAGGATCCGTGTTGCTGGACTTGAAATGTTGCAGGATCCGTGTTGCTGGACTTGAAATGTTGCAGGATCCGTGTTGCTGGACTTGAAATGTTGCAGGATCCGTGTTGCTGGACTTATATATTCTCCTTAGACAGAACAGAGAAGGATGTAGTGTCAGCTTGAATTGACAAGACATTACGGGCTCAGTTGTAAACAAAAACTCGAGAACGAGATGCCCACGCAGCCCGCCGATTGTCCGGAGGTATGTATTCTCTTTAATTTTACACTTTTATTGAGAAATATGTAAAAGATTAAAATGATTTTAGCAAATCCAAGCTCAAATGATAATCGTAATTCATCCGGGATCGATGAATTTACGAATAGGAAGAGCGTCGGATTTAAATCCGCATCGGGTTTTAAATGCTGTGGCGCGTCGACGTACGTCGAACGGTCGTGTTCATCGGGATTTTTTCCTTCCATCGTGTGTTGAAAGGGTGAAACTATCTTCGTTAGATTTACAAACTATATGTAATCTAATAACTAGCAATTTCAGAGTAAGGAGTTGGTGCAAGAGTTCGAAGAATGTCGACTTCAAGTATCGCACACGTTGCAGTCTTGCCTTCAGTCGGATGGACGTCGTCGGTACGCAACACCGCCACAACAAATTGCGGCGTTTAATAGACGAGCCGTGCCAGAAATTCTTGAAGAACGCAAATTCAGGCGGGACGAGGAATTCAAGGAGCCTGATCGTAACGTTCTTTTCGGCGATGAGGTTAGTTCGCCAGTCTATTATGGGTCAGTCTCACTTCAATTCTCCGCTTACAGATAATTAATACAAAATCCGATGGGGCGTATAATTTGCACTTTCCCATTCGACGTGGGGAATTCAATCTGCACTCGAATATTGGAGGCTCCCTGTCTGCTGTATTAGCCGATTTGCAATCTATTTGGGAGTACGTCTTGTCAGAGAGAATGAAAGTCAGTTTGAAGTGAGTAGAGGCAGAGGTTGCAAATTGCAGTCAGTGAAATTTTGAATCATAACTAGGATTCGTTTGTACTTGCAGAGATTTGAGACAGTACAAGGCAGTTCTAGTCGTTCCGGATATTTACAATCGCAGCCATCTTAAAGAGCTCACAAATCTGCTTTTAATTAAAATGGGATTTGGAAGTTGCTTTTTAGTCCAGGTGTGGTTGAATTTTTATTTTTATTAGTGGAAGTAGCTAAGTATCACATGAGATTATTAATTCGTCTTATTTTTTTTGAGGATCACGTTGCAGCAACGTTTGGAGCCGGACTGGGATATGCTTGTGTTGTTGACGTTGGCGATCAAAAGACCTCGGTATCTTGCGTCGAAGACGGCATTTCACATCCTAATACAAGAGTAATTTAATATGCTTCCTCTTATTTACTTACCCGTTAGAACTTTCTCTGATTTATGATCACAGGTAAAACTGGAATACGGTGGCGGTGATGTAACTCAAACATTTTACTGGCTCCTCCAAAAATGTGCATTTCCATACAAGGATTGTGACGATACAAAATTACAAGATGCGGTATTACTGAAAAAACTCAAAGAAGACTATTGCCAAGTCAATTTGGATATATGCGGTTCGCAAGAGAAAAGTTTCGTTGTTCAGCAGAAGGGAAAACCCGTACGAAAGTACACAATCCAATTGGGCGACGAATGCATTGTTGCCCCACTGAGCCTATTCCATACCGAGTTGTTGGGAATTACGGGCAAATTAAAAACTGCCAAGATTCAGAAACCCTGTGCAGCTCAGCCTGATTCTGAAGATTGTTTTGATGCGGAATACATTCGGGAAACAGGTGTAAGTATGTTTCGTACAGCAATTTATTCTCGCCTTCTTGCAATCGTTGCTTATGTAGAAATTGGAAATAAACTATATACTGCGATTTTATTTCCCTAGCGGCGAAGTGCGCGTGAGCAGCTCGAACAAATTCAAGCTGATGGCGGTGATAATCAGGACGAAGATATTGTGGTCGATAGTTTGGAAGTTGAGCGTGACGTTAAACCGAATGATAGGGAATTCGTAGTACCCGGTGGACAAATAATTGGTCTGGATCAGGCTGTTTTGCAAAGTATTGAACGATGTCGTAAGTTTTACTTTCATGTAAACAATACAGATTTTATAATTCAAATAATTTTAGCGAATGAGGAATTAAAGCGTAAGATGTACGGTTGTATTTTAGTAGTCGGAGGTGGAATGAAATTTACCGGTATCGGAAAATGGTTACAAAATCGTGTTGCATTACAAATTCCTTATTTACATCGAACTGGTAAGTGGATTTTTTTTCATCTGCTGCAGAATTTTTTTCAGGCATGTTCGGTAATAGGATTTTATAGTTAATTTATACTCCTTGTCTTAAAGCATGGGTCACACGTCGCTGGTTTGCCAGCCACTGTTGCGGAGGAAAACATTTCTGCTGTGAGGAGAATGATTGACGAAAACAGACGAATGACCTGCCAGCAGCCCGACAAGTTATTTTAACAGCGGCTGGTGAAGTAGAGATCGTTCTATTTTATCAGCGCTGCTAGCCACCAGTGGCTGGTAACCAGCGTTGTGTGACCGCCATTTAAATTATTAGCTCTTATAGTTTCCAAGCAAATTTAATTATTATAAATCGTACACGAACTTGACCTTAGTTTTTTGTCAAAAATGACGTGTATAAAATTGTAGCTTTCTAGCACAACGCGCTCTCGAGCTAGAGAGTATACACACGGACATCCGGTTTTCAGATTTTTGAGTGATAGTTAGTGTTGGGTTACTCATACAAGAAGTGGTACAAATGTCCCATTCATGCACTTCAAATGTCCCATCACTACAAAAAATATTTTTGTCCCACTTCAAAGTTTTTGTCCCACTTCAGAGCTTTTGTCGCATCTGAATTAAAGTCATGCATTTGTATGGCTGCTGTACCAACACATTTGTAACACTCAAATCGCACTCACTCTTCACCGGATTTTGTCCCATGCATTTGTATGACTGAAAGCAAAGCTCTCTAGAATTTAGCACGGGAACGGGACGGAAATATTACGAACCGGAGAACTCTGTGAACATGAATGACAGATTCTCTTCGATGGGAGAAACCGAGATTTGACTTTCAACTTTCAACAACTTGTTGTTGTTGGATTAACTTGCATAGTGTTTTAACCCTAGTGAAACCGAATAAGTGTAAACTTATGTATAGTCAAAGCCCTCTAAAATTGAAACACATAGAAAACTGTAGAATTTTAGTTATTCCGCGACACCTCTTATCTCTCATTCTTGTACATGGCGTTCTTAAAGCTTGAATTTTAATTTTTAAAATTAAATAAGAATAACTGAAATAAATAAGACTATATTTTTTTTTGTGATATTGATTAAGGAGATTTTGAATTTTAATTTTTAAAATTAAATAAGAATAAGTAAAATAAAAAAAAATGTATATTATAAACACAACCCACAAATGCCACACACCTAATAATACGTCATTTTACAATCGCATCTCAAAAGAAACGGTGTTACTAGGGTTAACATACTCTACGCGCACACATAAAAGCGCAATATACGTCATTCTTCGCTCATTTGCTACCATCGCTCCTCAAAAAGGCAAATTGTATGTATGGGACATTGTATGTATGAATGGGACATGGAGCTTTTGAATGGGACATTGTACCACCTCAAATTTTAAATGAGCCCCTCATACAAACATGGGACAAAAATTCTTGTCCTACCCAACACTAGTGATAGTATTGAAGTGCGCAAGGGGTCGCTGGATTTCAAGTAAAAATTAACAAAGTCTGCTTTTAATTTAAAATAACCGTAAAACTTTAATTACTTTTTATTAATCACAAAGACCAAGGTCCGATTTGGGCTGTAGCGCCATTGTAGAAGTAGAATCACAAAAACTGTTCTGGTTGGTGAACGATCGTTGCCTTTCTATCTCTTTCGATTCCGCCGCGACTTCGATTCTTTCGCTTCTGAGTATATCGCAACTTTCCATGCGATTACTCAATCTCGAATCTTTCGCTTCTGAAACTCAACTGCCTGCTTCACGAATGTTCGCTTCTATTTATACCGATCATCGTTTATATCGCTATCCCACCGTCGCCGTCCACATCGTCGCCGGTCATAGTAAATCCAGTAAATCGTCGTCGTCGCTGCCGGCATCTTCGCCGTTTATAGCGATTCTAAAATGACCATTATCGTCGGCGTCGTCGTCTATATGGTCGCCGTTCATAGTGACTCCTACAGCGACAATTATCGTCGCCGCTCATAGCGAATACAACTACCATTGTAATCGTCGCCTGTGTTACTGCTCTTGCCTGGTTGAATATTCAAGAATGTAAACATGTTCTTTCATTAGCATAGTGTTGTTGTTGGTTACAATAAACAAGCGACCAGCGCTATATGAAAACAATCGAAAACGAGCATGGTCCAGGCTTGATAAGCCAGCACAATCCACTTCGAAAGCTAATATCCACCAAAGAAGATTTTGCTCTCAATTTGGTGGGATTGGAAAGGTGTGTTGTATTTTGAGCTGCTGGAATCAGCTCAAAATACTGCTCGGATGTATACTGTCAACAACTGGAAAAAAATAAATACAGCGATCAACAAAAAACGGCCAGAATTGGTCCATCGAAAAGGTGTAATTTTTCATCAAGAAAACGCTAGGCCACATACATCTTTAATCACTCGCCAAAATTATTGGAGCTTGGTTGGGAATCGATATTATATCCACCATATAGCCCTGACCTTGGTCCATCAGATTACCATTGTAAAACTTTCAATGATGACGCTGTGAAATCGCATTTGGTTCAGTTTTTTTGCGGATAAAGATAAGAAGTTCTACTAACGTGGAATTATGAAATTGCCAGAAAGATGGCAGAAGGTCACCAAACAAAATGAAAAATATATCATTGATTAACGTTCATTCTTTGTATTAAAAAATGTGTATTTAAGTCCACGGTTTGTCTTTGTACCTAGTCGTGCCATAAGTTCTGTCACACGTATATGGGCAATTTTTGTATAAATGAAAAAGAGTTTTTGACAAAGGAAAATATATTTTATTTTGGCATACTAATGGAAGTAAAATAAGCAACAAATTATTCAAAGTGGCCGCCTTTAGCCTTAACACAGCTCTTTAATCTGTTGGGCCAGTCATCGATAGCAGTACGCACTGTTTCTAGCGGAAAATTAGCTACTGCTTCTGTCAAAGATCGCTTAAGACTCTCGATATTTGGGTGTCGTCTCGTGCACACCATGGACTCTAACTCCGCCCACAGTTTGTAGTCCAGGGGATTCAAATCTGGGCTCCCAGAAGGCCATTCCGTCGCCCTTATAAACTGTGGAATATTGGTTTCCAACCACGCTTGTGTGGTTCGAGCTTTGTGGGCTGGCGCAGAATCTTGCTGGAAAACCCAATGTCGATTGTTGAATAGCGTAGAGTTCAGCGGCTTCACACATCCCTCCAGGATGTCCATTTGATAATTTTTCGCTGCAGTTTTTACGCCTTTTTCGCAAAAATGAAGCTCGGTGACCCCTTCGTAGCTGACACCCCACCATACCATGACTAATGCTGGATGATGTCCTCGCTGTACCCTAGTGGCAACTTCTCGGGCTTCTATGGAGCTGTGGGCATACACCTTATCATTTTGGCGGTTGAAATGTTCCTCCACCGTAAAAATTTTTTCATCGGTAAATAAAATTTCTCGATGTTTGTTGTTGCCGTACCGCCGAAGGAGCTCTTTCGATCTGGTGCTCCTAATTTGCTTCAACTGCTCAGTCAGCAAATGTCCCGTTGATCGTCGAAAGGCACTCATCCCGAGGTCAGATTTTATGATGCGAGACATACTTCGGGTGGAGATGTTCATCTCTCGAGCCATGATTCGTTGTTTACGAAGCGGATTTCGACGAATTCGACTCTCGACCGCTTTGATGGCAGCAGAAGAACGTACATCACGCGGACGTCCTGAACGAGGTCGATCTTCAATAGTCTGGATCGCGTTATATCTCTGGATCGCACGATACACAAATCTTTGCGTTATTTTTAACGGGCACAACAACTTGAAAATTTCACTCGCGGATTTTCCACACTTATGTAGTGCAATCACTGCAGTTCGGTTTTCTATTACACCCATTCCATCTTCACACGTTAACGAACACACTTTAAATGACCATCAACTGTCAACAACATTATGACGTTTATAAAACTGGCCGATATTGAAATGTCACTCATAAAATAAAGTTGTTGCCAATGTGAGAAATTATGTGACAGAACTTATGGCAGGACTAGGTATAATGTGAAAGGGCTTTTCAGTTATTAAGAAATTCCATCATCATGCGATACTCTAAGGCAACGTTTACCAAACTATGCTCTGCGAAGCCCCAGGGCTTCGCCTGAGTGACATGTCCGACAGGTGAGGCGCTCAGAAAATCCATTTTTGAAATGCTCCCCATTTCTCCCCACTACTATTATGTCAAAATGTTGTATTTTCTCACATTTCGCTGGTACAGCTTAATATATACATACATATATGTTCTAAGTTTCAATCACATATCTGAAGATATAGTCATGATATTAATTTTTAAGTGTTTTACTGCAGTTGTTTACAATTGTTGACAACGTTCTCGGGATCTTACGCTGTGCGAAAGTCAACGCGTCACCGGACTTAGTATCCTGTAGAAAAATTGCTCCTGTATTCCATAACCGTCTTTCGCGCGCGTCGTCAAAAAAACGGGCAAGCTCCATCTCGATACGATGATTACAGCATCGTAAGTGGGATGCGTACGAAAACTCAGAATCTACGTCTCGCCGCATCTGTATGTTCGTTTGACATCATTTGCTGTCCTGGCAGTTCAAGGACTCTGAGCTTTTTGATTGGAACTTTTAAGTTGTTCATTGCGACCGCAACCCCAACTTGCTTGATCCACTAGTTGGGGCGGGGTCCTTGCGCCGGTCGTCGCCGGTTTCCTCAACGATCATCGAGGTTCCAGGAACTGATAGTCTGGAGTTCCTGTGTGTAGCTCCAACACGTGGTAGCCGTAAGCTGTACGTCGTAACAGTATATATCACATCTCCGTCACCTTCATCGGGTTACGAAGCGGTTTATAATGCGTTTGATACCTTGCTTGGTCTCCTACAACCATCAAATGATATTTTAATTCTTGGCGACTTTAATTTACCATTAGTACAGTGGGTACGCTCTTATAATGACGATGAGGATTGTTTGTCGCCTTAGTATTTCTCCTGCGCCCGACATGAAATACAATTTGTGAACAACGTGTTTGCTACCGGACTTCTTCAAGTTTGTCCGATCCCGAGCGATCATGGCAGATTTTTGAAACTGATTTTCTCATCTGATGCCAGCAGTAGAACGATGTCACAGACCTTTGCTACCTGACTGGCCAATTCATCCTGTGCTTCACGTAACATTCAACTTTCAGACAGAATTTTTGAGCTCTAAATCTATTGTTACTAATTATTTTAATTTCGCTAAAGCTGATTTTGAAATTTTAAACCTTTGACATATCCAATTGCGATTGGTCGCCTGTGTTGAACGAATCCGATGTTGACAAGACCACTTCTAATTTTTATACTATTTCAAAGGGCTACTTTCTGCGTTGCGTATCTGTGGTTTGTTCGAAACCTGAAAAATAGTAAAATAAAAGCTTGGAAAACTTACTCTCAACGAGTGATGAGGACCACATAATTCATATAAACTTATGTAATTGTTTTATAAGTCAGTCTCGAGCTGCTTATAATCAATAGCTTTTTAATGTTAAAAGATAAACCTAAACAATTCTGGAATTTCGTTATGAAAATCCAAAATGTATCTCAAGGATATATTCAGTTCTGTTCCTGGAATTAGTAACTTATTTTCTGACCATTTCCGTACCGCTTTCAATTGCAGTACCTTGGTAATATCCGATGACATCTTTCAATACTTGTCTATGTTTCCTTCTTCGTTCATGGCACCTAAAGATCTTTTTATTGACGACACTACTATTTTGAAATACATTGGTAAAGTTGCTAATAATTTCTCAGGACCCTATGGTGTTTCTTCTTCTGTGATTAAAAAGTGTAGTTCATCTCTTATACCTATCTTGGATATGTGTTTAATTCTCAACCCAGTTGTTTATCCCTAATTTTTATCGACGATCTTCTGTTGTCACTTGTCAATCTTCTTCAGATCCGTTAATGAAGTCTTCGGGGAATTCTAAGTGACGAAGTTATACGGTTCAATGTCATTCTTCCCCATTTTTTGCACGACCTTTACGTTAAAGTAAGTAGCCAGAACATCTGATTGAGAAGCGATGAAACTATTACGTCTTATATACACTCTGAATCTACAATCTCAATTTTCATTCACCATTTGTATTCTTACCCTCGACAAGTTTATATCATATCAAGTATAATGGCATAACTTATGAAGTTCATTGCCAGCTTACTTCTTCTATCGATATAGAGAGACGTGCAAGACTGAACCATGAATGCAATAATTTTTGGTTTTTTGTCATTTGTAACAAAAAAATTAAATAAAATTTTTACTCTTCACTGAAAGAATAAAGCCTACTGCGTGGTTCAGATGCACAAATAATTTCAAGCAGCATCTGCAATTGGAAAATACTAACGGTACTGTAAACGACTCAGTTTTGCTCGCTCAGATCGGAACACATTTAGTCGTCAATTAAATGCGATCGTGAAGGTGTGTTTATGAATAATTCGGTAAAGGAATTCAAGTTGATTTTTTTTATACTTAGTGGACATAATAGTGATACGTTTTGTATTAATTTACGTGTGTAATCACACTCGACTGTAAATCATACATATAAAAATAATTGTAGTTTCTGTCTGTTATTTGCTTATAAATGGTTATAAGTTAGTTTTTTGCTTTAGTTTAACAATAACTAAGCATAAGAACAGATTTTTTGAAATGTTTGTCTATCTGTCCGGACGTCTTTCACGCACAAACGGCTGAGCCCATTGTAATGAAACTTGCACAGTTTGTTAGGTGTGCACCGAGATGTTATCTGTTTTTGGTTTTATTTAACTCCCCTCACCCCTTCTACTCCCTCCCATACAAAGTGACTCATTTTCAAAAATATATATTAATCAAATTTTCTTGGAAACTATAAGAGCTATTAATTTGAAATTTAGAATATATTATTTCTATTACAAATGCAATCTTCTGGTATACAAATTATTTGAATCCCCCATTCCTTCTAATACCTCCCATACAAACTACACTTTTTTACAAAATACTATACACCAATTTTCTCAGTACGTGTAACTTTCATCGAGCTAAAATGTTGTACTAAATCCTTAATTAGCATTATTATTAATATCAGGAAAAAATTAACCGATTAGCTTCACTCCTTCTACCCCCTCTCATACAATGTGACACAGTTCTACGACTTTACAAGCATTCGATTTTCTTGAAAAATGTTGAATGTTACTGATCTGAAATAGTTGTTTCTCAAAAAATCACTAAGAACCCCCTTCTCCTTCCACCACCTCCCATACAAACTGCCATTTTTGATGAAATACTCTAAATCAATTTTCTCAGTATGTATAACGTTTATCGAGCTAAAATTTTGTACTCTACCCTTAATTAGGATTATTATTAATATCAGGAAAAAATTAACCGAGTAGCTCCACTCCTTCTACCTCTCCCATACAGTCAATCAATCAATCAAATTCCTGTTAAGACCCCCTATAGGGGCATAGGACAGAAACAACTCTCTTCCACAAGGCGCGATCCTGAGCATCGGCTTTAAGCTGTTGCCAGAACTTGTTTATTCCTCTGGCCTCCTGCTCAACTGCTCGCTTCCATGTGTTACATGGTCGACCAACCCGACGTCTTCCTTGAGGGTTATAATCCAGAGCCTGTTTTGCGATGTTTCGCTCTGGTTTCCTCAAAGTATGACCGATCCACTGCCACTTTCGCCTTTGAATCTCAATACCTATTTTAGTCTGGCGAGTTGTACTCCAAAGTTCGTCGTTGGAGATTACTTCTGGCCAGAATATTCCTAAAATGCGCCGGAGGCATTGGTTTACGAAAGTCTGTAGTTTCTTGGTAAGTCGAACGGTCACTTTCCACGTAGTACAACCATATAACAACACGGGTTTGACGCATGCGTCAAAAACTCGCAGCTTCGTGCGAAGGGAGATCTCTCTTAACCTCAAGAAAGGGGAAAGGATACCGAAGGCCTGACGGGCTTTATTTAGGCGAGCCTCAACATCCTTTTCGGCTCCGCCGTCCATGCTGACAATGCTTCCGAGATAGCAAAAATCTTGCACCTCTTCCACATCCTGTCCATTAAGAACAATCGGTGTGCTTGCGTTCGAACCCATGTGCATGTACTTGGTTTTACGCACATTTATTTTCAGTCCCGCCTCTTTGCATTTAGAATGCAACGAGCGAACATTTGACTCTAAGTCCGAACGGGTATGTGCAAGCAAACACACGTCATCAGCATAATTAAGGTGACTTAAGATGTTAAATAGTCTCCATTGAAGACCTTTACCTTCCCCACCTTCCAGTACAGCTTTTAAGATATCATTTATTACCACCAGAAACAGGGCTGGTGATAATATGCAGCCTTGTCTGACACCCGTTCGCACAGGAAAGCTCTCGGACAGCTCTTCTCTATGCAAGACGCGACACCTTGCATCTTCGTAGGATTCTTTAATCATAGCTATGACCTTATCTGGAATACCTCTCCTACGCAAAGCATTCCATATGTAATCTCGCTTAACGCTGTCGAAAGCCTTCTCGAAGTCCACAAACATGAGATGTAGTGGCGAACCCATTTCGGCTGACTGCTCTAATATTATCCGTAGGGTATTTGTGTGGTCGGTACAAGACGACCCTTTACGGAATCCAGCCTGATAAACTTCGAGAGTGCTCTCGACGACATCACTAATCCTATTGAGAATTACCTTAGCCATAATTTTTGATACGGCAGTAAGTAGACATATACCACGCCAATTACCACAATCTCGAAGGCCGCCCTTCTTCGGAATTTTCACAATGACGCCCTCCTTCCATTCAGTCGGATATCTTCCCTCATTCCACACCTTAGTGAAGAGTGGGAGGAGTATATCGGCTGTTATTTCCGGGTCCGCTTTGAGGAGTTCGGTTGGTAGTCCGTCTATACCTGGAGCTTTCCTTCCCGCCATTGACCGAATGGCGGAAACTATCTCTTCCTTATCTGGGGGATCGTCCCTAATAGAGGATTGTTGCGGTTGGATGTTTGGAAGTTGTTCTGTTTCCGGAATATCTTCATCTGACAAGATGTTTAAAATATCAGAGAAGTATTCCTTCCATCGTCGCAATTGGTGTTCACTCATATTAAGGAGAGTTCCGTTGACATCTCTCACCAGGTGGTTGGCGGTGAAATTCCTGTTCGTCAACTGTTTCATGATTTTGAAAAGTGAACCCATATCCCCAAGGTAAGCCGCAGATTCTGCCTTGTTTGCCAGATCTTCAATGGCCTTTCTCTTGTCGCGTCTAACAGCCTTTTTAAGCTGTATATGAGCATCGCGGTAGTTCTGCCTCAAGTCGGGCGTTCGTTGGTTGACATCGGGTTGAGAGATGATTGCCAATTTGGCTTTTTTCCGATTGCCAACCTTGTCCCATGTGTCTTGTGACATCCAGGGTTTCTCACCGCTTTGCGCATATCCCACAGATTCTTCAGCACTAGTTAGAAAAGTGTTTCTGGTTGCCTCCCAATTGGCGTCCAGTGTGCGCATTTCATGTTCACCCAATGTGGATGACTTTTCGCGTAGAATGGTGGTGTATTCGCGTTTTTTGTTGGGATCTCTGAGTTTATCCACATTAAGCTTGCGCTTCATTTGAAGAATTTGTGGTCGTCGGATAGCTGCTGTACACAATCTCAAGCAGGCAACCATCAAGTGGTGATCGCTCCCCACGTCAGCTCCACGTTTCGCTCGCACATCGAGGAGACATCTTCTCCATCGGCGACTTATAGCCAAATGGTCGATCTGGTTCTGAGTAACACCATCAGGGGAAACCCAAGATGTTTTATGATGACTCTTGTGTGGAAAAAGGGTCCCTCCGATGACCATTTGCCGAGTACTACAGAACTCCACAAATAATTCGCCGCTTTCGGGTCTCTTAATCCAAGGTCGTGAAGCGTCGACCCAAGGATCACCATGCCTCCCCATGACGTGTTCTAGTCCAGTGTTGTCTGATCCAACCTGGGCGTTCATATCTCCCGAGATGATAATAATATCACCTCTTGGAACACGTTCGAAGGTGGCACTCAGTTGGCTATAAAACTCCTCTTTGTCACCAGATGTTGCGGTATTAGTTGGTGCGTAGCACTGCAGAATTGTGACATTTCTGACACTGGTCCTGAGCCTGACGACGATAATCCTATCCGAGATTGGTTCCCAGCTAATGAGACTGTTTCTCGTTCTCGGCGTAAGGACGAACGCCACGCCATTTCTGGCTTCACTTTCAGGGCCAATGTACAGAATAGTGTTTCCGCTAGGGGTTCGTTCTTCTCCTGATCCTGTCCACCTGACCTCGCTCAAGCCCAAGATTTGGATATTATAGTGCTCCATTTCACGGTCGATCACTGATTGGCGGTGCAAGGACCGAGTAACCTCTCCCATACAATGTGACACAATTCCACGACATACGAAAATTCGATTTTCTTGAAAAGTATGAATGATGCAGATCTGAAATTTAAAACATATCAATTGCCTGATGATTATAGTTGTTTCTCGAAAAATCACAAAAAACCCCACTCCTTCTACCACCTCCCATACAAATTGCACAATTTCATTAAATTCAAAGCACAAAGTTTCTCAGTGCCTACTCAATTTTTGAAGCTTAAATTTGGTACAAAACATTTTTATAGCTACTCTAGCATGATGTGAAACAAATTAGTTCAGTGCTGTCACCCCTTCTACCACTCCCCATACAAAATTTCTTAATATCACAAAAATTTCGATTTCATCTATAGTATTGTATGATTGGGCTTTACGCACAATCAAGGTTCTGTTATGTTTTTAAGCTTAATGTTATTTTATTTGGGCTTTTTTTTAATTAATATAAGCTATAACTATTCACATGTCTTTAATGATCTTCAATACGTATATGATTTTAGATTACGGGATTGATTTGATCACGAGCCTGTCCCACACAAATGCGAGTATCGTGGTTTCATTATTCATAATTTGTGGTTCTAATTCCAACAAAATACAAAGCATTGTGTTCAAAGTGCCATTGAACTTAGCAGATTATATATCCCACATAATGTATTACTAACTACACTCAAAAATTGCGATTTTTACGCGGACGAAGTCGCGGGCGTTTGCTAGTTTAATATAAAATGGTTAAAATAGGCAAAAATATCAGAACCGAAGTTAAGATTCTTATACAAAAAGGACTTTCAACTCGTCATATTGCTACTGAATGCGAAGTAAGTCAAAGTACAGTTATAAGAATTAAAAAAACGTTATCTGCTGATACCCCAATATTGTTGGGTGGACGTCCTAAAAAACTTTCTCCGCAAGATGTGACGTCCTTAGGACGTTGTGTTTCAAGCGGTGAAGTCAAATCTTTTACAATGGCTACTACAATATTGGCCGAATGCACTGGGATCAAAGTAAGTGAATGGACAGCTCATCGATCTCTAAAAGAGAAGACAAAAAAGCCCGCACTGTAAAAAAAAATATTGCTGCAAGACTACAATTTGCAAAAAAATATAAAAATTGGACAATAGATAAATGGAAAACTGTTATTTGGTCAGATGAAGTCAAAGTAAATAAATTTTTATTGGATGGGCGTTCCTGAAAATGAAAAGCTGCAACCGAAACACGTTAAACAAACTGTGAAGCATGGTGGAGGATCGGTCTTGATTTGGGGCTGTATGACCGCTTGGGGAGTCGGTTCAATGCACAGAATTAGTGGAATCATGGACCGACATTACTATTTAAATATTTTGAAAGAGTATTTATGGGAAACCATAGAAAATTTACCAGTACCTGAGACGGATATCATTTTTCAACAAGATCGGGACCCCAAGCACACCTCCAAGTTGGTACGAAATTGGATTACCAGCCAGCCATTTTCGCAGCTAGAGTGGCCGGCACAAAGCTCCGACCTCAACCCAATTGAAAATTTGTGGTCCTACTTCAAAACTCAAATACACAATGGATACGACCAACCCGTCTTCAGTTGAAATTTTTTGACACAGATAGAAAGAACAATGGGAAATTATTACTCCCGATTATGTTAAAAGATTAGTAGAAAGTATGCCAAGCAAAGCTAAGAGTCTGTGGACAAAATAGTAACTACCCCGAAATAGTTACTTTCTAACTAATATATTTTAGCGAGCAAACCTGAATCTTAGGATATTCTAATTTTTTTATTATGAAACATAACAGGGCTACAATTGCGCGTAAAGCCCAATCTTACGATACTCTAGATGAAATAGAAATTTTTGTGTTCTTAAGCAATTTTGTATGGGGAGTGGTAGAGGGGGTAATAGTATTGAATTAATTTTATTCCCATCATGCTACAATAGCTATAAAAATGTTTTGTACAAAATGTAAGCTCCAAAAATTTAATAGGTACTGAGAAAGTTAGTGTGTTAGATTTAGTGAAATTGTGTAGTTTGTATGGGAGGTGGTAGAAGGAGTGAGGGGATTTAAGTGATTTTTTCAGAAATAACTATGAATCTCATAAAATTGGCATCTCTTGAATTTCAGATTAGTAAAATTCATACTTTTCAAGGAAATCGATTTATTGTTAATTTGGGAAATTGTATCATATTGTATGGGAGGGGGTAAAAACGGTAAAGCTAATCAGTTAATATTTTCTGATCTTAATAATACTAATTAAGTATTTAATAAAACATAACAGAATTATGATTGGGCGTAAAGCCCAATCATATGATACTCTAGATGACATACTTACTTACCTTTTGCTTGGGAGGTGGTAAAAGCAGGGGGGAGGTTTGTTATTTTTGTATGTAACACTGAATGTAGTATATAAAATATTTCATGCTGAATTTAAAGTTTTTTGCTTTCATAATTTTCGAGGAAATTGAACAATTTTTGTCTGAATTTATGATAATTGTATGGGAGGTGGCAGAGAAAGTGGAAGATTTTGGATGATTTTGAATCTGCTTATCAACTTCCTAATCACATTGCTTTGTTGCAATTTTAAAGTCGATAGCTCTCATATTTCTTGACCTTTCAATGCAAAAATTTGTATGGGAGGTGGTAGAAGGAGTGAGGTGAAGGCGATATTTTTTTTTAGCATTTATTACAATTAGTAAAGGACAGATTGTGGCAAAATTTTAAGTTTCTACTTCTTCTAGTTTCTATGAATATCGGTTAAATACATTTACCAAAATTCCGCATTTGTATGGGAGGGGGTAGAAGGAATATCCGAATCGAAACCAAATTTTTTGACATCAATTATATTTATAATAGGATACTTTTCTCAAATTTTAAAGTTGATATCTTAGACGGTTTTGGAGAAAACTAATTTAATTGAAATTCCGAAATTTCGTAAAATTTGTATGGGAGGGGGTAGAAGGAGTGAGGTAAAGTTGATAGTTTTTCGAAAATTAGTTGCAATTATAATAAAATTAATTATGACAAAAATTGGTTCATTTAGCTTTGCTAGTTGCAATGCAAACCGAATAAATGGATTTTTGAAAATTGTGCATTTGTATGGGAGGTGGCAGAAGGAGTAAGGGAATCATATCAATATTTCTTGAGGTCAATGATATTTATATCATTATACTATGACCTAATTTTTAAGTCAATAGCTGGAAAGGTTTCGGAGGAAAATCGATTTCCTTAAATTTCGAAATTTCATGAAATTTTTATGGGAGGGGTTAGAAGGAGTGGGGGGATGTGGCCCGTTCACGAACTTAAAGTTACTTTTTTGCTAAAAATGACACACAACAAATTTCAGCACGATAGCTCTAAGCGTTCGAGAGTTATGTTGTAGACAGACGGACGGACAGCACCTCGGAATCGAAGTTTTTGAGCGACAACAAATATTTCTGTACCCTTGGCGGCTCTGTGCGAGCATTATTTCTTAGCGTTACAAACGGTAAGGCAAACACAATATACTCTCAGATTTCATCTAGAGTATAAAAATTTGAGCTCGATATATGTTATACGTACTGAAACGACGTGTACAAAATTTGAGCTCTCTAGCTCAACTTGTTCTCGAGCTAGAGAGCGAACGGACGGACGGACATCCGGTTTTGAGATTTTTGAGTGATAATATTAACTTCTGCATTATTAATTTCTTTCTCCGAGCCTTATTTCTTAGCGTTACAAACTTTAGAGCAAACTTATAATACTCTCAGATTTCATTTAGAGTATAAAAATGAAGTGGATATAATATTTTTGTTACTTTTCAATAAAAGACTGTTTGAAGTTCATTTTTTGTTAAGTTTTGAAATAAAATTTTCTTTCGCTGATTAAAAAAATGACTTTGTGTTTAAAAATATCTCAGGGTGGTTCAGTTTTGCACGTCACTGTATAACCTGCAACCTTTTAAAACAACTCGTTTGCCAGTTTGTGGAACCTTTCTTCAACTGATTTCTATGTAGCCCGACCTAACCGATTATATACACTTCCTCTACATTTGTTTCAGAAAAAAAATAAAATAAAATAAAAACCTACGCTTAATTCAGTTTGAGTTTTGAGAGTAATTGTACAATATCTAATATTATTAGCGAAAGACTAAATAGAAAAAAGATGCTTCTACGTAAAAAAAGGGCTACAATTAAAATTACTAGTGTCATCTTAAGTGACGGTCACACGACGCTGGTTTACCAGCCGCTAGCTGCTGTTACGTAGCAAAACATTACTGCTGTGAGGAGAATAATTTACGAAAATAGACGAATGACCTGCCACCAGTACAGCGATTTTAACAGCAGCTGGTGAAATAAGATCGTTCTATTTTTACAGCGCTGCTACCCACCAGCGGCTGGTAACCAGCGTCCTGTGACCGTCACTTAAGAGGGCACTAGCAATTTGTAAATCATTTTTATAGCTACTCTAGGGTGATGTGAAAAAAATAAGTTCAATACTGTTACCTCTTCTACCACTCCCCATACAAAATTCCTTAAAATCACAAAAATTTCTATTTTATCGGGCTTTACGCGCAATCGTAAACCTGTTATGCTTATAGTCTAGATGAAATCTGAGAGTATTATAAGTTTACTCTAAAGATTGTAACGCTAAGAAATAAGGCTCTTAGAAAAAATGAATGATACAGAAGTTAATAGTATCACTCAAAAATCTTAAAATCGGTTTTCCGTCTGTCCGTTTGCTCTCTAGCTTGAGAACGCGTAGAGGTAGAAAGTTCAACTTTTGTACACGTCGTTTTTGGCGAAAAAGTAAAGTCAATTTCGTGAACCGGCCAAATCACTCCACTCCTTCTACCCCCTCCCATACAAAATAACTCATTTTCAATCATTTACATTAATCAAAGTTTCTTGGAAACGATACAAGCTAATGATTTGAAATTTGAAATATATTATTTTTATCATAAATGTGATATATTCTATAAAAATTACTTGAATCCCCCGCTCTTTCCATCACCTCCCATACAAACTGCACTTTTTCATGAAACACTCTAAGGCCATATTCTCAGAACATATAACATTTATCTAGCTCACATTTCGTACTAAATACTTAAATAGTATTATTATTAAGACCAGAAAAAATTAAATGATTAGCTTCTACCCCCCTCCCATACAATATGACACAGTTTCACAACTTCACAAAAAATCGATTTTCCTGAAAAGTATGAATGTTACTAGTCTGAAATTCACTGATTCTACCACCTCCCATACAAACTGCACAATTTCACTAAAAATAATACACTAATTTTCTCAGTTTCTATTAAATTTTTGGCGGTTGCATTTTGTATAAAACATTTTTATAGCTACTTTAGCATGATGGAAAAAAAATTAGTTCAATGCTGTAGTGGAACTACTTTTCAAAATGAAATCTAGTTGCCGGGGAATTAGGAGAAAAGGACTCCAGGCAGGAACTGACAGAAAAAAAAATAATTGAAATGGAACAATTGATAAAATCAGATTCTTACTATTCTTGCTGTTTTTGATTATTTGAAATAATAAATAAATTAAAAAAAAAATATAAATGAAATAAAATAAAAAAAAGTATCTCATTACAATATCAGGTGTGGGGTTAAGCCCGAAAAAAAAAAAAAGTAGCACAAATTAATTTCGTCATTCGAAGTGCTTAGTACAGCCTCTCGTCTCGCGATTTGGAGAAGGATGGCAAGGAAGCTTTCAAAAAAAGAACTGACTGAAGCTTTGAGAAGGGCAGGTGTAAATTTTTCTGACTCAGCTACTATTGCCCAGCTGCGCAAATTATACATCGAAGACCATGGGAGCCCGACGGTGCTTGCAGCTGACGATGATGGACCGGTGTCGCCCGAAGACCTTGGTAAGGAGAATGTACTTTGTTCAGACGTGGAAAGTGACGATTGCGAGCGTGATGCCGCACTTCTGGTAGCACTTACTCGGAAAAGAGATATTCTACAGTTACGTCGTCAGATTGCCGAATTGGAATCTGCGGCCACGCCATTAGCAAGTCCGGGTGGAGGTCATCAGATGGATTTCAAGTATGTCGAGAACGCAGTGCCGGAGTTTACCGGAGACGATCATTATAGCATCGAGAAGTGGATCGATGACCTTGAAGAGGTCATGGATTCGTTGAACGCCAGTTTGGAGTTCCGGTACTTGTGCGCCCGACGACTATTGGGGGGCACAGCTAAGTCATGGCTACGCACTGTGAAAAATGTTAAGACCTGGTTGGAGTTCAGAGTTGCCATCCTTGGGGAATTTGCAAGAAAGCTGTCACGAAATGATGTGTATGAATTACTGCGAAACCGCACCTTAAAGAAGGACGAAAAACTGCACCAATACGTCATTGCAATGCGAGAAATTGCAAGTCAAGCGGATGTATCCGAAGCTGACATAATTGATTTTATAATTATGGGAATACAAGATTCGACGAGCGATGTTATTGTGTTGAGAGGTTCTAAGAATATAATTGAACTCAAAAATCGTCTCGTTGATTATGAGAAACACAAGCGCATGCAAGCTGCGTTGTCAAAACTTACTTCTGGCCAGAAGGGGATCACTTCCGTCCATTCTGCTTCTGGTTCCACTTTTAACAGTGGACATCGTGAAAGACCCACTTCCGTAGTAATTTCTGGGTCACCAGCGAATAAATTGAAACTTGCGAACAAACCTGAACCAAGATGTTACAATTGCTCACAGTTGGGGCATATCTCCACGTCATGTCCGCGCGAAAAACGTCCACCTGGAGGATGTTTTAATTGTTTCGATACAGGCCACTCACTTAAAACTTGTCCAAAGAAACATCAAGTTGTGGCTGCGGTCACTCCAACAATCAACACAGCTGATAGCAGCTCAAATGAAGAAGAAGATCAATTGACTACGGTTTTGGATGTATTACAAATGGTGAGTGTTGCCCTGGGAGTGGATGGTAGAATCAATCATCATGCATTAAATTTTGTTAATAATTATGCTTTATTTGACACCGGCAGTCCAACTAGCTTTATGAAAAGATCTCTTTTGGAAAATAATTGTTTGACTGACACACTGCATTACTCACACTATAAGGCGTGGAGGACTGTCAACTGACTCAATTACCGTACAACGGAGTGATCGAATCACGACATATACGAAGGTATTTAAATCCTCATTAACAATAATTAAAAAAAACGCATTTGCATAAGTAAGGCAACATTCTCTAAGCCAATTTTACTTATTAATAGATTTTGTATTATATATGTAACTCGACGTGCTGTTTGGAGTGAATTGATCGAGTCGATCAATAGTCAGATTGGCCGAACTGTAGTGGAACTACTTTTCAAAATGAAATCTAGTTGCCGGGGAATTAGGAGAAAAGGACTCCAGGCAGGAACTGACAGATAGAAAAAAAATAATTGAAATGAGACAATTGATAAAATCAGATTCTTACTATTCTTGCTGTTTTTGATTATTTGAAATAATAAATAAATTAAAAAAAAAATATAAATGAAATAAAATAAAAAAAAGTATCTCATTACAATGCTATCACCCCTTCTACCACTCCCCATACAAATTCTCTTGGGATCACAAAAATTTGTATTTTATTTAGAGAATAGTAAGATTGCGCTTTATGCGCAATCGTTGCTCTCTTATGTTTTAATTTTAGTTTAAGTAATATTATTTTTTTTATCTAATCGAAAAAAAAATCTCCAACAGAACAATTGGATATTGTAACTAGCCCGAAAGATATGGATCCCGCGATGACAGCATGGAAAGGTGCAGCCGTAATGTCGTGTTTGGAAAGTGCTCCCGAGCTTTGGATAAGCGGGACGGAATGGTCGAAATTTGGGCTACGAATTTTACGCGAGAAGGCTCCATTTATGTGGTAGCGGGCGCTGTAAAGGATTCGAAACTAAACTACCAACACGGACCGTAAACATGAATGAAATTAAATCCGATATGTTCATTTTTAAATATAAAAATTTGATATATTTCTGTCGTTATTTTTTCCCTCTCTTTCTGGTTCGTTTTCTATCATTTCTTAAATATAATTCAATATTTTTGCTTTAGTTTCAAATATATTTAATGCAATTATGCAGTAATTACTTCTAAATATATACGTCAATTTTATTATTTTTATATATATATTTAAATTTTTAAACTTATATGTATATTTGATCTCTTCTTCTCATTTTCAAAACTAAAAAGAATATTTCAAATCTAAAATTTACTAAGTTAATTAATTAATAATTTTTTGTCTGGTTTTGTGTGTCATTATTTGACAGATATATAAAATTAAAACTAGTTTTTCTGTTTAGGATTTAGTTTTAGGGATCGTATAGTTTTTTATAAATACACAAAAGGAAGGTTTTGGTTAGTTTTGCACCACCATGGCATCTTACAAATTTTGAAGCCGATAATTTTTTGAATAACGTTTTTGCTGTTATTTCCTAGACTTAATTGTTAAGTTTCTTTCTTTTTATGGATATATATGTATATAAATTTTTTTATTCATTTTGAATTAATTAATATCGCAAGTAATAATATTTTTTTCTTTTACTAGCTTACAATTTCTACGATTAGACAAGAGACCATTCATTTACTAGATTTTATAATAGCATAGTTTCTTTTTACGAGTTCTAGTGCATTAAAAATTACATCGAGCTGATTTAATTTTATCAGATTATATGTATACAATTAATTTGGTTTTCAGTTAGAATGCATCGTACTATTACACTACGCTAAGACAGTGCTATGTTACAACGAAGATTTAGATTGCAATGAAAAAAATCAATAAAGTGAAAATGTTGAAAAAATAATGGCAGATCAATTTTAAATGACTTCTTCCTTTTAAAGATCGAGGCTTAACATTATTCGACATTATTGAGCAGTGCATAAATGATGAGTATTAAATTAGTAGTATCTGACTGCGACTCTCGCCTAACAGGTTACGATTAATTACTAGGAGTACGAAAATATATTTTTATATTAAACGATAATGGCCAATGTACCTTATAGATTAAAACATGAACTTGCAAAGCCTGTTTATTTACCTATTGGGTAAATCAAATCAAGATTGCAGATGAAAGTATTCGGCTGTAGGCTTCGTCGAGTAACGTAACAATATCGCAATAGTTTTTATTATTACTATTTAAATAAAAATACAGCAACAGAAAGCTGAACTCTTATTTTTCTCTCTTATTTAGGTTCATCGATAGTGCTTTGTACTCCTATTTCTTTAGTTGTTTTTTATACTTTAATTTTTTTAATATAATTGCGAAAAAGTGCTGAAATCAAACGGTTCGATTTACAAAGCGGCATTTTTTTTTTAAATTCTCAAAAATAAACGCATCTTTCTTTTCATTTACGTATAATCGTAGAATCATTAATAATTAGTTTTTTTATTTAAATCCTACTGAGCAGGTTTTGCAAACGCACGCTATCAGCTTTTGAAACCTTTCTGGCAGCTATGTTTGAAATGATCTAGGTTGCGAACCCCAATTTTGCGGCTGCAAAACCTGTTTACTATTATAACGTTCCCCATATTCATGTATCAGGTGTACAAATTGAATCCCGCCGTTTCCTAATAGCAGGCGCCAGCAGGAAATGCTGATCAACAATGGCATTTGTCAACAACTCCTCATCATAAGATTTGTGAAGTTTTGTCGGCGTCATATACTTTTTTTTGAGCGCGAATATGTCGAAGTTTGAGCGAAATAAGCATAATTTTCGGAAAGTTTTGCTTTTTACCTTCAATTCAAAAAAGTTTGCTGCTGAGGCGATTGTTGAAACTTATGATGATGTTATTAGCGAATGGTTTCTGTTCAAGCGATCAGAAGTTGTTATTCGCATCTAGTTCTTATCATAGATGTAATTTAATTCAAGTTGCCCTCAGCATTTTTTATTAACTTGCCTTAAGCATAAAATCAGAATTATTTAATTGCCATCAGCACATTTCAAGTCGTCTCATAGAAGATGTAAACAATATTCTGTAACTTAAGACGTCGCTTCTTGCTGCGAGTCGTACTTAGCGTTTTGGCTTTATTTTATCAGGAATTTGTTTTGTAGAACTTATCCTACTTGCTTACAGCAGCAATAATGATGTATAAAATAGATTGTAAGGGGAAGATCGGGTGTCATTACGAATCAAGAAATTAAAGAAGTGAGACTGGCGTTTGAACAATCCTGTGTTTTCATTTTCTTCAATACGTGATCCAAAGACACGGCAGTACGGTAATAGAACCGTACGGCTACAAGTCCACAGGCAGATCTAGTATCTGACTGCGTCCTAAGTTTTCGCGGCTGATCAAAAGAAGTCAGTCGCACTACAAAAACATTTGGTGACCCCGACGTGATTTAAGTGAATTTCGGTTAAGCCTGGAACTGAACATAGCCTTTTCGCGCATAACTTTAATACCACTTTAGTTGGCGTAGTCTGGGCCTTAACACAGATTGTTAGGTACGATTAGCAGCGTAGCAATGGAGGAACTTCAGCAATGGTTCGACGACTTGACGGCACAACAAGATACAGCCGGAAAGGACCTGGAGAAAATTATTACGAACTACAAGAAGGACTCCATCAACCGGGATACCGCGAACTACCTCAACAACAGGTTGCAACAAGTCAACGAGATATAGGCGGGATTCACATCGAGAAATGATGAGCTGCAACTACCAGCGGCAGAGTTTTTCGAGCATCCGTACTTCATAAAGGACTATTTCCAATAAGTCGAACGCGAGTATATTCAAATAAAAGGTGTAATGTTGAAGCTTTTGAAGGACCTGCCGAATGTATCATCGGCTACAGGCGGTCAACCCAATCACAATCATAAAACCGACGACTTATCGCTGCAACCTAAAATGCAACAAGCATAACAAAATAATATCGAGAAGTTGATCAACGTACAACCATCGAAAATACGTACCGTCGAGCACATTATTAGGGGTGTTCAAGCTACTAAGAAGTGCAATCAAAACAATACTTCGAGGTAAAAATGAATATAATCTCCCGAAATGGAGACGAAATTCGTCAGCTGCACCAGGACATAGTTTATGGTGCGATTGAAGTTGGATCATTGCTGGACTACGACGAAAAAGAACATCTTGATATTGAAGATAAGATACAAACCGCACTGGTAACTTTAGCCACGTCCGTAGAAAATCTAGCGTCCAAGTCAGCGCCAACAGCAACTATTCATCCCCATATAAAGCTGCCACAAATGGTGGTTCCTAAGTTTGACAGGGAATATGTCAATTGGAAACCATTCCATGACTTATTTAAACAGATGATCCATGAGCAACCAGCACTCGGAAATGCTCAAAGGATGTGGTTTTTGAAATCCAACCTGACGGGTGAAGCTGAACGCATCGTTGACATATGCCGATATCAGATGAGAACTACCTCACAGCGTGGCATATGTTGAGTGATCGTTACAACAATAAACGATTGATAGTATCGGCATTTATGGACAGATTGATGTCACAACCGGTGATGGCCACGGAATCAGCAATGGCAATTAAAAGACTCCATGGCCTCTTTAAGGAATGCTTACTTGGGTTGGA
Source organism: Chorisops tibialis (assembly GCA_963669355.1). Taxonomy (NCBI): domain Eukaryota; kingdom Metazoa; phylum Arthropoda; class Insecta; order Diptera; family Stratiomyidae; genus Chorisops; species Chorisops tibialis. The sequence goes on from OY770263.1 coordinate 130,113,702, forward strand.
CATGAATGTGGATGTTGATGTAAAGCATGGGATCCAATGTTGCTTCATATCTTGTTAAAGAAGTTGGACAAGACAACACATTGTCTATACGAGCAGTCCTTAAAGTCTCCACGCGAACTACAATCAGTGGACTCTTTACTACTATTTTTGGAGCATCGTTTTCAAGCACTGGAAGCTTTGGGTCCTGAAAGGAAATCATTCGGGCTTAAAAAATCGCACTATGCGAATACATTTCTTATGTCGACAAATGACAAACCAGCCATATCATGCAATAATTGCAATGGCAGCCATAAGATATTCCAATGCTATGAATTCAAAAGGCTATTGTGGCGACACGACGTCGGATTAATGTAGCGATACGACGTCGTCGGCACATTCCAGCCGCATCGAAATCGGACGGATTTACGCTGACGACACACAAGCAAATCCGTCCTCATTTCCATACATACAGATTTGCTGATCGCGCCATCGTCACCTTCTGCATATCGCCAGATATGCAGCAGATCAAGTGGCATGCCCGACGACGCGCGCAATCAAGCAATTACTTTGTTGCTTATCACGCAGATATAGCAACAAAGTATGCCAGCCAGACACGCCGCAGCGTCCGCATTCTGACGCGAGTAAAAAGGCAGTCGCGCTGGCTTTTCAGGCAGTCGATATTCATCAGTCTTCAGTCGTTCTTAGTCGTTAAGATTTCCAGTCTGAGTTCAAGTTATTTCGGTTTTTCGATACTCAATAAAATGTTTTTTAATTGTTAAAACGTTGCGTGTTTGATTCACCTCGTCCACCTCCAAGGCCCAAATTGGCGATCTTGCCGAACTCGCGCGTGCTCGATGGGAACGACCCCATCGAAACCAGTGGTTGGTGACGTCACCAATACTATGGTAGTGAATTCATCGATCGCGATCGAAAGCGAAAAATTAGAGGCAGTTCTGTTGACAGTGTTGTGCGTTAATGTAGCTTCCTTCGCGTACCAACTTTACCGCGATCACGTACGTGGTGTTAAGCGCCGAGCGCAAGCGAACAACCCGGCTTAGTGACTCAGTGTAGTGTTACGGCTTACGAAAGCAAAGTGCTACGGCTTACGAAAGCAAAGTGAAGGACCTTAAGACAATCTTCAACCGACATCGGCCACGATACAACATGTCGACAACTCCGACACCGAAAACGAACGCGGACCTTGACGAACAGCCTGCCGAAGGCGCGGTCAGCAGAGTGTCCGTCCGAATCCCTCCTTTTTGGGGTGAGGACGTCGAGCTATGGTTCTCGCAAGTGGAGGCCCATTTTTCCAACAGCCGCATTACAAGTGACACAAGTAAGTACACATACCTTGTGAGTGGTCTAGAGCCTCGCGTTATGCAACAGGTGCGCGACATTGTCGTCAACCCTCCAGCGGACAACAAGTACAACGCGCTGAAAACGGCAATCATTACCGCATTTGGTGAATCCTCGCAACAGCGCATCCACAAACTGCTATCAGAGGTTGAATTGGGCGATCAGAAGCCGTCTCAACTGCTAAATCGTATGCGCTCTCTCGCCGACAAAGCAGTGCCAGACGAGATGCTTAAGCAGATCTGGCTGACTAGGCTCAACTCCGAACTACGCACCATCCTCACTGCCAACGATGTTGCACTGCCTGACCTCGCCGGCATCGCCGACCGTGTCCACGAGGTCAATCAATGGCCCCGACCATTCTCCATCGCCTCCGTCGAGGTCAAAGCCAAGGCGGTCCAGGCCGAACACAACTCCAGGATGGAAAGCCAAATCGCAGCCTTGACCAAGCGACTCGACAGTTTGGAGACGCACCTTTTCTACGGTGCAACGTCCAATAGGCGGTCAAGATCTCGGGCACGCCAGGGCATCCGAGCACCTTCCAAATCGGCGAACGAAGGCTCGCTTTGTTGGTACCACACTCGGTTCGGGGATGCAGCCCAAACTTGCAGACCACCGTGCCGACATCAAAAAAACTAGTTTCGGCGACGCTAGTCAACGCGTCTAGCGCACACGTCCTATTTCGCCTCAACATTCGCGACCAGCCCAGCTCCACAGTCTTCCTTATCGACACTGGAGCTGACGTCTCGGTCATCCCACCAACGAGACATGACCGGATCAATCCCGATAGGACGACACGACTGTTTGCCGCAACTTCGTCTGGACATTCATCATCGCCGACGTGAGCTCCCCCATAATCGGAGCAGACTTCTTGAAGTTCTTTGGACTACTGGTTGACGTACGTGGTCGAAAGCTGATCAACCGAGAAGCGAACTTTTCGACAGTGGCGCAAATTCGGGCAACGAATAAACCACAAACACCTTCGTTTCGCACTTTTGATCAAACCAGCGCCTACGGTTCATTACTCCAGGAATACCGCGAGATAACCATCCCTCATCCGCACCGCAACATTAATTGCGCAACCACTCATCATATAGTGACACGTGGGCCACCGATCACTGCAAAGGTCCGCAGACTTCCACCCGACAAACTCGCCATCGCAAAAGCAGAATTCGAATACCTAAGGGAGCAAGGAATCTGCCGCCCTTCCAAAAGCGAATGGAGCAGCCCGCTTCATATGGTCCGCAAAGCAAATGGCGCTGATTGGCGACCATGCGGCGATTACCGAGCGCTAAACGCCTGCACTCTCCCGGACCGCTATCCCATCGGATTCTTGCAGGACTGCACATCCTCGCTGCACGGAATGAAAGTTTTTTCCGTGCTGGACTTGCAAAAAGCGTTTCACCATATCCCGGTCGAGCCGGCCGACATTCCGAAAACAGCCATCATCACACCCTTCGGCCTGTTCGAGTTCGTCTACATGACTTTCGGTTTGTGCAATGCTGGACAAACCTTCCAACGCTTCATGCATGAGGTTTTACGAGGCTTGGATTTCGTGTTCGTCTACATTGACGACATTCTGATTTTCTCACCGGACAACGAAACTCATAGGAAGCACCTCTCTGAGGTTTTCGCGCGACTCAAACAACATAGGCTCACCGTGAATGTCAACAAGTGTCAACTTGGTCTGTCTGAGGTACGTTTCCTCGGACACCTAGTATCAGCCAACGGATTGAAACCCTTACCTGAGAAGACCGAGGGCATATCCGCGACACCACTACCGAAGACGGTTTATCAGCTCAAGTCATTCTTGGGCATGGTTAACTTTTACAGACGCTTCATGCCCCACGCCGCACAGAACCAGCGTGTGCTCCAGGCCTTAATTCCAGGCAATAAAAAACGTGACAAGTCACTGCTTGTTTGGACACCCGAGGCCGACACAGCATTCGAGAATTGTAAGGCGGAGCTAGCGAACGCCGCATCTTTAGCTCATCCCGATGCAACCGCAACTTGGTCACTCAGTACTGACGCATCCGACTACGGACTTGGTGCGGTATTGCAGCAAACTACGGGAAACTCAACCGTCCCACTCGGATTCTTCTCCCGTAAACTATCAGCGGCCCAGCAGAGGTACAGCACCTACGACAGAGAACTTCTCGCGATCTACGAAGCGATCAAACACTTCCGACACATGGTGGAAGGCAGAAGTTTCGCGATATTCACGGATCACAAACCTCTACAGTTTGCGTTCCGACAGCGCCCGGAGAAAGCTAATCCTCGACAACAACGGCAACTGGAGTACATCTCTCAGTTCAGTGTGGACATACGCCACATTGCGGGAAAAGACAACTCTATTCCGGACTACCTCTCACGCGTAAGTACAATAGAGAGCTTTAACTTTTCTGCACTCGCTTCAGCTCAACGAAACGACGAGGAACTTACAACCCTGCTTCTGGACCACGACAACCCGCTTGAGTGGAGGAAGCAGCACGTTCCCGGCACATCCGATCCATTGATGTGCATTGTCACCGAGCAGCGAATTCGTCCGTTCGTCCCGAGCAAATTCCGAACGCCGATAATGCGTCTACTTCACGGACTCGCACACCCAGGCGTACGCTCTACTCGGAAGCTTATCACCGACCGATATTTCTGGCCCGGCATGAACCACGAGATCAACACGTTCGCCCGCAGCTGCCTCGACTGTCAACGCAACAAGATCTCGAGGCACACCAAAGCACCCGTGCATCGATACGAGCAAACTAGCGAGCGATTCTCGCACATCAACATCGATCTAGTGGGACCCCTTCAACCGAACGAGGGTTTCCGCTATCTACTGACGATCATTGACCGTTTCACACGATGGCCCGAGGCCATTCCGCTTCAAACCATAACCGCACCCGCGGTCGCCGAAGCGCTATTACAGGGCTGGATCAGCCGATTTGGAGTGCCCGCCAAGATCACTACCGACCTGGGACGCCAGTTCGAGAGTCAACTCTTCGCGGAGCTCAACAAATTCCTTGGAGCCGTACACCTTCGGACGACTCCGTACCATCCAGCAGCAAATGGCATCATCGAACGATGGCACCGCACCGTCAAAGCTGCTATCCGTTGCCATTCCGCCACCGAATGGGTAAAAGCGTTACATTTAGTCCTGCTCGTACTGCGATCATCTCTGAAGGAAGACCTGCAGGCTTCCGCAGCGGAGATGGTTTACGGAACGACGTTGCGCATTCCCGGCGAATTCTTCTCAGAAGCACGACCGTCTGTTAACGAGACAGATTTTCTTCGAGACCTGCGTCTACGCATGAACGCCATCCGTCCTACAGACACAGCACACCACGGCTCACCCGGTGTATTCGTCAGCAAGGGTCTCGCAAGCTGCACTCACGTCTTTGTCCGCAACGACAAAGTTAAACCATCGCTCACGCCACCTTACGACGGCCCGTACCCGGTAGTGAACCGGAAGGGAAAATTCTTCAAGGTGATGATAAACGGCAAGGGCATAAACACGTCAATCGACCGACTCAAGCCCGCGTTTATGACCATCGAGCCAACATCGAGTCCGAGCGAGCGAGCAGTCACAGCAACTACGACCCGTTCCGGTCGTACATCACGTCCTCCTGTACGTTTCAGGCTTGGATCGTAACCACCCCCGGCGCCTTCACTGAGGGGGGAGTAATGTGGCGACACGACGTCGGATTAATGTAGCGATACGACGTCGTCGGCACATTCCAGCCGCATCGAAATCGGACGGATTTACGCTGACGACACACAAGCAAATCCGTCCTCATTTCCATACATACAGATTTGCTGATCGCGCCATCGTCACCTTCTGCATATCGCCAGATATGCAGCGGATCAAGTGGCATGCCCGACGACGCGCGCAATCAAGCAATTACTTTGTTGCTTATCACGCAGATATAGCAACAAAGTATGCCAGCCAGACACGCCGCAGCGTCCGCATTCTGACGCGAGTAAAAAGGCAGTCGCGCTGGCTTTTCAGGCAGTCGATATTCATCAGTCTTCAGTCGTTCTTAGTCGTTAAGATTTCCAGTCTGAGTTCAAGTTATTTCGGTTTTTCGATACTCAATAAAATGTTTTTTAATTGTTAAAACGTTGCGTGTTTGATTCACCTCGTCCACCTCCAAGGCCCAAACTATCAATTACAGAGAGAATCAACAAGGCAAGACAGTTAAAGTTATGTTTGAACTGCTTGCGCGTAGGACATCAAACTTCTCAGTGCAAATTTAGCAACTGCTTGAAGTGTCACTAAAAATACAATACATTGTTGCACCTGGACAACATTGCACAGAACAAGTCCACGGTGACACCCAACCAGGATAATCATACCGTCCTCCAAGCCCAGAGGCTCAGCAACTTGGCGGCCTCAGAATCACAAATATTGGTAGCAGAGGAAGACAGGAAATATCAATTGATCCTATTGATCCAGTGAAGCGATAAAAGCCTATCAAATGAATACTGTCACCTACGGAATTACGTCTGCTCCATACCTGGCTACTAAGTGTTTACAACAACTAGCACTACAAGAAGCTAATCATTATCCAACCGGTGCAGCCGCACTTAAGCAGGACTTCTACATGGATGACGTAATGTCAGGAGCAGACAGCCTGGCAGAAGCAGCAGAGAAGTAGGAACAATTGATCAAAAGTCTTCACTCTACCTCACCGATGAAAGCGAGGGACAGGTTAAAACACTCGGAATGATTTGGATACCAGGGACCGATAAATTCAAAATAAAGTGTCCTATCTATGAAGGGGGAAAGGTGACAAAACGATCGGCATTATCTGATATTGCTCGGTTGTTCGACCCATTAGACCTTCTGAGCCCAGTCACTATCAAGGCTAAAATGTTTCTATAGAAACTATGGAGTCTCAAATTGGATTGGGATGCAGCACTTCCTATGGAGCTGCATACAGAGTGGTTACGCTATCGTGCAGAACTACAAAAACTAAATAATATCATCATACTTCGACACGTATTCGGGGGGAAGGTACCACAGCGGACTCAGCTTCACGTCTTTGCGGATGCGTCCGAGAGAGGTTACGGTGCAGTCGTCTATTTTCGGGCTATTCACAGGGATGGGACACGGACCATACATATTCTGTGCTCAAGGTCCCGGGCAGCACCCTTGAAAACGGTCACCCTGCCGAGACTGGAATTATGCGCGGCTAAGTTGGCAGCTGAACTGGTCCACCGTCTCAAAAAGGATTTGCGAACTCCGGATCAATCATGTTTCGACTGGACCGACTCGAAGATCGTATTGAATTGGCTACATGCAGAGGCCTCCTCTTTCCACACGTTTGTCGCAAACAGAGTGGCGGCTATTCAGAGAGTGTCAGCTTCAAATCAATGGCGACACGTCAAATCTAAAGAAAATCCAGCTGATGTGCTGTCACGCGGCATCGACCCGGATAAATTAGCAGACTGCTCAATGTGGTTCTACGGTCCGTTCTTCCTCCACGGCAGTGAAGAGGAATGGCCGAGCCAACATGAAGGCCGGGAGATAGACCTAGAAAGGAAACGTATCAAAACAGTGTTAGCGGTAGTAAAGGATACGCCGCATTTCATACACACCATTGATCACAAGAACTCGTTCAGGAGATTACAACGCATTGTGGCAATGGTGAACCGTTTTGTAGGGAATCGCCGGTCGCTGCCCATCTATCTGTAGCAGAACTTGATAAAGCGTTGACTGTGATCATTAAGGAAACTCAAAACGAAGGCTTCCAAGAAGAGATACACTTGCTTCAGAGTGCTCATCAGCTCAGTAACAGTGATTCACTGAGTAGCCTTTGCCCCTTTTTGGACGAATCAGATATATTAAGAGATGCTTTTAATCGGCCTCCAGAAACAGTGGTAATAGAAATTGAGGCGATCCTGATCTCCAGACCGTTGAAACCAATGTCCACGGACCCTAATGATTTAATGGCTCTCACCCCGGGACATTTTTTGATTGGCGAACCGATAACTAGTCATATCGACGTTCAAGCACAAGTTCCTGACATTAAACTGTCGCAAAGATGGAAACTTGTGCGAGATATAAAATACTAATTCTGGCAACGATGGTCAATCGAATACCTAAGTGAATTGCAACATCGCTACAAATGGAAACAACGTGGTGAAAACATTAAGTCAGGACTAATGGTCATGATCAAGGACGATAATCTACCAGTACTAAAATGGCAACTGGGTAGAATAATTAAGGGCATAAAAGGAGCTGATGGTTTGATCCGGGTCGCTGATATTAAAACATCCGGTGTACTACGTAGACCGATACACAAACTCGCTCGCGCCACTACCACTAGAAGAGGACGACTCAAACACTGTACCAGTGAGCAAACCTACTAGAGATACGTCACCTCAACCACCAGCATCGAAGACCTAGTCCAAAAAAATTAAACGGCGGTCGGACCAAGTACCCCAAGCTACCAACAAGGAAACACGGAAGGGCAAGAAATCACGCTGTGGAGATGTATCGCTGGCCTTGATATTGCTGACAGGTTTAATGCTGTCAGTACTGGGAGTACAACTGAAGATCACTCCCCTTCCGAACATCCCAGACCTCTACATCGAAGGTTTGGGTGCCACTAGCCTCGTTTTAAGCGAAAGGGATTTGATCGTATATTACGATCTCAAACTATACTGGATGGATATAGCTACCATCGGATCTGGAATCGAAAAACTTCATGCAATGTGTGGACAAATCAAGGAACAATCGTCTTGTTCCCCCACGATGGACCAATTTTGGATCATACTGAGTGACATTGAGAATACTAACCAATTTCTCCGACCCTCTACGAATAGGTTCAAATCAAGAATAAAACGTGCTGCCCTCGGCAACATTGCAAATTCTTTATTTGGTATTTTGGATTCCGAATATAATTAACAATAATTAACAACATAAAAGACAACGAGGAGCACTTGTTAACACTATTCAAGAATCAAACATCGCTCATTGATTCCACCACTAATATCATGTTGAAATCCGAGAAGGCAATTAAAAATCAACTTGGAGACTTCGCCGATATACTCCTCCCACTCTTTACTGAGGTGTGGAATGAAGGAAGATATCCGACTGAATGGAAGGAGGGCGTCATTGTGAAAATTCCGAAGAAGGGCGGCCTTCGAGATTGTGGTAATTGGCGTGGTATATGTCTACTTACTGCCGTATCAAAGATTATGGCTAAGGTAATTCTCAATAGGATTAATGATGTCATCGAGAGCACTCTCGAAGTTTATCAGGCTGGATTCCGTAAAGGGTCGTCTTGTACCGACCACACAAATACCCTACGGATAATGTTAGAGCAGTCAACCGAAATGGGTTCGCCACTACATCTCATGTTTGTGGACTTCGAGAATGCTTTCGACAGCTTGAAGCGAGATTACATATGGAATGCTTTGCGTAGGAGAGGTATTCCAGATAAGGTCATAGCTATGATTAAGGAATCCTTCGAAGATGCAAGGTGTCGTGTCTTGCATAGAGGAGAGCTGTTCGAGAGCTTCCTTGTGCGAACGGGTGTCAGACAAGGCTGCATATTATCACCAGCCCTGTTTCTGGTGGTGATAAATGATGTCTTGAAAGCTGCACTGGAAGGTGGGGAAGGTAAATGTCTTCATTGGAGACTATTTAACTTCTTAAGTCACCTTGATTATGCTGATGACGTGTGTTTGCTTGCACATAACCGTTCGGACTTAGAGTCAAATGTTCGCTCGTTGCATTCTAAATGCAAAGAGGCGATATTGAAAATAAATGTGCGTAAAACCAAGTACATGCACATGGGTTCGAACGCAAGCACACCGATTGTTCTTAACGGACAGTATGTGGAAGAGGTGCAAGATTTTTGCTATCTCGGAAGCATTGTCAGCATGGACGGCGGAGCCGAAAAGGATGTTGAGGCTCGGCTAAATAAAGCTAGTCAGGCTTTCGGCATCCTTTCCCCTTCCTGGAGGTTAAGAGAGATCTCCCTTCGCATGAAGCTGCGAGTTTTTGACGCATGCGTCAAATCCGTGTTAGTATATGGTTGTACTACGTGGAAAGTGACCGTTCGACTTACCAAGAAACTACAGACTTTCGTGAACCAATGCCTCCGACGCATTTCAGGAATATTCTGGCCAGAAGTAATCTCCAACGACGAACTTTGGAGTACAACTCGCCAGACTAAAATAGGTATTGAGATTCAAAGGCGGAAGTGGCAGTGGATCGGTCATACTTTGAGGAAACCAGAGCGAAACATCTCCGAACAGGCTCTGGATTATAATCCTCAAGGAAGACGTCGGGTTGGTCGACCATGTAATATAGAAACGAGCAGTTGAGCAGGAGGCCAGAGGAATGTTTCTGTCCTATGCCCCTATAGGGGGTCTTAACAGGAATTTGATTGATTGATTGATCGGAGACTTCGAGCTCAACTTTAATCGAAGTATAGAGCGACTAAACAATCTAACGGACGATTTTTACGGACAAAAGGCTATTTAGATATTCACATCATCAACAGTTCGGTTGACGCTCATAATAAACAACTATCAACGAGTCCAAGCCGCCTTGTTGGACGTTATAATGGACACGCATAGTAATTTCTCCGGATCAGTTCCAAACAGAGTTACTATCCATCAAAGAAGTGCTATTGCCATCTCTGCGACTTCCCGCCAATCCAGGCGATCTATTGGAGCTATACCGTCTCATGACTGTTGAGGCAGGCATCGCGGAAACGCAAATCATATTTAGGCTCAAACTGCCCCTCCCCTCACAGGAATGGTTCGAGCTTCTACATGTCGTTTCGGTACCAACCGTGCATGATGGGACAGCCATGGTTATACAACCCACATCAAACTACATCATAGTTAGTCTCAATCGGGAACAATATCATCCACTATCACACAAAGAACTGGCCCCTGCAAGATGTTCGGTCATCATAATCAATTATATGTGCAAACAACTCCATCCCATGTACCGAGCAGCATCATCTATCAGTGCTTGCGAATTCAGCTTCGTTAGTCATAGGGCGACGCCCGGTAAATGTACTTTGACTAAAGTGGATCAACCACTTCGTTGGACCCAGTTGCTGAGCCCTAATCAGTGGTTGTATTTCGTTAGACCGAAAGCAGCCATCAATGTCGTTTGCGACAACACGGTGTCCCAAACAATTCTAGACGGACCCGGAATTCTTCAACTCAACGATGACTGTACCATCAAGGAAGAACACGGGTCAATTCAAGCTCACAAGCTGTTCCCGTGCTCCTTTCATACAACTTTTGTACCGACCAGGAGTTTCATGGAGCCATCTTTACAATCAAACGCCACCCATTTTGTATACAAACCAAGTTCTCAAGACTCTTTTCAGAAGAATCTTCAAGAGCTGAAGGAAAGGATGAACATACTTCAAGGGCATGCAGAATTACCTCACGCCCAGCTACATCCAGTGGACATACATCAATTTGCTATAAGCTATCTCGACTTGTTTCTCACTGTTACAGTCACAGTACTCGCGTTGGTACTGTGGCTTAGAAGGAATCCCCGAAGACCGGCTGAACCAGTAATCCTGCACGTACCCTAGAAATCTACCAGCTGGAGTCCTAGAAATCTACCAGCTGGAGCCTTTTGCCTAACCGTACATGAAGAAGCAGAGTTGACCTATGGCTCAACGCGGGGGAGGATGTTCAAGCGATCAGCAGTTGTTATTCGCATCTAGTTCTTATCATAGATGTAATTTAATTCCAGTTGCCCTCAGCATTTTTTATTAACTTGCCTTCAGCATAAAATCAGAATTATTCAATTACCATCAGCACATTTCAAGTCGTCGCATAGAAGATGTAAACAATATTCTGTAACTTAAGACGTCGCTTCTTGCTGCGAGTCGTACTTAGCGTTTTGGTTTTATTGTATCAGGAATTTGTTTTGTAGAACTTATCCTGCTTGCTTACAGCAGCAATAATGATATATAAAATAGATTGAAAGGGGAAGATCGGGTGTCATTACGAATCAAGAAATCAAAGAAGTGAGACTGGCGTTTGAACAATCTTGTGTTTTCATTTTCTTCAATACGTGATCCAAAGACACGGCAGTACGGTAATAGAACCGTACGGCTACAAGTCCACAGGCAGATCTAGTATCTGACTGCGTCCTAAGTTTTCGCGGCTGATCAAAAGAAGTCAGTCGCGCTACAAAAACAGTTTCAATGGGTGATTTCGGCGTGTAAGACAAGGAGCGTCCCGGAGCGGTTAAAAAGTTTGAAGACGCAGAATTGGAGATAGATATTATTGAAAGAATATTCATGCCAAACGCAACAACTTGTAGATTCAATGGGCTTGACTCAACAAGCCATTCCACAAGTAAGGAAAATGGGTGCCATGTGAGTTGAAGCCAAGAAACTTTGAACGGCGTTTTTTCACAATGGCAAAAAAGGAAGGGTTTTTTTTACATCGCATCGTCACTGGCGATCAAAAGTGGATTTATTACGGTAATCCAAAGCGAAAAACAAATCGTAGGGGTATCGCGGTCATGCATCAACATCGACGGCTGTGTATTTGGTGGGACTAGCTCGGCGTGGTGTATTATAAGCTGCTGCAACCGGGTGAAACCATCACGGGAGATCGCTACAGAAAAACAGCTAATACGTTTGAGCCGAACAAGGAGGAACAGCAAAGTGATTTTGCTGTACGACAACGCTCGGCCACATTTGCCCACGTTGTGAAAACCTACCTGGAACCACTGAAATGGGACGTCCTACTCCACCTGCCATATTTTCTAGATATCGCACCTTCCGACTACTACCTATTCCGATCGATGACGCATGGTCTGGTTGAGGAGCACTTCCATTTTTACGAAGATGCCCAAAATTGGGTCGATTTGTGGATCGGCTCAAAAGAAGAGCAGTTTTTTCGACGCGGAATCCGTATGCTGCCAGAAATATGGGAAACAAGTTGTAGCTAACGATGGGCATTTCTTTGAATAATAAATATTAAACAATTTTTGCACTCGGATTTAAAAAAAAAAAACGGCGGTTTTGTTGTGTGTGACTGGTTAAGCGCGCCTTCATTTAAAATGAAATTTGAATTGCGAACGTCCCCTAAAACATCTGGCAACGCTAAATGATCTGACAACACTAAACGATCTGACAACCCGATCTCGATCCAGTTGGAAACAGAAAGAAAAACAAAAGAGGGCGAAGCGGACGGAGGTGTGAGAAAGTCGCGCGGTCTTTCGGTCCTGAAAAATAACTCTGAAAATTGCTAAATGAGTTCGATTCGTGCCCACAAAGGAAAAGACGATTCTCGCGCCGTGCCGAAAAAGCCGAAAGAAAGTCGGCCGTGTCGTATGCTTTTCATTCCTGTTTTTGTAAGAAACATTTTTTGTTTTCCTGTACGCTGTTTCTGCGTCGCGTGGATTTCCTCCCTCGAGTTTTTTTTGCTCTCGTCGTCGCTTCGCGATAGCAATTTCACCACGTCACGTTTTCCACAGTCGTTCGCCGAGCCGCATTGTCACGGAAAAATTCATCCGAGGTGTAAAGTAAGATTGGGAAAAGAAGCGGAGTGGATGACATTGAACACTCTTACGTCGCGTGTCGAAAAACTTTTCGAGCCCATCGCAATACAAAAATAAAGGATTGATCGAGGTAGCAAGCTACGAGCCGAGGCGGTCGACGGTGAGAATTTTGATACGAGCGCAGGACTGAATTTCATAAGTTTAATTTTCCGAAGCCGTTATTTGTTGCGATCCATAAAATTGATCATCTATAACAAAAATAGAATGAACCTAAGACTGAAGGATTATAAATTGTATCGGGCTCCGTAAGAATTGTTCGGAAACCCACTTTTTTTTTTGGTATTTAGTTTTATAGGTTAGGACTGTTTATTTTCGAGAGTAGTGAACATTTATGAATCGAAACAATGCCCAAAAATAAGTGCACAGAAATTTTGAGAAGATTAAGGAGTGTTTCAACCAAATTAATATAATTCTAAATAACCAACCACATAGTTCTTATGATTCCTGAGGCGCGCTTGACACGCATTTCGTGATAATAAAAGACCACGCTTAATGTTTTCGTAATAAAAATTTAATCGAAAATTAAAAAAAAAAACAATTAAAAGATTGACGCGAAGGCTCAGTGCTATCAAATACGACGCATCGTCGATTTCGAACGGATCGCAGGCCTTCAAATTCAGCGAACGCGCATTGACCGGCGGAATTCTCTGAAGAAATCCCCGTCGAAGGAAGATTTTCACCAGAGGTCTACGAAATCGTGTTCACGTGCAGTTCATGAACGAGGCCACGTGCACGCGAGGTTTCCCGAGCGCATGCGTACGCTCTACGATGCTAATCTGGTCACAATTGCAACTAAGCTTACAAGAATAATAACGAAACGCCTTCAGTACAACAACAAATGCATGTAATGGATAGTCATCAATCAGCAAATACAATTCAAATTAAGTCTTATATATCTAGTCAAGTCATAAATATAACTCCGCCATAGACGGTCCCAAGCCCGAGTTGAGAAAGGAGGAGGGTTAATGGAGTTAACCTGAATGGCCAGTAACACCAGTGCGTCTCAGGAAGTAGGCAAAAAGTATGACATAGTTGGACTTGCAGCATAGCTTTTAGAACTCCAGCATGTCATATTTAGCTCAAAACTCCCACCCTTTTTCTACTAGGGTGTAATAAATAAGTAGGACCGGTCCTCCAGGTCGGGGGTTGGGCGAGGCGCCGACAACGCATCACTGGAAAAAGAACACTGTCCAGAAACCTGAAGAACAGCCTCGGAAAGGATGGACTCAACGGCAACGACCCCGCAAACGAAAAATGGACTACTCTATTGGATCTTGGAATGTTCGATCCTTATTTAGGACAGGAGCTCTGAAAGAGTTTTTCGAAGAAGTGGCAAAACACAACATCAACATAACTGCCATCCAAGAAACGAAATGGCTCGGTAGCGAAATCATGGACATGAGATCACACACAATCTATCCAAGTGGAAAATTGTCGGGAAGCAGAGTTTGGAGTCGCTTTTGTCGTTGACAAAAAAATTAAACAGCAGGTCACGAGCTTCAAGCCAATAAGTGAAAGATTGTGTGCAATCCGAATAAAGACTAAATTTTTCAACACTTGGTTGATCAACGTTCACGCACCAACAGAAGACAAGGACGATGTAACTAAAGACGAATTTTATGCCACCCTAGAGACAACCTATGACTCACTGCCCTCGAATGACCTAAAAATTGTCTTAGGGGATTTTAATGCAAAAGTCGGAAAGGAGGAGGCTCATAGAGGAACAACAGGAGGCCACAGTCTCCATGACATAACCAACGACAATGGCCAACGTCTTATTGATTTCGCAAGCAGCAAATATATCATAGTAAGCTCTACGTGCTTCCCACATCGCGATATTCACAAACGAACGTGGACATCACCAGATGGTCACACCTTCAACCAAATAGACCACGTTCTTATTGAGAAAAGGGCTGCTTCCAGCATACTTGATGTACGAACTCTCCGCAGTGCGAATTGTGACTCTGATCACTATCTAGTCAGAGCTAAGTATCGATGCAAAATAGCTTGTCGTGGGTATTCGAAAACGAGTAGAGCTCGCAAATTCAATTTCGACAAGCTTAACGACGAAACGGTGGCGCAGGCTTACATGCTAGCATGTAATAAACACCTGACACCAATATATGAAAATATCCAAAATATGCCAGTGGTGAAAATGCGTGGATGAAAATACGAGACGGCATCAAATCCTGCGCGGAAGAGGTATTAGGATATCAAGCACGGCGAAAAAGTAATGATTGGTTCGACCAAGAATGTCGCGACGCAATAGATAGAAAGAACGAAGCTTACAAAATTTTTACTGAACGACCAACACGAGCCAAAAAAGAAAAATATGACGAGCTTAGGCGATATGCGAAAAAGACCTGCAGACGAAAACAAAGGAAGTACCATAATGACAAGATACAAAAAATGGACGACGACATGAGAAAAAATAATACGCGGGACGCATACGCCATAGTAAAAGACTTGAAAAAGGGATATAAACCAAAAACCAGTCTCTGCAAAGACGCAGAGGGCAATATCATCAGCGACATAGAAGAAATCAAAAGATGGGCTTCATACTTCGAACATCTTTTGAATCCCATCCCAGTAGCACCGATAACGACAGACAACATTTCAATTCAAGCCTCAACTGACGAAGATGAACCATCATCGACACCACCCACGCTTCCTGAAATCAAAGCAGCCCTATGTGACCAAAAACGAAACAAAGCGCCGGGAATTGACGAAATACCAGTTGAACTTCTGAAAAACGGTGGAAACTGTGTCGCTGAAATACTGCACAGCATGATATGCAAAATTTGGACAGAGGAAATCATACCCGACGACTGGCGAAAAAGCATTATATGTCCAATTTACAAGAAAGGAGACAAACTCTGCTGTGAGAACTACAGAGGTATATCATTGTTGTGTACGTCCTATAAAATACTGACAAAAATAATTGAACGTCGTCTTAAGCCCTATACTAATCAAATAATTGGCGGATACCAAGGCGGATTCAGAACCGGACGATCTACAACAGACCAGATATTCTCGGTGAAACAGGTGCTTGAGAAATGCTGGGAATATAACACAGACGTGCACCAAATATTCGTAGATTTTAAACAAGCATACGACAGTATCGACAGGAGCGTACTGTACCAAATCATGCTTGACTTTGGAATTCCTCCAAAACTAGTCCGACTAACAAGACTCACAATGACGAACACTGAATCCCAAGTGAGAATACAAACCGATTCCACAACCAGCTTTCGAACGGAATGTGGTTTAAAGCAGGGAGATGGTCTAGCTCCTATGCTTTTCAACTTGGCACTAGAGTATGTCGTCCGAAAAATCCCAGTCGACACCAACGGGACACTACTATTCAAGTCCACCCAACTAGTAGCATACGCTGACGACATTAACATTCTACCAAGATCCTTCCCTAGTGCTAAGGAGGTATTTGTCAATCTTGACTCCGCCGCAAAAGAAGTCGGGTTGCGCATTAATGAAAGCAAAACAAAAGTAATGACGCAAACAAGAAGGAGAACACCAATCAGACAAAACATAACAATTGCGGAATATAATTTGGAGAGGGTGGACAACTTCATATATCTTGGGGCTAATCTAGCAAAGGACGGTAATGAAACAGACGAAATCAAACGACGGATAATACTAGCAAATAAGACGTATTATTCGGTACTTCCAATAATGAAATCCAAGAAAGTGCACAGGAACAATAAGCTGCGGATATATAAAACTATTGTACGACCTGTGCTCTGTTATGGCAGCGAGACGTGGACATTAACGCCAACTTCCGAAAAAGCAGTTATCGCATTCGAAAGAAAGGTCCTCCGAAGAATTTTGGGACCTGTGAAGGAAGGAACGGAATGGCGAATAACTCTACGACGAGTCAGAAGCTTCAATGTTCATCAAGTTACGTAAACTGCAGTGTGCTGGCCATGTAGAGCGAATGGAAGACAGAAGAATCCCCAAACGTGCTCTTAAAGGCAAAGCGAGTGGTAACCGGCCAGTAGGCAAACGACGCAAGCGATGGGAAGACTCGGTTGATGAAGACAGCAAAGCCATTCTAACAATTAGCAGCTGGAGGACGCGGTCTTTGGATCGAGACGATTGGAGGCGACGACTTCAGGAGGCCAGGGCCCGATTTGGACTGTCGCGCCATTGATGATGATGAAGTCATAAATATTGGTACACAACTAAACGCATTCATTACGAATGCAATATTGGGCGCATCGATTTCGTCTTGACTGCGATTTGACAGTTGACATTTCTGCTTAATTGCCACGTAAAAAGTTTTTGGCATCAATTGTTAACAATCATGGAATGGGGCGACATCAAAAATCGTATTGTTGTAGTTGGCCTACTAAATTGCAACATGGAAAAAGGCGATATCTTTCTGACGTTGCGACCGCTTGGGATCACTCGCAATTTTGTATATCGTGCTGTGAAGTTGTTTGAGGATTCTGGTGATGTACGAGACCGTCAAAGATTCGGCCGTCCGCGCACTGTGAGAACTCCGAAAGCGATCAAAGCCGAGAAGAAATGAATCGACCGAAAACCGCTGTGAAAACAGAAAACCATGTCGCGGAAAATGCAAATTTCGCAAAAGTCCATGTCTCGCATTATCAAAGAAGATTTGGGACTCAGCACGTACAACTGACACACTGGAAACCTGCTCACGGCCGCATTGAAGGAAAAACGCAAGCGAAAATCGAAAGCGTTACGCAGCCGGTACGCGAAGAACGCTCACTGACAAATTCTGTTTACTGACGAGAAAATCTTCACCGTTGAAGAATCGTTCAATAAACAGAACGACCGTGTGTATGCTCGGTCATCCAGAGAAGCATCCCAACTCATCCCAAGGGTCCAAAGAGGCCACCATCCCGCGTCTGTAATGGTATGGTGGGGAGTGAGTTACGATAGCGTTACCAAGCTCCATTTTTGCGAGAAAGGAGTGAAAACATCGGCCAAAGTATATCAATCGACCGTCTTGGAATCCATTGTGAAGCCTCTTAACCAATCAATATTTGCCAATAAGCCGTTCCAGCAAGACTCTGCTCCAGCTCACAAGGCAAAAACACTCAACTGTGGCTCAAAAACAACGTTCCGGACTTCATATCAACGGATGGTAGTCCAGACCTCAACCCGTTGGATTACAAGTTGTGGTCCGTATTAGAGGGCATGGCCTGCTCTACTCGACACCCAAATATTGAGTCGTTGAAGCGAGCTCTTGTCCGTGCAGTGGACAATTTCCCCATGCATGAAGTGCGTCTCGCGATCGATGAGTGGCCAGATCGTCTCAAGTCGTGCTGGAAGGCAAATGGAAGTCATTTCGAATAAGTTGTGCTAAGATTTGTAGCCATTGAATAACCCAATAAAAAGAAAAAAAAAGTTTTGAAAAATATTAATTCGTTTTCATTTGGCATCGATTTTTCTGTGTACCAATATTTGTGACTTGACTAGGTAGAAGGTTGTAAGAATGAAGCCGTGACATTTGGACGACAGAGTTTAACTAGACGTCGATGAGCAGGTTTTTTTGCCTAATTTCTTTATTTTTTTCTATTTTATTTTGGTTTCCTTTGGGTTAGTTAATTTTAATTTTTTTTTATTCATTTTCTTTAGATTTAAATTTAATTTTTTTTTGGTAATAAGAATTGAAAATCATAAGAGCAAGAAAATTTCTTGAATAAGAGATACGGAAAACATATTCAGAAAAAGGGAGAGAAAAATTAATAATAACAGTAATAGAGAATATTGAAGCAAAGACATTCCTATAACGGATGTCTTCTACATTTATAAAGAAAGATTGGCCAATATTTCTGCGTTCCTTTTTTTTCTCTCCAAAATATAACTGGTTTAGTTCACGTACCCTAAATACAGAGAGTTACCAAGTAAGCAAGAAAAAAATTTAATCCGAAATTTAAATGAAAGTTAAATTAGATTGGAACACAAAAAGGGGAAAATAATTTTTTTGTTATTGTTCTTCATGGAATTAGCAAATAATAAAGAATTTTGTTGAATTAAAAATGAAACGCTAGAGATTTCACTTACGGAGCCCCTCTAACCTCCACAGCTCCTCCTCCTCTCATTGGGGCCATACGAAGAAGTTCTGAGGAAGATGTATGGCTTAGGTTGGGTGGGCGTCACACCATCTGACGCCGTCGTCGAGACATTTGGTCGGGTTAATATCCGTGACCAGATGAAATCCCATTTTTCGTTGTCCTACCGACATGGGTAAGTCGACGCGGCGAGCTCAAAAGCTCGCGATTCTTTTGTTATGACTCTCGACTCGTTGCAGCATCCGTACTGTTTGTACTTAGTAATACAAGCAAGCGCGTCGCACCAGCATCAAGAATGTCACTGAGATGAACGTATGTGGATCTCAGCCCAGTCAATCCGAACCTTTGATTCCTTCCAGAATTATTTTGACCTTAGGGTCAAAATAAATTCTTCTAGGCCTCCAATACATAACAGTTTTCAATTTTTAGTCCGAATATTATAATAATGTGTTATTCTTTACAACAAATCAGTAAATATTTACTGATATTATACGAGGAAATGAATTAAATACCTACAGTAAAAGTATCAGGTAGCTGCAACTAATTGTAATGTAAAGAGGAAATTTTTAAAAATAAATTTGGCTTTTTCTCCAATTTTAACTAATTTGAATCTTCCTCTTCGTTGTTCATTAGCTCGAAATCCTCTTCCACCGGAATTGCAGCATCGTTGTTATAAAGATGTTCTTGTTCTTCAAATACATTTTTATGAAATGTTAAATTTCTCTTCCCATTCATTTCTAAAATGCAACAATATACGATATAATAAATATAACAGCTTTTATTTTTACGTCTTATATTGCAATACTTTTTTCAATATGTGGTACTCATACTACATCGTTCAATAAGTTCGTAGGATGACACACACAGGGTGGGCCAAATACAAGTTTCTTTTTAAAAATGCAATAAAATGAACAAAATTAAATTTTTTTCCATGTATTATGGCTTCATTAGTAAGAGCAAACATTCCCATTAATGATGGAACACAACTTCGTTCAAGTAGCTGCATCGGCTGGCTTCGCAGTAGCGCATTCTGTCACTCTAATTTTTCAAGACCATGTCGATGGTTTCGGGCTGTAGCTCACGGATTGCTTGGATGATATTGGCCTTAAGTGCTTGAATCGTTTCTGGATTGTCGGCATAACATCGGTCCTTCACGGTTCCCCAGAAAAAAAAAGTCCAAAGGGGTCAAATCGCAGCTCCGAGGCGGCCAATTGACATCGCCAAGACGGCTGATAACACGATTTGGGAATTTGGTGCGTAAAAGATCGATTGTGGCATGGGCTGTGTGGCATGGCGCGTCATCCTGCATGAACCAGAGGTCGTCCAAATCCATGTCTTCAATTTCAGTAAAAAAAAAGTCGGATAACATGACTCTGTAACGTTCACCGTTGACCGAAACGTTGTTCCCAGCCTCATTTTCGAAGAAAAATGGTCCAATGATGCCACCACTCCACAATCCGCACCAAACTTTCACTCTCTGTGGATGCATTGGCTTCTCGACAATAACGTGCGAGTTTTCCTCAGATGCGGTAATTTTGTTTGTTAACGTTGGTGCGTTCGAAGCAAGAAATTGCCAAAAAACGACCTCAAATAAGGAAGAAAATAAACTGCCAACAAGCCGGGCGAAAGTTTATTATTTTTGGGACAAGTTGAGGATGCATGGAAAGTTAATATGCAGGTTAAAGGGTTCAAGGAAGACTAAGTGGAACCCTCTTTCACAAGTGGAATCCCCTTTAGAGCAGGGCTGCTGTCAATTTAACACTTAATTGCTAATACGATCAATACATAGCTCCATTACATGTAATCAATATTTCATTTGTTTATGCAACTTTGGGTTTCTATGAGGGGAGGGGTGATAGTAAGTGTGGGTGGTTGGTAATAGTTTTTTAATTGATAGCTTGAATCACGTCCAATATTCTCTGTATAGAATGTGAGTTTCAAAGACGAAGTGGCATAGAATTTTCGTAAAATTCGGTGTATTTTACATTCACGAAACCAATCATTTGTATGGAAGGGGTAGAGGAGGTAAGTGAATCGTAAAATTTGTGATGCAGTTTTATTTCATTTATCTTGTAAGGTGCTCTTACACAATTTCAAGTTCTTAGCTTTTAATTTGTTGGTTAGTAGTTGATTTATTTGAATTGATCGAAATCATACTATTCTATGGGGAGGGGGTAGAAGGGCAGCTGCAATCTCAAAACTTTTGACGCAGTTTCGTTTCAACTCATTTCTAAAGTTTTTGTGCAAATTTTCAAATTATTGGTCGAAAAAATAGTTTTGTATGTGAGGTGGAAGAAGTTTTGAAGGTATTCAACTAATTAATATTTCATACTTTTAGGGATTTTAAAGTTTCATTGAAAAATTTTCAGTTTTATGTTTTTTATTGCACATAAAACTCCTTTTTTACGTAATTCCCTAGTATAGATTAATAAATGATCTAAGTCTCAATAACGTAGCTTAAGAGATAGTTGAGATATTCATTTTTAAGTGTTTTTCTTTGCACCCCCTGATCCTCCCCCTTACAACAATTATCCTCCTTTGAAGCTGATTCTAGTTGGTCTGACCTTAATACTCCAGAAATATACATTTTTTATGGTAAGTATTTTCGAAGATATAATAATTTGTTTCTTGACCCCTCATTTTGGACCCCAATGGATAAAAAAATTAAATTATTTTTAAAGTTTGTCCCACAAACCCCTTGACTTGCTTCCTAGCTGGAACAATGGTTGAGATATTCGAATTCTTAATTTTCGGTTTAAGCGCTCCCCCCGCCTCCCTTGAACCCTCACACCCCCCAAATTGGGTGTCCACCTGAGATCCGCAACTATCTATAATCCACCCAAAATTGAACTTTCTATCTGAAGTGTTTGGGAGTTAATGTGCGCAGACGGTTTTTTTTGTGTTCTTAGCATATTTTAGTCATGAAAAAACAAAATTTCAGGTTAGCAAATTTTTTTTTCCAAGCCGATTACAATACTTTATTACTAAAATAATAAAGTAAAAGTGCTCTTCACCAAGAAAATGCACCGTGCCACGAGTCGATGGTAATGATGGCCAAATTCCACAAATTTAAGTTCGTATTGCTTCCCCGCCCATCGTATTTTCCGGATCTGGCTCCCAGCGACTACTACCTGTTTACAGACCTAAATAGAATGCTGTAGGGAAAGAGATTTGCCTGCAATGAAGATGTGATTGCCGAAACTAATGCAAATTTTGAGGCCAAAAATAAATCGTTCTACAAAAAAGTCATCGAAATGATAAAGGAGCGTTGAAATGAACGTATGTATTATACCAGTGACACATAGCGGACCTAATTATAATTAACCTAATTCGTAATTTAGCTCGTCTTCATCGTTAGTAGATTGGTGACCCATAGCACTTTGTTAATTAAGAAGAGCCACTCACTCATATGTCATACATTGTGACCATAAAGTACCGGGAATATGTAATTAAAATTAGTCTGGGAAATGATATTTTGAAATTTTTTTTTTGTAAGCAGGTAAGACTGCCCTTAATTATTATCCCAGAAATCAGCGCGGTCTGTTAATGAGTTTGTTTACAGCAGCTGGTTGAATGGGTACACCTCAGTAGTCCACGGCGATTTTTGTTTTATGTCCTCGATCGACTGAAAACGGGTTCCACAGTTTCGAGAACAGGAAAAAGTCACTTGGGGCCGAATCTAAATACGGTGGTTGATTGAATTTTTTTTAAATATCATTTCCTAGACTAATTTTAATCACAATGGTCACAATGTATGTTTAAAAAGTTGAATTGCACAGGCAATAACATTTTGCAAAGAAGGCCACCAAAGGAGAAAAACGATCCTTAGTCCTGTTTTAGAGTCGTTTGTAGTTCATCTTTCAAAGCTGGGCGATTAAATAACGCTTCATGTAAGTCAGAGCAGCGCGAAAATGACCTTTCTTCTTCTCTTTAGCACGAAAAAACTTTTATAAAAGCTCCAGCTCTAGCACAATCTTCATTGTTATAGCCTACATTATGAGAAAAATGAGAGGATTTAGCTAAATAAGATGATTTAGCTGATAAATGATCACTATTTTGGAAATTCATCTAAATTAGCGTGACACGCAGCAGTTTAATGATAATTTAGGACTAAATTATAATTTAGTTGCGCTGTGTGTCAATGATATTAATCTTGAAGGAGACTATGTTGCCTAAAAGTTGATGTTTTATTAGTCATTCTACGAACTTATTGAACGATGTGTTACTTTATCATGTTTTTGTTTTAGAAGTTCTGAGGTGACCATCTTGGCCCAATGGTTTTACATCCTACCATCTTCAAAAAAAATCTTTGATTTTAGTTCAAACTGCAGCAATTGAAAAACTAAATCCATTGATATCACTATTTTTTTATGAGTTAGCAGGGTTTGCATCTGGTCGACTCACATATAAGTTTCATTCCCGTCCTTTAAATATTGAAAAAAATGTATCACAATTTTTGATTTTCAAGTTGTAAGTCAAGTAGCAATGTGCACCAATGAAAATTCGGAAGTTTTGGAGATTGCTGTTGTTGGTTTTTGCTTCCGATGAATACTTTCAGTATACCGTCGCCTAATATTAGGCATTCATTAATTATACACTTTTTCATTTCTACATTTACTGCCTAAAAGAGCTTGCGTAGAAGCTGAATGCAGTACACTGGATCTACTCGTCCGATCACCGAAGTCAAGAAGCATTGGACACATGTAGTACTGAAATGGGATCCCGCTTGTATATTCCCACTTGATTTTACCTGCCTTAACGGCAACATACAAACATTTTTTTTTAATGGTATAGGTTTCATTCCCCTCCTTTTATCTATAATAATAATCAAAAACTGTGCATATATTTGAAGTCACGTGATTTGCAAAGCTAAATTTTGGCGAGAAAAGTTTGATACAATCGGTTGCTCAGTTGATAAAGGCTCGCTCGAGATGCGGGCATCGCGGCTTCGATTCCTGGCCGATATAGGTATTTTTTTTATTATTAGTGTTAAGTAAAAACATAACAGGGCTACGATTGCGCGTAAACCGCAATCTTACGATACTCCAGATGAAATAGAATTTTTTGTGATCCCAAGAAATTTTGTATGGAGAGTGTTAGAAGGGGTGATAGCATTGAACTAATTTTTTCCCCATCATGCTAAAGTAGCTATAAAAATGTTTTATACAAAATGCTTACTCCAAAAATTAAATAGAAGCTGAGAAAATTAGTGTGTTAGATTTAGTGAAAATGTGCAGTTTGTATGGGAGGTGGTAGAAAGAGTTGGGGGACTTTAGTGATTTTTTCAGAAATAACTAAGAATATCATAAAATTGATATCTCTTAAATTTTAGACCAGTAACATTCATATTTTTCAAAAAAATAGATTTTTTGTGAAGTTGTGAAACTGTGTCATATTGTATGGGAGGGGGTAGAAGCAGTAAAGCTAATCAAATATTTTTTTCTGATCTTAGTGATAATGCTAAATAAGTATTTATCACAAAATATGAGCTCGATAAATGTTATATGTTCTGAGAAAATCGGCTTAGAGCATTTCATGAAAAGTGTAGTTTGTATGGGAGGGGTTGGAAGGAGAGGGAGGACGCAAATAATTTTTATACTGTATATTGAAATCATTATGAAAGTAATATATCCCGAAATTCAGACTAATAGCTTTTTTACTTTTCGAGCAAATCCATTTATAGTCGAATTGCGAAATTGTGCCATTTTGTATGGGAGGGGGTAGAAGGGGTGAAGCTAATCGTCTAATTTTTTTTAGCCTTATTAACAATTTTAAATAAATATTTAGTGCACAATTTCAGCTCGCTAAATTTTATACGCACTGAGTAAATTGGCTTAGAGTAATTCATGACAAGTACAGTTTGTATGGGAGGTGGTAGAAGGAGGGGGAGGACACGCATAATTTTACAACCCGCAACAATTTTACAAACGGTAAGGCAAACACAATATACTCTCAGATTTCATCTAGAGTATAAATATCATAATTTCAAATAATTTTTATTCCAATCACTTGTGGAATTCTCGCCTGCCGCGCGTTCGGCTCGGGTTCGATTTTCGGCCGATGCAACTTTTCTTAAATGTTTTTTTAGCACATTGCAAATCTGAATTTTCCCAAAAAGAAAATGTGGGCAACTTTATGTCGCCATGTAATGAGTTCAAACACAAGAAGATGTGAAGTTATTTATAAACAAAATTTGAAGCTATTTATAAATAAATTCAATGGGAAATTCATCAGAAAGAGTGTCGTATATAAAGAAAGCCCTTATATGGGGTGTATCAACAAGAGGTGTAGGATTTGTTTCCAAGACCCCCTGGTGGTTCGCCAGCTGCAGTTCTTGAGTCAATTGCACCTTGTACTCATGCATAGCCAAATCTTTCGTCAATATTCGCTGCAGTGTGGACGTGCAGAGGTCGATTTCTTGAGCACAGTGACGAATGGAGGTGTTTGAGCTGTTTTCAACGCATTCCTTCACTGCTGCGATATTTTCGATCGATCCTCCGGAGCGAAGTCGTTTCGGTGTTTTCACATCTTGCACTTTACCATAAATTTTTCTTGTCTCAAAATGCACACGATAACGATCAAAATTTGCTCGAATTTTGCGCATCGTAACTGCGATTGAACACGAATTTTCGTAATAAAATTCAACGACTGTGTAGCATTCAATGGTAAATTTCCCGAGTTCATAGATGACAAATGTCAACATTCGACAACTATCATGCGATCAGCTGTCAATAATAGGCCTTTCCAACCCTACACCTCTTGCTCAAACACCCATATAAACACATCGACTTCTTGCATTACATTACACAGAATTTAAGTGCTGGGCTGAGTTTGGCAACTCAGGGGTTTTTGAAGGGACCGGAAATAAGTAGAAATTAATTATATATATTTTAGTAAATGTTTTCACAGTGCATTTTGAATTGAAAGGAACGATTTCCGGATTTCACACTGTTCCACTTTATTTGTGACGTTTCGGTTATTTATCAGACAGCTAAGAACTCATCATAATAAACAAATATTTCGAAGCTTGAAAGCCAGAACGCTAATTACACCTAATTTTGACCATAACGCCGTTGAAGTAGACGAGTATTTATATTATATACGGCAACCTCTAAGACGATGCGCACATTACGACTCGACGGACCGGAATTTCAAACCGAATTTCGCTTGAATATTATAGATTTAATATTAAAAAGAGTCACATACTTGTTAATTTTTCATTTTCACAAAAAATTTGTGAAATAACTCGATCTATTTAATGCACGATTAGTCGAGTAAATTGAATATTCGATTGTAACGGTACAATAATACAACCGATTTTTTTTCATTCGAACCTAAACAACCGTACCGTTAAAAAGTCTAAAACCGTAAATAAAGAAAATTAGATAGGGGTTTCAAAAAGACTAACAATTAGCAACCAGAATAATGAATTAGTAAGGACGAAAGTAGCAATAATTTCATACAATTAGAAAAACCCGAACGAATTATCGTTTTATTTAGAATGTGATAGAAAGACATCGACTGCTAGAAATATACAAATCAAAACGACGTAAACTTATCACATGAATTACCATTTGAAATTAATAATCTGAATACATTTCTTGAAATCTTCCCAAATAAAATTATTTTTCTGAATTGCAATACATTATAATTTATTTACAATTTTAAATCAACATCATTTGCATGCTTTTAGTCGGCAGGTCCTCGTTTCATTCGCTAAGTTAGACTAAAAATAATAATTTTTAAATGACTTCTTTTTTCCCACAATGTTGTTAAAAATCACAAAACTATTAACTACCTAATAGTTGCTGTTTTATTTCGATAAAATAAAAATAAAAAAAATAACTAAAACTAAAATAATTACACATCTAGTCGCGAATCGTAACGCGCAACACAGAAAAATTATTATTTGTTTCCGCTTGCACTGAATGCTAGCGCTCTTCTCAGTACTTACATAAAATATGGCAGTTAATAATATTTTCATAAATTGTCCTTTACATTTTAATTATATATAGAAATAATTGATCTTCTGTCTATTTAAAAAATTCTGTGCATGCAACAAAAAAAAATTTGTTTGTTAAATCTTTGCTAACCATCAATTTCTATCTCGTTTTTTTGCAACAAAAATATGTTTTTGTGTATTTTTCTTGTTTCTTATTTTATTTATTTACACTTACATGAACTTCAATTATCCGATATAAGAATAGTATTTAATTAAAGAAATATTTACCTTAAATTAGGTTTTAGATTAATTGTGTTATTGTGTGATATATGTATGTATAAGTAAAGTTCGTATGGGGTCGAGATGAAATAGAAATGTTATGAGTGAAATAGACAATATTTAATAACTTTACATATCTACAAGAAAATATAAAATGATTGCAAGTTATGGTGAATTGGTTTTATTTAGTACTAAATACGTTGATGAAATATTTTAAATTCATTATTATTATATTGCCATTATATATCCTCTTAAAAGCCCGGCAGATGAGTATGTACTAGCATAGAGGTGTGAAAAAAACCACATCACCATTGATGCAATCACTTTGACTTCAACTTTAAGATTTTTTCTTCGAAGCAGGCTCTTTCACATCTGTGACTTTCTTACCTTTGGCCGTTGCAAGCAGTGTGACCAGTTTTTTGTGCGAATCGCCAACAATCCAACCATGTTTTGGAAGATTTTCACCTTTTTGCGTCAAATCGTCATCGTTTGTTTCGATCCGACCGAATTCTTCGTCACTGGACGACGACGACCAATAGTAAAGCATTTCGGAAGCAACACGTTTTCTTCGGGCTAATGGTCGTCCGGCTGCAGTTGTTGCTGCATCTTCTGGTGTTGATTTTGCAGCGAGTCCGGTCGATATAGGTGCTGATGGTTTCGGCTTTGGTCCTTGTTGTACGTTGGTCGCAGCGATGTTGACAGGCTTAGATTCGGTCGTCGTATGTTCTTCTTTGAAAGCGATAGTTTTTCGTCGTTTATTGATTTTCGATGTACGTTTACCGACCGATGCGCTACGACGAAGTTCACTTTCGAAATCACTTTCCGAATCAGCTTCGCCAGTCATTCCCGCTTTAAGACGTGGTTTAACTGATAGCGTGGGTTTCTTTTGCGAAGCAGTCTCGCAAGGAAGATGCAGGCCTTCGTCGATAGCTTCGCCCAAATGCGAATCAGTGAGATCGTTTTGCTTTTGATTTGGACGAAGTTTTGCTCGTGTCGTTTGACGCACGGTTATTGCTATCGCTGAACTCGGTTTTTCATTAGATGGATTATCGGTTTTCTTAAGGTCTGCTCTGGATTTATTGAATTTTTGCAACAGTCGATCGACAATTCGTTCGGGCTTTTTGGTCGGTAAAGTATTGCTCTTTGCAGTTTTCGGTTTGCTCTCTTTTGCAGAACTGATCGGAACGCTAGGTTCTTTGATACTTGAATCCTTTTCGATTGAGGACGATATTTTAATTTCTTTCTCCGACAATTTCTTTCCGGCGATTTCATTAGCTGACTGGTCATTTGATTCTCGTTTCTTTTCCACACTTTTCGATTTTCGTTTCTTTGACTTCTTCTCTTTCTCCTCAATGAATGCAATTATGTCCTTAGTCGAAAGAAAGTCCTCGTATTCATCTGAGCTCCAAGTTTCAACTACTTTTCGCGGCCTATTGGCGGCACATCGTCGTTGGGATTTTCGTTTGCCTTCGCCAATTAGTTCAGCTAGATCTTCGGCTGTCATTCCGAGCTCCGACTGCAATTTGAAGAGTTCGCGTGGATAATCGTGATCGATGCTTTTCGCTCGAGACGGTAGTTCATTTTTTTTACCAGTCGATTTGGTTGTTTGCTTTGCTTTCGGAATTAGTTTTTTAATATCAGCAGTTGGGTTTTTCGTCTTGTTTGTCGTTGGATTTTTATTTTTCGTTTTCGAACTGACAACGAGCATTTCTTCCTCGTCATCTTTTTGCAGGGCAGATTCTTTATCAGCTTCGAGATCTGTTGGTTCTTCTGCTGCGATTTCTTCGGTGGCGTCTTCTTTTCGCAGACTATCAAATAATTTATCGAGCTCTTGTTTAGGCAACTTTTTTTTCGGTTCGGCTGCAGCCGCTGCCTTTTTTTCGTCGGCTCGATTTTTAGTAGCGTTCTTAAAGATTCGCCCTACAATCAAACACTTGTTTTCTATAGTTTTTGTTGTTCGCGCACTTGAACAATTACTTTCACTATCACTTGCTTTATCCTTTTCATTTTCACTCTCTTCGCCATCGTTCTCGCTCATTGAACCGTAGTTGAAATCGTCGCGATCTGAATAACTAGTCGTAGACATTTGACTCTCTTCGATTTGAATGCCAACTTCGTCGGGTGTATGGAACTTTATTGTATTTTGTTCATTCGTCCCGATATTTTTAAATGGTCGTTCCGGAATAACAATGGATTGCTCGGTAGCGGTCATTGTAACAGCCGGGTTTCGACCTTTTGTTGTTGTTTTATGATCCTCCTTATCAATAGCTTCTTCCGAATCATCAAATTCATAGATATCTTTTGGTTTATCAGGATTTTTTTTGTCTTCGCCATCATCCGAGGCCGACGTTTTCGAAACTCGCTTTTTTTTGGCCTTAAAACCTAACTTATTACCAATACTATCACAGTTTTCCTTCTTTTTAACAGTTTTTGTTGCGGCGGGCTTGATATTGTTCATAATCAGTTCTTGGTATTTTTTGGCAAATTTCTCATTGATGTCGGGTTTCGGTTTTTGTTGTTGCTTATCACAGACTTCATCGCGGATTTGAAACGGTTGATAGCGTGGTGGCGTTATAGGTGCTTCGCCGCCTAACGCAATTTCGGCCAATGCAGTTAATTTACATCCACCATGCGGACTACGTTCGAGTGCTTGTTGCATATCTAACCCGAGTGTAGGAATTGAAACTTTGAAATTGTCATAGCCCTTCATAGCAGCTTTGGTCCGCATTCGGCACGTTGTCGTTGTGTTTGTCGAACCTTGCGATGAGGTTGAGTGAAGCGGAGACGTTAATACTCTGAAAATGAAAATTTGATATTAGTGAAAGCATTTAGATGTTTACCAGATAGCGAAGTGAGAGCAGTTAATACTCTACTTACTGATCATTTCCGGCAGTCGCATTATTTCTTTCTGTCTCGAGTAGCCCACTCGGAAAGCTGGGTATTACGGCAGCACCTAATTCTTTTACGCTGCGTTGACCATAACCAATAAAAGTGCGAGCTGTTAAAGCTCCAACATTCTCGACAAACTGCGAAGCGCCATATCCCACGCCGCTTCCATTATCCATACCATAGTAGGATCCTTGATAGTTTCGATCATGTTGCTGTTGCGATGATTGCTGTTGATGCTCGAAAGTTTGCGTGCTTGATGGCATCGTTGTCTTATAATTAAAGCACTGAACCTTGCTGTTTGTAGCGGCGTCTGTTTCGCCAACTGCTGAGCATTTCAAATTCGATTGATGATTTGTAGTATGCGGATGCTGAACACGTGGAAACGCTGGATTTGAGTCAGATGATATATCGCTGAATTGATTGATGTCGATCTTGGGATATGCGTGGCGAGGACTAGTTCGCGATTGTGACATGGGCGATTTCACGGTATACGCGGTACCGTGCTGGAAGCTCCCTCCAGTTTCCGAACCGAGATACGAGAAACGTTCGCTTGATTTCGGAGTGACAGGTTTATTTGGCACATCGTAGGTGGAATAGGCACTCGGCACGATCGGATAGGTTCGTTCGACCATTGGTGTTTCCGATCCTTTCAGCATATTACAGCATTCGTAGAAGAGACGCTCCTCTTGGCTTAATGCAATACGTGATGTTATAGTACTCTGGAAGCGATCGTAGCTAGTATCCAGTTGTTCGGGAGAGGAAATAGGTTCGATGCCTAAATGATTTAGCGTTGGAGCCGGAGTGGGGGAATCGTCAGGTTCGTCAGGCTCAGCTGGTGGAATATCTGCAATAATTTCAGGTAGAGATGCGATTGGTTCAATTTCAACCGGTTCCTCGACTACTGGTGTTTTGTTGTTTTCGGTTTCTTCTTCCTGTTCTTCTTCAGCCTCAGGATGGGCCAATTCTATCGGTTTAATGTTATCTTCGTTCATCGCATTTTGGTCTTCTCCGTCAGCACCCTTTGATGTTGTAGCAACTTCGATTTTAGCATCTTTTGGTTGATTTAATTTATTCAAATACTCATATTCGGAAAGTTTCGTGACGTGTGTAAAAGTGGTCTGATGTTTGGCCAAAGCTGGAGCCTTTGCAAATGTTTTGTTGCAAATCTTACAATCAAACGTTTGTTCAGGAGCGCCTATATCAATCGTCGCCTTTTTACCACGCCGTGAAGTTAACAAGACAGATTTTCGTCTACGGCGCTTTAGACCGAATCTGGATTTCTGGACGGCGCTGGATACATCTTGCGAGAAGCTCGTGTAAATACTCATGTCGTCCTCCAAGTCCATATCGATCAATTCTGTGTTTGTATTGTCATCATCTTGCAGGAACGCGCCATTTGACTGTTCATCAATGTACGGTGG
The DNA here is from genome assembly GCA_963669355.1 of Chorisops tibialis. Taxonomy (NCBI): domain Eukaryota; kingdom Metazoa; phylum Arthropoda; class Insecta; order Diptera; family Stratiomyidae; genus Chorisops; species Chorisops tibialis. The sequence goes on from OY770263.1 coordinate 130,145,187, forward strand.
TTCTGCTGGCGATGTTGAAACGGGCACTGTTCGACTTGGAACTGGCTCGGCCGGTAATATAATATCAAATCCGTCTGTTTGACTGAACTCCTCGTCTTCGGTCATAATTTTTTTGTTCACACTTTGAGCTATTGCCGCCAAATAGTTATCTCCTTCGTCTGAGTCGTCGCTGATATGAATGCAATCCTTATTTGAAGACTTGGTAGCAGCGATCGATGGCACCTTTGGGCCACGACGGCTCAGCCTAATTTTATCTTTTGGTTTGATGAATGCTGTGTTCAAATTACCTTCCGTGGTTCGTCGTTGCCGAAATGATCCCATTTTTCTGGATTCCGATATGCTTGAAGTTATAGGTTTAGTTTTATTCAGTCGTGGGTCTCTACTACTTTTTGCATCACTCGCTGTTTCATGTGTTAAGATAGCGGACAGTATGCTAGGACGTAGAAGAGGTTTCTTAGAGATGTCGTCCTTTTTTTGTTCTTTGACATCGAGGCCATCAGCCTCGTCGCTCGATGTTTTTACAAGCGATAACAGTGGCTTACTAAGCAGGGTTTTCTTCTCCTTAGCGTTTCTTGCACTGAACATGCCTAATCCGATGCTACCGAAAATTTTTTGTCCAAATTGTCGAATGCTATTTTTGCCGAATGTAAACGATTCCAAACCAGACCTTAGCGCGTTAATGTTTTCCGTTTCAACCTTTTTCTCCTTTTTACTACGACTCATTTTCTTTTTTAGCTTGCGGTGAAGACTGGATTTGTTACTTGATTTGTCGGTTATTTCGCTCGCAGCTTTTACAAAGTCTTCGTTGATTCGATGCGAATCAACAGAACATGAAGTCTCTGCTGAACCGGGCACAAAGCTTGACTTTTTGATCACATCTTTACGAGTACCAAAATTAAAGTCGCTATTAAGTGATCGAAATGTTCCGAAAGACAGATCAAAACTGCGGAAATTTGATTTCTGAAGAGTGGCTGGCTCAAAATTATGCTTGAGCGGTTCTTCATTTTCTTCCAACTTTCGGAGCATATTGCCTTCTGATTCAGGGTCATTTTTGCCTGTTTTCTCCGTCTCGTGTAGATTGGTAGTGCTAGTTGCTAGTTTCACCTGATCTGATTTTTTGGTGAGCTTAGAAACGTTCGGTTGACTCTTACTTCGTCGTTGCTTCGATTTGGATGCGGTTGTTCCTTTGGCGGCTGAATTCTCTTCCTTATGCTCGGACAAAACAATTTTTCGTTTAGTTGTCGGCGTTAAACGCATTCCTGTCATGTAAAGATCTTCACTTTTCTCGTAAGCAAGGTTTTCTAGTTTTTTCAGTTCGTTGATGCGCGACTTGTCCACTTCCTTGAAGCTTTCTAACAGCTGATCCGCAACGATTGCTGCGAGCTCGTTTTTACGACGGCGTCGAACTGTAGTTTTCGGCGCTCCATCATCGGGACCTAGATATGATTCGTTCAATGTTTCCGAGTTTTGCGGCTGTTCTGTTTGCTGCTGTTCTTTTTGTTGTCTTTGCAGATCTAACGTCCTCTCCACTTCCACAGCTTGGTTTCGTTCTCGTTCTAAAGCTTCTTTATGCTTTATTTCTAGAGCTGCCTTTCGTTCCATTTCAAGAGCTTCTTTTCGTTCCATGTACACACTCTTTCTTCGTCCGGCTGGTCTTCCTATTTTCTTTTTCTCGTTTGAAATTGGGGGTGGATCTGCAGATGAATCTTCGGGTTCAATTTGACAGTCTGTCAAGGTGACATTTACGGGTTTAATGAAACTTCTATGTACTCGGTTGCTAATGGGTTCAGCTACTGTTTTGTTCATTATCTCTTTCGTCTCTCCTACCGACGTACTAATTTGAGCTTGAATATCGCTGTATGTGATTTTGGTTAGAGTAATGGTCAACTCTTTGCAAATGTTATGCTCTGAAAGTAACTTTTCCTCAATTATCTCTACAGTTATTGGTTCTACTTTTTTCGTGTCATCGTCCATTGTGATAATCTTCTCAGTCACAGTTTTCTGGTTATTATTCTTTGTTTCGTTTACAGGAAAATCATCAATCAGCTGGTTTTCCTCTGAAAAGAGGCGTTCCACGTCATGCAAGCGAATCGGGCCATCCATTGTCGATATAATCGTATTTACTTCATCCTCATCTTCCACTAAGAAGCTAGCAACAATTTCGTCAATTTCCTTAGTAATGCTTGCGTTATTTCGCTGGATAGCTCCACTATTTCGTCCGCGATTACTTCTTCGTTTGTTTGGTATGCTTAACAGTTTTTTTTGCGATTCAAAAGACGCAGACGGCTTTTGATCATAAAAATTCGTTGGCTTTTGATCTGGTACTGTCAGCGATGTCGTAGCGTGATGTTTGCTATCGATCAAAGTTATCTCAGCCATTACGTCATTATTTTCAGTATTGTTATCATTTAAAGCGGTTTCTAAATATTTTAAAAAACTTGGCACTGGTTTCTTCGTTGTTTTTCTTGTATACTTTCTTGTTTGTGAGACATTTTCGTTTGGATTGAAATAGATATTTTCTTGGGTATCACGCAATGTGTCAAAGATTGTTTTTTTTTCCAGATCAAAGCTTCCTGTGGTTTCCAGTTTGTCTAATTTCCGTTTCTTTTCCGCAAAATCCCCCTGTAAAGCTCTAACTGCTTCCGGGATGTTTGGATCAGCGACTTTCTTTTTCCGACCTCGTTTTTTCAAGCTTTCACAAGCTAGAGTAGAATTCAGTTGAGGAACATCGGGATCGCTTGCTACAACCTGTGAATTTTTATCGCTGTTTTTGTTAGGACTTCGAATCTTTTCAACTACTTTGGGGACCGTGATTTTTCTTTCTTTCTGAACTATTAATGGTTTTTCAGCGTCTGATTCATTAAAAGTTTGGCATGTTTCATTTTTATTAGGAGATGATTCATTGATTTTCGGAACGATTTTTTCCCCTTTTAAAAAAGGTTTACGGGGATTTTGGATTTTCTGAGATGCCTTCATTTCGGGAATTACTTTGTCTGAAGATGCTGCTAGTGCGAGAGTGGCTTCTAATTTTCGAGGTCTACCTCGTTTTTTAATATTATCAGTTACGGTAGAAATTTCATTAATTGAACTTTTATCAATTTTAACTTCACTCTGGCTCGTATCATTCTTTGTTGGACTACTTTCGATTGCTACGTCTGGTTCTACAACTGTCAGCTCTGCTTTATTATCGGGCTTTGGAATTATCGATTTTTTACGAGCTCGACCTTTTTTCGGAGTAATCGGCGCTTTTGGAGATGACTCAGCGAATGGCTTAGCATATTTGGTCGGTGAGGGTCCGACGCTTGGCAGGGGTTCTGAGATAGGTAAAGATTCGACGATCGACGGAGCATCATTTACTGGCAGAGAATTGACTCTCTTTTCCAAATTAACTGCCATAATCGGAAGATTCACATTTGGCTGAAGTACCTTATCTACTTCACTCGACTGATTCATATCAGCAACCGGTAGAGCAATAGATATAGCTTCAGTCTTCTTCAAGCTTTCAGTCAAAATCGGAAGAATCACTTCCGGTGTATCTGAATTTAACGGAGAGAATTCTTTTGACAATTTTCGGTAATCGGTTTCAATATTTGCAGTTTTGTTAGCTGATTCGGAATCTATTACATCAAGCTGGATAGCTTTGACTGTTTTCGAAGCTTCCGTTCCATGATCTTTGATTTGTTCAACTAACCGCGGGCTACTCTTACCTTTCAAATTTTTTTTACCTTTCTTTGGAGTTACTGGAGTGTAAGCATCCGGAACCCTGGTATCTTCTTCGGGAAGTTTTTTCTCCAGCATTTTCAAAACAGCAAAAGAATCATTCAGTGTTTTCTTATTTTTCATTTGAATGACTGGAATTGAAACATCTGTGACTATCATGTCTTCTTCGGAAGGTGATTTCGCTAGCGTTTTCGAAATATTCAAAGTATTTTTCGTTGATTTCTTATTTTGTTGTTGTTTTTTCCGAACTGCGATAGTAATTGTTTTCGGGTCAGATACCGATTCAAAGTCATCTTTTGCAGTAGGTGGAATAGATTCCGCAGGTCCTGATTTTTTGCTGCTTTTACGAGCAGGAAGGATCTTCTCCACGCTAGGATTTAAGGCTCCGTCTGTAGGTGTCGGAGATTCGGTAGGTTGTAATGCAACGGGACTACTTTCATAATGAATGGTTTTTCGACCGCGTTTTGGAGTGAAGGATATTTCCGGATTGATTTTCTTGCCTGGTTTCGTTTTCTTTGGTAGCAAATCATTCAAATTATTTTTTTCGGCATTGTGGGTCGATGGCTCCCCAACGATCTCTGCTGGTGAACAATTTTTCTTTTGACTTTTTTTGAGGGTAGTTTTAATTTTCGTAGAATCGTCTATTACAGCTGTGTTCTCTTCAGTCTTTTCCGGTGTAGGTTTCTGGTTGAAACTGCTATCTGCAGCCAGAGACGAGACCGCACTGTCATTTAGATGTACGCTAACTTCTTTTCGGGTTTGTTCATTAACCTTTTCGGGCGGTTTTGTTAAACTATCATACATGTCACTTGTCATGGACGTATTGCTGTCTTTAGGCGTCGTATTATTGGGCGGCAACTCTTCTACATTTTCGAGCTTTACTGGTGCAGCTAAAATGAGAGGTGGTGGTACAGTGATTGCGGCCGCTGATGTATCTTTTTGGATAATTTTACGTGTTACAGTCTTTCGTTTTGGAGTTTTAGGCAAATCTGTCACAGTGATCTGAGGCGAAATCGGAGGAATATTCATAGTAGCTGTTTCATTTACGGATTGACTATTGGCTGAAAGAACTGTATCCAAATTTTCATTACAAGGAAAGAATGGGCGACCAAGTTTCTCCTGTAGTTTGGCGATACAGTCGGTCAGTTTTTTGCCACGACGTTTTGTCACTGGACTGACCTGATTCAATGGTGGGAAAGTTTGTAATGGCACAGTGAGATTTAAGGGTTGTTCAGGACAATCGATTTCCAAAGCTTGAATTTCGTCCTTGCTAAGATCGGTAATAGAGCTTTGAGGTATCATTGCTTCGATTTCAGGAGTCGGCTCTAATATTATTTCTGGGAGTGCAGGGGTCTCTGCTAAGATCTTAACTGCAATTGCCTGCGTTGCTTTCTTTGCAACCTTTTTCTTGGATGACAACTGACTAACATTGTCGGAATTGCCAACTGAAAAAATTTCCTCTTCAGGTAATGGATAGCTTTCGATTCTTCTCGATTTCCGAACCAGAATATTTGCACTTCTTCGCACCGTTAATTTTTGTTTAATCGGTTGAAACTTTTGCGTCAAACGCTTAACCAATCGTCGACTAGGGCTTGGTTTCAAGCCTTCCCTAATTCCATCTTCCTCTGTAACTTCTTCTTGTACCACCACCATCTTTCCTGTTCGTCTCGTTAACTGACGCGCAATAAGCCGTTTCCTATTGCGACGCATGTTTTTCGAAATTGCTATAACCGTTGTACTCGCGACATGTACATTTTTGCCCTTTCCTTTCTTATTGCACGCTCCATTAACAAGAAGTGCCTTCTTTAAACCTAGAGTTTTCGTAAATTTTCTAACGCGAGGCTTCGTCACATTTGGAATTATTTGACGACATGCACGTTTCGCTGGCAAATTTTCCAACATTCGTCTTATCGATTCAGCTATAATTCGAACAGGAGAAAAAAAAATATGGAAGAAATAATTTTGAAGAAAATTTTCAATATTTTAGAAAAAGAGAAACGTCAGAAAAGAGATAAAACTGCAGTTTCAAAAGAATTTTTTTATTCTTAGAAATAATGTGGAAAAAAAAGATTAAACAATTCCCATAACATGCATTTGGGCTCGATTCGTTTCGGAAGCTACAACAAACTTACCATCACTGGGTCGTGGTGGTCTCGGAGCTGACGGATTGCATTTCGACGATTTCGTAAGGCTACTGCTATCATCCGCATCTTCGTTGTGTGGCGATCCTTTGATGACTTTGCGACGCTGGAATCCACCAAAGTTTTGCCGTGTTGTACGACGCGATTTGACGCCAAAGTATCGATACTTCCGCTTCTTGGCCAGACGCCAGGCATAGTCCCCAGAACAGTCCAACATGTGTCTGTATAATTCGAGTTGACCATTGCATTCACGTTTACATTTCGTGCAATGACCTGAGAAATGGCTGAACGTGCTGCCCGTCTGAGCACTTTCTTCCATTGGCGAGGATACCATTGATGTTGTGGTTGTGACTCCAGTTACCGATGTCGTACTAGCCGACAGAGAATTAACGCTATCCATGGACTCTTCTTCGCCGCCAGCAGTACCATTACTGCTGGTGCTTCCTGTTACGACAGAAGGATCATCTTCAATTTTAGTCACTCTCTGAATCTGCTTGTATTCGTTATGTCGATTCAGTGCCTTTACCGGGATGTACAAATTTTTGTATAGATTGCCTTCGATTAGTTCGCGTCCAACGATTTCGTAGTGTGTCGAATAGACATATGGATGCCGTGAGATCTTATGCTCTTCGAGCTTCTTGAGCTTGTCGAACTTCCAGCCGCAACCGAAACAAATGTAACAACGGGGACGGGCCCATTCGCCACTGAGCACCAAGCTTTCTTGACTTCCGGAATTCTCAGCACTACGGCGATTCAATTGAAGCATTTGCGGAAACGAGTCGTTATCGATGTCACTGTTTTCGATTTCTTCAGGCATTTCCAGTGCTAAAACCGGACTGTCCTCCGCAGCTTCGCCCGATTCGACTTTAATGGTGGTCAGTTCGTTCTGTTCGAGTGTTATTTTTGGCAGGCGGCGCGTATCCAAAATCGAATTAAGCTGTGCGATTTGCTTTCGCTTTTCTTCACGTGCCGCCTCTCCTATGGCCAGAATTTCAACAAGTCCAGTTACTTCGAACGTTTGTTTGCGTACAACCTCATGCTTTGTACGCATAGTTAACTGCGTCCACATATCGAGCTTTGACAGGTCACGCAATCCAGCAATCGGATGCTTGATTTTCTTCACAATTTTCCCACCCTCGTTAACGTACTTGTATTTTTTCACGCAATCCCATTTCCATTTCCAGGAATGTTTCGTGATCGGTTTCTTTATCTTGGCTGCAGAAATGAGGTCGCTGCCGTATTGCTCCGCAGTTAGTAGAGTCGGAAATGCTGTTACGGCTGCGAGAGCTGTAGCCTCGTGAATTTCGCTGTCAACATCTAACGGGCTTCGGACTACTGTGCTGCGAATAGCCGGTACGGTAGCGACCGGACTCAAAGGACTCGGTGAAGTCGGTCCGCTTTCTAGTTTGCCATCCAAATGGCAACTTAAATTTTGTCTTACATTTAAACTGACAGTCTCATAAAAATCGTCATCGAAAGTGCAGCACAGCGGTTCCACTCGATTATTCGTGGCAGTTCGGCTCGTGGCTGGTTGCTCGCTGATATCGCAAACACCGCTACTAGTGACTACTCGTCCAACTTTGGTTCTTGTCTTGACTATGCTCGGTCCTGCTTCCGGCTTTATTAATTCCATGTTGACCAATCGACGATTTCTAGTTCCTTTTCTGCCACGCGGTAATCGATTCTGTGCCACACCAAGTCTTGAAAGGATCGTCTCGTCATTTCTTAGCGAATTATGACACGACCGCGTTGTCAAGGGTTTATTTTCCATGGCCTGCTTTATCTGACGCCGGGTTTTTGTTGGAGTACTTTCCGGATGCGATTCGTTCTCGTCATCATCATAAGTTGTCGTTCGATCCGCCAGACCAACGTCCACGTGAAGGGGCTGCGTGATCTCTACTTCAACAACTTGTGGTGACGCTGCGTTCTTACATCGTTTCGACACGCCCATTTTACTGTTCGCCAAGCTTGCACTTCGACTCATTCGACCTAGCGAGTGCTTCTTCACGAAATGTAAACTCAATAATTCTGTGGTCGGGAAGCGGATGGCGCATGGCCGGCACGCAAAATATTTGTCTGAATGGACTTCGATGAGATGATGGAATAGCGACTTGAGATCATCGGAAACGGTGGTGGTTGTTAGCTTACTGTTGCTATTGCCATTGCAGCAGAAGGAGCAGCCTGGATAGGCCAAAATCGATGGACACGATATCGAATTGCGTGAGCTTAAACGACGTCCTTGCACGACACTATGAACACGTTCCGTATGTTTGATACGCAACTTTTGACTGGTAAATTTCTTATCACAATACAAACAGAGTAGTTTGGCCGTTTGACTTGATAGGCCGAAAATATCATCTGTTATAGAAACTGGCTTAACGTCAGTGCTGACCAGTGGTTCTTCAGTACTTGACCTAGCGTCGGACAGATGACGACTACAAGATGAAGAGGCCATTATTGACATCATAACGCCAGACAATTTCTCCAACGGTAGACTGCATGTCAGCTTCGTTGCGGACGATATTAACAGATCGCATTCGGACGGTAGATTCCCAACCGAATTGCTCTTGCGTAATATCGTCGGCAGTGAAATATCATTGGGTTCGTTCTGTTTTCCAATTTTTTGCTGTCCTCGCTTTTGGGGTTTTTGTTGAGCGACTGACGTCCCTACATTGTCATGCGAGGACTTTCGAGGATTTCCTACACTATTGCTACGTAATCGACACGATCGCATTCGATTTGCTGTAACCTTCTTGTTTCCATTTTGCTTCGTTTCCGGAATCAATGCTTTCAAAGTACTTTGCACGAGTCTTGCACGAGTTTTTTTCTGGGGTACACGCTTTCTTATTGGCTTTTTAATTTTTTTTCCACGAGTGTCGAGCAAGCCGGCCGAAGCAAGCAGGATTGGTTTATCAATTTGTTTATCAACTGCTGACTTTGTTGCTACTGATTCTGTGACACATGGTTCGATTGGATCAAGGATTTGAGATGATTTTTTAGAATCAGTGAAAATTGGCGGTATATCGAGGTTCTCTGGATTTTCTATTAGAGGTTTCTGTTGAATATCATTTTGTGGTAAAGTCAAAGTTCCTCCATTGCGATGGACCATTTTATTCTGGAAAAATTTTTTAGTTTTTTTATTAGAATTTACTTTTAATATAAAAATTTAATAAATAAAAAAATGCAATCACAAAACAGTCATGCAGCGAAAGGTCAATGGAACCGAATCCTTGCTGTTCAATGCCACGTTACATCATCCCTATTACCATCAATTGCACCCTTCGATTACGAGTGGACAACCACGAGGCATATGTTCTACCTCGAACTTATCATACGACAACAACAAAGTGCTGCAGAAAATCCATAGCTACCTCCACAGTGGGAAAATTTTTTGTATCGATTTTCCCGGCACGACGAAATTGTTCTGCAACGAGAGCTGAGTATTTCCTTTTCCATAATTGTATTTTGTGAATATGGCGAATAGATAAATACAGTGTGAATATAATATTTCAGCCCTATGGGTTGCGTAAGAGACTGAGAAGGGTGTGCTTCTGTGACAATTGAGGAGCGTTCAAATGTAGTATACGTCACAATCATGGTAGTACAGTCAGACAAATATTCGTGTTGAATTAAATACAGCTCTATAGAAGACGACCTAGTCCTACTCAAAATATAGGTGGTCGGCTTTTTTTAGTAACCACTCTTAGCTCAAAACGAATTTTTCTTCCAGGGAAAACATTTAAAAATAATTCATGAGAAATAGAAAAATATATTTAGCTGTTATTTTTTCTGATAATAAGTTTCATGGTATAGAAATTAATCAGTTGCTTACCGGAGGAATTTGGTTTCTCAGTTACAGAGCTATCCTTACTGCAAAGTTCGTTATTTGAATCGTCAGGTTATCTCTTTCGGTGGAAGCAAGCGGCAAGATTAAGAAACTCACCTTTGATTGAAGTAGAAGGTAAACATCCCGACGTCAATTGAAAGCCAGAAACGTTTGCCTTTGACCCGTCGAATATTACGGTCAGATAAAATAATTCAGAATTGTTCCCAGGTAAGCACTTTATGGAGGTATCCTTAACGAATAAATGAATGTTTGTCGACGAAAGTGAATGCTTTGGCACTTTTAGAACTGCACTACTGTGTGATAAGAAAATCACATATGTGGAGTTGTTATTTAGAAAATAAGACCATCAATTGTATGGTCTGCTCATAATTAGTGTACCTATAGATGTGATTAGTTGGGTTTACTACCTGTGAATTGAAAGCGGATTCAGAATCGAATTTCCAAAGTAAATTGAAAACCTGAAAGCATTATGATACCTGCATAATGACTGACCATGGGCTGAATTTATGTGGCTTACTAGTACTTTAGTTTTACAGTTTGATTTTAGGGCCTGCTCTATGTAGTACGCCGTAAATGAAATTGAATTTCAGATCAATTTCTGGACTTTTCGTTATTAGGTGGGCACATTATATTTCAAAGATGACAATTTTCGAACGTCGCATTTGATCTTGTGTGAAGGCGGCATAAATACCAAACCGCTCATTCTAGGGTTTCATAAACGAAAAATGTTGCCGTCAAAAATTCGAAATTATTTTATAGAACATGCCCAAATCACAGCCTTCGAGAGGAAACTAGTTAATGACAACGGAGTTGCTTAACAATTTTGCACAGTAAGGTTTTGAAAAAAATACAATATATGATAGGTATAGATGTTATTTTCAAAAACAAACTGCTATTGTTTTTGCTACAACCTGTTGTGCATACCTGGTCTACGTGACTAAATACCCAAATCAGCAAAAGTAATCGAACTCACGGACATTGCACCTGAGATCGATTACTGCCGTTAAATTATGTTGCACCTGAGATCGATTACTGCAGCTAAATTGTGTTGCATCAGGAATTAATTGCACGCGCGAGTAAAAATAATGCTGATCGGCAATAAAGGTCACGTAGACTTGGAATTGTCCCGAATTCGGAATCGAAGACGCGATGAGTCTGATTTTAACCGCCAACACAACCGGTGTTTTATTTTATATAGATTAAAGTTATTCTATATAGATAAAAAGTTAAATTTAGGTCTCCGGGAGTTTAGTTTCGAAGAACTAAACTCAACAATTGGCGCAGCTGATTTTTTTTTCGAACCGACGTAACGTGTGTGTTAATTATATAAAAGAAAAAATTTTAAATTCTAGTTTTTGTGTAAAAAAAAAAAAATTTGAATTATAGTGCGAAAATAAATTAAAACTAAAACTAAATTTATACAAAAAAAAATTTTTTTTTTTTTTTTCTTCTCTGTGTTTTCTGTGATTTGATGAAAAATAAGTTGTGTTTTGCAGTTGCGGTAGCTAATGTTGGTTGCTTTAGTTAATGGTGGGTAAGTACGTTCACGTTTAAATTATTATTATATTTTTATATCATTGGCGGTTGCACTTAAATATTACGCTTAACTTTCATTCGGATCTCGAGTACATTCAACTTGATGTGCGTTCCAATCTTTACGTTGGCAAAATGTTGAACAGTACGGTGTACGCCTGCATAATGAACATTCGGTAAACGCTTCGCGGTTACAATTTGCACACTTTTTTTGTAGTGACTAATTTGACCAACATTTGGATCGTCCACGTCTCCATGCACTCGAACCGCTAAAAGTGCAGTGTCCCTTTCGCGTTGTAATTGATTTATTTGTCGTGTACAGACATCTTTCATTTCTAAATAAATTCGTTTAAAATCAATTGTGGTGATCCTGACCCACTTGATTTCGTCTTCGTCGTTTATATGGTGTAAATAGTCGTACCGGTCCCGACGCAGTGGTATCGTCGTCACAGCATGCCGTGCACGTACAGCTAATCGCATGCGGCGTTAAATTTTTTGTTATTCTTATACAGTTCGAGAGTCGTTGCCTTACATCGAACTGGGAATACGTCTAAATTTGACGTATTCGCCCAATTCATATTCGATATATTGTTATTTTTTCCTTTACCGTCATTGTTTTATTTAACTTCCCAACATTTGTTATTTGTATGGAGGATGTTTCTAAAATAATTGCGTATAAGGAGAGGTTGTTACAATTGGAGAAAGAAAAGAGAGATCAGGAACAAGAAATTAAAAATTTCAACGAAACACTCTTGAATGAAATTAGGAATTTGACTTCAAGAGATGTTTTCGAGCTGATCAAATCTCAAATTTCGTCTCAGTGGGGGCAGTTTACACGGTTGGAAACAACAGATGCAATTTTAGGAAAATTAACCAACGTTATAAAAGATTCCTACGATTGTAAAAATCGTGAAGTAGAAGGCCTAAAAAGTAAACTAGCGTGTAAAGAAAAAGTAATTAGGGGATTGAAGGAAACCCAATTGCAATCGGAACACGACAATAAAGAAACTGAGTTGAAAATTGAAGAACTTACAAAACAACTCAAGGTAGTACTTTCGAAGGAAAAAGAATTGTCCAAACAAATAGAAAAGAGAGATGAGTCAATAGTTTCTTACAAAGAACAGCTACACAACGTTAGTTTAAGAGAAGAAACTACTGAAGCATTTCTAAATAATAAAATCGATAATTTAAAAGAAAAGATTAGACAAAAGGATACAAAATTAGAAATTTTGGAGACTAATTTGGAAAAAATCTGGGATATACACGAAGTTCCAGATAGCCCAAAAATTTTGGAGGGCAAAACAACTGACGCTTATAGCATTAAACAACAAATCATTGAGGACACCCAAATAAAAGTAGATATGTCTTACGAAAACATTGGCAAAACAGTTGCAAGGCTAGTCCCGTACTTTACAGGGACAGCTTCGGCAGATTTATCGGGCAAAGTTTATGAGTTTCTTAACGCTTGCCAATTAGCATTCAAATGCATCGAGGCTAAGGATGAGGCGATATTCGTTTCATTGTTAACAACAAGGCTCGGAGGTGATGCATTCGAACTAGTTCGGGGACAAAACGTTAACAACTTACAATCACTCGAACAAATAATTAAAAATGCATATTTATCCGCGAGAACGTTGGATAGTGTTATAACCGAATTAAAACAAACTCAGCAATATATAACAGAAGATGTGAAATCTTTTGCTAGGCGTTTGTTGCAAAAAGAAACAATGGCTAAGGAAATCATATCAGCGAGCTATAGTAAAACCGATTCTGTAGCTTTAATTCAGGAAGTGCAAAAATCGGTTAATATCGCATTTAAAGTTGGGCTCGTCGATCCAACTCTCCGGCAAGCCATGATTAGTTGTGGAGAAACTGATCTAACAAAACTGTTAGATGTGGCAATAAAAGCTTCAATGCTTATAGGTTCGCAATTCAACCACCAAATTGTTAATTCAACGCAAATGCCTTGGCAATCATGCCCGACACAAAACATCAATCAAGTGCCTTCTTACCATATTTATACACCGAGCGTCAACCCAAGTTTCGCTCATTACCCACAAACACCGCATAATAGTTCATATAGTCAAAATCTGCAACAAACAAATTTTCAAGCACCTCCCATAATAGGTAATTCCCTACAAAATTTGCATCCACAACAAAATCAATTTTCACCGCAAGGTCAATTTTCTAACATACAAAGCTCATCAGTTGAAATCCCGTTTCCAACGAACGTACCACAATCTCCACGCACTTTCAAGCTAAAGTGTGGATTCTGTAATAAACCCAATCACACCTATGCAGAATGTAGGCAGAGAAAAAACACACCGTATTGCGAAAATTGTAAGGTTTATGGCCATAATAAGGTCCTTTGTCCCCGTGGTCAAATTTTAGTGACAAACAGTACACAACAACATTCTAGACCAAAATTAAAGTGCAGATGGTGTTCTCGTTTGGGTCATGAGGAAGAAAATTGTTTTAGTAAGAAAAACTACATGAGATCGAAAGAGGGAAACGACCAGGGGGCCAGTTCCAAAAACTAAACTGTACCCCAGATCATTTAAAACTCTCGGGTGAAAATTTAATAACGGAAAACGAGGTGGTAGAAAAAATTGAAGAAACTAAAATAAATTCTGAAGCCAAAAATTCTCCCATTACAGAGAACTTAATATCTACCAACACTGTTATAAAAAATGACTCATTTTCAACTAAAAAAATCAAACTAATTCCTCAAATGCAAAAACCTATAAAATCGGTTACCACCGAACAACAAATACATAGTAAAATGTATAACATAGGTAAAAATTTAGGAATCAAGTCCGAAAACTGTATGAAAAACAGTACACTATATCTTCTAAATAAAGTAATAGAAGACGACGTATTTATTGAGTTTCCCTGCTCCCTAGCGAAATCCGGTCAGTTAGTAGTATTAGTCGACACCGGAGCCGACACAAGCTTATTAAAATATAATTCTTTAAAAAAAATCAGTGACATAGATAAAACTGAAATTAAGGAATTAACCGGAGTTTTTGGAGGCACGAGTAAAACGTTAGGTACAATCAAAATACAACTTCCACTCGAAAAGAGTTTAATATCGAGATGGCATTTGGTCGATGGCTTCAATGGAATTCCTGCGGATGGAGTATTAGGTCGCGACATTTTATGGAATCACACGATGATAGATACAGTATCAAAAACTCTGAAATTCCAGGATAAGGACCATAAACTTATTGGAGAGTTACCGTTAAAACGATTCGTCGGACACAAAAAACAGAAACGGATTCTCCACATCCAGGCTCGCACGCAAGCAGTAGTTCAATTGGAAGTACCAGCAGCCTCTGGTGAACTTTTAATCGAGGGCGAAGAAATTGACTCGGGCGTTTATTTAGCTAATGCTGTAGTGACGGTAAAAAATTACTTGATAAACGTACCGATCCTAAATTGTACATTATCAGATTACCATTTAAGCGAAGACTTTATACCCAAGTATTCAAATTTTAACCAGTACAAAATTATTGCCGAACAAAAGGAAAATATTTTCAATTTCACGAGTAAACCAGTTTCCAATAGAATAAACTTATTATTAGACTCTCTAAACCTGGGAGATTCTTTAAACAATGAGGAAAAGAACTCAATAGAAAACCTTTGTGCCCAGTACAACGATGTGTTCATTTTAAAAGGAGACCCTCTCACACACACTTCGGTCTTAAAACATACTATACCGACTAAATCCGACCAACCTGCTATCAACCAAAAGCAATACAGATTGCCCGAAATCCATAAAGCGGAAATAAACAAACAGGTAGCACAAATGCTATCCGACGGCATTGTTTCTTCGAGTAAATCTCCTTGGAACTCGCCTCTCTTAATAGTTCCTAAGAAATCAGGCCCGGTTGGGGAGAAAAGATGGCGCGTTGTTGTTGATTTTAGAAAACTCAATGAAGCGACAATTAAAGATGCATTTCCACTGCCCAGAATTGAAGACATTCTGGACCAGTTGGGACACTGTCGTTACTTTACAACGTTAGATCTAGCCAGTGGCTATCACCAGGTCTTGTTAGACCCGAATGATAAACACAAAACTGCTTTCAGCACCGGATTTGGTCACTATGAATTTAACCGAATGCCTTTTGGTCTAACGGGTACTCCAGCAACATTTCAGAGAATAATGAACCACATCTTGACTGGATTACAAGGTATAGATTGCTTCGTGTACCTAGACGACATTGTCGTCTATGGGAAAAATTTAGGAGAACACAATTCAAGGTTGGCCAAGGTTTTCGCACAACTAAGATACCATAACTTAAAACTAAATACAGAAAAATGTAACTTTTTATGTCGGGAGGTGGTATATTTGGGTCATAAGTGCTCTGAGACTGGCGCACTTCCAGACCCAGCTAAAACGAGTTGTGTTACAGAGTATCCAGTTCCAAGTAATGTTAAACAAGTACAATCATTTTTAGGTTTTATAAATTACTACCGAAAATTTATACCTAAAATGGCTGCAATATCTGCACCAATTACAAAGTTATTAAAAAAAGGGTGCACTTTTCACGTGGACACCTGAGTGCCAAAAAGCTTTTGAATTTTTAAAGGAAGCTGTGACGTCACCACCTATCTTGTCGTATCCAGACTTTACTCAAGCCTTCATCTTAACCACGGATGCGAGTAACGAAGCCTTGGGAGCAGTGCTCTCACAAGGCAAGGTAGGGGAAGATAAGCCAATCGCCTATGCGAGTCGATCTCTGAATGAGGCTGAGAAGAAATATTCAACAATCGAAAAGGAATTACTGGCTATCGTTTGGGCGGCCAATAACTTTAGAACATACTTGTTAGGTAGAACATTTACAGTCTATACCGATCATAGACTCTTGCAAGGCGTGTTTAATGTTAAAAATCCAACGTCCAGGTTAATCCGATTTCACCACAAGTTGTCGGAATACGATTACAACATCGAATATAAGCCTGGAAAGTACAATTCAAATGCAGATGCACTTAGCAGAATTTCAAAGCCTGTCCACCACCCAATTGTCGCAGTTCAAACTCGAAGTACAACAAAAGCGAAAACAGTGCAAATTACGGATAATAGCGACCGTATTTCAATTAACGAGCAGCAAAATGATTTAGAACAGATAAAAGAAAGTCATCAATTTTTAACAGAACCGAATGATATTTCCACAGTCTTGAAAGACTTTCACTACTCACCGCTTGGTGGACATCAAGGGATGAAAAAAACCTATTGGAGAATAAGACAACAGTACCGATGGAAAAACATGCAACGGGACATCGGCGATTTTATTAAAAAATGTCCCAAATGTCAAGCAAATAAAAGCTCAAAGCTGACTAAAATGCCTATGGTCATTACCGATACGCCAGCTCTACCATTTGACAAGGTATTCATGGATGTAGTAGGTCCTTTGCCTCGAACATATCTAGGTAACAGATTCATTCTAACTTTTCAGGATGATTTAACAAAGTACATGACATGTATCCCAATACCAGATGCAGAGGCAGCCACAATAGCAAAAGCTTTCTATGATGAGGTAATAACGAGATACAGAGTTCCGAAACTCCTCATTACAGACAATGGTACCAACTTTACTTCTAAACTCTTTTCGGAAACATGCAAATTACTATGCATTAAGAAGCTACATATTACACCATACCATCCCCAATCTAATGGTTCTTTGGAACGAAGCCACAGACCATTGGCAGAGTATCTTCGAAATTTCGTAGATCAAGACACTCTAAATTGGGATCAGTGGCTAAGGCAAGCTATGCATGTGCATAATAATACACCTCACGTCTCAACCAAATTGTCTCCACTGAACTGTCTGTATGGGTTTAAATTTGAACTACCAACGAATTTGAAAAGACCTCCAGCGCCAGTGTATAATATAGATTATTATCCTGTGCAGCTAAAATATCAAATTCAAAAGGCACACGAACTTGCTAGGAAACATCTTAATCAAGCCAAGAGAACATCTAAGAAATGGTATGATAATGCAATAAACCCGGTAACATTCAAAGTAGGACAAAAGGTTTGGTTAAAAAATGCAACAAGATTGAATAAATTTTCACCAATTTGGAATGGGCCATACGAAGTCGTTTCAGTTAATGGGCCTGTTAATACCACAATAAAAATACGAAACAAAATGAAAAAAATTCATAACAATCGTCTAAAAATGTTTAATGAATAAGTAATTTGCAAAATCAGTAGCTAAATAACTATATTTAACACTCCAACAATAGAAACAATCTACCTATATACCTATAATTTCACTATGTAATGATATTTAGTTCAAATTTCAATTTTAATTCCGCTCGAGCCGGATAGACCCATAAAAGTAAATATAAAAAAAAAACACACGTTCAATCACCTTCTTACTAAACGCTAAGAATTATGATGAAACTTGATCACAGGAAAATGTGACACGCGTGCCTAATTTTAAATGAACTTAATTTATAATTTTAAGTGCATTTAACTTGTACTACCGCATCATCAGTAATGTTTTTGCAATTTAATTTTTTTTTATTTTGCAAATCAGCATTTTCTGGATGAATCATAAAAAAAAAAAATATATGGTTCGCTCGACCAATGAACTTAATGTTATAAAAAAATGGGCTGTTTTCTAATATTTTTTCACAATGTGAATTTAACATGTTTTCCATTTTCAGAACTGAGCACAACAAATGTTAAATGAATAAATGACAAATGAGCACATTTTTTCCCCAAATTAGAGGTCCAGAGGAATAGAAGCTCCCAAAGTCAGTTATCTTAACCAAAAAAAAGGAAGAACGCAGGAAACAAAATCCTATAAAACAAATCAATTTTCTTTTATTAGAGATTAAATTTATAAAAAAAAAAATAATTAAAGCAAAACAGAATCAAAATAATATAATAGAATATTTAACTTGGCGCAACACATTTAAGTTCCTAGCATTACTATTATAAAATTTATTTTATTATTTGTATTATTAATATCTAATTCAAAAGGGTATCATTTTATAATTCAAAAGGGTATCATCATTTTTTGTTTACAAAATGTTATTGTCACGCATTTGCTTAGCGACAGTTATGAACGTGTGCATCGCAGCAAACAACCAACTACCATTTATCAGTACCAGGATAGATAATACTCCTGTCGTCTTTGAAAACGTTGGAAAAGCGGTTTTCTATAAAAATATATGGACCATTCTCACTAAATTTACGCCGATGGACTTTACCTCCCTTCTAAACCTGGTGGACAAATACGACAGCAGCATCAAGGAACTATGTCGTCTAACTAATAAGTACCCCACAACAAAGGGTTTCCAAAAATCATGTAAGGTCCTTGTGAAGGAATCAGAGACCATCTCCAAACGTTTGAGGGATAACAACGATCACATGCAACACATGTTTGTGTCTCATCGGTACAAAAGGGCACTGGAATTTGTAGGAAATTTCGCCAAGTGGGCTTTCGGAACAATGGACAGCGATGACGCCCGTAAAGTTTATGGCCAACTACAGGTTCTAGACCAAAGTAGCACGGAATCATTTGCACTGCTTAAACGCCAAGTAACAGTAATGAAATCCAACTTTAACAAGCTCAGTGTTCCAATAAAAAATATCACTGATGACATCGAGGCGATTACACAAAATTTAAGGAATTTTCAATCATCCTATGTGAATTACACCGCTACAACAAACGAACAAATTTCGGAGCTAAGACTGAAGGCAGAAATTTACGAGGTAACTCAACTTATTACTTCAAACTTGCTCGAGGTTCAGAGTCGACAATCAACGGAACTATCAATCCTCAACGACTTATATGACAACAAGTTACATCCTTTCATATTGGATCAAGAAAGAATAGGTAACCTGCTGATAAATCTCACTGTGGCTGAAAAAACCGAACCATTCTTTCAAAACTTGTTCGTACTACACCAAGCAGCACAGATTTCAGTGTTGCCTCAAGGATCGAGCTTGTTCATAAAAATAACTTTACCACTTCCTGGACCAACGACTTATTCTATCCAGAAGGCCCACCCAGTCCCAACACTGTTCAACAACAAATGGGACCTGTTATTACAAACTAAGTTCGAGTATGTTGCTGAAGCAGATAGCTACGATTCGTTCATTACTCTGACATCGTATGACTACTCGCACTGCGTTAAAATTGCATACAATTTAACATCGTCCATTTCCGTCTGCAAGAACAATGGACCTATCTTTACGAATGCTAGCCCAGACTGCCTTATAGACCTACTGCAGCATTCGAAAACATCAAAAGTAAACTGTAAATATGCGGCGATACCGGCGACAGAAGGAGTAATTATGAAAATGGTAGCCAGCAATCAATGGCTCTACCATCTAAAAAATGTGACAACATTCAATATGAATTGTGAAGGGATAAAGTATATCGTCAAACTTCAAGACCTAGGTATACTCAAGTTATACAAAGCATGTGATTTGGTAACTAAAGACTTCAGAATACCTTTCGAAAAAGTAACTCATACAAACACCGAGTACAAAGAAGCTGCAGTGGACCACTCGGAACTTTTCGAAACGTTGAAATTTAAACTGGAATATATGGGCAAGCTTAAAGTGAGTGCTGCATCCAGTCCTTTAAAACTCTTACCACTTAAGGTGGGATCTCATCAAAACATCGCGGAAAGTCTCTCTGAAGGAAAACAGTCGCTGGACGACCTGGAGGAGGAGTTAAATCGCGCGGAACATATTCGGAGTTTAAACCAGCAATCCGGAGAATTGAAGGTTCATCGATATTACATGGCATCGTTTAGCTCGATAGTCACCATTTCCGTAATAATACTTGCAGCTATTATCATCATTCGGAGAAGAAAATCTGAAATGGCTTTGCAAGTAAACTCAGTATCAACCACTGAACCTTTTGAAGCGGAGGCGACCAGCGGAAGGACATCACCCAAACCGGGTATAATACGTGAAACCAAAAGGAAATCAACGCGTAAAAACAACATTACGTTCGCGTGCGTGTAGATGTGTCACAATAACATTTCGGCAATTATAATCAATAATTATATAAAAGAAAAAAAAAATCAATCTCAAACGATTGTTTTTACAACTTTTTGTCTTTAAATAAACTTTAACTATCAATCTATAGTGTATTTTGCAATAGCCAATTAAATATTTTATATTAAAACAATACATATATGCATATGTTTAAAATAAAAAAGAACAAAAATAACTTTTACGCTGTAAAAAGAGCACTTGTACTTTATATTAATTAAAAATAAATAAATAAAAAAATAAATAAATTTAATGTTATAATCAAGCAATTTTAATTTTTGAAAATATGTCGTTACTATATATTATCTATTTTGAATTATATCCCTATAGTTTAAGGATTTTGTTATCTAAAATATATGGAAAATATTTGAATCATCTTTATTGAATTTATGTTGTATCATCTTTATCAAAATTATGAAATATTTTGTCAGGTGTAGAACTACTATAATCAATTAAACACAGACGACTATGTCATGCTATTAAATACACCTTCTATATTATACAGTATATATTTTGCATTGATTACACTATACTACTATTAAATGTATTTTTGATAACATATATCGTGCAATAATTTAAGTTAAATTTATAGTGTTTACATTGCAAAAATTAAAAAAAGAAATAAATAAATAAATAAATAAACTGCCAACAAGTCGGGCGAAACTTTATTATTCTTGGGACATGTTGCGGTGGAGTGGAAAGTCAATATGCAGGTTAGAGTGGTTAGGGAAGACTAAGTGAAAGGGAGTTCTTGGGCAGGGCTGTTGTCTATTTAACAATATTTCATTCGTTTCTGCAAGTTTAGGTTTTTATTAAGGGAGGAGGAGCGGTAATAGTAAGAGTGGGTGGATGTTAATAGCTTTTTAATTAATTGCTTGCATCACGTCCAATACTCTCTGTATAGAATGTGTTTCATAGACGAAGTTGCATAGAATTTTCATAAAATTTAGTGTATTTTACATTCACGAAACCGAACATTTGTATGGGAGGGGGTAGAGAAGGTAGGGGAATCGTAAAATTTGATATGTAGTTTTATTTTGCTTCTCTTGTAAGGGGCTTGTATAAAATTTCAAATTCGTAACTTTTAGTTTGTTGGTTATTAGTTGATTTAATGAAATTGGTCGAAATCATAGTTTTGTATGGCAAGGGGTAGAAGGGCAAGCGCAATTTCAAAACTTTTAAAACAACTTCATTTGAATTATTTTTATAAGTTTTTCTGCAAAATTTGAAGTTGATAGCTTTTAAGAGTTAGCTGACAACTTATTTCTTAAAAATGCTCGAAAATATAATTTTGTATGGGAGGGGGTAGAGGAGGGAGGGGAATCGTAAGACTTGTGATGCAATTTTCTTTCTTTTCTATTGTAAGATGCTCGTACAAAATTTCAAGTTCGTAGCTTTTAATTTGTTGATTATTAGTTGATTTAATGAAATTGGTCGAAATCATACTTTTCTATGGGAGGGGGTAGAAGGGCAAGCGCGATTTCAAAACTTTTAACGTAATTTCATTTCAATTATTTTTGTAAGTTTGTATGTAGAATTGCAAATTGATAGCTTTTAATAGTTAGGTGATAATTGATTTCTTAGAAATGGTCGAAAAAATAATTTTGTATTGGAGGGGGTAGAAGCTTTAAAGGTTTTCGACCAGTTAATATTTCGTATATTTAGGGATTTTTTTTAAATACATTTTGCAAATTTTCAAGTTTCTACCTTAAAATTTCACTCAAAAATTTTCAGTTTATGTGTTTTTTTCAATGCACATGAAACACCTTGTGCACGTTAGACCGGGGGGATCGGTTTATAACAATTATGGATCAAGTTATTATTATTTTTTTATGTACATCAAATAGACGTATCCACATGCAAAATTTAAACTTTGTATCTTTCACCAGAGCCTCAAAAAAATCACTCAAAATTTTTGACATTTTTGTTTATCACCTCCCTCCCCTTACACCTCCCAACTTAAAATTTTTATCAAAATTAACTATTATGTAGTTCTACAATCTGACAAATTTTTGATTTGATATCTGTATTATTTTTTGAGATATAAGGATTCATAATTTTGAAAAGTGCGCCATTTTTGAAATGCTCCCCATTTCCCCCCACTACTATTATTTCAAGATCTTATATTTTTTTTGTATTTTTCCAGTATAGCTTAATATAAGTTTCAAGTTTCAATTACATAGCTTAAGAGACAGTTGAGATATTAATTTTTAAGTGTTTTTCTTTGCACCCCTCCTGACCCTCCCCCTTTCACTAATTAGCTTCTATCTAAACTGCTTCTAGTAGATCTATGTACTATCTTGATGGTCTCAAAATATCAATTTTTTATGGGAAGTAATTTCGAAGATATAATCATTTGAAAAAAAAATTCGGCCGACAATTTGTTTTTAGCCCCCCCTTTTCGGACGCCAATGGATAAAAAAATTAAATTATTTTTAAAAGTTGTCCCACAAACTTCTCTATATGTGTGTTGAGTTTTAGCTTCCTAGCTGTTATTTTGGTTGAGATATTTGAATTCGTATTTTTCGGCCTTAGCGCTCCCCCCGCCTCCCCCTGAACCCGTACACCCCCGAAAATGGGTATCTGCCTGAGATCCGCCACTATCTACAATCCCCCCAAAAATGAACTTTCTATCTTGAAGGGTTTGGGAGTTAATGTGCGCTGAGCGTACACACCGGCGTACGGCGTACGGCGGACGGCGTACGGCGGACGGCGTACAGACAGACGGATTTTTTTTTTTTGCTTTTTTAGGCTAATTTAGTTATGAAACGCGAAAAAAAAAAATTTCAGGGTAGCAAATTTTTTTTTTTTTCCAAGTCGATCACAATACTTTATTATTAAAATAATAAAGTAAAAGTAAAACAAAATAATAAATAAACTTGTAACGATACAAAAAATATATATATATATATACTTGTACTTAAATAATATATAGATATATTACAACACACACCTGCTAATAATTATACGAAAAGAAAATAAACTTTTTAATAAAATAAAACAAAAAAAAAAGTATTTGAACAAAAATATATAATCTCGTAAAAGTAAATGTTATATAAAAAATAAAAATCAATGTATATTTTAACTTTATTCATTCAATAAAAAAAAAAAAAAATTTATAATAATAATAAATAATAATTTAATTGTAACAATTTCTGTTAGTAGATAAGTTGATTAAAAAAAAAAATAATAATAAATAGTACAGTATAAATTGCGTCTTTGATCTTGAATGCGGGACCAACGTTCAAGGATGGGGAGGAATGTTGTGCATACCTGGTCTACGTGACTAAATACCCAAATCAGCAAAAGTAATCGAACTCACGGACATTGCACCTGAGATCGATTACTGCCGTTAAATTATGTTGCACCTGAGATCGATTACTGCAGCTAAATTGTGTTGCATCAGGAATTAATTGCACGCGCGAGTAAAAATAATGCTGATCGGCAATAAAGGTCACGTAGACTTGGAATTGTCCCGAATTCGGAATCGAAGACGCGATGAGTCTGATTTTAACCGCCAACACAACCGGTGTTTTATTTTATATAGATTAAAGTTATTCTATATAGATAAAAAGTTAAATTTAGGTCTCCGGGAGTTTAGTTTCGAAGAACTAAACTCAACAAACCGAAAAGGTATAGGTATAGATGTTATTTTCAAAAACAAACTTCTATTGTTTTTGCTACAACCGAAAAAGTATAGGTATAGATGTTATTTTCAAAAACAAACTGCTATTGTTTTTGCTACAACCGAAGGGGGGAACTGGTTGGAGTATTTTCCAATTTCCATAATTTATATTAATATTTCCGAAATTCAAAATTTTCTTGTTGAAAAGGCTTTAATTTCAAAAGTCAGTAGACTATCTCTGAAGAACCTACTTTTATGACCAAGATTATTTATATTTATATTCTAAATCAAATCTCAGAGTATTAATTTCTCTTTAAAGTTTGTGACGCAAAGAAATAAGGCTCAGAAAAAAAAATATATTACACAGAAGTTCATGTCTGTCCCATACTTTCGCTCGTTTGCACTCTGGCTCGAGAAAGCGTTGAGCTAAATAAACTCAAATTTGCATGTCCGTGAACGGGTCAAATCACTCCACCCCTTCTACCTCCTCCCACACAAAATGACAATATTTCACAAACTTTATACTAGCTAATGATCCGAAATTTTAAACAGACTATTCTAATAATAAATATTTTTATTTCTCTAAATAAAAATTAAAACGTTTTACTACTCCTACCACCTACCATAAAAACTAAAGAGTTTCACAAAATGCACCAATTTTCTCAGAATCCATGAAATTAATGAGGCTCAAATTTGGTGAGAAGTATTATACCTAGTCCTGCCATAAGTTCTGTCACATAATTTCTCACATTGGCAACAACTTTATTTTATGAGTGACATTTCAATATCGGCCAGTTTTATAAACGTCATAATGTTGTTGACAGTTGATGGTCATTTAAAGTGTGTTCGTTAACGTGTGAAGATGGAATGGGGTGTAATAGAAAACCGAACTGCAGTGATTGCACTACATAAGTGTGGAAAATCCGCGAGTGAAATTTTCAAGTTGTTGTGCCCGTTAAAAATAACGCAAAGATTTGTGTATCGTGCGATCCAGAGATATAACGCGATCCAGACTATTGAAGATCGACCTCGTTCTGGACGTCCGCGTGATGTACGTTCTTCTGCTGCCATCAAAGCGGTCGAGAGTCGAATTCGTCGAAATCCGCTTCTTAAACAACGAATCATGGCTCGAGAGATGAACATCTCCACCCGAAGTATGTCTCGCATCATAAAATCTGACCTCGGGATGAGTGCCTTTCGACGATCAACGGGACATTTGCTGACTGAGCAGTTGAAGCAAATTAGGAGCACCAGATCGAAAGAGCTCCTTCGGCGGTACGGCAACAACAAACATCGAGAAATTTTATTTACCGATGAAAAAATTTTTACGGTGGAGGAACATTTCAACCGCCAAAATGATAAGGTGTATGCCCACAGCTCCATAGAAGCCCGAGAAGTTGCCACTAGGGTACAGCGAGGACATCATCCAGCATCAGTCATGGTATGGTGGGGTGTCAGCTACGAAGGGGTCACCGAGCTTCATTTTTGCGAAAAAGGCGTAAAAACTGCAGCGAAAAAATTATCAAACGGACATCCTGGAGGGATGTGTGAAGCCGCTGAACTCTACGCTATTCAACAATGGACATTGGGTTTTCCAGCAAGATTCTGCGCCAGCCCACAAAGCTCGAACCACACAAGCGTGGTTGGAAACCAATATTCCACAGTTTATAAGGGCGACGGAATGGCCTTCTGGGAGCCCAGATTTGAATCCCCTGGACTACAAACTGTGGGCGGAGTTAGAGTCCATGGTGTGCACGAGACGACACCCAAATATCGAGAGCCTTAAGCGATCTTTGACAGAAGCAGTAGCTAATTTTCCGCTAGAAACAGTGCGTACTGCTATCGATGACTGGCCCAACAGATTAAAGAGCTGTGTTAAGGCTAAAGGCGGCCACTTTGAATAATTTGTTGCTTATTTTACTTCCATTAGTATGCCAAAATAAAATATATTTTCCTTTGTCAAAAACTCTTTTTCATTTATACGAAAATTGCCCATATACGTGTGACAGAACTTATGGCACGACTAGGTAGTTTAGTATCGACTCATCCCGCCATTCTTTCAATCATCTATACATATAAATATAATTGTAGTGTCTGTCTGTTATTTGCTTATAAATGGCTATAAGTTAGTTTTTTGAGTTACTTTAGCACTAACTAAGCTTAAAATCACATTTTTGAAATTTTTGTCTGTCTGTCTGTCCGACCGCTTTTCACGAACAAACGGCTGAACCGATTGTAATGAAACTTGCACAGTTTGTTAGGTGTCCATCGGAATGAAATCTGCTTTTGGTTTCATTTCACTCCCCTCACTCCTTCTACCCCCTCCCATACAAAGTGACTAATTTTCAAAATATATATTAATCAAATTTTCTTGGAAACTATAAAAGCTATTAATTTGAAATTTGGAATATATTATTTCTTTTATAAATGCAGTCTTTTGGTATAAAAATAATTGCGTTTCCTGACTCCTTTCACCACCTCCCATACAAACAGCACTTCTTCATGAATCACTTTACACCAAATTTCTCAGTACGTGTAACTTCCATCGAGCTAAAATGTTTTATTAAATCCTTAATTAACATTATTATTAATATCGGGAAAAAAATAACCGATTAGCTTCACTCCTTCTACCCCCTCCCATACAATGTGAGACAGTTCCACGACTACACAAGAATTTGATTTTCTTCAAAAATCTGAATGTTACTGATCTGAAATTTAAAATATAGCAATTGTATAATGATTACAGTTGTTTTTCAAAAAATCACGAAAAACCTTCTTCTCCTTCCACCACCTCCCATATAAACCGCACTTTTTCATGAAATACTCTAAACGAATTTTCTCAGTACATGTAAATTTCATCGAGGTAAAAATTTGAACTTAATCCTTAATTAGCATTATTATTAATATCTGGACAGAAATTAACCGAGTAGCTTTACTTCTTCTACCCCCTTCATACAATGAGACACATTCCACGACTTATAACCTTTCAATTTTCTTGAAAAGTGTGAATGATACAGATGTTAAATTTAAAGTATATCAATTGCATGATAATTATAGTTGTTTATCGAAAAATCACCGAAACCTCCGCACTCCTTCTACCACCTCCCATACAAATTGCACAATTTCATTAAATTCAATGCACTAAGTTTCTCAGAAGCTACTCAATTTTTGAAGCTTAAATTTGGTACAAAACATTTTTATAGCTACTCTAGCATGATGTGAAACAAATTCGTTCACTGCTGTCACCCCTTCTACCACTCCCCATACAAAATTTCTTAACACCGCAAAAATTTCGATTTCATCTATACATAGTATCGTATGATTGGGCTTTACGCACAATCGTAGTCCTGTTATGTTTTTAAGCTTAATGTTATTTTATTTGTTTTTTTTTTTTTTAAATACCACCAGCTACAATTATTCACATGTCCTTAACGCTTTTCAACACATACATATATGATCTCGAATCACGGGTTTGATTTGATCACGAGCCTGTCCCATAAAAATGGGAGTATCATGCTTTCATTCTTAATAATTCATGGTTCTGATTCCAACAATATACAAACAATTTTCTTCAAAGAGCCATTCAAGGAAACAGATTATATATCACACATAATGTATTACTAACTACACTCTCAAAAATTGCTTATTATTGCTATTTATACGCGGACGAAGTCGCGGGCGTTTGCTAGTCTCCCATACAAAGTGATCTATTTCCTAACATTATAATAAGTCATTTTTTGCGCAAATGTCTATATATTGGTCAGGAATTTTAAACTTACCACGGCTTACAATATTATTTATTTTTCAGAAAAACAAATTGTGACCCCCACTCCTTAAACCAACTCCTGCAAAAGCTGCACCGTTTCACATTAAGGCTCGACATCTACTGCGAACATTTGTATGGTGATCGCAAGTTTCGAATTACACTTTCATTAAGGCCCCGTGTATACCGAAATGACGATTTCGTTCAAAAATGTGTATTTTCTTAAGGTCATTCATGACTAAATTAGCCTAAAAATGCAAAAAAAAAAATCCGTCCCGCCGTACGCCGTACATCATCATCATCAATGGCGCGACAGCCCAAATCGGGCCTTGGCCTCCTGAAGTCGTCACCTTCAATCGTCTCGATCCAAAGACCGCGTCCTCCAGCTGCTAATTTTTAAGATGGCTTTGCTATCTTCATCAACCGAGTCTTCCCATCGCTTGCGTGGCTTGCCTACTGGCCGGTTACCACTCGCTTTGCCTTTCAGAGCACGTTTGGGGATTCTTCTGTCTTCCATTCGCTCTACGTGGCCAGCCCACTGCAGTTTACGTAGCTTGATGAACGTTGAAGCTTCTGGCTCGTCGTAGAGTTGACACAACTCATGGTTGTATCTTATTCGCCATTCCGTTCTTTCCTTCACAGGTCCCAAAATTCTTCGGAGGACCTTTCTTTCAAATGCGTTAACTGCTTTTTCGGAAGTTCGCGTTAATGTCCACGTCTCGCTGCCATAACAGAGCACAGGTCGGATAATAGTTTTATATATCCGCAGCTTATTGTTCCTGTGCACTTTCTTGGATTTCATTATTGGAAGTACCGAATAATACGTCTTATTTGCTAATATTATCCGTCGTTTGATTTCGTCTGTTTCATTACCGTCCTTTGTTAGATTAGCTATATGAAATTGTCCACATTCTCCAAATTATATTCCGCAATTGTTATGTTTTGTCTGATTGGCGTTCTCCTTCTTGTTTGCGTCATTACTTTTCTTTTGCTTTCATTAATGCGCAACCCGACTTCTTTTGCGGAGGAGTCAAAATTGACAAATACCTCCTTAGCAGGATCTTGCTAGAATGTTAATGTCGTCAGCGTATGCTACTAGTTGGGTGGATTTGAATAGTAGTGTCCCGTTGGTGTCGACTGGGATTTTTCGGACGACATACTCTAGTGCCATGTTGAAAAGCATAGGGGCTAGACCATCTCCCTGCTTTAAACCACATTACGTTCGAAAGCTGTTTGTGGAATCGGTTTGTATTCTCACTTGGGATTCAGTGTTCGTCATTGTGAGTCTTGTTAGCCGGATTAGTTTTGGGGGAATTCCAAAGTCAAGCATAATTTGGTACAGTACGCTCTTGTCGATACTGTCGTATGCTTGTTTGAAATCTACGAAGATTTGGTGCACGTCTGTGTTATATTCCCAGCATTTCTCCAGCACCTGTTTCACCGAGAATATCTGGTCTGTTGTAGATCGTCTGGTTCGGAATCCACCTTGGTATTCGCCAATTATTCCATTAGTATAGGGCTTAAGACGACGTTCAATTATTTTTGTCAGTATTTTACAGTACGTACACAACAATGATATACCTCTGTACCAAAAATTTTGTAAGACTCGTTCTTTCTGTATATTGCATCGCGGCATTTTTGGTCGAACCAATAATTATTTTTTCGCCGTACTTGATATCCTAACACCTCTTCTGCGGAGGATTTGATGCCGTCTCGTATTTTAATCCACACATTCTCCACTGGCATAGTTAGGATGTTTTTATATATTGGTGTCAGGTGTTTATTACATGC
The DNA here is from genome assembly GCA_963669355.1 of Chorisops tibialis. Taxonomy (NCBI): domain Eukaryota; kingdom Metazoa; phylum Arthropoda; class Insecta; order Diptera; family Stratiomyidae; genus Chorisops; species Chorisops tibialis. The sequence continues at coordinate 130,174,632 of OY770263.1, forward strand.
TGACATGTAAGCCTCCGCCACCGTTTCGTCTTTAAGCTTGTTGACATTGAATTCGCGAGCTCTGTGGGAAACACGTAGAACTTACAATGATATTTTTGCTGCTTGCGAAATTAATAAGAAGTTGGCCATTGTCGTTGGTTATGTCATGGAGACTGTGCCCTCCTGTTGTTCCTCTATGAACCTCCTCCTTTCCGACTTTTGCATTAAAATCCCCTAAGACAATTTTTAAGTAATTCGAGGGCAGTGAATCATAGGTTGTCATAAAATTCGTCTCAGTTGGTGCGTGGGCGTTGATCACAAGTGTTGAAAAATTTAGTTTTTATTCGAATTGCACACAATCTTTCACTTACTGGTTTGAAACTCGTGACCTGCTGACTAAATTTTTTGTCAACGACAAAAGCGACTCCAAACTCTCGGCTTCCCGACAATTTTCCACTTGGATAGATTGTGTGTGATCCCATATCCATGATTTCGTTACCGAGCCATTTCGTTTCTTGGATGGCAGTTATGTTGATGTTGTGTTTTGCCACTTCTTCGAGGAACTATTTCAGAGCTCCTGTCCTAAATAAGGATCGAACATTCAAAGATCCAATAGAGTAGTCCATTTCTGGTTTGCGGGGTTATTGCCGTTGAGTCCATCCGTTCCGAGGCTGTTCTTCAGGTTTCTGGACAGTGAATTTATTTTCCGGTGATGCGTTGTCGGCGCCTCGCCCAACCCCCGACCCGGAGGACCGGTCCTACTTATTTGTTACACCCTAGTAGAAAAAGGGTGGGAGTTTTCAGCTAAATATGGCATGCTGGAGTTCTCACAGCTATGCTGCGAGTCCAACTATGTCATACTTTCGCCTATTTGCTGAGACGCACTGGTGTAACTGGCCATTCAGGTTAACTCCATATTCCCTCCTCCTTTCTCAACCGGGCTTGTGACCGTCTATGGCGGAGAAGATGTTTTCAGAAATCGTTCCCAGATAGTCGATAACGAATCTATTTTGGACAGCTTTTTGCCACAGAACCTGAATTCTGGTGGCCAAGAAACACTTCTCGATATTATATCATTATATCATCTCCTTTTCACTGGGAGAGCGAAAAAAAGAAAGTTATTGCCATGATTCGGCTATTTGGACTACCAACTTTTTTTATTACTGGCAGGAGCGACTTGTGATTCTCTCAAAAGTAGTTGAAGATGAATTGATATCAGAGGTAGATGCCGTAGTTTTGGATTTTGCTACCAAATCGCGGCTCATTCGATCTGATCCCGTTACATGTGCAAGATATTTTGATCACCGATTTCGCACCTCCTTAAAGCTTTTTAAAAGTAATACAGGAATTTTCGGAAATAATTTCGTTATTCAATATTATTATCGAGTAGAGTTTCAACGAAGGGATCACAGCATGCTCATGGAATGTACTGGCTATTCGGATTCGGATAGTAATGAAGCGAACAATACCAACTATAAGAAAATATTACGAGTTTTTGAACGACCGTTCAAATATTAATGACTACACCTTCTCTGAGTTTCCAGAAGCTCTAAACTTGGAAAGAAATGCTTATATTTCGGCAATTAGGTCTCACTTAAAGAAGCCTGCTGTTTATCTTAAGCGCGAGTTCAGAGATATTCTTGTGAATGCGTTCAATCCAGATATTTTGCGTCTATATCACGCGAACATGGATATTCAATTTATATTAGACGCTTACGCTTATTGCAGTTATATGGAGTTCCAGTTTAATCTATATATATCTTTTTTATTATTACTTTTTTTTCATCGTATCGTTTCACTGCCGCGAGTGTTATTAAATTATAATTGTGCACGTCTTCGGGGGGTCACGACGCCGTCGGATTGTCCATCATCCAGCTAAGTGTCGGCTAGCGGAGCGGGGTTACGGTATATTGTTTGTATCCATACAAAGGCCTAGTACTTGTATGGGTCTTGCATTCGATCGCTGTGGCCCTGAACCGTTAATTATTTTTGTAATGTGCAGTTGGTTGTACTTTTGTTCGGGTCAGGTTACTTTGTTTTTTTTTTATAATTTGTTCTGGCCAATAATTCGTGTTGCCAGTTCCTATATTTATATATTTTTATTATTATTATTATTATTATTATTATTATTATTTTTTCTCTCGGATTCTCCTTTCTATAATATTTTTAATTTGCATTCAATTTGATAAATTAATTAATTAATTAACATAAATTTTTTGTTTGTACTTACTTTACCTTAAGTAACAAGGCCAATCAAAACTTTTTATTTTAGTAATTAATATTCTTAGAAATTTTGATTTATTTTTAACTGTTTTTAATTCTCATGTTTCTGAATCATGGTCAACTTCACAATTGACCAGGTTAATGTTCGGGGATTGAGTTCCGCTTATCTTTTGCTGTATATACACAAACTGAAAAACCGGATATTTTAGCACTAGGCGAGTGCAAGGTGTTGCCGGGGAGTGAACAGTTTTACTCTGTACCCGGGTATCACCTTATCCCAGCATTTTTTCACCAGCGTGGGGTCGCACTTTACATCCGCGATGATGTGTCCTTTCAATTGGTTCCGCATTTAGGTTCGTGCTCCAATCCGGAATTCAATTTTATCTCGATAAAATTATTGATCCAAGGTCACATTTTGTACCTTTGTTACGCCTATAGAAGTCCGGCAATGAATGCAGCCAAAGCAACTCGTGAGCTGGATAGTTTGTCCGAGTCTATCCAGACCATATACACTGCACACCCTGACGCTGAAATCGTTGTTGCGGGCGATTTCAATGTTCACAACGTTGCGTAGCTTATATATTCCTCCTGCACAGACCAAGAGGGACGTGATACTGAGCTCTTTGCTTCGATAAACGGACTAACACAACTTGTAAGTGAGCCAACTCGTTTACCAGAAATTTCAGGACAGTTTTCCAATCTTCTCGATTTATTTCTCACTAACAAACCAGAGAAATACTCCCTCTCTGTAATATCTCCTTCGCCAATTGGAAATACGGACCACTTTCTGATTCGTGCACAATTTGCAGTTGCAGCACTAAAACCGCTGGCAGTTAAGGCGCCTCGAAATTTTTTTTGGCATTTTAAAAGAGCTAATTGGAGGGCGCTAAATGAGTTCTTCAATGCCTTTAATTGGAAATTGTGCTTTGATTCCAATAACTGCGATAAAGCTTGTAAACTTGTCACCAAAACTATCCTGCAAGGCATGAAGCTCTACATACCTTCCAGTTTAAAGAGAGTTCGGCCGTCGAAGGACTCTTGGTTTACAAACGAGTGTCTTGTTGCAATCCAGGCGAAGAAAAAGTCGTTTCAAAATTTTAAAAATCATCAAACTTTAGCTAACAGAGAGCTATATATGAAATCAAGAAATACCTGTAAATCTGTCCTCAATCGTGTTAAATTTGATTATGATCAAAAACTTCGACGGAAGATACTTCAAAGTCCAAAAGGCTCAAGATCTTTCTGGTCATTTGTCAAAACGGTCAACAATAATTTCATCTCTTCATCAACACCACCACTCGTAGAGGGTGACCGTACTGTAGTCGATCCTGTTGAGAAAGCTAACCTATTGGCAGCAAGCTTTGAGAGAAACTCCACATTACCACCTTCAAACCAAAGCCCTCCCATCGCAACACCTTCTGGTTTTCGCTGCCTTTGCTACATTTTCGAACACGTATCATTTTCAGGATTCTGCAACAGCTCAATATTCACAAGTCCGCTGGCCCTGATGGCATTCCCCCCATTACCCTTAAAATGTGCTCCTCTTCTCTGGCAAAACCTCTTCGTAACCTTTTTCAGCTATCCTACTCTTCTGGGTGCTTTCCACAATTGTAGAAAGTTGCGAATGTTCAGCCAATTCCCAAGAAAGGAAGCAAAGCGAATCCCGCCAACTACCTACCCAATAGCCATTACTTCAGTGCTCTCGAAAGTGATGGAAACTGCTGTCAATCGCAAAATCGTTAAATATCTCGAAGATAAACAGCTTATTCACGACCACCAATACGGTTTCTGTTCTGGAAGATCGACGGGAGATCTCTTGGTTTATCTAACGGAACGCTGGAACTCTTGCTTGCATAAATACGGCGAAGGTCAAGTTCTTGCGCTTGACATTGGAAAAGCCTTTGACAGAGTTTGGCATGAATGCCTTCTTGTTAAGCTCACGGCCATTGGCCTGGATGCTACCCTCATTCAATGGATTGAGAGTTTCTTGTCTAAACGCACTATACGAGTAGTATTAGATGGCGTTACTCCTTCTTCATTCCCAATCAATTCCGGTGTCCCTCAGGGTTCTGTCTTATCGCCGACCCTGTTCTTAGTATTTATTAATGATCTTTTGTCTTCTACTTTTAATCCAATCCACAGTTTCGCGGATGACAGTACCTTGGATAACACCTATGAATTTGACTCTGTTGAGGAATCAAGCAAGCATTCTATTGCTTCCAATCGCAGAGAGTTATTCCGTTCACTGAACTCAGATCTGATTTAATCCTGGAATGGGGCAGGAAAAATAGAGTAGAGTTCAATGCCGCTAAGACACAGGCCTGTCATCTATCCCTCAAACGTGATGTTCCAGCGTCGTCTTCTAATGTAGCCTTTAATGGTGTACAACTCTGCTCTTCCGAAGACTTTATTCCTTTAGGCGTAAAGTTCAATAACCATCTCAATTGGAGTCAACACATCTTCGAAGTTGCCCTTGACGCTTCCAAACGCCTAGGTATTCTTCGTAAATGCAAAAAATACTTTACGCCTCACGTCTTAGCTACCATCTACAAGGCCTACATTCGACCTCGCTTAGAGTACAACTCGTATCTTTGGGCTGGGGCTCCCAAAACTCACCTTGCGCTGCTCGACCGAATCCAAAAACATGCGTTCCGATTAATTGGAGATGAAACCATTACGTCTTCTATTGAGTCCCTCGAGCATCGCAGAAATGTCGGAGTACTCAGCTTTTACTATCGCTACTTCCATAGTAAATGCAGTTCGGAACTATGCGCACTTATTCCTCCACTTTACACTTTTCCACGACTTACTCGACAAGCGGAACATGCGCACCAGTATACAGTAAAACTTTTATCTACCCGTACAGTGAAATTTAGGCGGTCATTCATTTCCCGAACATCCAGACTCTGGAACGCATTGCCGGCTAGCGATTTTCCGAACGGGTATAACCTCCAGTCCTTCAAGAATAATGTTCACCGTCATTTCCTTCTCTATCCATCCGAATTTCCATAATACTACAAATTTTAATCCACTTCCTTGCAATGCATTAAAGGGTGACCAAGTTATGCTCGGTGCCTTAAAAATATATAATCAATTATATAAATAAGTCCAATAGGGGTGTTTCGAAATTACTAGCGGACGCAATGGATGAAGTTGCGAATGGTAATTACAGTATCAAACTAAAACTGCAGCACCTAGGGAATAAATTTATATCTGGTAGTGAAATATCCACACAAAAAGCAGCATATAATGTTTTAGGGTTGCATTTGTCAAAGTGCAGTAACACCGAATATTATATAAACAGTTTTCCTCCATCTGAACGCGTTCGTATGGTGAAATCGAAACAGCAGCTGCAAACATTAGAGCCAAACTCCACAGATATTTTTGTATCGAATATTTTGGACCATTATTTTCAACGACCAAATGAATTGGAAGAATTATGCCTTGCCGAATTCGTAGCATTTTATAGGTTTAGTCTTACAAGAAGGGGTGAACATAATGTTGAAAACGCAGAAGATAACATTGAACAAGAGTTAGATGTTAATGTGTCAGAGTCACGAAGACTGAATGATGACAGTGGGTTTTTACGAAAGCGCACAAAACCTTGTATTATTCGCTATCGCCAGTACAATTTTTATCAAGACGCGCCAAACTATTTTCGAGAGTAGGTTATGCTGTTTGCTCCATGGCGAAGTAAAAGGAATGATATTTTAGATAAAAATTGCGAAGAAATTTGTGCTCAAATTACTGATTTAATTACCACAAATCGTAAAAAATTCAATATTTTTGAAAATGATTCAGAACTTGATGATGCTTTAAGATCAGTACGAGAATCTAATATTTTAGACACAGAAGATCTTGAAGAAAACGGTGATATAGGACTGGATACAGAATTTCGTCCATTTGCCGCACCTGAAGTGGCACCAAACATTAATATTGTAGATCAAGATAGAACTGACAACGACGATGGAGTTCGTCTCATTAAATTAACCCCAATTGTTCACGAATTTGAGTTTTTCCAACTTATTCGTTGTTTAAATGACAATCAACGATCTTACTTGAACCATATTCTCCATAGTGTAAATCTTGGTTCATCTTTTTATGAATTTGTTAGTGGAGGTGTAGGAGTGGGAAAAAAGTCGACTCATATCAGCTATATACCAAGCGTTAACTAAAAGATGTTCTGTTATGCCTGGAACCGACCCAATTTTGGCAACAGTTGCACCAACAGGCAAAGCTGCTTTTAGTATTACAGGGTCTAGTTTGCATTTGACATTTTCTTTACCTGCAACCAAAGTTCTGGTGAAATCTGTCCTTTGAACAGTGATATTGCCAATACTTTGTATTCGAATTTGATAAATTTGAAGGTAATTATTATTGATGAAATTTCAATGGTTGGCTCTAAAATGTTGTCTTATTTAGATTCATGACTTACGCTTCCATTCGGTGGAAAATCCCTTCTAGTACTTGGCGATCTAAGGCAGCTACCACCCGTTGGTGACAGGTGGGTATTTGCAAGCAATAAGAATGATCCTTATTCTGCTCTTATTGGGTCACCACTTTGGAACTTATTTAAATACTTTGAGCTAACAGAGATTATGCGCCAACGAGGTGATATAGCTTTTGCAGTAGCTCTTAACAATTTGTCAAGTGGGTGTATAACTCAAGATGATATAGCACTATTCAAGGAAAGGGAGTGTGATCCATCTTCTGTTCCGATAGACTGTATTCATCTATTTCGATCCAATGATGAAGTTTACTAGTTCAATACAGAAAAGCTTAACCTAATTGAATCAGAGCTATTTATTTCAAAGGCAAGGGAAAATATATTAAGGACGGTACAAAGTTTCAAAGCTTCAGAAACTATGGGCTTGGCGTCAGAAATTATGCTAAAAGTGAGTGCAAAGTATATGATTGTTTTGAATATTAACACTACTGATGGCTTGGTTAATGGCGCTACTGGTACTCTTATGCACATAGACACTGACAACATAGGTGATGGGATAATTGATCCTGTTAGGCTTTGGATTTATTTCAGCAATGAATCAGTTGGTCGAATGGCTCGGTCGAAAATGCAAAGTTCTATTAACCCCGGTTGGACACCAATAGAAAAGTGCTCCAAATCCTTTCAATACAAACGACATAATCAGGTGTGTATTGAAAGAAATAAATTTCCGGTTGTACCTGCGGAGAGAATCACTATTCACAAAAGTTAGGGAGCAACGTATTCGTGTGTAGCAATCACCTAAGCCTGGAATGACTAGAGCTTCACTTTATGTTGCATGTAGTCGAGCAACAAAAGCAAGTGGGCTTTATTTGATTGGGAATTTTAATGCACCTAAAGCAATCAACTCTTCAGATCCCATTGAAACCGAATCACCTTTCTTCGTAGAAAGAAATCTTTAAATCTGCACTTCAACTTTATATCATCGCGGCCAGAGGGTTCGACTCTTATTGTATATCATAACTTACAATAAACATTATCTAGATATTAAAAGTGTCAAATTATTGTTATCATCTGATATTTTGTGTTTTGTAGAGACACGGTCATATGCAGAGGATGAATACTTTTTGAATGGATTCTTACAATTTTCGCGAATTGATAGTACATTTAGTAGGAGCGCAAGAAAAGCTAGGGGTATTATTTGTTTAGCGAAAAATGAAGCAATGACAAGAATTAAAGTTGAAGAAAGCCTGAGAGACTATATATCCGGTTCAGACCATTTCGAATATATTTTCTTCAAGTATGTTGATATTCACTACTTGGTAATATATAAAAGCCAATCGTATTCTATGAATTCTGTTAAAACCGCTTTAGAGAGTCTCTATAATAAATACACAATAAATAAAATCGTTGTAATGGGAGATCTAAATATTGATCTTAAAACGAATAATACAAAAACTATCACCTCCCAATTGACGCATTTGGGGCTTAGAAATTTGATGGATGCAAGTACCTCAACCACAGATTTAGGAACGCAGATCGATTGGATTTTTGCAAATGTCGAAAACTCTGCAGCTACTGTAACGATTTATGAAACGACACATAGCTATCACGATGCAATAACTTTGCTACTATCAATTTAGTTAGATTCTAAATGATTTTGTTTTAAAAAAATTGTTCTACGGAGATGGTCAATTTTAAATATCCGCGGAGATACAGGGTGATCAAGAAAATGGTTTCGAACCTGTACCCTCACTCACTCAAAACGCTATATCTTGAAAAGTAATAATCACAATTGAAAGCAATAATATGGCACATAAAAATGACATTTTTATAATGCGTTTTTTTGAGAAAAACTACATTGATCCCAGAATTTTGAGGGTCAAACTATCAAAAATTTGTGTTCTGAGGCAAATACCTCAGGATTGGGTACAGTTACAATGCGGACTATTACACCAAATGAAAGGTAATTCGATTCCCTAAAAAACAAGCTATAATACTTTCAATTGTGATTATTAGTTTTCAAGATATAGTGTTTTTAATGAGTGAGGGTACAGGTCCGAAACACTTTTCTTGATCACCCTGTATATCCGCGGATATTGAAAATTGACCATCTCGGTAGAACAATTTTTTTCTCCAAATATATCTAGGAATACCCTTACAAGGTGGTGCACGGAGTACCAAACACCCTGTATATCGCAATTTTTTCCAATTTCTATGGGAGGAGGTAGTAGAAGTGAAAAATCAAATATTTTTTTTTAAATATTATAATTAAAATAATATGTTCCGAATATCAGATCAATATCTTTTACACTTTCCGAGAATATCTGTTTATTGGCTTGTGGTGTAAATGTGTTATTTTCTATGGGAGGTGTTAGAAGGGATGGACAGATTGTATTGACTTTTTTCATTTTTATCAATACTATTAGAAAAATGTTTTGTAACAAATTTCAGCACCATCAATTTGATATTTATTGAGAAAGTTGTTCTTTTACATATCGCAAGTTTTTGCAACTGGTAGGGGAGGGGGTGGAAGGAGTGGGAAGTTACAAATATTTTTTTCAACGAAAGACTGATAATATATTACAAATTTCAGCTCAATATCTCTTACTCTTTTCGAGAAAATCTAATTAATAGCAATTGGCGAAAATATATTATTTTGTATGAGAGGGGGTAGAAGGGGTGGAGCGATTTGGCCCGTTCACGAACTTGGCCTTAATTTTTTGTCAAAAACAACGTGTACAAAATTTGAAGGCTCTAGCTCAACGTGTTCTCAAGCTACGTTTTACTTTGGATAAGATATCTTACAACTAATTTTATGAGTTATGCGGTTTTCTTATTCTTTGTTGTATTGGCAACGCTTTAATGTTAACATTGTTTCCCAGCATCTCGAATAACGGCAAAAATTTCCTGTTAAGTAGAATAACATACCCAGTCAGTTTTTTTTAAAATAATCACTTGTTATAACTAAGGGCGCAATATTTGTGAATTAAGGTAGTGATAATAATTTTTTTTTTGGTAAATTGGATAACAGATAAGTTGATTAGTTTCTATTTTGTAGAATCTATTTTTTATTACCGATATTTAGGGCATATTGTGTTTTATAGCGATTGGAAAGCGAGGTGGCTTGTCGCAATTGAAGGTTGGGGAAATTTGCGGATTATTAAGGGCGGGAAACTTGTCCCAATACAGGATTGCAGAAAGGTTGGGCATATCAAGAAATTCAGTAAAGAATATTAAGAAAAGAATAGATACGGGTGATGATTTGACGCCAAAACGGAAGGGCGCATGCGGTCGACGCCGAATAACGACTGTGCGAACTGACCGAAAAATACGTGATAACTGCACGCAAAACAGAAAATTACACGCTAAAGTCATCATTAAAAAAAGCCGAGAAGCAGGCATGAAGGTTTCGCAGCGAACTATCCAGCGTAGATGGACTGAAGAGCACCTCATAGCCAGAAGACCTGCGAAGAAACCAAGACTGACACCCGCCATAATAAAAAAAACCGTTTTGAATGGGCTTAAAAGTACAAGCATTTCACCATTGATGACTGGCAACGGGTAAATTGTAGTTCAGTGGTTTTATTTTGCTAAACTTTTACCGCGGAATTTTAAATATTTGTATTCTTCGTTCTGTTTTTCAGGTATGTTTTTCGGATGAATCCATTTTTCAGGTTATGGCTGAAAAAACGAAATTTGTGAGACGACGGCCGGGAGAAAAATTTCTTGCGAAGTGCATTGTATCCCCAATTAAACACCCCCGTCAGTCATGGTGTGGTCTGTGATCAGCGCAAGGTTCCGGGACCTCTGTATATTAATATATATATATATTTATTCATTAATATTGGTTTTCATAAATGCGTTACAGAGTTACAATGGATTTGTTTATTTTTTATTTTTATTTTTTTATTTAATGCATTATATTTATTGTTTTGACAAATTTCAAGTTAAATGAATTCATGCACTACTCCCCCTTTTAAAGATTATTCTTGTGATAGGGGTGAGGAGTCGATAACTAGTATATAATTTTTGCAATATATTAAGCTTAGGAAAGTAAGGTACTTAAATTTAAGAATTAATACATAAGTTTAAGTTACATTATTCAGATTATAATTATTTTTACAAATTATTCAATAGGAATTTAAATCTAATTCAAGCAAATTTTTCAATCTAAGATTATAGTAATAACTTTTTTAAAATTGATTGTTAAATGGAAAATGAAATAATATCAACTAACCAATATCTTTATAATAATACATTTTTATATTAGTTTTGAAGGTTTCAATATTACTGCTTTTTTTTTATAATTGAAGGTAAGGTATTATAAAATTTGACCCCTGAGTATGAATAATGGTTTTGGCCAACTTTTGTTTTTCGTTTCGGTAGCAATGTATATTCATGAGTGCCAGCCCTAGTGAAGTTTAAGTTAACCGGATGAAAAAGTTTTTTGATTTCTTTGTGTATTTGAATACTTGATATTAGTTTGAATATTTGTTCAATTGAAAGTACTTGTAAGTCCGAATATAACTTATCAGAAGGATAAAGTCTACCTTTTCTCAATAGAATTTTTATTAATAATTTTTGGACGATATTAAGTGGTGAAAGAAAACTAGAGTTACTACTACCCCAAGCAATTATTCCATATTGTAGTAGTGAGTGAATCATGGAGAAGTAAAATATCCTGATAGTTTTTATTTGCAGAAAAGATCTTACTTCGAGGCAAATTGGAATAAGTTTTCGTAGACGGGATATAAGATTGGAGATATGGATTTCCCATTTAAGGTGTTCATCGAATGTAATACCTAGATATTTGGTGGACGGGACTCTTTTTAGTGGGGGGCACTGGCAATTTGTACCACACTGATTTGTGTGAATCCTGATGTCTATATTAATTGGGTCTCCATGTTGAGTCAGTTTAAATACGATATAATTTGTTTTTGAAATATTTAAAGTAAGGGAGTTATGATCTAACCATTCTTTAATATTCAATAAGCTATAATTAGCCTTTATATTGACTCCTTCCCAAGAGCAGTCTTCTATAAAAAGTACTGTGTCATCTGCAAACGAAATCAGTTCTCCTTCAATTGATATCGAATAGATATCATTAACATATAATATGAATAATAGAGGACCTAGCACTGTCCCTTGTGGTACTCCGTATTCGAACGACAGATAATTACTGTGTTTTTTCAAAATTTTAACTCGTTGTTTTCGTTCATATAGGTAACTAGTGATCCAATCAATCAAATTTTGGTTTATATTCAATCTATGTAGTTTCTGTATAATTTTTCTGTGTGGAATAGAATCAAAGGCTTTTGCTAAATCAAGAAATATTGCGCAGGGCTTATTACCGATATCAAGAGATGACGTAATTTTTGTGCTTAGCAGGGCTATGGTTATGGATAGTTTCCCAGACAGCTACGAGCTGATATTAGGGAAATTTTCATAATATCAAGAGATCGTATAAAAAAAAAAATAGTGAATAATACAGATAATATAATTACAATTGCTGTATAAACTTCTTTACTGCAATCTTGAGACACTTGATATTCTTCGCCTGTCGAATATATATTGGCAAGGAGTTGTAGTATCGAATTGCTTCATAGATGGTATCCTTCCTCAATCGATTCGTTCTGCAATTTCGATTTCTTATTGAAGTTGCATTCCGTGTATTGTGATTGTGAATATCTTCATGTACGTAAGGAGTATTAAAGATTTTAGTCCTCGGTTTATTAAATTGTATATTAATTTTGATCTATCTAGGTTTAATGTTTGCTGTAGGTTTAGCTTGTTGTAAGTTTCGTATAGATCTGCTGTTGGTGTCAGGGAAGGAAGAAGAAGGCACCCTTAAAGCCGATCAGAACCAACGAGTGTTGAGCCGGCAACTGCTACCGCAGATGAGAAACTGGTTTAAGAAAGATGAAAACCCTATTCTTATGCTCGATGGAGCGATGTGCCATAAAGCCAAGGTTATAACACAATTTTTGGCTGAAAATAATGTTACGGTTCTTGATTGGCCGGGAAATTCGCTGGACATGAACCCTATCGAAAATGTTTGGAAGCTTATCAAAATTGAAGTAAGTAATACCGCACCCACTACGAAAAAAGAATTATTAGAGATGCTTACAAAGATTTGGAACCATAACCCAAACATTAAAACCACCATTGAAAACTGTACTAACAGTATGCCTCGTATAGACGCATTATTGGAGGTGAAGTGTACTCATGTTTGTTTTTTTAGTTTAATAAATACTTATTAAATAAGTTTTGTGTTGTATTTCATTTCCTAAGGGACAGGGAAAGTGATTAATTAAAAATAACGGCCAATTATTGCAAACACTTTAAGTTATCATAACTTAAAACGAAAAAAAAAGCTATTTTGCTAATGGGTCTAATAATTAATAATAATTTGGCAAAGTGCTGCATTTGCGTTCTTTATATTCCTACGGGACTCAAAAACGAACTGGAAGAAAAAGAGAGCTGGACCAAACCACATAAAGGAGAATTGTAGGCGCATATTCGAATGCGTCTACCTCTCTTAATCAGCTCAGAGCTATGGTAGGCAATGAAATATCGCGTTCTACCGTTTGGAGAACTTTGAAATGTACGGATCTCATTCGATACGAAAAAAAGAAGGTGATGCCAAAATTGACAGCCAAGCACAAATAGGCCAGGCTACAATTCGCAAGAAATAACGTCGACACAAATTGGAATCGGGTAAGTAAAAAAAATCGATGCAAAAAACTACAATTCAATAGACATCTATAATTTTAAGATTGTATTCTCAGACGAGAAGAAGTGAAATCTCGATGGTCCTGACGGCTCTCGGGGATATTATCGTGATATCCGTCAAAAGCCATTAATTTTGGGAAGAGGAATTTCGGTGGCGGTAATATGACGATATGGGTCGCGTTTTGTGCTAAAGAATGTTTAGAAATCCAGATCGTTTCCTCTCGAATGAAGAGTGCAAACTACATCGAAGTTTTGGAGAAGGCTTTAGTAACATTTTTAAATGAACATGGTTCAGAAGAATGGATCTTTCAGCAGGATAACACGAGAATTCATGTAAGCCGTGAAACAAAAAGTTGGTTTGCCGCTAAAGGGGTTCAACTTATGCAGTGGCCTGTCCGCTCACTTGACTTAAATCCAATAAAAAATCTATGAGGCATATTATCACAACGGATTTACGCCAATAACTCAATTGCAGCGCTTATTCGCACAATTCAAGTAGAATGGTGTAGAATAGAGCCTGGGATTATCTCAAACCTCGTTGGCAGTATGGAAGGGAGAGTAAATAAAGTATTGTAGAATGGGGGCAATATTATCTGTTGATTTTATGTAATCTGGTGTTTTTTATGTTTATGTTTAATAAAAAAATGAATTAAAAGAGAAAAGGTTTTTTTTGACCTTATACATATGAAACAAGAGCAAATTTTGTTCGTTCAGATAACGGGAATATCGTTAGCGAATAACTGCGTATTTGTAGACTGTGCCATTTGCACCATTGCATGGAATATTTTAGAGAAACCGTAGTGTACAAATTCATGTAATCGTTTCATATTTTTAGAAATATTAAGTGACCTTATCGAGCTGAAATTTTGAACAAAATATTTATTTAGAATTATTTGTAAGACCAAAAAAAAATGTAGATGGTTAGCTTCACTCCTACCCCCTCCCATACAATATGACACAATTTCACAACTTATCAAAGAGTCGATTTTCCTGAAAAGTTTTAATGCTACTAATCTGCGATTTAAAATATGTCAGATAGACCTATTATGTTTTTCAAATATATTTGACACAAACACGGCAAACAGAAGGCATCCCGTAAAAATAATCTGCGTTTCGCCACTTATAAATTATTGTTGGGTTTTTAAGCGACGAGCACAACTTTTTCCCTCTATTTTTCAACATTTTACATAAACATCATAGAATACGAAGATTTTTGTGTTCCGTAAGTTTCGATACGTCGCCTCAGTATATACGTCGTATGCATGGAAGGGTCTGTGAGTATGACGAGCCATTTTCGGATTTATGAATGAATTTTCCTAATGTATGAAATACCAAGCAACTACGATCATCATCGAACATGATCGGCTTGTTGTTTACAATACACTCGCCCAAACGTATATCAAATGTCCATAATAAGACAATGACTAAAAAATTCCGTTGGCTTTTTCTTTAGATCTGAATTTCCGTCTGTGTCATATTTTTATGATCTAGCATTCGATACAAGACCTCTGTAAAATATTTCTGTGAATAATTTCTATGTACATAAACATTTCATTACGACTTGGTTGTTTCTCTCCCATTTATTAGTCGATCTACTCGAAGAATTTCTTGAATTCGGAACGCTTTTGGTTATGAATTGCTGCAGTCTTCTGAACACTGTGACCTATCCATTGCCACTTACATAGTCTCGGAGTTTACATGCTTATCTGGGACTGTCGGATTCTTATGCGTATACGACACCTGAAGATCGTCGATTTCGTTTGTTTAGAATTTGTGTGTTTAGCATTCGACTTATGGCTTCTGGGAATGACTTCTGTGCTTATAAATATATTTTTCGAAATTATTTCCTTCGATTTTTGACAAAATACGATGGTAGGATTTGCCTACATGCTTATGAGTATCTTGGACTGTCGAATTTTTATGAGTGTACGATACCCGACGATCGTCATATTTCGTCTGTTTGCCATTAGTATGTTTGGCATTCAAAACTTGAATCCTGTCTTTATAAACGTATCTTTCGAAATCATTTGTATGTACCTTTGGCGAAATCCGATAAAATGTGTTGACTTTTGAGATAAAAATTCGAATTTTCTATCCTTTCGACATGGGGAGCACAAGAAGTGCGCAAGCATAGGATATTTCTGTGCGTTTGCTAGAAAATGCAGGTCCGCATGGAAAAATATTGGAAGTTGTGGGACAATTTTCTTGGCATAGAGCAAGTTTGCACTCTAGTATATTATCCTTACTACAGAGCAAACTTGAGTATCGCGTGGAATGTTTCAACTCTGTTATTTCAACTTGTATTGGCGGTGAAAGGGTAAACTATTGTCTGAATGGTTCGTATGAAGCTCGATGCAACGCAGCTGTTGCTTCGTTCAACACTCGGCAGCCGTTAATCCTTGCACGATGCTTTATATACAAAGCCAGGCGGAATATTGGTTAAAATTGAAAAGGCTCGAAAACTTATTCTGGAGAAAGATGAAGAAAACAGACTTAAGAAAACGACACCGACAACAAAATATTTACGAGGGATTTCAAAGACGGATAAAAACTACGGTCCCAAAACAATGAAGTCTGATCGTTCATATGAAGAATATATTAATCGGACTACCAAACAAATGAACAAATTGAAAGATTGACAGGCAAGAAAAGCAAGAAATAGAAATGCAAACGCGAGAACAATCGGACACTGAATCCTGGCATTATTACCGGACAAAAATTTTAACCGGTTCTTATTTTGGAGGAATCTACAAGATAAGAGATTCTACATCTACAAAGTAAAATCAATGTTATACCCACAGGATTTAGTAAACCGTTTCATTATGGTCGTGAAAACAAAGCAAAAGCCCGCAAAGAAATGGAGAGAACCCAAAGACGGACTCTTTATCGGCCAAGAATTTTCATTAGTTGGCGCATCACCTGAGGGTATTATTGGTAACGATGGAATCGTACAAATCAAGTGTCCATCCGTATCAAGATTTTACTCACCTGAAGATTCAATTGAGAAAAATATTCCAGGCGTTCGTGCATTATACATACAAAGAAGCATTTGGTTTTTTTAGTCTTATTAATAATTCTAAATAAATTTTTAATGCACAATTTCAGCTCGATAAATTTTATACGTTTACGACGTGTACGAAATTTGAACTTTCTCAAGCTAGAAAGCGCACAGACGGACGGACGGAGATTTTTGAGCGACAACAAATATTTCTGTACCCTTGGTGTTACAAACTTTAGAGCAAACTTATAATATTGTCAGATTTAATCTAGGATATGATTGAGAAAATTAAAAAGTCGGGCAAAATTTCCCAGTCAATGGCTGAACATGCATTGGCCAAACTCTACTGGAGAAGTAGTGTTAGTGTGAATTGAATATCTCTAGTTTCACCAAGAACATAGGCTAGCTGCATGATAATTGTTGTATGATCTTGACGTAAAAACATGATTTACCGAAAAAAACACAAAATCATAGTTAAATCAAATTTAGCATGAAAATATTACGCGAGGGCATACTTTTTTGTAATAACTAAAATTCTACAATTTTCCGTGTGAAAATTAACCGGGGAATAACAGATTCTCTTCGATGGGAGAAACCGAGATTTGACTTTGACTGCGCTTTTTTCAATTAAAAATTTATTGTACTGATATCAGTGTGTAATAATTACAGCGAGCACTATGAGTAAAGTACCTTAAGAAGCTTAATAATCTTTAACACTGCATTTAAAAATAAACTCGGTTCTTACGAAGCCCACAGTGCCTGCTCCATACAAAACCGAACGAATTTGTATGGAATTGTCATTTTTGTTATGACTCCAACTTGTTTTTGGATTGACTTACATGGCTTTCACTTTAGAGGACTTTAGCCTGGGCGAGCGGGTGTTAGACGGGCTGCATATCGTCAGCCCTTTTTCGAATGATATTGAGGCTCGTATACATAAAACTCTCCACTATTTCAATAGTTGGAGAAAATCTCTTTCGCACAAAGCTGCGTGTTATATGCTTGTACAGCATGGAATGTGACCAAAAACTGCAAACTTCGGTGAACTAATGACTCTGACGCATTTTAGGTATATTTAATAATATAATAATAATAATACGTTTATTTCAAAGTAAAAAGTTAATTCATATCAACAACAATAACAATAAAGTAAAAAGTATGTAATATTTCAATGAAAAAAAAAATAATCTATATAAATATAATTGTAGTGTCTGTCTGTTATTTGTTTATAAATGGCTATAAATAAGTTTTTTGCTTCATTTTAGCAATAACTAAGCAGAATCAAACGTTTTTAAAAAATTTCTCTGTCTGTCTTTCCGGCTTTCACGCAAAAACAGCTGCACCGATTGCAATGAAACTTTCACAGATTATTAGATCTGCCTCGGGGAGTAATCTGCTTTAGGTTTTATTTTTCTCCCCTTACGCCTTCTACCCCCTCGCATACAAAGTGACTCATTTTCAAAAACTTATAATAATCAAATTTTCATGGAAACTATGAAAGCTATTAATTTGAAATTTAAAATATATTATTTCTATTTTTATAAAGTTTCATTGCAATCGGTGCAGCCGTTTTTGTATGTATAACTTTCATCGAGCTAAGATTTTCAATTCGGTTTATTCCTTTTACCCCCTCCCATACAATGTGGCACAATTCCACGACTTTGCAAAAATCGATTTTCTTGAAAAGTGTGAATCTAACTGATCTAAAATTGAAAACACATCAATTGGATGGTGATAATAGTTGTTTCTAGAAAAATTACCAAAAACCCTCCACTCCTTCTACCACCTCCCATACAAATTGCACAATTCCACTAAATCCAATGCACTAAGTTTCTCAAGTTACCTATTCAGTTTTTCAAGCTTAAATTTGGTGCAAAATATTTTTATAGCTACTCTAGCATGGTGTGAAAAAAAATTAATTTAGTACTGTCATCCCTTCTATCACTTCCCACACAAAAATTTTTAAGAGTACAAAAATTTCGATTTCATCGGTAGTATCATATAATGGGGCTTTACGCATAATCGAAGTCCTGTTATGTTTTTAAGCTTAATGTCATTTTGTTTGGGCTTTTTCAATTAACACAGGCTACAACTATTCACATGTCCTTAACACATATACATATGATTTCGAATCACGGGTTTGATTTGATCACGAGCCTCTCCCATTCAAAAAAATTCGATTTTCTTGAAAAGTGTGAATGTTACTGTTCTGAAATATAAAATATATCAATTCAATGATAATTGTAGTTGCTTCTCAAAAAATAACTAAAAACCCTCCACTCCTTGCACCACCTCCTATACAAACTGCACTTTTTCATGAAATATTCTAAACCAATTTTCTCAGTACGTATAGCTTTGATCGAGCTAAAATTTTGTACTACATCTTTAATTATTATTATCGGGAAAAATTAACCGATTAGCTTTACTCCTTCTACCCCCTCCCATACAATGTGGCACAATTCCACGACTTTGCGAAAACTCGATTTTCTTGAAAAGTGTGAATCTAACTGATCTGAAATTGAAAAGATATCAATTGCATGGTGATGATAGTTGTATGTAGAAAAATTTATGTTTCTAAGCTTAATGTCATTTTGTTTGGGCTTTTTTCAATTAACACAAGCTCATTTTAATTTAATTCAATTCCTCGATAATTTAATACCAATTAAAGGACATTCCTCGATAATTTAAATAGTAATTAAAGGACACAAAGATCATTTCAGTTTAACAACATTTCAGGTAGTTTTTTTAGAACGAGGGTTGGTTTATGGCATATTTTATTTTTAAGCCATATGTATTTTCGCTTATTACCTGTAAAACGGGAAAACTTAAGTCATAAGTACATGTGCATCTTTTATAGGCAATAATATGGGTCATAAAAAAACAACATTAAAATTACATTTTTATTATGCGTTTTTTTGAGAAAAACTACATTGATCCCAGAATTTTGAGGGTCAAAGTATTAAAAATTTGTGGTCTGAAGCAAATACCTCAGGATTGGGTACAGGTACAATGTGGACTATTACACCAAATGAAAGGTAATTTAATTCCCTAAAAAACAAGTTATAACACTTTCAATTGCGATTATTATTTCTCAAGATATAGAGTTTTGAGTGAGTGAGGGTACAGGTCCGAAACAATTTTCTTGATCACCCTGTATCTCCGCGGATATTGAAAATTGGTCATCTCCGTAGAACAATTTTTTTCTCAAAATATATCTAGGAATAACCCCTTACAAGGTGGCGCACGAGGTACCAAACACCCTGTATACAGGGTATATAATTGTAAAAACTGTTCTACGGAGATGGTCAATTTTCAATATCCGCGGAGATATAGGGTGATTAAGAAAATTGTTTCGGACCTGTACCCTCACTCACTCAAAACGCTATATCTTAAAAACTAATAATCGCAATTCAAAGTTTTATAGCTTGTTTTTTAGGGAATCGAATTACCTTTCATTTGGTAATAGTCCGCATTGTAACTGTACCCAATCCTGAGGTATTTGCTTCAAAACACAAATTTTTGATACTTTGACCCTCAAAATTCTGGGATCAATGTAGTTTTTCTCAAAAAAAACGCATTATAAAAATGTCATTTTAATGTTGTTTTTTTATGTGCCATATTATTGCCTACAAATGATGCACACATACTTCTGACTTATTAGGTAATAAGCGGAGATACATATGGCTTAAAAATTAAATGTGCCATAAAGCAACACTCGTTCTATAAAAACTGCCTGAAATGTTGTTAAACTGAAATATTCTTAGTGTCCTTTAATTACTATTTAAATTATCGAGGAATGTCCTTTAATTAGTATTTAAATTATCGAGGAAATGAATTAAATTAAAATGAGATTCAACACAACTAGGTGCAACACTTTGCTTTTTTTAATAGGGTACCTAACAAAATGAAAAGCGTATAAAAGAAAATCTTACTTCATATTTTTATCAGTTCTAGTTACATTTTTAAAAGTACAAGGTGTCACTACAATTTAGAAAATAATTTCGAAATGCCTGAGTACACGAATGAAGAATATGCAGACATCATTTTCATTTATGGTGAGTGTCAGGGAAATACACGAGCGGCGCGATCTTTGTATCATCCGAGATTTCCTAATCGTCGGATACCTTACAGGAGAGTATTCCAAGAAGTTTACAGAAGGATTCGGGAAACAGGTAGCTTTAGGACAAGCAGAGTAAATGCAAATCCTGCGCCGATAATCGCTGTTCCAACCGATGAAGGAATACCACATCCAGTTCAAAATGATCCATCAATCAGTATCCGACGCTTGGCATTGCAGTTAAACGTCTCTACGTGGAAAGTTTGGAGTGTCCTAAAAGTAGAGCGTTTGCATCCCTACCACCACACACAAGTGAAGGAGCTGTTACTCATTGATTTGCCCAAAAGGATGGAGTTTTGCAATTGGTTCCTTGAACGACAACTAAGTGACGAACATTTTATGAACAACATTCTTTGGACGGATGAGTCCCAATTCACCGGGAACGGTATCACAAACTTCCATAACTTGCACACCTGAGCTGAGAACAATCCACATACAAGAAGAGAGGCATCATTTGAGCATAGATTCAGTGTCAATTTATAGGCAGGTGTGATTGGTGACGATTTCATTGGTCCTATTAGGCTTCCGCCTACCTTAAATAGTTCCAATTACTTGCATTTTTTGACAAATGATCTACAGGAGTTATTGATGATATGCCACTGCAACGATTGGCTTCCATGTTTTACCAACACGATGGTGCTCCAGCTCATTACGGACGACAAATCACAGATTGGTTAAATTCCAATTAAAGCAATCGCTGGATCGATAGAAATGGACCGATTCACTGGCCTGCAAGATCTCCTGATTTAACTATGATGGATTACTTTGTATTGGGACGGATTTAGGACCTTGTCTACACAACGGAAGTAGTAACGTTTCAGGATCTAAACACCAGAATCGATGCGGCAGCAACAGAAGTAAGGCAGCAGTTGAGGAGTATGAACACAAAGAGAACACTGGCAAAACGAGCTTTAGCGTGCATTCAAAATGAAGGTGGCCATTTTGATCATTTATTGTAATTAAGGAAATTTGAAATAAACCATAAAAACCATTCTTACGTTCTTTTAGTTCAAGCGGAGAGTGTTGATCAACATATTCTTGTTTTGTTGATAAAAGTGCTAAATTATTAGAATGATAGGTTTTGCTAAACTATGAAACTTATGCAATGCAAGTGCATACATCTTTTATAGGCAATAATATGGCACATAAAAAAACAACATTAAAATCACATTTTCATAATGCGTTTTTTTGAGAAAAACTACATTGATCCCAGAATTTTGAGGGTCAAAGTATCAAAAATTTGTGTTCGGAGGCAAATACCTCAGGATTGGGTACAGTTACAATGCGGACTATTACCAAATGAAAGGTAATTTGATTCCCTAAAACACAAGCTATAACACTTTGAATTGTGATTATTAGTTTTCAAGATATAGCATTTTGAGTGAGTGAGGGTACAGGTCCGAAACACTTTTCTTGATCACCCTGTATCTCCGCGGATATTGAAAATTGACCATCTCCGTAGAATAATTTTTTTCTCAAAATATATCTAGGGATAACTCCTTACAAGGTGGCACACCCTGTATATTGAAAAAAAAAATAATAATAATTTGTTCCATAATTGTTATGCACCGAAGTGGGGGTCTAACGTGCACAAGGTGTTTTATGTGCCATGAAAAAAACACATAAACTGAAAATTTTTGAATGAAATTTTAAGGTAGAAACTTGAAAATTTGCGAAATACATTTAAAAAAAATTTCTAAAAGTATGAAATATTAACTGGTTGAACACCTTTAAAACTTCTATCCCCCTATTTTTTCGATCATTTTTATGAAATCAATTATCACCTAACTATTATAAGCTAGGGTGTGGCCTAGCGGGTAGCGTGTTGGTCTACAATGCGAAGGTCGTAAGTTTAAATCCCGGTATACCTTGGTCACCTCAATCTACGAAAATGAAAAATTCGTAGATAGAGGGTTGTGTGTTTGGTTTCATGTAAAATAGACCAAATTTTATGAAAATTCTATGCAACTTCGTCTATGAAACTGACATTCTATACAGAGAATATTGGACGTGATTCAAGCAATAAATTGAAAAATTATTAACATCCACCCACCCTTATTATCACCCCGTCCCCTCCCTTCATAAGAAACCAAACTTGCAAAAACGAATGAAATATTGTTAAAAAGACAACAGCCCTGCCCAAGAACTCCCTTTCACTTAGTCTTCCTTAACCACTCTAGCCTGCATATTGACTTTCCATGTATCCTCAACTTGTCCCAAAAATAATAAAGTTGTTCCCGACTTGTTGCAGTTTATTTTATCAGACAGTAGTTTTAGAATGTCTTGAGAAATCCATGAGGGTTTCTTGTTCGTATTTGTTTGAAAATAGCGAAACGGTTTTTGACAGCTACAATTACTCAAATAACTTCTCAAATGAGAATTTCGCCATCTTATAGATACTTAATGCAACTTCTTTCATAAACTTATGTTTTTCCATGATCTTTATAATTTTCTTAGTCTTTTGTTATCAAAATTTTTAGCGTTATAACTATGTGATCAAGGTCCGGTTAGGTATTTAGCTTGAAAGAGTGTATTGATGTACTTATATTCAATACTATATGATCAATTCAAGTTTGAGTCTGGCCTGTAATTTTTGTTACAGAGGTCGGATAATCGTACAATTATTTGCTCGGATCATGACCATATAAAAGCTCTTAGGAGCACTAGAATCAAAAAGATTTATATTGTCTGCTAGAGTTGTTAGATTCTTGTAATTAGAGGAGATTATTATCAGAGGGTGATTTATAAAATGTGCCTATTTTCATCATTAAACCTTTCAAGACGATTTCAACTATTGTTGTGGTAAACTTTTGGTCTATCAATGATGAATTTTACGTGCGTTTTATAAATATAACATTCCAATCAGATCTCAACTTCAACGGGATATTTTGAAATGCAAAACGACTGACTAAGATTGGTGTTCCAGAGGCGAAAGTGGCAGTGGATCATGAAAATCTATTTTGAAACACCTTCCTCCCAGAGGAGGATCGCGCTTTGTGGAAGAGAGTTGTTTCTGTCCTATGCCCCTACAGGAGGTCTTAACAGGAATTTGATTGATTGATTGTTTCCTCCCGGAGGCATATTCATCAGGCACAGCAATATACTCTCAAAACTTCTCGTTAACATCAAAGTAAAGTTTGAGCGTCCTTGTTGGTTACCCCGTCAGTCATCCTATAAATCGTAACTTGAGCAACACGGTTTTCACACTCCTAACCTCTGCGTCGAGATTTTCCTCATTATAGGGTGTCTGGTCAATACACGGTCGGCAATGAGGGGCCTCAAATTTACAACTTAATTTCTCTAACTTCCCTAAACTACATTTTAATGTTTTGGATTTTTAATCCGAATATATTATGGAGAAGATAGTGTGCCAATCGATTCCACTGGCACTCTAAATGCTTTAACTACTATTATAAATCCTAGTTTTCGGAGCATGCTGATACGAAAATAATTTTGGAATCAGACTTCCTTAGGATTGTATCAATTTGCATCTCCGATTAATATCAGACATAGGATGCCTAGCGGATATTTAAAGTATCAATGATTTTTTTTTATGAATCTTCAGACAGACATATTCAAGGGGATAGGTCCCCTGTTGTGAGATTATTCATCTCCGGTGCAGACATTCACACTTTTTTTATATAATTGGTTGCCCTTACCACACACTATGTTATCCCTGTGTTTAATTTGATGAATTTAATAATAATATTTAAGCAATATAATCAAAGCTATATTTAAAGTAATAAAAATAATCAAAAAAATAATCATAAAGAATAATAGTAATATAATCAAAAAAATAATGATAAAATCAATATTTTTCCACGTCCCCTGTTATCCTATTTTCTCTTGATCCTCCTCAAATTCCTGTTAAGAACCACTATAGGGGCCCCTATAGGGGGTCTTAACAGGAATTTGATAGGGGCATAGGACACAAAAAACTCTCTTCCACAAGACGCGATCCTGAGCATCGGCCTTAAGCTGTTACCAGGACTTGCTTATTCCTCTGGCCTTCTGCTCAACTGCTCGCTTCCATGTGTTACATGATCGACCAACCCGACGTCTTCCTTGAGGATTATAATCCAGAGCCTGTTTGGAGATGTTTCGCTCTGGTTTCCTCAAAGTATGACCGATCCACTGCCACTTCCGCCTTTGAATCTCAATACCTATTTTAGTTTGGCCAGTTGTACTCCAAAGTTCGTCGTTGGAGATCACTTCTGGCCAGAATATTCCTAAAATGCGTCGGAGGCATTGGTTCACGAAAGTCTGTAGTTTCTTGGTAAGTCGAACGGTCACTTTCCACGTAGTACAACCATATAACAACACCGATTTGACACATGCGTCAAAAACTCGCAGCTTCGTGCGAAGGGAAATCTCTCTTAACCTCCAGAAAGGGGAAAGGATACCGAAGGCCTTACGAGCTTTATTTAGACGAGCATCAACATCCTTTTCGGCTCCGCCGTCCATGCTGACAATGCTTCCGAGATAGTATAAATCTTGCACCTCTTCCACATCTTGTCCGTTAAGAACAATCGGTGTGCTTGCGATCGAACCCATGTGCATGTACTTGGTTTTACGCACATTTATTTTCAATCCCGCCTCTTTGCATTTAGAATGCAACGAGCGAACATTTGACTCTAAGTCCGAACGGTTATGTGCAAGCAAACACACGTCATCAGCATAATCAAGATGACTTAAGATGTTAAATAGCCTCCATTGAAGACCTTTACCTTCCCCACCTTCCAGTACAGCTTTCAAGATGTCATTTATTACCACCAGAAACAGGGCTGGTGATAATATGCAGCCTTGTCTGACACCCGTTCGCACAGGGAAGCTCTCGGACAGCTCTCCTCTATGCAAGACGCGACACCTTGCATCTTCGTAGGATTCTTTAATCATAGCTATGACCTTATCTGGAATACCTCTCCTACGCAAAGCATTCCATATGTAATCTCGCTTAACGCTGTCGAAAGCCTTCTCGAAGTCCACAAACATGAGATGTAGTGGCGAACCCATTTCGGCTGACTGCTCTAATATTATCCGTAGGGTATTTGTGCGATCGGTACAAGACGACCCTTTACGGAATCCAGCCTGATAAACTTCGAGAGTTGCTCTCGACATCACTAATCCTATTGAGAATTACCTTAGCCATAATTTTTTAAGCTGTATATGAGCATCGCGGTAGTTCTGCCTCAGGTCGAGCGTTCGTTGATTGACATCGAGTTGAGAGATGATTGCCAATTTGGTTTTTTTCCCGATTGTCAACCTTGTCCCATGTGTCTTGCGACATCCAGGGTTCCTCACCGCTTTGCACATATCCCACAGATTCTTCAGCACTAGTTAGAAAAGTGTTTCTGGTTGCCTCCCAATTGGCGTCCAGTGTGCGCATTTCATATTCACCCAATGTGAATGACTTTTCGCGTAGAATAGTGGTGTACTCGCGTTTTTTGTTGGGATCTCTGAATTTATCTACATTAAGCTTGCGCTTTATTTGAAGAATTTGTGGTCGTCGGATAGCTGCTGTACACAATCTCAAGCAGGCAACCATCAAGTGGTCCTCCTATTATTTTACTATTTCCCATCTTCTTTAATATTTCCTAATCACTTCACTGCCATTTCCTAGTATCCTATAGTATGGCTGCAGTTTCCTGCACCACCACTTGTAGGATTTTCTCATCTCTTTGGTTTGCTTGACCGGTTTCGGGCATCACCTGTGTGCAAAAATATAAATAAACTACGTTAATGATAACAATTGAAATCGTTGAACCTTTAACTTGGTCTTGTTGACGAGTTAAAGGCATGCCAAATAGCATTCGTAAAGTTCTTCAACAGCACTGCCATGGTTTTCTAGTGCTCTAAAGTTGGGTCGACAAAGTTCGAAATTGTTGCACCTGCCGAAGAGTATAGGGGAATCCATATTCCGATTATTAATAAAAGTAACTAAAAAAAAGACAGGAGAATTTTTGCATTTTAGGATAATTTTAGGCGATTCCATTGCAAATTGAGTTTGTTACGCAGCATGAAAAAGCTATACAAAGAAAAAACTTTATATGTCATTACGTCCAGAAGGAGAGCGAGCGATGAAAATTTTACCATTTGAACGTTCTATAATTGAACGTTTTACCATTTGGACGTTTTTCCATTTGGACTTTTTGCCATTTGGACGTTTTGCCATTTGGACGTTTTTCCATTTGGACGCTTTTCCATTTGGGCGTTTTGCCATTTGGACGTTTTTCCATTTGGACGTTTTGCCATTTAGACGTTTTGCCATTTGGACGTTTTGCCATTTGAACCTTTCGCCATTTGAACGTTTTGCCATTTGGTTTGCATTTATGGTTGCATAATGGTTTGTTTGGTTGTTGGAAGTGTAGTTTAGAAGCTTTTTTCTTTAATAACCTTGTATTTATCATCTTGTTTAATTGAATATTTTTCATAGCCTCGATTTTAAACTGATGTTTAAACATAAAAGAATTATGATTGGGCGTAAAGCCCAATCATATGATACTCTAGATGAAATGAGAAAGAGTTCAATGTACCGGAAAATATGTCACCTCCCATTCTTTTAAATAATTAATAGTGACTTTTGTATGGGAGGTGGTAGAAGGAGAGGAGGAAGGTTTGTAATTTTTGGATATGACACCTAATGTGGTATGCAAAATATTTCGTGCTGAATTTAAGGTTAGCAGCTTTCATTATTTTCAATTGGACATAGTTTTCCTGAAATTGAGGCATTTGTATGGGAGGTGGCAGGGGAAGTGGAGCGTCTACGATGATTTTGAAACTGCTTATCATATCATCCTTATCACCACGCTTTGGTTCAATTTCAAATTTGATA
The DNA here is from genome assembly GCA_963669355.1 of Chorisops tibialis. Classification (NCBI taxonomy): domain Eukaryota; kingdom Metazoa; phylum Arthropoda; class Insecta; order Diptera; family Stratiomyidae; genus Chorisops; species Chorisops tibialis. Next base: position 130,201,960 of record OY770263.1, read on the forward strand.
GTTCTAATATATTCGAAGGAGAAATGCTTTTCTTGAATTTATAACACAGATATTTGTATGGGAGGGGGTAGAAGGAGTGAAGAGGAGCTGATAATTTTTTTTTAGCATTTATTGCAATTATTAAAAAACAAACTCTGGCAAAATTTTAAGTTTATACTTTTTCTAGTTTTAATGGAAATCGATATAATGCACTTAACAAAAATTATACATTTGTATGGGAGGGAGTAGAAGGAGTGTACGGATCAAAACACATTTTTTTCTCGTTATTGATATTTCTATTTTTATACTTTATGCAAAATATCAAGTTGATAGCTTTAACAGTTTCGAAGAAAAATAATATAATTTAAATTTCAAAATTTCGTGAAATTCGTATGGGAGGGGGTAGAAGGAGTGAGGTGAAGTTGATAATTTTTTCAATACTGATTGCAACTATATTAAAATTAATTCTGGCAAAAATTAATTTTTATAACTTTGCTAGTTTCAATGAAAATCGAAAAAATGCATTTTTGCTAATTATGCATTTGTATGGGAGGGGGTAGAAGGAGTGACGAGGAGCTGATAGTTTTTTTTAGCATTTATTGATATTATTAAAAAACAAATTCTGGCAAAATTTTAAGTTTATACTTTTTCTAGTTTTAATGCAAATCGATATAATGCACTTGACAACAATTATGCATTTGTATGGGAGGGGGTAGAAGGAGTGTACTGATCAAAACACATTTTTTTCCCGTTATTGATATTTCTATTTTTTTACTTTATGCAAAATATCAAGTTGATAGCTTTAACAGTTTCGAAGAAAAATAATTTAATTTAAATTTCAAAATTTCGTGAAATTTGTATGGGAGGGGGTAGAAGGAGTGAGGTGAAGTACATAATTTTTTTAATTCTGATTGGAATTATAATAAAATTAATTCTGGCTAAAATTCGTTTTTATAACTTTGCTAGTTTCAATGAAAATCGAAAAATTGCATTTTTCAAAATTATGCATTTGTATGGGAGGGGGTAGAAGGAGTGACAGGATCAGATCAATATTGTGTCATATTAATGATATCTATATCATACTACTTTGACCTAAATTTACAATTGGTAGCTTAAATAGTTTCAAAGGAAAATCAATTTCTGGAAATTTCGGAATTTCGTGAAATTTGTATGGGAGGGGGTAGAAGGAGTGAGGAGATGTGGCCCGTTCACGAACTTAAAGTTTCTTTTTAGCTAAAAATGACACACAAAAAATTTCAGCACGATAGCTCAAAGCGTTCGAGAGTTATGCTGTAGACAGACGGACAGACAGCAACTCAGAATCGAAGTTTTTGAGCGACAACAAATATTTCTGTACCCTTGGCGGCTCTGTGCGAGCATTATTTCTTAGCGTTACAAACGGTAAGGCAAACACAATATACTCTCAGATTCCATCTAGAGTATAAAAATTGCTTTGCGAAAAGCCGATCTACTATTACTAAGATATTGCGCATTTGTTTGTTGCAGCGTAACAAATTCAATTTTAAATGGAATCCGTATTGATAGATGACGTAATTCATGAAATGGCAGGTGTCAGTCCGGAACGGTAGTGGCGGGAATTGTCGGGATTTTTTAGATCAATAGATCGCAGAATTTTAATAGAGTTAAATGAATTTAATGCTCAATAAGAGTAAGTGTTGGTTTTGTTGTTGTTTTTGTTGTTATTATTTTTTGGTTATGCTCTTTCGAACCGGCGTGTAAAAAGCCTTGATGATATTAAACTGGGGTAAGTGTTTTTAGTGGTTTGGTTTGGGTTTGAAGGGAAAGATTAGATAATTTCTAATACGGGCACAACATGAGGCTAAGCCGGTCTAGCGTTTTTTGGTTTTTGTTCAAAAATAAATATTAGGCTTTATCATTCGTGACATTTCGGTCTCTGATGATACCTTTATCAAACTTGGTTCGATTTGCTTGTTAAACACGGTAGGAAATATAGAGTAGAGGATAATTTAATAGAATAGAGCTAATTTATAAAATTATTAGAATAGAGGTGAGAGGGAAATATAGTTAGGAATTTAGAAAAGGGCTTCTGATGAGGGCTAATGGTGATGCCCGAAACCGGTCAAGCCAACCTGAGATGGGAGAATCCTGGTGCAGACAACTGCAACCATACTATAGCATAGTAGGAATTCTAGTAGGAATGGAAGTAAATTAATTTTCGAATTCATTATGAAATAACAGGATGAGATAGGATGAATATCGGGGAGAAAATTTTATTAAAAATGTAACTTCGGATTATTTGGATATATTATATTACTTAAATTATATTGCTTTGTATTATATTGCTTTAAATTAAATTATATTACTTTACATACACAGGTGGTCAAAATAATAAATACACGCCTGCGTTTTTTTGAAAACATCTATTTTTTCAGCTTTCAATATCTTGTTAGTTAAGCCAGTCTATTGAAACGTTGCGTTGAAATGTGTAGAAAAAAACCGTCTTACCTGTTAAGGGTTTTTAATATATTCCGATTTGGATTCATTATCCTAATTATAGAGTGGCCAAAATAATAAATACAGTATGAGAAATTGTATTGAAACATTTAATTCTTTTCAAGAGAAGTTTTCGGTTTAATTTTTTTTATAATTTCAACTTAGTAATTTATTGCGTAACCCTTATTTTTAAGAATTTCTTTGCAACGAGCCGGCATCCAATCCACTAAACGTTCACAACTTTATTTGAAATCAGGTGCCACTCTCTTTTTACTGCAGTCCACAATTCGAACTTATTTCTGGGTTTATGTACATAAACCTTATCCTTGACTTGCTTCCACAAGTTCTCAATAGGATTACAGTCCGGTGACTGCGCTGGCCAATCGAGAGCCGACATTTTTTGCGCCGCAGCCACTCCTTCACTATTTTTGCAGTGTGCTTCGGATCATTATCGTGTTGATGTCCATCGAAGTGGCATGTCTTCCTCTGCAAATGGCAGCGTTATGTCCTTTAGTATGTCCAAATAACTTCTTTGGTCATAATCCCGTCAATCAACTGAATTGGGCCTACACCATACCAAGAAAATGCTGCCCACACCATTGTGCTACCTCCCCATGCTTAACGGTATTTTTGGTATATTGTGGATCGAATGGTTTGTTGGGAGGACGCCTAACATATTCATTTCCGTCCGATCCGAAGATGTTGAACTTGCACTCGTCACTCCAGAGAATATTTCGCCATTTTTTCGTGCCTTCTTCTCCGCTCCAATCTAAATGGGCCCTTGCAAAATTTAGTCGGTTCCGTATGTTTTTTTTTACTTAGGAGAGGCACTTTTGGTGATCGGGCTAGTAAGTCTGCGTCCAATAATCTTCTACGAATTGTTCTAGCACTGACTTAAGCATTTGTTTCCCGCAAAATCACGACCGAAGACGCGAAAGGGTTCCTTTTAGAGACGCGCAAAATTTTTCGATCCAATGACGGAGTGGTTTTCCGTGGTCGGCCGCGATTTTCTTTATCATTCTTCTCCTTCATGGCATTCTAGACCTTTCCCAAAGAGCAGTGAGAAATTTGTGCATTCTGTCGAAGAGAGTAGCCGTCGTCCCTTAGGCGTTTCATTTCGATCCTCTTTTCTGCGGAACAGTGCTTATTTCGGTCCATGTTTGAACTAAAGAATTATTACAAAATCAGATAATTTGAACTTGTTAGAAAAGTTTTCACTTAACTTACTCGAAAGAAAATAAATTTGGAAAAAAAAAATTAAAAAGTATCCGGAAAGTACTTATGGAAAGTGGTAAACTTGGAAAAACTTGAAATTTCTGCAACGGAAATGAAGAATCTCGCAACAAAGGACCTATCCCCTTTAAAATGTCTGCCTGAATATTTGTAAAAATACATTCATTGATGCTTTAAGTATCTGTTAGGTCATCTAAAGTCTGCATTTGATAATTGGAGATGCAAGTATGGAAGTCTGATTCCAAAACATTTAATTTTCGTATCAGCATACTCCTAAAATTAGGTTTAAAAGAATAGTTAAAGAATTTAGAGTGCCAGTGGAATCGATTGGCACACTATCTTCTGCATAATATATTCGGATTAAAAAATCCAAATCATAAAAATGTGGTTTGGGGAAGTTAGAGAAATTAAGGTGTAAATTTGAGGCCGCTCATTGCCGACCGTGTATTGACCAGCCACCCTATAATGAGGAAAATCTCGACGCAAAGGTTAGGAGTGCGAAAACCGTGTTGCTCACGTTACGATTTATAGGATGACTGACGGGGTAACCAACTAGGACGCTCAAACTTTACTTTGATGTTAACGAGAAGGTTTGAGAGTAGCATCTTGCTGTGCCTGATGAATATGCCTCCTTTGTCAGTAGTGACCTCAGATTATCATAATCAACAAAGAATTTTGTATTAATTCGCCGAGAATGCAGAGGTACTAAGCATAGAAATTTGTTAACAGTATCATTGAGAAAGTTTTGGAAAAGAAAATAAAAATAAATTTCCTAATACTATGATAGAAATATCCGTTTTTCGGCTCATTAAAACGCCATAATTCCAGTATTTGCCCTAAGGAAAAGTAACAAAAATGGCGCCTAGCCGCATAATTGTGAGGAAACTACTTCAGGAGAATAGGCCGAGTCCCGAATTCAATTGCTCCGTTTTTTCGGAATTATGAAGGCAAGCACAAAATAAGTCCGCATGGGGCGCAAGGAGACCCCATGTAATTCTTAAAATATCGCAACGGGCGGAAGGTTGGTTTCCCAAAAATGTATTTAAAATTTCTTATGTAATTCAAATTGGAAACAAGACACAATTATTTCTGAATCATTTACAAGCAATTTAATCCTACTTACTCCATTAAAGTAGCATTGATTCCCAATTTCCTTGAAATTGAAAAATCCCGACGGCAGTCGTCGCGAAGAGCACCCGCGTCAAAAATCCGAGCACTATAAGGTCGGGGTTTATTCCCGCATTTTGAATCCTCGCGTAAAGACCACCGCCAACGAAATGGTAAACTACCCTGCTTAAAGGAATAAACAAAACAACAAAGACGATGGCACTTCACGATCTCCGCAAAGTTTTGTTTTGATCGCAGAATCGATGGCGTGCGTCGACACCTTGCACTTTTTATTTTTCTTCAAACCTCACGAGAACTTTTTCAAATTCCAGGATGAAATCTCCGACATAAAACGCAATGCAAAATCGACACGATCACAAGAAATTTGTTTAAGAAAAATTAGTTTACGTTTTGAAAGAAGACAGCGGGCGATATCTCCAGCACTACACGACGGCTGTCATTTTTTTTGACCGCGTGAAGAAAAAAATCACTTTTTCCCAATCGCCTTGTTTTCATGAAAATCGAACGCGGCTGAAAATCTGCAGATTCGCACGTCAATATCTCGCCATTGCCCAACGCACGCGAATTCTTCGGCGCTGATTTACGCACGAATCCATTAATAATAATTCACGCGAAATTTCTGGGAATTTTCGATTTTTGCCAGGAGGGAAAAAAACTTTTCTGTGCACCCAAAATGGCTTTCGGTTTTCACACACGCACACTTATGGCCCGCGCACACGTTTTGCTTTCATCATTGGCGGCGGATTGTGGTGTTGAGTCGCCGCGGAAAATGTGATTGTGTTGAAAATTTGTAAATTTGAACGCGATTGTGTGCACACCCGGACAAGTGCGATAAAGTGTAGGTGTAGGCTTCGGAACTGTTTTGGCGGTATTTAGCAAAAATGGCGGCCACAATGATTTTTGTCATCTCTAGAAAATAGCTTTGGGTTGCGGTTTAGCTTTGAAACAATCTGAGAAGAGAAAATTCGCCCGTCTATCGCGGTTAAGTTTAAATGTGTGTAGATCACACACACTGACGAGGTGTTTGCGTGAGTGTGTGTATTCATTGAAAGAGATTTGAGTTTTTTTTGTTTACAGCAGCACCATTAGAATCGCTCAACAAAGTGCATCGGGAAATTTTCTTCAAAAGAAAATTTTCAGCAAAAAAGGAAAATTTTACGAAAGATGAAAAGAATTTCCGTTCTTACTCACATGTTGAATTTTATGATTATGTTAAATTTATTGAATAAAGTGTTAAAAATTATTGACTTGGTGCACAGTTTTTTCTCTTATTCATATTATTATTTAATACTTTCAAATTGACCGCCGAAGGGAATTGTTGCCCGATGTGCGCGATGTACTACTGTGTGCGTTATCTTTTGGGCGGCAAAACAAAACGGCCGGGTTTTTTTAAACGCGGCGTTGTGTTTGCATGGAAGTGTCATTATTTTAAAAGCAAGCGTTCTAATTAGACAAATTAATTTGGGTAATTGGAAACAAGAAGGAGAGCGCCTATCAGACAAAACATAACAATTGCGGAATATAATTTGAAGAGTGTGGACAATTTCATATATCTTGGGGCTAATCTAACAAAGGACGGTAATGAAACAGAGGAAATCAAACGACGGATAATATTAGCAAATAAGACGTATTATTCGGTACTTCCAATAATGAAATCCAAGAAAGTGCACAGGAACAATAAGCTGCGGATATATAAAACTATTATCCGACCTGTGCTGTTATGGCAGCGAGACATGGACATTAATACGAACTTCCGAAAAAGCAGTTAACGCATTTGAAAGAAGGGTGGTCCTCCTAAGAATTTTGAGACCTGTGAAAGAAGGAACGGAATGGCGAATAAGATACAACCATGAGTTGTATCAACTCTACGACGAGCCAGAAGCTTCAACGTTCATCAAGCTACGTAAACTGCAGTGGGCTGGCCATGTAGAGCGAATGGAAGACAGAAGAATCCCCAAACGTGCTCTGAAAGGCAAAGCGAGTGGTAACCGGCCAGTAGGCAAGCCACGCAAGTGATGGGAAGACTCGGTTGAAGAAGATAGCAAAGCTTAAAAAACAGCAGAATTATGATTGGGCTTAAAGCCCAATCATATGATACTCTAGATGAGATGTCATCTCAAATTCTTTCGAATAGTGAATAGAGCCTTTTACATGGGACGTGGTAGAAGTAGAGGGGGAGGTTTGTATTGTTACAGATCTGGCAACCACGCAATTCGATTTCTCTCTCGAATCGTCGAGAATTACGTAGAACAGTATCCCCTACTGTGTAAAACGCCATCTAGAACGTTCAAGCAAAACCTGGAATAGTCTAGACACACACACATACCCACCCGAAGAATACACCACAAGGTTCGAGAATTGGGAAAAAACCCAATATAAATACCGCAGCTTTCAGACAAGAGTTAGTCATTGAGCGACACCTATCGGTGGAAGAACGCGAACCGGTACAAGAAAGCGATAGTAAAATACGCGACAGTGTTCTGAAAAAGGCGAAGTGGTCGGGAAATTGTATAAAAGTGCGAATTAATAAATTATCCTTTATTTTTAATCGAATTGTGTTTTTCTTGAAATCCGGCGAACCTCTAGCTCGCAACAATTGGTGTCAGAAATGGGATTTCAAGGATAAATTCGGGTTAAAAATCGCGAGTGAAATTAAAATTCTCGAACGGATAATTTTGTGACAGTGAAAAAGTGAAACTAAAATTCTCGAACGGACAGTGAGAATTTTGTGAAATAGAATATTCTCGAGTGACTTTAAATAGTGAAGAAAATTTAAGTGAATTCGAATCGCGGAAAAACTTGAAATAATCGGTAGTGAAAATGCCGCGTTATTTAAAGGACTTAAAAGTAACGGAGCTGAAGGAAGAGCTCAGTAGACGCGAGTTATCTACGACAGGGAGCAAGTCTGAACTTGTCAGCCGTATGATCGAGACACTGCAGGCTGAGGGTGAAGATGCAGATAGTTTTGAGTTCCAAATCAAAGAAACTCGTGAGGAGGAGTGTTCTGGTACATCGGATGCTCTAACACAGTTAATGCAACAGATGATGAACAAATTAGATCAACAATCAGCTGTGACAACGGACATGAATCAGAAATTAGAGCAACAATCAGTGGACATTAAACAACAATCTGCGGACATTAAACAACAATCAGCTGTGACAACGGACATGAATCAGAAATTAGATCAACAATCAGCGGACATTAATCAGAAATTAGAGCAACAATCTGCGGATATTAATCAGAAATTAGATGAGACCTCAAGGGACCTCAACCATAAATTGGAACTACAAAATAATAAAATAGACACCATGGGTAAAGCAATAGAAGAAAACGTAGAGAAGAAACTTCGAGTCTTCGAAGAAGAAGTCGAACGCCTAAAAAAGGACTTCGATAATGTAAAAGCGACCGGAGTCATCAAGACAGAGCATGTTGCGCACAAGGGTCTCAAGGCTCCAATCTTCGATGGACAAACACCGTGGGCTATTTATAAGACCCAATTTGAGGCTGCCGCAAGAAACAACCATTGGAATGATCTGGAACGAGGAACGGCTCTTATATTGGCGTTAAGAGGTCCACCAGCAGAAGTTCTTCAAACGATTCCGCAGGATCAACAACAAGATTTTTCAACGTTAGTCCGGACATTGGATCTTCATTACGGCAGTGACCACATGCGAGAGATCTACAAAACTCAACTGTACAACCGAACTCAAAAGAATGGTGAAACACTTCAAGAGCTGGCACGCGATATTGAACACTATTATCGCTGCCTAATGCGCAAACAGAGCAACGCAACGATACAGCTGTTTTCGTATTTAACAATGCTGTACAGGACAGAGAGCTGCAACAGGCGTTAAAACTGGCAGGTAAGAAAACGATTGGCGAAGCGTTAGTATATGGGCTGACGTTCGAAGCTGCCAAGCAAAGCTCGCGGAGTAACTATCGAGTTCGAGAAATAGTAGAAGAATGTGTGTGTCAGAAAGCCGAGTACACCAAGCGGAGCGAAGGATCTGGTGCTCCCCGATGCTGGAATTGTGGACAGGCAGGACACTTAAGACGCGACTGCCGCAAACCCAGAAAAGCGATCAACTATTGTTCCGGCTGCGCTGCTAAACAAAGAGGAGGAAGGGGCGAACCGTCACGAGAGCACGCTTCGCCTAATGACAGTCCGGGAAACGAGTAAAGGCCAACTTCATGGGGCAGAAGTTGGCTGGTAGAATCGACGCCCCCGGAACCATCATCGCAGTTTCTCGACTACATCGTTGTGAAAACGACTTATGTATGAGTGGTCGAGTCGGCAAATTAAACTGCACCATAACAGTCGACACAGGCGCAACACGGTCAGTCCTAAGATCTGACCTCGTAGATCGTACTTGGCTTCACAACACCAAGAAGTACGCACTTCGCACTGCTACAGGAGAAACTACAACGGTCCATGGAGAAATAGTTCGTGACATACAGCTTGGGGATTTGACTTCTCGCATGTATTCGTGGTAGCTGACATTACCGAAAGTGTATCCTTGGAATGGATTTTCTGAAACCACACGGTATCCAGCTGGACTTAGGACAACGAATAATGAAGTGGCGGAATATTGAAATCCCGATGGAAATAACATCCTCCAACACAACAAAGCTACGAGTTGTATTGTGCGAAGATGCGGTTATACCAAAGTCATCCGAGAATGTTATTTGGGCAGAGCTCGATGGTGATCCCGGGAACCACCGATTCTACCTCATAGAACCGGAAACGACACCTGCATTACGAAGTCTGATACTAGGAAAAACACTCGTAAAAAGGAATGAGAAGATGATGGTACCAATAAAAGTCCTCAACGTTTCGGACAGCACTACCAGCGTAAAGAAAGGAGATGTGATTGGCAGCTGTGAACCAATATCGGCGGTGACGAGTATCGACAAGGCAGAACCACATGACGTACCCTCTAAAAATAAGCCAAGAAGGAGGGACAATATAACATCAACACTTCTTCAGTCAAGCAACCTTAGAGGGGAACAACACAAGCAAGCAGTAGATCTAATCGAAGGATTCAGCGACGTCTTTTCCACCGGTGATGACGACTATGGCAGAACAAACTTAGTGAAACATCGCATAGATACGGGAAGTGCTACACCGATACGTCAACCCCCAAGAAGAGTACCGTTAGCGAAGCAAGGAGAAGTCAGTTCAGTGGTCAAAACTATGGAGCAGCAGGGAATCATCGAAGAATCAAAGAGCCCGTGGATATCGCCTGTGGTGCTGGTAAAGAAGAAGGACGGCAGTACCCGTTTTTGTGTGGACTACAGGCGACTGAATGATATTACGAAAAAGGATAGCTATCCACTACCTAGAATCGACGATATCATGGACACCCTGACTGATGCTAAATGGTTCTCAACGTTGGATCTGAAAAGTGGTTACTGGCAGGTGGAGATAGATGAAAAAGACAGAGAGAAAACAGCATTCTCTGTCGGCAGTGGACTGTGGCAGTTCATCGTAATGCCATTTGGCCTGTGCAATGCTCCAGCTACGTTTGAAAGACTGATGGAATTCGTTTTGCGTGGCCTGAGTTGGAAAACTTGTCTCGTTTACCTAGATGAGGTGATCGTTATCGGAAAAACATTCAATGAACACCTAAAAAATCTGCAGGAAGTCTTCCAGCGACTGCGAGCGGCAAAATTAAAACTGAGTCCGAAAAAGTGCACTTTGTTTAGTGCAGAAGTCAAGTGCTTAGGTCACATCGTTTCAGCTGATGGCGTAAAGACGGATCCGTAGAAGATACTGGCGATGAAAAACTGGCCTACTCCGAGTGATAAACACCAGTTGCGCAGCTTTCTAGGATTAGCGACATATTACCGTCGATTCGTAAAAGACTTTGCCAACACGGCGAAATGTCTGCATCAGTTAACGGAAAAAGGAAAGTCATTTACATGGAGTCAACAATGTCAGGAAGCATTTGAGAAAATAAAAGACCAACTCTGCGACTCCCCAGTTCTGGCGTACCCAAAACCAGGTTACGGTTTCATCATAGATACTGACGCCAGCAATGTCGGTATCGGAGCAGTGCTATCACAGGAGATCGACGGGCAGGAGAGAGTGCTATCATACTACAGCCGAGTACTCTCAAAAGCAGAAAGGAACTATTGCGTAACTCGCCGAGAGCTATTAGCCATTGTAGAAGCAACGAAACATTTTCACAAATATCTCTATATGGTCAAAAGTTCCTTCTTCGAACGGATCACGCATCGCTTAAATGGCTACTTCAGTTTAAGAACCCCGAAGGCCAAGTAGCCAGATGGATTGAAAAGCTTGAATCCTACGATTTTGAAATTGTTCATCGAAGAGGAAGAATCCACGGTAATGCCGATGCGCTTTCACGTCGTCCTTGTCCACCGAACTGCAAGCATTGTCACCGTATAGAAGGAAAAGAAGCCGGAGAAACCATTCAGAGGACAACGACCGAACCAAAGGATGGATGGAGTCAGTAAGAACTGAAAGATGCCCAACGTAAAGATCCAGATATTTCACCGATCATGGCATGGAAGGACGAAATGAAACGGCCTGAGTGGAAAGACATCTCACAATTCAGCGAAACCCTGAAGTGTTATTGGGCACAATGGAACTCCCTTCACTTAGACGGCGGATTATTAAAACGGAAATGGGAAAACGCTGACGGAAAGTCGTATCACATGCAAACCATCGTCCCGCATTGTAAAGTCGAGGAGGTTTTGAAGGAATATCATGGAGGTACCTCCGGTGGGCATTTGGGTGTAAATAGAACCTTGGCAAAGATACGAGAAAGGTTCTATTGGATCCATCTCCGAGATGATGTCGAAAATTGGTGCCGTAAATGTACTACGTGTGCATCGAGTCAGGGCCCACACCGCAGATCAAAGGGAGAAATGTAACAATACAACGTGGGAGCCCCATTTGAGATAATTGCTGTAGATATTGCTGGACCATTTCCGGAATCAGAAAATGGTAATCGCTACATTCTAGTGGTCATTGATTATTTCAGCAAGTGGCCTGAAGCCTACGCAATTCCAAACCAAGAAGCAGTAACCGTCGCCGAACAAATTGTTACCAACTGGGTGAGCAGATTTGGAGCTCCACGTGAACTACACTCCGATCAAGGGCGCAATTTTGAATCTCAAATATTCAAACACGTGTGCCAAATGCTGGGAATAAACAAAACGAGGACAACTTCATTACACCCACAGTCCAATGTAATGGTGGAACGTTTCAATAGGACATTGAACTCAAACCTATCCAAACTCGTCAGCGAGAGGCAACAGGACTGGGACTAGCACATCCCTCTATTTTTAATGGCCTACAGAACATCGGTGCATTCAACAACAGGAGAAACTCCGTCCCGAGTCATTTTCGGAAGAAATATTCGAGTCCCTGCGGAACTAATGTTTGGAGTGCCACCAGACCAACCAACCAATGCTAAAGATTACGTCTCGGATCTTCGATGTCGACTAAAGACAATTTATAACCTGGTCAGAGATAAAATTGATTTGGCGACCGACCGTATGAAGACGAGGTATGATCAACGGGCGAATTCATCAGGATTCCAAGAGGGCGACTTGGTTTGGTTATACAATCCCAAACGACAGACGGGCAGACCGCCGAAACTACAGCGCAACTGGAAAGGCCCTTACCAGATCATCAACCGGTTAAATGATGTCGTCTATCGGATTCAACTACATCAAAAACCTCGCACTAAAATGAATGTGGTACATCTCGACCGACTAACAAAGTACCAGGGTGCCATGGAGGAAGTGAACAACTCTGTTCGGGACGAACAGGGACTAAAGAGAGGGTAATGTTACAGATCTGTCAACCACGCAATTCGATCTCTCTCTCGAATCGTCGAGAATTACGTAGAACAGTATCCCCTACTGTGTAAAACGCCATCTAGAACGTTCAAGCGAAACCTGGAATAGTCTAGACACACACACATACCCACCCGAAGAATATACCACAAGGTTCGAGAATTGGGAAAAAACCCAATATAAATACCGCAGCTTTCAGACAAGAGTTAGTCATTGAGCGACACCTATTGGTGGAAGAACGCGAACCGGTACAAGAAAGCGATAGTAAAACACGCGACAGTGTTCTGAAAAAGGCGAAGTGATCGGGAAATTGTATAAAAGTGCGAATTAATAAATTATCCTTTATTTTTAATCGAATTGTGTTTTTCTTGAAATCCGGCGAACCTCTAGCTCGCAACAGTATTTTTCGTATATGATACCGAACATGGCATGCAAAATGTTCATTGCTGAATTTAAAGTTTTTAGTTTTCAATATTTTTAATGAAATTGGTCATAGTTTTCCTGAAATTGGGACATTTGTATGGGAAGTGGCAGAGGAAGTAGAGCGCTTAAGATGATTTTGAAACTGCTTATCCTCATCCTTCTCACCATGCTTTGATTCAATTTCAAAGTCGAAAGCTCTCATATACTTGAAGAAGAAATGCTTTTCTTGAATTTATATTACAGATATTTGTATGGGAGGGGGTAGAAGGAGTGTACGGATAAAAACAAATTTTTTTCGCATTATTAAAATTTCTATTTGTATACTTTCTACAAAATATCAAGTTGATAGTTTTAACAGTTTCGAAGAAAAATAATTTAATTTAAATTTCAAAATTTTGTGAAATTTGTATGGGAGGGGGTAGAAGGAGTGAGGTGAAGTTGATAATTATTTTTAAAATAAATTGCAATTATAGTAGAATTAATTCTGACAAAATTTCGTCTTTTCAGCTTTACTAGTTTCAATGAAATTCGGAAAAATGTATTTTTCCAAACTGCCCATTTGTATGGGAGGGGGTAGAAGGCGTGAGGGGATCGAGTCAATATTCCGTGATATTAATGACATATATATCGTTATACTTTGACCTAAATTTCAAGTCGATAGTTTAAATTGTTTCAAAGAAAAATCAATTTCTTAATATTTGGAAATTTTATGAAATTTGTATGGGAGGGGGTAGAAGGAGTGGGGGATGTAGCCCATTCACGAACTTAAAGTTACTTTTTTGCTAAAAATTACACACAAAAATTTTTAGCACTATAGCTCAAAGCTTTCGGGAGTTATGCTGTAGATAGACGCACAGACAGACAGATGGACAGACAGATGGCCAGAGGGACAGACGGTCACTCGGAATCGAGATTTTTGAGCGACAACAAATATTTCTGTACCCTTGGCGGCTCTGTGCGAGCGTTATTTCTTAGCGTTACAAACGGTAAGAAAACACAATATACTCTCAGATTTCATTTAGAGTATAATTAGCAGCTGGAGGACGCGGTCTTTGGATCGAGACGATTGGAGGCGACGACTTCAGGAGGCCAAGGCCCGATTTGGGCTGTCGCGCCATTGATGATGATGACGGCTACGCATAGAACCTCGTTTTGAGTAACCCTGCAGGGTTTTTTTTGCAAATAATATTATTAGATTTAGATTTAAATTTTCCAAAAAATTATTAAATAATTATAATATTAATATAAACCATAATTTCCCAAAGAAACATTTTCCCTCGGCGGCAAATTATGTAATCCCAATTGATTTTTGTGTAGAGCATTACTAAATAATATAAATGCCAGTCGAAGAACATGGAAACTTTAATTCGTCCGGGCTTACTTACACGTGATAAGTAATTTTAATTTTTGCATTTCAAAACGTTCGGATTAATAAACTGCTTGTGTTTATACTCTAGATGAAATCTGAGAGTATTATAAGTTTGCTCTAAAGTTTGTAACGTCAAGAAATAAGGCTCGGAGAAAAAAATGAATGATACAGAAGATAATATTATCACTCAAAAATCTCAAAACCGGATAACCGTCCGTCCGTCCGTCCATCCGTTCGCTCTCTAGCTTGAGAACGCGTTGAGCTAGAAAACTAAAATTTTGTACACGTCGTTTTTGACAAAAAAGTAAGGTCAAGTTCGTGAATGGGCCAAATCGCTCTACTCCTTCTACCCCCTCCCATACAAAATGACACAATTGCGCAATTTGACAATAAACGGATTTGCTCGAAAAGTATAAAAGCTATTGGGCTGAAATTTTGAGTATGTTACTTTTATGATAATATTAATCTACCTTCGAAAAATTATGCGTGTCCTTCCCCTCCTTCTACCACCTCCCATACAAAATGTACTTGTCATGAATTACTCTAAGCCAATTTACTCAGTGCGTATAAAATTTAGCGGGCTGAAATTGTGCACCAAATATTTATTTAAAATTGTTAGTAAGGACAAAAAAAATTAGACGATTAGCTTCACCCCTTCTACCCCCTCCCATACAAAATGACACAATTTCGCAATGTGATATTAAATGAATTTACTCGAAAAGTATAAAAGCTATTAATCTGAATTTTGGGATATCTTACTTTCATAATCATCTTAATCTACAGTAGAAAAATTATTTGCGTCCTCTCTCTCCTTCCACCCCCTCCCATACAAACTACACTTTTTCATGAAATGCTCTAAGACGATTTTCTCAGAACATAATATTTATCGAGCTCATATTTTGTAATAAATACTGAATTAGTATTATCACTAAGATCAGAAAAAAAATTTGATTAGCTTCATTGCTTCTACACCCTCCCATACAATATGACACGGTTTCACAACTTTACAAAAAATCGATTTTCTTGAAAAGTATGAATGGCACTAGTCTGAAATTTAAGGGATGTTAATTTTTTAATAATCCTAGTTATTTCAAAATCACTAGAATTCCCCCACTCTTTCTACCACCTCCCATACAAACTGCACACTTTCACTAAATCTAACTCACTAATTTTCTCAGTTCCCATTCAATTTTTGGGGTAAGCATTTTGTATAAAACATTTTTGTAGCTACTTTAGCATGACGGGGAAAAAATTAGTTCAATGCTATCATCCCTTCTAACACTTCCCATACAAAATTTCTTGGGATCACAAAAAATTCTATTTCATCTAGAGTATCGTAAGATTGCGCTTTACGCGCAATCGTAGCCCTGTTATGTTTTTATAATATTTATAATCTTGTTGTTCGAGTGATTGTATTTTTGACGAAAATCCCGCCGAGGAAAACGATGAAATTGCTGTTTTAGAACCTCAAAAATGAGATTTTAAAATGCGATTTTCCTCATTTTCCAGGATGAAAATCGTTAATAATAGTATCATCCGCGCTCTATCTATCTTTATCTATCGTTTTAACACATAATAAATTAATCTAATTCGTTTTGGTGCATTTTGAAAAAGTCCGCGATTCACTACTTGTACCGTGGAGCTTTTCCTATGTCATGGAATTACTCAACTATAATGCTCTTCCTTAAGTCTGGTAAAAGAGATAATTATAGGCCTATAGCGAATCTTCCATGTGTCGCTAAGCTCCATTGTATGTAATATAATGTATTCTCATTCCAAGTCGATTATTGGATCATCCCAGCTTTGTCAAAGGCAGATCTAGTGTAACTAATCTTATGGAGTTCTCGAACTTCTGTCTTTCCGTTATCGAAAACGGCTCGATTGCATATACACTGACTTTAGTAAAGCCTTTGAAAAAATTGACCATAATATTCCTGTGCATAAGCTCCGCCTGCTTGGTTTTCCTGATATTTTCGTCCTTTGGATTAAGTCGTATCTTAGTGATCGCATTTAGAAAGTACACTTTCGTGGAGCCTTATCTTCTGAAATATTTAATACTTCAGGTGTTCCGCAAGGTTGTCATCTGGGTCTACTTCTATTCCTTCTCTTTATTAATGACGTGAGTTCGTTTATCTCTAACTCGAACATTATTCTCTATGCCGATGATGCGAAGATCCTTAAGATTATCTCCAGCAGCAATGATTGTCTATTATTGCAAAGTGATATCCCGCGTTTTCATGACTGGTACTTACTTAACAATTCACATCTCAACATTAAAAAGTGCACTACTGTTTCGAAACTCCACTACGAAGCGATGAATTAAAAAGGTACACAAGGATAAGTAAAAGGGATAAACTACATTTTTTAATCACAGAAGAAGAAACATCATCTGGACCACTGGAGAATTTAATAGCAAGTTTATCAATGTAGGACGAAGAAGGAAACTTTGACATGTATTGAAAGCCAACGGATGTTAGCGATGTACTGCAATTGAAGGCGGTCCGGAAATAGTTAGAAAATAAGTTGCTAATTGTAGTAGGATCACCACTGACTACATTATTAAGAAACATATTAGAAAGATAACCATCAGAGTTTTTCTTAGAGTTGACAAAATTCCAGAATTGTTTCGGTTTATCTTTAAAAGAGTTTTTAACAGTAAGAGGTATTGGTTAATAACAACAAGTAATCTTTCTGCAGGATACTAAGTCCGGTGATACGTCAAGATTTGTACAGCGTAAAATACCGAGAACGTTGTCAGCGATTTCCTTCCCCGTGGTGTTGTAGTTTTTCGGGACTTACACAAAAAACACTTGTAGTTAATAAATCACTTGATTTGGGGATTATATCCAAATCTGACTGTAACGAACGGCCCGGCTTGGCTCGTCTGCCTTTTGAGATGGTCAGAATACGAGTGTTCAAAAGTTCATTCTCTCAAGTACACGTTACTTACCTTTCTTTTTCGAAAGTGCTTGGTATTCAAAATTTACCAATATCTAGGTTTGAATACCAAGGCCACTTAATCGTTCCATAAATCAATTCTGGGTCATTCGATGAATTTATGCCATGGGCTTGTTTTTATCGCATAAGCGTAATTTACTTAGGTCGCACGAAAAAATAACAATAATAATATTGCATTGCAAATCGGCGGCTCGGGCGTTCTACATAAGAAAGAACACTCGAGCACTTTTGACCTAGCGAAATTAATAAACAAACCATGACGCAACTCACCGAATGGCCTCTATAGATATTTGATCCATAGGAACGAGAAAGCGGGTAGTGAGTAATCACTACAGTGTCAGATGCTAAGCGCGATAAAAAAGTAACTTTGGCTGCACAGCGGCTCGTAAAGTACAGTGGAAGTCTCTTCA
The DNA here is from genome assembly GCA_963669355.1 of Chorisops tibialis. NCBI lineage: Eukaryota > Metazoa > Arthropoda > Insecta > Diptera > Stratiomyidae > Chorisops > Chorisops tibialis. The sequence goes on from OY770263.1 coordinate 130,219,766, forward strand.
CGTTGTGGCGCATTATCAGATTCAGGAACGTTCTCTAGGTTCGATATATCACATGATGGGAAGGTACCGTTGTCATTATCATGTAGATTCGACCGTAGGTGAACATCTTTAGGAGATTAAGCAGCCTTCCGTCGAGCGTTCTTACTTGTTTTAATGCTCTTTCTGCTTTTTATGTCTACTGCTTGTGGCTGTGAATTGAATGCACCAGAAAGTGGTAGAGACAATGTGCTGGAATCACTCTGGCAGCCAATAGAGCAGGATGAGGTATTCAGATCGGTTTGACAGTCAATGTTGGATCTGGCAACTGGCACATGCTCTTCGGAAATTTTTAAATTTTCCAAGAAGATTGCGTCTTTTCCTACCTACTGCTTCACAGTGACATAGGATGTGTACTGTCATTTCCGAGTCCTTGAGACACAGGCGACAAATGTCGGTTTCAGCTAAGCCCATATTTTTGAGGTGGTGGTTAATCCACTGTGCTCCGTCATTAGGCCGATTAGAGTAATAATATCTTCCTTGCTGAATTTTAGAATATCCTCCGCTTTGTTTTTTGTAATAGGATCAGTTTTTTTGAGATTGACAAGCTTGGAAGTCTATTCCAGTAGATTTTATATTCTTGTTCTACCCATTTTCTAAGTATGGGGCTGGAGTACCCTTTCGGTTCCCCACATTAAGGTTACATCATTCCTTTTCCCCAGGATAATTAGGCTTTGAAGGCAGTCCCATACTATCCTCGATCCATGTTTATTGGATGCTACTGCTTTGAGAACCGCCTGACTATCCGATAGGGTATAAATAGATTTGTTGCGATGAACTCTCCTTATATTCTCTTGGATACATAGCTCAGTTTTTTTGAGATTGACAAGCTTGGAAGTCTATTCCAGTAGATTTTATGTTCTTGTTCTACCCATTTTCTAAGTATGGGGTTGGAGTACCCTTTCGGTTTCCCACATTAAGGTTACATCATTCCTTTTCCACAGGATAATTAGGCTTTGAAGGCAGTTCCATACTACCCTCGATCCATGTTTATTGGATGCTAGGGCTTTGAGAACCGCCTGACTAACCGATAGGGTATAAATAGATTTGTTGCGATGAGCTCTCCTTATATTCTCTTGGATGCATAGCTCCATTGCAATTAGTTCGGCTTGGAAGATAGTGGCTTCTTTGCCGAGTGGTTTTGAAACCGAGAAGTTAGGATCTATGACCCCGGCTCCTGTCCCCTCAGAGGTGCGCGAGCCATCTGTATATCAGATGGCTGATCCCTCTACTATTTCAGATAGCATGGATTGCCAGTCCTTGCGTTCTCTGATTATAACTTTGAAGGGGGTTTCAAAGTTGAATTTTGTCGGCATAGCGTCCGGTAGTGTGGAAGTTCAAACCTATATTCTTTAAGATTTTGGGGTGACTTCTAAAATCCCCTGATTTGTAATTGTTTTTCTCCTGTATGCGTAACACCCCTTTCATAGCCTGCGTTTTTATTTGGAGATATATCGGAGTGATGTTAAGGAACATTTCCATTGCAGCTATAGGACAGGTTTTCATTGCTCCTGTGATACCAAGGCAAGCTAGCCTTTGGATTTTTTGTAGCGTAAGCTGTGATTTTCGTTCTAAAATTTTACCCCACCATATCGTTGATCCGTATGTGACTATAGGGAGAATGATTGTTCTGTAACACCAGTAAATCAATTTGGGCTTTACTCCCCATTTTCTTCCAAATAAGCTTTTACAGTCCCAAAATGCCTTTAGTGCTTGTTGAGCACTGTTCAGTATAACACCTAGATATTTTACCTCATCTGAAAAGGGTATTGGTGTTCCATTTATTGAAGGAGGTAAAATGTGGGTTTTCCTTCTATTTGTAAATGGTTCTATCTCAGTCTTACTTGGGATAATATTCAAGTTCTGACACTGACACTGACACCAGTTCATTATTACCTCTAAGGCTTATTATAAAATATAGTAATAAATTGCAAATCTATACAGGGTGTTTGGTACTCCGTGCATAACCTTGTAAGGGGTTATTCCTGGATATATTTTGAGCAAAAAATTGTTCTGCGGACATGGTCAATTTTCAATATCCACGGAGATACAGGGTGATCAAGAAAAGTCCTTCGGGCCTGTACCCTCACTCACTCAAAACGCTATATCTTGAAAACTAATAATCACAATTCAAAGTGTTATAGCTTGTTTTTTAGGGAATCAAATTACCTTTTATTTGCTGTAATAGTCCGCATTGTAACTGTATCCAATTCTGAGATATTTGCTTCAGAACACAAATTTTTGACACTTTGACCATCAAAATTCTAGGATCAATGTAGTTTTTCTCTAAAAAACCCATTATAAAAATGTCATTTTAATATTGTTTTCTTATGTGCCATATTATTGCCTACAAAAGATGCATACACTTGCTTTGCATAAGTTTTATAGTTTAGAAGAAATTATCATTCCAATAATGTAGCACTTTTGTCAAAAAAGCAAGAATAGGTTGATCAACACTCTCCGCTTGAACTAAAAGAACTTAAGAATGGTTTTTATGGTTTATTTCAAATTTCCTTAATTACAATAAATGTTCAAAATGGCTCCCTTCATTTTAAATGCACGCTAAAGCTCGTTTTGCTAGTGTTCTCTTTGTGTTCATACTCCTCAACTGCTGCCTTACTTCTGTTCCTGCCGCATCGATTCTGGTGTTTAGATCCTGCAACGTTACTACTTCCGTTGCGTAGACAAGGTCCTTCATCCGTCCCCATACAAAGAAATCCATAATAGTTAAATCAGGAGATCTTGCAGGCCAGTGTGTCGGTCCATTTCTACCGATCCAGCGATTGCTTTAATTGGAATTTAACCAATCTCTGATTTGTCGGCCGTAATGAGCTGGAGCACCATCGTGTTGGTAAAACATGGAAGCCAATCGTTGCAGTGGCACATCATCCAATAACTCTTGTAGATCATTTGTCAAAAACTGCAAAGAATTGGAACTATTTAGGGTAGGCGGAAGCCTAATAGGACCAATAAAATCGTTGCCAATCACACCTGCCCATAAATAGACACTGAATCTGTGCTGAAATGATGCCTCTCTTCTTGTATGTGGATTGCTTTCAGCCCATGTGTGTAAGTTGTGGAAGTTTGTGATACCGTCCCTGGTGAATTAGGACTCATCAGTCCAAAGAATGTTGTTCATAAAATTCTCGTCACTTAGTTGTCGTTCAAGGAGCCAATTGCAAAACTCCATCCTTTTGGGCAAATCAATGGGTACCAGCTCCTGCACTGGTGTGTGGTGGTAGGAATGCAACCGCTCTGCTTTGAGGACTTTCCAAACTTTCCACGTAGAGACGTTTAACTGCAATGCCAAGCGTCGGACAGCGTCGTTGTGTTGAAACTCATTTTAATTTAATTCATTTTCTCGATAATTTTAATACTACCTAAAGGACATTCATTGATAATTTAAATAGTAATTAAAGGACACAAAGAATATTTCAGTTTAACAACATTTCAGGTAGTTTTTTTAGAACGAGGGTTGGTTTATGGCATATTTGATTTTTAAGCCATATGTATTTTCGCTTATTACCTGGAAAACGGGAAAACCTAAGTCATAAGTATGTATGCATCTTTTGTAGGCAATAATATGGCACATAAAACAACAACATTAAAATGACATTTTTATAATGCGTTTTTTTGAGAAAAACTACATTGATCACAGAATTTTGAGGGTCAAAGTATCAAAAATTTGTGGTCTGAAGCAATTACCTCAGGATTGGGTACATGTACAATACGGACTATTACACCAAATGAAAGGTAATTTGATTCCCTAAAAAACAAGCTATAACAGTTTGAAATGCAATTATTAGTTTTCAAGATATATCGTTTTGAGTGAGTGAGGGTACAGGCCCGAAGGACTTTTCTTGATCACCCTGTATCTCCGTGGATATTGAAAATTGACCATGTCCGTAGAACATTTTTTTGCTCAAAATATATCCAGGAATAACCCCTTACAAGGTTATGCACGGAGTACCAAACACCCTGTATACATATAATTGTAGTTTCTGTCTGTTGTTTGTTTATAGATGGCTATAAATAAGTTTTTTGCTTCATTTTAGCAATAACTAAGCAGAATCAAACGTTTTTAAAAAAATTCTCTGTCGTCTGTCTGTCTGTCTGTCTTTCCGGCTTTCACGCGAAAACGGCTGCACCGATTGCAACGCAACTTTCACAGATTATTAGGTCTGTCTCGGGGAGTAATCTACTTTAGGTATTATTTTTCTCCCCTCACGCCTTCTACCCCCTCCCATACAAAGTGACTCATTTTCAAAAACTTATAATAATCAAATTTTCATGGAAACTATGAAAGGTATTAATTTGAAATTTAAAATATATTATTTCTATTATAAATGCAATCTTCAAGTGTATAAATAGTTTGAGTCCCCCAACTCCTTCCACCACCTCCCATACAAACTAAACTTTTTCGTGAAATACTGTACTCCAATTTTCTCAGTACGTATACTTTCGTCGAGCTAAGATTTTGTATTAAATCTTTAATCAGCATTGTTATTAATGTCAGAAAAAAACTAACCAATTAGCTTTACTCCTTCTACCCCCTCCCATACAATCTGACACAAATCCACGACTTTGCGAAAATTAGATTTTCTTGAAAAGTGTGAATGTTACTGTTCTGAAATATAAAATATATCAATTCAATGATAATTGTAGTTGCTTCTCAAAAAAATAACTAAGAACCCTCCACTCCTTGCACCCCCTCCTATACAAACTGCACTTTTTCAAGAAATATTCTAAGCCAATTTTCTCAGTACGTATAGCTTTGATCGAGCTAAAAATTTGTCCTAAATCTTAAATTAGCATAATTATTATTATTGGGAAAAATTAACCGATTAGCTTTACTCCTTCTACCCCCTTCCATACAATGTGGCACAATTCCACGACTTTACAAAAACTCTATTTTCTTGAAAAGTGTGAATCTAACTGATCTAAAATTTAAAACACATCAATTGCATTGTGATTATAGTTGTTTCTAGAAAAATTACCAAAAACCCCACACTCCTTCTGCCACCTCCCATACAAACTGCACTTTTTCATGAAATACTCTAAACCAATTTTCTCAGACGTATAACTTTGATCGAGCTAAAATTTTCTGATGAATCCCTAATTAGTACTATTATTATTATCGGGAAAAATTAACCGATTAGCTCCACTCCTTCCACCCCCTCCCTTACAATGTGACACAATTTCACGACTGCAAAAACTCGATTTTCTTGAAAAGTGTGAATCTAATTGATCTGAAATTTAAAAGATATCAATTGCATGATGATTATAGTTGTATCTAGAAAAATTACCAAAAACCCCCCACTCCTTCTACCACCTCCCATACAAATTGCACAATTTCACTAAATCTAATGCTCTAAGTTTCTCAAGTTACCTATTCAGTTTTTCAATCTTAAATTTGGTGCAAAATATTTTTATAGCTACTCTAGCATGGTGTGAAAAAAATTAATTTGGTACTGTCATCCCACACACAAAAATTCTTAAGATTACAAAAATTTCGATTTCATCGGTAGTATCATATAATTGGGCTCGAAGTCCTGTTATGTTTTTAAGCTTAATTTCATTTTATTTGGGCTTTTTTCAATTAACACAAGCTACAACTATTCACATGTCCTTAACACGTATACATATGATCTCGAATCACGGGTTTGATTTGATCACGAGCCTGCCCCATACATGTATCATGTATCATGGTTTCATTCTTAATAATTTATGGTTCTGATTCCAACAAAATACAAAGCATTGTTTTCAAAGAACCATCAAATTAAGCAGATTATTTATCCGACATAATGTACTACTAACTACATACATTCTCAAAAAAATGTTATTATTGCGATTCCTAAGCGGACAAAGTCGCGGGCGATCGCTAGTAATTAATAAATAAATTAAAACACAACAAAACAAAATCGACACCACCCTGGCGGAGGACCAGGTGTCATACTTACTTACTTACTTCTTTACTTACGATGGCGCTACAGCCCAAACCGCGCCCTCCAGTTAGAAAATCTTAGCAGTGATTTTCTGGCTGCGTCAATCGAATCCTCCCAGCGCTTTCGTGGTTTTCCGACCGGTCTTTGTCCGTTGACTTTCCCTTTTAGCGTGCGTTTGGGAATTCTTCCGTCATCCATACACTCCACATGACCAGCCCATTGTAACTTCTTAAATTGTATGAGGGTTGGCATTTCTGGATTGAAGATATCATACTATTCTCTATTGTATCGTATTCTCCAGATCGAGTCTTCCCTCACAGGTCCGAGGATTCTTCTCAGGACCTTTCTTTCAAAGGCGTTAAGTAGTTTTTCGGACGCCTGAGTTAAAGTCCACGTTTCGCTGCCATAGCATAGCACAGGTCTGATGATGGTTTTGTATAGCTTAAGTTTTATTTTCCTCTGCACGTTCTTAATTTATAAACAAATCACAGACAGACACTACAATTATATTTATATTCTTCTTTTGATTTCGATGGGTTCGCTTCCATCCTTCGATAGTTTCGCTTTTGTCTGATTGGCGTCTTTTTCCTAGTTTGCATCATAATTTTTGTTTTGTTTGTCAACGTTTCTTAAAAGTACCGCGAGATTTATCGAATTAAGTAGTAAAGTAATACTCGCTAGGACTGTTGTTAGTCCGAATTAAATAATTTTATATTCCCAAACCTTTTCCAGCACCTGTTTAACTGAGAATATCTGGACCGTGGTCGATCGTAAAGCTCTATATCCGCCAATTACTTTGTCAGCATAGGGCTTAATTCTCCTTTCCAAAATTTTCGTCAAGATTTTATAAGACGTACACAACAAAGATATTCCTCGGTAGTTTTCGCAGCAGAGTTTGTTATGTTTTTTATAAGTTGGGCATATAGTGCTCTTTTGCTAATCTTCAGGAAATGTTTCCTGCATCCATATGTCAGTGACTACTCTAAGTAGGAGATACGCTATGCAGGTGTCACCGGCTTTCAGAAGCTCAGCTGGAATTTGATCAGTGTCCGGCGCTTTGTTGTTTGGGTGGTTCCTCAGGTTTGTTTTTACTTCTTCGAGTGTGGGAGGGCTCAAAGCGGATCTTTTTTCAGCTTTTACATCAGTTATACATATAAAAAAAAATTTTTTTTTGCCATGATGCGTTAATTAGGTTTTGCTGCGTACGTCTCCATTAAAATGGAAGAGCGATATAACTACATGTGTTATGTTCCAATTTTGTAAAAAACAAGTTGATTTTTATTTCCTATGGTACCTGCATCATTTTTTAAATAATTAATAAACATAAAAAACGATAAGAAATTTTTGGAAACGATGGGCGAGAAAAAAATAAATTAGAGAATTATTAAGTAAATGTATGCACAAATTGAAAATTATAAAAATTTATAAATCATTGAATTATTTATTCGGAGTTGCGTTAAATAAGATTTTTCACTTTGTATCCTTATTGAAATGAAAGAGCGATCTTATTTGGATGATATCTCTTACTTTTTTTAGTCCGTCGTCCTTTGAAACTTGCAATAGTTGGCAATCCTAACGGAGTCCGACATGGCGGATGTAATAGATACGCTAAGCGGCCAGGAGCTGCTGAAGTTTTCTGAAGAATCAATTGAAGTTATTGCAATTATTGATGACAGTTCCGGCGAAGAGCAGGAGTTCTCGGATGAAGTCACGTCTGACACAGTGCCGAAGCCGCTTCCGTCGTCGGCTCTAATAATCCATCACGCCGACAGCCGTGTCGGAATGTTGACATCAACCGCAGTATTGCGAAGTGTCGCGGCAGCTTTACTGGTGCCGCTACGAAGCGAGATACAGCGAAGAAAAGTCGAACCCGACGGCGCGAACGCAAAAGTGCGAAAGAGCAATCCTGACGTCGTTCAAGTGCAATCGAGTTGTGTCGCGGCTTCTGTCACGATATCGCCAACCCTCACAGCCGCTTTCATAGAGCACGGAGTAAAATGTAACGCCAGCATACCGCTAACAGCATCATTGAAGTGTTGCTACTGTCCTCAGACATTCGATCGTCAGAGCAACCTCCTTCGTCATCAAACAGTTCATACGGATAAGTTACGTTGCTATTAAGCGAAACTTCACATTTACAATATCATTTATAATTTCAGCCGAACGACTATTTCACTGCCTGATATGTGGCCGAGGGTTCATCCAAAAGGGAAGCCTGAAGGAGCACGTAGAAAAGAAAAAAATTTGGTTGCCAAAGCATTGTTAACATTTGAAACTGCGATTTTAGTTTCGCTCAGAATGATCGGGCGCAAAAATAAAACCAAGCACTTGCCGCGATACAACAGCATTCGAACACAGACAAAAAAACATAAAAGAATTATGATTGGGCGTAAAGCCCAATCATATGATACTCTAGATGAAATGAGAAAGAGTTCAATGTACCGGAAAATATGTCACCTCCAATTCTTTTAAATAATTAATAGTGGCTTTTGTATGGGAGGTGGTAGAAGGAGAGGAGGAAGGTTTGTAATTTTTGGATATGACACCTAATGTGGTATGCAAAATATTTCGTGCTGAATTTCAGGTTTGTAGCTTTCATTATTTTCAATAGGACATAGTTTTCCTGAAATTGAGGCATTTTTATGGGAGGTGGCAAAGGAAGTGGAGCGTTTAAGATGATTTTGAAACTGCTTATCATCATCCTTGTCACCATGCTTTGATTCAATTTCAAATTCGCTAGTTCTAATATATTCGCAAGAGAAATGCTTTTCTTGAATTTATAATACAGATATTTGTATGGGAGGGGTTAGAAGGAGTGAAGAGGAGCTGATAATTTTTTTTAGCATTTATTGCGATTATTAAAAAACGAATTCTGGCAAAATTTTAAGTTTATACTTTTTCTAGTTTTAATGAAAATCGATATAATGCAATTAACAAAAATTATACATTTGTATGGGAGGGGGTAGAAGGAGTGTACGGATCAAAACACATTTTTTTCTCGTTATAGATATTTATATTTTTATACTGTATGCAAAATATTAAGTTGATAGCTTTAACAGTTTCGAAGAAAAATAATTTATTTTAAATTTCAAAATTTCGTGAAATTTGTATGGGAGGGGGTAGAAGGAGTGAGGTGAAGTTGGTAATTTTTTCAATTCTGTTTGGAATTATAATAAAATTAATTCTGGCAAAAATTCGTTTTTAGAACTTTGCTAGTTTCAATGAAAATCGAAAAACTGCATTTTTCAAAATTATGCATTTGTATGGGAGGGGGTAGAAGGAGTGACGGGATTGGAGCAATATTCCGTCATAATAATGACATCTACATCATAATACTTTGACCCAAATTTCAAATCGATAGCTTAAATAGTTTCAAAGAAAAATCAATTTCTGAAAATTTCAGAATTTCGTGACATTTGTATGGGAGGGGGTAGAAGGAGTGGGGGGATGTGGCCCGTTCACGAACTTAAAGTTTCTTTTTTGCTAAAAATGACACAGTAAATTTCAGCACGATAGCTCAAAGCGTTCGAGAGTTATGCTGTAGACAGACGGACAGACAGCAACTCGGAATCGAAGTTTTTGAGCGACAACAAATATTTTTGTACCCTTGGCGGCTCTGTGCGAGCATTATTTCTTAGCGTTACAAACGGTAAGGCAAACACAATATACTCTCAGATTTCATCTAGAGTATAGCAAGAAATTCCAGATCGTCGGGGTTAATTTCCACGTTTTTTTATCCGGTTTTTCGATCGCGGAGTTGACTTTCTGACCGACTTTTATTTTCCTCGATAACTCGCTTCCCATTTTACCACCGACTCGTGTTTTTCGATCTTTTTCTTCCGGTTTTCTCTTCTCCCTCGTCAAAGCCCCGCTGTTGCCACATCCTGCTCCAGGCTGCGATGTGGCAAGACTAGGAAATGATGTGGCAAGACTAGGAAATTTTTGTTTTTTCGTTAAAGAGGGTAGGTGTCAAAGGTGTGTAGAAGGAGCTTCGGGAGTTGCCGCTGGGCGCGCCAAACTCGCCACATATAACAGCTCCGATTAATAACATCAGACATAGAAGGCCTAGCTGATATTTGAAGTATCAAGACATGTTCAAGGGAATAGGTCCTCGGTTGCGAGATTCTTCATCTCCGATGCAAAAGTTCATTTTTATACTCTAGATGAAATCTGAGAGTACTATAAGTTTGCTCTAAGGTTTGTAACGCCAAGAAATAAGTCTTGGAGAAAAAAATGAATGATACAGAAGTTAATATTATCACTCAAAAATCTCAAAACCGGTTGTCCGTCTGTCCGTCCGTCCGTCCGTCCGTCTGTTCGCTCTCTAGCTTGAGAACGCGTTGAGCTAGATAGTTCAAATTTTGTACACGTCGTTTTTAACAAAAAAGTAAGGTCAAGTTCGTGAACGGGCCAAATCGCTCCACCCCTTCTACACCCTCCCATACAAAATGACACAATTGCGCAATTTGACAATTAACGGATTTGCTCGAAAAGTATAAAAGCTATTGACTTGAAATTTGGAATATATTACTTTTATGATAATATAAATCTACCGTATAAAAATTATGCGTGTCCTCCCCTCCTTCTACCACCTCCCATACAAACTGTACTTAGCAAGAATTACTCTAAGCCAATTTACTCAGTGTGTATAAAATATAGCGGGCTGAAATTGTGCACCAAAAATTTATTTAAAATTGTTAGTGAGACTAAAAAAAATTAGACGATTAGCTTTACCCCTTCTACCCCCTCCCATACAAAATGACACAATTTCGCAATTTGACAATAAATGGATTTAATCAAAAAGTATAGAAGCTATTAGTCTGAATTTTGGAATAAATTACTTTGATAATGATATAAATCTACAGTAGAAAAATTATCTGCGTCCTCCGTCTCCTTCCACCCCCTCCCATACAAACTACACTTTTTCATGAAATGCTCTAAGACAATTTTCTCAGAACGTATAATATTTATCGAGTTCTTATTTTGTAATAAATACTTAATTAGTATTATCACTAAGATCAGAAAAAAATATTTGATTAGCTTCACCCCTTCTACCCCCTCCCATACAATATGACACAGTTTCACAACTCCACAAAAAATATATTTTCTTGAAAAGTATGAATGTTACTGGTCTAAAATTTAAGAGATGTCAATTTTTTGATATTCTTAGCTATTTCTGAAAAAATGACTAAAATCCCCCCACTCTTTCTACCACCTCCCATACAAACTGCACATTTTCACTAAATCTAACACACTAATTTTCTCAGCTCCTATTCAATGTTTGGAGTAAGCATTTTGTATAAAACATTTTTATAGCTACTTTAGCATAATGGGGAAAAAATTAGTTCAATGATATCACCCCTTCTAACACTTCCCATACAAAATTTCTTGGGATCACAAAAAATTCTATTTCATCTAGAGTATCGTAGCCCTGTTATGTTTTTTTACTGTTATTTGTCACTCACCACACACTATTCCACCTTTTTCTGCTTTGTCCTCACTGTATTTTACTTAATTCGAGGAATTTAATAACATAATTTAAGCAATATAAGTAAAACCAACGTAATATAATCAATACAATCGAAATGTATCCACGTCCCCTGTAACCACTTTGTCTCCTGATCCTCTCATTCATTTAATAATTTACTAGCGATCACCCGCAACTTTGTCCGCGGACGAATCGCAAATTAAGCAATTTTTGAGAATGTAGTTAGTAGTATGTACATTATGTGAGATATATAGGGTTTTCCAATAAGAGGTGTGAGATCAATGGTGTGGCACGTAGCGCCGTCTTGTTGAAAGTAAACGTTGTCCAGATCAATATCATCCAATTCCGGCCATGAAAATTCATTAATCATCTCTCGATAGCACAATCCATTCACCGTAACTGTTGCTCCAGCCTCATTTTCGAAAGTAAGGTCCAATGACCCCGCCGGACCATAAACCGCACCAAACAGTCACACGTTGAGGATGGAGAGGCTTTTCAACAATAACTCTTGGGTTTTCCGAGCCCCAAATGCGACAGTTTTGCTTGTTGACGTAGTCACCGAGGTGGAAATGGGCCTTATCAGTCAAGAATAGTGAATTTTAATAATGTGAATTTTAATAATTTCAGTGCGTTGTTGAAGCGTGTATCGTTCCATTTTTATTAATGGCGTAGTTTCTACTTGTCAAATGTCAAAAAATGACAGCTTCATAAGTGACATCTACCGAAATAGCGGGCTATTCAAAATAACACCTCATATAGAATAACCCTGTATAATCTGTTTAGTTTAATGATTCTTTAAACACAATGGTTTGAATTTTTTTTTGGGATCAGAACCATAAATTAATAAGAATGAAACCACGATACTCGCAAAAAAAGACCAAATAAAAACATAACAGGGCTACGATTGCGCGTAAAGCGCAATCTTACGATACTCTAGATGAAATAGAATTTTTTGTGATCCCAAGAAATTTCGCATGGGAAGTATTAGAAGGGATGACAGCATTGAACTAATTTTTCCCCATCATGCTAAAGTAGCTATAAAAATGTTTTGTACAAAATGCTTACTCCAAAAATTGAATGGGAACTGAAAAAATTAGTGTGTTAGATTTAGTGAAAATGTGCAGTTTGTATGGGAGGTGGTAGAAAGAGTGGGGCGATTAGAGTGATTTTTTTCAGAAATAACTAGGAATATTGTAAAATTGACATCCCTGAAATTTCAGACTAGTGCCATTTATACTTTTCAAGAAAATCGATTTTTTGTGAAGTTGTGAAACTGTGTCATATTGTATGGGAGGGGGTAGAAGCAGTGAAGCTAATCAAATTTTTTTTCTGATCTTAGTGCTAATACTAATTAAGTATTTATTACAAAATATGAGGTCAATAAATGTTATATGTTCTGAGAAAATCGTCTTAGAGCATTTCATGAAAAAGTGTAGTTTGTATGGGAGGGAGTGGAAGGAGAGGGATGAAGCAAATAATTTTTCTACTGTAGATTAATATTACTATGAAAATAGCATATCCGAAAATTCAGACTAATAGCTTTTATACTTTTCGAGTAAATCCGTTTATTGTCAAATTACGAAATTGTGTCATTTTGTATGGGAGGGGGTAGAAGGGGTGAAGCTAATAGTCTAAATTTTTTTGGGCTTACTAACAATTTCAAATAAATATTTGGTGCACAATTTTAGCTCTCTAAATTGTATACGCAATGAGTAAATTGGCTTAGAGTAATTCATGACAAGTACAGTTTGTATGGGAGGTGGTAGAAGGAGGGGGAGGATACGCATAATTTTCGTACGGTAGATTGATATTATCATAAAAGTAACATATACCAAATTTCAGGCCAATAGCTTTTATACTTTTCGTGCAAATCCGTTTATTGTCAAATTGCGCAATTGTGTCATTTTGTATGGGAGGGGGTAGAAGGGGTGGAGCGATTTGGCCCGTTCACGAACTTGACCTTACTTTTTTGTCAAAAAGGACGTGTACAAAATTTGAACTATCTAGCTCAACGCGTTCTCAAGCTAGAGCGCGCACAGACGGACGGACGGACGGACGGACGGACGGACATCCGGTTTTGAGATTTTTGAGTGATAATATTAATTTCTGTATTCATCATTTTTTTCTCCGAGCCTTAGTCCTTGGCGTTACAAACTTTAGAGCAAACTTATAATACTCTCAGATTTCATCTAGAGTATAAACATAAAAGGACTACGATTGTGCGTAAAGCCCAATCATACGATAATATAAATGAAATTAAAATTTTTGTGATGTTAAGGAGAGGAGAGCTGTCCGAGAGCTTTCCTGTGCGAACGGGTGTCAGACAAGGCTGCATATTATCACCAGCCCTGTTTCTGGTGGTAATAAATGACATCTTGAAAGCTGCACTGGAAGGTGGGGAAGGTAAAGGTGTTCAATGGAGACTATTTAACATCTTAAGTCACCTTGATTATGCTGATGACGTGTGTTTGCTTGCACATACCCGTTCGGACTTAGAGTCAAATGTTCGTAAGTGCAATGAGGCGGGACTGAAAATAAATGTGCGTAAAACCAAGTACATGCACATGGGTTCGAACGCAAGCACACCGATTGTTCTTAATGGACAGGATGTGGAAGAGGTGCAAGATTTTTGCTATCTCGGAAGCATTGTCAGCATGGACGGTGGAGCCGAAAAGGATGTTGAGACTCGGCTAAATAAAGCTCGCCAGGCCTTCGGTATCCTTTCCCCTTTCTGGAGGTTAAGAGAGATCTCCCTTCGCACGAAGCTGCGAGTTTTTGATGCATGCGTCTAATCTGTGTTGTTATATGGTTGTACTACGTGGAAAGTGACCGTTCGATTTACCAAGAAACTACAGACTTTCGTAAACCAATGCCTCCGACGCATTTTAGGAATATTCTGGCCAGAAGTGATCTCCAACGACGAACTTTGGAGTACAACTCGCCAGACTAAAATAGGTATTGAGATTCAACGGCGAAAGTGGCAGTGGATCGGTCATACTTTGAGGAAACCAGAGCAAAACATCGCAAAACAGGCTCTGGATTTGTTGAGTCCGTCGCCCGGAAAAAGAAAAAAAAATATATATCTAACATTTTTTTTTTTTGAAAATTTTCCCGCCTTCGATGCAAACATCGGATCATCGAAAAGGTTCGCCAACCCTGGGTCTTTTCGACATAACAACCGACCCAAAAAGAAAATACCGTTAGGATAGTTGCCGGCTGAAGAAAGAAAGAAAAAAGACGAAAACGGGGAATTCTGATTTGGTCGTCGGCACGCGGAGTTCGTGACGATTGACGAACATTTTTGTTAAACACCGCGATAATTCCTTTTTTTTTAACTCTTCGCGATATTTCCGAGCGGAAATTAATTAGTTTCAGCGCGATTGGGAAGCGAGAGCTTTTAAGTTGATTTTACGTGTTCAGAGTGAAATAAAACCGCGGCACGCAGTGAAAATGTTTTCACATTTTTCGGAATTCGGAAAGACGAGAAGAGATTTTCGTTAATTTGAAATAGAAAATTAAATTAAATGAATATCGAGATGAAACATAAAAAATTGTATAGAAATAGAAAATTAAATTAAATGAATAACGAGATGAATTATAAAAAACTTAAATAGAAAATTAAATTAAATAAATAATGAGATGAAATATAAAAATAAAAAAAAAATAATTAAAACAAAAAAAAAACAAAAAAGGACAACGACAGACGAAAACCGACAGAACAAACGGACGGACATATTAATAAACCTAACAAAAAAAAAAAAGGAAAAGGAATAAAAATTAATAACGCGGAAAGAAAAATGTTAATGCATGATTGGTAAGTTTTTTTTTTATTTTGCTTTAGTTGTTATTTTGATTACATTTTTTTAAATTGTTCCTTTTGAGGATAATTCTATATTCTTTTGTGACAAGATGATTAAAGACTGAAGAGCCCTTTTTATAAAATGAACCCGAGCGCTTAGCTCCTTTTTGCCCCGAACCTCGACATGGGGCCACGACAAACATGGTTTTTTTTTGTGGAAAGTCGTGGCTGAGGTAGGGAGGGCAGAGAGGGCGCTAAAAACCACGTTAGCGCCCTAACACAAATCGCGAAGTCGGCAACTCCATCGCTTCATGGTCTTTCACGACCACTGGGGAAAATTATCCCAATTTTCACCCTAACCCGGAGTAAGCCGACACGAAATTTTTGTTATACAGGCCATGGGTTTTATGGTCTGATTAAGGAACAAGTACCCCCCCACACTGCCGTAGCTAGTCCCGGCCGCCAGCAAGCGTGTCGCTTCCGTTCCTTATTCAGCCACCAATTCGGAAGTAGGAGGAATTGGCCCTTTCTTGTCCCGAACATTGACGTTTTCGTTTCCTTTCAGAATTATTTTGGCTTTAAGTCAAAATAATTCTTTCCGTCGGCCTAAATCATAACAAAATGGCGCCCAACGTGGGGCTAGCCACGCTAGGAGCACATAGCGTAGCTCATCAACACGCGCGAGTTGGAAAAATTCCGTGCAAAACGTTGATGAGCAAAAGGACTAAATTTCGTCGTTCTGCGACAGCACTTTCGCCTGATCGGCAACCAAAAGTCCATGCGCCAAGCTTTTCGGAGTTTCGTTGGCAATCGATCGGGTTGGTTTTGTATGAGGGCAGTGTGGAACTAACCTATTGACGAACCGTTTGGCAACCTTTGGGCGCCACTCGGTTCCATAGGTCAGGGAAACAGTGTCTTCATGCGAAATTGATTCGATGGTAGTTGACAGGTTGTAGTCTCTCGAGCCATTCCACTTTTGGTTCGTAGGCACCCATCTGAGTGCTGGGCATGCCTTGTCTTGGCGGGCATGTCGTCAGACAGATGGGAGAATGTTTGCGAATCATTGGTGAGTTTGGTGATAGAGATTATCACCGAAGCTTCGGAAAGTTCCTTAAATCCTTACCTTTCCTTTTAGAGTTCCTCTAACGTAGAGTTTTTCTTTTATTAACGTAAAGATTAATTTTTTTTTGATATAAAATTTTCATAAGTCTTCGGACAAAATATTTTCTTAGAGTTTTTTTTGATGATATTGTATTTGCTTTTCTCCCCAAAATTTTTTTTGAAACAGTTTTCTCGCGATCCAGATTTTCCCAGTGAGTCGGGAAAGAGCATGATCGGCTTCGTGATTTGCTGCAGTTGAGGGGAGGGGAAAGTGCGAATGCGTGAGGGTTCATTTTGATCATTCATTAAAGTCAAGTATACATACAATCAGTTAATATTCATTTGCTCATTCGTACATTTTTTTTTGCATTCATCTAACATTCACACAAGCATTTATCCATAAATTTAAAGTTCATTCATTTATGATTGGAAAATTCATTCGCTCATTTATTCGGAATTTCGTTCGTACATGACGCATTGGTTGATTATATTCAATCATTCATTATATCGTTCATTCGTTTTTTTTTCATAATACATACATTCAACTTTCATGCAATCACTTATCCATAAATTCGGAATTCATTCTTGTGCAATTTATTGAATTAATTATATATACAAACACTTAAACCTTCGTTATTCGTTCTTTCATGCATGTTATCCCATTCGTACTAACAATAACACAATTACTTTACGCTTACTTTTCGAATTTTTTTTTTTTTGTCGTTCATTCGTTCAGAATAGCATTCATTCGTTTAGTCTTAACGATTTTTCTTCAGCCATTCAACATACATACATTCGTAAACAAATGGGTTTTTTTTTTGAGACAATTATACTTTCAGTTATCTGATCGCTCAACTTGTTTACCCAGTCATTCTTTATACATTCACAAGTTTCCCAAAAATTTTATTAGTAGTTCGTTCAATCGTTCAGTCAGATTTTTATCCGTCTGGATGTATTGACGATTAACTTCAATCATTCAATTATTACGTATATTAAATATTTTCACTCGATCATTTATTATTAACGTCTTTCATTTTGTGTACAGACATTCAGATTCCCTATATCATTTAACCACACCTTTTGGTAGGCATTCGTCGACTGATCAATTCTTTCTTTCAGGGAGAGTTGGTTTTGTGTTTTTTTTGATCAGCCCCCTCATTTTCTCTTCTCGTTCATTCACCCAATCGTAGTTTTGCAGTCATTCTTACTCTATTTTGAGCCATGTCTTTAATTCATTCTTCAAAGGCAAACGTAGACGCTGTATGCTCAGCTTGTCAGGAGCAGATAGATCCGGTGAACGAAGTAGTCACCAAATGTAGTCATCGATTCCATAAGCATTGTTTGGAATCGTGGATAATAGACAACCATAACTGTCCGAATTGTCGTGGGCATTTGGGTCCTAGAGACTATTGGTCCATTCTGGATGTGGAGGGCGCGTCCGCCAAACTAGGCCCAGTGACACGCGGCAAAAAGAAGTCACAGGCCACAAACGCTCAAAAAGTTGGTATTTCGCCTGTGGGGTTAAATTTTGATGTGCCACACGAGACGGGAGGCGGACGAGCTTTCTACGCCCCGGACGGATCGATGGTCACTGGACCCAATCAACTGACTGAGCTAAATTTAAATTTACCGACGGGTAATGAAATACGAGAGACTGAGAAAAGAGTGAGATGGTCTGATGTTGGGGATGAACCGCCGATAGAGTCAATACCAGCGACGCCGTTAGTGTTGAGCTCTATGGATGATTTGGTGCGAATAATACGCACGGTGTTGCGTGAGGAACAGACTCAGCAACCGCCGAGCAGTAATAATATCAACGTAGAATTACCACCACCACCATCTTTAAATCGACATGATGCACTGGACGAACAGGTGCGAACTCGTGGCCGACTGGCCCGTGCGACCGCTCAGATCGGCGATCGCAATGGCAACGGCCCAAATTTAAGACACCGCAATCCAGGCAGTCCGATACGCCATTGGAGACTGCGTTTTAATGGAGAAAGCCATTCATTGCGAGCAGAAGAATTGGTCTTCAGGGCCGAAGCTCTTGCAATAGGAGATCTGGGCGGGCGCATGGACCTGTTGGCCCAGAATTTTCATCTATTGTTGGACGGTCGTCCAAACCAGTGGTATTGGCTCTGGAGGAGATCCAACTTAGAGACCCACTGGACTGATTTACGACTTGCTTTTCTCGAAGCTTGGGGAGAGAGTAGTGACGATTGGGAGGTGCGCAAGCAAATGCTAGGAAGACGTCAGGCACCAAATGAGCCATTCTTGCTTTATGAACAAGACATGACTGTACTCCGCACATTGCTGCCCACTCCTATGTCAGAAAGAGAATTCGTTGGAATCGTTCGAAGTAATTTATTAGCTAGTACGCAACAGCAAATGTGCTTTTACGAAGTACAAAATATGGCTCAGCTACGACATCTTGTGAAGCGTGTAGAGACTGTACGGAAGACTACACGAGCGAATTCTTGGCAATCGAACAGAGTCCACGAAATCATCGAAACCCAAGTGGAAGAGTTGGTAGATCCCGAAGTTGACGAGGTAGCTGGTTTGTCTAAGTCCTTGACGTGTTGGAACTGTAATAAGGAGGGACACGGCTATCGAGAATGTACTGAACCACCTAAAGGCATTTTCTGCTATGGATGTGGAAGGGCGGACGTGGTGAAGCCCAACTGTGTTCATTGCAAGGCGGGAAACGGCCGAAGGGACGGAAGGACAGCGGGTCCCTTTCGTCTGAACACTGTACCCCGATCGTAGAAAGAAACGTAGTACAGAAACCCCTTTCCGATTCCCCAATTTATTTAGAACCCCCGCATAAAAAAATTTCTACCAACTTTTCGACCCCCTTAAATAACCCTCCAAATTTTACCACTACACCTTCAACATTTTCTGAACCTGATTCCCATCCTTTTAAAGTAAAATCATCCTTACCTATTCCTCGGAATCTTATCACTTCGCAAGTCACTATTCTGAAAAGAGTAAATGATAATACGGAGTTGGCTGTTTCGCGACCTGAAAATGACCTTATCGTACCCGAAAATCTAAAACGAGATTCCCGCCATCCTTTCAAGCCTTATCATCTTCGACTAAAAGAGTATATGGAAGCTCGAGAGCGAATTTTTGCACCTACTTCAGTCACTAGCGGTGATCAAGTATCATCACTAGCGAGTGGATTCGGTCGTAGAAAGTCAATCTTACGCCTTCGTATGTTCTGGAGGATGGTGCGTGAAAAAAAGAAAGCGATTCTGTCTACCATCATTACCGAGCCGTTCGATATACGTCCGTACGCCATGGTATCCCTGTATGGAGTGGACGTTAAAGAACTCCTCGATAGTGGTGCGAGCATTAGTTGCCTTGGAGCAAATTCCCTACAACGCCTTCAAGATGCACAGGTGAGTTATCGACCAGTCTGTCAAGACGTGAAGACAGCTGATGGTGTTGCACAAAGAGTTTTGGGCACAGTAGTTACCGACATTACCTTTCGTGGTGCTACTAAAGCTATTACCTTATATATCGTGCCGAGCCTATCGCAGGAATTGTAACTTGGGGTAGATTTCTGGCGATCATTTCATCTAGCTCCTAACATCATCAGCGCGGTCGATATTCCCGATACTGCATCGCAACTAATTGCTCAGGATGCCCACCATTTAACGCCCTCAGATGTAAAGAGGTTGGAATTGGCAAAGTCCAAATTTCCATCATACGAAGAATACGGACTCGGTGTAACCAATGTCGTTGAACATAGTATAGACGTTGGGGATGCTAGTCCCATCAAACAAAGACATTATCCCGTTTCGCCTGCGATCCAAAATCTGTTGTATGACGAGATCGATCGTATGTTAGCACTTGGCGTTATAGAGACCAGCCAGAGTGCATGGAGTTCACCTGTGGTTCTTGTGAGGAAGCCAGGCAAGGTACGGTTATGCTTGGACTCGCGCAAAGTCAATGATGTGACGAAGAAGGATGCTTATCCATTACCACACATTGACGGTATCTTAAGTCGTTTGCCGCGAGCCAATTTTATAACCAGCCTAGACCTGAAAGATGCCTTTTGGCAGATTCCTCTCGAACAAAAATCTAGAGAATACACAGCGTTTACTATTCCTGGTCGGCCTCTATACCAATACACTCGCATGCCTTTTGGTTTATGCAACGCGCCGCAAAGGATGTGTCGTTTGATGGACAAAGTCATCCCACCCGAGCTGAAGGAGCAGGTATTCGTATATTTGGACGATCTGCTGTTGATTTCTGAGGATTTCGACTCACATCTGACTTTATTGAGCGAAGTCGCAGATTGTATAAGAAAAGCTGGCTTGACGATCAACGTCAGCAAGAGCAAGTTTTGTTTGAGAGAAGTGAAGTATCTCGGATACATCGTTGGAGATGGAGGCTTGAAGACAGACCCGAACAAAGTCTCAGCCATAGTCGATTACCCTTCGCCAAAGTCCGCACGTCAAGTTCGACGCTTTCTTGGTATGGCAGGCTGGTATCGACGATTCGTCCCCAACTTTGCTGCTACCGTATCACCGATCTCAGACACTCTAAAGAAGTCCAACCAGTTTGCTTGGACTACAGAGGCACAAACTTCCTTCCTAGTAGTGAAAGACTTGCTGACGAAAGCACCCGTTTTGATCAACCCAGATTTCAAGAGGCCTTTCGTAATACAATGCGATGCTAGTAAGTCAGGGGTGGGTAGCGTTCTCTTTCAGGAAAACGACGACGGATCAGAATCTCCAGTAGCGTATATGTCACAGAAGCTCACTTCCGCTCAGCGCAACTATAGCGTAACCGAACTTGAATGTTATGCAGCTGTGTTGAGCGTGAAAAAATTTCGAGCCTATGTAGAAGGAACTGCGTTCAAAGTCATCACGGATCATGCAAGTCTCAAATGGCTTATGTCGCAGAAAGACCTACAAGGACGGTTAGCGAGGTGGAGTCTGAAACTTCAAGGTTTCGACTTCGTAATCGAGCACCGACGAGGGAGCTTGAACGTTGTACCCGATGCCCTCTCTCGCGTATACGAAGAGGGACTAAATGCGCTGATCGACGTGGCACCGATCGTGGACATGAATTCTCCATAATTCTCTGGCAAAGAATACAAGGAATTGGTGTCCACGGTCGATGCGAACGCCGATCGGCTTCCTGACGTATGCGTGAGGGATGGTTTCGTGTATAAGCGGACAGAGCCTCACGTCGGTGACCCGATTGCGGAGGACAGGGCCTGGAAGTTATGGATTCCATCAAGCCTTATGTCAACTGCGATTGCTCAGGCGCACGAAGCAGACACTACGGTCCATGGTGGTTATGCTAAAACGCTAGAGCGAGTCAGACGATTTTTGTACTGGCCCGGGATGGCTACACAAGTACGTACCTACGTTCTGGCGTGTGACACTTGTAAAGAGACAAAGTCCCCGAACAGACCTCTACGAGCGCCTATGGCAGAACCGTTCCGGACAGATCAGCCATTCCAACACCTTTACATCGACGTATTGGGACCATATCCACGTACCAAACGGGGTAAAATCGCAATTCTTATCGTCTTGGACTATTTCACCAAATTCCCCCTTTTACACCCCTTGGGGAGAATTACTGCTGAAGAAATCACTAAATATCTGGAGGGGCAGGTCTTCCACATGTTTGGGACACCTGAGACGATCCTCTCCGATAACGGCTCTCAATTTAAGTCGAAAGTGTTCAACTCCATGCTAGACAAATACGGAGTTCAACACCTGTACACCCCGAACTACTCACCGCAAGCAAATGCATCGGAACGTGTCAATCAGTCCATCCTAGCCGGAATTCGAACATTCATCACTGATAACCAAACACGATGGGATGAGAGTCTAAGCAAAATAGGATGTGCCCTTCGGAGCTCACTCCACCAAGCCACTGGATTTTCTCCTTATCAGGTTTTGTTTGGGAATCATATGATGTTACACGGGAAGGACTACGAACTGCTGAAGCGTTTGCGAGCGTTGGGTGAGTCAAATGTACAGCTTCGACCTCGAGAGGGAATTCCTATCGTGAGACAGCTTGCACAGACGAAAATAAGGGTCGCACATGAGGACAGTAGCAGGCGTTATAATCTGCGTGCTGCTCAAACACAATTTCGTGTAGGACAAGAAGTATTCCGAAGAAACTTCTCCTTGTCCACAGCCGCGCAGAATTATAATGCCAAGCTGGCGAAAAAGTTCCTCAAGTGCAGGATTCGTCGTGTGCTTGGCAACTCACGATACGAATTGGAGGATGTTGGAGGCAAACGTGTGGGGATCTACCACTCCAAAGATCTCCGGCAGTGATTCTTGGAATACATCACTTATTGCCCGGCTCTCAGTCGTGAGCACGAGACACCTAGCGACGGCTTTTCTTAGTCGATTCGGCGCTGGAAATCAACGGCGAACCGCCTATGTTGTTGAGTCCGTCGCCCGGAAAAAGAAAAAAAAATATATATATCTAACATTTATTTTTTTTTTAAATTTTCCCGCCTTCGATGCAAACATCGGATCATCGAAAAGGTTCGCCAACCCTGGGTCTTTTCGACATAACAACCGACCCAAAAAGAAAATACCGTTAGGATAGTTGCCGGCTGAAGAAAGAAAGAAAAAAGACGAAAACGGGGAGTTCTGATTTGGTCGTCGGCACGCGGAGTTCGTGACGATTGACGAACATTTTTGTTAAACACCGCGATAATTCCTTTTTTTTTAACTCTTCGCGATATTTCCAAGCGGAAATTAATTAGTTTCAGCGCGATTGGGAAGCGAGAGCTTTTAAGTTGATTTTACGTGTTCAAAGTGAAATAAAACCGCGGCACGCAGTGAAAATGTTTTCACATTTTTCGGAATTCGGAAAGACGAGAAGAGATTTTCGTTAATTTGAAATAGAAAATTAAATTAAATGAATATCGAGATGAAACATAAAAAATTGTATAGAAATAGAAAATTAAATTAAATGAATAACGAGATGAATTATAAAAAACTTAAATAGAAAATTAAATTAAATAAATAATGAGATGAAATATAAAAATAAAAAAAAAATAATTAAAACAAAAAAAAAACAAAAAAGGACAACGACAGACGAAAACCGACAGAACAAACGGACGGACATATTAATAAACCTAACAAAAAAAAAAAAGGAAAAGGAATAAAAATTAATAACGCGGAAAGAAAAATGTTAATGCATGATTGGTAAGTTTTTTTTTTATTTTGCTTTAGTTGTTATTTTGATTACATTTTTTTAAATTGTTCCTTTTGAGGATAATTCTATATTCTTTTGTGACAAGATGATTAAAGGCTGAAGAGCCCTTTTTATAAAATGAACCCGAGCGCTTAGCTCCTTTTTGCCCCGAACCTCGACATGGGGCCACGACAAACATGGTTTTTTTTTGTGGAAAGTCGTGGCTGAGGTAGGGAGGGCAGAGAGGGCGCTAAAAACCACCTTAGCGCCCTAACACAAATCGCGAAGTCGGCAACTCCATCGCTTCATGGTCTTTCACGACCACTGGGGAAAATTATCCCAATTTTCACCCTAACCCGGAGTAAGCCGACACGAAATTTTTGTTATACAGGCCATGGGTTTTATGGTCTGATTAAGGAACAAGTACCCCCCCACACTGCCGTAGCTAGTCCCGGCCGCCAGCAAGCGTGTCGCTTCCGTTCCTTATTCAGCCACCAATTCGGAAGTAGGAGGAATTGGCCCTTTCTTGTCCCGAACATTGACGTTTTCGTTTCCTTTCAGAATTATTTTGGCCTTAAGTCAAAATAATTCTTTCCGTCGGCCTAAATCATAACAGATTATAACCCTCAAGGAAGACGTCGAGTTGGTCGACCATGTAACACATGGAACCGAGCAGTTGAGCAGGAGGCCAGAGGAATAAACAAGTCCTGGCAACAGCTTAAAGCCGATGCGCAGGATCGCGCCTTGTGGAAGAGAGTTGTTTCTGTCCTATGCCCCTATGTCTTAACAGGAATTAGAATTAGAAGAAATTTTGTATGGGGAGTGGTAGAAAGGGTGACAGTACTGAACTAATTTATTTCACATCATGCGAGAGTAGCTATAAGAATTTTTTGTACCAAATTTAAGCTTGAAAAATTGAATAGTTACTGAGAAGCTTAGTGCATTGGATTTAATGAAATTGTGCTATTTGTATGGGAGGTGGTTGAAGGAGTGGGGGTTTTTGGTGATTTTTCGACAAACAACTATAATCCTAATGAAATTGATACTTTTTAAATATTAGATCAGTAACATTCACACTTTTGAAGAAAATCGAATTATTAAAAGTTGTGGGATTGGTTTGGTGAATGTTTTCACAGTGCATTTCGAATTAAAAGAAAAGATTTTCAGATTCTACACTGTTACGCTTTATTATTCGTGACGTTTCGGTCTCTGCTGAGATCTTTATCAAACCAGATACAGTCATCAGCGATCGCGGAACATGCAATGAAAGAGGACCATACAATCGATTTCGACAATGTGCAAATTCTGGCCAGGACAAATCAATATTATCAACGAATAGTACGAGAAGCTTCTCGTAACAGTGTAGAATCCGGAAATCTTTTCTTTCAAGTTGTGGAATTGTGTCACATTGTATGGGAGGGGGTAGATGCAGTGAAGTTAATCGGTTAATTTTTTTCCCGATATTAATAATAATGCTTATTAAGGATTTGATACATAATTTTAGCTCGATGAAAGTTATACGTATTGAGAAAATTGGTGTAGAGTATTTCATGAAAAAGTGCAGTTTGTATGGGAGGTGGTGGAAGGAGTGAGGGGTTCTTGGTAGTTTTTTGATAAGCTACTACAATCATCATGCAGTTGATACATTTTAAATTTCAGATTAGTAACATTCACACTTTCCAAGAAAATCAAGTTTTTGAAAAGTCGCGGAATCGTGTCACATTGTACGGGAGGGGTTTAGAAGGAGTTATGATAATCGGTTAATTTTTTACCGATATTTATAATAATGCCAATTAAGGATTTGGTACAAAATTTTAGCTCGATGGAAGTTATTCGTACTGAGAAAATTGGTGTATAGTATTTAATGAAAAAGTGTAGTTTGTATGGGAGGTGGTGGAAGGAGTGGGGGATTCAAATAATTTGTAAACTAAAAGATTGCATTTGTAATAGAATTAATATATTTTAAACTTAAAATTGATAGCTCTTATACTTTTGAAAAAAATCGATTATTACATATTTTTGAAAATGTGTCACTTTGTATGGAGGGGGTAGAAGGCGTGAGGGGAGTGATACAAAACCAAAAGCAGATTACATCTCGGAGCATACCTAATAAACCGTAAAAGTTTCGTTACAATCGACTCAGCCGTTTTTGCGTGAAAGCCGGACAGACAGACAGATAAACAGACAGACAGACAGATAAACGGACAGACAGACAGACAGATAGACGTACACACAGAGAAGAATTTTAAAAACGCGTGTTTCTGCTTAGTTATTGCTAAAATAAGGCAAAAACTAACTTATAGCCATTACTAAACAAATAACAGACAGACACTACAATTATATTAATATGTATAGATTCTTTCTTGAATAATTCCTAACTATTTCTACCATTCTTATTATCCTATATTATGGTTGCAGTTTCTTGCACCACCACTTGTAGGCTTTTCCCATCATATATTTATAAAACTTTTTATTCGAAAAGACTAAAACCGTATAAAGTCACTATCAAAAATGAAAACTAATACCAGTTAAAATTATAACCAAATCAAATTAAAATTAAAATCAAAACCACAAATTTAAAATTTAAAAATCATAAATTTAAATTTCAAAATTACCTGCAGTCCTTCTGTCGATCTAAGTCACTATGACTACATTCCACACCTTGTTGAATTGCGTCTTCTCAGTATGAAATGAATTCTGTTTTCATATCCTAACTGAATATTTTTTGATCGACACCTTGTTGTGTGTGACGAGTTTGGCGCGCCCTGCAGCAACACCAACACCCCTGCTACACACCGTGGACACCTACCTATCGAACGAAGAATACCTAGCCAGTATCGCAACCTCGCACAGGCTGTGACATTTGTAAGGTTTTATAATAAATTTTACGTAAATTTATTTCTCCTCCCTTACGTAAATTTCCCCGCCGTTACGTTCAGACAGAAGAAAATTTTTTTTTGGCGGACAGAGCTCGGCGTGTTCAGGTAAATTGATCGTCGGGAAAAGAAAAAGCGAAAAATTGTGCAGAAAAAGCTGGCGGCGGAAAATGAAAACGACAAATAAAAAGGTGATGGAAATCTTGTGATTCGTAAAAATAAAAAGAAAAATTTTGATTGAATCACCAAATTAGATTTTTAAAAAAAAACCGGTACAAAGCTAGCGCGCTAGCACTTCACACTTGGCACTTCACACTTAACACTTCACACTTCATACTTGGCACTTCACACTTAGCACTTCACACTTCACACTTGGCACTTCACACTTAGCACTTCACACTTGGCACTTCACACTTAGCACTTCACACTTCACACTTAGCACTTCATGAGGGTCTGAAGGAAGATCATCTGGTGATTGGTGTTGTACGCGGGGAAACAGCATAAATTGAAGGACAACTCTTCGTTTTAATCGAATGGCTTTTAATAAGCTAGAAAAACATTTATAAGTATTAATTAGCTTTCAGAGAGTGAAAAGAAATATGTTAGGAAAAAAAAATATAATTTAAACTCTATCATAAATTTGATCTAAACCATAAGTTAAAAATAATAAATTCGTGAAGGCACTTAGCAAATAGTCTTAGTGCTAGATAAATTTCCCTTTTACTTGGATAGGCTTCATAATAACTCTAAATTTAAAACAAAAATAATAAGTAGACATTTAATATTAGAAATTGATTCAGTCCTAACAAAAAAAGTTAAACAGTGTCTAAGAAAACAATTGTAATCATGTGTAGCGCATCTGTGAAATAACAACTTTTTCTCCAAGTTTCTCGCATTATGTGAATGATTTATTACTGACGAAAACTAACCCCAATTAAGTGTAATTTGATGCAATTTAATTCATTTTTAATAAAATTTTCTGCATAAACTTTGGTATACAAGTGAAAAACTGCAAATTTTCGTTGCCTCCAAACATCAAAAAAGCGGGCTGTCAACCAGCAAAGTTGCTTCTCGTAAACAAATTACTACTTGTGCGATTATTTCGAAATCAATTTGGGCTTAATCGTCATAGGCGTTCTGGATCGGAAAGCAGCCGGTGTGGAGACAGAAACGTCCTTGTCGTGGTATCGAGTGTACAGAGAAATCTGACTCCGGAATTTAATCGACTACATTCCGTGAGGACTCGGACTACTTGGAAAAGCACAGTCAAACGTAATAATATTGATGTCCTGCAAACAATGGAATAAGAAATCAGCGAACCAACAGAAGGGAAAGAGGAGCTGCAACCACATCTAACACCTGTAACAAAAAGATTGAGACAAAACTAACACTATTTTTTTCATGGATAAAAGCATTTTTTTTTTACTTTTAAATTTGAAATTATTAAAACAAAATATTTTGAGAAAAAAAATTAAGCAATAGATAATTGCCCATTGTCCTCAATTTTTCGCAATTTATATTTCACTTTACACATTATAGGCTGGATGACACTAACGTCAACTTTTTTAGTGAAAAGTTGATTCGCCGACGCAACTGCTTTTCATTATCTGCTCGCCATCCATCTTTGTACACTTGAGCACTTAGCAATGCCCAAAAGTTCTCTATAGGCCGTGCTTGAGGAACGTTCGGAGGATTATCTTCCCTCGGTACGAATTTAATGCTCTTCGCTTTGAGCCAGTCGGTTGTCTTTTTAGCATAATGCAATGCCTTCTATAGTAGAAAGCCGAGTAACTGAATCCAACAACAACACGTTGGAGTCATAACAAACATTACAGTTCCATACAAATTCGAGTGCTTTTGTATGGAGCAGACACGGCGGGCTTCGTAAGAATCGCGTTTATTCTTAAATGCAGTGTTAATGATAGTTCAGCTTTCTAAGGTACTTTATTGATAATGCTCGGCATGTAATTATGACATGTTGATATTAGTGCAATGGATTTTTAATTGAAAAAAGTGCGATCAAAGTTAAATCTCGGCTTCTCACACCGAAGAAAATCTGTCACTCATATTGTGCAGAGTTCTCCGGTTAATTTTCACACAGAAAATTGTAGAATTTTAGTTATTACGAAAAAGTGTGCACTCGCGTAATATTTTCGTGCTTAATTTGAACTAATTATGCTCTTTTTTTGTTTTCGGCAAAACGTGTTTTTACGACAAGTTTGTAGAAAAATAAGGTGGTCTTGTGAAATGGAAAAATCCATGACGTCATACCCACTGGAGTCATTCAAGATGGCCGCTACGTCAGTTCTGCCCAGATTGAGATGTAGAAAGCATTGCATAATGACAAGATGCTAGGCCCTGCTAAAATATTGCATCACCTGCAGAATGTTTTTCCTCGATGAAGTTTAACAATTTTGGCAAGCATTTTTCAATATAATGGTCTGCGTTGAGCGATTGCCCTCGACCAGTGCCAATAAAAGTTTCGAAACACCATGTTTGGAAATTGCACACCACACTAAAATTTTCGACTCAAATTTGGCAACGCCCCGATATTTTAAGTTGTCTGGAGATGAGGCAAAATTGTTAGTGTAAAAACCTCGGTTTTCTGCCAAAGTTGTGTTCCCAAAACTAAAATATTTTTCGTCGTCCATAACGATTTTTTTTCTACTTTTGAAATGCTTCAACCGCAAAGCACAGCCACATTTGGACATTTTTTCAAGTTGCTTTTGGGAATATTTTGGTGTTTTCTTTCTCTTTATATACGGGACATTATTTTCCCTTAAGCAACGTTGAATGGTCATGTGCGATACATGAAATTTGCGGGCCATTGTCTGCGTGGACACACCAATCTTGTTTTTCATTTTTTCTATCACTTTCTCACCCTGTTCATCACTTAAAACTCTAGGTCGTCCAGTTGACTTCTTATTTACGAACTCTTCACCACTTTTACAAGCTTTTATAGCACGATATATTGTTGCACGGCTTATATTTTTGTCTTTAAACTTTTCGCAAATTTCCCAATTTGACAACGTTCTAACCAAAGAAAAAACTTCTGCCCGCAGTTTTAATTTTTCACTCATTTTACTTTATTATTGTAATAATAAAGTGTTGTGATCGACACAAAAAAAAAATTGCTACCCTGAAATTTTGTTTTTTCGCGTTTCATGACTCAATTAGCCTAAAAACAAAAATCCGTCCCGCCGTACGCCGTCTGCTGTACATATGGACTCATATCTACGAGACCGTTAAAAGTTCGTTTTTGGGTGGATTGTTGATTGGGTAAGTGAGCTCTATTTTCTAAATTTTGGGGGGTGTTAGGTGGAAGGAGGAGAATACACTTCCATCACGAATGCAGATAGGAAGTTGAAAATCAGTAGAGATATAGAGAGGGTTTTGGGAGAAACTTTAAAAACAATTTAATTTTTTTATCCATTGGCGTCCGAATATAAAAACAAATTGTCGGGCGAATTTTTTTTTCAAATAATTATATCTTCGGAATTACTTATCGTAAAAAATTCATATTTTGGGACCATTAAGGTGGCATATAGTTCCAACGGAATCAGCTTAGAGAGTGGCTAATTATTGTAAGGAGGAGGGTCAGGGGGGTGCAAGGAAAAACACTTAAAAATGAATATCTCAACTATCTCTTAAGGTATGTAATTGAAACTTGAAACATGTATTAAACTATACTAGGAAAATACAACAAAACTATAAAATGTTGAAATAATAGTAGTGGGGGAAATGAGAAGCATTTCAAAAATGGCGCACTTTTCAAAATTACAAATCCTTATATCTCAAAAAAGAATACAGATATCAAATCGAAAATTTGTTAGATTGTAGAACTACATAGTCCTTAATTTTGGTAAAAATTTTAATTTGGGAAGTATAAGGGGAAGAAGGTGATAAGCAAAAATGTCGAAAATTTTGAGTCATTTTTTTAGGGCTTTGGTGAAAGGTACAAAGATTAAATTTTGCATGTGGATACATCTATTTGATATACATAGAAAAATAATAATAGCTTTTTCCATAATTGCTATAAACTGACCACCCCGGTCTAACGTGCACAAGGTGCATTGAAAAAAACACATTAACTGCAAATTTTTAAATGAAATTTTAAGGTAGAAGCTTGAAAATTTTGCGAAATGCATTTAAAAAAATTCCTAAATATACGAAATATTAATTGGCCGAAAACCCTTAAAACTTCTACCCCCTCCCATACAAAATTATTTTTTCGACCATTTGTAAGAAATCAATTATCACTTAACTATTAAAAGCTATCAATTTGAAATTATGCACAAAAATTTTTAAAAATAGTTGAAATAAAATTGCGTCAAAAGTTTTGAGATCGCGCCTGTCCTTCTCCCCCCTACCATACAGAAATATGATTTCGACCATTATTAAAAAATCAATTATCACCTAACTATTTAAAGCTATCAATCAAAAATTTTGCTTAAGAACTTTTAAAAATAGTTTTTTTTTTTTTTTTTTTTTAAGGGACCGAACACAGCTTAGGGGGCTACCCTATAATGCAATGCACAGCTGTGTCAGTATAGGAGTTGGAGAAAAAGGAAAAAAAACCAAAAAACTGAAGTTGAGTCAATTAAATTCGGGTGGGGAAAGACGAAAGTGACGGTGTATATTGAATTTGAAGCACTGGAGGTTGTAATCATTGGGAAACACTTTGGCTGGCAATGCGTTCCACAGTCTTGATGTTCGGGAAATGAATGTCTGCCTAAATTTCACTGTACGAGAAGGCATGAGTTTAACGGTGTACTTGTGAGCGCGTTCAGCTTGACGAGTATCACGGGGGAAATTATAGATTGGAGGAATGAGTGCGCTTAATTCCGCACTGCATTTACCATGGAAGTAGCGATAGTAAATGCTGAGTACTCCGACATTTCTGCAATGCTCGAGAGAATCGATAGAAGACGTGATGGTTTCGTCTCCAATCAGTCGGAACGCATGTTTTTGAATACGGTCGAGCAACGCGAGGTGTGATTTGGGTGCCCCAGCCCAAACATGCGAATTGTACTCTAAACGTGGTCTAATGTATGCCTTATAGATGGTTGCTAGGTCGTTCGGCGTGAAATACTTTTTGCACTTTCGGAGAACACCAAGACGTTTCGAGGCGTCGAGGGCAACATCAAAGATGTGCTGTGCCCAATTCAGGTGGTCATTAATTTTAACGCCAAGAAGTGTGAAGTTATCCGAGGTGCATAGTAAGTTGAGATCCGAGTTCAGCGAACGGAATAACTCCACGCGATTGGAAGCAATAGAATGCTTGTGAGATTCCGCAGCAGAGTTAAATTCATAGGTGTTATCTAAAGTACTGTCATCCGCAAAACTATGGATTGGATTGAGAGTGGACGACAGAAGGTCGTTGATAAAAACTAGGAATAGAGTCGGAGATAAAACAGAGCCTTGAGGGACGCCGGAATCTATTGGGAAAGAGGAAGAAGTAACGCCATCTAGTACTACTCGTATAGTGCGTTCAGAAAGAAAACTCTCAATCCATTGAACAAGGGTAGCATTAAGACCTATAGCCCTAAGCTTAACTTTGAGACATTCATGCCAAACTCTGTCAAAAGCTTTTGCAATGTCAAGTGCAAGAACTTGACCTTCGCCGTGTTTATGTAAGCACGAGTTCCAACGTTCTGTCAAGT
The DNA here is from genome assembly GCA_963669355.1 of Chorisops tibialis. Classification (NCBI taxonomy): domain Eukaryota; kingdom Metazoa; phylum Arthropoda; class Insecta; order Diptera; family Stratiomyidae; genus Chorisops; species Chorisops tibialis. Next base: position 130,251,856 of record OY770263.1, read on the forward strand.
AGACCAAAAGATCTCCCGTCGACCTTCCAGAACGGAACCCATACTGACGATCATGGATTAGATGATTATCCTCGAGATATTCAACAATTTTGCGATTGACAGCAGTTTCCATTACTTTCGAGAGCACTGAAGTAATGGCTATTGGGCGGTAGTTTGCGGGGTTCGCTTTGTTTCCTTTCTTTGGGATTGGCTGAACATTCGCAACTTTCCACAAACGTGGAAAGCACCCAGAAGAGTAGGAAAGATAAAAAAGATTGCGAAGAGGTTTAGCTAAAGAAGAGGAACACATTTTAAGGGTAATGGGGGGAATACCATCCGGACCAGCGGATTTGTGAATATTGAGCTCTTGAAGGATCCTAGAAATAAGTCTCGTGCGAAAATGCAATTTACGTAGTGAGAAACCCGAATCACTTATAGAGGGGGGCGATTGGTTTGAAGGTGGAAGGCGTGAGTTTCTAGCGAAACTTGCTGCTAGTAAGTTAGCTTTTTCGACAGGATCAATAACGGTACGGTCGCCATCAACAAGAGGTGGTATAGAAGAAGAAATGAAATTGTTATTGACCGTTTTGACGAATGACCAGTAAGATCTCGAGCCTTTAGGGCACTGAAGGATCTTCCGTCGAAGTTTTTGGTCATGCTCAAATTTAACACGATTGAGGATGGATTTGCAGGCATTTCTTGACACATTGAAGAGTTCTCTGTTGGCATGTGTTTTGTTGCCTTTAAAAGTTTGAAATGCTTGTTTCTTGGCCTGAATTGCATCGAGACATTCTTTGTTGAACCAAGAGTCCTTCGACGGTCTAACTCTTTTACGACTGGAAGGTATGTAGAGCTTCATACCTTTCAGGATAATCTCGGTGACAAGTCTACAAGCTTCATCGCTGTCATTGAAATCAAAGCACAATTTCCAATTAAAGGCATTGAAGAAGTCATTTAGCGCCCCCCAATTTGCTCTTTTGAAATGCCAAATATTTCTTCGGGGTGCCTTTATTGTCAGAGGTGTAAGTGCTGCAACTGGAAATTGTGCACGAATCAAAAAATGGTCCGTATTTCCAATTGGCGATGGTGATAGAACAGAGACAGAATATTTCTCTGGGTGGCTGGTGAGAAAAAGGTCAAGAAGGTTGGAAAAATGTCCTGCAACATCTGGTAGACGAGTAGGTTCATCTACCAGCTGTGTTAGATCGTTTAAAGAAGCAAAAAGCTCAGTATCACGCCCCTCCTGGTCCGTAGTAGAGGAATGTTTAAGCCAGGCAATGTTATGAACATTAAAATCGCCCGCGATAACGATTTCAGCGTCAGGGTTTGCAGTGTTTATTGACTGGATAGATTCAGTTAACCCATCCAGTTCAAATAAAGTGTTCGCTGCAGTCATTGCTGGGCTTCTATACACATAACAGAAGTACATGACATGTCTTTGGATCAGCAATTTTATCCAGATATAATTAAATTCTGGATTGGAGCAGGTCCCTAAATAGGGAACTAATTGGAAAGACACATCATCGCGGATGTAGAGTGCGACACCCCGTTGGCGAAAAAATGCGGGAATAAGGTGATAACCGGGAACAGAATAAAACTGTTCACTTCCCGGTAACACCTTGCATTCGCCAAGTGCTAGTATATCCGGTCTTTCGGTTTGGGTATGGATATACAGCGAGAGATAGGCAGAGTTCAGTCCACGAACATTAATTTGATCGATAGTGAAACTACCCATGATCAACAAGACTCTGGGACCGAAAAAAAAACAAAAGATAATTGCAAAATCGTGCAGCCAAGAAAAAGTAAACAAAAAAATGGGATAGAGGAGAAAACACAAAGCAGAGAAAAAGCAAAAAATAAAATACCTACGACAATGTACATAAAGATTTAACTATTAAATTTTGCTAGGACATTAAAAGTAAAATTGGCTAATACGGAAACAAAAATAAATTAGATTAAAAAAGAAAAAAAAAAAAAAAAAATTTATGTAAAATTACCTAGGAAAATAAAAGAAAAAAAAAATTGTGCTAAAAAAATTTGTCTAGGGCAACAACAACAAAAAAAAATACATCTAATTCTACTATTATTAAACCATAAAATAAATAAAAAAAATCAAATAAAAAGAAACAATACTAAGGTAACACCAAAATGGAAACAAACACAAACAGAAATGACTACAAAAACAATTAAGCCAGTTCGCAATCAGCAGCGTTAAACTGTTACCCATGCAGTTCTATGCCTTAGCATGGGCAACAACAAAACACTGCAGACTCCGGACTAACTGATACTTAGCTTCGATTGTTACATGATGCCGACGCGCGCATGATGAAAATCATGAATTATATTTAGGTATAATTTTTAGCACAGCACAAAATCACACTGCACCAGACTTTATATTAAAGCAAAGTAAGTTAAATAAAAACAACAACAAAACAAATTAAAATTGAGTTAAAAAAAAAAAAACAATAGCAAAACGAATTAAAACGGAAATTAAAAAAAAAAATAAATAAAAATTAAACCAAATGGCTCGGAGCGCGTCTGCACTCGATCACTGTGCAATGTCTACTGTGGAAACAAAATTGCGTCAAAAGTCTTGAAATCACTTTTGCCCTTCTACCCCCTCCCATACAAAAGTATGATTTCGACCAATTTCATTAAATCAATTACTAACCAACAAATTAAAAGCTATGAACTCGAAATTTTGTACAAGCACCTTACAAGAGAAATGAAATAAAACTGCATCACAAATTTTATGATTCTCTTACCCGCTCTACCACCTCCCATACAAATCTTCGGTTTCGCAACTTCGTCTATAGAACACATTCTATACAGAGAATATTGGACGTGATTCAAGCAATCAATTAAAAAGCTATTAACATCCACCCACCTTTACTATTACCCCTACTCCTCCCTTCATAAAAACCCAGACTTGCAAAAACGAATGAAATATTGTTAAATAGATAACAGCCCTGCTCAAGAACTCCCTTTCACTTAGTCTTCCCTAACCGCTCTAACCTGCATATTGACTTTCAGCTCATCCGCAACTTGTCCCAAGAATAATAAAGTTTCGCCCGACTTATTGACAGTTTATTGAAACGTTATTTCAAGCAATGAGATAATCAAGCTTGCCAGCAGATCGAAAAGACGTTATCGCCAGCACAAAAAAGGCAATGAAAAGAGGCTGAATCTTTTCTACAACATGTTGGGAAGTGGTAACAAAAGGGCTAAAATCGTAAGCAAAAGCGTAGTGCATAGACCTGCAACAGAGGCTCAGCCCTCCACGTCAGGTACTAGCTACAGAGACGCAGTTAAAAGAATCAGGATCGGTATTATACATACCGATCATCCTCATAAGATCCTTACAGCGGAGCAGCTAGCCACTATTCAAGAAAGTATACTAAAAGAGATTCTCAAAGCGGCAAAAGAGGAGATAATTCCACAATTTGGTGGACTCAGCCTTAAGCCGGGATGGATGCTGATCATTTGCCTTGATGAACAAACGGCAGCATGGTTGGAAAAAACAGCAGAAGGCATCAAGCCGGACGAGTCCACGAACTTCAGGGCAGTCCGGGAGGAGAATATCCCGCGATTAGAAATAATCACGGGATATTTTCCTCTTGTGATAAAGACATCAGAGGAATCACACTATCTGGGGAAGCAGTGATATAAACAAAAGAGGTGAGTCACTTTTGGAGTATCTTACTACTAACAACCTAGACGTAATAAATAAAGGTAACACACCGACTTTCATAAACTCAGTTAGGCAGGAAATACTTGACCTAACCATAACAAGCCCCTGCCTGGCTAACAAGTGCAAAAATTGGCACGTATCAAATGAAGCCTCATTATCAGATCAAAGGCATATCTGTTTTGGTATTGAGACTTCATTTGAATATATCGGACAATACAGAAACCCTAAACGCACCAACTGGAATCTGTACCAGGCAGTCCTAGAATTTGAACTAGGTATCGAAGAACAATCAATAAGCAGCCCAGGCTGCATTGATAAAATCACGAACAAACTCGTAAACAATATAATTAATGCTTACGAACAAAGTTGTCCTGTTCTACAAAAAAAGGGCCAAACAAACACCTTGGTGGAACGATGAACTAGCCGCAAAACGCAAGCAAACTAGGAAATTGTTCAACAGAGCAAAGACCTTCGGGAACTGGGACGAATACAGAGAGTCTCTAACCGAATATAACAATCTTCTAAAAAAGTTGAAAAAAGAGTCTTGCAGAAGATTCTGTGAAGAGATAGATGATCTCCCAACGGCCTCAAGACTCCAAAAGGTGTTATTAAAAGACACCCCGATAAATATCGGACTTTTGGAGAGACCGGAAGGGTCCTTTACTAAAAGCGGTATGGAAACCCTTGAGGTGTTATTGGCAACACATTTCCCAGGGTGCAAAATAATAAACAATAATGAGGATTTAGAGGCGGAGTAAAGGACATATCATCAAACTCCGCACAGCAAAAGCATTGCTGGTAAAATCTTCACTCCGGAAAAGATCAGATGGGCGATCAACACCTTTAAGCCCTACAAAGTAGCCGAAGTAGATAAAATATTCCCCGCATTACTGCAGAAGGGGTTAGAGATCTTAATGCCAATAATGATAAGGATTTTTAAAGCCAGCTTTATTTGGGGATACATCCCAAAATTTGGAGGAAAGCGAGGGTGGTATATGTACCGAAGGCAGAGAATCGTCCCATTGATCAGCCTAAGTCATATCGTCCTATAAGCCTTACCTCCTTCTTCGTCAAAACGATGGAGAAGTTAGTGGACATACACATAAGAACAGGACCTAACAAGGTTCGTCTTAATACTAATCAACATGCCTACGAAAACAACAGAGTCAGCTCTTCACGGTTTGGTAAGACAAAACGAAAAGGCAAAAGACTATAAATAAATTGCACTTTGCGCATTCCTAGATATAGAAGGAGCATTTGACAATACTCCCCATGAAGCCATAATAGCGGCGGCTAGGAAAAAGGGTTTGGAAACGGCCACGATTAGATGGTAACATGCCATGCTAAGGAGCCGAATGACAACCATGGATCTAGGTGATAGCACATTGACTGCACAGACCTATAGAGGCTGTCCCCAAGGTGGGGTACTATCTCCACTTCTGCGGTCAATTGTAGTAGATGAACTCCTAGACCGTCTAACAGAACAGCGATACGAGGCTATAGGATATGCCGATGACCTCGTCATTATCATTAGAGGTAAACATGATTTAATTTTATCGGAAAGAATACAATCAGCCTTAGAAGTGATAATGAACTGGTGTCAGTCTAAGAACTTGAACATAAACCCAAGTAAGACTGAGTTAGTACCATTTACAAATAGAAGGAAAATGTACATCATATCCCTGCAATAAATGGAACAATAATACCCTTTTCAGATGAGGTAAAATATCTAGGTGTCATACTGGAGAGCAAACTCAACTGGAACAAACATATATAATGGACTCATACCAAAGCACTAAAGGTATTTTGGGCCTGTAAAAGTTTATTTGGCAGAAAATGGGGAGTAAAGCCCAAAATGATTTACTGGTGCTACAGAACAATCATTCTTCCAATAGTCACATACGGATCAACGATATGGTGGACTAAAACTTTACAAAGGAAAGCACAGCTTACGCTACAAAAAATCCAAAGGCTAGCTTGTCTTGGTATCATAGGAGCTATGAAAACCTGTCCTACAGCGGCAATGGAAATGATCCTTAACATCCCTCCGATACATCCAAAAAAAAAAGGAAGCTATCAAAGGGGTGTTACGCATACAGAGGGAAAACAATTACAAACCACGGGATTTTAGAGGCCACCTCAAAATCCTAAGAAACCCAAAATTGGAGGTTCTAACCTCTACATTATCGGACGCTATACCGACAAAATTTAACTTTGAAACCCCCTTCAAAGCTATAATCAGAGAACGCAAGGACTGGCAATCCACGCTATCTGAAAATGGAAGAGGGATCAACCATCTGGTATACAGATGGTTCGCGCACCTCTGAGGGGACAGGAGCCGGAGTCAAAGGTCCTAACTTCTCGGTTTCAAAACCAGTCGGCAAAGAAGCCATAATCTTCCAGGCTGAACTAATTGCAATGGAGCTATGTATTCAAGAGAATATAAGGAGAGCTCATCGCAATAAATCAATTTATATCCTATCGGATAGTCAGGCGGTTCTCAAAGCCCTAGCATCCAATAAACACGGATCGAGGTTAGTTTGGGATTGTCTTCAAGACCTATTCATTCTGGTGAAAAGGAACGACGTAACCTTAATGTGGGTACCAGGACATATGGGAATTGAGGGTAACGAAGAGGCTAATCGCCTTGCAAAAAACGGCGCGGAAAAAAACTTTATTGGTCCAGAGCCATTCTGCGGAAAATCAAGAGAGCATCATAACTCTATAGTTAGGAAGTGAGTTGAACAAGAACACAAAATTTACTGGAATAGACTTCCAGGATTATCAACCTCAAAAAAACTAATTCTACCACAAAAACATAACAGGGCTACGATTGCGCGTAAAGCGCAATCTTACGATACTCTAGATGAAATAGAATTTTTTGTGATCCCAAGAAATTTTGTATGGGGAGTGTTAGAAGGGATGATAGCATTGAACTAATTTTTTCGACATCATGCTAAAGTAGCTATGAAAATGTTTTATACAAAATGCTTACTCCAAAAACTGAATGGGAACTGAGAAAATTAGTGAGTTTGATTTAGTGAAATTGTGCAGTTTGTATGGGAGGTGGTAGAAAGAGTGGGGGGATTTTAATGATTTTTTCAGAAATAACTAGGAATATTATAAAATTGGCATTCCTTAAATTTCAGACTAGTGCCATTCATACTTTTCAAGAAAATCGAATTTTTGTGAAGTTGTGAAACTGTTTCATATTGTATGGGAGGGGGTAGAAGTAGTAGCAAATCAAACATTTTTTTTCTCGTCTTAGTAATAATATTAATTAAATATTTATTACAAAATATGAGCTCAACAAATGTTATATGTTCTGAGAAAATCGGCTTAGAGCATTTCAGGAAAAAGTGTAGTTTGTATGGGAGGGGGTGGAAGGAAAGAGAGGAAGTAAATAATTTTTGTACTGTAGATTAAAATCATTAAAAAAGTAACATATACCAAAATTGAGACCAATAGCTTTTATACTTTTTGAGTAAATCCATTTATTGTCAAATTGCGAAATTGTGTCATTTTGTATAGGAGGGGGTAGAAGGGGTGAAGCTAATCATCTCATTTTTTTTGACCTTACTAAAAATTTTAAATGAATATTTGGTGCTCAATTTCAGCCCGCTGAATTTTATAAGCACTGAGTAAATTGGCTTAGAGTAATTCATGATAAGTACAGTTTGTATGGGAGGTGGTAGAAGGAGGGGGAGGACACGCACAATTTTTATATGATAGATTGATATTATCACAAAAGTAATATATTCTGAATTTCAGGCCAATAACTTTTATACTTTTTGAACAAATCCGTTTATTGTCAAATTGCGTAATTGTGTCATTTTGTATGGGAGGGGGTAGAAGGGGTAGAGCGATTTGGCCCGTTCACGAACTTGACCTTACTTTTTTGTCAAAAACGACGTGTACAAAATTTGAACTTTCTAGCTCAACGCGTTCTCAAGCTAGAGAGCGCACGGACGGACGGACGGACAGACGGACGGACGGACGGACGGACATCCGGTTTTGATATTTTTGAGTGATAATATTAACTTCTGTATCATTCATTTTTTTCTCCGAGCCTTATTTCTTGGCGTTACAAACCTTAGAGCGAACTTATAATACTCTCAGATTCCATCTAGAGTATAAAAATAGAGTGGAAGATATCCTGAAATTCAGCAAGAGAGATATTAGTACTCTAATAGGCCTAATGACGGGGCACAGAGAAGTGAACCACCATCTCAATATTATGGGCTTAGCTGAAACCGACATCTGCCGCCTCTGTCTCGAAGTCTCGACAATACATATCCTATGCCACTGTGAAGCAGTGGCAAGGAAAAGGCATAATCTTCTTGGGAAAGGTTTCCTTTCCACCGAGGAATTAGCCAACATGGCTCCCTTACAGATACTCAGATTAGCTAAAGCTATTGAGTTATGGTAGGGTAAAGGGGCAATAATCGCACAATAGGCCGGAAAGGCCGCAGTGCTCTCACGTGCTCCCCTAATATAAATAAATAATCAAGGCATCAATCAATTACAGAGTCACTTACAACAACTGCAAATATACCATTAATGCAATATGTGAAAGTGCCATTACTTCCGAGAACTCAGGATCCTTTAATATTTTGGCAATCGAACAAAAACATTTTTCCTGAGTTGTATAAACTTGCCATGAAGTACCTTTGCTGTACCAGAACATAGGTTGCATTGAAAAGAGTTTTTTCCAAGTGTGGGCAATTGACAAATATTCGCAGGAATAGACTGGCAGGCAAAAATTTAAACAAAATATTATTTTTGAATACGGAAATGTAATCTGAAAAATATCAATTAAAACCTACTTGCATTTTGTTCAGAATTTATTATATTATTAATCAACGCACATAGAACTACGCTTGAATTATTTTTATGTGTTTTATTATGTTAATTAAGATAAGATTAAGATATTATACAATTAAAAAAAAAACTATTTTCCATGTTCAACCTGAGTTTTTAGCATTTTTTATAAATCTTCTGCTCGATTAATTAGAAATTTGAATGAAATTCGAAATTTTAAGTGATCATACGCGCTGTCCAAGAGCTTCGCTGTGCGAACGGGTGTCAGACAAAGCTGCATATTATCACCAGCCCTGTTTCTGGTGGTAATAAATGACATCTTGAAAGCTGCACTGGAAGGTGGGGAAAGTAAAGGTCTTCAATGGAGACTATTTAACATCTTAAGTCACATTGATTATGCTGATGACGTGTGTTTGCTTACACATAACTGTTCGGATTTAGAGTCAAATGTTCGCTCATTGCATTCTAAATGCAAAGAGGCGGGACTGAAAATAAATGTGTGTAACACCAAGTACATGCACATGGGTTTGAACGCAAGCACACCGATTGTTCTTAACGGACAGAATGTGGAAGAGGTGCAAGATTTTTGCTATCTTGGAAGCATTGTCAGCACGAAGCTGTGAGTTTTTGACGCATGCGTCAAATCCGTGTTGTTACATGGTTGTACTACGTGGAAAGTGACCGTTCGACTTACCAAGAAACTGGCTTGCGAAGTAGACCCACCTCCCCGCGGTGCAAGCTGGGTAACGCTAAGAGGTCTACAGATGGGGGGGAATCCGTCGGTGTAGTTGCCTTGAGATTATTCTTATTGCAATATATTATGCCGGCTCCGTAACCCATCCTGGATAGGGAAATACAATGTCTGAACCTATCCCTGTTGTCCAAAATGATGCCCGAAAAAAATGAACTGAAAGAAACAATATCGACGTACGGCGGATGGTTAACTTGAAGCAATCAATGGAGTCGAATAGATTCGCTATCGTCGCAGGGGAGTGCCCCAGAATATACGTCATAGTGGACTAGACGGCGTTGAAGTTGTTGCCGATATGATGCCTGATGGAAGTATATTGATGCGATAGAAGGCTGGCCTATACTGAATGTGTAGTAAGTGGGGAAAGTGGTGAAATTGCGCTGTCAAGGGTGGACGTGCGAGACGTTAGCACAGTAGCCTAGTACCCAGTGAAAAACTGAAGTTGTAGAACGTAGGTTACTGATATCAAACCATGAGTCTATAATGCCCGAAAGATGTAACTGGCTCGATACGACTGACAGGGGGCGTGAAGAGTAGATGTCCGGTATAGCCGGCATTGCTTGGTAGCAAACCTTGGAGGTACGGTCGAGCCACAATGGATAGGGGGGACCAAGTCGGCAGCTTGCTGTCGGCTCCAAAACCTATCCATGGGGGGGGAATCCGTCGGTGGTAGTTGCCTTGAGATCATTCTTATTGCAATATATTACACCGGCTCCGCAACCCTACTGGATGGGGGAAGACTATGTCTGATCCCATCCCTGCTGTATAAAAATGATGTATAAAAGTTGTCAATTCGATGATCGAAAGATTGTTGTTTGAACGCCCGAAAGATGCTTATATGGATAGGGGGGAGTAAGTCGGCAGCTTGCTGTCGGCTCCGAAACCTATCCAACCGGGGGGGAACAAGTCAACGTCTGGTGTATTGGACTTTCTTTTAAGAGGGTCTATTACACTTTATTCGTTGGCTCCGAAACCCGACAACCCGTAGGATGGATAAGCCGATGCCTTGTATATTGAACAAAGTTCAATCATACTATTGGCGTCGGCTCCATTCTACAGTGATGGAGAGGATAAGCGGACTTACCGTCAGCTCCTTAACCCATTTAGGTGGGGGGGATAAAGTTGAACGGTTCTTCTGCCCCAATCCATCACACCCAGTAGGGGGGATTTAAGTCGAATGCTTGTATATTAGGTTGAGTCACCAAATTAATCATACTAGTAGCGTCGGCTCCGAAACCTACAAACGATAGGGGGGATAAAGTTGACCAGACCTTAATGGTCTGTCGGCTCCGTAACCTATTGCACGCAGGGAGGAAAGTGCTGGTGGAAAGCTTCGGTGATTCCAGTAACTACCTTTGGGGCGGCCGACCCCACGTACCCGAGGAGTGCTCTGATCATAGTGCAGGGATCTATGCTTCAGGGTGTAAGCCCTACCAGTTGTAAACTGGTACCACGGGAGCCGGGGAGCCCATGGAAGGTTACTTCCACCCCCGGTGATGGTTGAGGTTGTCTTTGACATAAGTCTTCGACATACACGTGGGGGCTGTGGTGCCCATATCGCGGGCAGAGCAATAGCTCGGTGTAAGGTTGCATGAGTAAAAAAGATTAAGATCAACAACCTGTCGCCATGAACGATAGATTGGCAGAGAGTTAGATAGATCTCGCTTCAAGCAATAAGATTACTTACCCTGCTAAAAGTATAAACTGCTACCTTCGGGGGCGTTAATGATTGTCGTCTAAAACAATCCGCATGTTAAAGACATACGTGCTTGATTCCTTAAGGAAATGAAAGTTACGTAAAACAACACAAGACTTACCAAGAAACTACAGACTTTCGTAAACTAATGCCTCCGGCGCATTTTAGGAATATTCTGTCCATGTCTGTGATCTCCAACGACGAACCTTGGAGTACAACTAGCTAGACTAAAATATGTATTGAGATTCAACGACGGAAGTGGCAGTGGATCGGTCATACTTTGAGGAAACCAGAGCGGAACATCGCAAAACAGGCTCTGGATTATAATCCTCAAGGAAGACGTCGGGTTGGTCGACCATGTAACACATGGAAGCGAGCAGTTGAGTAGGAGGCCAGAGGAGTAAACAAGTCCTGGCAACAGCTTAAGGCCGATGCTCAGGATCTCGCCTTGTGGAAGAGAGTTGTTTCAGTCTTATGCCCCTATAGGGGGTCTCAACAGGGATTTAATTGATTGAGTGGCACGAAATTTTGATTATTACTCAGTTTTCAAACACAAAAAAATCTAGTAAAATTAAATTATTAAATTATATTAAATTCTCCGCATAGAACTACGTTTTGGGCAGCCCTGCGGGTCTTTATATCATTAACCCCTCTTTTTCGTACCCGAATACGGCTACCCATAGAACGACGTTTTGGGTAGCCCTGCGGGGCTTTTTATCATTAAGCCCTCTTTTTCTTATCCAACTACGGCTACGCATAGAATTACGTTTTGGGTAGCCCTGCGGGGCTTTTTTTTATCATTAAACCCTCTTTTTTTATAAAACTACGGCTACGCATACGTTTTGAGTAATCCTGCAGGGTTGTTTTTGCAAATAATATTATTAGATTTAGATTTAAATTTTCGAAAATTTTATTAAAAAATTATAATATTAATATAAACCATAATTTCCCAAAGAAACATTTTATTTCGGCGGCAAATTATGTAATCCCAACTGATTTTTGTGTAGGGCATTACTAAATAATATAAATGTCAGTCGAAGAACATGGAAGTTTAATTCGTCCGGGCTTACTTACACGCGATAAGATCTGTTGACAAAAAGTGATTAGAAGGAATAAAAATAATACTCATTTCAATATTTGTTTTAAATAAGTACCACATTCTTTTTGTTTATTAATAGTTTTAGTAGTGTTTTATGCGTAGCAACAGTAACAATTTTCAGTTGTTGAGTAAATTTTTTTAATACATACTTTTATTTTTACAAATAATTTTTCTTTACAAAGTTTGAGAGGTCGTTCTTCTAAGCAACGCATCTCTTTTGCATTTTGGATCCTTTAAATCCTTTTTGTCATTGTATAGGCATGACAAAAAGTTTTTGTAGTTTGATTTTTTCTCTCGTTTATACTTATTATGTAATACGTACAGTTTTTTTTAATACAACAGCTCAAAATATTTTTAATATGCGTTTTTATTAGTTTATATATTTTTCTTTAACAATAATTAAAACTATTTTTCTTTTAACATTATTTGAATGCATTACTTGTGTAAAATCTTGGCACATATTTGATTTCTTCATTCATTTTTGAATTACACTGACTATACGGCTTCGGGTTTGGTTTTAGATATTTTTATAAAATTTATTATGGTTATTATTTATTTGTTTTAGTTTATACGTAGATACATATATTAATTTTTAATTATCCTGTTTTGAATTTATTGAAAGTGAACAGGATCACAAATAGGTTCTGAGTCGAAAATTCTAAAAAATGTACATTTTTTTGTTTAGCAAGTTCACAACCGTTACATTTTCCTATTTTGTTTGTTTTGATTTACAGTGATTGAAAAGTTGTGAAGTTCTGGTGGCTATTCTGATTCAAATTCGAAATTCGTATTATAGAGCGGATTCTAACGAAAGTTAGTCGTTGGCTGGTATTTTCTTTGAAGTGTTGTAATGTAAAATTTGAGTACAATATATTAAGAAGGTAAAACGCTAAAACCGGAAACTATGAATTCGAATATCTCAACCATGGTTCTAGCTAGGAAGCTGAAAATCAACATATATGTATGTGTATAGAGAGGACAAAGGAAAACACTTAAATATGAATATCTCGACTATCTCTTAAGCTATGCAATTGGAACATACAGTAAGAAAAATATAACATTTGGACAAATAGTAGTGGGGAAAATGGGGAGTATTTCAAAAATGTTGCATTTTCGAAACTTTCAAACCGTAATATCTCAAAACTGAGTATAGATATCAAATCGAAATTTATTTTAGATCTTAGAACTACATAGTCTATAAATTTTGTAAAAATTTTAAGTTGAAGGGGAGGGGTGTGTGTGTGTGTAAGGAGTGGGAAGCAAGAATGTCGGAAATTTTGAGTAATTTTCCTAGGGCTCTGGTGAAAGATACAAACTTTAAATTTTTTATTGGAATACATCTATTTGATATACATACAAAAAAAATAATAATTTGTTCCACAATTGTTATGCACCGAAGGGGGACGTGTACTAGGTGTTTCATGTGTAAAAAAAATTGTTTGAATGAAATTTGAGGAATAAACTTGAAAAATTGCTAATTGCATTTAAAAAAGCCCAAAGTTTTGAAATATTAACTGGTCGAATACCCTAAAAACTTCTACCTCCCCCCCTCCTCCATGAAAAAGTATTTTTGCGACCATTTAAACTATTAAAAGCGATCAATTTGAAATTTTGCAAAAACACTTTTAAAAAATAAAAGTTCTGAGATCCCGCCTACCCTTCTGACTCCTCTCATACAAAAGTATGATTTCGACCAGTTTCAATTAATCAATTAATAACTGACAAACTAAAAGCTACGAACTTGAAATTTTGTACGAGCACCTTACAAGAGAAACCAATTAAAACTGCATCAAAAATTTTACGATTCCCCTACCTCCTCTACCCACTCTCCATACAAATGTTTGGTTTCGTGAATGTAAAATACACCGATTTGCATGAAAATTCTATGCAATTTCGTCTATGAAACTGACATTCCATACAAAGAATATTGGACGTGATTCAAGCAATCAATTAAAAAAGTAGTAACATCCACCTATCTTTACTATCTACGCTCACCCCTTCCCTATAAAAACCCAAACTTGCATAAATGAACGAATGAAATATTGATTATATATACTGGAGCTATTGATCGTATTAAATTGACAAGAGTCCTGCTCTAGAAGCTCCTTTCATTTGGTCTTCCCTATCCACTCTAACCAGCATATTGATTTTCTACACAGCCTCAACTTAACTCAAGAATAATAAAGTTGCGCCCGACTTGTTGGCAGATTTTTTAGTTGTACATGTATATAAGCTAAAGGAATAAACAAGGCCTGGGGACACCTAAAGGAGTAATTTCAAACAAGGACCTCCTCCTCTAAAAAACATTCTATATTTCATTAAAAGTGCTGTTTGTATGGCAGGTGGTGGAAGGAGTGGAGGTATTGAAATAATTTGTGTACCACAGATCGCATTTATGACAAAAATAATTTAACCAAAATTTCAAATTGTTAGCTCTTATAGTTTTCCAGAAAATTTGATCATTATGTATTTTTACACTCTAGATGAAATCTGAGAGTATATTGTGTTTGCCTTACCGATTGTAATGCTAAGAAATAACGCTCGCACAGAGCCGACGAGGGTACAGAAATATTTGTTGTCGCTCGATTCCGAGTGACCGTCTGTCCGTCTGTCTGAGCGTCTGTCTACAGCATAACTCTCGAAAGCTTTGAGCTATAGTGCTAAACATTTTTGTTTGTAATTTTTAGCAAAAAAAGTAACTTTAAGTTCGTGAATGGGCTACATCCCCCCACTTCTTCTACTCCCTCCCATACAAATTTCATGAAATTTCGAAATATTAAGAAATTCATTTTTCTTTGAAACTATTTAAGCTATCGGCTTGAAATTTAGGCCAGAGTATTATGATATAAATGTCACTAATATCACGAATTATTGATCCGATCCCCTTACTCCTTCTACCCCCTCCCATACAAATGGACAATTTTGAAAAATACATATTTTCGATTTTCATTGAAACTAGTAAAGCTGAAAAGAGGAAATTTTGTCAGAATTGATTCTACTATAATTGCAATTTATTTTAAAAATAATTATCAACTTCACCTCACTCCTTCTACCCCCTCCCATACAAATTTCACGGAATTTTGAAATTTAACTTCACTCCTTCTACCACCCCCTATACAAATATCTGTATTATAAATTCACGAAAAGCATTTCTTCTTCAAGTATATGAGAGCTATCGACGTTGAAATTGAATCAAAACATGGTCATAAGGATGATGATAAGCAGTTTCAAAATCATCTTTAACGCACCACTTCCTCTGCCACCTTCCATACAAATGCTCCAATTTCAGGAAAACTATGACCAATTTCTTTAAAAATAATGAAAACTAAAAACTTTAAATTCAGCAAAAGATATTTTGCATGCCATGTTCGGTGTCATATACGAAAAATACAAACCTCCCCCTCTACTTCTACCACATCCCATGTAAAAAGAATTTGAGATGATATATTTTCCGGTATATTAAAGTCATTTCATCTCATCTAGAGTATCATACGATTGGGCTTTAAGCCCAATCATAATTCTGTTATGTTTTAAAATGAGTCATTTTGCTTGGAAGGGGGTAGAACCAACCAAACACATATTATGACCCATGTATACCATACCAAACTGTGAAAGTTTTATTAAAATCGGTGCATCTGTTTTTGAGTTCAATCCGGCTATACAGATAGAGAACAATCTCAACTTAGGCACCGCAGACCTTTACCTTCACTGTCTTTCAGTGCAGCTATCAAGATATTAATTTCCCACCAGGGCTTATAATAATATGAACTCTTGTCTGGCGAGAGTTCGTACAGGAAAGCTCTCGGACAGAAGAACGCGACTTTGCACTATCTGGAATTTTTCTCCTACAGTGTGATTTTTTAATCGCTGGTCTTTATTTTTGTCCGTGTACAGTCTGCTCTGATCTGCTATTGTCTTTCTTCAACAAAGTGTATCCAATCCATTGCCAATCTTCTTTCCAAAACAATTATTCAAAGAAATTATTTTTACCCATAAGCAACTTGCTTGTCTCCTCCATCAGGTCTGAGATTTATTAATGAGAGTACTACTATATTATAATTCTAACTACCAGTATTTTTGTTCTAAGAACCTACTGATTTTTTTGCGTTGATAAGTTAAACTAAAAACGAACTACTGTTGTTGCTCACTTTTTTTTCGATTCAACTTCGATTAAAATCTTGCTTCACCTATTTGTGTCCTTGATCATTTTTTTATTTATTACATTTTATATACATACATATAAAATCTAATACTAAGGACGCAAAGATAATAAAAATATTTTGTTTATTCAAATGTTTGATGTAAAACACACCTACATAATAATATAAAATAATTTACAATTAGATGTCAATAAGTCTCATTGTGTTGTTTTTTATTTATCATTTTATACATCTACAACATGCTTTTTTAATCTGTTTATTCTCTGGTTTTATTTCTATCGGTATTATTTGTTTTCTCAAAAAGAATTACAATTTTGTATTTTATTTTATTGTATCGCCCTCTTTCATTAGTTTTTATAAAAATAAGTAAATAGAGAGCGCATAAAAGTTGACATGAGTTTTCTGACAAGTCTTGTGGTTTTCATTAATATTTTTAATAAGATTTAGGTTTTTCTAAAACTATTGTAAAAGTTTAATAACATTTCAGTTTTTTTAGATTTGCAATTTATGTTTTAAAAATAACGTAAATATTTTCATATGTTTCAACAGAAAAACATTTAACTTCTTGAAGTTAGTAGTTGCTAGTTTTAATTTTAAACGAACTTGAAACTTCCGAGAAAGGGATTGGAGAGTTCTCGCCGCGAGGAAGTGTGGAGATTACTCGTAAGCTTTGCTATTGCTATTTGCTTGTTATTAATTATATGAAATGTCCAGAATTTTCTGTCCAATTTTGGAAGGAATTAGTTTTGTGGAATTTAGAGGTCGTCGTAAATAACGACGGTTATTAATTCTTGCGTATTATATGGAATTACTCTCTTACTTTTAGTACTCAGCATTGTTATTGACATTAATTGTTTTAATAAGATAATCATTACACTCATCCTCCCATAATTTCTTTCGAAACTTTTTAAGCTACAACAAAAAAAGCACTTACACATGCTAGAAAAAGTCTGCGTTCACCTGCTGTCAATCAGTTTTTAACTTTAAAAAATCTAAAACAAACAAATATTTTCCAAATTTTGTTTCACATATTTATTAAGTATTTCTTACGTATTCGACACATGTAAGTTCATTTATTTCGCTTTTACAATTTTCGAGATAGCGGCTCTTTTCAGAAAAAACATACAAAAGCGAGGCAGAAAAAGTCTGCGTTCACATGTAATAAAAATAATAAAATAGAAAATAATAAAACATATTTAAATTAGTTAGTAACTGGTGGGATATCCCCGGTTCTTTATTACCTCTCGGAGCCTTTTCGGCATCATCGAATTGACGAGCTTCGCTGTCTTTTCAGCACTTGTTTTCTCCCACTCCTCAGTGAAAACAGTTTCCAACATTTCCTTACTTGTTATTGAGTGTTGTCGAATTTTTTTCTCTAGCGAATCCCATAAGTGTTCGATGGGGTTTAGGTCTGGTGATTGTGGGGGTGTATGTAGCTGTTTTGGGGCATGATAGAGTAACCAGAGCCTCACTATCCCGGCTGTATGCTTCGGATCACAATCAAGTTGGAAGCAAAAATCTGAACCTAAGCCGAGTTTAATGGCACTCTGCCTCAAATTATTTTTCAAAATGTTGAGATATCCAAATCTATCCATCGTCGATTCGATAAACTCCAACTTTCCAACGCCAGCACTCGCCATACACCCCCACACCATTACTCCACCACCACCATATTTCACAGTGGGTAGGAGGTTTTCTTTTTGAAGTGCTGTTCCAGACTTCCTCCATACTAACTTGCGTCCTTTTATGCCAAAAATGCAAAATTTACTTTCATCAGAAAATATTACATTCTTCCAAAACTCTATTGGCTCATTTATGTGCAGCTTGACAAATTCAATGCGCTTTTGTCGGTTGACCGGTGAAATGTACGGTTTCTTCCGAGCAACTCGTCCATGGTATCCAGCCTTTTTGAGGGTTTTTCTTGCAGTATCCGGACAAATATTTTTCTTGAATTTTTCCTTGATTTCAGTTGCTATTTGGAATGCAGTCAGCCGTGGATTTTTTTTACTAGTGACACGATATGTCGTTTTTCCCTGCAGGACAACTTTGATGGACGACCGGAACGAGGTTTGGATGTGAGTTCTCCTGTCGATTTTAAATTATTTATAACCCTTTGAACTGACGAATATTGCCTTCCCACTATTTTTGCTGTTTTCCTGTAGCTGTTCCCTTCTTTCCATAATTTTATGATGATTTTTCTTTCGTTCACACTGATTTCTTTCCTTTTATCTACCATTGCGAAAAAATTATTCACAACACAAACTCTACAGGAAACTATTTAACCACTTGCCAGAATAGCTAGTAATGAATAATAAATGCAATAAAACACTAGAAGAGTGTATTTGAAACGACTTATTCTGGGGAATCCCGTAATTCATTAAGTGAACGCATACTTTTTCTGCCTCGCTTTTGTATATTTTTTTCTGAAAATAGCCTTTATCTCAGAAATTGCAAAAGCGAAATACATAAATGAACTTACATTTGTCGAATACGTAAGAAATACTTAATAAATATGTGAAACAAAAACTGGAAAATATGTATGTTTGTTTTTGATTTTTTAAAGTTACAAACTGATTGACAGCAAGTGAACGCAGACTTTTTCTGCCAAGTATATCAGTTCTTATATTCAAATGGATAAAATCTTGAAAGTTTTAAACTGGTATCGTACCCGTATTTGACTCGTTTGTTCCTTCTTTTAATTATTCTTATAAAATAAAGATCCATTCGGCTAGATTAACTGCAACGAAGGCTTATTTTTGATTTCATTCGCGCTTTGAGAACTCTCTAATTCTCTTTCATATAATAAGCTAAGCCTCCTTCAAGAATAATTATTAAAATTTAGCAAATAAATATTTAAAATAAAGACGTTACTCAAGCCTCTTGGATACTTCTATAAGGATTTCTGGTCAGTGATCGCGTTGCCGGTCGGACAAGATCGCTGAAATGCGCTCGATAGAGTAGCATGAGGCCCAGAAAAACGATTGGAGTTCCGAGTAGGGAACAAATTAGCTCACCGGATATTGAAGGAGCCCAGATTACTGCAGCTGAAAAACATAACATTAAAAAGTAGCTCAAAACAACTAAGTAGATATAAAACATATGATCGTCCTTCTTACCTGTCCCATTATCAACATCAAGTCGAAATGTCGACCAAAACAGGCCAACTAGCGGAAGGGATGCCGTCACAATTGATGCCGTAAAGACAGCCGATTCCGAAATGTCAAGAAAGTAGAAAATGCATAGAGCGAAAGTAACATAAATGAAGATCAGGAGCCACGCATACGTTAGAACACTATGACAATCGAAATGTTCGAATTGATCCTCCACATTAATAACCAATCGTGATATAAGAGTCGACGAAGATGTCGCATTATGCTTCGGAATCACGCCATGATGCCAGTCAGTTCGATTCGTATGATTCTGATGGTATAGTGCTTGTTGCATAATATGATGACCGATTCTTCGATGGAAATTCTTTTCGCGACCACAATCCAGGCATCTTTTGTTACGTCGTAGCTTTTGGACGGTTTCATTGTATTTTAAGCTACCGGGCGTTAAATTCGAAAGATAGTCGATCGTCTCATGCATTTGCTGCTGTTGCATGGCAGGAAGCGATCGGATGTCATCTGGCGTAATTGGCTCGATACTAAGATGACACATTAATGTATTGCCAGTATCGACCCAATGTTGTGAAAAGGATTTCACCTGAAAGGCAACAAGTGTTTAAGGATGATGACTTACTCATGGAATGTTAAAAGGAATTTACCGGTCCGGTGCCTGGAACAACATCTACACTTCCGGTTGCGATCATTACTAGTAGGCCAATCATGTGAATCCATGCCGCAAGGTGTACTGGTTTTGGTCTTTGCTTAGGTGGAAGGCGTTCGATCAAACGATCCTCCATTTGTTGGTCGGAATTGGAGACTAGACGTGAAATTGTTGTCAAAAGATTGTTGGGTGGTGGGGTTGATGAGGTCTGGAAACAATTGAAATGGTAAATTGACATCTTAGTTCTTGAGAAACAGCGATTCAGAATCATTTTACTTTACTATTCTATTAATTAAGTATTGTAATCGATTTGGATAAACAACTAAATTTACTACTTTAAAATTTTATTAATTTTTTTCGCTTTTCATGACTAAATTATCCTTGGTCTACCAAAAATGGTTCACTTTTCAAAATTTCAAACCGTTATATCTCGAAATATCCCAAATTCTAATGCAGGTATTAAGTTGAATTGTGCCAGATTGTTGTTGAGTGTGACTTTCGGCACTTCTCGCTTTGTGAAATTGCAACATGCAGGTGCATTGCACTTTCAGTGTAATGACCTGACATGCTTTCATAGTGCGAGGTGCCGAAGGTATAATTCCATCGAAACAAGCGATTTTTGCTTATGCGATCTAACATATGTCGTAAGAAATTGTAACGTATGATGGATCGCAAAGCAAGGGTTCCTTGGACTTTGAAATTGCAAGTGCAGAATTATACGGGCAATAACTTGCCAGTATGATTGTGCATAATTGTATTTTTTTTTACGTGACCTGCGAGGTGAGCAACCTTTAATGTAGGTCGCGCGAAATAAGAAATGCAAGCAATTTCAGGGGTCTCGATGGAGTTAGAAAAACACAGAGTTGACCAACGGACTTCGACGCGAATTGTCGTAGTGTTTTTAGTTAAATTGTTAAAAATTGTTAAGAGTCTTTTAAATCTCGGAGTGTTTTTAGTTGTTAGTATGCAAAGCAGTCGTGTTATTAAATGTGTGTTTGAATAAACTTAATATATTATTGAATCTTATGGTGTTTTTTAATAATTAAATACAACAATTGGCGCAGCTGGTAGGAGTTGAGTGTGTTGAGTGTGACTTTCGGCACTTCTCGCACTATGAAAGCATGTCAGGTCATTACACTGAAAGTTCAATGCACCTGTATGTTGCAATTTCACAGGGCGAGAAGTGCCGAAAGTCACACTCAACATTCCTTCCCTCCAAAAAAACGGAATTTCGGATTTAGATGAATCGGAAATTTCGATTCTTATAACATATTTTTTTTTTTTTTTTTGTGTATAAACAAAATAAAAGCGTCATATAAACAAAATAAGAGCGTCATACATTTACATTCTCTAATTGTGACATATTTTTTATATCTTTTGCATTTTCCTTTTTTTTTTTATTCTCTTTTTTTTTTTTTTTTTGTAAGCAGGAATAATCTTATCATAGAAATTAACTTCTTCATTACTTTCATATTTTTTTTTTTTTGTATTACGTCTTGCATTTATTATTATTATATTATATTTGAACTGAACTAATGTTTAATGCCATGATCTAAAAATAGTCGTACATAATCATTACATTTTTACAATCGTATTTTTGTATATAAGAATTTAACATTAGATATATAATGTGTCTTCATTACGACTATGTAGCAGATCTTACATTAAATGATGCTGCTTATAAACAATTGTTGCATTATAATTTTAACTTAAACATATAGATGCGTTTATAATTTTTTGTAATTATTGTATGTAAATATTTTGACCACGATATCTAAACTAAAGGATATAGAACAATTTTTTTTTTTTTATAATATTATTATTATTTTTTTTTTTTATATATATCGCTTGGATCTGTGCTGAGGGGAAAACTTTTACAGTACTTGGACAAATCGAATTCGAGAATTCATATCACTCGATTCAACACTAGGCGGATGATCTCTCTCCCTTTGATCTTCAGCTATGGTTGGTATTGGAAGCACGATCTTTTGCGGCTCCTTATTGGCTTCTTTTGAAATGACCAGCTCAATATTTTCTATTTTGCTGCCCTTCTTCTGGGTTCTGAATTTCTTACAAAACACTTTAGTTTTATAAATAACTAATGTTATTACAGATAATAGTGCTAATATACTTAAGGATAATGACGAAGTATGAAGTTGAAAGAATTGGACTTTTTCCGACCGCGACTTTTGAAGCTCAGTAGCTTGTCTTTGTAAATCATTTATTTCGTGGGTACCGCGACGAAGAATTTCATTTGTGTTGTCATCTTTTAATAAGACCATTGAGGTTTTTGGTTTATTTACAAGTGTTGACAATATGGCGTTGATGGAATTGTTTACATATTTATTGGGAATGCTTAAGATGTCGGGTTGAAAAATTTTGATTTGTTGGTGATCCTCATCCTCAAATAGTATTTGCTGCTTGTTTATTTGAAAATTACAGGGCTCGTTTAGAATTAAAATACCATTTGAGGAGATGGTGGAACTATGAAATTTGTCCTGGCATGTAATTTGAATTTTCTCTGGTAAAGAAAATGAATACAGCCAACTGTTTCTAGTGGTTAATTTGATTAATAGTTGATGGAAACTTGGTCGTATTAAGTACTCACACGTAGAAACTTCGTTAAAGGGATTGAAAATAAAATTTATTGGACATATGCTTGATACTTCTCCTTTAAGAATTGGAGTTCTTAGTGGTGCCACATACAATGACTCGTTAAGGCTAATAGTAATTTTTTTTCCTAGAGTGAATTCATTATTACGTAGTAAAATGAACGATTGGGTAGCGGTATTGTTTGCTATGTAACTATGTTCTATATTAAGTATAAAAGAGTAGTTGTTAGGTGTTGATATAGGAAAAAGATGTATTTGTTGTAACGTAAACGGTGGGAGGTTAAAAATGGGAAGTATGATTTTTATTACTAGGCCATCATTGATAATTTTCGTTTTAATTGTTAGGCTTTGGGTTAAAATGCTGATGTCTTGATGTGTTTCTCTCCTTTTAGGATGAGCTCTATAGTATATGTCTAAAAGTTTAGAGGGTGTTATGAGGAGTGGGTGTAGATCATTATTCTTTAAAGATGTAAGAATATGTATAAATGCCTGTTGTCTAAACTCTAATTCAAGAATCTGCAAACCAAGTGTGTTAAGGGCCTCTTGAACTTTTTGATTGGTGATAACATCGCCTTGCACCAGATTTGTCAGGTTATTAATTGCTTGGGTGATAATTTTTTGGTTAGCTTGGGTCTGACGAATTGGTTTTTGGATGCTCTCAAATGCTGTTTTTACAACAGAGATTTGATGTTTTTCTAATTCAAACAATTTTTCATTGTCTGTTTCCAAGCTTGCAATTTTACTGTATATGGAAACTTCATTATCATTGTCCATAGTACCAAAAAGGTAATGTAAGCCTTTACCAACACCATCAAATAGTGACCTGGTATGCCGATGAGGGCAAAGTAATTCTTTTATAATAGTTATCCTTTTTTGGATTGTTTGGATCAACGTTTGTAGTATTGGTTTTTGAGCTATACAAGGAATAAGACTATCATTATGTACTGAGCATACTCTCAAGATATGAGATTCTGCTTGTTCTATTATATAACTTTGATGCTCGATTTCACTCACGTTTAGCTGCATGAAAATGTTCCAGTTATCATGGAAGAACCGTATCTCTCCAAGTTCCTCAAGCAATATTCCTGTGTTGTTAATTCTCTGTAGAGTGAATGGGTCTGCGGTTGTTAGGGGCCAGAATAGCAGAAAAAGGTATAGTACCATTGTAGCAAGTATAAAGCCTGTTAGTAAAAAAAATAATAATGAAAATAAAAAGAGTAAGGGCTATTTTTTTTTTTTTTTTTATACCTATAGGAAGTTAAATTTAGTGGTAAAGATCTACATATAATGTTATTCGTAGAATAATTTAAGACGGTTGTTATGCACTGTAACTTTTCTTTTTCCTATTTGGATAGTGGTATTCACTGAGGAAGGTATTCCGATGACTTGGTAGGGTCCTAACCATACCTGAGATAGTTTGCCCTTTTTCGCCATGTTTTTCAGAAGAACCTTGTCACCAGTGTGAATTGTTATTGGTCGACTTAACAGATCATAATAAGGCCTTGATCTATTTTTGCTAATTAATATATTACGTCTAGCAACCGCATACATCTGCTGTAGTTTGTACTTGAGCTTAAAATAATAGTCTTCGTGATTGTATATTGGTTCGGGGTCCCTTTTCAAATTAGATGGTATGTCTGCAGTGAATCCAAAAAGACAATCCATGGGAGTTAATTTGGTGCTGTCATGTTCACTGTTATTATAAACAAAAGCTGCGGTTCTTAAGAATGTATCCCATGTATTAGTATTTTTGTCCACTACTGACCTTAAATATTCAGTTAATGGTCTATGGGCTCGTTCTAAAGCTCCATTTGATTGCGGGTGAAAGGCAGTTGTCTGCAGCTTTTTGATTTTTAGTAGCTTACATACTCTTTTGAATAGATCACTTACAAAATTTGAGCCCTGGTCAGTCACTAATGCTTTGGGAATTCGATAGCGGGTGATAATTTCGTTAAAAAATATATCAGCAACAGTTTCTGCTTCAGCATTCACCATAGGGTACCAGTCTACAAACTTTGTAAGATTGTCTTGAAATGTCAGGATATATTTGTTACCCACGTGCGTTTCTTCGAGGGGTCCTACTATATCAAGATATACTTTGTCGAATGGTTTTTCAGAAGTGTCAGTGATTACCATAGGCATGCGATGTTCTGGACTGGACTTGTTTTTTATTATTTACATACAATAATTACAAAAAATTATAAACGCATCTATATGTTTAAGTTAAAATTATAATGCAACAATTGTTTATAAGCAGCATCATTTAATGTAAGATCTGCAACATAGTCGTAATGAAGACACATTATATATCTAATGTTTAATCCTTATATACAAAAATACGATTGTAAAAATGTACGACTATTTTTAGATCATGGCATTAAACATTAGTTCAGTTCAAATATAATATAATAATAATAAATGCAAGACGTAATACAAAAAATAAAAAATATGAAAGTAATGAAGAAGTTAATTTCTATGATAAGATTATTCCTGCTTACACAAAAAAAAAAAAAAGAGAATAACAAAAAAAAGGAAAATGCAAAAGATATAAAAAATATGTTACAATTAGAGAATGTAAATGTATGACGCTCTTATTTTGTTTATATGACCCTTTTATTTTGTTTATACACAAAAAAAAAAAAAAAAATATGTTATAAGAATCGAAATTTCCGATTCATCTAAATCCGAAATTCCGTCTTTTTGGAGGGAAGGAATGTTGAGTGTGACTTTCGGCACTTCTCGCCCTGTGAAATTGCAACATACAGGTGCATTGCACTTTCAGTGTAATGACCTGACATGCTTTCATAGTGCGAGGTGCCGAAGGAATAATTCCATCGAAACAAGCGATTTTTGCTTATGCGATCTAACATATGTCGTAAGAAATTGTAACGTATGATGGATCGCAAAGCAAGGGTTCCTTGGACTTTGAAATTGCAAGTGCAGAATTATACGGGCAATAACTTGCCAGTATGATTGTGCATAATTGTATTTTTTGTTTACGTGACCTGCGAGGTGAGCAACCTTTAATGTAGGTCGCGCGAAATAAGAAATGCAAGCAATTTCAGGGGTCTCGATGGAGTTCGAAAAACACAGAGTTGACCAACGGACTTCGACGCGAATTGTCGTAGTGTTTTTAGTTAAATTGTTAAAAATTGTTAAGAGTCTTTTAAATCTCGGAGTGTTTTTAGTTGTTAGTATGCAAAGCAGTCGTGTTATTAAATGTGTGTTTGAATAAACTTAATATATTATTGAATCTTATGGTGTTTTTTAATAATTAAATACAACAATTGGCGCAGCTGGGTAACGAACCCTTTTCATGTGTAGGCGTGTTTCGTTTTTGTTTTAATAAATAATAAAACCTCAAAACCTCGCAAAATACTACCGTGAAATAAATAAATACTGAAAACACAACAATTGTAACACTGTGATTAAGTTTACTTGAAAAGAATTAAGTTTAATAAAAAAAAAAAAAAAAAGTGAAGTTATAAAAATCACACTGGATTAAGTGGCAACAACAACAAAAAGATAACGGAAAACAACACGAGGAAAACATTACTAGTATATTATACATGAACAACAAGGAGGGAAGTTCATCAACGCGAACACCGACGGAAAACAAAACAGAAACAACAACTAGCTCTGAAAACTCTAGGATCCAGCCAGAAAACCCTACAGGAGAATCGACACCAACAGCATCACCCTTCAAGATTCTAAGACAGAGGATGATATTCTTGCAAGAACCACAAACAGAGCCGCTTAGTGAGTACATACGAAAAATTGTATTAGATAATAAAAATTTAGATTTAGATACTATTGATAATTTAGAAAAACAAATTAGTAAATCAAAAAAAGAAAGAAACAATTGCTTAAAAAAAATTAAAGTTAAAACGCAAAACTTTAGAGAGGAAATAAAGCAATTTGCTTCAAAAAATTTACATTCTTTCAACGATTCCATAGAAAGTAATATTTTGACCAACATATCCGATCAAAATTTTAATATCTCCTGGACCAGTCCATTAATGATCACCCCCGAAAAAGAAATATTAAATAATAAAAAAGGTAATTCATCCACAAATTTTATCGCAATGGATTTAGACAAGGTAATAAAACTGACAACTCAGTTAATTCCCTTATTTAGTGGTGAAATTCACGCCAAAATAGTGCAAGAGGTGCAAACTTTCATTGGGTGTTGTAAACGGGTATTACAATGCCTCAGTGAAGAAGAAAAAAATACGTTTTTAACAGTTCTGCCAACACGACTCAGAGGAGATGCATATCAAATTGTGTCATCAAGTCTCACACCAACTTTCTCTGAATTTGAAGCGTCAATATACAGAACGTACTTACCCCGAGCAAGCTATCAGGAATTAGTTAATCAGTTAATTACATGTAGGCAATATCCGACTGAAAATATAACGTCGTATACGTCAAGACTTCGAAATCTATTGGCGAAATGGAGGGATGCTGCAGATAGCAAGTACGGATCACTTTCTGTAGCTGTTAAGACACAATTAGAGGATTTTGCGGTAACTTCTCTGAAAACCGGTGTAACAAATCCACATCTAGGTCAGCATTTGTTAACTCTCAAAGAGATCAAATTTGATACCCTTATCATTAATGCATTAGAAATGGAAACATTGCAAAAGGGATCACCCTATCTTTCTCCAATCTATCCTACGGCTACAACAATTTGTCCATCACTTTCTACGCCCTCACCACAAATGTACAATTTAACTGCTACAGATTTTCATCCAAATTATGTAACACCTCCAACTCAAATTATATCCACGCAATCCAATCCTAATCAAATTAATTCATTCGAATCTCCTCAAAACACTCATAGAGAAATAGATTATAAAGCAGCCACACAACATTATTTGGAAACTAAGAAATTGGTACCAGATAGAAAAAGTTCGATAAATTGTAGTTTCTGTAAAATCAGGGGACACACCTATGACGAATGCCTAACTCGAAAAAACACTCCATTTTGTTCAGGATGCAAACGGGCTGGGCATGATATCCGGGATTGTAGAAATAACCAACCTAGAACCCCTTCACTGACACAAAATAAAAATCAAAATTTACATCGTTATCAAAGGACAACAGAAACAAGTATAGAAACACATGGAAATGCACGATTTGACTGTGAATTTTGTGGTCGTAAAGGTCATGCAATTAGCAATTGTTTTCAAAAACGTAAATGGGAAAATAGATCCCAGGCAAACAACCAGGGAAACGATTACAAGTCGACCGAAAACACCCCGGCTCGACTTTAAATCTAATAGAAACTAAAGGGTCCACTACTTCTCATACCAACTCGAACCAACATCTATCGGCAGTGAACCTTCCTTTAGATATTGGCCACAAATCCACCGTACAATTGGCTATCGATACCGGAGCCGAGATAAGCATAATTAAGAAAAAAACACTCAAGCCACAAACGATCCTAAACACTTCTAAGCGGTATACCATTAGCACACCTTTCGGAAAAGGAAAAACTCTTGGCGAAAGTCAGGGTAAATTTGTTTTCGGTAACGGAATTCCTTGCAATTTTCAAGTTTTCCCAGATGAGACGGCAGTTCCTCGCGAAGGCCTTCTTGGAAACGACTTCTTGTCAAAAAATTGCAATATAGAGGGTCCGGGAAACAATATTCGTTTTCTTCGCACGAAAACAAATCCTGAAGAGTTTGTAGTACCGTTAACACCTTTAGTATACGAAGATGACAGTGGTCAAAATGATCTTCAGCTTCACCTAGAAACGAATATGAAAGAATTAAATGAGCAACCACAGGAAATGGACATAAGTTTACCAAAAGAAATGGAACTCTCATCGCTCGGGACTAGTAACAGTAACTAGTCAACAATGCCGATCGAACTGAAAATTACCATTTGTTTCTACCTAATCCCATTATAATTCCACCAAGATCGCAAATGATCTCAAGAATTCCTCTGAAAATACAAAACGACATGATATGTCTTTCTGACGAAATAGAAAATGGAGTGTACTTAGCTAATTGTCTACTAACGGCCAAATCAGAAACGTTGATAAGCATACTAAATGTAAACAACGAGACAATACAAATCTCTGAAGTAAAGCTAAAATTACTTCCATTAAATACTTTTAATGTACAACCAATTCAACCAAACGCTAAAAATAATCTCGTAGACAACTTGTACAACACTAAGATCATAAACTATATGTCGCTCAAAAATTATAACAGAGAAACAGAAGAAAGAATAGTACAACTAGGCAAAGAGCTACAGTGTGACGATACGTTAAATGAATTCGAAAAATCAACTTTACTGAAATTATGCAATAAATATAACGATATATTTCACCTGAAAGGTGACAAATTGACACATACTAAGGCAATAACACATTCAATACCCATTCTCCAAAATCAACCCGCAATCAACCAAAAAATGTATCGTCTACCTATTTCCCAACGGGAAACCATTAATGACCAAGTTAAAGAAATGCTTGAAAACGACATCATTCAACACAGCAAGAGTCCGTGGAATTCGCCACTTTTAGTTGTTCCAAAAAAACCTGGGAAAGATGGGAATAAAACATAACAGGGCTACGATTGCGCGTAAAGCGCAATCTTACGATACTCTAGATGAAATAGAATTTTTTGTGATCCCAAGAAATTTTGTATGGGGAGTGTTAGAAGGGATGATAGCATTGAACTAATTTTTTCGATATCATGCTAAAGTAGCTATGAAAATGTTTTATACAAAATGCTTACTCCAAAAACTGAATGGGAACTGAGAAAATTAGTGAGTTTGATTTAGTGAAATTGTGCAGTTTGTATGGGAGGTGGTAGAAAGAGTGGGGGGATTTTAATGATTTTTTCAGAAATAACTAGGAATATTATAAAATTGGCATTCCTTAAATTTCAGACTAGTGCCATTCATACTTTTCAAGAAAATCGAATTTTTGTGAAGTTGTGAAACTGTTTCATATTGTATGGGAGGGGGTAGAAGTAGTGAAGCAAATCAAACATTTTTTTTCTCATCTTAGTAATAATATTAATTAAATATTTACTACAAAATATGAGCTCAACAAATGTTATATGTTCTGAGAAAATCGGCTTAGAGCATTTCAGGAAAAAGTGTAGTTTGTATGGGAGGGGGTGGAAGGAAAGAGAGGAAGTAAATAATTTTTGTACTGTAGATTAAAATCATTAAAAAAGTAATATATACCAAAATTGAGACCAATAGCTTTTATACTTTTTGAGTAAATCCATTTATTGTCAAATTGCGAAATTGTGTCATTTTGTATAGGAGGGGGTAGAAGGGGTGAAGCTAATCATCTCATTTTTTTTGACCTTACTAAAAATTTTAAATGAATATTTGGTGCTCAATTTCAGCCCGCTGAATTTTATAAGCACTGAGTAAATTGGCTTAGAGTAATTCATGATAAGTACAGTTTGTATGGGAGGTGGTAGAAGGAGGGGGAGGACACGCACAATTTTTATATGATAGATTGATATTATCACAAAAGTAATATATTCTGAATTTCAGGCCAATAACTTTTATACTTTTTGAACAAATCCGTTTATTGTCAAATTGCGTAATTGTGTCATTTTGTATGGGAGGGGGTAGAAGGGGTAGAGCGATTTGGCCCGTTCACGAACTTGACCTTACTTTTTTGTCAAAAACGACGTGTACAAAATTTGAACTTTCTAGCTCAACGCGTTCTCAAGCTAGAGAGCGCACGGACGGACGGACGGACAGACGGACGGACGGACGGACGGACGGACGGACGGACGGACGGACGGACGGACATCCGGTTTTGAGATTTTTGAGTGATAATATTAACTTCTGTATCATTCATTTTTTTCTCCGAGCCTTATTTCTAGGCGTTACAAACCTTAGAGCGAACTTATAATACTCTCAGATTCCATCTAGAGTATAAAAATGGCGCGTGGTAGTTGATTTTAGAAAATTAAATGAATCAACTATCGGAGACGCATTCCCACTTCCCCGAATTGAGGATATTTTGGATCAATTAGGTCACTCACGGTACTTTTCAACTTTAGATCTTGCGAGTGGCTATCATCAAGTAGTCGTGGACCCGAAAGATCAACCAAAAACAGCATTCAGCACCGCATATGGGCACTTTGAGTTTAAAAGGATGCCGTTTGGATTAAAGGGTGCTCCTGCGACCTTTCAAAGGCTTATGAATCATGTTCTGACAGGCTTACAAGGTCTTGATTGCTTTGTATATTTGGATGATATCGTCGTTTATGGTAAAAATTTAGAAGATCACAACCAAAAACTAGAGAACATTTTTAAACGATTGCGAGAAAATAACCTTAAACTGCAACCAGAAAAGTGCCAGTTTTTAAGGCGCGAAGTAGTATATTTGGGTCATAAGTGCTCAACCGAAGGAGCACGCCCCGATCCCAGCAAAACGATATGTGTTCAAAATTTCCCACAACCACGTACTGTAAAGCAAATTCAATCATTCATGGGTTTAGCTAACTATTATAGAAAATTTATCCCAAATTTTTCCCACATAATAAGACCAATTTCGAACCTAATAAGAAAGGGAACGAAATTCAATTGGGATGACAATTGCCAAACAGCTTTTCAAAAAATAAAAAATGATTTAGTTTCTCCCCCACTTTTAATATACCCCGATTTTTCACAACCATTCAACCTTACAACCGACGCTAGTAATTTTGCCTTGGGAGCTGTGTTATCTCACCTTGCGATAGGTAAAGATAAACCTATAGCATACGCTAGCAGGAGTTTAAATAATGCTGAAAGAAACTATTCCACAATAGAGAAGGAGTTGCTTGCAATCGTATGGGCGACTCGAAACTTTAGATGCTACCTCCAGGGTCGAAGATTTACGGTCTATACAGATCATAAACCACTCAAAGGTACATTCAAAGTGAAAGACCCAACCACACTACTAGCCCGTTTCCACCATAAATTGTCCGAATTCGACTACACTATAGAATATAAGCCGGGCAAGTATAACACAAGGTGGTTGGATGGGTATAGACAGGGTAGGCATCTGATCGGCGTCATTAGGCGACGCCCAGTGTTGTAACTGTCATATACACATCAATTGTTCTCATCATACCTCCTCGTGGTAGCCACCGGATCCTGGTCTTGTCCATCCGGACTTGACTTGCTGAACTGATGGGCGCGAGTGCTAATGAAACAGAAAAATTCTAGCACTATAATAATATGGCCCTCCAAGTTGGGGGTTGGGTGATGTGTTAACAACTCATCCTCGGAAAAAACACACCCGTTTCGAAACCTGAAGCAACGCCTCGGACTGGATTGATTCAACGGCAACGACCACGCAAACGAAAAATGGACTATTCCTTCGGATCTTGGAACGTGCGATCCCTGTACAGAGCAGGAGCAGTGAGAGAGCTTCTGGAACAGGCAGTCAAATACAATATAAACATAATTGCACTCCAAGAAACTAAATTAATAGGTAACGAGATTAATGACTTAAGATCGCACACAATTTTCAAAAGTGGGAAATCATCGGGAAGCCGGGAATTTGGAGTTGCGTTTATCGTCGACAAGAAGTTTTAACACCAAGTTACCAACTTCAAATCCGTCAATGAACGATTGTGTGCAATCCGCATCAAAACAAGTTTTTTTAATGTTTGGCTTATTAATGTCCACGCCCCAACGGAAGACAAAGACGACGAAGTTAAAGACGATTTCTACAGCACCTTAGAATCAACATTCGACTCCCTTCCGTCGAATGATATTAAAATAGTATTAGGTGACTTTAACGCGAAAGTGGGCAAAGAAGAAGCCTACATAGGGACAATTGGAAGGCATAGTCTCCATGATATTAGTAACGACAACGGCCAGAGGCTGACTGATTTCGCCAGCAGCAAAAACCTTATTGTAAGCTCGACATGCTTCCCGCATCGTGACATTCATAAGGGAACGTGGGCTTCACCCGACGGAAGAACATTCAATCAAATAGACCATGTTCTAATAGAGAAAAGGACGGCCTCCTGCATTCTCGACGTGCGTACATGTCGAGGGGCTAATTGCGACACAGACCACTATTTGGTAAAGACCAAGTTTCGATGTCGAATCGCAAACCGAGGACACTCAAAAATACAACCGGTTCCTAAATTCGACATAGGGAAACTCAAAAACGAGAAGATAGTTGCGAAATATGCGTTAGCCTTAGAGAGGCACTTCGCGACAATGCTGAATACCACTGTCAGCATGCCAATAGAAGAAATGTGGCAAAAAATCAAAGATGGCATTACATCTGTCGCAGAGGAGGTGATAGGACAACAACCCCGGCGCAAAAGAAATGATTGGTTCGCAAAGAATGCCAAGATGCCTTAGAACGAAAAAATGAAGCTTACAAAATATTAACGGAACGGCCGACACAAGCCAAACAAGACAAGTACAAGGATCTTAGACGATTTGCAAACAAAATATGCAGACAAAAAAAACGGAAGTACAATAATGACGAAATTAAAAACATGGACGAACAATTTAAATTACACAACACAAGAGCCGCGTATTCCCTTGTCAAAAGGATGAAAGAAGGTTACAAACCGAAAACGACCCTATGCAAGGATGCGGAAGGGAACATTATAAGTAACGCGGAAGATATAAAACTAAGATGGGCACAATATTTTGAACACCTTCTTAACCCGAGCCCATCACCTACACGAACAGCAGCAGCAGATACAATAGCAGGTATAACTGATGTAACAGCTGATGAAGGATCCGCTTTGAGTCCTCCCACAATCGAAGAAGTAAAAACAGCCCTAAGGAACCACCCAAACAACAAAGCGCCGGGCACTGATCAAATCCCAGCTGAACTTCTGAAAGCCGGCGACACCTGCATAGCGCATCTCCTACATAGATTAGTCGCGGACATATGGACACAGGAAATACTTCCTGAAGATTGGCGCAAGAGCATCATATGTCCAATTTATAAAAAAGGTGACAAACTCTGCTGCGAAAACTACCGAGGAATATCTCTGTTGTGTACGTCTTATAAGATTCAAAAAATTCAAAAATTCTAGAAAAGAGAATTAAGCCCTATGCTGATAAAGTAATTGGTGAATACCAAGGCGGATTTAGAGCTGGACGCTCAACCACGGACCAGATATTCTCAGTTAAACAGGTGCTGGAAAAGTGCTGGGAATATAATATTGATGTGCACCAGATATTTGTTGACTTCAAACAAGCATACGACAGTATCGACAGGCGCGTACTGTATAAAATCATGTTGGAGTTTGGAGTCCCACCGAAACTGGTTCGACTGACAAGAATGACAATGACTGAGTCTTTGTCACAAGTCAGAGTAGAAAACGATCTGACTTCCAGTTTTAAAACAGACAACGGCCTTAAACAAGGTGACGGCCTCGCACCAATGCTTTTCAACTTAACACTCGAATATGTTGTTCGGAAACTTCCCGTTGACACCAAGGGAACACTATGCTTCAAATCCACACAACTCGTAGCATATGCCGACGACATAGATATCCTTGCAAGATCTCTGGAGAGTGCTAAGGAAGTATTTGAAAACCTTGACTCGGTAGCAAGGGAAGTTGGACTACGCATTAATGAAAACAAAACAAAAATTATGACGCAAACTAGGAAAAAGACGCCAATCAGACAAAATATTACAGTAGGAGACTATAACCTAGAAAACGTAGACAACTTCATATATCTAGGGGCAAATCTATCGAAGGATGGAAGCGAACCCATCGAAATTAAAAGAAGGATAATGATGGCAAACAAGACTTATTATTCGGTACTTCCAATAATCAAAAACAAGAACGTGCACAGGAAAACAAAACTTAAGCTATACAAAACAATCATAAGACCTGTGCTATGCTATGGCAGCGAAACGTGGACATTAACTCAGGCGTCCGAAAAACGACTTAACGCCTTTGAAAGGAAGGTCCTCAGAAGAATCCTCGGACCTGTGAGGGAAGACTCGATCTGGAGAATACGATACAATAGAGAATTGTATGCCATCTTCGACAATCCAGAAGTGTCAACCCTCATAAAATTTAAAAAATTACAATGGGCTGGTCATGTGGAGCGGATGGATGACGGAAGAATTCCCAAACGCACACTAAAAGGGAAAGTCAACGGACAAAGACCGGTCGGAAAACCACGAAAGCGCTGGGAGGATTCGATTGACGCAGACAGCAAATCACTGCTAAGATTTTCAAACTGGAGGACGCGGTCACTGAACCGAGATGGATGGAGGCAAAGCATTCAGGAGGCCAAAGTCCGATTTGGGCTGTAGCGCCATCGTAAGTAAGTAAGTAAGTAAGTATAACACAAACGCGGATTGCCTAAGCCGAATACCGGACAGCTCAGAAGAAAATACATTAAACACAAAAACTAAATCTAATACCGACGATGTAAATCAACAAAATAATGAAGCAAGAATCTCAAAAGAAATCGCCAAAATACATGTACTCACACGAGCTCAAAAACAGAAAGCTGAGAAAAAATGTAATGATTCTCAAAGAGACGCGTCCTTAACACCAAAGCCTTTAGAAGACGACGATAACAACGACGATAATGTCATAGCCAACACAGAAACTAGCACAGAAGTAACACCAAAACAATCTGAGGACAACGTCTCAGAATTTATAGTTGATCCAAATGAAATTAAAATAATCCTACATGAGTATCATGACACTATATTCGGTGGCCATCAAGGAGTACTGAAAACATATAAGAAGATTAAACGCAAATTTAAATGGAAGAACATGCTCAGAGACATAAAGGACTACGTAAAAAGATGCGAGCTTTGTCAAAAAAACAAGTCCAGTCCAGAACATCGCATGCCTATGGTAATCACTGACACTTCTGAAAAACCATTCGACAAAGTATATCTTGATATAGTAGGACCCCTCGAAGAAACGCACGTGGGTAACAAATATATCCTGACATTTCAAGACAATCTTACAAAGTTTGTAGACTGGTACCCTATGGTGAATGCTGAAGCAGAAACTGTTGCTGATATATTTTTTAACGAAATTATCACCCGCTATCGAATTCCCAAAGCATTAGTGACTGACCAGGGCTCAAATTTTGTAAGTGATCTATTCAAAAGAGTATGTAAGCTACTAAAAATCAAAAAGCTGCAGACAACTGCCTTTCACCCGCAATCAAATGGAGCTTTAGAACGAGCCCATAGACCATTAACTGAATATTTAAGGTCAGTAGTGGACAAAAATACTAACACATGGGATACATTCTTAAGAACCGCAGCTTTTGTTTATAATAACAGTGAACATGACAGCACCAAATTAACTCCCATGGATTGTCTTTTTGGATTCACTGCAGACATACCATCTAATTTGAAAAGGGACCCCGAACCAATATACAATCACGAAGACTATTATTTTAAGCTCAAGTACAAACTACAGCAGATGTATGCGGTTGCTAGACGTAATATATTAATTAGCAAAAATAGATCAAGGCCTTATTATGATCTGTTAAGTCGACCAATAACAATTCACACTGGTGACAAGGTTCTTCTGAAAAACATGGCGAAAAAGGGCAAACTATCTCAGGTATGGTTAGGACCCTACCAAGTCATCGGAATACCTTCCTCAGTGAATACCACTATCCAAATAGGAAAAAGAAAAGTTACAGTGCATAACAACCGTCTTAAATTATTCTACGAATAACATTATATGTAGATCTTTACCACTAAATTTAACTTCCTATAGGTATAAAAAAAAAAAAAAAATAGCCTTACTCTTTTTATTTTCATTATTATTTTTTTTACTAACAGGCTTTATACTTGCTACAATGGTACTATACCTGCCTTTCACCCGCAATCAAATGGAGCTTTAGAACGAGCCCATAGACCATTAACTGAATATTTAAGGTCAGTAGTGGACAAAAATACTAACACATGGGATACATTCTTAAGAACCGCAGCTTTTGTTTATAATAACAGTGAACATGACAGCACCAAATTAACTCCCATGGATTGTCTTTTTGGATTCACTGCAGACATACCATCTAATTTGAAAAGGGACCCCGAACCAATATACAATCACGAAGACTATTATTTTAAGCTCAAGTACAAACTACAGCAGATGTATGCGGTTGCTAGACGTAATATATTAATTAGCAAAAATAGATCAAAGGCTTATTATGATCTGTTAAGTCGACCAATAACAATTCACACTGGTGACAAGGTTCTTCTGAAAAACATGGCGAAAAAGGGCAAACTATCTCAGGTATGGTTAGGACCCTACCAAGTCATCGGAATACCTTCCTCAGTGAATACCACTATCCAAATAGGAAAAAGAAAAGTTACAGTGCATAACAACCGTCTTAAATTATTCTACGAATAACATTATATGTAGATCTTTACCACTAAATTTAACTTCCTATAGGTATAAAAAAAAAAAAAAAATAGCCTTACTCTTTTTATTTTCATTATTATTTTTTTTACTAACAGGCTTTATACTTGCTACAATGGTACTATACCTTTTTCTGCTATTCTGGCCCCTAACAACCGCAGACCCATTCACTCTACAGAGAATTAACAACACAGGAATATTGCTTGAGGAACTTGGAGAGATACGGTTCTTCCATGATAACTGGAACATTTTCATGCAGCTAAACGTGAGTGAAATCGAGCATCAAAGTTATATAATAGAACAAGCAGAATCTCATATCTTGAGAGTATGCTCAGTACATAATGATAGTCTTATTCCTTGTATAGCTCAAAAACCAATACTACAAACGTTGATCCAAACAATCCAAAAAAGGATAACTATTATAAAAGAATTACTTTCCCTCATCGGCATACCAGGTCACTATTTGATGGTGTTGGTAAAGGTTTACATTACCTTTTTGGTACTATGGACAATGATAATGAAGTTTCCATATACAGTAAAATTGCAAGCTTGGAAACAGACAATGAAAAATTGTTTGAATTAGAAAAACATCAAATCTCTGTTGTAAAAACAGCATTTGAGAGCATCCAAAAACCAATTCGTCAGACCCAAGCTAACCAAAAAATTATCACCCAAGCAATTAATAACCTGACAAATCTGGTGCAAGGCGATGTTATCACCAATCAAAAAGTTCAAGAGGCCCTTAACACACTTGGTTTGCAGATTCTTGAATTAGAGTTTAGACAACATGCATTTATAGATATTCTTACATCTTTAAAGAATAATGATCTACACCCACTCCTCATAACACCCTCTAAACTTTTAGACATATACTATAGAGCTCATCTTAGAAGGAGAGAAACACATCAAGACATCAGCATTTTAACCCAAAGCCTAACAATTAAAACGAAAATTATCAATGATGGCCTAGTAATAAAAATCATACTTCCCATTTTTAACCTCCCACCGTTTACGTTACAACAAATACATCTTTTTCCTATATCAACACCTAACAACTACTCTTTTATACTTAATATAGAACATAGTTACATAGCAAACAATACCACTACCCAATCGTTCATTTTACTACGTAATAATGAATTCACTCTAGGAAAAAAAATTACTATTAGCTTTAACGAGTCATTGTATGTGGCACCACTAAGAACTCCCATTCTTAAAGGAGAAGTATCAAGCATATGTCCAATAAATTTTATTTTCAATCCCTTTAACGAAGTTTCTACGTGTGAGTACTTAATACGACCAAGTTTCCATCAACTATTAATCAAATTAACCACTAGAAACAGTTGGCTGTATTCATTTTCTTTACCAGAGAAAATTCAAATTACATGCCAGGACAAATTTCATAGTTCCACCATCTCCTCAAATGGTATTTTAATTCTAAACGAGCCCTGTAATTTTCAAATAAACAAGCAGCAAATACTATTTGAGGATGAGGATCACCAACAAATCAAAATTTTTCAACCCGACATCTTAAGCATTCCAAATAAATATGTAAACAATTCCATCAACGCCATATTGTCAACACTTGTAAATAAACCAAAAACCTCAATGGTCTTATTAAAAGATGACAACACAAATGAAATTCTTCGTCGCGGTACCCACGAAATAAATGATTTACAAAAACAAGCTACTGAGCTTCAAAAGTCGCGGTCGGAAAAAGTCCAATTCTTTCAACTTCATACTTCGTCATTATCCTTAAGTATATTAGCACTATTATCTGTAATAGCATTAGTTATTTATAAAACTAAAGTGTTTTGTAAGAAATTCAGAACCCAGAAGAAGGGCAGCAAAATAGAAAATATTGAGCTGGTCATTTCAAAAGAAGCCAATAAGGAGCCGCAAAAGATCGTGCTTCCAATACCAACCATAGCTGAAGATCAAAGGGAGAGAGATCATTCGCCTAGTGTTGAATCGAGTGATATGAATTCTCGAATTCGATTTGTCCAAGTACTGCAAAAGTTTTCCCCTCAGCACAGATCCAAGCGATATATAAAAAAAAAAGGGAATATTAATTTTACTAATAATAAATAAATTAAAAAAAAAAAAAAAAAAAAATAATAATAATATTATAAAAAAAAATTGTTCTATATCCTTTAGTTTAGATATCGTGGTCAAAATATTTACATACAATAATTACAAAAATTATAAACGCATCTATATGTTTAAGTTAAAATTATAATGCAACAATTGTTTATAAGCAGCATCATTTAATGTAAGATATGCTACATAGTCGTAATGAAGACACATTATATATCTAATGTTTAATTCTTATATACAAAAATACGTTTGTAAAAATGTAATGATTATATGATTATGTACGACTATTTTTAGATCATGGCATTAAACATTAGTTCAGTTCAAATATAATATAATAATAATAAATGCAAGACGTAATACAAAAAAAATATGAAAGTAATGAAGAAGTTAATTTCTATGATAAGATTATTCCTGCTTACACAAAAAAAAAAAGAGAATAAAAAAAAAAAGAGAATAAAAAAAAAAAAAGGAAAATGCAAAAGATATAAAAAATATGTTACAATTAGAGAATGTAAATGTATGACGCTCTTATTTTGTTTATATGACACTTTTATTTTGTTTATACACAAAAAAAAAAAAAAAAAATATGTTATAAGAATCGAAATTTCCGATTCATCTAAATTCGAAATTCCGTCTTTTTGGAGGGAAGGAATGTTGAGTGTGACTTTCGGCACTTCTCGCCCTGTGAAATTGCAACATACAGGTGCATTGCACTTTCAGTGTAATGACCTGACATGCTTTCATAGTGCGAGGTGCCGAAGGAATAATTCCATCGAAACAAGCGATTTTTGCTTATGCGATCTAACATATGTCGTAAGAAATTGTAACGTATGATGGATCGCAAAGCAAGGGTTCCTTGGACTTTGAAATTGCAAGTGCAGAATTATACGGGCAATAACTTGCCAGTAAGATTGTGCATAATTGTATTTTTTGTTTACGTGACCTGCGAGGTGAGCAACCTTTAATGTAGGTCGCGCGAAATAAGAAATGCAAGCAATTTCAGGGGTCTCGATGGAGTTCGAAAAACACAGAGTTGACCAACGGACTTCGACGCGAATTGTCGAAGTGTTTTTAGTTAAATTGTTAAAAATTGTTAAGAGTCTTTTAAATCTCGGAGTGTTTTTAGTTGTTAGTATGCAAAGCAGTCGTGTTATTAAATGTGTGTTTGAATAAACTTAATATATTATTGAATCTTATGGTGTTTTTTAATAATTAAATACAACATTGTAGAGCTCTATATCCTATAATTTTGGTAACATCTTTAACTTGGGGAAGTAATGGTAGGGAGGTGGTGGGCCAAAATGTCGCAAATTTTGACTGATTGTTTAGGGCTCTGGTACTGGTAAAAGGTATAAAGTTTACATTTGGCAGGTGCGTACATCTGTTTCTTATACATAAAGAAAAAATAATAATTTAAACCGGAACTGTTATGTACGGAAGGGGGACCTAACTTGCACGAGGTGTTTCATGTGTATTGGAAAAAAACACAAAAACTAAAAAATTCTGATTGAAATTTTAAGCTAGAAACTTAAAAATTTGAATTCATTCAAAAAACATAACAGGATTACGTGCCCAATCGTGTGATATTCTAGATGAAAGAGAAATTTTTTGATGTTAATAAATTTTATAGGGGAAGTGATGGAGGGGGTGACGACATTGAACTAATGTTTTTGAAATTATACTTTTGTATGGCAGGGGATAGAAGTGCAAGACAAAATTCAAAACTTGTGATGTAACTTTGTTTTAAATATTTTTAGAAGTGTTTGTACAAAATTTCAAGATAATAGATTTTAATGAAGTGGTGATACAGAAGTTCATATAATCACTCAAAAATCTCAAAACCGGATGTAACCATAAAACACCGGGATTTTGTAAATAAAATTACTCGGGGGAATGATATTTCAAAATTTATTTATTTTTGGTAAGCAGATCAAAACATTTGAAATATCATTTCCCAGACTCATTTTAATTACAAATTCCCTATACTTTATGGTCACAATGTATTGTTAAAATAAAGCAAAAAACTAATTTATAGCCCTTTAAAAGAAAATAACGTATGGACACTACAATTATATTATTACTTTGTTATTTTAATAATAAAGTATTGTGATCGACTTGGAAAACAAAATTGCTACCTTGAAATTTTGTTTTTTCGCGTTTCATCAATAGCCTAAAAATGCAAAAAAAAACATAACAGAATTATGATTGGGTTTAAAGCCCAATCATATGATACTCTAGATGAGATGGAAAAGACTTTAATATACCGAAAAATATGTCATCTCAAATTCTTTCGAATAGTGAATAGAGACTTTTGCATAGGAGGTGGTAGAAGTAGAGGGGGAGGTTTGTAATTTTCGTATATGACACCGAACATGGCATGCACAATGTTTTTGCTGAATTTAAAGTTTTTGGTTTTCATTATTTTTAAAGAAATTGGTCATAGTTTTCCTGAAATTGGGGCAGTTGAATGGGAGGTGGCAGAGGAAGTGGAGCGTTTAAGATGATTTTGAAACTGCTTATCATCATCCTTATCACCATGCTTTGATTCAATTTCAAAGTCGATAGCTGTCATATACTTGAAGGAGAAATGCTTTTCTTGAATTTATAATACAGATATTTGTATGGGAGGTGGTAGAAGGAGTGAAGTGGAGCTGATAATTTCTTCTAACACTTATTTCAATTGTTAAGAAACAAATTCTGGCAAAATTTGAAGTTTTTACTTTTTCTAGTTTGAATGGAAATCGATAAAATGCATTTAACAAAAATTATGCATTTGTATGGGAGGGGGTAGAAGGAGTGTACGGATCAAAACAAACGCAGTATTAATATTTCTATTTGTATACTTTTTACAAAATATCAAGTTGATAGCTTTAACAGTTTCGAAGAAAAATAATTTAATTTAAATTCAAAAATTTCGTGAAATTTGTATGGGAGGGTTAGAAGAAGTGAGGTGAAGTTAATAATTGTTTTCAAAATAAATTGCAATTATAGTAGAATTAATACTGACAAAATTTCGTCTTTTCAGATTTACTAGTTTCAATGAAAATCGAAAATATATATTTTTCAAAACTGTCCATTTGTATGGGAAGGGGTAGAAGGAGTAAGGGGATCGGGTTAATATTCGGTGATATTAATGACATCTATATCATAATACTTCCACCTAAATTTCAAGTCGATACCTTAAGTAGTTTCAAAGAAAAATGAATTTCTTAATATTTCGAAATTTCATGAAATTTGTATGGGAGGGGTAGAAAGAGTTTGGGGATGTAGCCCATTCATGAACTTAAAAATATTTTTTTGCTAAAAGTGACACACACAAATTTTTAGCACTATAGCTCAAAGCTTTGGCGAGTTATGCTGTAGACAGACGCACAGACGGACAGACGGACAGACAGACAGACGGGCAGACAGACAGACGGACAGACGGTCACT
Source organism: Chorisops tibialis (assembly GCA_963669355.1). Taxonomy (NCBI): domain Eukaryota; kingdom Metazoa; phylum Arthropoda; class Insecta; order Diptera; family Stratiomyidae; genus Chorisops; species Chorisops tibialis. Next base: position 130,294,328 of record OY770263.1, read on the forward strand.
CGGAACCGAGGTTTTTGAGCGACAACAAATATTTCTGTACCCTTGGCGGCTCCATGCGAGCGGTATTTCTTAGCGTTACAAACGGTAAGGCAAACACAATATACTCTCAGATTTCATCTAGAGTATAAAAATCCGTCTGTCTGTAAGCCGTCCACCGATGTGTACGCTCAGAATACGTTAACTCCCAAACCCTTCAAGATAGAAAATGCATTTTTGGGGGGATTGTAGATAGTCGCGGATCTCAGGCGGACACCCGGGGTGTAAGGGTTCAGGAGGAGGCGGGGAAGCGCTAAAACCGAAAACTAAGATTTCAAATATCTCAACCATGGTTCCACTTAGGCAGCTGAAAATTACCATATATATAGAAAGGTTTGTGGGATTTAAAAATAATTTAATTTTAAAGTTGGGGGTGTAAGGGGAAGGTGGTGGGAAGCAAAAATGTCAAAAATTTTGAGTGATTTTTTTAGGGCTCTAGTGAAAGATACAAAGTTAAAATTTTGCATGTGGATACAACTATTTGATATACATAAAAAAAAAATAATAATTTGTTCCACAATTGTTATGCACTGAAGTGGAGGTGTAACGTGCACAAGGTAGGTTTTTCATGTACAATGAGAAAAAACACATAAACTGAAAATTGTTGAATGAAATTTTAAGGTAGAAACTTGAAAATTTGCGAAATGCATTTAAAAAAATCCCTAAAAGTATGAAATATTAACTTGTCGAATACTTATAAAACTTCTACCTCCTCCTGTAGAAAATTATTTTTTCGACCATTTTTAAGAAAGCTCTCAGTTTGAAATTTTAAACAAAAACTTTTGAAAATAGTTCAAATGAAACTGCATCCAAAGTTTTGAGATCGCGCTTGCCCTTCTACTAACTCCCATACAAAAGTATGATTTAGTCCAATTTCAGTAAATCAACTACTAAGCAGCAAATCAAAAGCTACGAACTTGAAATTTTGTACGAGCACCTTACAAAAGAAATGAAATAAAACTGCATCACGAATTTCACATTTCCCTTACCTCCTCTTCCCCCTCCCATACAAATGACTGGTTTCGTAAATGTAAAATACACCAAATTTTATGAAAATTCTATGCATCTTCGTCTATGAAACTGACAATCTATACAGAGAATATTGGACGTGATTCAAGCAATCAATTAAATAATTATTAACATCCACCCACTTTTACTATCAACCCTCCCTCCCTTCCCTCATAAAAACCCAAACTTGGATAAACGAATGCAATATTGATTACGTGTTCTAGAGCTATTGATCGTATTCGTAATTAAGTTTTAAGCTGGCAGCATCCCTACCCTAAAGGGGGGTTTCACTTGTGAAAGGGGGTTCCACTTAGTCTTCCTTAACCACTCTAATCCGCTTATTTACTTTCCATGCATCCTGAACTTGTCCCAAAAATAATAATGTTGCACTCGACTTGTAGGCAGTTTATTTATGTACAGATTTCTGAATTATGTATTTATGTTTTTCATAGACAAAGTTTTATATATTACTAGCAAATGCCCGCGACTTCGTCCGCGTAAAAATAGCAATAATAAGCAATTTTTGAGAGTGTAGTTAGCAACACATTATGTGGGATATTTAATCTTAGTTTAACGGCTCTTTGAACACAATGTTTTTTATTTTGTTGGAATTAGAACCACAAATTATTAAAAATGAAACCATGATACGTGCATTTGAATGGGACAGGCTCGTGATCAAATCAATCCTGTGACTTGAGCTCATATACGTATTGAACAGCATTAAGGACATGTAAATAATTGTAGCTTGTATTAATTAAAAAAAAAAACAAATAAAATAACATTAAGCTTAAAAATATAACAGGATTACGATTGTGTGTAAAGCCCAATCATATAAATGATCGAAATTTTTGTGATGTTAAGAAATTTTGTATGAGGGGTTGTAGAAGGGGTGACAGCACTGAACTAATTTGTTTCAGATCATGCTACAGTAGCTGTAAATATGTTTTGTATCACATTTAAGCTTCAAAAACTGAGTAGGTATCGCGAAACTTAGTGCATTGAATTCAATGAAATTGTGCAATTTGTATGGGAGGTGGTAGAAGGAGTGCGGAGGTTTCAGTGATTTTTCGAGAAACAACTATAATTATCATGCAATTGATATACTTTAAATTTCAGATCTGTATCATTCACACTTTTCAAGAAAATCGAATTGTTATATAGTCGTGGAGTTTTGTCTCATTGTATGGGAGGGGGTAGAAGGAGTGAAGCTAATCGGTTAACTTTTTTCCCGATTTTAATAATAATGCTAATTAAGGATTAATTACAGAATTTTAGCTCGATGAAATTTATATGTACTGAGAAAATTGGTTTACAAACCATGCAAGTTTTATTACAATTGGTTCAGCCGTTTGTGCGTGAAAAGCGGCCGGACAGACAGAGAGACAAAAATTTCAAAAAAGTGTTTTTATGCTTAGTTATTAATATGTATACCTAGTCAAGCCATAAATACTGTTACAAACTTTTTGAAGCACTGTTCAATAAAAGAGGTGTTATATGTTAAGAAATCATTGTTTATTCATTAAATGCATTGTCAACAACGGAAATTGCAACAAGTTATTCGAAGTGATTGCCTTTTGCCTTTACACAAGCCTTTAATCGAGCTGGCCACTTATCTATGGAAGCACGCACGACTTCAATCGGAAAGTTGGCGACTGCATGTGTAAGAGACTTCTTTAAGGATTCGATATTAGGATGTCTTTTAGAGCACGTCATTTGCTCTAAGACAGACCATAATTCGTAATCCAGCGGATTCAGGTCTGGGCTAGAGGAAGGCCAATCTTCAGCTTTAATAAAATCTGGAACATTTTCTTCAAGCCATTTTTGGGTTGACTTCGCCTTATGACCTGGTGCAGAATCTTGCTAGAAACTCCAAGGCTGATTTTTGAATAATGACGTGTTGAGAGGTTTCACTACACTTTCAAGGACACTTTCTTGATAAATTTTGGCAGACGTTTTGACGCCCTTCTCACAAAAATGCAACTTTGTCACCCCGTTGTAGCTAACACTCCACCAAACCATTACTGAGGCTGGATGATGACCTCTTTGAACCTTTTGGGCATGGTTTTGTTTATTAAATGTTTCTTCGATAGTAAAAATTTTTTCGTCCGTAAACAAAATTTTACGGTGTTCTTGGTTTACGTACCGGCAAAGTAATCGTTTTGATTTTTCCACTCTATTTTTTTTTAACGAATCTGTTAGTAAATGCCCGGTAGATCTACGATAAGCACCCAACCCCAAGTCACTTTTGATGATACGTGAAATTGTTCTTTGGGGTATTTTCATCTCACGCGATAAAATTTTTTGTTTCCGAAGAGGATTACGGCGAATTCTCTCGCGCACGGCTTTAACCGCTTGAGGTGTTCGAGTAGTTCACGGACGGCCACTTCTTTCACGGTCACTTACTCCAGACGTATCATTAAATCTTTCAATAGCCCAATATACAAACATTCGGCTTATACCAAGGGTATGCAGAGTCTTAAAAATATCACTTGGTTGCATTCCTACTTTATGAAGTGCAATCACAGTAATTCTATTTTCTTTGTCACCCCAATCCATGTTCACTACACTAAAAATTAAACTCAAATGATGACAAATGCATCAAGCACAAGCGTACTATAGCGATTAGCTCAATTTTTAAGAAATGCAATATAACGGTTCCTTTCTGCAGGGTTGCCAAACCTTGTAACAATATTTATGGCTAGACTAGGTAGATTAAATAAATAGATAAATCTACTGAATATTTCGTTTTTTTGCCTTCAATTTCTTATTTGTTTTGAATAAATATATTTCTATTAAAAAAACTGGCCTTGGATTCATTATGGTTACAAAAATATGCATAAACCACTGCATAATTTAAAAGGAAATGATAGAAACATGACAACCGAAAATTGTATTAAAACAATTAATATAGTAACCTAACAATGATTTAGTCGTTAGCTAATAACTATGAACGTAGTTAAAGAGCAACATAATTGAAAAAAAGCAACCATTATCATTGTTATCTCAGAATTATGGAAGTAGATAAAGAACAATGCAATCTTAACGCAACCTTTCACAATTGCAAATCAACTTTTAAAATAAAGTTGATCAATGATTACACACTTTTCTTAGTTTTTACTCATTAGTATATGAACTACTAGCGATCCCCGCGAACTTTTTCTGCGTAAGAATAGCAATAAAAAGCAATTTTTGAGAATGTAGATAGTAATACATACATTATGTGGGATATATAGTCTGCATGGTTTAATGACTCCTTGAACATCATGTTTGAAATTTGTTTGAATCAGCACCATAAATTATTAATAATGAAATTATGATACTCGCATTTGTATGGGACAGGCTCGTGATCAAATCAATCCCGTGATTCGAGATCATATCCGTATTGAACATGTGAATAGTTGTAACTTGTGTTAATTAAAAAACATAACAGGGCTACGATTGCGCGTAAAGCGCAATCTTACAATACTTTAGATGAAATAGAATTTTTTGTGATCCCAAGAAATTTTGTAAGGAGAGTGTTAGAAAAGGTGATAGCACTGAACTAATTTTTTCCCCCATCATGCTAAAGTAGCTATAAAAATGTTTTGAACAAAATGCTAACTCCAAAAATTTAATAGGAGCTGAGAAAATTAGTGTGTTAGATTTAGTGAAAATGTGCAGTTTGTATGGGAGGTGGTAGAAAGAGTGGGGATTTTAGTGATTTTTTAAAAAAAAACTAAGAATATCATAAAATTGACATCTCTTAAATTTCAGACTAGTAACATTCATACTTTTCAAGAAAATTGATTTTTTGTGACGTTGTGAAACTGTGTCATATTGTATGGGAGGGGGTAGAAGTAGTAAAGCTAATCAAAAATTTTTTTCTGATCTTAGTGATAATGCTAAATAATTATTTATTACAAAATGTGAGCTCGATAAATGTTATGTGTTCTGAGAAAATCGGCTTAGAGCATTTCATGAAAAAGTGTATTTTGTATGGGAGGGGTTGGAAGGAAAGGGAGGACGCAAATAATTTTTATACTGTATATTGAAATCATTATGAAAGTAATATATCCCAAAATTGTGACTAATAACTTTTATACTTTTCTAGCAAATACATTTATAGTCGAATTTCGAAATTGTGTCATTTTGTATGGGAGGGGGTAGAAAGGGTGAAGCTAATCGTCTTAATTTTTTTAGCCTTACTACTACTAATTTTAAATAAATATTTGGTGCATAATTTCAGCCCGCTAAATTTTATACGCACTGAGTAAATTGGCTTAGAGTAATTCATGACAAGTACAGTTTGTAGAGGTGGTAGAAGGAGCGGGAGGACACGCATAATTTTTATACGGTAGATTCATATTATCATAAAAGTAATATATTCCAAATTTCAGGCTAATAGCTTTTATACTTTTCGAGCAAATCCGTTAATTGTCGAATTGCGCATTTGTGTCATTTTGTATGGGAGGGGGTAGAAGGGGTGGAGCGATTTGGCCCGTTCACGAACTTGACCTTACTTTTTTGTCAGAAACGACGTGTACGAAATTTGAGCTTTCTAGCTCAACGCGTTCTCAAGCTAGAGAGCGAACGGACGGACGGACATCCGGTTTTGAGATTTTTGAGTGATAATATTAACTTCTGTATCATTCATTTTTTCTCCGAGCCTTATTTCTTGGCGTTACAAACTTTAGAGCAAACTTATAATACTCTCAGATTTCATCTAGAGTATAAACATAAAAGAATTATAGTTAGGCTTAAAGACCAATCATATGATACTCTAGATGAAATGGAAATGACTTTAATATACTGGATAATATGTCATCTCAAACTTTTTCGAATAGTGAATAGAGACTTTTGCATGGGCGGTGGTAGAAGTAGAGGGAGAGGTTTGCATTTTTCGTGTATGACACCGAACATGGCATGCATAATGTTTTTTGCTGAATTTAAAGTTTTTATTTTCATTGTTTTTAAAGAAATTATAAATTATAATACAGATATTGATATGGGAGGGAGTAGAAGGAGTGAAGCGGAGCTGAAAATTTTAGTATGGAACATACTTTTACGGGGGCTTGTTAAGAAATTCGTCAAAAAACGTCACCAAAAATCTCGTAGCAAAAAAAATAAAAAAAACAGGAAAAAAATAGAATGAAAAAGAAAAAAAAAAGAAAGAAAAAAAAAAAGAAAAAGAAAAAAAAAAGAAAGAAAAAAAAAGAAAGAAAAAGAAACTCAAAAAACAATAAAAAAAACAGGAAAAAAAAGAATGAAAAAAAAAAAGCCCAGCCGAGGCGCGCAGCGCCTGGTTTTGTTTTCTAACATTTATTGCAATATTAAAAAACTAATTTTGGCAAAATTTAAAGTTTGTACTTTTTCTAGTTTTAATGAAAATCGATATAATGCATTTAACAAAAATTATGCATTTGTATGGGAGGGAGTAGAAGGAGTGTACGGATCAAATCAAATGTTTTTTGCGTTATTGATATCAAGTTGATAGCTTTAACAGTTTTGAAGAAAAATAATTTTGTACGGCAGGGGGTAGAAGGTGAGGGTGAGGTGAAGTTGATAATTTTTTTAAAAACTAATTGAAATTATAGTAGAATGTGAATTCTGGAAATAATTTCGTCTTTTCAGCTTTACTAGTTTCAATGAAAATCGAAAATATGTATTTTTCAAAATTGTCCATTTGTGTGGGAGGGGGTAAAAGGAGTGAGGGGATCGGATCAATATTCCGACATATTAACGACATTTATATCATAATACTTTGACCCGAATTTCAAGTCGATAGCTGAAATAGTTAGAAAGAAAAATCAATTTCTTAATATTTCGAAATTTCATGAAATTTGTATGGGAGGGGTAGAAGGAGTGGGGGGATGTAGCCCATTCACGAACTTAAAGTCACTTTTTTGTTAAAAATGAAACACAAAATTTTTTAGCACTGTAGCTCAAAGGTTTCGAGAGTTATGCTGTAGAAAGACGCACAGACGGACAACCAGCAACTCGGAATCGAAGTTTTTGAGCGACAACAAATATTTCTGTACCCTTGGCGGCTCTGTGCGAGCGTTATTTCTTGATGTTACAAACGGTAAGGCAAACACAATATACTCTCAGATTTCATCTAGAGTATAAAAAGCCCAAATATAATAACATTAAGCTTAAAAACATAACAGGATGTAGGTACTATTATTTAAAAATACACTACAATATATTATCACAATGCAAATTCATTTTATTTAAAACTAGCGATCACCCGTGATTTTGTCCGCGTAAGAATCGCAAAATAAGCAATTTTTGTGAATGTAGTTAGTAATACATTATCCGGGATATATAAACTGATTAGTTTAATGACCCTTTGAAGACAATGGTTTCTATTTTGTTGCAATCACAACCATAAATTATTAAGAATGAAACCACGATACTCGCATTTGTATGGGACAGGCTCGTGATCAAATCATTACCGTGCTCTAAGAACATATTCGTATTGAAGAGCACTAAGGACATGTGAATAGTTATAGCTTGTGTTAATTAAAAAAAAGCCCAACTAAAATAACATTAAGCTTAAAACCATAACACGACTACGACTCTGCGTAAAGCCAAATCATACGAAACTGTAGATGAAATTTTTGTGATGTTTAGAATTTTGTATGGGGAGTGGTAGGAGGGGTGATAGTATTGAACTAATTTATTTCACATCAGCTAGAATAGCTAGAAAAATGTTGTGTACAAATTTAAGCTTCAAAAATTGAACAGGTACTGAGAAACTTAGAGCATTGGATTTAATAAAATTGTGCGATTTCTGTGGGAGGTGGTAGAAGGAGTGAAGGGTTTTCGGCGATTTTTCGAGAAACAACTATAATTATCGTGCAATTGACATACTTAAAATTTCAGATCTGTATCATTCACACTTTTCAAAAAAATCGAATTGTTACATAGTCGTGGAATGTGTCTCGTTGTATGGGAGGGGGTAGAAGGAGTGAAACTGCTCGGTTAATTTTTTCCCGATATTAATAATAATGCTAATTAAGGAATCCATACAAAATTTTAGCTCGATGAAAGCTATACGTATTGAGAAAATTGGCTTAGAGTATTTCATGAAAAAGTGCAGTTTGTATGGGAGGTGGTGGAAGGAGTGAAGGGTTGTTAGTGATTTTTCGAAAAATAGCTGGAATCATTATGCAATTGATGTATTTTAAATTTTAGATCTGTGACTTTCACACTTTCCAAGAAAATTGAATATTTGTAAAGTCGTGGAATCGTGTCACGTTGTACGGGTGGGCGTAGAAATAGTGAAGATAATTGGTTAGTTTTTCCCGATATTAATAATAATGCTAATTAAGGATTTGGTACAAAATTTTAGCTCGATGGAACTTATACATACTGAGAAAATTGGTGTATAGTATCTAATGAAAAAGTGTAGTTTGTATGGGAGGTGGGCGAAGGAGTGGGGGGATTTAAATAATTTGTATACATAAAGATTGCATGTGTAATAGAAATAATATATTCTGAATTTCAAAAGAATAGCTCTTATAGTTTCCAAAAAAATTTGAGTGTTACATATTATTAAACATAACAGGGCTACGATTGCGCGTAAAGCGCAATCTTGAGATACTCTAGATGAAATAGAATTTTTTGCGATCCCAAGAAATTTTGCATGGGGAGTGTTAGAAGGGGTGATAGCATTGATCTAATTTTTCCCCATCATGGTAAAGTTGCTTTAAAAATATTTTATACAAAATGCTTAATCCAAAAATTGAATAGGAGCTGAGAAAATTAGTGTGTTAGATTTAGTGAAAATGTGCAGTTTGTATGGGAGGTGGTAGAAAGGGTGAGGGGATTTTAGCGATTTTTTCAGAAATAACTAAGAATATCATAAAATTGACATCTCTTAAATTTTTGACTAGTATCATTCATACTTTTCAAGAAAATCGATTTTTTGTGAAGTTGTGAAACTGTGTCATATTGTATGGGAGGGGGTAGAAGCAGTGAAGCTAATCAAATATTTTTTTCTGATCTTAGTGATAATACTAATCAAGTATTTATTACAAAATATGAGCTCGATAAATGTTATATGTTCTGAGAAAATCGTCTTAGAGCATTTCATGGAAAAGTGTAGTTTGTATGGGTGGGGGTGGAAGGAGAGGAAGGATGCAAGTAATTTTTCTACTGTAGATTATCATCATTCTGAAAGTAATATATCCCAAAATTTAGACTAATAGCTTTTACTTTTTTCGAGTAAATTCATTAATTGTGTGGGAGGGGGTAGAAGGAGTGAAGCTAATCGTCTAATTTTTTTTGGTCTTACTAACAATTTTAAATAAATATTTGGTGCACAATTTCAGTCCACTAAATTTTATACAGACTGAGTAAATTGGCTTAGAGTAATTATGACAAGTACAGTTTGTATGGGAGGTGGTAGAAGAAGGGTGAGCACACGCATAATTTTTAGACGGTAGAGGAGGGAAATAAAACTAAAAGCAGATTGCATCTCGGAGCATACCTAGCACATAAAGTTTCATTACAATCGGTTCAGCCGTTTTTGCGTGAAAGCCGGACAGACAGACAGACAGACGGACAGACAGAGAAGAATTTTAAAAACATGTGTTTCTGCTTAGTTATTGCTAAACTAAGGCAAAAAAGTAACTTACAGCCATTTCTAAGCAAATAACAGACAGACACTACAATTATATTTATATAGATTATAAAAATGTATTTATTATTATAAATTTTAGTTTTAAAATAAAATTAAAAAGCTAGTTATTTATTTTAAATTCCAATTGAAACAGATGAATAAAATAAAAGTTTTTATGATAAAAAATAAAAAAAATGTTTTACTTTGACTAAATTACATTTAGTATCAAAATTATTGTAAAGTAATTTGTATACTTTGCAAAGTAATTTGTATACCAAATGTAATGGCGTTGCCACAGTACTTTCCTTCATTGAAAAGTTAATGTGTTCGTAAAATTAAGTTATATTAACATTATTATATAATTAAATTAATGTAATAAGTTTTAAATTTTCAAATTATAATTTAAATGAAACTTTTTTAGTTTCAGATCGCATTGACTTACGATTATTAAAAGTTTCTTCATTTAAAGTAAAAGCAGGTTTAAGTATATCAATTGAAATAATTGATTCCATTCCATCTTTAGAAATATTAAAATATTTTTCTGTCCTTGATATCCCGTGATAAGGTCCAGTTTAAGGTGTAGTTAATGAACCCTTGTAACCTTCCTCCCTAAGAAATACGTGCGTGCATGTCTTCAGAGCTTGAGGAACAAAAATGTCCTTTTGTTTTCTGACTGATTTTGCACTTTAGAACTTATTGTTCTAATGTTATATTGAATTTCTTTTGCTAAAGAATTGGTTAATGTCTTTGGTTCAGTTGCAGTATTAGAGGCGATCAGTTCACCAGGTAGTCGAAGTGCTTGACCAAACAAAAGTTGAGCTGGTGAAGCATCTAAATCTTCTTTAATGGATGTTCGTATTCCAAGTAAAATCCATGGAAGATGATCAAACCATTTATTGGGCTCATTAGTGGCCCGAATCGCGACTATCAATTGGCGGTGAAACCTTTCGATCAATCCGTTTGATTGAGGATGATACGTCGTAGTATGTATCCGTTTTGAACCAAAAAGATTTATTAGTTTCTTGAACAAACATGATTCAAACTGTGTTCTCTGATCCGTTGTAATTGTCTGTGGAATACCATATCTAGCTACCCAATTGTTGATGAAAGAATACACAATAGTAGAAGAACTTATGTTCTTTAACGGAATAGCTTCCGGCCAAAATGAAAATTGATCTTCATCGTAAGTATGTAGGTGTGCCGTTTTGGTGGTGGCAATGGCCCTACAAGGTCTAAATGTACATGCTCAAACCTTCCAGAAGGAACATCAAATTTTCCATGAGGAGATTTTGTGTGACGATTAATTTTTGATTTTTGACAGGGTATACAACATTTTGCTCACTTGTTAATGTCTTTATTCATAAACGGCCAAAAATATTTAATGGTAATTAATTTTCTAGTATCTTTATTGCTAGTATGAGATAACCCATGTAAGGAATCGAAAATGGTTCGACGTAGCAAGTGTGGAACATAAGGTCGATTGTTACCTGTAGAAATTTCACACCAAATTTCTAAATATTCTTCTGGTATTAGTATTTTCTGAAGCTTATAAGATATTTTATTCAAGTGCTGTTCTGCCAATATTTTGTTTAGTTCATCGTCGTGATCCTGCTCTTGTTTCAAGTTTTGCAAGCTAATTTTAGTAAAGTCTATTGAATCGATATGTGACCGTGATAGAGTATCTGCAATTATGTTTTGCGTACCTCTAATGTATCTGTCATTTGTGAATTGGGCTATAAATTCCAACTGATTTATTTGTCGATTTAGGTTTCCTAAGTGTAGTATAATTTCTTTAAATTTATTTTAAATTTCTTTAAATTTCGACTTCTCTTAATTTCACTTGGCAATTCATTAAATAATTTGATTCCCTTATAAGTATAATGTTTTTGGCCTATATTAGTCGTTCGTAATGGAAAAAATAGTTCTCCTTCTGAGCCACCTCTTGTATTATTCTTATTAACTTCTATCAATCCGCTCTTATATTCCTTAAATATTTGGGTGGTGGCAATAATATCAAATATTTTATCTACACTAATAACATTTATTATTGAAAATAGATCAATGGATGGAAATCTTCGGGGCTTATGCAGAAGTATCTTAAGCAGTAATTTTTGAGCAACTAGCAAAGGTCTTAAAATGGTGTAAGCCACAGATCCCCATGCAATTATACCATATTGTAATATGGAATTGATCAGCGCAAAGTAGAATATTCTCGTAACTTTTTTGGTAAGGAATGTGCGAACTTGCAAACAGATTGGTATCAATTTTTTTAATCTGGATGTAACACTGTGTATCTGAAAATCCCACTTTAAATGCTGATCGAATATTACACCTAAATATCTTGTGTGATTAACTTGTTTCACAGTTAAGCATTCACAGTTTGCTGTGCATTTGTTGTTATGAATTTTTAATTCTAATTCTAACGGTAATCCAGAATTTCTTGATGAAAAGGCAATAAAACAACTTTTTTTTATGTTTAATGTTAGAAAATTGTAGTCGAGCAATTCCTTTATATGCAGTAGACTGTTATTTGCTTTAATTTGTAATCCTTCCCAGTTAGTGTCTTCAACAAACAATACAGTATCGTCAGCAAAAGATAGCAATTTACACTCAAGTTGCTGATCATATAAATCATTTACATAAAGTAAAAATAGTATGGGGCCTAATACGGTCCCTTGTGGCACACCATAATCAAAAGTTAATGGATTACTGAATTCACTCTCGATTTTAACAATTTGTCTCCGATTTTCCAAATAGCTCTTCATCCATTGAATCCAACTTAATTTCATATTTAATTTATGCAATTTTACAATAATATCTTTATGCGGTATTGAATCGAATGCTTTCGCTAAATCCAAAAAAATAGCGCATGGTTTATTTCCTTTATCTATGGAATTGGAAATAAGTTCGCTTAACATAGCAATGGCATCATGCGTACTTTTCCCTGTCCTAAAACCAAACTGATTTTCATGAATTATATTGTATTGATCTACATCATCCATAATGATTTTTTTTGCAGCCTTCTCTATGATTTTACCTATATTTGAGATCAAGGAAATAGGCCGATAGTTACTAATAATTTTCTTATCTCCTGCTTTAAATACAGGGAAGATTATAGCTTGTTTATAAATGTCTGGAAATGTTGCAGTTTGAAAGCTTAGGTTGACTATATGAGTCAGAGGTTTTGCTATAAATTGTTTTATAAATTTTAGACATTTACAATTTATTCCATCAAAACCTGGACTAGTGCCCTCTTTCATGTTCTCAATAATGGTTATTATGTCGTCTTCGTTCACTATTCTAATTTGTTCTGAATTTGTTGAAGTAGAACAGTGTATATCTCTCACTACCCCATTTTCTTTCGTTATAGTATCTGCAAGATTCTTTCCAACATTACTGAAGTAGTTATTAAAGATATTTGCTATATTTTTTGAATTTTCTACCGTTTGATGTACTACTCCTTCATATATGATACTGTGTATAGGCATTATTTCCCTTTTCATACCTATAACAGTGTTTATTGTTTTCCAAACTAGCTTACCATCATTTCCCGCGTTACATAACATTTTTCCAAAGTAATCTGATTTAATTTTTTTTATTATACCGTTTAATTTGTTTCGATATTTTTTGTAATATATTTTTAGTTTCTCATTTGTTGGTGATTTTTTCATAGTTTATCTCTATCTAGTTTATCTCTACATAGTTTATCTCTTTTCCTAATGGAATTTAAGAGCCCTTGAGTAATCCATGGCTTTAGTTTTTTATATTTTGTGCGATTATTTATATATAATTGCATGCTTTCATTGATTAATTTTTTGAGAGTAAAATGGAATTCATTTGCACTATCGTTAACATTAGTTTTAGTGAGAATGTTTTCCCAAGTTACAGTGTTTAGTTTGTCTCTCAAAGTATTATAGTTTAGAGAGGATATGCATTGCCCAGAATTTTCATTGTTATGATTTTTATTTGAGTTAAGAATGACCGTTGTACTTTTATGGTCAGTAATATTTGTATTTAGGATTACAGACTGTACCTTATCATAAAAATTTGGTTTGAACTTAGCGAAGATATGGTCAATACAAGTCTTTTCTCTAGTTAATTGATTTATTATAGATATAAATCCCTTTCCATTGAGAATACTTAAATAGTTTGATGCTGCTCTATTATTAATATCTTTTATATTGATATTTATGTCTCCTACTAAAAAAATGTTATCTCCTCTTACATCATTAAGAAATTTTTCAAGTTCTAAATTAAATGTATCAACACAGAAATTAGGTGATCTATATAACGCTACCAATTTAATTGGCATATAATGATATAAACTAAAATCTACTACAATGCAAGTAGGCTCCACTGAATTGAATTTCTTGAAGAGAGCTGATTTTACATTTCTTGCTTATATAAACTACCACACCACTATTCTGATTGATTTTATTTGTTGTCAAATAACCAACGTAATCTGGTATATTATAACTACGCAGACTGTTGGGATTCCAACATTCAGTTAAAATAATGATATCGAACGGATCGTATTGTGAGAGACTTACTACAAGATTGTCAAAATTTTTGCTTAAACTTCTTATATTCGTGTGAAAAATTTGTATGGAGTTTTTATTAGCGGCTGTCAGTAGCTTATAGTCTAGTGCACTACTGCATAAAACTTCCTCGCAAGGTTCATACTCATCCATAGAATTTATGAGTTCATTGGCCATTTGAAAAGACAGAATAAGAGAACAAACTTAATAAGCTCGACAGTTGAAAAAAGAAGCGGTAATTTAATTTGAAGTTACAGAAATTTATAGCTTTTTGAAACCTAATCTCGACATTATTTACTCCATAATTAATCGTTTTTAAGTTCATAATAACTAATATCAGTTGTTTCAGTTTTGTTAAGCATTGTATGTTGTATTGAAGTGTACGAGAAGCATCCACCATAAGACTATGTTTTGCATCTGTTTTAAGATGCACTAGAAGTGTTGATTTTTGCAATGATAGTTTTATTTTATGAAAAGCCAAGTTCGCTTCCTCGTTCCATTCAAATTTTAATTGCTTTTGGAATGCGTTGTTACTAAAGAATATAATGGAATTGCTATATCCGCTATATTTGGAAGGAAACAATGATAGAAATTTACCATTCCCAAAAATCGCTGAAGCTGTTTAACTAAAAGGTTGTATTTGTACAAAAAATCTGCACCAATTATTGCATAATCAACAGAAGCTATAACAAAGGTATAACTAAAATTTCGACGTAAGTTGAAATCTAATGTTAAGTGTTTAAACCAATAGGTTGAAATTTTTGAATCATTTGCTGCAGTTAAAATGAAATTTGAATCATGCAGGCATTTAGGAAAACATTTTTTAGGTATAACAGAAATTTCTGCTCCGGTGTCAATTAGAAATTGAATTTTGTTTTTCTTGTCATAGACAAAAAGGTGGCGTGAAAATGAGTCCAATCTAGCTGCCGCGATGTTAGTTGGACTATTTAGTTTTTTGAATACTTGTAACTACAAGGAGCAATGCATTTTTTAGCATTTTCTTTGAATTTATAATGGTACCAACAAAATGGTCGTGATTGTTGATTTGAAAGTGATTTTGAAGAAGCTCTTTTACTTCTATTCCGCGAAAAATCACGTTTTCTATTCCGAAAATTATTAGATTCAAGATGTGCAATAAAGCTACTTACGCCTGGTTGTACGGGAACTATGGGATTATTCAATAGCGATTAGACAAGCTAGTGTGGCTTTTGGTAATTTGTTCAACCAAAGCTTGTTTAACAGCTGCTTGTTGACAAGACTGTTACCAGCAGCTAAAGTCTCCGTTTGACGAAATAGTTCTGAAGGTTTTGCATCACCTAGCTCGATTCTATGCAGTAGTGAATCTAAACGTTTTTCTTCTGTGTCCCTGGTTCTTTTCAAAAGAGCCTCTTTCAAGTGCTCATATTTATTGGAATCAGGAGGATTCGATAAAACGTCAGCTACAAGTTCCATTGTCTCCGATTCTAGAGAAGAGACAATGTAATCGTATTTTGTGCTGGATTGTGTTATTCCCTTTAAGCGAAATTGAGTTTCCACTTTAAGGAACCATAAGTCAGGCCTATTTCCCGAAAACGGTGGCAATTTGATTACATAAACGGAATGCGTTTCTGTAACATTTGCTCCGTGTGTATCTTGGGTGTCGCCTGTTTCATATAAACTATTTTCATTTCCGTTAGGCATATTGAAAAAAAAATGAAAAACAAGACACGTTAGATAATAATAATGAAAAACAAGGCACGTTAGAAAATAATAGGGAGACAAATTATTACAAAAATTCACAACCAGAGATGGCCTCAACGTTGATAAAAAATTGCCAGAATCAAAAAAAAATTGATAATCTTAAACTGAATCGAGAAAATTTTTCGATTTCGAGTATATGTCTGTCGTTATTGACAATGCGACCTTTCACTGTACAAAAATATTACAAGTTTAAATATAATTTAAATATGATTATTTAAATGGTATGATTTTTTAAATAATAATGTGTATTTTACATTAACTGTATTAAAATAACAAATAATAATTGCTAGTAAATACGAATTCGGGACTTCCGTACAATTCTTGAAAAACTAGCCAACACTTAAAGTTGCTTAAGTTTTAATGATGATAGGATGAATAAATCGTTGATATTTTGCTTAAATTTATGAAGCAATGATGATGAACAAACAAAATATTTAAAAAGTTTCAAAGATGATAGCTTCAATGATGAATAAATCGTTGATATTTTTGTAATGAAATCAGCATCCGTAATTTGCGGAGTCACTAATTTGAATGTATGGTGCCACGCCGATCGTTCTTTGTTGTTCAATGATCTAGAGGATTTCTTTTCTTTATTGCGATGACCGAAAAATTTGTTTTTCGGCAGCTCAGAACGGATACCTCACGGATTTTCTACACTTTCCGATTGATGCAACGAACAGGAGCAAATTTCGTCGGTTTTTTACAGAACTTCACAGGCGAAAAAGACCACGAAACGTGAATAATCGTGGAAAAAAAAACTTCTTCGGGGTCACCAATTTGTAGGTACTATTATTTAACAATACAATACAATATATATCACAATACAAATTCATTTTATTTAAAATTATGAAAATGTAGTTATTAATATAAATTTTATTTTTAAAATTAAATTAAAAAGCTAGTTATTTATTTTAAATTCCAATTGAAACAGATGAATAAAATAAAAGTTTTTATGATAAAAATTAAAATTGGTTTACTTTGACTAAATTACATTTAGTATCAAAATCATTGCAAAGTAATTTGTATACTTTGCAAAGTACTTCGTATACCAAATGTAATGGCGTTGCCACACAGAACTACGATTTTGCAAAAGGCCCAATCATACGATACTATAGATGAAATCGAAAATTTTTTTATCTTAAGAAATTTTGTATGGGGAGTGGTAAAAGAAGTGACAGCATTGAACTAACAAACTAATTGAACATCATGCTAGAGTAGCTATAAAAATGTTTTTTACCAAATTTAAGTTTCAAAAATTGAATATGTAGATACTGAGAAAATGAGTGCATTGGTTTTAGTGAATTTGTACAGTTTGTATGGGAGGTGTTAGAAGGAGTGTTTTTTGAGAGACAACTATAATCATCATGCAATTGTTATATTTTAAATTTCAGATCAGTAACTTTCATACTTTTCAAGAAAATCGAATTTTGGTCAAGATGTGATATTGTGTCACATTGTATGAGAGGGGGTAGAAGAGGCGAAGCTAATTGGTTTACTTATATATTAATTATAATACTAATTAAGGATTTAGTACAAAATTTGAGCTCGATAAATTGTATACGTACTCAACAATAGATATGTCAAGTTTCGTTACTTTTCGGTACCAGTAGCTCTTTGTTATTTTAAGGAAAGTAATCGTTACATTTTAGTCGTTAGTAGGTACGCGTTTATTCGAAAAGACCGCCATATTATGTTGCAGGGATGGGGAAACCAGTTTTGCAAATCATTAATTCAAATAGAAGAAACCGCCTCTAGTGACCATGAAGTAACTATATGTAACCAGAAATAGCTAGTGGTCATGATTTCGTTGGCCTAGTACGTGTGTCAATACAATAACGCCAAGTTCGATTTTTCGATTATCCCTCTTATAAGTAGAAAATCCCTTTAAACATTAACATAAATAAAACGGCAATGTGAAGGGAATTACTTTTATTAAATCGAAATTTTCTTCAATAAAAATACTGAAATTGATAAAAAAATAAACTGCCAACAAGTCGGCCGAAACTTTATTATTCTTGGAACAAGTTGCAGATGCGTGAGAAGTCAATATGCAGGTTAAAGCGGTTAGGGAAGACTAAGTGAAAGTGGTTCTTGGGCAGGGCTGTTAACAATTTAACACTTTGCGGAAACGTTCAAAAGCTCCAGTACATATAATCAATATTTCGTTCGTTTATTTATGCAAGTTTGAGTTTTTATGAGGGGAGGGTTGAGGGGTGATAGTGAGGGTGGGTGGATGTTAATAGTTTTTTAATTGATTGCTTAAATCACGCCCAATGTTCTCTGTCAAGAATGTCGACGAAGTTGTATAGAATTTTCATAAGATTCGGTGTATTTTACATTCACGAAACCAAACAGTTGTATGGGAGGGGGTAGAGGAGGTAGAGGAATCGTAAAATTTGTGACGCAATTTTATTTCCTTTCTCTTGTAAGGTGCTCGTACAAAATTTCAAGCTCGTAGCTTTTAATTTGTTGGTTATTAGATGATTTAATAAAATTGGTCGAAATTATACTTTTGTATGGGAGGGGGTAGAAGGGCAAGCACGATTTCAAAACTTTTAACGTAATTTTATTTCAACTATTTTTGTAAGTTTTTGTGTAAAATTTCAAATTGATAGCTTTTAGTAATTAGGCGATAATTGATTTCTTAAAAATGGTTGAAAAAATAATTTTGCATGGGAGGGGGTAAAAGTTTTGAAAACCAGTTAATATTTCAAACTTTATTTTTTTAAATTATGTATATTAAATAGATGTACCGACGTGCATTTAAACTTTGTATCTTTTACCAGAGCCCTAAGAAAATCACTCAAAATTTTCAACATTTTTGCTTTCCACCTAACTCCCCTTATACCCCCGAACTTAAATTTCTTACCAAAATTATGAATTTTATAGCTCTACAATCTGACAAATTTTTGATTTGTTATCTGTACTAAATTTTGAAGTATAATGTTTTATAATTTTGGAAAGTGCGCCATTTTTGAAATGCCCCCCATTTCTCCTACTACTATTATGTCCAAATTTTATATTTTTTTCATGTTTCGTTAATAAAGCTTAGAATACGTTTCAAGTTTCAATTACCTGGCGTAAGAGACAGTCGAGATATTCATTTTTAAGTGTTTTTTTTGCACCCCCCCTGAACCTCCCCCTTACAATAATTTGCTATTTTCTAAGCTGATTCTGGTGGATCTATATGCCACCTTAACAGTCTTAATATATGAATTCGTTATGATTAATAATTTCGAAGATATAATCATTTGAAAAAAAAAAATTTCGGCCGACAAATTGTTTTCAGCTCCCCTTCCCTTTCCGAACGCCAATGGATAAAAATATTAAATTATTTTTTTAAGTTTGTTCCATAATCCTCTTCATACCTCTGCTGATTTTCAGCTTCCTATCTGCATTCGTGGTGGAGATATTAGTAAGTGAAGTTTTTGACTCTTTCCCTCCGCCCGCCTCCCCCTTCCATTTTATACTCCACAAAATTTCGATAATGGAGCTCACTTACCCTTTGCTAGATGTGTTAATATTTTTATTATAAACTTTTAATTCAGCAAATATTTTATTATGATAATTTATTATTTTTATTTATCACATATAATTAATTAAACAACACAATATTTGATATTTTAATTGAACACTGCAATATATATTTTTGTTACACATTTATTATTAATAATTACTTATTTTTCTTTTTGTATATTTTATTTATGAATATTTAAAATTAATAGCAACGTTTTATTTTAAATGACTAACAAGCAATCAATTTATTTTTCATCTATTTTCTATTTTCGACTGACTTCATATCTATAAAATTTTTTAATTTTCGAAAACAAAAGTTACTAATTCCAAAATTCTCGTTAATAAAAATCAAAGTGATTTTTATCAACAAGTGAATTTAAAAATGTGTTGGAGCACCACAACCCAATCAACAATCCACCCAAAAACGAACATTCTACCTTTAATGGTCTCGGAGATACAAGTCCATATGTACAGCGTACGGCGGGACGGATTTCTTTGCAGTTTTAGGCTAACTTAGTCGTGAAACGCGAAAAAAAAGGGTAGCAAAATTTTTTTTTTTCTTTGTCGATCACAATACTTTATTATTAGAATAATAAAGTAAAATCCCTTTATCACCCCAAACATTAAAAAATAAACTTTATTATTTTTGGGACAAGTTGCGGATGAGTGAAAAGTCAATATGCAGGTTAGAGTAGTTAGAGAAGACTAATGGAAAGGGATTCTTGGGTACGGCTCTTGTCAATTTAACAACATTTCATTCGTTTCTGTATTATGAGGGGAGGAGGAGGGGTAATAGTGTGGTTGGATGTTAATAGGTTTTTAATTGATTGCTTGAATCACGTCCAATGTTCTCTGTATATAATGTGTTTCATAGACGAAGTTGCATAGAATTTTCATAAAATTCGGTGTATTTTACATTCACAAAACCGAACATTTGTATGGGAGGGCGAAGAGCAGGTAAGGGAATCATAAAATTTGTGCTGCAGTTTTATTTCATTTCTCTTGTAAGGTGCTTGTACAGAATTCCAAGTTCGTAGCTTTTAATTTGTTGGTTATTAGTTGATTTAATGAAATTGGTCGAAATCATACTTTTGTATGGGAGGGGGTAGAAGGGCAAGAACGATTTCCAGACTTTTGACGCAATTTTATTTCAAATATTTTTAAAAGCTCTTAAACAAAATTTTTAATTGATAGATTTAAATAGTTAGGTGATAATTGATTTCTTAATAATGGTCGAAGTCATATTTCTGTTTGGGAGGGGGTAGAAGGACAGGCGCGATCTCAAAACTTTTGACGCAATTTTATTTTAACTATTTTTTAAAGTTTTTGTGCAAAATTTCAAATTGATAGCTTTTAATAGTTAGGTAAATAATTTTGTATGGGAGGGGGCAGAAGTTTTAAAGGTTTTTGACCAGTTATTATTTCGTATACTTAGAGATATTTTTATACTCTAGATGAAATCTGAGAGTATTATAAGTTTGCTCTAAAGTTTGTAACGCCAAGAAATAAGGCTCGGAGAAAAAAATGATGAATACAGAAATTAATATTATCACTCAAAAATCTCAAAACCGGATGTCCGTCCGTCCGTCCGTCCGTCTGTGCGCGCTCTAGCTTGAGAACGCGTTGAGCTAGAAAGCTCAAATTTCGAACACGTCGTTTTTGACAAAAAAGTAAGGTCAAGTTCGTCAATGGGCCAAATCGCTCCACCCCTTCTACCCCCTCCCATACAAAATGACACAAATGCGCAATTTGACAATAAACGGATCTGCTCGAAAAGTATAAAAGCTATTGGCCTGAAATTTGGAATATACTACTTTTATGATAATATCAATCTACCGTATAAAAATTATGTGTGTCCGCCCCCTCCTTCTACCACCTCCCATACAAACTGTACTTATCATGAATTACTCTAAGCCAATTTACTCAGTGCGTATAAAATTTAGCAAGCTGAAATTGTGCACTAAATATTTATTTAAAATTGTTAGTAAGGCTAAAAAAAATTAGACGATTAGCTTCACCCCTTCTACCCCCTCCCATACAAAATGACACAATTTCGCAATTCGACTATAAATAGATTTGCTCGAAATGTATAAAAGTTTTTAGTCTGAATTTCGGGGTATATTACTTTTATAATAATTTCAATATACTGTGTAAAATTTATTTGCGTCCTCCCTCTCCTTCCAACCCCTCCCATACAAACTGCACTTTTTCATGAAATGCTCTAAGCCGATTTTCTCAGAACATATAACATATATCGAGCTCATATTTCGTAATAAATACTTATTTAGCATTATCACTAAGATCAAAAAAAAAAAATTTTGATTAGCTTTACTGCTTCTACCCCCTCCCATACAATATGACACAGTTTCACAACTTCACAAAAAATCTATTTTCTTAAAAAGTATGAATGCTACCAGTCTCAAATTTAAGAGATGTCAATTTTATGATATTCTTAGTTATTTCTGAAAAAATCACTAAAATCCCCCTACTCTTTCTACCACCTCCCATACAAACTGCACATTTTCACTAAATCTAACACACTAATTTTCTCAGCTCCTATTCAATTTTTGGTATAAGCATTTTGTATAAAACATTTTTATAGCTACTTTAGCATGATGGGGAAAAAAATAGTTCAATGCTATCACCCCTTCTAACACTCCTCATACAAAATTTCTTGGTATCAAAAAAAATTCTATTTCATCTAGAGTACCGTAAGATTGCGCTTTACGCGCAATCGTAGCCCTGTTATGTTTTTTAATGCATTTCGCAAATTTTCAAGCGGAGGGGGGTGGCGGATTATAACAACAATGGAACAAGTTATTATTATTTTTCTATGTACCTACATCAAATAGATGGATCCACATGCAAAATGTAAACTTTATATCTTCCACCAGAGTCCGAAAAAAATTACTCAAAGTTTTCGACATTGTTGCTTACCACCTCCCTCCCCTTACACCACCCAAATTAACATTTTTACCAAAATTAACGACTATGTAGTTCTACAATCTGACAAATTTCGATTTGATGTCTGTCCTCTGTTTTGAGAAATAAGGATTTGTAATTTTGAAAAGTGCGCCATTTTTGAAATGCTTCCCATTTCCCCCACTACTATTATTTCAACATGTTATATTTTTTTCGGATTTTCCTAGTATAGCTTTATATTATACATTTCAAGTTTTAATTACATAGCTTAAGAGATGAGATATTCATTTTTAAGTGTTTTTCCTTGTACCCCCCTGACCCTCCCCCTTACAATAATTAGCCACTCTCTAAACTGATTCCGATGGAGCTATATGCCACCTCAATGGTCCCAAAATAGGAATTTTTTACGATAAGTAATTTCGAAGATATAATCATTTGAAAAAAATATTCGGCAGACAATTTGTTTTTAGCCCCCCCTTTTCGGACGCCAATGAATAAAAAAATGAAATTATTTTTGAAGTGTGTCCCACAACCCTCTCTATATCTCTACTGATTTTCAATTTCCTATCTGCATTCGTGGTGGAGATATTAGCAAGTGTAGTTTTTGACTTTTTCCCTCCCCCTTCCACCCTTCAAAATTTAGAAAATAGAGCTCACTTTCCCAATCAACAATCCACCCAAAAACGAACATTCTGCCTTTAACGGTCTCGAAGACCATATGTACGGCGGGACGAATTTTTTTTTTGCATATTTAGGCTAATTTAGTCATGAAACGCGAAAAAATAAAATTTCAGAGTAGCAATTTTTTTTTGTGTCGATCACAGTACTTCATTTATTGTACAATTTGGTAGTACTGATCCTACAACCCTAACACTAGTAACTAGGGACGGCAAAATTTGCTCTTTTCCAATCGCAGTGATCCACTGCGATTGCTCTTTTTCAATATCTGTGAAAAAGAGCAGCTCTTCCAATAGCAGTGATTTTCCACCTCTATTATCCATGCTAGTGCGCAATTAAAAAAAAAGAGACAAAATAGTAATTTTCTGCGAAATCCTGCATCTAACAATCAGGCAGACCCAATCTCTCAGTACCACCAGCTCAGTGCGCTTAGTGAACACTTCCCCCAGTTCCTCCTGGGAATAAAAAGGTTTTCTTTTACTATACAATGTACGAAAAAACGATCGAGCGCAATGGAGTCAGGGTGGCAAAAATGTCAATCGCATTTCATATACACAAGCCAAATAAAAAAAACACCCGGTCATCGATCGCATCGCATATATACAAGTCAAATAAAAAAAAAACACCCGGTCATAGAAAACCAAACCAAAAGGGTCTACTGTTTACTTTTTTCACACATTACCTCACACAAGCAATTTCATCATGAAGAACGTAAAGCTCTTATCGACATGGTGGACTGCAACATAAATCGGCGAAACTTGCGATAGCCGCAACATGTCCTACCAACCGACCAGATCGAAACTCAGAACAAAAACTGCCAAAAAAACTCTAGCAAAGCGCATCATTGACCGCTTCGGACGTTCCACACCTCACCTATCAGATCAGATCCCACCGACCAAAATATCGCTAAACAAATCCCTTATCATCGGACGTTCCACACCTCCCTATCAGATCAGATCCCACCGATCAAAATATCGCTAAACAAATCCCTTATCATCGGACGTTCCACACCTCACCTATCAGATCAGATCCCACCGATCAAAATATCGCTAAACAAATCCCTTATCATCGGACGTTCCACACCTCACCTATCAGATCAGATCTCACCGATCAAAATATCGCTAAACAAATTCCTTATCATCGGACGTTCCACACCTCACCTATCAGATCAGATCTCACCGATCAAAATATCGCTAAACAAATTCCTTATCATCGGACGTTCCACACCTCACCTATCAGATCAGATCTCACCGATCAAAATATCGCTAAACAAATTCCTTATCATCGGACGTTCCACACCTCATCTATCAGATCAGATCTCACCGATCAAAATATCGCTAAACAAATCCCTTATCATCGGACGTTCCACACCTCACCTATCAGATCAGATCTCACCGATCAAAATATCGCTAAACAAATTCCTTATCATCGGACGTTCCACACCTCACCTATCAGATCAGATCCCACCGATCAAAATATCGCTAAGCAAATCCCTTATCAAATCGCAATCGTTTCATCTACATAGCTCCAATTCATTCATTCATTAGTCTAAAGCAACATCACTGAGAGCAGACACTGCTCGTGCTCTCAGTGTCAATATCAATCACCAAATATAGGTTTGGGATAGCTTATATGATTGATAGTCTTTAATATCACAGAGCTGATATATCGCTGATCGCAAGCGATATAACAGCAACGAAAAAATCGAGAGCAGTCGAGAGCAATCGAGAGCAATCGGAATAACGACGTTCAAGCTCTTTCTTCGCGCGATTGATATTTAGCGGTGGGACTTGGGTAAAATTCGACTTCCATGGGTTTCGGGATCTGATAAGAGCTTTACGTTGTTCATTGTGTGTGAGGTAGTGTCGTGTAAAAAAACAAAACAAAAGACCCTTTTGTTTTGGTTTTCTATGACCGGTTTTTGTTATTTGGCTTTTATTTGTATATATGCGATGCGGTTGTATATATGCCATGCGATCGATGACTGGGTGGTGTTTTTTTTGTCTGGCTTGTGTATATGAAAAGCGATTGACTTTTTTGCCATCCTGACTCGATTGCGCTCGATCGTTTTTTCGTACATTGGATAGTAAAAGAAAACCTTTTCATTCCCAGGGGGAAATGGGGGAAGTGTTCACTATGCTGAGCTATGAGATTGAGTCTTGCCTGATTGATAGATGTAGGAAAATTACGATTTGCTTAGCGATCGATGTGGAATGCGTGGGGGGACTAATATGCGAGTGCGAACAAAAACTCTGGAATTTGTAGCGATGATCATTGCGGCAATTTCATTGGTGATAGAACGTAAGCAGTGTGCATTTGCTCCGCTCTTCTAATCGCAGCTCTTTTAAATTTTGAATCGCAATATGCGATTGCTCTTTTCAAATAGCAGTGAAAAAATCGCAGGTATGTGAAATAGCATACCATCTCTACTAGTAACGACTGCCTGCCCTGCCGCTCGAGCGTCACAACTCTACTCGACGACATTCTTGGTGTTGAAAGAAACTAAACGAAAAAAAAAAACATTGCTGTAAGGTAGAGCAAGAGCATATCTTCTCGTTCTTGCTTTGGAATTTTGGTATGGCCTTATGCACAAGTGTAGGTTTCTCTTTTGTGGTGTAACGAACAAAGCAAATAAACGTTACTTTCGGTTTAGGTACTTTTTTCTATGTAGAACGAATACTCGAGTAACGAAACAGTAACGAAACAGTAACGAAACTTTTTGACAGTTCTATTACGTACTTTTTCGGGCGCTTGTTTCGTTACTTCGGATTTCGGCTGGTAACGAGTACTCGTGTAACGAATAGTTACTTTTCTGACATCACTGCTCAGGAAATCGGTTTATAGAATTTCTTGAAAAAGTGCAGTTTGTATGGGAGGTGGTGGAAGAAGTGGGGAGATTCAAATAATTTGTTTACCATAGATCAAATTTATGGCAAAAATAATATATTGTAAATTTCGAATTATTCGCTCCTATGGCTTTCAAGAAAATTTGATTATTACATATTTTTGAAAACGAGTCATTTTGTATGGGTGGGAGGGAGGGGGGGGGGGTAGAAGGCTTGGTGTTTTTGAAATAAGACCAAACGCAGATTACATCTTGAGGAACACAAGGACGAGGCAACTATGAATGGGTTTTATAGTCGCCTTGAACAACTTACATATGACACATTGCCCTCAAATGCCATCAAGATCATATTAGGTAACTTCAACAAGAAGGTTGGGAAGGAGGAGACACAGGAGGAACAACCGGAGGGCAGAGTCTCCACGATATTAACAATCGTAACTGCCAACGTCTAGTTGACTTCACATGTAGGAGAAACATCATAGTAAGCTCAACATGCTTCTTGCATTGGAGCATTCACAAATGAACTTGGGCGTCTCCCGATGGAAGCACGTATAATCAGATAGACCACGCTCTTAAAGACAAAAGAGCAGCCTCCAGCATCCTAGATGTAAGAACCTTGCTTACTGCGATTCTGACCACTATTTGGTTTTGGTCAAGGCCACATTCCAATTTCGAATAGCAAACAGCGGACCTGCAAAACACCAACCGACACATAAATTTGACATCGAGAAGCTAATCGAGAAGTCCATAGCAGCCCCATACACATCAGTTTAGAGAGACCATTTTGGACAAATATTCAACTGCCACGAAATCTCAATAGAGCAGAGGAGGTTATAGGCAATTAGACCTGTCGAAAGGAAAATGATTGGTTTGATGATGAATGCCGAATTGCAATAGACAAAAAGTATGCAGCTTACAAACAATTTACAGAACGACCAACGAGAACCAAGAAAGACATATTTGACGAGCATAGACGGTTTGCGAACAAAACCTGCAATGATGAATTATGCAAAATAGATGAAGATCTTAAATCCAATAACACGAGACCGCTCTCGTGTTATCTCAAATTCTTTCGAATAGTGAATAGTGATTTTTGTACGAGAGCTGGTAGAAGCAGCAGAGGTTCGTAATTTTTTTATATGGCACTGAACGTGGCATGCAACATGTTTCGTGCTGAATTTATAGTTTTCATTATTTTCAAAGAAAGTGGACATAGTTTTCCTGAAATTTGTATAGGAGGTGGCAGAGGAAGTGAAGGGTTTGAGGAGATTTTAAAACTGCTTATCAACATTCTTATCATCATGATTTCAATTTCAAAGTCGTTAGCTCGCATATGCTTGAATGAGAAATGCTTTTCTTCAATTTATAATATTGATATTTGTATGGGAGGGGGTAGAAGGAGTGAAGCGAAGCTAAACATTTTTTAATCACTTATTGGAATTGTTAAGGGACAAATTCTGGCAAAATTTTAAGTTTGTACTATTCCAGTTTTAATGGAAATCGATATAATGCACTTCAGGTTGATAGCTTTGACAGTTTTGAAGAAAAATAATTTTTTGATAAAGGTCTCAGCAGAGACCGAAACGTCACACATAATGAATCAAAGAGTGTAAAATCCAGAAATCTTTCGTTTTAATAAAATTAATTTAATTGAAATTTCACAATTTCGTGCAATTTCTGTTGGAGAGAGTAGAAAGATGAATAAAAATCGAAAAAAAGGGTTTCTTAAAATTGTGCATTTGTATGGGAGGAGTAGAAGCAGTAACTGGATCGGATCAATATTTTACGATGTTAATGATATATACATCACTTTACTTAAGCCCAAATTTCAAGTCGATAGCTGAAACAGTTTCGAAGAAAAATTAATTTCTTAATATTTCGAAATTTCATGAAATTTGTATGGGAGGGGTGGGAGGAATGGGGAGATGTAGTCTGTTCACGAACTTAAAGCTTCTTTATACTTTAGATGAAATCTGAGAGTATATTGTGTTTGCCTTAACATTTGTTACGCTAAGAAATAATGCTCGCACAGAGCCGCCAAGGCTACAAAAATATTTGTTGTCTCTCAAAAACCTCGATTCGGAGTTGCTGTCTGTCCGTTTGTCTACAACATAACTCTCGAACACTTTGAGCTATCGTGCTGAAACTTATTGTGTGTCGTGTTTAGCAAAAAAGTATCTTTAAGTTCGTGAACGGGCCATATCCCCCACTCCTTCTACCCCCTCCCATACAAATTTTATGAAATTCAAAGAAATAGATTTTTCTCCGAAACCATTTCAGCTATTGATTTGAAAATTAGGCCACAGTATAATGATATAAATATCATTAACGTCGAGAAATAGTGATCTGATCGCCTTACTCTTACTACCTCCCATACAAATGCACAATTTTCAAAAATGCATTTATTTGGTTTGCATTGCAACTAGCAAAGCTAAATGAACCAATTTTTGTCATAATTAATTTTATTATAGTTGCAACTAATTTTGGAAAACTATCAACTTTACCTCACTCCTTCTACCCCCTCCCATACAAATTTTACGAAATTTCGGAATTTCAATTAAATTAGTTTTCTTCAAAACCATCAAAGCTATCAACTTTAAAATTTGAGAAAAGTATACTATTTTAATTATAATTGATGGTAAAAAATTTGGTTTTGATTCGGATATTCCCATACAAATGTATAATTTTGGTAAATGCATTTAACCGATTTTCATAGAAACTAGAAAAAGTAGAAACTTGATATTTTGCCAGAGTTTGTCCATTCATAATTGTAATAAATGCTAAAAAATATATCGCCTTCACCTCACTCGTTCTACCACCTCCCATAAAAATTTTTGTATTGGAAGTTCAAGAAAAGTTTTTCTTCTTCGAACATATGAGAGCTATCAACATTAAAATTGTAACAAAGCAATGTGATTAGGGTGTTGATAAGCAGATTCAAAATCATCCAAAATATCTCACTTTCTCTGCCACCTCCCATACAAATACCATAAATTCAGACAAAAATTGTTTAATTTCCTCGAAAATTATGAAAGCAAGAAACTTTAAATTCAGCATGAAACATTTTATATACTACGTTCAGTGTCACATACAACAATAACTGCTTTTACCACCTCCCAAACAAAAGGTAAGTAAGTATTTCAGCTTGACGCCCATTCATAATTCTGTTATGTTTTTTACTAAAAATGACACACAACAAATTTCAGCTTAATAGCTCAAAGCGTTCGAGAGTTGTAGATGTTGTAGGCAGACGCAAAGATGGTCACTCAGAATCGAGGTTTTTCATTGACAAGAAATATTTCTTTACCCTTGGCGGCTCTGTGCAAGTATTATTTCTTCGCGTTGCAAACGGTAAGGCAAACACAATATTCTCTCATATTTCATCTTGAGTATGAAACCAAGTAAGTTTCTTGTTTCAATACGTTCTCGAATAATCATCGAGCAGTTATCAACATAAATACATGCTTGGATCTCAAATTTTGAAAATTTCTCCGAGCTCAAAATTTTAAATTTGGATTGATTTAGATTTTTTATGAAATTATTTTCCAATAAACGTTATAAAAGTTCAGCTGCACTGAATCAGTTGCAATTTTAAATTGAATTGCTGGTATTTACCGGAAGAGGTTATGAGAGTAGCGTTTTATCTATTCTCTCTTCTACTCGTATACTCCGACAAGAAAATCTCACTTCAGATCAATGAAACCTCCACTTCAGATCAATGAAACCTCCACCTATTTATATCTTGGTCGTAGGTCAACATAACCTTTTAATTTGAAAAAGAAAATGGTTAGAAAAAAATTATACAAGATGAGTTCACTTCAGAAAACATTCCTACTTACGCCACTGGCAGATAATAGCTTAAGGCCGGCGTACATTGAAGGCGAGAGTGCGATGCGAGACTGTTGCAACACTCGCACGAAATCTAGCTCGCATACTTCACCGCAACCAATGTGCATTAAGATTAGTGGAGAAGCCTTTTTAAATCAGCAATCAATAATGTTTCTTCTTTATTCTCACACTAAACACGTTCGCTCCACAACTTCAGCACACGAAACTCGATCTGCAAGTGACAGCTATGCCAGCTGTTTAACTACCGAATTACGAGACGCGAGGATTTTTTAATTTCCCGAAATCGTCTCGCATCGCATTCTCGCATCATGCAGTAATGTATATTGCTAGATAGAGGTACTTATTACGACAAAGATTTGACAAGTCGTGCGAGTCTCGCAATAGCCTCGCATCGCATTCTAGCATTCAATGTACCCCGAGTTTTACGCAAACGACGTAAACACAATTGCGCTATCGTAACTGAATGCCAGGAAAGTCTTTGCTAATCTTGATACGGAAGCACGAGAAGTAGGGCTTCACATAAGCAAAAATAAAATGAAAGTTATATTGCAACCACGAAAAAACATGCCAAGACAAAAACTAACGATAGCAAGCTATAACACAAAAAACTAGGAAAACTTCATGTAACACATCGGTCAAAAAGTCCCGAGCCTAACTAAGATAAACAAATTCTTTTTGGCAAAAATTCGACTTCATTCATCAACACAGTCTCCTTCTAGAGTGATAAAATCATTCCAGCGCCACTCTAACTTTTCTAGATGAAATCTGAGAGTATTATAAGTTTGCCCCAAAGCTTGTAACGCCAAGAAATAAAGCTCGGAGAAAAAATCAATGTTACAGAAATTTATATTATCCCTCAAAACCGGATGACCGTCAGTCCCATCCGTCCGCGTCATCTCTAGCTCGAGCATGCGTGAGCTAGAAATTTCAAATTTTGTACACGTCGTTTTGAACAAAAAAGTAAGGTCAAGTTCGTGAAATCGCTCCTCCTCTTCTGCCCTCTCCCACACAAAATGACACAATTTCAGAATTTTAAAAATAAACTGATTTTTAGCTGTAGATCTGAAATTTGGTGTACCTAGTCTAGCCATAAATATTGTTACAAAGTTTGGCAACCCTGCAGAAAGGAACCGTTATATTGCATTTCTTAAAAATTGAGCTAATCGCTATAGTACGCTTGTGCTTGATGCATTTGTCATCATTTGAGTTTAATTTTTAGTGTAGTGAACATGGATTGGGGTGACAAAGAAAATAGAATTACTGTGATTGCACTTCATAAAGTAGGAATGCAACCAAGTGATATTTTTAAGACTCTGCATACCCTTGGTATAAGCCGAATGTTTGTATATTGGGCTATTGAAAGATTTAATGATACGTCTGGAGTAAGTGACCGTGAAAGAAGTGGCCGTCCGTGAACTACTCGAACACCTCAAGCGGTTAAAGCCGTGCGCGAGAGAATTCGCCGTAATCCTCTTCGGAAACAAAAAATTTTATCGCGTGAGATGAAAATACCCCAAAGAACAATTTCACGTATCATCAAAAGTGACTTGGGGTTGGGTGCTTATCGTAGATCTACCGGGCATTTACTAACAGATTCGTTAAAAAAAAATAGAGTGGAAAAATCAAAACGATTACTTTGCCGGTACGTAAACCAAGAACACCGTAAAATTTTGTTTACGGACGAAAAAATTTTTACTGTCGAAGAAACATTTAATAAACAAAACGATAGGGTTTATGCTCGCAGTGCCAGAGAAGCTTCTCAAGTTGCCCAAAAGGTTCAAAGAGGTCATCATCCAGCCTCAGTAATGGTTTGGTGGGGTGTTAGCTACAACGTGATGACAAAGTTGCATTTTTGTGAGAAGGGCGTCAAAACGTCTACCAAAATTTATCAAGAAAGTGTCCTTGAAAGTGTAATGAAACCTCTCAACACGTCATTATTCAAAAATCAGCCTTGGAGTTTCCAGCAAGATTCTGCACCAGGTCATAAGGCGAAGTCAACCCAAAAATGGCTTGAAGAAAATGTTCCAGATTTTATTAAAGCTGAAGATTGGCCTTCCTCTAGCCCAGACCTGAATCCGCTGGATTGCGAATTATGGTCTAAAAGACATCCTAATATCGAATCCTTAAAGAAGTCTCTTACACATGCAGTCGCCAACTTTCCGATTGAAGTCGTGCGTGCTTCCATAGATAAGTGGCCAGCTCGATTAAAGGCTTGTGTAAAGGCAAAAGGCAATCACTTCGAATAACTTGTTGCAATTTCCGTTGTTGACAATGCATTTAATAAATAAACAATGATTTCTTAACATTTAACACCTCTTTTATTGAACAGTGCTTCAAAAAGTTTGTAACAGTATTTATGGCTAGACTAGGTATATTATTTCTATGATGACAATCAATCCACAGTGTAAAAATTATTTGAATCGCCCCACTCCTCTTTTTTTAAAATTGTTAGTATGAACAAAAAAAAAAATTAGACGATTACCTGCACTCCTTCTAGTTCCTTCCATACAATACGACACAATTTCACAACTTTACAAAAAGTCGATTTTCTTGAAAAGTATCAAAGCCACAGATCTGTATTTTAAAACATTTCAATTGAATAATATTTATAGTTATTTCGCTTCCAACACAAAAAGCACAAATTCACTAAATCCAATACACTAATTTTCTCCGTACCTATTCAATTTTCGGAGCTTAAATTAAGAATCAATCTATCAATCAATCAAATTCCTGTTAAGACCACCTATAGGGGCATGGAACACAAACAACTCTCTTTCACAAGGCACGGTCCTGAGCATCGGCCTTAAGCTGTTCCCAGGTTTGTTGTTTATTCCTCAGCTGTTACTAGAACTTGTTTATTCCTCAACTGCTCGCTTCCATGTGTTACATGGTCGACCAACCCGACGTCTTCCTTGAGGATTATAATCCAGAGCATGTTTGGCGATGTTTTGCTCTGGTTTTTTCAAAGTGTTACCGATCCACTGCCACTTCCGCCTTTGAATCTCAATGCCCATTTTAGTCTGTCCAGTTGTACTCAAAAGTTCGTCGTTGGAGATCACTTCTGGCCAGAATAATCCTAAAATGCGTCGAAGGCATTGGTTCACGAAAGTTTGTAGTTTGTTGGTAAGTCGAACGGTCACTTTCCACGTAGTACAACCATATAACAACGCGAATTTGACGGATGCGTCAAAAACTCGAAGCTTCGTGCGATCTCTCTTAACCTCTAGGAAGGGGAAAAGATACTGAAGGCCTGATGAGCTTTATTTATACGAGCGTCAATATCCTTTTCGGTTCCGCCGTCAATGCTGAAAATGCTTCCGAGATAACAAAAATCTTGCACGTCTTCCACATCTTGTCCGTTAAGAACAATCGGTGTGCTTGCGTTCGAACCCATGTGCAAGTACGTGATTTTAAGCATATTTATTTTTAGTCCCGCCTCTTTGCACTTAGAATGAAACGAGTGAACATTTGACTCTAAGTCCGAACGATTATGTGCAGTAAACAGACACACATCATCAGCATAATCAAGGTGACTAAAGATGTTAAATAGTCTCCATAGAAGACCTTTACCTTCCAGTGCAGCTTTCAAGGTGTCATTTATTTCCACTAGAAACAGGGCTGGTGATAATATGCAGCCTTGTCTGACACACGTTCGCACAGGAAAGCTCTCGAACAGCTCACCTCTGTGGTAGACGCGACACTTTGCATCTTCGTAGGATTCTTTAATCATTTCTATGACCTTATCTGGAATACCACTCCTACGCAAAGCATTCCGTATGTAATCTCGCTTGACGCTGTCGAAAGCCTTCTCGAAGTCCATAAACATGAGATGTAGTGGCGAACCCATTTAGGCTGACTGCTCCAATATTATCCGTAGGATATTTGTGTGGTCGGTACAAGACGACCCTTTACGGAACCCAGCCTGATAAACTTCGAGAGTGCTCTCCACGACATCACTAATCCTATTGAGAATTAATTCAGTCATGATTTTCGATACGGAAGTAAGTAGACATATACCACGCCAATTGCCACAATCCCGAAGGTTGCCCTTCTTCGGCATTTTCACAATAACACCCTCCTTCCATTCAGTAGAAGTATTCCTTGCGCATCACAAAACACTGAGGCAAAAACATAACCGGGTTTTGGTCGCTTCGAACGACTTTTACCGGCTGCTTTCGCCGTAGCTGACTGCCGATGTTATTGCAGAATATAATGATTGTTTCATCCATCGTCACATATCGATGCAAAAAATTCTGTTCATTCCGCTTAAACAGCTCCAAACAGCGCTCTGAATCATCGACGCGTTGCTGTTTTTGGCCAACTGTGGCACCCACTTTGAACATAGCCTTTTAATGGACCAGTGATCATGCACGATAGTGAACAAACTGTCTTTTGATATCTTTTGATTTGCAGTTACGTATAGCGAATTAAAGACAGAAGAATACACAAACGTGTACAAAAAGGCAAGGTGGAAGAAAAAAACTAATCGAAAAACTTAGAAAACACTGGGAGGATTCAATCGACAAAAAGAGCAAATCGCTTTAGAAATTTTCAACATGGAGGACGCGGTCGTTGAACCGAAAAAATTGGAGAGGGAAGCATACAGGAGGTCAAGGCGAGACTTGGGCTGTAGCGCCATTGATAATGATTATAATAATAATAGTATCACAATTAAGACAGTGCCTGCTTACAGCTAAATATAAAATATTATATTATCTACAATTCTTATGTATTATACTAGGGCCGAAACCTTCCTCCATTATGGATTTATATCACGGTTGTCTTTAGCAACATGGATTGTTTTTGAAACGAAAACTATTAACGCCCCGGATTCGGTAGCAGTTTGTATCAAATACAAGTTTGGCATTCATATCACTGTATCGAAGCCTATCTAACACCTCTGCCTGCTTGGACTTCCGGTTGGGGAAAAACGCCACTCCACGCCGAACTCCGAAGAGCTCGATTTGTGCTAACCATAGCCACCAAGCGAACCTGCAATCATTGCCGAGGCTGGAGTTATTCGATACCCGTGGTACCAGAAGACCTCTGGCATGCGTTCTCACGAGTATATCCGCGTAAATTGGGCAGCTTTTTGACTTCAGATAGCCCACTGGGATCCTCTTGCATGCGCGGTTTCGATTGGATTTCAGTCATGCACCTCTGCGCAATGTGCCCACCATTACCGCGCCGTTCACAAATTGACTCCTTTGACCTACAGTCCGCCACACCGTAGTCAAGGCTCTGTCAATTTCTGTTTCAGCCACCTCCTATACAAAAAGACACTATTCGTTATTCCAAAGAATTTAAGATGATATATTTTCTGGTATTTTTTTTGCATGTTTAGGCTAATTTAGTTATGAAACGCGAAAAAATCAAATGTCAGGGTAGCAAATTTTTTCCTCTGTGTTGATCGCAAATCTTTATTACTATAATAATATTATAAAATGAGTTTCAAATTTATCAAAACAGTTTGGTGAAATAGATTTTTTTGTTACAATTTCTTTGTTACAATATAATAATTAAGTAAAAGTAGGACAATGACATATTTAATAAAACTGAGAATAACCACAATTTTTTAAAGTTTTACATAAATGCTGAGGCGGAGGATTAATTCTATTACATGAGATTAGTCTATTCTGATTTTGAAATGGAATGGCATTCGAATGATATGCATCACGAAATAGGAAATCAATGTGTATTCCATCTAAAAGTATGCAACATTGATTCAAATCTATTTCTGAGGTGCATGTAAATTGAATTAAAGTCTACAAGCCAAACAAAACCTATTGAGCGAGCCTTAGTACTAGGATTAGCTTCTATGTCAATAATAAATACTTACCGCTGACAATACCACAAGATTTCCTTCGAGCAAAGACAAATGCAATGTCCACAGGGTTATACCCGTAACATATATCAATGTCCAGAATGCATGTCCTTGCCATCCAATACTCTGAGATTTTACGGATGCATCCGTAATATCATTGCCATGACATCGAAACTCGTCACAAAGCCCATAGTCAACCGAAATGAAAAGTCCTACAACGGCCGTTGTTGCCGAGAAGATCTTCTGTAGTCCCATTACTGTAGGATGAAAAAACAATTAGAACAAATCAATACTTTAAAGTCTATAAACTCGGTATAGAATTGTGAAGGACACTTCTCTTAACGGCCAGTTCTTTCGAAAGTTCACAATCGAAACATACCTCGCTTGCAGAAGAAAAAGTAGAAAATTAGCGAGTAGACGAGTGCTGCACCTTTTAGAGGATCCTGAAGATGGCAAGGCACACGTTTGTATGAACTAATTAAGCAGAGAGTGCCAGCTACACCCCAACATAACGAGATCACCAGCAACCTGTAATTAGAGGAGAAGAAGAAAGGATTCAGTGGATCGTTTTCCATTTATAGAAAATTTTAATAATTGTTCGTTATCGTCCACATAACACCGAACTTGGCTTTCCATTTAAATTTCATTTTGTTTGAGACTAGTTTGGGGTCGGATTTAGGGATTATGGCTGCTTTTTCAATTGTGCAATATGGGAGAACGTCGACGTCCAATGTGTGTCACTGATCTTTGTCGACCTGTCCGGATTTCTATTCATGAATACTCTTGGTCTCGTTAATAAATAACCAAAAGCATTCGTAGCTCCATCAGCGTTGATGATAGCCTGATATACTTCTTTGATCTTTATTACAAAACTTAGCATCGTTCACGTCCTATTCCTGAATATGTCAGGAAAGGCTTGGTTTTATGAGTTCCATTACGCATTCATAGTTCTCGACTGGGTTGCCTATGTCCTGGGCAATTAAGAGCTCTTATCATGTCCGGATTTTTTTAGGTTTGATGGTATGTTGGCTTTTTAAAGGCTATTGCAGCAAGTAGCAGTTACTGCTGAGCCCGGTTGTTGTGGGAGAAATAAAAATAAGAACTGTTTCGTGATATAAA
Organism: Chorisops tibialis; assembly: GCA_963669355.1. NCBI lineage: Eukaryota > Metazoa > Arthropoda > Insecta > Diptera > Stratiomyidae > Chorisops > Chorisops tibialis. Next base: position 130,331,008 of record OY770263.1, read on the forward strand.
TGAAGTACTTAATTCGTCTGATATGAAATCAAGCTGTGGTTTATATGTAGTTTATTCACAAAACATCAAGGTATAATTATTTCTCGTACTTCATTTTATGAGTACCTTAATAAAGATAGTGTTGGCTCACTCCTAACACAAATCTATCTGAATCGTGTACAATATCCTTGATGTAAAAAGTAGCGTTGCTATTGCCCTAATTCTACAATTTAACATTCTCCAACTTGATTTGGATTTAGTTTGTACAATAAAACAGCATCAGCAGCGTCTAGATTAAAGTTGACTTCTAGATTTAGTTTTATTTCACATACATACATACTTTTTTTGACGGGACCATCCTTAAACATAACACATATGGGGCCCAGCACCACTTACCAGTATGAAATGATACCGAAAGAAAAAAAAACTTTTATTACGAGTCGTCGCTATATCGTCCAGAAAAGAGTAAAAGTTTCGCTATAACTTTGCGGTCAGAATATTTATAATAAACTGTTCGGAAGTATAGCGCTCAGACACTAATGGAAGGCAGTTTGCATTGGATAGATGAATTTTAAAGACGAAACTGTGGACTCATAACTCTTTTTGATTTTCATTTTTAGATTCAGTGTAAAGTACAATGGGTGTGAATGTACAATATGAACATAATACATGCAAATGTGTAGTTGGACTTTCGGTGACTTTGCATGTCAGCTAAGTTACTGCTCCATTTAATTAGCAAGCTAGAAATCCATTTTAATAAGATTTCTTATATTTTGTTACAGTTTTTAAAATTTTTCAATAATATACTTTACTGTATTTCACGCCTAAAAAGGCGTAGCTGAAAAAATTGACGACAAAAACCAAATGAAAAACATAACAGGACTACGATTGGGCGTAAAGCCCGATCGTGTGATACTCTAGATGAAATTGAAATTTTTTGATTTCAAGAAATTTTGTAGAGGAAATGGTATAGTGGTTGACGACATTGAACTAATTTTTTCTCATCACGCTAAAGTTACTATCAAAATGTTTGACACAAAATTTAGAATCAGAAATTTCATAGGTACTGAGAAAATTAGTGTATTGGATTTTGTGAAATTGTACAGTTTGTATGGGAGGTGGTAGAAGCAGGGGCGAATTTTTAAAGACTTTTCCGGAAATAACTAAAGCATCATACCTAGTCTAGTCATAAACATTGGTACACAACTAAACGCATTCATTACGAATGCAATATTGGGCGCATCCATTTCGTCTTGACTGCTATTTGACAGTTGACATTTCTGCTTCATTGCCACGTAATCGACATCGAAAATCGTATTGTTGTAATTTGCCTACTAAAATGCAACATGGAAAAAGGTGATATCTTTTGGACGTTGCGACCGCTTGCAATCACTCGCAATTTTGCGTATCGTGCTGTGAAGTGGTTTGAGGATACTGGTGGAGTACGAGACCGTCAAAGATCCGGCCGTCCGCGCACTGTGAGAACTCCGAAAGCGATCAAAGCCGTGAAGAAAAGAATCGACCGAAAACCGCTGCGAAAACAGAAAATCTTGTCACGGGGAATGAAAATTTCGCAAAAATCCATGTCTCGCATTATCAAAGAAGATTTGGGACTTAGTGCGTACAAGCGACACAATGGACACCTGCTCACGGCCGCATTGAAGGAAAAACGCAAGCGAAAATCGAAAGCGTTACGCAGCCGGTACGCAAAGAACGCTCACTGACAAATTCTGTTTACTGACGAGAAAATCTTTACCGTAGAAGAATCGTTCAATAAACAGAACAACCGTGTGTATGCTCGGTCATCCAGAGAAGAATCCCAACTCATCCCGAGGGTCCAAAGAGGCCACCATCCTGCGTCTGTAATGGTATGGTGGGGAGTGAGCTACGATAGCGTTACCAAGCTCCATTTTTGCGAGAAAGGAGTGAAAACATCGGCCAAAGTATATCAATCGACCGTCTTGGAACCCATTGTGAAGCCTCTCAACCAATCAATATTCGCCAACAAGCCGTGGACTTTCCAGCAAGACTTTGCTCCAGGTCATAAGGCAAAAACGACTCAACTATGGCTCAAAAACAAAGTTCCGGACTTCATATCAACGGATGATTGGCCAGCTGGTAGTCCAGACCTCAACCCGTTGGATTACAAGTTGTGGTCCGTATTAGAGGGCATGGCTTGCTCTACTCAACACCCAAATATTGAGTCGTTGAAGCGAGCCCTTGTCCGTGCAGTGGGAAATTTCCCTATGCATGAAGTGCGTCTCGCGATCGATGAGTGGCCAGATCGTCTCAAGTCGTGCTGGAAGACAAATGGAAGTCATTTCGAATAAGTTGTTCTAAGATTTGTAGCCATTGAATAACCCAATAAAAAGAAAAAAAAAGTTTTGAAAAATATTAATTCGTTTTCATTTGGCGTCGATTTTTCTGTGTACCAATATTTATTACTTGACTAGGTACACTTGTTGTGGTTTAAATTGTAGATCCGTAGCATTCACACTTTTCAGGAAAACCCACTTTTTGTAAAGTTGTAAGATTGTGTCGGATTGTAGTAGTAGAAGGAGTAAAGCTGATAGTCTAATCCTTTTTTGGCCTTATTAGTAATTCTAGATTAATATTAAGTGCACAATTTCAGCTCGATAAATTTTATATGCACTGAATAAATTAGTTTAGAGTATTTCATGAAAAAGTGCAGTTTGTATGGGAGGTGGTGGAAGGAAGGGAAGGACTTAAATAATTTTTATATAGTAGATTGAAATTAAAATACAAGTAATATATTCCAAATTTCAGATCAATAGCATCTACACTTTTAGAGCAAATCCTTTTATTGTCGAATTGCAAAATTGTGTCATTTTGGATGGGAGGGGGTAGAAGGGGTAAAGCTAATCGTCTATTTTTTTATCTTACTAATGACTCCAAATAAGTGATTAATGCACAATTTGAGCTCGATAAATTTTATACGTACTGAGTAAATTGGTTTAGAGCATTTCATAAAAAAAGTGCAGTTTGTATGGGAGGGGGTGGAAGGAGAGGTAGGACAAAAATAGTTTTTATATCGTAGATTGGAATTATTATAAAAATAATATATTCCAAACTTCAGACTAGTAGCTAGTATACTTTGCGAGGAAATTCGTTTATTGTCGAATTGCGAAATTGTGTCATTTTGTTTGGGAGGGGGTAAAAATGGTAAAGCTAATCGTCTAATTTTTTCGGTCTTACTAATAATTTTAAATAAATATTTGGTGCACAATTTGAGCTCGCTGAATTTTATACGCACTGAGTAAATTGGCTTATAGTATTTTATGAAAAAGTACAGTTTGTATGGGAGGTGGTGGAAGGAGGACACTCATAATTTTTATACGGTAGATTGATATTATCATAAAAGTAATATGTTCCAAGTTTGAGATCAATAGCCTTTACACTTTTCGAGCAAATCCGTTTTTTGTCAAATTGTGCAATTGTGTCATTTTGTATGGGAGGTGTTAGAAGGGGTGGAGTGATTTGGCCCGTTCACTAACTTGGCCTTACTTTTTTGTTAAAAATGACTTGTACAAAATTTCAACTATCTAGCTCAACGCGTTCTCAAGCTAGAGAGCGCACGGACGGACGGACATCCGGTTTTGAGATTTTTTGAGTGATTATACATATGAACTTCTATATCATTCGTATTTTTCTCCGAGCCTTATTTCTTAGCGTTACAAACTTTAGAGCAAACTTATAATACTCTCAGATTTCATCTACCTAGTCCTGCCATAAGTTCTGTCACATAATTTCTCACATTGGCAACAACTTTATTTTATGAGTGACATTTCAATATCGGCCAGTTTTATAAACGTCATAATGTTGTTGACAGTTGATGGTCATTTAAAGTGTGTTCGTTAACGTGTGAAGATGGAATGGGGTGTAATAGAAAACCGAACTGCAGTGATTGCACTACATAAGTGTGGAAAATCCGCGAGTGAAATTTTCAAGTTGTTGTGCCCGTTAAAAATAACGCAAAGATTTGTGTATCGTGCGATCCAGAGATATAACGCGATCCAGACTATTGAAGATCGACCTCGTTCTGGACGTCCGCGTGATGTACGTTCTTCTGCTGCCATCAAAGCGGTCGAGAGTCGAATTCGTCGAAAACCGCTTCGTAAACAACGAATCATGGCTCGAGAGATGAACATCTCCACCCGAAGTATGTCTCGCATCATAAAATCTGACCTCGGGATGAGTGCCTTTCGACAATCAACGGGACATTTGCTGACTGAGCAGTTGAAGCAAATTAGGAGCACCAGATCGAAAGAGCTCCTTCGGCGGTACGGCAACAACAAACATCGAGAAATTTTATTTACCGATGAAAAAATTTTTACGGTGGAGGAACATTTCAACCGCCAAAATGATAAGGTGTATGCCCACAGCTCCATAGAAGCCCGAGAAGTTGCCACTAGGGTACAGCGAGGACATCATCCAGCATCAGTCATGGTATGGTGGGGTGTCAGCTACGAAGGGGTCACCGAGCTTCATTTTTGCGAAAAAGGCGTAAAAACTGCAGCGAAAAATTATCAAACGGACATCCTGGAGGGATGTGTGAAGCCGCTGAACTCTACGCTATTCAACAATCGACATTGGGTTTTCCAGCAAGATTCTGCGCCAGCCCACAAAGCTCGAACCACACAAGCGTGGTTGGAAACCAATATTCCACAGTTTATAAGGGCGACGGAATGGCCTTCTGGGAGCCCAGATTTGAATCCCCTGGACTACAAACTGTGGGCGGAGTTAGAGTCCATGGTGTGCACGAGACGACACCCAAATATCGAGAGCCTTAAGCGATCTTTGACAGAAGCAGTAGCTAATTTTCCGCTAGAAACAGTGCGTACTGCTATCGATGACTGGCCCAACAGATTAAAGAGCTGTGTTAAGGCTAAAGGCGGCCACTTTGAATAATTTGTTGCTTATTTTACTTCCATTAGTATGCCAAAATAAAATATATTTTCCTTTGTCAAAAACTCTTTTTCATTTATACAAAAATTGCCCATATACGTGTGACAGAACTTATGGCACGACTAGGTAGAGTATAAACAGGCGGCTCAATCTACTGATTCTTTCATCGATTTTGATTAGTATACAGCTGGAATCTTACAAAATTTATCTGGAAGAAGTATGAAATGCGTTCTTGGGTAAGTATAAATACGAATAATCATGAAATATTTTGCGATATCCTAATTCTATTAAGCAATAGCAAAATGGAAAAATTTCTAAAATTTAAATTAATTACATAAGAATAAATAGCATCCCATATTGTGCATTTCTTCCCTAGCTACACCTCTTCGTAATTTCTACCATCATTCATACCCTTCAGGGTGCTTTCTTCAGATCTGGAAGGTCGCGAATGTTCAGCCAATTTCAAAAAAAGGAAGCAAAGCAAACCCCGCTAATTACCGCCCCATAGCCATTACCTTAGTGCTTTCAAAAGTAATGGAAAATGCTGTCAATCGCAAGATAGTCAACTTTTTAAGGATACAAATTTCATTCATGATCGCCGATATGGATTTCACTCGGGTCGTTCTACAGGCGATCTCCTGGTCTATTTTATCGAGTGTTGGGATTCCTGCATCCACAAATTTAGTGAAGGTCAAGTTCTTGCTCTTGATATCGCCAAAGCGTTTGACAGAGTTTTGGCACAAAGGTCTTTTAGCCAAGCTAAGGGTCATTGGTCTTAACAGTTCGTTTCTTCAATGGATTGAGAGATTCCTCTCCAAGCGCTCTATTCGAGCCGTACCAGATGGAGCACCTTTTGCACCCTTTTCGATTGATTCCGGCGTCCCTCAGGGATCAGTTTTATCTCCAACTCTCTTTTTAGTCTTCATAAACGACCTTCTGTCGTCTACTCTCAATCTTATTCACTGTTTCGTAGATGACAGCACTCTATATACTTACTTACTTACGATGGCGCTATAGCTTAAATTGGATTTCGGCCTCCTAAACACTGTGCCTCCTCACATCTCGGTTCAGTGACCGCGTCCTCCAGTTAGAAAATCTTAGCAGTGATTTGTTATCTGTATCAATCGAATCCTTCCAGTGAAACGGTGGGCTGAGGAATCGATCGATCAATAAGAGAAAATTTTTTTTTTCTTTTAATAATCTCGATCGATTCTAGTGTGTCACCATGTACACCCCGCTTTGGAGAATCCCTCTATGACCCTGAACTTTCGTTGAATGAAAGCATGGTGTGGGGAATTGCCTTGGGCTTTGGTGATCAAGCGAGAAGCTAGAGCATGTTGGAGGCGAGCTTCCTTCTTGATCATCCAACCATCAGAGCGACGAGACGTATAAGCAGAGTGGAGCAGTTTTTCTTTAATATCGGTAGTGCGGTTGTAGTGAAAAAAATAGAAAAAAAACGTGCAGTGCATTTAAAAAAAAAAGGAATTGGAAATCTTACCGCTGCTGCAGAATGCGATAATTGCACGAGGAGTACCAAAAAGATGAAGTATGATTTTTTTTCTCTAACGGACCGGACTTGAGCGGGGTCGTGTCGTCAGGCAGAAGGTACGTCTCCCATTTTTTTTTGCATGAAAAGAAAACGACAAGAAAAAAAAGGAGGCCAGACCATCGGATTGTATTATCTGCAAATCCGCACCAACAACAACAGGCATTTTGACATAAAAATAAGAAAAAAATTACGTCCCACATCGACGAATTTATCGAAATCGGTTATTCCGTTAGCACATGGTAAAACGGAAAAACAATCACTGATATCATTGGCAACCGCAATAACGAAAATCATGCCAGCCGGCTAAGTTAGAAAAAAGAAGAAAAATTGTCGCTACAGTGTCAACAGTAATAGTAACTGTAGCAGAAGAATTGGAAATCTTGAGAGCCTAACGGAAAATTCGAATAGATCTGGTGGCGATAAAAATTCCAGGTTAGAGTTTTGCATGTAGGCAAATGACGGATCGGACTATCAATTTAATTTGCCTTGATTTTTTTTAGGAATTTGTCCTATTAATTTCATTCGATCGGTTTCAATTCAATTTCAAATTGGATCAGAATTCTGGTAATCCATTAATTTTTTTTGATGACTGAACAGGATCGTATTTGTGTCGCCGTAGACGGAGATTTTTTTTATTTTTAACTAATCGTTAGGGAAAAATTTGTTGAAAAGAAAAAGAATTTTTTTTGCATGCCAATAGCATTGAAGAGGAGAAAATAAAAAATTTTAGGTATCGGACTGATCTAAGCAGCCATTTTGAAACATAAAAGTTTTTAACCAAACATTTAATTGATTATTATTTGAATTTTATATATTTATATGTGTATACAGGGTGTTTGGTACTCCGTACATAACCTTGTAAGGGGTTATTCCTGGATATATTTCGAGCAAAAAATTGTTCTACGGAGATGGCCAATTTTCAATATCCACGGAGATACAGGGTGATCAAGAAAAGTCCTTCGGACCTGTACCCTCACTCACTCAAAACGCTATATCTTGAAAACCAATACTCGCATTTCAAAGTGTTATAGCTTGTTTCTTAGGGAATCAAATTATCTTTCATTTAATGTAATATTCCGTATTGTACCTGTACCCAATCCTGAGGTATTTCCTTCAGACCACAAATTTTTGATACTTTGACCCTCAAAATTCTGTGATCAATGTAGTTTTTATCAAGAAAACGCATTATAAAAATGTCATTTTAATGTTGTTTTTTTATGTGCCATATTATTGCCTACAAAAGATGCACACATACTTATGACTTAGGTTTTCCCGTTTTCCAGGTAATAAGCGAAAATACATATGGCTTAAAAATAAAATATGCCATAAACCAACCCTCGTTCTAAAAAAACTACCTGAAATGTTGTTAAACTGAAATATTCTTTGTGTCCTTTAATTACTATTTAAATTATCAATGAATGTCCTTTAGGTAGTATTAAAATTATCGAGAAAATGAATTAAATTAAAATGAGTTTCAACACAACTAGGTGCAGCACTTTGCCCTTTTTAATGGGTTACCTAACAAAATGAAAAGCCTATAAAAGCAAACCATACTTCATATTTTTATCAGTTTTAGTTAAATTTGTAAAAGAACAAGGTGTCACTAAAATTTAGAAAAGAATTTCGAAATGCCTGAGTTCACGAACGAAGAATATGCAGACATAATTTTCCTCTATGGAGAGTGTCAGGGAAATGAGCAAGCGGCGCGATCTTTGTATCATCACAGATTTCCCAATCGTCGAATACCTTACCCGAGAGTATTCCAAGACGTTAACAGAAGGATTAGGGAAACAGGCAGTGTTAGGACAAGCAGAGTGAATGCAAATCCTGCGCCGGTAATCGCTGTTTCAATTGATCAACGAATCCTAGCTGCAGTTCAAAATGATCCATCAACTAGTATACGACGCTCGGCATTGCGGTTTAACGTCTCTACGTGGAAAGTTTGGAGTGTCCTGAAAGCAGAACGTTTGCATCCCTACCACCACACACCAGTGCAGGAGCTGTTACCCATTGATTTACCCAAAAAGATGGAGTTTTGCAATTGGCTCCTTGAACGACAAATAAGTGACGAGAATTTTATCAGCAACATTCTTTGGACGGATGAGTCCCAATTCACCAGGGACGGTATCACAAACTTCCACAACTTACACACATGGGCTGAGAGCAATCCACATACAAGAAGAGAGGCATCATTTCAGCACAGATTCAGTGTCAATTTATGGGCAGGTGTGATTGGCAACGATTTTATTGGTCCTATTAGGCTTCCGCCTACCTTAAATAGTTCCAATTACTTGCATTTTTTGACAAATGATCTACAGGAGTTATTGGATGATATGCCACTGCAACGATTGGCTTCCATGTTTTACCAACACGATGGTGCTCCAGCTCATTACGGCCGACAGATCAGAGATTGGTTAAATTCCAATTATAGCAATCGCTGGATCGGTAGAAATGGACCGATACACTGGCCTGCAAGATCCCCTGATTTAACTATTAGGGATTTCTTTGTATGGGGACGGATGAAGGACCTTGTCTACGCAACGGAAGTAGTAACGTTGCAGGATCTAAACACCAGAATCGATGCGGCAGCAACAGAAGTAAGGCAGCAGTTGAGGAGTATGAACACAAAGAGAACACTGGCAAAACGAGCTTTAGCGTGCATTCAAAATGAAGGTAGCCATTTTGAACATTTATTGTAATTAAGGCAATTTGAAATAAACCGTAAAAACCATTCTTAAGTTCTTTTAGTTCAAGCGGAGAGTGTTGATCAACTTATTCTTGCTTTTTTGACAAAAGTGCTAAATTATTGGAATGATAATTTTTTCTAAACTATAAAACTTATGCAATGCAAGTGTATGCGTCTTTTGTAGGCAATAATATGACACAAAAGAAAACAATAATAAAATGACATTTTTATAATGGGTTTTTTAGAGAAAAACTACATTGATCTTAGAATTTTGACGGTCAAACTGTCAAAAATTTGTGTTCTGAAGCAAATATCTCAGAATTGGATACAGTTACAATGCGGACTATTACACCAAATGAAAGGTAATTTGATTCCCTAAAAAACAAGCTATAACACTTTGAATTGTGATTATTAGTTTTCAAGATATAGCGTTTTGAGTGAGTGAGGGTACAGGTCCGAAGGACTTTTCTTGATCACCCTGTATCTCCGTGGATATTGAAAATTGACCATCTCCGTAGAACAATTTTTTGCTCAAAATATATCCAGGAATAACCCCTTACAAGGTTATGTACGGAGTACCAAACACCCTGTATATGTAGGAATATTTGGAAAATAGAATTACTTAGCAGACTAAAAATTTCAAGCGTAACAGGCTGAGAGAAACGATAAGCGGAGTCGGCCGTGAAAAAAAGGAGTCCGAGAAAATTAACTAAAAAAAACGAACATCGAGGGAAAAAATAGCGTTTTGATTTAAGTGTTCCGTTGTATCGTGTCTTTTAATTTAATTTAATTTAATAAAATTCGAGTATTCATAACCCGATTCCACAATTTGGGGGCTCAACCGGGATCGGATACTAACATCAATCGGAATTCGACATAAATTAAATCGTAATAGAGCACGATTAGAACGACGATAACGCGAATTTCAATCGAAGACGAGTATCGATTCCAATAGTGACGACGGTCCAGACGACGGAGTGTTGATTTAATAGTAACAATTAGTGTTATCGTGTGCAAAATCTAACATTCAAAATGGCATCGAACAATCAGGAATTAAATACAGAAATAGACACAGGTAGCTTAAAACTTGGCGAATTGAGAATAGCGAGTGTAATGGGATTGCCCATATGTGGTTCAAAGATGATATTAATTGCAAGAATAAACCGTGCGAAGAACGAGAATACGCCAACAAACTCTGAGACGTCAGAGCAACATAATGACGACGACAGTGAAGTAGAAGATTTCTTGCTTGGTCTGTGAAAAAATTGAAGGTTTATCTCGCGAAGTTAGGCCTCAAGATAACAGGGACAAAAGACGTATTAATTGGACGAATTAAAGCAGCACTGGACGGCGATGACCAGTTACCTGAAAGCTCAGGCGATGATCATGTTGACGCGGTTGAAACAAGACGCGAAGCTTTCAGCCACCAGCAACGTGAATGTGAAGACGCGACCGAAGGCAGATGGCCTGTGACGACAAACTTGACGTTTAGAGATGTAGAAGACGCGCTCGAGATATTTAGTGGCGATAAAAGAGAGAATGTACTCCATTGGATGTCGAAATTCGAGCAGACGGCAGAGATGTGTGCGTGGAGGAATGCACAGAAAGTCATATATCTAAGGAAATTGCTGCGGGGCTCTGCAAGACGGTTTGCTGATTTTGAGTGCGCTGCGAGGACATGGCTAGATTTGAAAACAGCATTGGTAAAAGAATTTACCAAAACTACAAACAGCAAAAAATTCCATGCGGAATTGAATAGTGTGCGAAAACGTAGTGACGAGTCATATCAAGCATATTATAGGTATATACAGAGTGGTATCGATAGCCAGTCATATTGACATTGAACCAGAGGCAGTGATCCAATATATTGTCGGCGGGATCATTGACGACGAGGCACATAAAACGATTCTCTATGGTGCACGAACAATAAAAGAGCTGCGCAGTAGATTGGAGATATATGAAGAGCAGAAGAGTTCAAATAAAAATAGAGTGACTGCCAAAACAGTGAGAAGTGACACTCGTCGTGTCACAAAAGACGACTAATAATTCCAACAGCGAGAGGAAGAAACGATGTTATAATTGCGGTGGAATATCTCATTTAAGTGCAGAGTGTCCAGATAAGTCGAAAGGACCAAAGTGTTTTAAGTGTGGCGAACATGGACATATGGCCAATAAATGTTTTAAAAATGCTAAACAAAATGAAAAAGTGCGGTGTGACGCGTTACGGTCAAATGACAGGAAAACGTACAAAACAATTAAAATTGCAGGCAAAGATGCTGTAGCTATGTTAGATACGGGAAGTGATTTGAATTTGGTACGCGCGAGTTTTTATGATCGTTTAGGAGTACCAATTACCCTGACAACGATCATACCTTTTGATAGTGTCGGCGCCGTGAATCAACACACACTAGGTCGTTTTGATGCAAACGTTATAATAGACGAACAAACATACAAATTTTCATTTGACGTAGTGCCCGATGAATTTTTGGGAAATGACGTATTAATTGGCGGCGAACTTTCGGAAAAAGCAGTGATTGTATGGAATGATAAACAAGTTTTTTTGTGGAAGAAGAGACCAGCGGATAATGTCGATAGTGTGAATATAAATATTTGTGAAGAACCTGATATAGTATGTGTCGAAGTTAATCATGTAATAGATGGTGTAATTCGTGAGAGAGATAAGAGCTTGATAAAAAACTATACGCCAACACAAGTGAAAGATACAGGGGTCAAGATGAGGATAGTTCTTACCGACGACGCCCCAGTCTTCCAGAATCCGAGACTTCTGGCAGCAGAGCAGAGAAAACTGGTTAATGAAATGATTGACGAATGGATAATAAAAGGTATCGTACGCCCAAGTGTATCCGAATATGCGAGTCCGATCGTACTAGTGCCAAAAGAAGACGGAAAGACTAGATTATGTGTAGACTATCGGCAACTGAACAAAAAAACTATGAGAGACAGAAACCCACTCCCATTAATCGAAGATCAATTAGATCGTTTGCAAGACGCGAAGGTATTTACTACTTTAGATTTGAAGGACGGATTCTTTCACGTCCCTATTGAAGAGTCGAGCATTAAATTCACCGCGTTTGTGGTCCCTGACGGACAGTATGAATTTTTAAGAGTGCCATTTGGTCTCTGCAACGCGCCTGCAGTTTTCCAGCGGCATGTTCGCGCGATATTTAGATCAATGACAGCTAGTGGTGCTGTACCGACTTATTTAGATGACTTGATAATACCGGCACAAGATGAATATGAATCGCTAGAAAAATTAGAACAAGTATTAAACACCGCGAGTGAATATGGTTTAATAATCAATTGGAAAAAGTGCGCGGTTATGGTAAACAAAGTCGAATATTTAGGACACGTCGTGGAAAAAGGATTAATTAAACCAGCAAGAAAAACTGTAGACGCCGTGCGAAATTTTCCTGAATTAAAATCAGCTAAACACGTACAAAGTTTTTTGGGTTTAGCTAGCTACTTTCGAAAATTTATACCACAGTTCGCAGTTCACGCAAGGCCGCTGTCGCAGTTATTAAAAACAATGTAAAATTTGAATTTGGCGAATCGCAAAAAATGGCATTTGAAAAAATTAAAAAAATATTAGTGAGTGAACCGGTACTAAAATTGTATCGTGTAGGCGCGATAACTGAATTACACACTGACGCGAGTCAAACTGGGCTTGGTGCTGTTTTATTACAAAATGCAGAGGATGGAAAACTTCATCCTGTACATTACGCAAGTTGGAAGACAACGCCCGTGGAAGAGAAGTACACTAGCTACGAATTAGAAGTTTTAGCCGTAGTAAAAACGCTAAAGAAATTCAGAGTTTACCTGCTGAATATACCATTCAAGATAGTCACAGATTGTAATGCTTTTGTATATACGATGAAGAAAAAAGAACTTTGTCTACGTGTAGCCCATTGGATTTTATTGATATGCGAATTCGATTATACCATAGAGCATAGGCCGGGGACGTCAATGAAACATGTGGATGCATTGAGCAGAAACCCCATACAAGTCATGATGGTGCAGGAACGCTGAGGCGAATTGACGTTAAGAATAAAGAAAGCACAAGAGGAAGATGACGGTTCTGCGGACGGCTGGACTTCGCCCCCCACTCTCTTCGCTCGCGGCCCCCCCTCCCGAACCCACTCACTGCGCGAGTGGGGCCCTCTCACTTCGTTCGAGGGCGTACATGGTGATCTAGAGTACAAGTTGAACGTGATGTTCGTATTTTCTTACTTTTCGGGTATTCACATGGTCGCACTTTCGGGTATTCGCATTGTCGCGCTTTCCGGGTTATTGTATTGTTCGCGGGACATAGTTCGTTGTATCGTTTTTATCGGGCTAAAACACGCAAAATATGGAACATACTTACACGACATTTCATTGAAAATATCATGGGTATCATAGGTAATTATGTGAATGCAGCGTTGCGCTAGCCGGTACACCCGCGTAACCCGCTTATAGGTGCTCGCTTTAACACTAGTCAAATTATAATTGATGTTGGAGACGCTACTTGGCAAGGAAAAATTGATAGTCTAACGCAGGAGGCTAGGAATGTCGATAAAAAAGAGGATCGACGAGAAATAATTAGTTAGTTTTTGGGAACTGTTATGAAATGATTCTTGGTTGTCACGAGAGTTTTTAATTTAAAAATAAATAAAATAATTTATATGTTAATCCATAACATATTTGGCGACGAGGATTTGTTTTAAAATGGACCGAGCGATGCAAGATTTTTTTAAGCAGCAGCAAAATTGGATGCAGAGGCAATCGGAAATCTTGAATGCCGCTTTGGCTAAACTCACTTCAACTAGCTCAGCACCTACCGATGTACTTGAGACTCAGTCATCGGTGGAAAAGACAATGGAGTTTTTATCAAGAAGCATGAATGAGTTTAGTTATGATCCGGATAATGGTATTATTTTCGAGACGTGGTACGCTCGATATTCAGACCGTTTTGAAGAAGATGCCAAGCTATTAGATGACGCTGCAAAATTATATTTTGCCACAAGAGCCACCCGATCTCAGTTTCAAAGAGACAAAAGTTAAATTGAGTGAGATTTTCGGCAAACAGATGTCACTGTTCAACGCTCGCTATAACTGTCTTAAGTTGCAAAAGAAACACAGTGATGACTTCATTACATATGCTGGAATAGTGAGCGAACACTGCGAAAATTTCAATTTAATGAATCTTACTAACGCGCAATTTAAATGTCTGATATTTGTGTGTGGATTAAGTGCAAGCTCCGAAGCAGATATTCGCACGCGGCTTTTATCCAAAATCGAAACGGATTCCGAAGTGACTATTCATGCACTTACTGAAGAGGCAAATCGTTTGATGTCTTTGAAACATGACACTAAGATGATTGAGAAGCAGTCACCCGCACCCGCGGTTCAATGGTTAAAAAAGAACGCCCATAATCATGAAAAGTACTCAAACGAACAGCAGAGTCCGAGGAAAAAACCATCACGCGCATGCTGGTTTTGTGGTGACATGCACTATGTTCGATTTTGTAAGTTTAAAACACACAAATGTACTCAATGCGGAAACATGGGACACAAAGAAGGTTTTTGCCAATCTTCCAAACCAAGAACCAGTACTGGGAATAACAAACCGAAGACTAACAAGTTTGTAAACAAACCAAAAACCAACAGCCTGTTTATGGTATCGAAGATAGACTACGAGAGACGCCGTAAGTTTGTCAACATCAGGATTAATTCTGTTCTTGTTCGATTGCAACTCGACACCGCTTCGGATATTTCCATCATTTCACGAACAACGTGGAAAACAATTGGCAGTCCAGCTCTTACGACGATTGACCAATCAGCAAGAAATGCATCCGGAGATATTTTTCAACTATCATTTTTGCTCAAATGTGAAATCGCTTTTGGCGAGAAGTCGTCATATGGCGAATGTTACGTTTCCGATACCAATCTGGACGTTATGGGCATTAACTGGATCGAACAATTCGGGTTATGGGAAGTTCCGATAAGTTCAATTTGTAACAAAATCACGTCTGTTTCCAGTTACCCGTCTTCGTCAAGTGTTCAGAAGATTGTTGAAACATTAGAGCAGAAATATCCTGAAGTTTTTGAAACCACACTTGGTTTCTGCACAAAGTCGACCGCTGTACTTCATTTGAAAACTGGTGCTCAACCAGTTTTTCGACCAAAAAGAACGGTTTCCTACGCCGCTCTACCTATTGTGGAAAAAGAACTGCAGAGACTTGAAGATCAAGGAGTGTTAAGCAAAGTTGAATTTTCAGCATGGGCCGCACCCATCGTAGCAATTAAGAAGGCTAACGGGAATATTCGCATCTGTGCGGATTTCTCAACCGGTCTCAATAATATGCTGGAGTCACACAAATATCCGCTTCCTGCTCCAGAGGACATTTTCGCTACATTAGCTGGTGGTAATTTTTTTTCAAAGATTGACTTAGCTGATGCGTATTTGCAAATACCAGTCGAGGAAGCTTCACGCTCTCTACTTACAATCAACACTCACAAAGGACTATATCAGTACAACCGACTTTGTTTTGGTATAAAGTCAGCTCCAGGAATTTTCCAACAAACAATCGACACTATGTTAGCCGGAGTGACTGGCGCTGTTAGTTATTTGGACGATCAGATTATAGTAGCTAAAACAGAGAAAGAACATGAAGAGAACTTATCGAAGGTTTTTCAACGTTTAAAAGAATGGGGACTCCGTGTCAAAGCAGAGAAGTGCGCATTATTTCTTCCTCGAATTAAATATCTAGGATTTATTATCAACCAAGAAGGAAGACGACCGGATCCTGAGAAGATTCAAGCCATCCAAAACATGCCACCGCCAACTGATATAACGACGTTACGTTCGTTTATCGGCATGAATAATTATTACGGACAGTTTGTACGACAAATGCGGGAACTTCGTTTTCCATTGGATAAACTTCTAAATAAAGACGCAAAGTGGAACTGGTCAGCAGAGTCTCAACGGTCATTCGAGAAAACCAAAGCAATTCTGAATTCTGATCTGTTACTTACACATTTTGATCCGCAATTTGAAGTGAAAGTAGCAGCAGATGCCTCGAACTATGGTCTCGGAGCGGTAATTTTATATCGTTATCCGGACACATCGGAAAAGGTCATCGTACATGCAGCGCGGGCTCTTTTACCCACCGAAAAAAACTATAGCCAGATAGAAAAGGAAGCGTTAGCATTGATTTTTGCGGTAACCAAATTTCACAGGTTCCTGTAT
The DNA here is from genome assembly GCA_963669355.1 of Chorisops tibialis. Taxonomy (NCBI): domain Eukaryota; kingdom Metazoa; phylum Arthropoda; class Insecta; order Diptera; family Stratiomyidae; genus Chorisops; species Chorisops tibialis. Next base: position 130,347,397 of record OY770263.1, read on the forward strand.
GGACGTAAGTTCACGTTTTAAACGGACCATAAACCGTTGATATCAATTTTCGGAAGTAAGAAAGGAATTCCAACACATTCTGCTAACCGGCTACAACGTTGGCGTTGATTCTTCTTTCTTACGACTTTATAATCGAACATATTGGTACCACCAAATTTGGTCATGCCGATGCGCTATCTCGATTATTGGTTCACCAACCAACGGAAGTTTCCGACACTGTCATCGCATCCACTTCCATGATTGACTCCGAGGTAAATCAAATCATCGTGGTAAATGTGCGTCGGCTTCCTATCACGTTTTCGATGATCACTAAGGCAACATCCGAGGATGAATTACTGCAGAAGGTTTCACAATATATGCGTTCATCTTGGCCTACATTGATCAACGAACCGAATCTGAAGATGCTATTTAATCGGCGAGAGTCGCTTGCCGAGTCAAAAGGCTGTATACTAATGTCGGATCGTATAATAATTCCGGATACATTACAGATGGTTGTTCTCAAACAACTTCATTCCAGCCATCCTGGAATGAACCGAATGAAGGCTTTGGCTCGAAGCCATGTTTACTGGCCAAACATTGATTGACATATCGAAGATATGGTGAAGAAATGTTCGCGATGTGCTACCGCTGCCAAATCTCCAGTAAAGACTACGCTGGCATCCTGGCCGATAGCGATTAAACCATGGTCCAGAATACACCTAGACTACGCCGGTCCATTCCAAAACTTAAACTTTTTGGTTATTGTGGATGCCTACAGCAAGTGGCCTGAAATTTTTATAATGCCATCTACTACCACGTCGGCAACGCTAAACAAACTGGAAGAAGTTTTTGCTAGGTTTGGATTTCCGGAAATACTAGTTTCCGGTAATGGAACACAATTTACATCACATCAATTCGAGGAATTTTGTACATCCAACGGAATTCAACACATTCGTTCACCGCCGTATCACCCTCAATCAAACGGTCAAGCGGAACGATTTGTTGATACTTTAAAGCGAGCTCTCTTAAAAGCAAAAGGGGAAGACATGACGGTTTCCGCGTTGCAACTCTTTTTAAGGTGTTATCGTACCACACCAAATGCAGCACTGCCAAATTCAGCAACACCTTCACAACAGATGTTCGGCAGGAACATACGAACGTTGTTGGATTTGATGCATCCAACAGAATCAACAGTTCCGTTGCAACGAAATACAGAGATGGCGAAGTTGACAATAGATGCACCTGGTGAATGGTGGAAATACGTAGATAATCTACAACAATTTCTCAACTCTACACATCATCGAAGCATTAGTCGCACACCGTTTGAAATCATGATTGGCGAAAAGATGCGATTAAAAGAGGATCTACAATTAAAACAAACATTAGAAGAAGAGTTTGTGAATACGTATTATGCAGATCGCATCGATGCAAGAGAAGACGCGATTCGCTGCATACAGAAAATACAAAAAGAAAATAAGAAATACTATAATCGACATAGAAAACAGGCTAAAAAATATGAAATAGGAGATTGGGCAGCAATCCAGAGAACCCAATTCGGCACAGGAATAAAACTTAATCCCAAATTTTTCGGACCATATGAAACAATAACTGTTAACTCAAATGATCGCTACGTCGTAGAGAAGGTGGGTGACCATGAAGGACCGTGACGAACAACTGTATCCGCAGACCATATGAAGCCATGGACGCAGACAATCAAATTCCTGTTAAGACCCCCTATAGGGGCATAGGACAGAAACAACTCTCTTCCACAAGGCGCGATCCTGAGCATCGGCTTTAAGCTGTTGCCAGGACTTGTTTATTCCTCTGGCCTCCTGCTCAACTGCTCGCTTCCATGTGTTGCATGGTCGACCAACCCGACGTCTTCCTTGAGGGTTATAATCCAGAGCCTGTTTTGCGATGTTTCGCTCTGGCTTCCTCAAAGTATGACCGATCCACTGCCACTTTGGCCGTTGAATCTCAATACCTATTTTAGTCTGGCGAGTTGTACTCCAAAGTTCGTCGTTGGAGATTACTTCTGGCCAGAATATTCCTAAAATACGCCGGAGGCATTGGTTTACGAAAGTCTGTAGTTTCTTGGTAAGTCGAACGGTCACTTTCCACGTAGTACAACCATATAACAACACGGATTTGACGCATGCGTCAAAAACTCGCAGCTTCGTGCGAAGGGAGATCTCTCTTAACCTCCAGAAAGGGGAAAGGATACCGAAGGCCTGACGAGCTTTATTTAGCCGAGCCTCAATATCCTTTTCGGCTCCGCCGCCCATGCTGACAGTGCTTCCGAGATAGCAAAAATCTTGCACCTCTTCCACATCCTGTCCATTAAGAACAATCGGTGTGCTTGCGTTCGAACCCATGTGCATGTACTTGGTTTTACGCACATTTATTCTCAGTCCCGCCCCTTTGCATTTAGAATGCAACGAGCGAACATTTGACTCTAAGTCCGAACGGGTATGTGCAAGCAAACACACGTCATCAGCATAATCAAGGTGACTTAAGATGTTAAATAGTCTCCATTGAAGACCTTTACCTTCCCCACCTTCCAGTGCAGCTTTCAAGATATCATTTATTACCACCAGAAACAGGGCTGGTGATAATATGCAGCCTTGTCTGACACCCGTTCGCACAGGAAAGCTCTCGGACAGCTCTCCTCTATGCAAGACGCGACACCTTGCATCTTCGTAGGATTCTTTAATCATAGCTATGACCTTATCTGGAATACCTCTCCTACGCAAAGCATTCCATATGTAATCTCGCTTAACGCTGTCGAAAGCCTTCTCGAAGTCCACAAACATGAGATGGACGCAGACAGCTGATACAGAATTAGAGGACAGTGAAAGTGAAATGTTCGGGACTGATGACGACGTTAGTGCAAATAAAAAGATTGACGATGAAATTATTGAGAATGAAGAGTAGTTATCGTATCGGGTCGATACAATGTCAGAATGGCCGATTGTTGGAATATTTGGAAAATAGAATTACTTCGCAGACTATAAATGTCAAGCGTAACAGGCTGAGAGAAACGATAAGCGGAGTCGGCCGTGAAAAAAAGGAGTTCGAGAAAATTAACTAAAAAAAACGAACATCGAGTGAAAAAATAGCGTTTTTGATTTAAGTGTTCCGTTGTATCGTGTCTTTTAATTTAATTTAATTTAATAAAATTCGAGTATTCATAACCCGATCCCACATATATTATATTATATAGAAGGTGTGTTAAATAATTATTAAAGCTTTTTTTTATAGAAAAGTGTATCACGTACAGACGATACATTAAACGAAAAATGTCTTTTTTTTCCATGACATAATTGAATAGTGTGTAAGAGTGTGTTCTATGCAAAGTAGGACCAATTTTACTATTATCATTTTTTTTTGATAGTGAAATTGCATGATGCATTGCCATTTTATCCTATCTAGAAGATGATTCGTTGGTGTCGAACGATCTATCTCGGTGGTTATACTGAATTGTTTAAGGTCTTTGCATGTCTAATTCTCTATTAAAAGTGATGAAAGCGGTAACCCTCTAAGTCGACATCTTCGCAGTGGCATGGTAATTACAACCGACTATAAGAAGTGAACGTTACGATCGCTGATTTCTCTTAGTCAACATCTAAGGACAAGAGTAGTAGTATAGCCGCCCAGCGAAATAGTGTGTTTGGAACCACAATTGTAACATCGAATGCTACACCGCCATCAAGTTCAGCCACCGCATCATCTTACAATGCTAATCAACGATCATTGATGTAGTCACCGCGTCAGCAAAAGAATTCATCGACAAAATCATCATCGTCATCAATGCAAAGTGCAACAAAATTGTGTCGCAGAATAACGAACCAGCGGGCATTGAATTAAGATAATCAACAGTATGTAGTTTTTTTCTGCGTTAGTGAACTTAGCGAGCTAGCTAGCGAACAGGCACATACGAGAGAAGATCAATCCAAATCCGAACGGCAAGCGAATATTCATTCGAATGTTCGACGAAAAAGTCCCGTTTGCTCGTTCCTGAATTCGCAATTACAGTGCATTTGAAAATACATAATCAGCTCGTTAATTACTCCCGAAATTTTAATTTCTTTTTTTTTTTGGAACGAACGGTTACAATCATTCCGTGATACCTATCGGCCAGGTGTATAAGTGCTTCAGCTCTGTCGGCTGCCTTTTACGACCTTTTCGCACTTACAACTTGGTAACCTTACAAAGCTTTCTGATCGATTACGTGAATTTAACGCCAGGTTGTTTTTGTATACTTTGAGTCCTTTCGCAACAAAATTGCACTGTCATTTTCTAGCGAGCAAAAGCTATGGAGGACGCCGATCTACTTTTATATTCCAAAGTGCCAAAAACCGAGTGTCTAAGGCTGCCGACACACGATGCGAGTTAATATATATTATCTCGCTTTTTGATATTACTAGTGTCATTATCCTATACATAATTCGGCCTACTTATATCAAAATAGGAAGTTAATATATAGGTATATTAGCTTGCATCGTGTGTCGGAAGCATTATTTAATTACAGAGAGCTATCGCGTCAAATGTTAATAACGTTAACACAATTAATAAACGTAAACTCTGTATACTGCTGTTTGATAGATAGTCTTATTGTGTAACAGGTTTATTTTCTTTTATTAAGCATTACATATAGTTGTTATTGTTCCATAAAGTATTTAGGTTGGGCGAGGAAATTGTCTGTGTTAGAAATTACACGACAAAGAAAACATCAAACTTAAGGATTTATAAATAATCATCAAATTCGGCAACATTGTAGCAGTCTATCATTGCTCCACCCATGTCGAAACGTTCTCTTATCATAGTAGAGATTTCACCCCGCTAAGGGAAAAAAGGGAAAGAGAAAAAAAAAAACAAATTTATGAATTGAAAATTTGTAAATATTTCCAAGATTGTTTATAGAAGTCAAACGCATCGGTTGTGCTAGCTAAGTTTTTTTGAAATTTAATTTTAATGGTGTTTTTTATAAATGAACGTAAGAATCGTACATTTATAAAAATCTGAACATAGGTATAATTATAGAATATATAGTTTGAACACAATAATTATTAACTGTCCTAAGAATAGGATTAGAGGAAAAAAAAACAAAAAAGAGATAAAAAGCGAAGTTTGTTATTTGAGCAGTTCTCTTTTGCCCCAAAGCATTCTTTTTACTAGAGACTTTGGTGCAGTAAATTTTGGTAGTATTGACAAATTTGCGGCTTTCATTTCATTACCGCACAGTCGTCAATAATTTTTGATTCTGGCTCTAATTTTTGTAATTGCAAGAAACCTAAGCAGAACACCCACCAACTTCGAAAACATGAAAGTTTAGAGAGTTTTGCTGTAGGGGGTTGTTGTGAAGAAAGATGAGGAGACTGCCTGGCACTGCTAATTCCTTTGGGAATTGGGAGAACAACTTTTTACGCCCTTATACGAGGTACACCACTTAGTCCTCCCTAATTTGTGTTAGGGAATGTCTCCCCTCGTTTTTCTTTGACCTTGGCTACCTCGAAGAGGATAGGGCTTGGAAACCCTATATCCCACCCCTCTTCGGCCAAACCATCGATGCACAATATTGTACCGTGGAGATCGAGTGACAAGAATTTCCCCCGCCGACGAGCTAACACGTGCTGAAAGCTAGGTGCATCACAGTCACAAGAAGATCTTCCACACCTGGTACAGTCCATGAGAAGTCTCGATCAGGCATCAGGACCCTCATGGATCAGTTCCAGTTAAGGTTATGTAAGATCAGCACGATTAACCAGCCACCTCATCCTTGCTGGCAGTTATCGTGCTCTACGGCCTTTCGTTACAGATGGCGCCCAACATGGGGCTCCACGCTAATTCGGAGAAGTACGAATTAGTTAAAAAATTTTTCTTCTGAACGAACTTTTAAAGATTAAGATGGATTTAACCACATCATCAGCATTTTTTTTAAAGCTGTGGCATATGACTCTGTTTCAGGTCACTTGGCCGCAATGACACTTAAATTTTTCTTACTCTTTCACACTTTTCTTTGAACAAGAAGGTGATTAATATTATGTCAGTGATCTAGAAACCTGGATTTGTTTTGGGTTGCATAAGCTTTCTAGTTGGGAAATTCCCAAAACCGGTGGAAGGAGCACAGCACCATGATATAGTCATGTAAAGGAATCAACCCACTTTTTGTTTTGGAAACTTACCGAGGGTTTTCAAGTACACAGTACAGCCTTATCGGTCCAGACAATTGTGTTCCTTAACTATTCCGACGACCATTAACAAGTGGATCAATAGTGAAGTGCAACCGACTCTGGAAAACATTTTTGTGAAAGGAAAATTCGAAAGTTTTCCTTAAGCAACCGATCAGTCGTATTTCACTTAATCTTCTGTAAGGCGTCACTTGCAGCAGTACCTCGTAAATGGATGGTGCACATGCCATTGGATTTCAAGTTTAAACACTGACTCTTTGGAAAATACTACGGCTGGCTGTGTGTTCACACACGCCTCGAGCTGTCCGAAGCCGAGATGTTGAAACAAGGTCCATGGAGAGACTCGTTCAACAATTCAGGCCTCCTGAGTTCCATATACTCGTGAACGCCTGAGCCGGTATCAAATTTTCATTGCTTATTTTACTTTTGTTCGTACACAGGCAATGCAGAGTATGACTCCTCAATCCCTCAATCAAACCCTCCTAGCAAATAACTTTTTTTTTTTATTTTTTATTGAAGTTCTGGGCGTGAGCTAATCTTCACGTGGTTAAGTTGTATTATTATACTCTAGATGAAATCTGAGAGTATTATAAGTTTGCTCTAAATTTTGCAACGCCAAGAAATAAGGCTCGGAGAAAAAAATGATGAATACAGAAATTAATATTATCACTCAAAAATCTCAAAACCGGATGTCCGTCCGTCCGTCCGTCCGTCCGTTCGTCCGTCCGTCCGTTCGCTCTTTAGCTTGAGAACACGTTGAGCTAGAAAGCTCAAATTTCGTACACGTCGTTTTTGACAAAAAAGTAAGGTCAAGTTCGTCAATGGGCCAAATCGCTCCACCCCTTCTACCCCCTCCCATACAAAATGGCACAAATGCGCAATTTGACAATAAACGGATCTGCTCGAAAAGTATAAAAGCTATTGGCCTGAAATTTGGAATATATTACTTTTATGATAATATCAATCTACCGTATAAAAATTATGTGTGTCCGCCCCCTCCTTCTACCACCTCCCATACAAACTGTACTTATCATGAATTACCCTAAGCCACATTACTCAGTGCGTATAAAATTTAGCGAGCTGAAATTGTGCACTAAATATTTATTCAAAATTGTTAGTAAGGCTAAAAAAAATTAGACGATTAGCTTCACCCCTTCTACCCCCTCCCATACAAAATGACACAATTTCGCAATTCGACTATAAATAGATTTGCTCGAAAAGTAGAGATGTTATTAGTCTGAATTTCGGGATTTATTACTTTTATAATAATTTCAATATACTGTGTAAAAATTATTTGCGTCCTCCCTCTCCTTCCAACCCCTCCCATATAAACTGCACTTTTTCATGAAATGCTCTATGCCGATTTTTTCAGAACATATAACATTTGTCGAGCTCATATTTCGTAATAAATACTTATTTAGCATTATCACTAAGATCAGAAAAAAAATTTTTGATTAGCTTTACTGCTTCTACCCCCTCCCATACAATATGACGCAGTTTCACAACTTCACAAAAAATCTATTTTCTTGAAAAGTATGAATGCTACCAGTCTCAAATTTAAGAAATGTCAATTTTATGATATTCTTAGCTATTTCAGAAAAAATCACTAAAATCCCCCCACTCTTTCTACCACCTCCCATACAAACTGCACATTTTCACTAAATCTAACACACTAATTTTCTCAGCTCCTATTCAATTTTTGGTGTAAGCATTTTGTATAAAACATTTTTATAGCTATTTTAGCATGATGGGGAAAAAAATAGTTCAATGCTATCACCCCTTCTAACACTCCTCATACAAAATTTCTTGGGATCACAAAAAATTCTATTTCATCTAGAGTACCGTAAGATTGCGCTTTACGCGCAATCGTAGCCCTGTTATGTTTTTTTTTTGCAGTCACATATTACCGTCATTATAATCTATGGAATATATTTTCTTGGATATATTTTCTTGAATGCTCCAAAATTTATTAATTTTTATCGGAAGATATTCTGAAAGCGAGGCATCAGAAATTATTATAGTTCTGGTTGGATGAACATATAATATTATTGAATCACTGGAGTTACTCAATTAAGTTTTTTTTTGAAGCGTAATAGACAATAATACCTGGCAGGTGGATATTGTTCTCACGATTGCTCACCGACTCGCACAAACTTTCATAATCTTTCACCGCGATTCATTGACTAAGTACTGGATATTGATCCTGGCTCCTTAGGCCAATAGGACGTTTCATATTCAAGTATTAATTGACCCATACATTGTTAATCCCAGGCGGTATTGTAGTCGGGCGGCAAAATGACCTCAAGGACACCCACACATGAAGTGGAGGAGAAATCCCAGAAGGGATGAGCACCCGTGCAATGGGCACCAGAACAAAACGACTCACTAGCTTGTCGCGAGAACCAGCTCCCCGCAAAGAGCCACCGCTACTAAAACAGTTTTTTCAAGCCGCCGCTGATAATACAAACACTGGTGACAAACCTTATGAAATGCCGACCGGTTTCGGTCCTGACTTCTCAGAAAATCAAAACCCTACACTAAATCCTACTGGTGCAGGAGGTTTTGATGCCTCAAGTAGGGCTGCGACTAGTAAAACGAATTGTCCACTCACGGATATGTGGGATTACCGTTTGTGCTTCGATGATCACTTGCAGCATGCTCAAGGTCGCATGGACAATCTGCCCCCCGCAGATTTTCTGCTCGACATGGAAAAGAAGGACAGACGAATTCAAGAGTTGGAGAGGGCGTTGCAACAGCGTGAGGTTACACCACTGCGTCGCGTCGAGGACTCTCAGCTGAATAATAGACGGCTAAACTACTCGAGTGACTCCCGCTCTAGAGGATCAAGTCCTGCAAGACGATGGAACATAAAGTTAGACGGAATCCAGAACGATCTCGCGATTGAAGAAATTCTACTTAGAGTGGAGATAATGCGACAACAAGAAAACACTTCTGCAGAATATTTGGCGTCCAATTTTCATCGGTTCCTTATAGGAAAAGCAGAGATTTGGTATTGGCAGTACCTAAGATCGAACCATCAACCGACCTGGTCAGATATTCGCGTCGCTATACCTATAGTTAGGCAATTTGTGAACTTGTGTTCGGACTTTGAACTAGCTCAAGGTACCGCAGAAAACTTTGATGATTTTTTATATTCGATTCGTGCGCTTAATAACCAACATAGGACTCCATTCAGCGATCATGAAATAATAGACATGATCTTGCCCAACATCAAGCCCAGATTAGTCCAGCTAGTCTTTTCGACGAGTCGCATCTCATTAGACAACTTCCGGGAGGAATGCAGAAAAGCCGAAAAGTATATAAAGACCCCTCAAGTGGCTTTTATACCGCATTTAGCAACGTCCCACATCTCAAGGCATATTTCCGAAGTAGAACATTTCGACCCTTTTTTTGTTGAGACAGATCGACTCGGTGCTAAGTCCCCGGAGAACCGCGACTATGACACTACTAGCTGGGTATGCTGGAATTGCCAGGCCACGGCTTTATGAATTGTCCGAGTACCGATAAACGAGTATTTTGCTATAAGTGCGGGACGGTCGGGATAACGACCCTACATTGTCCAAAGTGTAATTCGGGAAATGTAAGACCTGGTCGAAGCAAACTCGGGCACTTCAGCCGGGAGAACCGCAGACAGCCTCCGAGAAACCATTAATACCTATGTCACCTACGGGCCCTATCGTCTTCTGTACCAAGTCCTCTCAAACTGATATTAAGATACAGGAGAAACCTGATCAGACTTCTGGACTATCGAGTTCTATTAGCGAAAATGCCAAGTCAACCACCACGGTTCCTTTAGACAAAAAAAGCTTGCACGAACGCCATCACCAAGTTAGCGCCCAAATATTTAAAGACATGTCCGAGCTAAAATGTCTATTGCCAAAGCCTAAACGCTCTACACTAAGCATCCGTGAATGGTTCAAGCGGAAACAAAACAGATCTACAATGCATATACCATTACTAATAACCATGCCAGACGACCCTAGACCCTATGCAGCGTTATCCATCCAAGGCGAATCGCTTATTGGCCTATTAGATAGTGGCGCTGGCGCCAGTTGTTTGGGATCTGGAGCCATAGACCGGTTGAAACGTTTAGGTCTTAAATTCAGGCGGACGAACTCAAAAATCAAAACCGCGGACGGGACTTAGCACCCTATTTTGGGAGTGGTACGTGTATTGGTGTCCACCGAATCAATGGAGTAACGAAAGCCATGCAGCTAAATATAATACCCAGCCTTAGCCAAGAGCTGTATCTGGGCATCGATTTCTGGAAATTGTTCCGACTAGCTCCTCGATCGCTTGACTCATTGACGCTAGATCCTTCATCATCTAAAGACAACCCAAAAATGCTCGACTTATCCGCTCAGGAAGGTCTCAAATTACAAGCAGTAATAGCGCAGTTTCCCTCTTATGATGTGCTAGGTCTGGTTAAAACGGACCTAAAGACACATACCATTGACGTTGGAGATGCTGCTCCTAACAAGCAACGTCACTACCCTGTATCACGCGCCATACAGAAACTAATGTATGACGAGCTCGACAGAATGCTCGAGCTTGGGGTGATAGAGGAAAATGACAGCGCTTGGAGCTCTCCAGTCGTGTTAGTGAGAAAGCCTGGTAAAGTTCGCCTGTGCTTGGATTCACGTAAAGTGAATCAAGTCACCGTGAAGGATGCGTATCCGATTCCCTTCATAGACGGCTTAATGAGCCGCTTGCCAGACGCGCACATAATCTCTTCCACCGATCTGAAAGACGCCTTCTGGCAAATACCTCTGGAAGAGAAATCGCGAGAAAAAACAGCTTTCACAGTCCCGGGCCGTCCATTATACCAGTTTACCGTGATGCCCTTCGGTCTGTGTAACGCACCCCAGCGAATGTGCCGCTTAATGATTAACAGGCTACCCGTCGATATGAAAGAAAGAGTGTTCGTATATCTAGACTAGCTATTGGATATATCGAAAGACTTTGACTAACACCTTCAAACTTTAAGCGAAGTAGCCAGATGTATTCGCATGGCAGGACGATCAATGTGTCGAAAAGTCATTTTGGAATGCGAGAGGTCAAATATCTCGGATACGTAGTGGGAGAAGGACAATTAAAGGTCGACCCAGATAAGGTCTCAGCTATCACGGATTTTCCCGCCCCAACAACCATCAAGCAAATCAGATGGTTCTTAGGAATGACAGGTTGGTACAGGCGTTTCATAGAAACGCTTCGCTAACAGCCCCTATCACGGATTGCTTGAAGAATCCGAAAGCAGGATTCCGGTGGACCTCCGAAGCACAGAAGGCAATGGATGCCTTAAAAATAGCTTTGACCACCTATTCGATCTTACACAACCCGAATTTTGACAAGCCTTTTGTCATTTAATGTGATGCCAGCACGGCCGGAATCGGTGGAGTTTTGTATCAATTAGATTTGAACGAAGACAAAAAGCCAATAGCATACATGTCGCAGAAACTGAACTCAGCTCAAAAGAACTGTAGCATCAGCGAGTTGGAATGCTTAGCAGCAGTATCTTATGTAAAAGAAATCAGGCAGTATATAAAAGGCCTACCTTTCAAGATAGTGTCTGACCACGCTAGCTTGAAGTGGTTAATGGGGCAAAAAGATCTTAGCGGTCGGTTAGCCAGATGGTCACTAAAATTACTGGGGTTTGATTTTGTCGTAGAGCATCGAAAAGGTTCTCAGAATGTAGTGCCTGACATCCTGTCGCGAATCCACGCCGAAGAATTACATTTTGACCCAACCACCCTCTCTCCAGAAGTGGACCTCAACTCCCCGTCATTTAAATCGATAGAGTACGAAACTCTGATCCAAAACATCACAAAAAATCAGTCAGTACTCCCAGATTTACAGATATCGGACGGTTTCCTATACAAACGAGTAGCCCCACGTACTGGGAACGCGGAAGATGACCAAGATGTGTGGCGACTATGGATCCCCGAAGAGCTAACGCTACCGCTCATCAAAGCGGCGCATAATCCACCATTAGCCTCTCACGGGGGAATCAGTAAAACATTGTTCCGCCTAGGCCATCGGTATTTTTGGCCCAAGATGGCTTCTCACGTAGCGAGTTTTGTCAAGGCATGTGAGATATGTAAGACCACCAAAGCCCCTAACATGGCGTTGAGAGCTCCGATCATTGCACAAGAGCTGCCCATGCGACCTTGGCAGGAAATATTCGTGGACTTACTCGGACCATATCCCCGGTCCAATAAAGGGAACACAACTATTCTGATTGTCTTAGACCACTTTTCTAAGTTCGTACTCTTAAAACCTCTCCGGACAGCTCTCACTAAGCCGATTGTACAATACCTAGAGCCGGAAGTGTTCAATTTATTCGGCGTTCCAGAAACCATAGTCTCAGAGAATGGGCCACAATTCATTGCTCGGGAGTTCGGTTCACTCTTGATTAAGTACGAAGTCAGACATGTCAAGACGGCCGTATACTCTCCCCAAGCCAACGCGTCTGAACGTGTTAACAGGTCGATCCTAGCCGCCATGAGAGCGTATCTCAAAACTGAACACAAGCACTGGGATGACCACCTGAGCGAAATTGCTTGCGCCTTGCGAACCACCATACACGAAGTTACCGGAAATTCACCATATTACCTGCTTTTCCGTGAGCAAAGGTATGCAACGGGGCTGTAAATAAATTCCTTCAACGACTACCATCGACACCCACCGACGAAATTCATTGCCTAACAAGCACAGATAAATTACAAATAGTACGGGGCTCCATCACAGACAAACTGTCTGCAGCCTACAAAAGAAGTGCAAGTCGATACAATCTCAGGTCCAGAAATGCCGATTTCATCCCAGGCAAAATAGTTTTTAGACGCAACTTTGCAGCCAGCGATGCAGCCAGCGATGCAGTTAAGGGCTTTAACGCCAAACTAGCACCTAAATTCATCAAGTGTATAATCAGAAAAAAAATAGGAAATTCCATATTCGAAACGTCTGACATTTTAAACAATCATATCAGCAGATACCATGCTAAAGATCTTCGATCTTAATTAACAAAAAGCAGAATAACGATAATGGCCTCTATTCGCTCCACAGATAACTAAATTCTAGGCAGCACTTATCAATTAAGATTACTTTAAGTTTACAATATCGAAATTCATAAGATTACGTTTATACGGAGTACGTGCCGGCGTCTCGCACCATCTATGAATTCCAGAGACATTTATTACTAGTTAAGAATATAATATGTAAAAATATCAGGTATCAATAGCCTTTTGTTGACAGGTTAGAATGATAGCTAAAAGGATTATGGAAGGTGCACTAGTTTTGGATACTGTTATTGATAAGTAGATAAGAAATGTAGCATTAGAACATAATCTTTGGGATAGTTTTACTTTTAAATTTAGTGACGTTTAGAATTTTTTTTTATGATAAGGATATAATAAATTTTGCGATAATCTATGCAAAGCTCCGTAGTATAGGTAGAAATTTGATCAGAATAGATAATAATAGGTGAAAATGCAATCCCACACCATTAGGATAGAGATTAATAGTAATAAATAAGGGAAATCTAGATTAAATTTTTGTTGGAACGACAGTTCTGTCCTACTGTCCTCTTTAGTAGTTATGAATTATATTAGAATATATACATGGTTTGGATGAGTTAATATATCTAGATTATAGTATTCCAGTTGCTTTTATCTTTGTTAAAATCAATAGCATTTCCTTTTAGTTTTTAACGTATGGAGAAGGTAAATAGCTATGTTTTGAATTATTAGTACACCAAAAATACTGCTTCATCAAAACCGGTGTTGATTTATTCCAATCAACACCGGTTTTGATGAAGCCGCGTCAATTGTCGGCATATTTTTGCTTATAACTTTCTTTTATAACAGTCGAACGAACAGAAGTTTCGCGATGGTAGAAATCAAGAACAAGGAAGTAAATCTTGGGTACTCGCGATGACCCTTCTTCACAAGATCTAACAAATCGAAAATTGTGTCCTCACTGAACCGTCGAGGGGAGAACCGCTTGTGTGACGCCCTATATCTCCGTTTTTTTTTGCTTGGGCATCGCGGTGCGCTGTAGCCAGAGGGAGGAGGAGATGAACTAACCCAGCAAAACCGTTCAAACTTCATCTTATTCTGACACCGACGCTCAACCATTTCCTCTGGAACTTAAACTCCAATACTGTCAGGCATGTCCACCGCTAGCTGGAGGATATAATTGCTGATATCCCACCAACTTATCGCATAAAAATTCACCTAAAACCCGTAATATTATTCGCATAATTGAAAAGCTACAGTAAAGTTTCTTCAACCCCATTGGTGGCAGTGTATTAAATCGCTGGTGTGTCATGAACGGGCATGCATACCAGTCTACGAAATGATTTTCTCACTTTTGGAGGTTGAGAAACAGACACTTTCCGAAACAGACAAAGATATCCGCTTCGAAAAGAGAAGCACCTTCCATGCCATGATCGGTGAAATATCTGGATCTTTACGTTGGGCATCTTCCAGTTCTTGTTGATTCCATCCATCTTTTGGTTCGGTCGTTATCCTCTGAATGGTTTCTCCGGCTTCTTTTCCTTCTACGCGGTGATAATGCTTGCAGTTCGGTGGACAAGGACGACGTGAAAGCGCATCGGCATTACCGTGGATTCTTCCTCTTCGGTGAATAATTTCAAAATCGTAGGATTCGAGCCTTTCTATCCATCTGGCTACTTGGCCTTCGGGGTTCTTAAACTGAAGTAGCCATTTAAGCGATGCGTGATCCGTTCGAAGAAGGAACTTTTGACCATAGAGATATTTGTGAAAATGTTTTGTTGCTTCTACAATGGCTAATAGCTCTCGGCGAGTTACGCAATAGTTCCTTTCTGATTTTGAGAGTACTCGGCTGTAGTATGATAGCACACTCTCATGCCCGTCGATCTCTTGTGATAGTACTGCTCCGATACCGACATTGCTGGCGTCAGTGTCTATGATGAAACCGTGACCTGGTTTTGGACACGCCAGAACCGGGGAGTCGCAGAGTTGGTCTTTTATTCTCTCAAATGCTTCCTGGCACTGTTGACTCCATGTAAATGGCTTTCCTTTTTCTGTTAACTGATGCAGACATTTCGCCGTGTTGGCAAAGTCTTTTACGAATCGACGGTAATATGTCGCTAATCCTAGAAAGCTACGCAACTGGTGTTTATCACTCGGAGTAGGCCACTTTTTCACCGCCAGTATCCTTTCCGGATCCGTCTTTACACCATCAGCTGAAACGATGTGACCCAAGTACTTGACCTCTGCACTAACCAAAGTGCACTTTTTTGGACTCAGCTTTAATTTTGCCGGTCGCAGTCGCTGGAAGACTTCCTGTAGATTTTTTAGATGTTCCTTGAATGTTTTGCCGATAACGATCACATCCCGATAAACGAGACAAGTTTTCCAACTCAGGCCACGCAAAACGAATTCCATTAGTCTTTCAAACGTAGCTGGAGCATTGCACAGGCCAAATGGCATTACGATGAACTGCCACAGTCCACTGCCGACAGAGAATGCTCTTTTCTGTCTATCTTTTTCATCTATCTCCACTTGCCAGTAACCACTTTTCAGATCCAACGTTGAGAACCATTTAGCATCAGTCAGGGTGTCCATGATATCGTCGATTCTAGGTAGTGGATAGCTATCCCTTTTCGTAACATCATTCAGTTGCCTGTAGTCCACACAAAAGCGGGTACTGCCGTCCTTTTTCTTTACCAGCACCACTGGCGATATCCATGGGCTCTATGATTCTTCGATGATTCCTTGATGCTCCATAGTTTTGACCATTGAATTGACTTCTCCTTGTTTCGCCAATGGTACTCTTCTTGGAGGTTGACGTATCGGTGTAGCATTTCCAGTATCTATACGATGTTTCACTAAGTTTGTTCTGCCATAGTCGTCATTACCGGTGGAAAAGACGTCGCTGAATCTTTCGATTAGATCTACTGCTTGCTTCTGTTGTTCTCCTCTAAGGTTGCTTGACTGAAGAAGTGTTGATGTTACATTGTCCTTCCTTCTTGGATTATTTTTAGAGGGTACGTCATGTAGTTCTGCCTTGTCGATACTCGTCACCGCCGATGTTGGTTCACAGCTGCTAATTATATCTCCTTTCTTTACGCTGATAATGCTGTCCGAAACGTTGAGGACTCTTATTGGTACCATCATCTTCTCATTCCGTTTTACGAGCGTTTTTCCTAGTATTAGACTTCGTAATGCAGGTGTCGTTTCTGGTTCTATGAGGTAGAATCGGTGGTTCCCGGGATCACCATTGAGCTCTGCCCAAATATTCAGATGATTTTGGTATTATTCGCATAATATAACTCGCAGCTTTGTTGTGTTGGAGGATGTTATTTCCATCGGGATTTCAATATTCCGCCACTTCATTATTCGTTGTCCTAAGTCCAGCTGGATACCGTGTGGTTTCAGAAAATCCATTCCAAGGATACACTCATCGGTAATGTCAGCTACCACGAATACATGCGAGAAGGTCAAATCCCCAAGCTGTATGTCACGAGCTATTTCTCCATGGACCGTTATAGTTTCTCCTGTGGCCGTGCGAAGTGCGTACTTCTTGGTTTTGTGAAGCCAAGTACGATCTACGAGGTCAGATCTTGGCACTGACCGTGTTGCGCCTGTGTCAACTGTTATGATGCAGTTTAATTTGCCGACTTGACCATTCATGCATAAATCGTTTTCACAACGATGTAGTCGAGAAACTGCGATGATGGATCCGGGTGCGTGGATTCTACCAGTCAACTTCTGCCCCATGAAGTTGGCCTTTACTCGTTTCCCGGACTGTTATAAGGCGAAGCGTGCTCTGGTGACGGTTCGCCCCTTTCTCCCCTTTGTTTAGCAGCGCAGCCGGAACAATAGTTGGTCACTTTTCTGGGTTTACGGCAGTCGCGTCTTAAGTGTCCTTCCTGTCTACAATTCCAGCATCGGGGAGCACCAGATCCTTCGCTCCACGTGGTATACTCTGCTTTCTGACACACACACTCTTCTGTTATTTCCCGGACTCGATAGCTACTCCGCGAGCTTTGCTTGGCAGCTTCGAACGTCAGCCCATATCCTAAGGCTTCGCCAATCGTTTTCTTACCTGCCAATTTTAACGCCTGTTGCAGCTCTCTGTCCTGTACGGCATTGTTAAATGCGAAAACAGCTGTATCGTTGCGTTGCTCTGTTTGCGCATTGGGGAGCGATAATAGTGTGAGTCGTTCAATATCGCGTGCCAGCTCTTGAAGTGTTTCACCATTCTCTTGGGTTCGGTTGTACGGTTGTGTTTTGTAGATCTCTCGCATGTGGTCACTGCCGTAATGAAGATCCAATGTCTGGACTAACGTTGAAAAATCTTGTTGTTGCTCCTGCGGAATCGTTTGAAGAACCTCTGCTGGTGGACCTTTTAGCGCAAATATAAGAGCCGTTCCTCGTTCCAGATCATTCCAATGATTGTTTCTTGCGGCAGCCTCAAATTGGTTCTTATAAATAGCCCACGGTATTTGGCCATCGGAGATTGGAGCTTTGAGACCCTTGTGCGTAGCGTGTTCTGTCTTGATGACTCCAGTCGCTTTCACGTTACTATAGTCCCTTTTTGGGCGTTTGACTTCTACAATCCCGGATGTCTTTTTCGTAATTTGTTCTTCGAAGATTCGAAGTTTCTTCTTTACTTTTTCTTCTATTGCCTTACCTAGGTGTCTATTTTATTATTTTGTAGCTCCAATTTGTGGTTGAGGTCCTTTGAGGTCTGATCTAATTTTACATTAAGGTCCGCTGACAGCTGATTTTGTTGGTCTAATTTCTGATTCATGTCCGTTGTCACAGCCGATTGTTGTTTAATGTCCACTGATTGTTGTTTAATGTCCACTGATTGTTGATCTAATTTGTTCATCATTTGTTACATTAACTGTGTTAGAGCATCCGATGTACCAGAACATTCCTCTTCACGAGCTGCTTCGATTTGGAACTCAAAACTATCTCCATCCTTACCCTCAACCTCAAGTGTCTCGATCATACGGCTGACAAGTTTAGACTTGTTCCCTGTCGTAGATAACTCGAGTCTACCAAGCTCTTCCTTCAGCTCCGTTAATTTGAAATCCTCCAGATAACGCGGCATTTTCACTACCGATTATTTAAAGTTTTTTTGCGATTCGAATTCACTTGAATTTTTTTCACTAATTAAAGTCACTGCTTACTAGAACACTTGAGAATATTCGATTTCACAAAATTCTCACTATCCGTTCGAGAATTTTTATTTCACTTTTTGACTCGCGATTTTTAACCCGAATTTATGTTTGAAATCCCACTTCTGACACCAATTGTTGCGAGCTAGGGGCTCGTCGGGATTTCAAGTAAAAACACAATTCGTTTAAAAATAAGTGATAATTTATTTATTCACACTTTAACTTAATTCGCACTATATGGCACTACCGCCGCTTACTTTTCTAAATAAAAGTTGCTGAATAACTGAACTGCTCGCTGAAAGCTTTCGCGCTTTTATACTTTTTATGACAGTTCTCGAAGTTTCCTTCAGTATGTATGTGTGAACAGTTCTCGAAGCTTCCTTCTGTGTGTATGTGTTATACGAGGGTCGTTTGATAAGTCCCTGGCCCAAATGACAAAACGTGGTTTCACGAAAAAGTTTTTGCTATCGCTAGGTAGATGGCACTTTCGAACGGTCTCATGAATTTTTTCAGGTTTCTGTAGGTAACAGTTTGTTTTTGGCAGTTGGTTTTTGGTTTGAAGAAAAAGAAGATCTTGTTCCACCACGACAACGCCCCTGTCCACACCTGCGCGGTTTCCATGTCCAAATTACACGATTTGCGGTATGAGATCGTTGACCACCCACCTTATTCGCACATGGGGCCTTGTGACTTTTTTTTGTTCCCCAAATTGAAAACTCACCTCGGTGGACAAAAATTTTCATCGAACCAAGAGGTGAAAGACGCCGTTTCCCAATTTTTTGCAGACTGTGACAAAAATTTCTTTTTGAACGTTATGAAAGGACTTGAGAAACGTTGGACCAAATGTATTAACCTCCAGGGAGATTATGTTGAAAAATAAAAAAAAATTTTCCGGAAAAAATGCTTTTTTCTTACTTGGGCCAGGGACTTATCAAACGACCCTCGTACTGTTCTACATAATTCTTGTCTATTCGAGAGAAATCGAGTTGCGGGGTTGCCACATCTGCATGTAGCAGTATTATATGTGGTGGAATAAAACTTTTGTATGGCAGGGCGTAAAAGTTTGGAAGGTATCTGCCCATTTAATATCTACAATTTTATGTATTTTTATACTTAAGATGAAATCTGAGAGTATATTGTGTTAACCGTTTGTAATGCTAAGAGACAATAGTCGTACAGAGCCGCAAAGAGTGCAGAAATACTTGTTATCGCGCAAAACCCTCGATTCCGAGTGACCGTTTGTCTGTCCATATCTCTACAACATAACTCTCAAACGCTTTGAGCTATCGCGTTGAAATTTGTTGCTACTATAGCTATTGAATTAAAATTTGGCTCCAATACCGATGTATATGCCATTAAAATCACAAAATTTTGATGCACAATTTTGAAAAATCATTTTTTCGATTTTCATAGAAACTAACAAAGCAAAAAAAAAAAGAATTTTTGACAGAATTCATTTAAGTATAATGGCAATCAGTTTTGAAAAAAATTGTCAACTTCATCTCACTCCTTCTTCCCCAAAACTAGAACATGTACAAATTTAAAATTTTGCCAGAATTTGTACCCTAATAATTCTAATAAATGCGAAAAAAATATAACTTTGAAATCGAAGCAAAGCACGGTGATAAGGATGTTGTAAGTGGTAACAAAATCATCTAGAAACCTCAATTTCCTTAGCCACCTCCCTTCAAATGCCCCAATTTCAAGAAAACTGTGTCCAATTTCTTTAAAAATAATTAAAACTACAAACTTAAAATTTAGTACGAAACATTTCGCATGCCATGTTCGGTGTCATATACAAAAAAAACTGCCAACAAGTCGGGCGAAATTTTATTATTCTTGGGACAAGTTGCGGATGCGTGGAAAGTCAACATGTAGGTTAGAGTGGTTAGGGAAGACTAAGTGAAAGGGCAAGGCAGTTGTCAGTTTAACACTTTGCGGAAACGTTCAAAAGCTTCAGTACATATAATCAATATTTCGTTCATTTATTTACGCAAGTTTGAGTTTTTATGAGGGAAGGGGTGAGGGGTGATAGTGAGGGTGGATGTTAATAGTTTTTTAATTGATTGCTTAAACCACGCCCAATATTCTCTGTCTAGAATGTCATAGAAAGTTTCATAGGATTCGGTGTATTTTACATTCACGAAACCAAATATTTGTATGGGAGGGGGTAAAGGAGGTAAGGGAATCGTAAAATTTGTGACGCAATTTTATTTTCTTTCTCTTGTAAGGTGCTCGTACAATATTTCAAGTTCGTAGCTTTTAATTTGTTGGTTATTAGTTGTTTTAATGAGATTGGTCGAAATCATACTTTTGTATGGGAGGGGCAGAAGGGCAAGCGCGATTTCTAATCTTTTAACAGAATTTCATTTCAACTATTTTTGTAAGTTTTTTTGCAAAATTTAAAATTGATAGCTTTTAATAGTTAGGTGATAATTGATTTCTTAAAAATGGTCGAAAAATAATTTTGTATGGGAGGGGGTAGAAGTTTTGAATATATTCGACCAATTAATTTCAAACTTTTAGAAATTTTTTTTAAATGCATTTCGCAAATTTCAAGTTTCTACCTTAAAATTTCATTAAAAAATTTTCAGTTTATGTGTTTTTTTCATTGCACGTTAGACCCCCACTTCGGTGCATAACAATTTTGGAACAAATTATTATTTTTTTCTATGTATATCAAACAGAAGTATCGACGTGCAAAATTTAAACTTTGTATCATTTACCACGGTTTGCAAACAAAATATGCAGACAAAAAAAAAACGGAAGTACAATATTGACGAAATTAAAAACATGGACGAACACTTTAAATTACACAACACAAGAGCCGCGTATTCCCTTGTCAAAAGAATGAAAGGGGGATACCAATCTAAAACGACCCTCTACAAAGATGCAAAAGGGAACATTCTAAGTAATGCGGAAGATATAAAATTAATATGGGCGCAATACTTTGAACACCTTCTTAATCCGAGCCCATCACCCGCACGAACAGCAGCAGCAGACACAATTGCAGGTATAACTGATGTAATAGCTGATGAAGGATCCGCTTTGAGTCCTCCCACACTTGAAGAAGTAAAAACAGCCCTGAGGAACCACCCAAACAACAAAGCGTATCTCCTACATAGATTAGTCACGGGCATATGGACGCAGGAAACACTTCCTGCAGATTGGCGCAAGAGTGTCATATGTTCAATTTATAAAAAAGGTGACAAACTCTGCTGTGAAAACTACCGAGGAATATCTCTGTTGTGTACGTCTTATAAAATCTTGACGAAAATTCTGGAAAAGAGAATTAAGCCCTATGCTGACAAAGTAATTGGTGAATACCAAGGCCGATTTAGAGCTGGACGATCGACCACGGACCAGATATTCTCAGTTAAACAGGTGCTGGAAATGTGTTGGGAATATAATATTGATGTGCACCAGATATCGGTGGACTTCAAACAAGCATACGACAATATTGACGAGCGCGTACTGTATAAGAGTATAAGAGTTTGGAGTCCCACCGAAACTGGTTCGGCATACAAGAATGATAATGACCGAGTCTTTGTCACGAGTCAGAGTAGGAAACGATTTGACTTCCAGTTTTAAAACAGACAACGGCCTTAAGCAAGGTGACGTCCTCGCACCAATGCTATTCTATTTGACACTCGAATATGTTGTTCGGAAACTTCCCGTTAACACCAACGGAACACTATGCTTCAAATCCACACAACTCGTAGCATATGCCGACGATATAGATGTCCTTGCAAGATCTCTGGAGAGTGCCATGGAGGTATTAGTAAACCTTGACTAGGTAGCAAGGGAAGTTGGACTACGTATTAATGAAAACACAATAAAAATTATGACGCAAACTAGGAAAAAGACGCCAATCAGACAAAATATTATAATTATTATTATTATAT
Source organism: Chorisops tibialis (assembly GCA_963669355.1). NCBI lineage: Eukaryota > Metazoa > Arthropoda > Insecta > Diptera > Stratiomyidae > Chorisops > Chorisops tibialis. Next base: position 130,369,665 of record OY770263.1, read on the forward strand.
AACCTAGAAAACGTAGACAACTTCATATACCTAGGGGCGAACCTATCGAAGGATGGAGGCGAATCCATCGAAATCAAAGGATAATGATGGCAAACAAGACTTATTATTCGGTACTTCCAATAATCAAAAACAAGAACGTGCACAGGAAACCAAACTTAAGCTATACGAAACCATCATAAGACCTGTGCTATGGTATGGCAGCGAAACGTGGACTTTAACTCAGGCGTCCGAAAAACTACTTAACGCCTTTGAAAAAAGGTCCTTAGAAGAATTGTCGGACCTGTGAGGGAAGACTCGATCTGGAGAATACGATACGATAGAGAATTGTATGATATCTTCGACAATCCAGAAGTGTCAACCCTCATAAAATTTAAGAAGTTACAATGGGCGGGTCATGTTGAGCGTATGGATGACGGAAGAATTCTCAAACGCACACTAAAAGGGAAAGTCAACGGACAAAGACCGGTCGGAAAACCACGGAAGTGCTGGGAGGATTCGATTGACGCAGACAGCAAATCACGGCTAAGATTTTCTTACTGGAGGACGCGGTCATTGAAACGAGATGGATGGAGGCAAGTATTCAGGAGGCTAAAGTCCGATTTTGGCTGCAGCGCCATCGTAAGCAAGCAAGCATCTTTTACCAGAGCCTGAAAAAAATTTCCCAAAATTTTCGCTTTCCAGCTCCCTCTCCTTACACCCCCCAACTTAAATTTTTTACCAAAATTAAAGATTACATAGTTCTACAATCTGAAAAATTTTTGATTTGATATCTGTACTCATTTTTGGGATATAACGACTAGTAATTTTAGAAAGTGCGTCTGTTTTGAAATGCTCTCCATTTCCCCCCACCACTATTATGTCCACATATTATAAAGTTTAGTATATGTTTCAAGTTTCATAGCTTAAGAGACAGTCGAGATATTCATTGTTAAGTGTTATTCTTTGCAACCCCCTGACCCTCTCCCTTACAATAATTAGCCTCTTTCTAAGCTGATTCTTGTGGATGTATATGCCACCTTAATGGTTCCAAAATGTGATTTTTTTGTGATTAGTAATTTCGAAGATGTAATCATTTGAAAAAAAAATTTGGGCGACAATTTGTTCTTAGCCCATCCATTTTCGGACGCCAATGGAGAAAAAAAATTATAATTCTCTGCATACTTCTGCTGATTTTCAGCTTCCTATCTGCATTCGTGGTGGAGATATTAGCAAGTGAAGTTTTTGACTCCTCCCCCGCCTTCCCCTTCCACGTGACACTCGCCAAAATTTAGATAATGAAGCTCTTATCCAATCAACAATCCACTCAAAAACGAACACTCTACCTTTAACGGTCTCGGACGGATTTTCTTTTGCATTTTTATGCTAATTTAGTCATGAAAAGCGAAAAAAAAATTTCAGGGTAGCAAATTTTTTTTTTCTGTGTCGATCACTAGACTTTATTATTAGAATAATAAAGTAAATTGCAAACCTCCCCTCTCTGCTTTTATCACCACCCATACAAAAGCTACTATTAACTATTTGAAAGAATTTAAGACGACATATTTTCCGGTACATTGAACTCTTTCCTTTTTCATTAATAGAATCATATGTTTGGGATTTACGCCCAATTATTATTCTGTTATGTTTATACTCTAGATGAAATCTGAGAGTATTATAAGTTTGTCACAAAGTTTGTAACGTTCGGAGAAAAAAATGAATGATAAAGAAGTTAATGTAATCACTCAAAATTCTCAAAACCGGTTGTCCGTCCGTCCGTCTATCCGTCCGTGTCCTCTCTAACTTGTGAATGCGTTCTAAAAAGTTCAAATTTTGCACACGTCGTTTTTGACAGAAAGTAAGGGCAAGTTCGTGAACGGGCCAAATCGCTTCACCCCTTCTACCCCCTCCCATACAAAATGACACAATAACGCATTTTGTCAATAAACGGCTTTTCTCGACAAGTTTAAACGCTATTGATCTGAAATTTGGAATATAATACTATTTTGAGGATTTCATTCTTCTGTATTAGAATTATTTGTGTCCTCTCCCTCCTTCCACCACCTGCCATACAAACTGCATTTTTTCATGAAATGTTCTAAGCCAATTTACTTAGTGCGTATACAATTTAAAAAAATTAGACGACTAGCATTACCCCTTCTACCCCCACCTACACAAAATGATACAATTTCGCAATTCGACAATAAACGGCTTTTCTCGACAAGTATAAAAGCTATTTGGAGTATATTATTTTTATAGTAATTTCAATCTGCTGTATAAAAATTGTTTGAGTCCTCCCCTTCCTTCCTCCACCTCCCATACAAACTGAACTTTTTCATGAAATACTCTGAACAAATTTACTCCGTACGTATAAAATTGATCGAGCTGAAATTGTGCACTAAATATTTATTTAGAATTATTAGTAAATCTGAAAAAATTAGGCGATTAGCTTCACTCCTTCTACCCCCTCCCATACAATTTGACACTATTCAAAAACTTTACAAAAAGTCGATTTTCCTGAAAAGTATGAATGCTACTGATCTGCAATTTAAAATATGTCAAATAAATTATGTTTACAGTTATTTATAAAAAAGGTAATTAATAACGCCACCCTCATTCTACCACCTCCCATACAAACTGCAAAATTTCACTAAATTCAATACACTAATTTTCTCAGTACCTATTAAATTTTTGAATGTTAAATTTCGCATAAAACATTTTGATAGCAACCTTATCGTGATGGGAAAAAATTAGTTCAATGTCGTCACCCCTCTACCAATCCCCCTACAAAATTTCTTAGAATAAAAAAAATTTCTCTTTCATCAAGAGTATCGTAGTCCTGTTATGTTTTTTAAATGAATTTCGGAAATTTTCAAGTTTATAGTTTAAAATTTCAATGGAAAATGTTACGTTTTGGCGTTTTTTCAAAACACATGAAACACCTAATGTACGTTAGGACTCCACTTCGGTGCATAACAGTTCTGGTTCAAAAAAATCCGTCTGGCTGTGCGCCATCAGCCGTACGCTCAACGCACATCAACCCCAAATCCTTGAAGATAGAAATTTGATTTTTGTGTGGATAACAGAAGGGCGCTGATCTCTGGCAAACACTAATTTTGGGGGGTGTTATTGTTAAGGGATAGTCGGAGGGAGCACTGAAACCGAAAAATACTAATTCGATTATCTCAACCATGATTTTAGCTAGAAAGCTGAAAACTGACGCACATGCAGAGGCGTACGTGAGATACACTAAAAAAAAAATTAAATATTTTTCAACATTGGGGTCCGAAAAGGGTAGGGGACCTAAGAACAAGTTCTAGGCCAAATTATTTTTTGTTCATATGTCTCCGAAATTAATGACCACAAAAAACTGGTGGCCAATTATTGTAATTAAAACAATTAATAAAAGACCGCAACTAGTCGGGCGCAACTTTATTATTATCGGCAAAAGTTGTGGATTCTTGGAAAGTCAATATGCAGTGTTGGATGAAAAAGTATGAAATATTAACTAATCGAATACCTTCAGAGCTTCTACCAATTCCCATACAAAACTACTTTGTCTACCATTAAAAAAAAAGTAAATTATCACCTAACTATTAAGAGCTTTCAATTCAAAGTTTTGCACAAAATCTTATGAAAATAGTTGAAACTAATTTGCGTCAAAAGTTTTGAGGTCGCGCTTGCCCTTCTACCCCTCCCATACAAAAGTAGGATTTCGATCAATTTTATAAAATCAACTAATAACCAATAAATTAAAAGCTACGAACTTGAAATTTTGTACGAGCACCTTACAAGAGAAACGAAATAATCACATATTTTAGGATTCCCTTACCTCCTCTACCCCCTCTCATAATATGTTTGGTTGAATCTTACGAAAATTCTATGCAACTTCGTCTATAAAACTGACATTCTACACAGATAATATTGGACGTGATTCAAGCAATCAGTTAAAAAACTATTAACATCCATCCTTACTATCACCCCTCAGACTTCCCCTCAAAAAAATTTAAACTTGCATAAATAAACCAATGAAATATTGATTATATATACTGGAGCTATTGATCGTATTCGCAATTAAATGTGAAATCAACAACAGCCCTGCCCAAGAACCCCTTTTCACTTAGTCTTCCCCAACCACACTAACCTGCATAGTGGCTTTTCATAGAAAAAAGGGATAAGGCTTTCTTTAATCCTCAAAAATATGGTAATTTGTGGAAGGTGAAGGTTTAAAGATCTAGAATCAAAATTAATTATATAGACTTGCCATAACTATGTATTAGATAGATGGATAGTATGTAGGTTCTGGGATATAAACCTAACGCAACTCCATTAACTGCACATTGCCTTATTGGGATGCGCAAGTGTTGTTTGTCGTCACATTTTATATAAGATCAGTAAACCAAAAAATATTTTTATACTCTAGATGAAATTTGCGAGTATTATAAGTTTGCTTTAAAGTTTGTAACGTTGAGAAATAAGGTTCGGAGAAAAAAATGAATTATATGAATCATATAAAAACCGTCCGTTTGTTCGTCTGTCCATCCGTCTGTCTGTCCGTCGGTCTGTCCGTCCGTCTGTATACTCTCTAGATTGAGAACGCGTTGAGGTAGATAGTTCAAAATTTGTACACGTCATTTTTGATAAAAAAAGTATGGCCAAGTTCGTGAATGGGCCAAATTGTGTCCCCCCTTCTATCCCTCCCATTGAAAATGACACAATTTTGCATAATGTTTATAGTTATTTCTGAAAAAGTCTTTAAGAACTCGTTTCTTCTTCTACCACCTCCCATACAAACTGCACAATTTCACTAAGTCTAATACACTAATTTTCTCAATCAATCAAATCAAATTCCTGTTAAGACCCCCTATAGGGGCATACGACAGAAACAACTCTCTTCCACAAGGCGCGATCCTGAGCATCGGCCTTAAGCTGTTGCCAGGACTTAATTATTTTTCTGGCCTCCTGCTCAACTGCTCGCTTCCATGTATTACATGGTCGACCAACCCGACGTCTTCCTTGAGGATTATAATCCAGAGCCTGTTTGGAGATGTTTCGCTTTGGTTTCCTCAAAGTATGACCGATCCACTGCCACTTCCGCCGCTGAATCTCAATACCTATTTTAGTCTGGCCAGTTGTACTCCAAAGTTCGTCGTTGGATATCACTTCTGGCCAGAATATTCCTAAAATGCGTCGGAGGCATTAGTTCACGAAAGTCTGTAGTTTCTTGGTAAGTCGAACGGTCACTTTCCACGTAGTACAACCATATAACAACACGGATTTGACGCATGCGTCAAAAACTCGCAGCTTTGTGCGAAGGAAGATCTTTCTTAACCTCCAGAAAGGGGAAAGGATACCGAAGGCCTGACGAGCTTTATTTAGCCGAGCCTCAACATCCTTTTTGGCTCCGCCGTCCATGCTGACATGCTTCCGAGATAGCAAAAATCTTGCACCTTTTCCACATCCTGTCCGTTAAGAACAATCGGTGTGCTTGCGTTCGAGCCCATGTGCATGTACTTGGTCTTACGCACATTTATTTCCAGTCCCGCCTCTAAGTCCGAACGGTTATGTGCAAGCAAACACACGTCATCCGCATAATCAAGGTGACTTAAGATGTTAAATAGTCTCCATTGAAGACCCTTACCTTCCCCACCTTCCAGTGCAGCTTTCAAGATGTCGTTTATTACCACCAGAAACAGGGCTGGTGATAATATGCAGCCTTGTCTGACACCCGTTCGCACAGGGAAGCTATCGGACAGCTCTCCTCTATGCAAGACACGACACTTTGCATGTTCGTATCTTTAATCATAGCTATGACCTTATCTGGAATACCTTTCCTACGCAAAGCATTCCATATGTAATCTCGCTTAACGCTGTCGAAAGCTTTCTCGAAGTCCACAAACATGTGAGATTATGCCCTTCAGCAAGCATATTTCTATTTCAACCGATTCCACTAACTCTTATAACGCATTGAATTGTGTTATAGGAGATAAGTCTCGGGCTGATAATTGTGTTCCGGAATTAGAGGATACTAATAGTCCTGCTTTTCATCAACGCCCTTCCCGCAGGAAGACTACAGTGAGTAGTTCTGCCTCTACTAAAAATAGCCAAGCTTCATCGAAAGCTTCCATTAGTAAAAAGTCTAAGGAGTCTACACTCACGAAGCCTACTCTATTTTCTTCGAGTAGCTCTCAAACGCCTTGTACTGCTACTATTACTACTAATACCACTAAATCTTCTTCTACTTTGCTTTCACATCTACCTTTTTTAACTGTTGTACCTCGACCGAAAGCCCTTTTTATTTCTCGGCTTGATCCTCGAACATCCCCCGATGATGTCATTAACTATTTGATTTCAAAAAAATTTGTTTTAGCTGGATCAGCATTTAAATGTGAAAAAGTCAGTAAAGATGCTAGTTCCATTGCCTCTTTTAAAATTGTTATGGCCAATAATGAACTTTTTAATCGATTATTAGATAATAATTCTTGGCCACCTGGAGCATTTGCTAAAGAATTTATTTCTCGTCGTGTTAGCTCACCGAGTTCAGGTTCAAAAAACTCAGACAATTGTCCATTTACTATCAAAACGTAAATGGACTGCGCACTAAAACCCAGGCGATATTTGCTTTAAGCCAAAATTCTTCTTATGATGTTATTGCTTTTTCTGAAACGGGACTAAACTGTAGCTTTTCTGACAATGAACTCTTTAGTTCACACTTCCAAGTCTTTCGTAGGGATCGTTATGTTTCCGATTTAAGATTGAAAGGTGGTGGATTGTTATTAGCAGTCCGAAGCTATATTAATTATGTAGTTGTTGACGTGCCGAACCCTCACTGTCTGGAGATCCTGTGTGCTAAACTTGTGTTTAATAATAAGGATACTTATGTCTTTTTGACATATATTCCCCCTTCGAGTCCTTGTTCCTTATACGAGAAAATAGTTGACAGTATAACATTTGTTCATAGAAGTATGAATATGTCTGACGAACTCATTTTATTGGGTGATTTTAATATTCCAGGTCTTGGTCATTTTCTGACGATGATTCTACTCTCTTAGTTTCTGATGCTTCGTCCTCGCTTGAATGTTTTTTTGTGGATAATATATTTGCACTTCGTCTCCACCAACTTAGTCTTGTTCGGAATTCCTCTGGAAGACAGCTTGGCATGCATTTTTATTCTGAGTACTGTGCCTGTTCCGTGGAAGAGAGCTTATCATCAATTTCGATTATTGATGTCTTACACCCTCCGATTAACATATTTCTTATGATTGACGAGGAGCATATTTTTAGCCCTAGTGAGAAAGTGCTATCTTTTGATTTTAATAAAGCCGATTTTTCACGGTTGGACTATCTTATATCTAACTTCAACTTTGATGAAATTTTTTACAATCCTGATTTAGAGGGTGCCGTAGTTGATTTTTATTATATTCTATACCAATTTTTTGTTGCTTCGGTTCCTTTTACTTATCGGAAGAATATCTCATTATTGTATCCTTGGAACACGAGTGAGTTGCGTGTTATTCGCAACTCTCGTAATGCAGCGTGGAATAGGTATACCAGGACGAAGAATGAAACTGATTTTCGTTTATTTGAAGAATACTGTCACTTATTCAAAGATTTATCTACTCGCTTGTATTCTGAATACTTACTTAAAGTGCAGTCGGATATTATTAGAGATCCCCTGAAGTTTTGGAAATTTGTTAATTGTAAGCGTAAATCTGATGGTTATCCAGCTACTTTTCAATTCCTTGGCAACAATACTAATGATCAATTTACTATTTGTAGTTTTTTTGCCACATTCCTTAGTGGATCTTTTTCTGGTAGTAACTTTATCCCTGACATGTCGTACTTTGATAACTCTAAAGGTACTGCTTCATTTACTTTGTCTGATATAACGATTTCCTATAATGATATAGTTAACCATATTTCTCGCCTTAAGGATGTTTCTTCTCCTGGCCCAGATGGTGTTCCTGCAATTGCCTCTCTCCCTACTCTTTCAAAGGTCGCTAAAGACTGGGATTTTCCCGAACGTATGGAATCCATCCTTTATCATACCAACTCACAAAGGTGGTGCAAAATCTGATGTTGTCAACTATCGACCAATAGCTAAACTATCAGCTATTCCAAAGTTTTTTGAATCTGTAGTGTATGAGTGTATGTTGTTTCACTGTAAATCCTTGATTTCAAGTAAATAACATGGTTTTATCAAAAATAGGTCAACAGTCACTAATCTGATGGAGTTTACGAATAAATCTATTGTGAATATTGAGGAGGGCAAGCAGGTGGATTGTATTTATACTGATTTTAGTAAAGCTTTTGATAAACTACCCCATTCCATTATTTTGTTGAAATTAGACATGTTAGGTTTTCCTACATGGTTTATTAATTGGATTAAGTCATATCTATTTAATAGAACTTATGAAGTTCTCTTCCGTGATTGTACTTCTATGCCATTTACTGCGCATTCTGGTGTACCTCAGGGAAGTCATTTAGGGCCACTATTGTTTGTCCTAGCCATTAACGATGTTGCTTCTGTTCTTAAATACTCAGAAGTACTTATTTATGCAGACGACATTAAGATCTTTAGGTCCCTTAGTTCCAACTTAGACAATTTTCTTCAAGAAGATTTGATTAATTTTAGCAATTGGTGTCGCCACAATGATCTTCGTTTAAATGTGGATAAATGTCATGTTATGTCATTTACTAGGAAAGTCTCACCGTTTTGCAAAAGGGTAATTCTATGTGCAAAAGGGTAATTCTATATTAGGTTTCACCACACGCTTATTTAAGGAATTTAACAATCCCTTTGTTAAATTGATTCTTTATAATACCTTCGTTAGATCTCACCTTGAATATGCTTCTCAAGTTTGGTCTCCTCATTATGATGAGCACATTGGAAGAATTGAATCAATTCAGCGGAAATTTGTGAGAATTGCCTTTTGCCACCTTAATTGGAATGACAGAGTTCGTCTTCCTCCTTATATCGATCGACTTAAGCTATTAAATATGTCATCACTTTCGAAACGACGTGATGTAGCTGATGTAGTCTTTGCTCATCAACTTCTTACAGGGTTAGTTGATTTTTCCACACTTTAAGGTTTGCTGTTGGTCAATTTTTACCAAGGCAGCCTAGACTTCTACAGATAAGTTTTCACCAGACAAATTATGGTATGAATGAGCCGATTTCGCGTCTCGCGAGAGAAGTTAATAAGAATGCTGATGTATTCGACTTCTCTATTGATAAGATGTGCGTAGACTAAACGCTAGTTGATCCCAATTTTTTGTGGTATTTTATTTATGTACTTAGTGTAGGGATGTTGTTGTTTGCTTCGTCCCTTCACTAAATGAGGAGCCAGAGGATAATTTGATTTCCATCTTTTAAATTTGGAATCGATTTATGGCAATTTTCTTGCATTAAGGAATTCTGATAGGGATATGTAGTGGCGAACCCATTTCGGCTGACTGCTCTAATATTATCCGTAGGGTATTTGTGTGGTCGGTACAAGACGACCCTTTACGGAATCCAGCCTGATAAACTTCGAGAGTGCTCTCGACGACTATTGAGAATTACCTTAGCCATAATATTTGATACGGCAGTAAGTAGACATATACCACGCCAATTGCCACAATCCCGAAGGTCGCCCTTCTTCGGAATTTTCACAATGACGCCATCCTTCCATTCAGTCGGATATCTTCCTTCATTCCACAATAAAGAGTGGGAGGAGTATATTGGCTGTTATTTCCGGGTCCGCTTTGAGGAGTTCGGTTGGTAGTCCGTCTATATCTGGAGCTTTCCTTCCCGGCATTAACCGAATGGCGGAAACTATCTCTTCCTTATCTGGGGGATCGTCCCTAATAGAGGATTGTTGCGGTTGGATGTTTGGAAGTTGTTCTGTTTCTGGAATATCTTCCTCTGACAAGATGTTTAAAATATCAGAGAAGTATTCCTTCCATCGCCGCAACTGGTGTTCACTCATATTAAGGACAGTTCCGAAGACATCTCTCACCAGGTGGTTGGCGGTGAAATTCCTGTTCGTCAACTGTTTCATGATTTTGAATAGTGAACCCATATCTCCAAGGTAAGCCGCAGACTCTGCCTTGTTTGCCAGATCTGCAATGGCCTTTCACTTGTCATGTTTAACAGCCTTTTTAAGCTGTATATGAGCATCGCAGTAGTTCTGCTTCAGGTCGGGCGATCGTTGGTTGACATCGGGTTGAGAGATGATTGCCAATTTGTTTTTTTTCCGATTGCCAACCTTGTTCCATGTGTCTTGCGACATCCAGGGTTTCTCACCGCTTTGCACATATCCCACGGATTCTTCAGCACTAGTTAGAAAAGTGTTTTTGGTTGCCTCCCAATTGGCGTCCAGTGTGTGCATTTCATGTTCACCCAATGTGGATGACTCTTTGCGTAGCATAGTGCTGTATTCGCGTTTTTTGTTGGGATCTCTAAGCTTATCCACATTAAGATTGCGCTTCATTTGAAGAATTTGTGGTCATCGGATAGCTGATGTACACAATCTCAAGCAGGCAACCATCAAGTGGTGGCTGCTCCCCCTACAAAACTCCACAAATAATTCGCCGTTTTCGGGTCTCTTAATCCAAGATCGTGACGCGTTCTAGTCCGGTGTCTGATCCAACCTGAGCGTTCATATCTCCTGAGATGATAATAATATCACCTCTTGGAACACGTTCGAAGGTGGCACTCAGTTGGCTATAAAACTCCTCTTTGTCACCAGATGTTGTGGTATTAATTGGTGCTTAGCACTGCAGAATTGTGACGTTTCTGACACAAGTCCTGAGCCTGACGACGATAATCCGATCCGAGATTGGTTCCCAGCTAATGAGACTGTTTCTCGCTCTCAGTGTAAGGACGAACGCCACGCCATTTTTGGCTTCACTTTCAGAGCCAATGTGCAGAAAGTGTTTCCACTAGGGGTTCGTTCTTCTCCTGATCCTGTCCACCTGACCTCGCTCAAGCTCAAGATTTGGATGTTATAGTGCTCCATTTCACAGTCGATCACTGATTGGCGGTGCAAGTACCGAGTAACCCTACCTCTTCCCCCGTCATTCAATGTTCGAACGTTCCAGAAGCCAATCATAGTCTGTTTTCGAATGCCAAAAGTCGTTACCGTAGAATCAGTCCATATCCGAGGCGCTGTATCCGTTTCTCGTATCAGTTAGGTTTTAAGATCACGGGTGATAAGTCCATGATCCAGTGAGTGTCCATGGACTGGCTGTGGGTGAATTCTACAGCCCCCATCCCACAGGGAGATAGTTAGCTCAGCTCCTTGGAGTCGCTAGTCTCCAAAGATAGTTGCAGGAATTGGTAAAACCTCATCCTACAACTACCTCCTTGCGGTTGGAAATACTCTAAACTGCGTATAAAATTTATCGAGCTGAAATTGTGCACTTAATATTATTTAGAATTATTAGTAAGGCTAAACAAAATTAGACTATTATCTTTACCCCTTCCACTCCCTCCCATACAATCTGATACAATTTCACAATTTTACAAAAAGTGTATTTTCCTGAAAAACATGAATGCTACTGATCTACAATTTAAAACATATTAAAAGCATAATGTTTATAGTTATTTCTGAAAAAGTCTTTAAGAACTCGCCCCTCCTTCTACCACCTCCCATACAAACTGCACAATTTCACTAAATCCAATACACTAATTTTCTCAGTACCTATTAAATTTTTAAATCCTAAATTTTGTATAAACATTTTGATAGCAAATTTAGTCTAATGAGAAAAAATTAGTTCAATGTCGTCAACCACTGTACTATTTCCCCAACAAAATATCTTGAAATTAAAAAATTTCTTCCATCTAGAGTATCGCACGATTGGGCTTTACGATGTCCTGTTATGTTTTACACCATAATTAAACAAAGTAAATCAACAAAGTTTGATAAAAAACAGTTTTTTCCGTGATACGATTAAAATTAACGCGGAACGACGGAACTCGAAAAGTCGTTCGAAATGCGTGAGAAGTCCTCTCAGAGGTTTTTTTTTCATAAAGGACCAACTACTCGCAAAATGGCTCGAGATAGCGTACGCCAATGAATGATTGCACTGCTTGACGTGGCATTATCCACAATGGGTTGCATCTAGTGTCTTTCGTAAATATGATCATAATGAAATTATTCAAATTTGAGCTGGCTGTAGTTTTATTGACCAATATGTCGTTTTGAAATGTCTTTTTGGTATTTTCCTCAATATTCCAAAGTCAATTATGGTCAAACTTTTCAGTCGATTGAGTGACATTCGTTAATTTGCTGAAGCTAGCTTGAGCCAAATACAGTTCGCGCTTAAGATAAGTGTAACTAAACCTGAGGCGTTGAGATGATTGTGAGAATATTTTGATTTGACAGAATGAGTTTATTAATTGATACATATAATTTTATCTATATAAATATAATTGTAGTGTCTGTCTGTTATTTGCTTATAAATGGCTATAAATAAGTTTTTTGCTTCATTTTAGCAATAACTAAGCAAAATCAATCGTTTTTAAAAAAATTCTCTGTCTGTCTGTCTGTCTTTCCGGCTTTCACGCAAAAACGGCTGCACCGATTGCAATGAAACTTTCACAGATTATTAGGCCTACCTCGGGGAGTAATCTGCTTTAGGTTTTATTTTTTTCCCCTCACGCCTTCTACCCCCTACCATACAAAGTGACTCATTTTCAAAAACTTATAATAATCAAATTTTCATGGAAACTATTAAAGCTATTAATTTGAAATTTAAAATATATTATTTCTATTATAAATACAATCTTCAAGTATATAAATAGTTTGAATCCCCCAACTCCTTCCACCACCTCCCATACAAACTAAACTTTTTCATGAAATACTATACTCCAATTTTCTCAGTACGTATAACTTTGATCGAGCTAAGATTTTGTATTAAATCCTTAATTAGCATTGTTATTAATGTGAGGAAAAAACTAACCAATTAGGTTTATTCCTTCTACCCCCTCCCATACAATCTGACACAAATCCACGACTTTGCGAAAATTCGATATTCTTGAAAAGTGTGAATGTTACTGTTCTGAAATATAAAACTCAATGATAATTGTAGTTGCTTCTCAAAAAATAACTAAAAACCCTCCACTCCTTGCACCACCTCCTATACAAACTGCACTTTTTCATGAAATATTCTAAACCAATTTTCTCAGTACGTATAGCTTTGATCAAGCTAAAGTTTTGTACCAAATCTTTAATTAGCATAATTATTATTATCAGGAAAAATTAACCGATTAGCTTTACTCCTTCTACCCCCTCCCATACAATGTGGCACAATTCCACGACTTTGCAAAAACTCGATTTTCTTGAAAAGTGTAAATCTAACTGATCTAAAATTTAAAACACATCAATTGCATTGTGATTATAGTTGTTTCTAGAAAAATTACCAAAAACCCTCCACTCCTTCTACCACCTCCCATACAAACTGCACTTTTTCATGAAATACTCTAAACCAATTTCCTCAGTACGTATAACTTTGATCGAGCTAAAATTTTCTGATCAATCTCTAATTAGTATTATTATTATTATCGCAAAAAATTAACCGATTGGCTCCACTCCTTCTACCCCCTCCCTTACAGTATGACACAATTTCACGACTTTGCAAAAACTCGATTTTCTTGAAAAGTGTGAATCTAACTGATCTGAAATTTAAAAGATATCAATTGCATGGTGATGATAGTTGTGTCTAGAAAAAATACTAAAAACCCCCACTCTTTCTACCACCTCCCATACAAATTGCATAATTTCACTAAATCCAATGCGCTAAGTTTCTCAAGTTACCTATTCAGTTTTTCAAGCTTAAATTTGGTGCAAAATATTTTTATAGCTACTCTAGCATGGTGTGATTAATTAAGTACTGTCATCCCTCCTATCACTCCCCACACAAAAATTCTTAAGATTACAAAATTTTCGATTTCATCGGTAGTATCATAGAATGGGGCTTTACGCACAATCGAAGTCCTGTTATGTTTTTAAGCTTAATGTCAATTTATTTGGGCTTTTTTCAATTAACACAAGCTACAACTATTCACATGTCCTTAACACGTATACATATGATCTCGAATCACGGGTTTGATTTGAACACGAGCCTGTCCCATACAAATGCGAGTATCATGGTCTCATTCTTAATAATTTATGTTTCTGATTCCAACAAAATACAAAGCATTGTTTTTAAAGAACCATTAAATTAAGCAGATTATTTATCCGACATAATATACTACTAACTACGTACACTCTCAAAAAATGTTATTATTGCGATTCCTAAGCGGACAAAGTCGCGAGCGATCGCTAGCATAATAATAAAATATAAAAAGAACAATAGCAAATAGTTCTTACCTTCTCACTGGCATCGGAAACTTGTAGATTTGAATATTCCATTTGGAAATCCAGCCTAATAGAGCAGCTATAATAACCAGGACGAGCGTGACAATAGGCGAAATGAACAAAATCGAACCGTATGCATTGTTCCCCTTCCGGCCAACTTCTAGTTGTTTCTGGTATAACGGCAAAACTATAAACAGACTGAAGGACGTTACCAATAGTCCGAGTCCCAGCAGGATGAGCCAGAGCAGCGTCCGCTTGCACTTTCGGATGTGCTGCAGTTGTTGTTGCTGGTGCTGCTGGGCACTTTGATATTCCTGTGTTGTCGTTGCATTCCAATCCGTTGCTGCCGTATCGGTCAGCGTCAATGCAGTACCATTATTTGCAGTCTTACACAAATTGAAATGCATGCCGTCCGCATCGGAAACGTCGTCATCGTCGTCGCCATCGTCTAGTTCCGACGACGAACTTCCGACCAAATCTTCTTGCTCAGAACTAATTGCGTGGTCATCGCGACGGCTCCCCATTATTTCATACTTGGGGTTGGTTCTTTTGGATAATATTTGGCTGTGATGATGATAATGACAACAGTATTGCAAGTCCCTAATATTACGCTGGATGACTCCTTTACCGACGCAAATGATACTTCTGCTCAGTATAATTTCGTATGTTCAGAAGGAGACAATTACATGTTTGGCTGGGTTAATGGTGCCCGGGAGCTGAAAAAATGAAAAAGAATAATTCATGAACAATCAAAAACGATTTAATCCTTGTGAGATTTTTAAGGTGGATTTTAATGGATTTTTTACAGATAAAAAAACCCATTTTAGGGACAAAACCGGGATAAATTTCGGCTTAAGCTTTCTGATTTATTGCACACAAAGAATGTTTTAAATATTTTTTTTGGCGAAAGAATAACAGAATTTTTCGGTATATGCTTTTATGGTACATATGTACATACATATATTAAAGAATTTTAAATATGATCAAAATGGAATTTCCAAGCTTAAAGAGAGAAAAATTGAATGGAAAATTGAAAATATTTGACCAGGCATGGTTACATAAACATATAGAAATACAGTGGCGTGGCGTGACTTTATGTCTACGGGAAGCAATTATTTTTTAAATACATATATTGATTTATTACGCTTAATCAATATGTTATAAATATTACTAAGACTTCTCTCGTGAACTGCTGGAAATATTATAAATGTTGAGAGTACCCAGGAGTCACGAGCAGAAACATGAGGATAGGTATACTGTCGAATTGAAAGTAAAGATTTTCGGATTCTACACTGTTACGCTTTATTATTCGTGACGTTTCGGTCTCTGCTGAGACCTTTATCAAAATGTTTGATAAAGATCTCAGCAGAGACCGAAACGTCACGAATAATAAAGCGTAACAGGGTAGAATCCGGAAATATTTTCTTTTAATTCGAAATGCACTGTGAAAACATTTGCCAAACCATTAGGTATACTGTCGTTTGTTTCAACTTTAGATTCCCATGCTACCAATATATAATTACAATATGTTATTTTTTTAATCCATTTTGTTCACATATTTGTATTAAATATTGGTAGACTTTTCATCAGTAATAAGCAAAACCAGCCACAACGTCAATTGAATAAAATATACCTATATACAAAAGCAAATCGAAATTAACGCATTTTCCTTAAATTAAAAACTAGATATTAAATATAATTTAGTACTTTCACCCTACAAAATATAAAGTAACTCAACAATAAATTAAAACAATTCATCAATAAATAAAAATAATACAACCATAAAAAAAATGATTCAACAATAAATATCAACGAAAAGTTCATATAATTCAACAAATTAAAAAATGAAATAAATAAATAAATTAAAACCCTAAATAATAATAAATATATTTTAAATACCATATTAAGCAAAAAATTCGACAAAATTATTTATTCATTTATAAATTGAATCTGTCCGACTATTTTCTAACGCAAAATCGTCTATTGCATCTTTTTAAAAGTTTTGCTCGCTTAAATAAGATCTTAGGATTACCTTTTCGATCGATATTAAGGCTAATTCGCTAAGTCGTTGACCGCTTTTGTAGTTTCGGACAAATGTTTTTATTCTTTTTAGGCATGAGAAACTACTTTCTACGGACGCACTAGTTACTGGTAATGTTGAAATGAAGCATATAAATTTATAAAATTGAGTGAAACTCTCTTTTAGGTTGTTGTGAAGAAAATAATTAAAAATTTCCTGGAAAAATTTTCGTTTTAAATATGAATCAGAATAAATTTCGAACGTATCCTCCTATTTATCGATGGTAAAAGTGCCTAAAAGAAAATCTTCCAAGAAGATGTGTGAGGTCTTTTTTGCGAGACTGGAACATCAAAACTCCAGCATTTTCATTCAACGAAATTTTAAGCTTTGAAGATTTTTTGCAGACCTTTGATAACAAATTTATTTTGTTAGACTAGAAATTATTGAAGTGAAATTCTTCGAACAGCAATGCAAGAAATTTATTGTGAAGTGGAAAATAAAAATAAGTTTCCCATAAACAAAAATTTCTTAATTGTCAATTGTCTCAACAAAAACGGAGCGAATCGCTTTTATCTACGGCTCTATTCACTCTACCTCACTTTACTTTACAAAACTAATTCTTTTATTTTCATTAACACTAATTGTATGAATTCGATCAGTTAATATCTTCAACTTTAAAACTATTTTACTTTATTATTTTAATAATAAAGTATTGTGATCGACTTGGGAAAAAAAAAAAATTTGCTACCCTGAAATTTTTTTTTTTCGCGTTTCATGACTAAAATAGCCTAAAAATGCAAAAAAAAAAAATCCGTCTGTCTGTACGCCGTCCGCCGTCCGCCGTCCGCCGTCCGCCGTCCGCCGTACGCCGTACGCCGTACGCCGTACGCCGTACGCCGTACGCCGACGTGTACGCTCAGCGCACATTAACTCCCAAACCCTTCAAGATAGAAAGTTCATTTTTGGAGGGATTGTAGGTAGTTGCGGATCTCAGGCGGATACCCATTTTGGGGGGTGTACGGGTTCAGGGGGAGGCAGGGGGAGCGCTTAAACCGAAAAATACGAATTCAAATATTTCAACCATGGTTACAGCTAGGAAGCTAAAAATCAACACACATATAGAAGAGTTTGTGGGACAACTTTTAAAAATAATTAAATTTTTTTATCCATTGGGGTGCGAAAAGGGGGGCTAAGAGCCATTGGCGGCCGAATTTTTTTTTCAAATGATTATATCTTCGAAATTACTACCCATAAAAAATTGATATTTTGAGACAATTAAGATGGCATCAAGATCTACTAGAATCAGTTTAGATAGAAGCTAATTCTTGTAAGGGGGAGGGTCAGGGGGGGTGCAAGGAAAAACACTTAAAAATTAATATCTCGACTGTCTCTTAAGCTATGTAATTGAAACTTGAAACGAATACTAAGCTTTACTAGTGACATATGAAAAAAATATAATATATGGACATAATAGTAGTGGGGGGAAATGGGGAGCATTTAAAAAATGGTGCACTTTCCAAAACTACAAATCACCAAATCTCAAAATTGGGTACACATATCAAATTGAAAATTTGTCAGATTGTAGAGCTGTATAGTCTTTAATTTTGTTAAAAAATTTAAGTTGGGGGGTGTAAGGGGAGGGAGGTGGGAAGCGAAAATGTTGAAAATTTTGAGTGATTTTTTTATGGCTCTGGTGAAAGATACAAAGTTTGAATTTTGCACGTCGACACATCTATTTAATGTACATGGAAAAAAAATAATAATTTGTTCCAAAATTGTTATGCACCGAAGTGGGGGTCTAACGTGCACAAAGTGTTTCATGTGCAATGAAAAAAACACATAAATTCAAAATTTTTGAATGAAATTTTTAGGTAGAAACTTGAAAATTTGCGAAATGCATTTAAAAAAAATCTCTAAGAGTTTAAAATATTAACTGGTCGAATATCTTTAAAACTTCTACCCCCTCCCATACAAAAATTTTTTTTCGACCAATTCTAAGAAATCAATTATCACTTAACTATTAAATGATATCAATTTGAAATTTTGCACAAAAACTTACAAAAATAGTTGAAATAAAATTACGTTAAAAGTTTTGAGATAGCACTTGCCCTTTTACCCCCTCCCACACAAAAGTATGATTTCGACCAATTTCATTAAATCAACTAATAACTAACAAATTAAAAGCTACAAACTTGAAATTTTGTACAAGCACCTCACAAAAAAAAAAAGAAATAAAACTGCATCACAAATTTTACGATTCCCCTACCTCCTCTACCCCCTCCCATACAAATGTTTGGTTTCGTGAATTTAAAATTCACCGAATCCAATGAAAATTCTATGCAATTTCGTCTATGAAACTGACATTCTATACAAAGAATATTGGATTTGGTTCAAGCAATCAATTAAGAAACTATTAACATCCACCCACCCTTACTATCACCCTCCCCCCTCCCTTCATGAAAACTCAAACTTGCATAAATAAACCAATGAAATATTGAGCTTTTGAACTTTTCCGGAAAGTGTTAAATTGAGAACTGCCCTGCCCAAAAAGCTCCTTCACTTAGTCTTTCCTAACCACTCTAACCTGCATATTGACTTTCTACGCATGCGCATTTTGTCCCAAAAATAATAAAGTTTCGCCCGACTTGTTGGCAGTTTATTTTTAAATGCTTTCCACGAATTTTCAAGTTTGTTGTCTACAGCATAACTCTCGAAAGCTTTGAGCTATAGTGCTAAAAATTTTTGTGTGTCATTCGTAGTAAAAAATTAACTTTAAGTTCGTGAATGGGCTACATTCCTCCACTCCTTCTTCCCCCTCCAATACAAATTTCATGAAATTTCGAAAAATTAAGAAATTGATTCTTCTTTGAAACTATTTAAGCTATCGACTTGAAATTTAAGTCAAAGTATTATAATATTGATGTCATTAATATCACAGAATATTAATCCGATCCCCTCACTCCTTCTACTCCCTCCCATACAAATGGAAAATTTTGAAAAATACATATTTTCGATTTTCATTGAAACTAGTAAAGCTGAAAAGACGAAATTTTGTCAGAATTAATTCTACTATAATTGCAATTTATTTTAAAAATAATTATCAACTTCACCTCACTCCTTCTACCCCCTCCCATACAAATTTCACGAAATTTTGAAATTTAAATTAAATTATTTTTCTTCGAAACTGTTAAAGCTATCAACTTGATATTTTGCACAAAGTATACAAATATAAATGTTAATAATGCAAAAAAAAAATTTGTTTTGATCCGAACACTCCTTCTACCCCCTCCCATACAAATGCATAATTTTTGTTAAATGCATTTTATCGATTTCCATTAAAAAGTACAAATTTCAAATTTTGCCAGAATTTGTTTCTTAATAATTGAAATAAGTGTTAGAAAAAATTATCAGCTCCGCTTAACTCTTTCTACCACCTCCCATACAAATATCTGTGTTATAAATAAAAGAAAAGCATTTCTCCTTCAAGTATATGAGAGATATCGACTTGAAATTGAATCAAAGCATGGTGATAAGGATGATGATAAGCAGTTTCAAAATCATCTTGAACGCTCCACTTCCTCTGCCAGTTCCCAAATTACACGAAATTTTGAAATTTAAATTAAATTATTTTTCTTCGAAACTTTGTTAAAGCTATCAACTTAATATATATGTATAAAGTATACAAATATAAATGTTAATAATGCAAAAAAAAAATTTGTTTTGATCCGAACACTCCTTCTACCCTCTTCCATATAAATGCATAATTTTTGTTAAATGCATTTTATCGATTTCCATTAAAAAGTACAAATTTCAAATTTTGCCAGAATTTGTTTCTTAATAATTGAAATAAGTGTTAGAAAAAATTATCAGCTCCGCTTAACTATTTCTTAGGTAATGGAGCTCACTTACCCAATCAGCAATCCACGCAAAAATTAACATTCTATCTTTAACGGTCTCGGCGGACGGTATATAGACAGACGAAATTTTCTGTTTTTTTTTTTTAATTTTTGGACACACCGAACATAGAAGCAAAAAATTTCATGTGATTGGGTGAATGATCGAACATGCAACATAATCACCTTCAAGTAAAGCATGTCCGATCATTCAACTCAACATGCAATACGATCTTACATTTAATTCTTAATTATTTACATTCATTTGTTTGAATGATCGAATATGCAAAATAATCATATTTAAGTAAAGCATATCCGATCATTCAACCCAACGTACCTTATGGCATGTGAATGGGTGAACGATCGAGCATAAAATGTGTCAGCATCTTACGCACATAATGCTCGATCGATCAACTCATATTTTCTGGCTAAACAGCAATTTGAATGTAAAGATTAAGTATATAAAAGTAGGCAATAAACTTTTACTTTGACTTCCACTCAAACAATTAACCAGAACGTATTTCTTGTTAGTAACCTAAAAATTCCCATACCCAAACCCATTCGTGTATCTTTAAAACCATTAAGATGCACGAATTCCTTCCTCTGTACCAACGACTGGTGTGGTCGGCTGAGTACAGCTCTTGAAAACGCGCTCCACTCGCTTCCAGACGAGAGAAAGTGACTGGAGATACTAAATCGACTGCACATGATCTTCACCTGGAGAAGATCAACTGCCGCCGAAACAGGCTAATTTAGTCATAAAACCTGAAAACACAAAACTTCAGGGTAGCAATTTTTTTCTGTGTCGATCACAATACTTTTTTTATTAAAATAACAAGGCAGTATTTATTCGAAGATTATAAATCACTATAAGAAGAGTAAAATAGATACCAAAATGATAAGAGCCCTTATAGATGCCATACCACGAACCTAAGAAGAAGTGGTTGAAGCTGAAGGACACACATCTTATTAGATAAGCATTAACATTATTTTTATTAAGGACTAGCGATCATCCGCGACTTCGTCCGCGTAAAAATCGCAATACTAAGTAATATTTGAGAATGTAGTTAGTAATACATTACTTCTACAATGGCGCTACAGCCCAAATCGGACCTTGGCCTCCTGATATTCAGGTTCCTTAACATTTTTCATTACTTATTGTGGAAGGGTTGTTAGCCCTTCGCACAGCCCTCTTTCTACGAATTTTTCATTTTCTTAGATTGAGGTGACCAAGATATATCCAAGCAGGTAATGTGCAGGAATTATATATTGCGCCGACCGGGATTTGAACTCACGACCTTTGCATTACAAGACCACAACACTACCTACTAGGCTATACCCTAGATATAATACATTATGTGGGATATAAAATCTGCTTACTCTAATGGCTCTTTGAACACAATGTTTTGTATTTTGTTGGAATCGGAGCCATAAATTATTAAGCAAGAAACCATGATACTTGTATTTGTACGGGACAGGCCAATGCCCACGGGGGTGATTTCAGATCATGTACATTTTGAAGAGCGTTAAGGAAATATACATATATAGTTGGAGTTTGTGTTAATTAGAAAAAACCCAATTAAAATAACATTAAGATCCCATGTATACCCCATGTATACCGACAGACTATTTCGATTTCAGTCAGTTTTGCATAAATTTCAAAGCAAGAGAGTCATAAAATATTTGGAGCTTCCGTGGCGTAGTGGGCAGCGTGCTTGCTCCTAAGTCAATAGGTCGTGGGTTCGATTCCCACTCCAGACAGGGGATTTTCTTAAGCACGAATTTTTCAGTTGCTACTGGCGATGAAAAATTATTCGAAATAAAATGGGCAAACGGTGAAAAAGTCAAACAGTTCTACTTCAAGAAGGCCTAGATACTCAGTAGATGGTTTCTGTTCGCTTCCTATCATTCAGTCACCCATAACATCTGCAAAAATTTGTCAGTAGCAGCCAGTTCAACTGAAACATGTACTAACTTCTCCACTCGTTATGGTCGTACTCACTCCCCTTCCCCTCCCTCCCCAATTCCATTCCTTCCCCCATGACTGTGTTTGTGCATTGCACATAAAGGCCGAACTTGCCTATAACACAGGTCATTCTGTAAAAAAAAAAAACTTCTCTCAGCAATGAGCGGAAGATTTGTACCCCTTGTCAAGTAAATTTGTGTTGGCGGGAAACTTTTCGATGAATGTAGCGGGAAGAAGGGAAGGAACGTGGAAGAAGATAACCATGAAAACATAAGTAAACGAAGAAAAAAGTAAAAGATAGACAAATCGTTTGTACTTCGTGTGCTTTGAATTTTTCATGAACTTACCTGCTAGTTTGAAATAGAGCAACAACAAATTCCTATGATCATCTGTTCGTTAGTCAGCATTTAGGTTGACGTGCAGGGTGATATATTGTAGAATCAAAGGAACATTTTTAATTTTGCTCACATCTTGAGACATTTGTAATAATTATGATAATGCATATATGTATATGTATGCATATTATGTAATGGAGAAATGAAAAAAAAATATAATAGGGCTTATTGCGTTTTGAGAGCTCGTTCAATTACTTTATTATTCTAAAGATTAAGTATTGCGATCGACTCAAAAAAAAAAAATTATCACCTTCAAATTTGTTTTTTTTTCGCGTTTCATGACTAAAGCCTGAAATAAAAATAATAATAAAAAAATACATGGAGCTTAAAAACATAACAGGATTACGATTGTGCGCAAAGCCCAATGAAACGATACCATAGATGAAATCGAAATTTTTGTGGTCTAAAGAAGTTTTGTATGGGGAGTGGTAGAAGGGGTGACAGCGCTGAATTAATTTGTTTCACATCATGCTAGGGTAGCTATAAAAATATTTTGTACCAAATTTAAGCTTTAAAAATTTAATAGGTATTTAGGAAATTAGTGTTTTGGATTTAGTGAAATTGTGCAGTTTGTATGGGAGGTGGTAGAAGGAGTAGAGGGTTTTAGTGATTTTTTGAGAAGCAACTATAATCATCATGCAATTGATGTATTTTAAATTGCAGATCAGTAACATTAATACTTTTCAAGAAAATCGAATTTTTGAAAAGTTGTGAAATCGTGTCACATTGTATGAGAGAGAGTAGAAGGAGTGCAGCTAATTGGTTCATTTTTCCCCGATATTAATAATAATGCTAGTTAAGGATGTAGTACAAGACTTGAGCCCAATGAAAGTTATACGTACTGAGAAAATTTGAGTATGGCACTTCATAAAAAAGTGTAGTTTGTATGGGAGGTGGTGGAAGAAGTACATGGATTCAAATAATTTGCATGTGAATGATTTAATTTATATTAGAAATAATATATTTTAAATTTAAAGTATATGTATAGTTTCCAAGAAAATTTAATTATTATATATTTTGGAAAATGAGTCACTTTGAATGGGAGGGGGTAGAAGGCGCGAGGGAACCAAAAACAGATTTCATCTCGTAGCATACTTAACGAACTGTGTAATGTTCACTACAATCGGTTCAGGCATTTGTGCGTGAAAGACGGCCGAAGAGACAGACAGACCAATATTTCAAAAATGTGTTTTTATGCTTAGTTATTGTTAAAATAAAACAGAAAAACTAACTTATAGCCATTTATAAGCAAATAACAGACAGACACTACAATTATATTTATATGTAAAGAGCAAGGCTATTTTATAAGCTATGTGGTAAAAAAACATAACCGGACTACGATTGAACATAAGACCCAATCATGCGATACTCTAGATGAAGAGGAATTTTTGGATTTTAAGAAATTTTGTATGGGGAGTGGTAGAATGGGTAACGACATTGAACCAATTTTTTCGCATCATGAGGGAGTTGCTATCAGAATGTTTTATTGACAATTTGAGCTTCAAAAATTTAATAGGTAATAAGAAAATCAGTGATTCTTCTTCTTCAATCCACCCAAAAATTATCTGAAGACAATCTGATTTCTTGCATTTTTAGGCTTTTATTTTCTTTGTCATTTCATGATTAAAAACGATAAATATTTTCAGGATAGCAAAATTTTTTTTTCAAGCCATTCACAATATTTTATTATTAGAATAATAAATTAAAATTCAACCAAAATATGCTACAATAAAAAGTGCACGGAAAAGTTATTTATTACAATTTTTTTTTTTTTTTTTTTGGGCAAATACTGATTTTGCTTTCTTTATTTTGTTTTGTCACGTCAAATAAAAAGTGCGTAGGAAGGTTTTCAATACGAAATCTGCTTCCCTGACTTAAATGCTGTATATTTGAGTAACGCCTGATATTGTCTACATAGTACTGTCCAAGCGTAAACTTGTTACCAACTTCACACAAATGTAGAGTTATCCGGTTACCTAACAATTTCACAGTTAACATGATCTATAGAGTAAATTGTCGCTCAAAACCTTGATTCCAATTGACCACCTTTTCGTCGGTCTACGAAATAGCACTAATTTTTAGTTTTTTTCTTTACGTTCTCTCTCGCTGTTCCTTACCTACATACATATATGATTCGAAAAAATGAATTTTTTGTTATGTAACTCCATAATTATTTGAAAAAAAAAAAAAATAAATAAATCAGTCGGTCGACAGTTTGTTTTAACCTAATCCTTCCACTTACCCCCTCGAAAATTTCACCCCTACAAACCAATATTTTTGCAATAATCTCAGCTTTCCATCAGCATCGTTTGTCGAGATAATAGCAAATATAGTGTTTGGTTCGCGACCCAAAATTCTCTGTTTTAATAGTGAACAGGCTCGATGTCTAGGAAAGAAGCTGTTGCTATTTCGCCAAAGCTGATTTTTAGCATCTTCAAAAACTTTCAAAACTAAGGTTTTAAATGGTAAGGTTCAGTTTTCAGGCCACAACAATTTCTTATAATCATCTATTCTTATAGAACGATTCAAAAATTTCGCAACGGAATTTCATTTTAACTTCGAACACACAAAGTTAATCTCAAAGTTATAGTAACAAAAAAAAGCTCGAAGACATCTTATTGTCCCCAATGGAATCAATACATTTTTATTGATGATATGCGAAATCGTCATTTCGTTAAAAACTTTTCGAAAATTTTATTAAAACTTGTAAAGCACTTTAGAAGCAAATCGTCCTTTTGATAAATTGACATCCCTCTATCTCACATAGGCACTCTGATTTTGTTGCTCGTTTCATCGTTCATTTTGGTTTTAATTCAATTTCAAGCATCAAGCACATAAATGCTGGTTTAATCTTCAGTTTAAAGCAGTTTTTCTTTATCATTTCGATGTATTTGTTAGTAAATCAGACATAGTATTTATATAAGTTCTCGTTGGAAGGATGTTTGGATCGATTTGGATAAATTTCGTCTGGCTTTGTGGTCTGTTAACTAAGATTGTGGCCATAAAGTTTAGTTCGTTGTCGCCGACTACTAAAAGGATTCTGGTCGGAGAGCTTCGAATTTTCCTGTAACTGATTCGACTGGCTATGTTAATAACTTGAATAAAATATAATGTTCTCGCAGGTAATTATCTAGAAATAGGATGTAAAATTAAATGAAAGTGTATAGGAATACGTGGTTATATGCATGTAATTTGCATAGGTACTAGTATATATGAGAGAATGTGGTAAAACATTGTTAATAATTCGATTTGTCAACTTCGTCTTACACGTTAGTCTTTCTAATGGACTAGGCTTCTTGAGTTATTCTACCATTTTCTTATTTTAATCACGTAAAATTTGTTGAAGCTCATGTTCGTTCCTATACTCAGAAGTGACAGCTTTTAAAAATATGTTTCATTTTGGCATCAAATAATATTAACCCAGCGAACAATTTGGTGAAATTTCAATAAATGAAGCCTATATGAAATCATTTGCTGAGATTTCGTTTCATTTTGGTTTCAAAAACTGATTAACTTGTGAATAAATCAAGTTCTTTTCTTCGTATAAATCACTACTGAACATACTTTTAAGCCTTTCACTCTTTTGTCACTTAGTAAAAATGAAATGAATTTACGCTCTGAAATACATTCTATGCTTCACTTACGTTTCAAAATATGATCATGCAATGAAAAATGATTCTACATTCCAAAAAAAACGAATAATTTCAATTGTTTTTCATTCAGCTGTGAAACTGTCGCTTGTGAAGAAAAATTATATAAATAATATTTGCAGTAAAAAAAGTGTGAAAAAAAGAATAATTATATTAGTAATATTTGCAGTAAAAAAGTGTGAAAAAATAAAATATATTTATAGTATTTTCAGTAGGTACATATGTATTTTTGATAGCAACGACATGTCCAAGCAATTATTAAAATTTCGTGCTAGAGCTGAATCGAGGGCTATACTAAAAAATATTTTTGGTGGACCCTCGCATTCTATTCATACTGAAAACGAAAATAGTGATATGTTTGAAAACATTGAAGAAGATGCTACGGAAAGCATAGAGGCTGAAAAGGAGAATAGTTTTCAAAACGAAAATGGGCTGCGTAGTAAACTTGCTCAGTGGGCAATTAAAAATAATGTATCTAATGGTATAAATGAGTTGCTTGTCATATTAAAAGAAATTGGTATCAAAAATATTCCACAAGATGCTAGAACACTAAAAAAACTCCAACCGATATGCATCCTTCTGTTATGGGAGATGGCTATTATATCCACTACGGGATTAATGATTGCCTAACTGATTTCTTACTAAAATGCAGGTATGTCTCAGACGAAATTATTCTTGGCTTTAATATTGATGGTCTACCTTTATTTAAAAACTTTAGATTTCAGTTGTGGCCTATTTTATGTAATATTGTTAATACGTCAGAAATGCTACTTGTAGGAGTATATGGAGGACCGACTAAACCCAAAAACAGCGACCAATATTTGGTTCAATTTGTTTCAGAGTTGAAGGATATTTTGGAAACTGGTTTGATATTTCAGGAAAAAACATATCAAATAAAAATCAGAGCCATTATATGCGATGTACCCGCTCGAGTTTTTATCCTCAAAGTGAAAGGACATACCGGATATTTCAGTTGCACAAAATGTGAACAAAAGGGCGAATACCGAAATCATCGACTTTTATTTCCATTTGAAGATTGTTTACTGAGAACAAACAGTTCTTTTCGGAATAGATTGCAAAAGGAACACCATCTCCAAATGACACCAATAATATTGGAAAGCCTATCAGTGGATTGTATAGAAGCTTTTCCACCTGATTATATGCATGTAGTTTGTTGAGGTGTAACAAAAAGTTAAATTGCCCAATGGACCTCATACATTGAACTTGAAAATGTAAATAATAGTAAGTATGGCTTCCGTGGCGTAGTGGGCAGCGTGCTTGCTTCTCAGTCAATAGGTCGTGGGTTCGATTCCCACTCTAGACGGGATTTTTTTAAGCGCAAATTTTTCAGATGCTACTGGTGATAAAAAATTATTCTCAATAAAATGGGAAAAAAGGTGTAAAAGTAAAACAGTTCCACTTCAAGAAGGCCTAGATACTCAATAAATGGTTTCTGTTCGCTTTCTATCATTCAGTCCCCCATAACATCTGCAAATATTTGTCAGTAAGCAGCCAGTACAACTGAGCAATATACCAGCTTCTCCACTCGCTACGGTCGTTCTCACTCCCCTTCCCCAACCTTCCCAATCCCATTCCTTCCCTCCATGACTGTGTTTGTGCATTGCACATAAAGGCCGAAATTGCCTATAACACAGGTCATTCTGTAAAAAAAAAAAAAAAAAAAAAATATTATTATTATATGTTGTATTAACATCATATGAATTCCTATTACAGTACCACCTTCTCATAACAGCCCCAGCACTGAAAACTATAATTATCAGGAATTCCTAAAACTTAAAGGTATACTATACCATTAAATGAAGTTTCTGATTTATGATATTTTTCTTCTGTGTCCCAGGTCCACATTATCATTCTACTTCAACGCAGTATAATTCGAAAAGCGCAACTAATTTGTACAACCACCTTTCGGATTCTCGAGGGAATATTCAAAACCGACCAGCTTTAGCGGGCATAACTAATAGCACTAATCGTAACTTTTGAATATAATTAATTTTTTACATATTTATGAATTATAATTTTAAAATTTATTTAATATATCATGATAAAAATCGTTCAATAAGCATCGAAGGTGAAGGTAAAAGCCGAAATTCATCATCACAATCATGTGAAGCACTTAAATATTACAATTAATTTTGTTCTAATAGTTATTCTCCGTGCGATCAAAGAAATGGAAGACAAGAATAACAAGTTGCTTGAACGACTAACTCAAGAAGTGTGCGATCTGAAGATAAATGTAAATAGCTTTCGGAAGGAGTTAGTGGAATTGAGGAAAAAATGATGCCATGAAAATGAACTGGTGCATATAATACCAATGAAACCGTTCGAGTCAAAACATGAATTCATCGAATTCGACAACAAATTGACCGATGAAAATTAAGGCAAAAATATAATTTGAGAAATCAACATAAATAACTTTATAGTTATTATTATTTTTGTTTCAGAAAGAAGAATTTTCCCGATTTGGTGGAGATGACATACACCAATTTATTAAGAAAAATTTAAAAAAACTAATCACCGATGTGGCTACTAAATTTTCATGGACAGGCGTAAATAATAAAATTGCTATAAAGGGATATAATTCCATTTTTTCCCTAAAAAGTGAGTTTTATGTATATTTTATAAATTAGTAGTATCTAAGTTTAAATATTTATTCCTAGGCGCCTGTAATGGAAGCGAAAATTTAGTTGAAAGACACATAAAGAGGCATTTCCAATATGCTAATGAGCGTTTAGTAAGAGTTCAGACTCTAATATTTTGTCAAACTAGCTAAATATTCCAACATTTTTTTTTTTCAGAAAGCAATTCGCCGTATTTAATTATTTGTTTTACATATATATTTATATATTCAATTAATATACTATAATATTCAATTCCTATAACTATATATAAATATGTGTAATTATTATAATATATTATTTTTATAATGCTATATGCATTTATGTAATAAATATTTGTTAAAATAGAACTAGAATGTTTTGGCAGTTTATTTCATTTCATATAAACACATTCACCCGAGTGTCGCACGAACAGATCTGCTCCCGTATTTCCTTTTGTACGAAAAGGATATTTAGCAAAATAGTAAGGAAACTGACACAAATAAGGCCCTCCATATTGTTATTGCTAAATATGTCCAAAAATAAATAATTAAAAATAATTTCTCCTCTTAGAAATATTTGTTTATTCAATGAAATATATATATATATATAATTAATTTTTATTTATTTTCGTTCCCTTCAACCACCCCTGAGTTGCCAAACTCAAACAATAAATTGAAATCATCATAAAAGTAATATATTTATTTCAAATTTCTGATAATTTATACTTTTCAAGCAAATCCGTTTTGCTTATTATTATGGATTATTCTTAGTTTGCATAAGAAATCGTCAAGAAAGTAGAAAATAATGTCGAATTCCGACTCAATAGAATGCGACCATCGTGAATTGATATTTCTTTCACTCACTTCAGCGTCAGCCACAACGTATCATTATGATTCCTTCTACTAAAACCATACTGAATTCTAGTATGGATATCAGTTCTTAACCAGTTACTGATAACGTTGTGGGTCCATTCTGTGACATCTTTCCGAAGTCGTTTTTTGAGTTTAGTTCTGCATCACCTACGCAAGCTTTTCTGAATTCAAATACTGATTTCAGTCTGGGGTAAAGTTTTTAGTACGATAGTGGATTCGACGTGACTTCAAAAAGAAGCCAAAATGAACCTTAAGTGATTTCACATTCATATAAAGATTTCATTATGAGTTCACTGTGATTTCTTATTGTTTGCTGGGAAGTTTCGATCTGACCGATGCACAGTGTGACATTTTCGCAATCTAGCGGGATTCAATTCAAAAATTGCAAGTCAAATATTACCCTAATTGACTATATGATTATTTAGGTAACTACCATATCCAATTAAGAAAAATTCGAATTAGTTTTTTCCCAGAAATTACCGTTTAGGAATAGTAGCAGGTCAAAGTCAACTTTTCGGGTAATATAAATTTAATGGAATATTTTTTAGTAATCCTACGATTGAATTTGCTCGAAGATTATACATGCATGTTATATTGTTGAAATCTGATTTTCTTATTTTCAAAAGATACATTACATTCAATTAGATAATAAAAAAATATAACTAAAATTTGGTCTAGGTTTAATGATAATAATTAATTAGAAACATTGAGATTTTCTATCAAAAATATGCCTCTAAATTTGATTTTTAAAATTGATTTAGTTACATTATCCCATCCCGAGACTAAACTCATTTTAAAGCTGAAGGTGTCTAGTCTTAGAAACTGGAAAAAATTGGCTGCGCATAGTTGCGCCACACATACAACTAGTTCCAAAATTCAGGATGGGTTCCGTTTTCAGAAGAAGAGATATTTTCGACATATGGGTACAAAATCGAAGTGGTGAATGATTTCCAGTGGTTTTTGCATTCGTGTTATAAGAATTTAGAGGAACACAATATCCAAAAGAAATTGTGGGATGTATAAAAACAACATTAAGGACAATTTGCACGAAAATAGAAGAACGATAGCAGAAAAGTGGTAGGCATCTAGACCGCTTCCTGCGAAACAATGAGAACTGGCTGAAAGAAATGGTAGCTTTTCCTCAAAGTGCGCTTCCATCAACATTAAGGGCAACCAGACCAGGAAGACCTAGAAAATCCTTCGAAAAATGCTGCGATAGGACAAAAACTGAAAAATAAAGAAGCTAGTAGAATGAATACGACCGAGCAAATTTCCAATGTAGCTGAAGTGAAATTACGACAGATGGGAAGAAAGATTCAGCTATGATTCTGAAGGGGCTGTCTTCTGCATCACCCACAAGCGGTATCAACATTAAGAAGGTTACAAGGATTCTCGCAGAGCCGAAAACGTTGTCTGGTGGTGAAGCCCTCTCTTTAATGGTCGATATCGATGTATTTCATGAAAAAGTTGAGTTTGTATGTTTGGAAGGAAAGGGAGGACTTACATAATTTTTAAACAGTAGATTGAAATCATCATAAAAGTAATATATTCCAAATTTAAGATCAATAGCATCTATGCTTTTCGAGCAAATCCGTTTATTGTCGAATCGCGTCATTTTGTATGGGAGGGGGTAGAAGGGGTGAAGCTAATCGTCAAATTTTTTTTGGTCTTACTAATAATTCTAAATATGTTATTAATGCACAATTTGAGCTCGATAAATGTTATACGTACTGAGTAAAATAGTTTAGAGAATTTCATGAAAAAGTGCAGTTTGTATGAAAGGGAAGGAAGAAGAGGGAGGGCTCGAATAATTAGCATACTGTAGATTGAAATCGTCACAAAGGAAATATATTAAAAATTTCAGACTAATAGCTTTTAAACATTTCGAGCAAATTCGTTTATTGTCGAATTCCGAATTGGGTCATTTTGTATGGGAGGGGGTAGAAGGGGTAGAGTAATTTGACCCGTTCACGAGATTCACCTTACTTTTTTGTCAGAAATGGCGTGCACAAAATTTGAACTATCTAGCTCAACGCGTTCTCAAGCTAGGAATTAAATTCGCTAGATTGTCAAAAGGTCACACTGTGCGGTGGAAAAGGATCTGGTCGGTAAAGTGCGACGGGCGAAATGGTAAATGAGGGGCGAACAAAAAGCCTGCGATTCATAGCAACGAGTAAATGAGCTGCAAGGTAGGGTGTTGCCTGGTAGGTAGCGTGTTGGCCTACAACGCAAAGGTCGGGAGTTCAAATCCCCGTCGACGTATAGCAGACAACTATTACGATCTAGTGACTGGATCGTGAATGCAAGGCGATGACGAAATTGCGTTACAGCTTTCCAAATTTGACCATTGGAAAAAGATGGGAGCATTAATTTTGCCTCCACAACTACCTGTATTTTTGCCCATAATTTGGGTGCCTTAGCACGCGTTTTCATCAGGATATCTGACATATAAAAAAGCACCTTGATGGCAAAGCCATTCAGTACATGCGGAGCGGTGCTGCTTTCCGATTTGGCGGGATACAGATTCAACCAATAAACATAAACTGAATAATTTTGGAGATCTTGGACTATTGTCGATTCTTTAATGGAAAC
The DNA here is from genome assembly GCA_963669355.1 of Chorisops tibialis. Taxonomy (NCBI): domain Eukaryota; kingdom Metazoa; phylum Arthropoda; class Insecta; order Diptera; family Stratiomyidae; genus Chorisops; species Chorisops tibialis. The sequence continues at coordinate 130,401,992 of OY770263.1, forward strand.
ATAATAGAATTATGATTGGGCGTAAAGCCCAATCATATGGTACTCTAGATGAAATAGGAAAGAGTTTATTGTACCGGAATATATGTCATCTTAATTTCTTTCAAATAGTGAATAGCGACTTTTGTGTGGGAGGTGGTAGAATCAGAGGAAGGTGGTTTGTAGTTTTTGTATATAAAACTGAGCGTAGTATACAAAATGTTTCCTGTTGAATTTAAAGTTTGTAGCTTTCGTAATTTTTGAACAAATTTGTCTGAATTTATGGCATTTGTATGGGAGGTGGCAGAGAAAGTGGGAGGTTTTAGATGATTTTGAATCTGCTTATCAACATCCTAATCACATTGCCTTGTTACTCATATGTTCGAAGGAGAAATACATTTTTTGAATTTTCATTGCAAAAAATTGTGTGGGAGGTGGTAGAAAGAGTGAAGCGAAGTTCATATTTTTAAGCATTTTTTGCAATTATTAAGGGACAAATTCTGGCAAAGTTTGAAGTTTGTAATTTTCCTAGTTTCAATGAAAATTGATTAAGTGCATTTCCCACAAAATGTGCATTTGTATGAGAGAGGGTTGAAGGAGTATTTAAATCAAAACCAAATTTTTCGACATCAATGATATTTATAATAGTATACTTTTCTCAAAATTTAAAGTTGATAGCTTTGACGGATTTGGAGAAAAATAATTTAGTTAAAATTCCGAAATTTCGTCAAATTTGTATGGAAGGGGGTAGAAAGAGTGAGGTGAAATTGATAGCTTTCACAAAATCGGTTGCAATTATAATAATATTAATTATGACAAAAGTTGGTTCTTTTAGCTTTACTATGTAGTTGTAATGAAAACCGAATAAATGCATTTTTGAAAATTGTGCATTTGCATGGGAGGTGGTAGAAGGAGTCAAAGGATCAGATCGATATTTTTTGACGTCAATGATATTCACATCGTTATACTATGACCTAATTTTCAAGCCAATAGCTGAAATGGTCTCGGAGAAAAATCAATTTCCTTAAATTTCGAAATTTCACGAAATTTGTTTGGGAAGGGGTAGAAGGAGAGGGAATTTGGCCCGTTCACGAACTTAAAGTTACTTTTTTTTGCTAAAAATGATGTATAAGAAATTTCAGCAAGATAGGTTAAAGCTTTCGAGAGTCACTCGGAATCGAGTTTTTTGAGCACAACGACTCTGTGCGATCATTATTTCTTAGCGTTACAAATGGTAAGGCAAACACATTATACTCTCAGATCTCATCTAGAGTATAAAAAGTCTTAATCAACGAAATAAAAGCGGCGCTACAGCGGCGGTACAGCCCAAATAGAGTTTTGAAGTTTCAAATCAATCGGGTGGAAAAATGTTGTGAAACAAGATCTAGAACAGTGAAAATGATCTAATTATTGTCATTATATCTCTCGCTTAGACTCGTAATTCTTGAGATTAATTCTGTTCCCGGCAATTCGTTCGTTCTTTAGCTTGAAAGCACGTTCAGCTACAAGGATTTAAATTTTTGTACGTTATATTTGACCAAAAAATAAAGTCAAATGTTAATGGATAAAATCCCGCATCCTTTTCTATCCTCTCCCATTAGAAATGAAACAACACCAAAACATGACGATTTGATTAGTAAGTATAAGAATCATTGACATGAAATTTATTATATAATGTTTTGCTACTAATTGTCTTCATATTGTCTTCTGAATACAAATTGTGCCTTTACTCCTTCTACCATTTTTCATTTAAAATACACATTTCCACGTCCTTTTTTCCTAATACGTATCCCATTTACCGAGCTGAAATTTAATAAAAAATATTTTTAAAACGAGAAATATTGACAAAATTCTTTCACTGCTTCCAGCATCACTAGCATACAAAACTCCAGAATTTTATAACTAGCTCAACAGATTTTCTTGAAAATTATTTGTTGAGAAATAGTGTATGTTAACGCCGATATTTGTCTATGGATATGTACTATCATACTAAAACAGATATACATTCGCACCGGTTTTTATACTCTAGATGAAATCTCAGAGTATTATAAGTTTGCTTTAAAGTTCGTAACGCCAAGAAATTATGCATGCACAGAGACGCTAAGGATACAGAAATATTTGTTGTCGCTCAAAAATCTCTAAGCCAGATGTCCGTTCGTTCCCTCTCTAGCTTGAGAATGCGTTGAGCTAGATAATTCAAATTTTGTACACGTCATATTTGAGAAAAAGGTAAGGTCAAGTTCGTGAACAGGTCAAATCGCTCCACACCTTCTAATTCCTCCCATTCAAAATTACATAATTTCGCAATTTGATTTGCTCGAAAAGTATAAATGATATTGATCTGAAATTTGGAATGTAATACTTTTATGATGAAAATTAATTATGTCCTCCACCTCCTTCCACCACCTCCCATACAAACTGCACTTTTTCATGGAATGCTCTAGACCTATTTACTCAATGCGTATAAAATTTGTCGAGCTGAAATTGTGCACCAAATATTTATTTCGAATTATTAGTAAAACCAAAAATAATTGGACGCTAAGCTTTAGCCGTTTTACCACCTCCGATACAAAATTACATAGTTTCGTAGTTTAACAACAAACTGATTTGTTCGAAAAGTATAAATGCTATTGATCTGAAATTTTGAATATATCAATTTCATGGTGATTCCAATCTGATCTGTAAAAGTTATTTCAGTCCTCCTCTTCCTTCCACCCCCTACCATACAAACAGCACAATTTCACTAAATCCAATACACTAATTTTCTCAGTGAATCCTAAATTATGTATAAGGCATTTTGATGGCAACTCCAGTATGATGTGAAAAAATTAGTCCAACGTCGTCACTCGCTCCACCACTTCCCCTGCAAAATTTCTTATAATCAAAAAATTCTCTTTCATCTAGATTATAGCATGATTGAGCTTTACGCCCAATCGGTGTCCTGTTATGTTTTGGCCTTAAATTCGGTCACAGTTGAGGCTCAATTTGATGGCGCATTTTCATCGTGGAATATCCACGAATTTTCCTTCAATAATTTCAGCCGTTTTTTACGGATTCGCTCACGTCAACGCTTCAAGATGGTCAAATAGTACTCCTTATTGACCGTCTGTCCCTCCGGAATGAATTCATGATGGATCAAACTTCGAATAAAAAAAAAAAAAAAAATGAGCATCGTCTTGATTTTTGAGTGGCTTTGGCGTGGTTTTTTCGGTTTCGTCTCATTTTCTTCCTCCATTCCGATGATTATTGGCTGGTTTGAATGTCAAACTCGTGGACCTATGTCTCCTCACCGGATATGATGCGCTCCATGATTGTGGGATCAGAAGTCGGACGATCAAGCATGTCCAAAGTGACGTTCAACTGGCGATCTCCTTGTCTATTTAACCGAGCGTTGGAACTCCTGCATCCACAAATTCGGAGAAGGTACTTGCTCTTGACATTGCTAAAGCGTTCGACAGAGTTTGACACAAATATCTCTTAGCCAAGCTGAAGTCCTATGGTTTTAACACAGCTTTTCTTAAATGGATTGAGAGTTTTCTCTCCGAGCGCTTTATAAGAGTCCTGCTAGACGGAGTAGCTTCTGCACCCTTATCCATTGACTGCGGCGTCCCTCAGAGCTCAGTTTTATCTACTACGCTCTTTTTAGTCTTCATAAACGACCTTCTGTCATCTTCTCTCAATCCTATTCACTGTTTCGCAGATGACAGCACTTTGAATCAATCAATCAAATTCCTGTTAAGACCCCCTATAGGGGCATAGGACAGAAACAACTCTCTTCCACAAGGCGCGGTCCTAAGCATCGGCTTTAAGCTGTTGCCAGGACTTGTTTATTCCTCTGGCCTCCTGCTCAACTGCTCGCTTCCATGTGTTACATGGTCGACCAATCCGACGTCTTCCTTGATGGTTATAATCCAGAGCCTGTTTTGCGATGTTTTGCTCTGGTTTCCTCAAAGTATGACCGATCCACTGCCACTTTCGCCGTTGAATCTCAATACCTATTTTAGTCTGGCGAGTTGTACTCCAAAGTTCGTCGTTGGAGATTACTTCTGGCCAGAATATTCCTAAAATGCGCCGGAGGCATTGGTTTACGAAAGTCTGTAGTTTCTTGGTAAGTCGAACGGTCACTTTCCACGTAGTACAACCATATAACAACACGGATTTGACGCATGCGTCAAAAACTCGCAGCTTCGTGCGAAGGGAGATCTCTCTTAACCTCCAGAAAGGGGAAAGGATACCGAAGGCCTGACGGGCTTTATTTAGCCGAGCCTCAACATCCTTTTCGGCTCCGCCATCCATGCTGACAATGCTTCCGAAATAGCAAAAATCTTGCACCTCTTCCACATCCTGTCCATTAAGAACAATCGGTGTGCTTGCGTTCGAACCCATGTGCATGTACTTGGTTTTACGCACAATTATTTTCAGTCCCGCCTCTTTGCATTTAGAATGCAACGAGCGAACATTTGACTCTAAGTCCGAACGGGTATGTGCAAGCAAACACACGTCATCAGCATAATCAAGGTGACTTAAGATGTTAAATAGTCTCCATTGAAGACCTTTACCTTCCCCACCTTCCAGTGCAGCTTTTAAGATGTCATTTATTACCACCAGAAACAGGGCTGGTGATAATATGCAGCCTTGTCTGACACCCGTTCGCACAGGAAAGCTCTCGGACAGCTCTCCTCTATGCAAGACACGACACCTTGCATCTTCGTAGGATTCTTTAATCATAGCTATGACCTTATCTGGAATACCTCTCCTACGCAAAGCATTCCATATGTAATCTCGCTTAACGCTGTCGAAAGCCTTCTCGAAGTCCACAAACATGAGATGTAGTGGCGAACCCATTTCGGCTGACTGCTCTAATATTATCCGTAGGGTATTTGTGTGGTCGGTACAAGATGACCCTTTACGGAATCCAGCCTGATAAACTTCGAGAGTGCTCTCGACGACATCACTAATCCTATTGAGAATTACCTTAGCCATAATTTTTGATACGGCAGTAAGTAGACATATACAACGCCAATTGCCACAATCCCGAAGGTCGCCCTTCTTCGGAATTTTCACAATGACGCCCTCCTTCCATTCAGTCGGATATCTTCCCTCATTCCACACCTTAGTGAAGAGTGGGAGGAGTATATCAGCTGTTATTTCCGGGTCCGCTTTGAGGAGTTCGGTTGGTAGTCCGTCTATACCTGGAGCTTTCCTTCCCGCCATTGACCGAATGGCGGAAACTATCTCTTCCTTATCTGGGGGATCGTCCCTAATAGAGGATTGTTGCGGTTGGATGTTTGGAAGTTGTTCTGTTTCCGGAATATCTTCATCTGACAAGATGTTTAAAATATCAGAGAAGTATTCCTTCCATCGTCGCAACTGGTGTTCACTCATATTAAGGAGAGTTTCGTTGACATCTCTCACCAGGTGGTTGGCGGTGAAATTCCTGTTCGTCAACTGTTTCATGATTTTGAAAAGTGAACCCATATCCCCAAGGTAAGCCGCAGATTCTGCCTTGTTTGCCAGATCTTCAATGGCCTTTCTCTTGTCGCGTCTAACAGCCTTTTTAAGCTGTATATGAGCATCGCGGTAGTTCTGCCTCAAGTCGGGCGTTCGTTGGTTGACATGGGGTTGAGAGATGATTGCCAATTTGGTTTTTTCCGATTACCAACCTTGTCCCATGTGTCTTGTGACATCCAGGGTTTCTCACCGCTTTGCACATATCCCACAGATTCTTCAGCACTAGTTAGAAAAGTGTTTCTGGTTGCCTCCCAATTGGCGTCCAGTGTGCGCATTTCATGTTCACCCAATGTGGATGACTTTTCGCGTAGAATGGTGGTGTATTCGCGTTTTTTGTTGGGATCTCTGAGTTTATCCACATTAAGCTTGCGCTTCATTTGAAGAATGTGTGGTCGTCGGATAGCTGCTGTACACAATCTCAAGCAGGCAACCATCAAGTGGTGATCGCTCCCCACGTCAGCTCCACGTTTCGCTCGCACATCGAGGAGACATCTTCTCCATCGGCGACTTATAACCAAATGGTCGATCTGGTTCTGAGTAACACCATCAGGGGAAACCCAAGATGTTTTATGATGACTCTTGTGTGGAAAAAGGGTCCCTCCGATGACCATTTGCCGAGTACTACAGAGCTCCACAAATAATTCGCCGTTTTCGGGTCTCTTAAGCCAAGGTCGTGAAGCGTCGACCCAAGGGTCACCATGCCTCCCCATGACGTGTTCTAGTCCAGTGTTGTCTGATCCAACCTGGGCGTTCATATCTCCCGAGATGATAATAATATCACCTCTTGGAACACGTTCGAAGGTGGCACTCAGTTGGCTATAAAACTCCTCTTTGTCACCAGATGTTGCGGTATTAGTTGGTGCGTAGCACTGCAGAATTGTGACGTTTCTGACACTAGTCCTGAGCCTGACGACGATAATCCTATCCGAGATTGGTTCCCAGCTAATGAGACTGTTTCTCGCTCTCGGCGTAAGGACGAACGCCACGCCATTTCTGGCTTCACTTTCAGGGCCAATGTACAGAATAGTGTTTCCGCTAAGGGTTCGTTCTTCTCCTGATCCTGTCCACCTGACCTCGCTCAAGCCCAAGATTTGGATGTTATAGTGCTCCATTTCACGGTCGATCACTGATTGGCGGTGCAAGGACCGAGTAACCCCAGCTCTTCCCCCGTCATTCAATGTTCGAACATTCCAGAAGCCAATCATAGTCCGTTTTCGAATGCCAAAAGTCGTTACCGTAGGATCAGTCCGTATCCGAGGCGATGTATCCGTTTCTCGTATCATTTAGGTCTTAAGATCACGGGTGATAAGCCCATGATCCAGTGAGTGTCCATTTGCCATTTTTTAGGGCAAGCAGGACTGGCTGTGGGTGAATTCTACAGCCCCCATCCCAGAGGGGGATAGTTAGCTCAGGTCCGTGGAGTCGCTAACTCCAAAGATAGTTGCAGGAATTGGTAAAACCTCATACTACAACTACCCCCTTGCGGGGGAAACCCAGGCGATATTTGCTTCACACTTTGAATAATACCTTCCAATTTATTTCCCCGGCGGAGGCACGCCCAACATCACTGGGCCACATGCCGCAATGAGTCAATACAGTCATTGAACTCTGACCTCAGTTTAATCCTGGAAAGGAAAAACATAACGTTCCGATGTCGGCCTTCACCTTCTGCAGACTTCACATCACTAGGTGTAAAATTTAACAATCGCCTTGATTGCAACCAACACATCTACGAAGTAGTTTTTGATGCTTCGAAACTTTGACGTATTCTGCAGAAGTTGAAGAAATACTTTTCTGCGTCTGAACTAGCTACCATCTATAAGGCTTATATCCGACCTCGTGTTGAGTACAACTCGCATGCTTGGACTGGGGCCCCAAAATCACATCTGGCTCTTCTTGACGGTATCCAAAAACATGCATTCCGATTAATTGGAGAGGAAGCTATATCGGTCTCGATTGATTCTCTCGAGCACCGTCGTAATTTCAGAGTTCTCTGCATTTACTATAGATACTTCCATGGTAAATGCAACAAGGAACTAAAAGCCCTAATACCACCTATATTCAATGCCCCCGAAATACTCGCCAAGCTGCACGCTCAAACGAATACACTGTGAAGCCCATGCCGTGGAGAACAATGAAGTTTAGGCAGTCCTTCATCCCTCGGATGACAGTGTTGTGGAATTCATTAGTCAGGTAATCTCTTTCCCACCCAATACAACCTTCAGCAGTTTAAGAACAACGTTCACCGCAACTTCAAACTCTCCCCTCCTGTGTTTCCCTGCTGATTTCCCTATTTCCACTTGTTTCCCTTACCGATGTCGAATTCAAATTCCTGTTAAGACCCCCTATAGGGGCATAGGACAGAAACAACTCTCTTCCACAAGGCGCGATCCTGCGCATCGGCTTTAAGCTGTTACCAGGACTTGTTTATTCCTCTGGCCTCCTGCTCAACTGCTCGCTTCCATGTGTTACATGGTCGACCAACCCGACGTCTTCCTTGAGGGTTATAATCCAGAGCCTGATTTGCGATGTTTTGCTCTGGTTTCCTCAAAGTATGACCGATCCACTGCCACTTTCGCCGTTGAATCTCAATACCTATTTTAGTCTGGCGAGTTGTACTCCAAAGTTCGTCGTTGGAGATCACTTCTGGCCAGAATATTCCTAAAATGCGTCGGAGGCATTGGTTTACGAAAGTCTGTAGTTTCTTGGTAAATCGAACGGTCACTTTCCACGTAGTACAACCATATAACAACACAGATTTGACGCATGCGTCAAAAACTCGCAGCTTCGTGCGAAGGGAGATCTCTCTTAACCTCCAGAAAGGGGAAAGGATACCGAAGGCCTGGCGAGCTTTATTTAGCCGAGTCTCAACATCCTTTTCGGCTCCACCGTCCATGCTGACAATGCTTCCGAGATAGCAAAAATCTTGCACCTCTTCCACATCCTGTCCATTAAGAACAATCGGTGTGCTTGCGTTCGAACCCATGTGCATGTACTTGGTTTTACGCACATTTATTTTCAGTCCCGCCTCTTTGCACTTACGAACATTTGACTCTAAGTCCGAACGGGTATGTGCAAGCAAACACACGTCATCAGCATAATCAAGGTGACTTAAGATGTTAAATAGTCTCCATTGAAGACCTTTACCTTCCCCACCTTCCAGTGCAGCTTTCAAGATGTCATTTATTACCACCAGAAACAGGGCTGGTGGTAATATGCAGCCTTGTCTGACACCCGTTAGCACAGGAAAGCTCTCGGACAGCTCTCCTCTATGCAAGACGCGACACCTTGCATCTTCGTAGGATTCTTTAATCATAGCTATGACCTTATTTGGAATACCTCTCCTACGCAAAGCATTCCATATGTAATCTCGCTTAACGCTGTCGAAAGCCTTCTCGAAGTCCACAAACATGAGATGTAGTGGCGAACCCATTTCGGCTGACTGCTCTAATATTATCCTAAGGGTATTTGTGTGGTCGGTACAAGACGACCCTTTACGGAATCCAGCCTGATAAACTTCGAGAGTGCTCTCGACGACATCACTAATCCTATTGAGAATTACCTTAGCCATAATTTTTGATACGGCAGTAAGTAGACATATACCACGCCAATTGCCACAATCCCGAAGGTCGCCCTTCTTCGGAATTTTCACAATGACGCCCTCCTTCCATTCAGTCGGATATCTTCCATCATTCCACACCTTAGTGAAGAGTGGGAGGAGTATATCGGTTGTTATTTCCGGGTCCGCTTTAAGGAGTTCGGTTGGTAGTCCGTCTATACCTGGAGCTTTCCTTCCCATATCCCCAAGGTAAGCCGCAGATTCAGCCTTGTTTGTCAGATCTTCAATGGCGTTTCTCTTGTCTCGTCTAACAGCCTTTTTAAGCTGTATATGAGCATCGCGGTAGTTCTGCCTCAAGTCGGGCGTTCGTTGGTTGACATCGGGTTGAGAGATGATTGCCAATTTGGCTTTTTTCCGATTGCCAACCTTGTCCCATGTGTCTTGCGACATCCAGGGTTTCTCACCGTTTTGCGCATATCCCACAGATTCTTCAGCACTAGTTAGAAAAGTGTTTCTGGTTGCCTCCCAATTGGCGTCCAGTGTGCGCATTTCATGTTCACCCAATGTGGATGACTTTTCGCGTAGAATGGTGGTGTATTCGAGTTTTTTGTTGGGATCTCTGAGTTTATCCACATTAAGCTTGCGCTTCATTTGAAGAATTTGTGGTCGTCGGATAGCTGCTGTACAAACTAACTCAAGCAGGCAACCATCAAGTGGTGATCGCTCCCCACGTCAGCTCCACGTTTCGCTCGCACATCGAGGAGACATCTTCTCCATCGGCGACTTATAGCCAAATGGTCGATCTGGTTCTGAGTAACACCGTCAGGGGAAACCCAAGATGTTTTATGATGACTCTTGTGTGGAAAAAGGGTCCCTCCGATGACCATTTGCCGAGTGCTACAGAACTCCACAAATAATTCGCCGTTTTCGGGTCTCTTATTCCAAGGTCGTGAAGCGTCGACCCAAGGGTCACCATGCCTCCCCATGACGTGTTCTAGTCCAGTGTTGTCTGATCCAACCTGGGCGTTCATATCTCCCGAGATGATAATAATATCACCTCTTGGAACACGTTCGAAGGTGGCACTCAGTTGGCTATAAAACTGATGTCGAATTAACTTTGCATAATCCATTAAAGGGTGACCCACTAAGTTTATTTCGATAAGCATAAAAAGAAAATAAAAAATAAAAAACCTGTTCGTGGTACTTTTTTTTTAAGAAAATTCAGCTTTATTGAAAAGAATCGAGAAAGGACGCGTTTCATGGCTAAAGTATCCACCAAAATCGAACAAACGGACTCGCGAGAGATATCGAGGTCACCTGCTATCTCCCTATCACTGGCATGACGATTTTCGAGAACCATTTCTTTCACTTTTCGAATGTTTTCGTCAGTTTAAGAGGTTGGAGGTCGTCCAGAACGCGGCATGTCTTCAACGGTCTCTTCACCGTCCTTAAAGGCATTGTACCACTCGTGTTTTTGATAGTATTGGATCACCGTAACCTTTCCCAACATTCGCAATGATTCCGTACACGGAATTTGGCTGAAAACACAAAATTTGAGACAAACTCTTTGTTCAGCCCTGTATAAACTCAACGAACGATCAACAATTTCTACGTGAGCTCAACCCTGAACATCGTGGTCTTAACGACACTTTTGAACTTTTGTTTTTTTTCTGAAGCTTTAACGTGCTGCGGCCTCGTTGTGTGTTTTTTCTTGCTCTAACTTAAAAATTTGTAAATGAATAAAAGTGTTTTGTAAATGAATAAAAGTGTAATTTTGAAAATAAACATAGACTTGTTACTATCAAATATTTTTGAGGAACAAAACATTTGGTCCGTCGAAGCCGGATTACCCGAGAGAAACGTCCAACATGAAAAAGGAGCACCGAAAATTGAACACTCGGGTACGTGCCAATTGAATTATGGGGGAAATGGATAATTTGATTTTACGACAAAACCACGCTTACGATCAGCTGCAAAGGGCAATAGCGAATTATCGCAAAGACCCAAAAACACGAAAAACAAAGTCATATATAGAAAAGAGGGTAAAAGCTACCGAGGAGCAATACGAAACCTTCAAAGAAACGCACGCTAAAATTTTGGACATAACAACAGCAGAGTCTCGAAAAATTCCATATTTCAGTGACGACAAATACTCAGAATATGAAGAATTTTATATGCAGTTTGTTTCAGAACTTGAAGAAACTCACTTAATCCATATTGAGTCCGTAAAGATAACAAAGACCAATGGAGAAAACGAGGCCGAAGTTAAGTTGCCAAGGATTACTTTACCAATCTTTGATGGAAACTATGGATCATGGACTTATTTAAAGACTTATTCGTATCATTGATCCATGTGAAAGTATCCTTATCCAATGTCCAAAAGCTACATTACTTGAAATCTAGCCTCTCTGGTGAAGCGGAATTGCTGTTACGATCATTCACAATAACCGAACCGAATTATGATATAGCATGGTCACTTCTTAAGGATCGTTATGATAACCCTCGAATTTTGATCAACCATCAACTAAAGAAATTGGTGAATAACTCAGGTGTTATTGAGTCATCCACGGGTATCAGAAAACTTTTAGACGAAACCACTGAAACGGTCAAAGCCATAGAAAATTTAAACATCAAGAATCTTTGGGAAGCTATGCTTATTCATCTCATAGAGCAAAGGCTACCATCCGAATCAAGACAATTATGGTAACAACAAATCGCAAGCGAAAAGACTTTACCGGCCTTTGACCAATTAAGAGAATTTTTAGAAGTGAGATTCAGAACTCTGGAAGCTGTTGGTTGCGACAGCTCGAAACATCAAAAACCACACACAATTACAAACAAATCCATTAATTCACGAATTACACGATCGTTTCATTCTGAACAGTCACATGTTTGCGCACTTTGTTCAGAAATGCACAGCATACGTCAATGTCCAAAGTTTTTAAGGTTAAATCAAATCAATTGTTTTGACATCCTAAGGAAAACCGGTTTGTGTCTCAATTGCTTAGGAAAAGGGCATATGGTCGTACACTGTCCTAGTAAATTCGCATGCTCTCAATGCAAAAGACGGCATCACATACTATTGTATAAGCTTGAAAATCAACCAGAAAACAACGATGGTATCGTATCCTTTCCGAAAGACCTCGATGCACTTCAATTCCAACTAGTTTCTTCCAATTCTACATCTAACGTTAATTCATTGAATGTCATGATCAAGAAGGAAGTCATTCTTGCTACTGCCGTACTAACCTTAATAGCTCCAAGTGGAAACCATCAAGTCTTCAGAGCTCTGTTGGACCAAGGGTCAGAAGCTACGTTCATCACTGAAAGAGCTGTACAGAGACTTGGTCTCAGAAGGGAGAAAACGGAGATTAAAGTAATAGGAATAGGACAAGCGATTGGAGGTACGAGTCGTAGTTTGGTTCGCGCTAAGGTACGATTAAATAACAACACAACACGGGACATACAAGCATATGTTTTAACTTAGCGAATTTCTTACCATTAAAACAAATAATTACTTCTGGTTGGACACAGTTGATGGCTATTCCACTAGCAGATCCCACATTCCACCTACCGGGCAAAATAGATATCGTGCTTGGTGTAGATGTGTACGCGCATATTATTCAGGAAGGGATCTTACGATTTCCATTTGGCCCTATAGCCCAAAACACCCTTTTAGGATGGATAATTTCTGGCGAGACAACAACTTCAACATCACAAGACGTGCACGCTTTCTCAACGAAAATTGAAAAAATGGAGAATGAGAACATTAGCAAACAACTCCAACGTTTTTGGATGCTCGAAGAAATTCAATCTCGGCGAGCACTTACAAAGGAAGAAGAAGTCTGCGAACAGTTCTTCATAGAAAATACTACGCGAGCGCAAGATGGACGATATATGACACGACTGCCATTCAAGGATATTAAATCTAGACAATCGTTGGGAACATCGAGAACAGCCGCAGTGTCAAGTCTGTTACACTTAGAAAGGCGATTTGAACTGAACCCAACACTAAAGAGAGATTATATGAAATGTATTAATGAATATCTGCAACTTGGACACATGCGTGGTGCTGCGAACACCGAAGAAGAAAGGATAGTTTTGAATGCTGATAGATTTATTTGCTCCAGTTATTATCTTCCGCATCACGCGGTCTTTAAAGAAAGTAGCACTACCAAATTACGTGTAGTTTTTGATGTCTCCAGGAAATCTAGTTCGGGAATATCATTAAATGATACGCTAATGACCGGACCTGCCATTCAAAATGATATGATCACGGTACTCATGCATTGGAGAACACACCAATACGCATTTATTGCAGAAATAGAAAAAATGTATAGACAAGTAAACATACACCCAGAAGATAGCAACTTTCAAAGAATAGTATGGAGAAACGATCCCAAGGACGAAATTAGAGATTATTGTTTAACAACAGTCACTTTTGGAACAACTTGTGCACCATTTCTCGCTATTAGAACCCTTAAAAAATTAGCAGAAGATGAGCAACTCAATTATCCTATTGCATCCAAATCAGCTATAGAGGAATTTTATGTGGACGACTTATTAGGTGGAGGCAATAGTATTTTAGAAGCCACATTAAAGCAAAAAAACATTGTGGCCTTATTAGAATCAGGCGGTTTTAAATTGAGAAAATGGATAGCAAACGACACTCGAATATTAGAAAATGTACCGACCATAGATAGAGAAAATCAATCAATACTAAATTTGAATCTCGATGAAGGTTTCAACTCGTTAGGCCTCATGTGGCATCCACTTTCGGACGAATTCAGTTGTAGAATCAAATGGAACAATGAATTCGATTACACTAAAAGAAAACTTTTATCAGAGATAGCACGTTTGTTTGATCCCATGGGTTGGATCTCTCCAGTAATAATACTACCAAAGATCATGATGCAATCTATTTGGATGCTTGGCTTAGATTGGGATGAATCTCTTCCTGAAGATATTTATAAACAGTGGATGGCATTCAAAGGTAACCTTGTCAATTTGGAACAGATAAGAATCCCCCGGTGGATTCATACAGCCATCAATTTTGATGATGTAGAGCTACATGGGTTCAGTGACGCCTCGCAGAGAGCATATGCAGCGGTTGTTTATTTAGTTATTCGAAACAAAAATGAGATCATCAGTAGGTTAATTTCCGCCAAAACAAAAATTGCTCCAGTGAAACCTGTCTCCATACCGCGTTTGGAACTATGCGTCTCAGTATTATTAGCAAAATTGATAAGATTTGTGAAGGAGTCACTCAATATGAAGGAGGTGCCTACGTATCTGTGGACTGACTCAACGATAGTGATTTCTTGGTTACGTGGACACCCAAGTCGTTGGAGCATATTCGTGGCCAACCGAACGACGGAAATATATAACGCTACTGGCAATACACCCTGGAATCATACTCCTTCTCATCAGAACCCAGCAGACTTGGCCTCGAGAGGATTGAACCCAGACCAAATAATAGGCAACGCTTTATGGTGGACCGGACCATCCTGGTTGCAGGAAAGTAAGGATAACTGGCCACAAGCAACTCAAACTCCATCTACCGAAATGGAAAAAAGAAAAAGGGTACACAGCTCTTTTCACCAGCAGCAATACTTTCAATGACTCACTTCAAGAAAGGTATTCGTCACTTAATCGTCTCATAAGAGTAACTGCGTATTGCTATAGGTTTTGCTCAATAACCAGGGGAAGAGCATTATCAACCAAACACTTGAACACATCAGAACTAGAAGTCGCGTTAACATTTTGGATCAAATATACACAACAATCGACCTTTGAGTTAGAAATCAATCAGTTGACGAAAAACAACCCCATTCATAAAGGAAGCAAACTTTTAAATTTGAACCCATTTCTAGACGAAAAGGGGGTACTTCGCGTAGGAGGACGTCTTCAGCAAGCTAAAATAGAATATGGAAAAAGACATCCAATTATTCTCCCAAAACGGAGTCATATTACGACACTAATCTTAAAACAACACCACTACATGACTTTGCATGGAGGTCCTCAATTAATGCTAGGTACATTGCAAAAAAGGTATTGGATGATGGATGCAAGAAATACCATTCGCACTTTGTTCATAAATGTGTTATCTGTTATAAACACAAAGGTCAGACATGTTCCCAACTTATGGGGAATTTGCCCAGTCCGCGAATCAATATCTCAAGACCCTTTACTCATAAGGGTATCGATTATTGCGGTCCTATACACATTAGGTCAGCCAAAGGTAGAAGTGCTAAAACCTATAAAGGATACATCGCCATCTTTGTTTGCCTGACTGTAAAGGCTATCCATATCGAGCTAGTTAGCGACCTCACAACACCAACATTTCTGGCAGCACTTCGAAGGTTCGTCAGTCGTCGAGGACTATGTAAGCATATCTATAGTGATTGCGGAACAGACATTGTTGGAGCAAACACTGAACTGGGAAAGATTTTTGAAAGATGTAAAGATGCAGCTGAAAGCCTCGCTAACCAAGACATAACTTGGCATTTCAACCCTCCCGCATCACCACATTTCGGAGGCTTATGGGAAGCAGGAGTTAAATCGACAAAGTACCACTTACGGCGAATCTTGGGCAATGCAGTCCTTACGTATGAAGAGCTTAACACCACTTTGATTCTAATAGAAGCATGTCTCAACTCAAGACCATTGTGCCCACTCACTGCCAACCCTACTGATTTAGAAGCACTCACACCGGGTCATTTTTTGACTGGAGATGCACTGCTAGCAGTAAATGAAGACAACCTTCAAGACATAAATATAAATAGACTTGACCGATGGCAATTGACTCAACAGTTAGCACAAACATTTTGGAAAAGATAGAGCACTGATTATTTGTCACGGTTGCAACAACATCCAAAATGGCTATCACAGAAAGTGAATGTGAAAAAAAACGATTTAGTTTTGGTTAAGGATGAAAAAATTCCACCCTATAAATGGCCACTAGGAAGAATCATTGAAATACACCCCGGAACGGATGGTTTAGTCTGAGTTGTAACCGTATTATCCAGAGATGCAACTATGAAAAGACCAGTTACAAAAATTGCAGTTTTACCAATAAGCCCAGACGATATCACAAAATAGCACGTTAGCTTGTCTAACATTCCAAAGTCAATCTACCCAACCCCAATCCACGTCATTTCATACCCAATTTCCTTTCATCTCTAATAGCGAGTGAGATCCGCTAAAAAACATCTCTTGTTCCCGAATAGTAAAGAAGCCTTGATACGGAGGAAATGCCATCAATTGCTACTTTATTAAACCGAAGATCTTCGTATTCGCTTTCATCAATTTGAACCAGAGGATTCAACGCCCGGGAGAATGTTCAGCCCTGTATAAACTCAACGAACTATCAACAATTTCTGCGTGAGCTCAACCCTGAACATCGTGGTCTTAACGACACTTTTGACGTTTTGTTT
This sequence comes from Chorisops tibialis, assembly GCA_963669355.1. Taxonomy (NCBI): domain Eukaryota; kingdom Metazoa; phylum Arthropoda; class Insecta; order Diptera; family Stratiomyidae; genus Chorisops; species Chorisops tibialis. The sequence goes on from OY770263.1 coordinate 130,418,474, forward strand.
TTTTTCTGAAGCTTTAACGTGCTGCGGCCTCGTTGTGTGTTTTTTCTTGCTCTAACCTAAAAATTTGTAAATGAATAAAAGTGTTTTGTAAATGAATAAAAGTGTAATTTGGAAAATAAACATAGACTTGTTACTATCAAATATTTTTGAGGAACAAAACACTCTTTGTTCCATATTTTTCTCCATTTTAAAAAACGGCGTGGACTACTGTTCTACCGGTTCAATCAGCTGCTGCAAATAAACTGATTAACAGACCGCGCTTATTTTTGGGATAATAATTAAAGACAGTCCTACCTGCTTATCAAAAAAAAAAAAATTTTGAAATATCATTTTCCAGAGAAATTTTAATTACAAGTTCTCAATGCTTTATTGTCACAATGTACATCAAACGGATGTAGGCACGTGAAAAATTTGAACCTTGTATCTTTTATCAAATCCCAGCACACTGCCTGGTTGGGTATACCTCGGTCAGCTCAATCTACGAAAATGAAAAATTCGTAAAGAGAGTCCCAATATTATATTTTTCTCATATCTTGCTAGTATTTTTTTTTTACAGAATGAACTGTGCTATAGGCAATTTCGGCCTTTATGTGCAATGTACAAACACGATCATGGAGGCACAAGTGGAGAAGCTGGTGTATTTTTTCAGTTGTACTGGCTGCTACTGACAAATATTTGGAAATGTTATGGGGGATTGAATGATAGAAATCGAAAGGAAACCATCTACTGAGTATCTAGGCCTTCTTTAAGTGGAACTGTTTCACTTTTACACCGTTTGCCCGTTTTATTTCGAATAATTTTTCATCGCCAGTAGCAACTGAAAAACTCGTGCTTACAAAATCCCACTGTCTGGAGTGGGAATCGAGCCCACGACTTATTGACTGTGAAGCAAGCACGCTGCCCACTACGCTACGGAAGCCTCAATAGTAAAGCTTAAAACAGATCCCGAGTTTCAATTAAATGCCTTGAGATATAGTCGAGATATTAATATTTAAGTCTTTTTCTTTGCACTCCCCAATTCTCATGGCAGACGTCTGGTTGGCCATGTAGCACATGGAAGTGAGCAGTTGAGCAGGAGGACATAGAAATGAACAACTCCTGGCAACAGCTAAAGACCGACGCTCAGGATCGCGCCTTGTGGAAGAGAGTTATTTCTGCCCTTATAGGGGGTTTTCACAGGATTGATTGATTTGCACCCCTCCCCTCCCCTGATCATCTTCCATAAAAATATTTGCCTCCTAATTGATTATGGTTGACCTATGAATCGCCTTATTGTGTTATATTATATACTGCATCGTTACTAACCGACTAAGCCGTGGGATCTAGATAGCTCAGTGGTCACCACGGCCGCTTTGCAACTCAAAATCTCCGGGTTATAATCCCACTACCCTTAGCGTCTAAGGCAGGGTCTGCTTACTCAAGCTTTACTGATGAATCCGTCGTAAGCAGGCCTGGGACGAAACGCAACACTCGCTACATAGCCAAATATAAAAAACATAAAAAAAATAAAATTGGGGCCGACAATTGGTTTTTAGCCCCCATCCCCCTCCTTTTCTGTACCCTACTGGATAAAAAAATTAATTTACTTTAACTTTTTTCCCATACATCAATGTACCCGAAAATCGATTTCCAGCTTTCTATCTGTATTCTTGGCGGGAAGGAAAGCTCCAGGTATAGACGGACTACCAACCGAACTCCTCAAAGCGGACCCGGATATAACAGCCGATATCTCCTCCCACACACTAAGGTGTGGAATGAAGGAAGATATCCGACTGAATCGAAGGAGAGCATCATTGTGAAAATTCCGAAGAAGGGCGACCTTCGGGATTGTGGGAATTGGCGTGGTATATGTCTACTTACTGCCGTATCAAAAATTATGGCTAGGGTAATTTTCAATAGGATTAGTGATGTCGTCGAGAGCACTCTCGAAGCTTATCAGGCTGGATTCCGTAAAGGGTCGTCTTGTACCGACACGCAAATACCCTACGGATAATATTAGAGCAGTCAGCCGAAATGGGCTCGCCACTACATCTCATGTTTGTGGACTTCGAGAAGGCTTTCGACAGCATTAAGCGAGATTACATATGGAATGCTTTGCGTAGGAGAGGTATTCCAGATAAGGTCATAGCTATGATTAAAGAATCCTACGAAGATGCAAGATGTCGCGTCTTGCATAGAGGAGAGCTGTCCGAGAGCTTCCCTGTGCGAACGGGTGTCAGACAAGGCTGCATATTATCACCAGCCCTGGTGGTAATTAATGACATCTTGAAAGCTGCACTGGAAGGTGGGGAAGATAATGGTCTTCAATGGAGACTATTTAACATCTTAAGTCACCTTGATTATGCTGATGACATGTGTTTGCTTGCACATAACCGTTCGGACTTAGAGTCAAATGTTCGCTCGTTGCATTCTAAATGCAAAGAGGCGGGACTGAAAATAAATGTGCGTAAAACCAAGTACATGCACATGGATTCGAACGCAAGCACACCGATTGCTCTTAACGGACAGGATGTGGAAGAGGTGCAAGATTTTTGCTATCTTGGAAGCATTGTCAGCATGGACGGCGGACCCGAAAAGGATGTTGAGGCTCGGCTAAATAAGCTCGTCAGGCCTTTGGTATCCTTTCCCCTTTCTGGAGGTTAAGAGAGATCTCCCTTCGCACGAAGCTGCGAGTTTTTGACGCATGCGTCAAATCCGTGTTGTTGTATGGTTGTACTACGTGGAAAGTGACCGTTCGACTCACCAAGAAACTGAGACTTTCGTAAACCAATGCCTCCGACGCATTTTAGGAATATGCTGGCCAAAAGTGATCTCTAACGACGAACTTTGGAGTACAACTGGCCAGACTAAAATAGGTATTGAGATTCAACGTACCAGTGGATCGGTCATACTTTGAGGAAACCAGAGCGAAACATCGCAAAACAGGCTCTGGATTATAACCTTCAAGGAAGACGTCGGGTTGGTCGACCATGTAATGGAAGCGAGCAATTGAGCAGGAGGCCAGAGGAATAAGCAAGTCCTTGCAACAGCTTAAAGCCGTTGCTCAGGATCGCGCCTTGTGGAAGAGAGTTGTTTCTGTCCAATGCCCCTACAGGGGGTCTTAACAGGAATTTGATTGATTGATCGATTGATTGATCTGTATTCGTAAGCAATTAAAGCTCTCCACCTATTCTACAATACACCCAAAAATAAATTCTCTATCTATAAGGGTTTCGGAAATATTGGTGTTTGAATGTCGTTGGAGCATACACGTACAGGGACTGCGTACGAACAGAGGTTTCTCATGAAACACGAAAAAAAGATATTTCAGGGTATTTAATTATGTTTTCTGTGCCGATCACAATACTTTATTATTAGAATAATAAAGTAAATTAGGCGTTCATTTTTTCGGCAAATCCGTACGGTTTGTAAATGATGACCCTTACGCAAGACACATGTTTGCACCGAAATCGATGACATGGATATTAATTCATCTAAAACCTTGGATCGGTAGATGCCGCCCCTAGTCCAATATTTAAATAGCTAAAAGCTAAATAATAATTTTCCTAAATAATTTTAAACTCTCCACCAAAACAATTAACTTGCATTTATACGTTAGAACGTAAAAGTGTCTCGAATTAGAATTTTAAATACAAGGTTACTTCAAACCTTTTCATGTTGATTGTTGTTGTTATTTCTTTTCTATTTCACTTTTCTTCACTTTCCATCCTTGCCAGGATATATGTACACGAGAAGCCATATATTGCAATTAATGTCCAAGGTTTTATCTTTGTCAAGGCACAAGCACAAGATTAAGTATGTGCCATTTTAACGCCATAGCTCTCTATCAGCTATTACAAGAACTTTCCTCCTGCTTTGGATTTGCCTTTTTTCTGTAGTTCATCCCTTTTGAAAGGAAAATTAATGAATCGACTGTCGACTATCAGATTGTTTCCAAACACGAGAATAGAATGCGCGAGGCCTTGTCATAACGATTCTCGATACATTACTTGTGCAAGTAAAAATATATAAATGATATGTGTTATTTTTCTTGACCGTTGAAATCAAGGATCTAGGAATAGGACAGAGAATCGAAGGTCGTATCGAATGATTATGAAGCCTACTCGTGAAAACATGATCGCAAGAAAAATGTTCAACCCACTGCACACTCCAGGGGCACTCACAACAATCATTGCTAATTAACGAAATTACATTCTACATTCTCATAGACTTATATAGAAGTCCTGTTTCATATGGCAGAATGATGGTTTTATCGCTTGCTGGCTCAAGATTGCCCGTCAGGTTGTCCTCATTCGCATTACATGAAAGGTACAAGAAAGAGATTTCTAAGAGTATTTCCTGTACAATTGAAGCAACGATGTTTACACACACAATTACTTGAGAATCCGATCATTTAATATCCTGAAAATTACATGGGTTGGCATTGAAGGAATAACTGAAAGCTTGACGAGCTTGACAATGATGATATCGTGAAGGCAGTAGAAGGCAATTAGAAAGACAACTATTTAACTGGGTTGAGGTTCGACTTTGGCAGGTAAATTCATCATATTAGAAGGTAACTAGGTTACTTATATCCCTGAGGTTTTCCATTGAATATATTTCTTTAACATAAATTGCTCGTTTCTATAGTGAAGTAAAGCTTTAGTTAAGAAGGCAATTCAACGCTTCAAAAACACTGTACTGTTGCACTCGAAACTAAATAGTTTGTGGTAGCTAGCTAGAGTTGGAAGCAAACAAAAACCAGATTCTTTTCGGAATGAAAGCAACTCTGTTTATCCTGGAGAAAGAGGATTGGCGAAGGACAACGATGAATAAAAAAATACAAACAAACGAGAGCTATTTCGAGAGATGTTAATAATTCATCCACCTAATAGCCGTTCATTTCTGCTGGCATTTGCTACTTATACGAGCTGTGGAAGATATCGTAGACGAGTCCTTTCTGGTAGATTTTGTGCAAAAGCATTTTGCTATTTTGCAACTATCCACCTATTCGATGAGTGAGTCAACCATTTTTCTTGACATTATACGTACACATTATAAGGATTTGGTGTCTTCTAATTCGCACCTTTCACGAATCGATGAAAACACAAAAGGGAAGTAGACCGAAATCATATTTATTTTCGTTACCTTGACGCATAAGTGCTCTATTATACCTAGGTAGTGGATATAATAATGTTCTATTACCATTTGGACCGGTTTTAAGCATTTATAGCATTGCGTTCATATCGCTAATAGAAATCAGGACAATAGCCAGCAACTTGGAAATGGTCTAGAACTCATGTGTAGCATTTCCGTATCATTAAAGAAAATTGCCACAATTTAATTTGCTTGGCGCCAGATAAAATCAAGTTGCGATGATTCCAGATTAAGATGGCAAAACTTATACTTGTATGCGGCAGTAGAATGTAGTCATGAAGAAGAGAGTTTTACAGAAGTTTTAGGGGATTTGCTGTAGATTGCCCGTTAGATATTATAATATAGATCTTTCTTTGTTTGGGTTTCAAGAAGCGCATTAGGCTTTCATGGTGTTCTCCTTAGAGAAGATTTATGTTTGTTGTTACTATAAACGAGGATATAACGATTGTGTTTATTTTGCGATTAGGATGGAGTTTCCGAAGTAGAATCTGAGCGATTTGTAAGAAGTTTTGTTTAAATATTTACAACTATCCAAATGTTCGACTCCAACGGAGTCTCAAGTCTTTTCCGATGCCATATCTCTATCACTAATCTATTGCAATTTTGTTGTCATTGTTTAAAAATTCACAGTATTATATGTGAGTAATTGCATTCTATGGAAATGCGTACATTTCCCAAATAATGAAACATCAATTTCGTTCGATTTACTCGTATCATCCAAAAAAGTTTTCAATGAAAAAGTAAAGCGCTTAATTGAAACCTCAAATCAATATTGGGTTTATTAAGGAGCTACATTTCAATTTCACTTCATTTATTTCAATATACAGTAAAATCGATTCCGTTACGCCCTCCACTGAAAAAACATGAAATAAGGCACGCGAAAAAAAGAGAAAATCAAATTTTCTTAAAAAACGAAGAAAAAAAACATAAAATTATTACTACTCTAGATGAGATGGAAATGACTCTAATATACCGGAAAATATGTCATCTCAAATTCTTTCGAATAGTGAATAGAGACTTTTGCATGGGAGGTGGTAGAAGTAGAGGGGGAGGTTTGTATTTTTCATATATGACACCAAACATGGCATGCAACATGTCTTTTGCTGAATTTAAAGTTTTTAGTTTTCATTATTTTTAAAGAAATTGGATAAAGTTTTCCTGAAATTGGGGCATTTGTATGGGAGGTGGCAGAGGAAGTGGAACGTTTAATCCTTATTTCAAAGTCGATAGCTCTCATATATTCGAAGGAGAAATGCTTTTCTTGAATTTATAATACAGATATTTATGTGGGAGGGGGTAGAAGGAGTGAAGCGGAGCTGATAACTTTTCCAACTTTTATTGCAATTATTAAAAGACAAATTCTGGCAAAATTTTAAATTTGTAATTTTTCTAGTTTGAATGGAAACCGATAAAACGCATTTAACAAAAATGAAGCATTTGTATGGGAGGGGGTAGAAGGAGTGTACGGATCAAAACAATTTTTTTTTTGCATTCTTAACATTTCTATTTGTAAACTTTATACAAAATATCAAATTGATAGTGTTACGGCCGTTTCCAAATTAAACTTCGTTAAGTCTAAAACATTAAACGCACTTTATAAAATTCCAAAAAGAAACATTGTAAACGCACCCAAGAATATTCCTTTTTCTTCTTTTCTCGATGTAACCTCAATTTGTTAAGGTGCGTAAATTTGTGAATTTAAATAGGTTAAAAACTAATAATATTTTAGTTTAGACGAAAACAGCAAAATAAATTTGAAGTTCGCTTTTTCTCAATATTTGAGCAAACTGTCATTTTTTAATTATCGTTTTAACAAAATCTTCAAATTTATTTGCGGCTCTTCGGAAAGTTCTGGAATTTATTTCGAGTGCTCAACAAAGAACCGACAATCATGCCACGGGAATTCGGAAAGTCGAAAATAACTGAACGAACGCCGCCGGAGAAACAACCTAGTGCGCGGGAGCAAAGCTGTGGGATATGCACAGCATCCGATACGAGCCAAATGGTCCAGTGCGACGAGTGCGACGTTTGGTATCATTTTACCTGTGCGGGTGTCTCCGACTCTATCACGGAGAAAGAATTTCTCTGTGTAAAGTGTGGCATTCCAAATGCGTCTTTACCGCAAGCAAATTCTACGCAAGATCTGGCTCAACCGGTAATTAGCGATAACCGATCCGTTACGTCATCAAAAGTGTCAAAAGCATCTCTGAGAAGACGTCATCGACTTGAACTTCTTAGGTTAGAAGAAGAACGGAACCTCGAGAAGAACTACCTGGAGAATAAATTCAAGGTCTTAAGTGACATGCAGGATTTGGAGAGTGACAGTGACGACGCAGAAGTTAGGGAAAGTGAAATTCCTCACAAAGTGGAATCAGTGACTAAATGGGTTTCCGCGCTTAAAGCATTTGACGAAAAAAATGCTGTGATCGACTCACAAATGAAAGCGCCTACATCGAGTGTAGTGTCTAAACCCGTACACCACACAGATCCTAGCCTAAGTCGGCACCAAACCTCCTCGACAACAGTTCTACGATGCTCCTCTCAAGACGCCGCTCTTTACAAAATCGCAGCCATACCGCTAATACCAGCGGCTAATGGACTGCAACATCTGTCGGTGCCACCCATTACATCGAATTTAGAGCAGCCTGCAATGAACGCTCGATCACAAGCGTATGATCGAGGTGCTCCAAATTCAAACTTAGCGGAATGCACTCCAGTCGCATCATTCTCATACGCGTCACATCGAACGAGCTCAGCTATACCCCCCATCGCGGGTGCTACGGATGCGACTCAATATTGCGCACCGATGACTAGTTTAGCTAGCTACATTCCTGCAGCCACATCCTTATGTGTGCCTATTCAAACGGGTTTAAATTCCTTTCACTCTTCGGTTCAACCTGGTGTACCATACTCAAATTTCGATAACTTCGTTTCAGCTGTTAGTTCTTCGCGTGCACCACTGCTGAACTCAAGCTATGTCTATCAATCCCCAGCAACCATAAACGTCACGAATGGAAGGAATGATCATCAACATCCGTCACCATCTCCATCTCAGCTTGCCGCGAGGCACGTCACGGCAAAGGAGCTGCCAGCTTTCAATGGAAATCCTGAGGAGTGGCCGATATTTATCAGCTCTTTCGAAGAATCAACGCGTGTTTGCGGCTTCTCAGATGCGGAGAATTTACTTCGACTGCAAAGGTGCTTGAAGGGCAAAGCGCTCGCAGCAGTCCGATATCGTCTACTACTTCCAAACAACGTTCCGGCGATCATCAACACACTTCGCATGCTCTACGGTAGGCCAGAACTCATCATCAACGCACTCTTAGGAGTGATTAGAAACCAGCCTCCGCTAAAATCAGACAGGTTAGAAACTTTAATTTCATTCTCATTAAATGTCCAAAACTTATGCGCGACGATGGAAGCCTCAGGTCTATTGTCGCATATGGTTAATCCATCATTACTGCAAGAATTAGTTGAGAAGGTTCCGGCTCAATCAAAACTAAACTGGGCTATGCATAAAAAGAGTTGCCCAACAGTCTCTATCGCGCATTTCGCTAGCTGGCTATTCGAAATAGCGCAAACGGCGAGTGAAGTAACATTACCATCAGTAGACTTTAATACTGAAGAGAAATCAGAGGAACGTTTCACTCGGGGAGGAAACTATCTACATGCGCACGACGAAGCTAATTCAAAACACTATCGAGATCGTTCAAGAAAAAATTACGAAATGGAGAATTACTCAAGTAGCAACAAGTGATGTATCGTATGCAACAAAGGAGTCCACGAGTTATATGATTGCCCCTTATTCAAAAGCCTGAACGTTTCGGAGAGGTGGGACGCTGTCAAACAACACAAGTACTGCCGAAAATGCCTCAAACCACATAACCAGTTTAACTGCAAGTCCAATATTATCTGTGGGAAAAACGGGTGTTCATTTAAACACCACAAGCTCCTTCATAGCGACAAAGCTCAGGTAAATGAGGCGACATCCTCGACCCTTAATGTTCACCATCAAAAAGTCATCAGCAATCGATCCTGTTTCGTGTTATTCCCGTCAAATTGTATGGGAAAAATGCAACCATCGACACATTTGCATTCCTTGATGACGGTTCATCACTCACCCTTATCGAAAACAAGTTAGCCAAAGAGTTGAATCTAGAAGGCAGCAAAGAAAGTCTTTGCCTCAAGTGGACAGCGGACAACATAAGGGTAGAACCCAACTCTAAGAGGGTGACCTTATCAATATCTGGAACTACAGAAGAAGCCTGTAAATATAAGCTGAACGATGTTCGAACAGTCGATAAGCTTAATCTGCCGACCCAGACAATATCGCCGGCAATATACAGCCAGTACCCGCATCTTAAAGGATTACCTCACGAAGCTTTCAACAAAGCGACTCCAAGGCTACTGATTGGACTCAACAACTGGCACCTAGGGCTGCCTTTAAAAGTAAGAGAAGGAGAGTTCTTACAACCTGTAGCCACAAAAACTCGGCTCGGCTGGGCCATTCACGGTCCTTGTGCCGGCGTACAGCCGTACAGCCATGGCGTACAGCCGTTTGATTTGTCTCGAAAAACAAATGGGAAAAAATCCAAATATTTATAAAACCATTAAACAAACGATTAAAGAGCATATTCAGAAAGGATACGTTCGAAAGCTCAGCGATGAAGAACTCGAAGTTCAACATCAGCGCATCTGGTACCTGCCAATATTCGTTGTTACCAACCCTAACAAAGCAGGGAAGCACAGAATTGTCTTGGACGCAGCAGCCAAGGCGGACGGAGTTTCCCTGAACTCCTGCCTCCTCAAAGGCCCTGATGAATTGACTTCATTGCCCCATGCCCTATACCGATTCCGGGAAAATAAATATGCGATTTCCGGCGATATACGTGAAATGTTTCACCAGGTTTTGATTCAACAGTCAGATCAACATGCGCAGCGATTCCTATGGCGTGATGAACCTCAACAACAAAGACCCGATGTCTTCGTTATGCAGGTGATGACCTTTGGTGCTTCATGTTCACCGAGTTCTGCTCAATATGTAAAAAATTTAAACGCTAAACGCTACTCCGAAATACTACCAAGAGCTGTGAAGTCCATAAGGGAAAATCATTACGTGGACGACATGCTGGATGGTGCGGACACAATTGCAGAACTCATTAATCTCGCGACCGTCGTCAGGTGCATACACTTCGAGGGCGGATTTGAAATCCGTAACTGGGTATCCAATTCACAAGAAGTCTTAAATGCTCTCGGCGAGAAAACCCTTCAGGAATCGAAAAATCTAAGCATGCAGCCAGAATCCAGTTCTACGAAGATCCTTGGAATGACATGGAGCACAAGATCGGATTGCCTCACGTATCAATTACCACTGAGTAGGATGTACTCAACGGAAAACGTAAACCAACTAAACGCGAAGTACTTCGAACCTTGATGTCTGTTTTCGACCCATTAGGCCTCCTGGCTTCCTACCTGATATACATGAAAATCTTACTGCAGGAAATCTGGGGCACTAACTTAGACTGGGACGACTACATACATGACTCTCTGCACGCCAAATGGCTCAAATGGATAAGAATACTGCCTGAAATTGGAAACCTGTACATACCAAGATGTTATCGCAACAACAACTTCTCGAAGATCCGATCAATGCAACTACATATCTTCGTTGACGCAAGTGAATTAGCATTTGCCGCCGTAGCATATTTTAGAATAGAGACCGAGGAAGGCATCACTTGCTCACTAATAGGTGCGAAAACCAAAGTCGCTCCACTGAAACCGATGTCCATCCCCCGGCTCGAACTTCAAGCTGCAATAATTGGGGTCAGGCTAGCAGCAAATGTAAATTCACGACCACCGACATATATTCCGATAGAAGGCGCTAACGAAGAAGCATTGACACCAAATCATTTTCTACTGAGAAGCTCAAACGGGCTTAAGCCTCCTGGTACATTTAGTGAAGATACTCTACTCCTCCGCAACAACTGGAAGAAGTTACAGCATCTTGCAAACTCCTTTTGGAATCGGTGGGTCTGCGAGTACCTGCCAGATCTAACGAGGCGTACAAAGTGGTTCAAACGCACAAAACCGATCAAAGAAGGTGACGTGGCAATCATCGTTGATAATAACCAACCACGTAACGTTTGGAAAAAGGGAATAGTAGTTGAGGTCATACCCGAAAAGGATGGCCAAGTCCGCAAGGCAACAATTCAGACCAGCAGTGGAATCTTGACGAGGCCCGCTGTAAAACTAGCACCACTGGACATCCAAAAACCCAAAGAATAAGTAAACCGTGCCAGCATCGGTGTACTGGGGGGGAGGATGTTACGGCCGTTTCCAAATTAAACTTCGTTAAGTCTAAAACATTAAACGCACTTTATAAAATTCCAAAAAGAAACATTGTAAACGCACCCAAGAATATTCCTTTTTCTTCTTTTCTCGATGTAACCTTAATTTGTTAAGGTGCGTAAATTTGTGAATTTAAATAGGTTAAAAACTAATAATATTTTAATTTAGACGAAAACAGCAAAATAAATTTGAAGTTCGCTTTTTCTCAATATTTGAGCAAACTGTCATTTTTTAATTATCGTTTTAACAGATAGCTTTAACAGTTTCGAAGAAAAATAGTTTAATTTAAATTTAAAAATTTCGTGAAATGTTTATGGAAGGGGTTAGAAGGAGTGAGGTGAAGTTGATAATTATTTTTAAAATAAATTGCAATTACAGTAGAATTAATTCTGACAAAATTTTGTCTTTTCAGCTTTACTAGTTTCAATGAAAATCGGAAATATGTATGTGTCAAAATTGTCCATTTGTATGGGAGGGGGTAGAAAGAGTAAGGGATCGGGGTAATACTTCGTGATATTAATGACATCTCTATCATAATACTTTGACCTAAATTTCAAGTCGATAGCTTAAATAATTTGAAAGAAAAATAAATTTCTTAATATTTCGAAATTTCATGGGGAGGGGGTAGAAGGAGTGGAGGGATGTAGCCCCTTCACGAACTTAAAGTTACTTTTTTGCTAAAAATGACACACAGAAATTCTTAGCACTATTGCTCAAAGCTTTCGAGAGTTGTAGATAGACGCACAGACGGACAAACAGACAGACGGACAGACAGATAGACGGTCAGTCGGAATCGAGGTTTTAGAGCGACAACAAATATTTCTGTACCCTTGGCGGCTCTGTGCGAGCGTTATTTCTTAGCGTTACAAACGGTAAGGCAAACGCAATATACTCTCAGATTTCATCTAGAGTATAAAAAGAAATGATTAGGGAAAATTTTAAATGCTTTTCATGGAAATAATCCGCATAATTTGATTTACGCCAAAACTTACAGTGCATCGATATTAAGAATCATTTCGCAGAAAATAGGGAAAAACCAAGAAGAAAGCTTCTTTTTAGATTTTATACTACATACATATTATTAGACTCGAGATAAGAAGAGTAGAGGTTTGTATTTAAGAATTGGCAAATAAAATATCCGCCAAGAAGGGGGGTTAGAATGAACAACATTTTTTGCAACGAAACTTTTGAATCACATTTCTCTCTACAGAATATTAGTTTCATAATTGTAGTAAAATAAAAATAAAATTATACATATGAAAGATATGTATGGGAGAAACTAGACGGGTTGTATGGGAACTGCAACATTTTTGTGAAGTAATGTTTTTTTTTCATTTATTTTGAAAAGTGCAGTGAAATTTTACTTTTATTTTCGATACTTTTGATATTCAAGTGTACTCGGAGTTTCTGGGTTCCAAGTAAAATAAAACTAATTCACTTTTTAACTATCACAACATAAACTTTATTAATCTGCTTGTCAAAATCACTTTAACATTTTTATACTCTAGATGAAATCTGAGAGTATATTGTGTCTGCCTTATCGTTTGTAACGCTAAAAAATAATGCCCGCACAGAGCCGCCAAGGATACAGAAATTTTTGACGTCGCTCAAAAAACTCGATTCCGAGTGACCGTCTGTCTGTCTGTCTGTCCGTCGTTCTGTCTAGAACATAACTGTCGAAAGCTTTGACCTATCTTGCTAAAATTTTCCATATATCATTTCTAGCAAAAAAGTAACTTTAAATTCATGAACGGGCCAAATCCCCACACTCGTTCTACATACAAATTTCATGAAATTTCGAAATTTATAGAAATTGATTTTTCTCCGAAACCATTTCAGCTATTGACTTGAAAATTAGGTCATAGTATAATGATGTAAATGTCATTGACGTCAAAAAATATTAATACGATTCCTTTACTCCTTCTACCTCCTGCCATAGAAATGCACAATTTTCAAAAATGCATTTATTCGGTTTGCATTGCAACTAGCAAAGCTGAAAGAACAAATTTTTGTCATAATTATTTTTATTACAATTGCAACCAATTTTGAAAAAACTATCAACTTCACCTCACTCTTTCAACCCCCTCCCATACAAATTTCACGAAATTTTAGCTAAACTATTTTTCTCCAAAACCGTTATAGCTATCAACTTTAAATTTTGAGAAAAGTATATTATTCCAAATATCATTGATGTCGAAATATTTGGGTTCGATTCGAATACTCCTTCTACCCCCATCCCACACAAATGCACAATTTTGCTAAATGCATTTGATAGATTTTCAGTGAAACTAGGAAAAGTACAAACTTTAAATTTTACCACAACTTGTCCCTTAATAATTATAATAATGCTAAAAAGAGTATGAGCTTTGCTTCACTCCTTGCACCACCTCCGATACAAATTTTTGTAAATTCAAGAAAAGTATTTTTCCATCCAACATATGAATAACAAAGAAATGTGATTAGGATATTTATAAGATGATCCAAAATCCTACATATCAAACCTACCACTTTCTCTGCCACCTCCCATACAAATACCATAAATTCAGACCAATTTCCCAGAAAATCATGAAAGCTACAAACTTTATATTCAGCATGAAACATTTCATATACTACGTTCGGTGTTATATACAAAACTTACAAACCTCCCCTCTCTGCTCTTACCACCTCCCATACAAAAGTCACAATTCGCTATTCGAAAGAATTTGAGCTGATATATTTCCCGGTACAATAAACTCTTTCATCTAGAGTATCATATGAATGGGCTTTACGCCTAATCATAATTCTGTTATGTTTTATTTCCACTTTGCCGCTTTACTATTCGCACTATTATCGCTGTCGATTAAAAATTTAAATCCTTCCGAATTACGAACCTGTCTTTCTGCTTACATTTTTCTTTACACATCCAAAATGTTCTCCGCTATTTGACATAGAGCGTTCATTTACGTGTAGGGGGGAGTACCTTGGCCGTTTTGCTTGTTTGTCCTGTTTTGAATTCTCTTATATGAAATAGATTGATCGCTACTGTGTTTTAAAATAAAATAATTTACGGTGCACATCCTTATACCTTGGCCCGTAGCGATTTGTATGAAGTCAAGAATTTTGAAATCAAGGGTTTTGCAAAGTATCAGCAAACCATTTATTTCCGAAAGGTTAAGAGCCAAAGAACCAATTTTGGCCGTAGCGCCATTGAAAAAGAGTTCTGTACCATTATTTTATTTGAATTGTATAAAATCCATAGAATTCCTCGCAAACTAATTTTGTAATGAATAATTAGTATTGTTAGGTTATTTGTGTTTCTAAATATTTCTATAATCCTAATAAAAATTATTTCTTATGAAAAGGAAGTACTATTTTATAAAAAATTTTTTATAAAGGTCCAAGGTACATGCCACGTCGGACCAAGATACTGGAATTTCTTGTGCCTTGAACCGTTATGACTTTAGCTACACTTTCGTTCATAACATCGATAATATTGCATTATACAAAAATGTTCAAATGATACTTTCAAGCTGAGATTTCTGCCCTTAGAACAAAATACGCGAGAAAATTCATGCGTCAATATTTTGTAAGTTATAGTTTATTAAGTGAAAACCGAACCAAAGTACATGGCTTTCCCCTATACATATATGAAAGTAAAACGAAAAATAAGGAATTCAAATTTAGTAAAAAGCATAACAGGACTACGATTGGGCGTAAGGCCAAGTGCGATACTCTAAATGAAGAGACATTTTTTTGATTTTAAGAAATTTTGTATGGGGAGTAGTAGAACGGGTAACTGCACTGAACCAATATTTTCATATCATGCTAGAGTAGCTATCAGAATGTTTTATTGAAAATTTAAGCTTCAATAATTTAATAGGTACTGAAAAAATTAGTGTATTGGATTTAGTGAAATTGTGCAGTTTGTATGGGAGGTGCTAGAAGGAGTGGGGAGTTCTTAGTGAGTTTTTCAGGAATAGCTGTAAACATAATGCATTTGATATGTTTTCAATCGCAGATCAGTAGCATTCAAACTTTTCAGGAAAATCGACTTTTTGTAAAGTTGTGAAATTGTGTCATTTTGTTTGGGAGGGGGTAGAAGGGGTGAAGCTAATTTCCAATAAATATTTATTAAACAATTTCAGGTCGCTAAATTTTATACACACTGAGTAAATTGGATTAGAGTAATTCATGACAAACAGTTTGTATGGGAGGTGGTAGAAGGAGGAGGAGGACACGCATAATTTTTATAGGATAGATTGATATTATCCTAAAAGTAATATATTTTAAATGAAATCTGAGAGTATAATAAGTTTGCTCTAAAGTTTTTAACGCCAAGAAATAAGGCTCGGAGAAAAAAATTATTGATACAGAAGTCAATATTATCACTCAAAAATCTCAAAACCGGATGTCCGTCCGTCCGTCCGTCCTTTCGCTCTCTAGCTTGAGAACGCGTTGAGCTAGAAAGCTCAAATTTCGTTCACATCGTTTTTGACAAAAAAGTTAGGTCAAGTTCGTGGACGAGCCGCAAAATCGCTCCACCCCTTCTACCCCCTCCCATACAAAATGACACAAATGCGCAATTTGACAATAAACGGATTTGCTCGAAAAGTATAAAAGCTATTGGCCTGAAATTTGAAATATATTACTTTTATGGTAATATCAATCTACTGTATAAAAATAATTGGTGTCTTCCCCCTCCTTCCACCACCTCCCATACAAACTGTACTTGTCATGAATTACTCTAAGCCAATTTACTCAGTGCGTAAAAAATTTAGCGAGCTGAAATTGTGCACTAAATATTTATTCAAAATTGTTAGTAAGGCAAAAAAAAAAATTATACGATTAGCTTTACCCCTTCTACCCCCTCCCATACAAAACGACACAATTGCGCAAATTGACAATAAACGGATTTGCTCGAAAAGTATAAAAGTTATTAGCGTGAAATTTGGACCATTTTACTTTTACAACAATTTAATTCTACCGTATAAAAATTATGCGTGTCCTCCTCCTCCTTCTACCACCTCCCATACAAACTGTACTTGTCATGAATTACTCTAAGCCAATTTATTCAGTGCGTATAAAATTAAGCGGGCTGAAATTGAGCATCAAGTATTTATTTAAAATTGTTAGTAAGGCCGAAAAAAATTAGTCGATTAGCTTCACCCCTTCTACCCCCTCCCATACAAAATAACACGATTTCGCAATTCGACAATAAATGGATTTGCTCGAAAAGTATAAAATCAATTAGTCTGAATTTCAGGATATAATACTTTCATAATGATTTCAATCTACAGTATAAAAATTATTTGCGTCCTCCCTCTCCTTCTACCCCCTCCCATACAAACTACACTTTTTCATGAAATGATCAAAGCCGATTTTCTCAGAACATATAACATTTATCGAGCTCACATTTTGTTATAAATACTTATTTAGCATTATCACTAAGATCAGAAAAAAATATTTGACTACCTTGACTGCTTCTACCCCCTCCTATGCAATATGACACAGTTTCACAACTTCATAAGAAATCTATTTTCTTGAAAAGTATGAATGTTACTAGTCTAAAATTTAAGAGATGTCAATTTTATTATATTCTTAGTTATTTCTGAAAAAATCACTAAAATCCTTCAACCGTTCCTACCACCTCCCACACAAACTGCACATTTTCACTAAATCTAACACACTAATTTCCTCAGCTCCCATTCAATTCTTGGAGTAAGCATTTAGTATAAAACATTTGTATTGCTACTTTAGCATGATGGGGAAAAATTAGTTCAATGCTATCACCCCTTCTAACACTCCCCATACAAAATTTCTTGGGATCACAAAAAATTCTATTTCTTCTGGAGTATCTTGAGATTTCGTTTTACGCGCAATCGTAGCCCTGCTATGTTTTTCTTCACCGAGCGTTATTTCTTTAGAGAAAATTTATAATACTCTCAGATTTCATCTAAAGTATAAACATAGCAACTACTGGGCGCAAATCCCAATCGTGCGATACTCCAGATGAAAGAGAAGTTTTTGATTTCAAGAAATTTTGCAGGGTAA
Source organism: Chorisops tibialis (assembly GCA_963669355.1). NCBI lineage: Eukaryota > Metazoa > Arthropoda > Insecta > Diptera > Stratiomyidae > Chorisops > Chorisops tibialis. The sequence goes on from OY770263.1 coordinate 130,435,988, forward strand.
GTGGTACAGGGGTTGACGACATGGAACTCATTTTTTTTCATTAAGTTGTTATCAAAATGTTTTATACAAAATTTAGGCTTCAAAAATTGAATACGTACTGAGAAAATTAGTGTATCGGATTTAGTGAAACTCTGCAGTTTGTATGGGAGGTGGTAGAAGGAGAGTTACTAAAGACTTTTTCAGAAATAGCTATAAACATTATTCTTTTGACATGTTTTAAATTGGAGATCAATAGCATTAAAACTTTTCAGGAAAATTCACTTTTTGCAAAGTTGTGAAATTGTGTGATATTGTATGGGAGAGGGTAGGAGGGGTAAAGCTTATAGTCTATATTTTTGGCCTTGCTAATAATTCTAAATAAATATTAAGTCCACAATTTCAGCTCGATAAATGTTATACGGACTGAGTAAATTGGTTTTGAGTATTTCTTGAAAATGTTTGTATGGCAGGTGGTGGAAGGAAGGGGAGGACTTTAAATGATTTTTATATAGTAGATTGAGATCATCATAAAAGTTATATATTCCAAATTTCAGATCAATAGCATCTAAGCTTTTCGAGAAAATCCGTTTAATGTCGAATTGCAAAATTGCGTCATTTTGTATGGGAGGGGGTAGAAGGGGTAAAGCTAATTGTCAAATTTTTTTTGGTCTTACTAATAATTCTAAATAACTGCACAATTTGAGCTCGATTATTTCTATACGTACTGAGTACATTTTTTTCTCATAGTAACTTTATCCCTGACATGTCGTACTTTGACAACTTTAGAGGTACTGCTTCAACTACTTTGTCTGGTATATCGATTTCTTATAATGATATAGTTAACCATGTATCTCGCCTTAAGGATGTTCCTTTTCCTGGTCCAGATGGTGTTCCTGCAGTTGTCCTTAAACGCTTCTGCCTCTCTATTGCTGAGCCACTCTTTCTCCTCTTTCAAAGGTCGCTAAAAACTGGGATTTTCCCGAACGTATAGAAGGCCTCCTTCATCATGCCGACTCACAAACGTGGTGCAAAATCTGCTGTCGTCAACTATCGACCAATAGCTAAACTGTCAGCTATTCCAAAGTTGTTTGAGTCTGTAGTGAATGAGTGCCTGTCGTTCCACTGTAAATCACTGATTTTAAGTTAACAACATGGTTTTGTCAAAAATAGGTCAACTGTCACTAATCTGATGGAGTTTACGAATAAATTCATTGTGGATATTGAGCAGCGTAAGCAGATGGATTGTATTTATACTGAGGCTTTCGATGAATTACCTCATTCCATTATTTTGTTGAAATTAGACATGTTGGGTTTTCCTACATTGTTTATAAATTGGATTAAGTCGTATCTATTTAATAGAACCTATCAAGTTACATTTCGTGATTGTACTTCTAAGCTATTTACTGCGCATTTTGGAGTCCCTCAAGAAAGTCATTCGGGGCCACTTTTGTTTGTCCTAGTCATTAATGATGTTGTCTCTGTTGTTAAATACTCGGAAGCACTTATTTATGCGGACAACATTATAATATTTTCGTTTGATTGTGGATAAATGTTGTTTATAATTGACATAGGTGTTACATTTGACCATAAAGTTGATTTTAGCTTGCATATAAATAAGATTGTACAAAAGGTTACAAAAAGGATTCACCACACGCTTATCCAAGAAATTTAACAATCTCTTTGTTAAATTGATTCTTTATAATACCTTCGTTAGATCTCACCTTGAATATGCTTCTCAAGTTTGGTCTCCTTATTATGATGAGCACATTGGTAGAATTGAATCAATTTAGCGTAATTTTGTGAGAATAGCCTTATACCACCTTAATTGGAGTGACAGAGTTCACCTTCCTCCTTATATCGATCGACTTAAGCTATTAAATATGTCGTCAATCTCGAAACGTCGTGAGGTAGCTGATGTAGTTTTTGCTCATCAACTTTTTACAGGGTTAGTTGATTCTCTAACACTTTTGAGTTTGATGCAGTTTGCTATTGATCTATTTTTACTAATGCAGCTTAGATTGCTACAGATTTGCTTTAAAACTATGGTATAAATGAGGCGATTTCGCGTCTAACGAGATAAGTTAATAAGAATGCTGATGTAGTTATTCGACTTCTGTATTAATAAGCTGTGCTTAAAGCGTAGACTTAATGCCAGTTGATACCAATTTTTCGTCAATTTTTTTTTTGTTTTGAGCTATCTTTATTTATGTACTTGGTGTAGGGATGTTGTTGTTTGTTTCGTCCCTTCACTCAATGATGAGCCAGAGGATAATTCGATTTCATTATTTTATTTTGGAACCAATTTATGATAATTCCTTGCATTCAGGAATTCTGATAGTGATATGAGTGATATAAATTGGTTTAGAGCATTTCAGGAAAGTGCAGTTTGTATAGGAGGGGGTGAAAGGAAGAGGAGGGCTGTAATAATTTTTGTACAGTAGATTAAAGTCATCATAGTCATCATCAAAGTAATATATTTCAAATTTCAGACTAACAGCTTTTATATTTTTCGAGCAAACCCATTTATTTTCGAATTGCGAAATTTTGTCATTTGGTATGAAAGGGGGTGGAAGCGGTGAAGTGACTCGTATCATTTTTTCTGATCTTAATTATAATTCTAAATATATATTAAGTGCACAATTTCAGCTTGCTAAATTTTATATGCACACGAACAGCAGCAGCAGATACAATAGCAGGTATAACTGATGTAACAGCTGATGAAGGATCTGCTTTGAGTCCTCCCACACTCGAAGAAGTAAAAACTGCCCTAAGGAACTACCCAAACAACAAAGCGCCGGGCACTGATCAAATCCCAGCTGAACTTCTGAAAGCCGGCGACACCTGCATAGCGCATCTCCTACATAGATTAGTCGCGGACATATGGACGCAGGAAATACTTCCTGAAGATTGGCGCAAGAGCATCATATGTCCAATTTATAAAAAAGGTGACAAACTCTGCTGCGAAAACTACCGAGGAATATCTCTGTTGTGTACGTCTTATAAGATATTGACGAAAATTCTAGAAAAGAGAATTAAGCCCTATGCTGATAAAGTAATTGGTGAATACCAAGGCGGATTTAGAGCTGGACGCTCAACCACGGACCAGATATTCTCAGTTAAACAGGTGCTGGAAAAGTGCTGGGAATATAATATTGATGCGCACCAGATATTTGTTGACTTCAAACAAGCATACGACAGTATCGACAGGCGCGTACTGTATAAAATCATGTTGGAGTTTGGAGTCCCACCGAAACTGGTTCGACTGACAAGAATGACAATGACTGAGTCTTTGTCACAAGTCAGAGTAGAAAACGATCTGACTTCCAGTTTTAAAACAGACAACGGCCTTAAACAAGGTGACGGCCTCGCACCAATGCTTTTCAACTTAACACTCGAATATGTTGTCCGGAAACTTCCCGTTGACACCAAGGGAACACTATGCTTCAAATCCACACAACTCGTAGCATATGCCGACGACATAGATATCCTTGCAAGATCTCTGGAGAGTGCTAAGGAAGTATTTGTAAACCTTGACTCGGTAGCAAGGGAAGTTGGACTACGCATTAATGAAAACAAAACAAAAATTATGACGCAAACTAGGAAAAAGACGCCAATCAGACAAAATATTACAGTAGGAGACTATAACCTAGAAAACGTAGACAACTTCATATATCTAGGGGCAAATCTATCGAAGGATGGAAGCGAACCCATCGAAATTAAAAGAAGGATAATGATGGCAAACAAGACTTATTATTCGGTACTTCCAATAATCAAAAACAAGAACGTGCACAGGAAAACAAAACTTAAGCTATACAAAACAATCATAAGACCTGTGCTATGCTATGGCAGCGAAACGTGGACATTAACTCAGGCGTCCGAAAAACGACTTAACGCCTTTGAAAGGAAGGTCCTCAGAAGAATCCTCGGACCTGTGAGGGAAGACTCGATCTGGAGAATACGATACAATAGAGAATTGTATGCCATCTTCGACAATCCAGAAGTGTCAACCCTCATAAAATTTAAAAAATTACAATGGGCTGGTCATGTGGAGCGGATGGATGACGGAAGAATTCCCAAACGCACACTAAAAGGGAAAGTCAACGGACAAAGACCGGTTGGAAAACCACGAAAGCGCTGGGAGGATTCGATTGACGCAGACAGCAAATCACTGCTAAGATTTTCAAACTGGAGGACGCGGTCACTGAACCGAGATGGATGGAGGCAAAGCATTCAGGAGGCCAAAGTCCGATTTGGGCTGTAGCGCCATCGTAAGTAAGTAAGTAAGAGTAAATTGACTTAGAGTATTTTATGAAAAAGTACATTTTGTATGGGAGGCGGTGGAAGAAGGGGGAGGACACTTGTAGTTTTTATACGGTAGATTGAAATCATTATAAAAGAAATATATTCCAAATTTCAGACCAATACCATTTATACTTTAAGACCAATTCCATTTAATGCCAAACTGCGAAATTGTGTCATTTTGTATGGGAGGGGATAGAAGGGGTGGAGCGAATTGGCCCGTTCACGAACTTCACCTTACTTTTTATACTCTAGATGGAATCTGAGAGTATTATAAGTTCGCTCTAAGGTTTGTAACGCCAAGAAATAAGGCTCGGAGAAAAAAATAAATTATACAGAAGTTAATATTATCACTCAAAAATCTCAAAGCCGGATGTCCGTGCGTCCGTCCGTCGGTCCGTCCGTGCATCCGTCCGTGCGCTCTCTAGCTTTAGAACGCGTTGAGCTAGAAAGTTCAAATTTTGTACACGTCGTTTTTGACAAAAAAGTAAGGTCAAGTTCGTGAACGGGCCAAATCGCTCCACCCCTTCTACCCCCTCCCATACAAAATGACACAATTACGCAATTTGACAATAAACGGATTTGTTCAAAAAGTATAAAAGTTATTGGCCTGAAATTCAGAATATATTACTTTTGTGATAATATCAATCTATCATATAAAAATTGTGCGTGTCCTTCCCCTCCTTCTACCACCTCCCATACAAACTGTACTTATCATAAATTACTCTAAGCCAATTTCCTCAGTGCTTATAAAATTCAGCGGGCTGAAATTGAGCACCAAATATTCATTTAAAATTTTTAGTAAGGTCAAAAAAAATGAGATGATTAGCTTCACCCCTTCTACCCTCTCCTATACAAAATGACACAATTTCGCAATTTGACAATAAATGGATTTACTCAAAAAGTATAAAAGCTATTGGTCTCAATTTTGGTATATGTTACTTTTTTAATGATTTTAATCTACAGTACAAAAATTATTTACTGCCTCCCTTTCCTTCCACCCCCTCCCATACAAACTACACTTTTTCCTGAAATGCTCTAAGCCGATTTTCTCAGAACATATAACATTTGTTGAGCTCATATTTTGTAATAAATATTTAATTAATATTATTACTAAGATGAGAAAAAAAATGTTTGATTTGCTTCACTACTTCTACCCCCTCCCATACAATATGACACAGTTTCATAACTTCACAAAATAAACTGCCAACAAGTCGGGCGAAACTTTATTATTCTTGGGACAAGTTGCGGATGAGTGGAAAGTCAATATGCAGGTTAGAGTGGTTAGGGAAGACTAAGTGAAAGGGAGTTCTTGGGCTGGACTGTTAACAATATTTCATTCGTTTCTGTAAGTTTGGTTTTTATGAGGGGAGGAGTAGGGGTAATAGTATGGGTGGGTGGATGTTAATAGCTTTTTAATTAATTGCTTGAATCACGTCCAATATTCTCTGTATAGAATGTGTTTCATAGACGAAGTTGCATAGAATTTTCATAAAATTCAGTGTATTTTATATTCATGAAACCGAACATTTGTATGGGAGGGGGTAGAGAATGTAGGGGAATCGTAAAATTTGATACGCAGTTTTATTTCGCGTCTCTTGTAAGGTGCTTGTATAGAATTTCAAGTTCATAGCTTTTAGTTTGTTGGTTATTAGTTGATTTAATGAAATTGGTCGAAATCATAGTTTTGTATGGGAGGGGGTAGAAGCACAAGCGCGATTTCAAAACTTTTAAAACAACTTCATTTGAATTATTTTTATAAGTTTTTATGCCAAATTTGAAATTGATAGCTTTTAAGAGTTAGCTGATAACTGATTTCTTAAAAATGCTCGAAAAAATAATTTTGTATGGGAGATGGTAGAGGAGGTAGAGGAATCGTAAAACTTGTGATGCAATTTTCTTTCATTTTTATTGTAAGGTGCTCGTACGAAATTTCGAGTTCGTAGCTTTTTATTTGTTGGTTATTAGTTGATTTAATGAAATTAGTCGAAATCATACTTTTGTATGGGAGGGGGTAGAAGGTCAAGCGCGATTTTAAAACTTTTAACGCAATTTCATTTTAATTATTTTTGTTAGTTGTTATGCAAAATTTTTAATTGATAGCTTTTAATAGTTAGGTGATAATTGATTTCTTGAAAATGGTCGAAAAAATAATTTTGTATGGGAGGGGGTAGAAGTGTTAAAGGTTTTCGACCAGTTAATATTTCGTATATTTAGGGATTTTTTTTAAATGCATTTCGCAAATTTTCAAATTTCTACCTTAAAATTTCACTCAAAAATTTTCAGTTTCTGTGTTTTTTTCAATGCACATGAAACACGTTGTGCACGTTAGACCGGAGGGGGTCGGTTTATAACAAATATGGATCAAGTTATTATTATTTTTCTATGTGGATTAAATATAGGTATTCACATGCAAAATTTTAACTTTGTATCTTTTAGCAGAGCCCTAAAAAAATCACTCAAAGTTTTCGATATTTTTGCTTATTACCTCCCACCCCTTACACCTCCCAACTTAAAATTTACCAAAATTAACTATTATGTAGTTCTACAATCTGACAGATTTTTGATTTGATATCTGTACTATTTTTGGAGATATAAGGATTTGTAATTTTGAAAAGTGCGCCATTTTTGAAATGCTCCCCATTTCCCCCCACTACTATTATTTCAACATGTTATATTTTTTTTGTATTTGCCTAGTATAGTTTAATATAAGTTTTAAGTTTCAATTACATAGCTTGAGAGATAGTTGAGATATTAATTTTTAAGTGTTTTTCTTTGCACCCCCCCTGACCCTCCCCCTTACAATAATTAGCCGCTTTCTAAGCTGGTTCCCATGAAACTATATGCCGCCTTGACGGTCTCCAAATATGATTCTGTTACGATAAGTAATTTCGAAGATATAATCATTTGAAAAAAAAATTCGGCCGACAATTGGTTCTAAGCCCCCCCTTGTCGCACCCCAATGGATAAAAAAATCAAATTATTTTTAAAAGTTGTCCTACAAACCCCTCTATATTAATGTTGAGTTTTAGCTTCCTAGCTGTTACCATGGTTGAGATATTTGAATTCGTATTTTTCGGTTTAAGCGCTCCCCCCGCCTCCCCCTGAACCCGTATACCCCCGAAAATGGGTATCCGCCTGAGATCCGCAACTATCTACAATCCCCTCAAAAATGAACTTTCTATCTTGAAGGGTTTGGGAGTTAATGTGCGCTGAGCGTACACGTCGGCGTACGGCGTACAGACAGACGGATTTTTTTTTTTTTGCATTTTTAGGCTAATTTAGTCATGAAACGCGAAAAAAAAAAAAATTTCAGGGTAGCAAACTTTTTTTTTTTCTTGTGTCGATCACAATACTTTATTATTATAATAATAAAGTAAAATCGATTTTCTTGAAAAGTATGAATGGCACTAGTCTGAAATTTAAGGGATGCCAATTTTATAATATTCCTAGTTATTTCTGAAAAAATCATTAAAATTCCCCCACTCTTTCTACCACCTCCCATACAAACTGCACAATTTCACTAAATCAAACTCACTAATTTTCTCAGTTCCCATTCAGTTTTTGGAGTAAGCATTTTGTATAAAACATTTTCATAGCTACTTTAGCATGATGTCGAAAAAATTAGTTCAATGTTATCATCCCTTCTAACACTCCCCATACAAAATTTCTTGGGATCACAAAAAATTCTATTTCATCTAGAGTATCGTAAGATTGCGCTTCACGCGCAATCGTAGCCCTGTTATGTTTTATCAACAATAACGTGCACAAAATTTGAACGTTCTAGCTTAACGTGTTCTCAAGCTAGTGAGAGAACGGACGGACGGACGGCCAGACGGACATCCGGTTTTGAGATTTTTGAGTGATAGTATTAACTTTTGTTGAACTAGGGTGTAGCATGTTGGTCTACAATGCGAAGGTCGTGAGTTCAAATCCCGGTTGACGCATAATTCCGGCACACTACTTGCTTGAGTATACTTTGGTTACCTCAATCCATGAAAATGAAAAATTCGAAGATAGAGGGTTGTACGAAAGGCTAATAACCCTTCCGCAATAAATAATGAAAATGTTAAGGGACAGGAGGCCAAGGCCCGATTTGAGCTGTAGCACCATGGAAGATGAGAGATTAACTTTTGTAACATTAATTTTTTACTCCTAGCCTTATTTCTTAGCGTTACTTTAGAGGAAACTTATAATACTCTCAGATTTCATCTAGAGTATAAACATAAGAGGAGTTGCCATCAAAATGTTTTATACAAAATTTAAGATTTAAAAATTTAATAGGTACTGAGAAAATTGGTGTATTGGATTTAGTGAAATTGTGTAGTTTGTATGGGAGGTGGTAGAAGGAGGGGCGAGTTCTTAATGACTTTTTCAGAAATAATTATACACATCATGTTTTTGACATATTTTAAATTACAGATCAGTAGCATTCATACTTTTCAGGAAAATCGATCTATTGTAAAGTTGTGGAATTGTGTCGAATTGTATGGGAGGGGGTAGAAAGAGTGAAACTAATTGTCTAATTTCCTTTGGTCTTACTAATAATTCAAAATAAATATTTAGTGCACAACTTCAGCTCGATAAATTTTTTACTCACAATATTAGAGAATTTAATGAAGAAGTGTAGTTTGTATGGGAGGTGGTGAAAGGAGGGGGAGGACAAAAATAATTTTTTTTTCAATCATCATAAAAGTAATGTTTTTCTAATTTCAGATCAATAGCATTTATACTTTTCGAGCAATTCCATTTATTGTCAAATTGGGAAATTGTGTCATTTTGTATGGGAGGGCGTAGAAGCGGTGGAGCGATTTGGCCCGTTCACGAACTTGACCTTACTTTCTTGTCAAAAACGACGTGTTCAAAATTTGATCTCTTTAGCTCAACGCATTCTCAAGCTAGAGAGGACACGGGTGGACGGGCAGACAGAAGGACGGACAGACGGACGTACGCACGGACATCAGGTTTTGAGAGTTTTGAGTGATTATATGAACTTCTGCATCATTTATTTTTCTCCGAGCCACATTTCTTGGCGTTACAAAATTTGTGGAAAACCTATAATACTCTCTGACTTCATCTAGTGTATAAATACATATTTTTATATACATATATTTTAATGGAAAATGACCCATCATTGAATCAGGGCCACTTCCGTTGAGAAAAACAGAGTCAATAACTGAAAACAGAAATTTACGAGTGAAACCCAAATTGAAGATGCCGAGTGCTTTGATTTTTTTCCTTAACGTTATTATGCTTTAGATGTAATCTAAAAGTATAATATTATAAGTTTGCTCTAATGTTCGTAACGCCAAGAAATAATGCTCGCACAGAGTCGTCAAGGGTACAGAAATATTTGTTGTCGGTCAAAAATCTCAAAAACGGATGTGCGTTCGCTCTCTAGCTCGAGAACGCGTTGAGCTACAAAGTTCAAATTTTGTACATGTCGTTTTTGACAAAAAACGAAGGTCAAGTGAATGGGCCAAATCGCTCAACCCCTTCTACCATCTCCCATACAAAATGACTCATTTTCAATCATTTATAATGATCAAATTTTCGTGGAAACTATAAAAGCTAATAATTTCAAATTTGCAAAATATTTTTATCATAAATGTGACGTACATATAACATAAAAATTATTTGAATCCCCCCACTCTTTTATTGAAAATTTTCTACTAAATACATAATTAGCATTATCATTAATATAAAAAATAAACTGCCAACAAGTTGGGCGAAACTTTATTATTCTTGGGACAAGTTGCGGATGAGTGAAAAGTCAATATGCAGGTTAGAGTGGTTAGGGAAGGCTAAGTGAAAGGGAGTTCTTGGGCAGGGCTATTGTCAATGTAACAATATTTCATTCGTTTCTGCAAGTTTGGGTTTTTATGAGGGGAGGAGGAGGGGTAATAGTAAGGGTGGGTAGATATTAATAGCTTTTTAATTAATTGCTTGAATCACGTCCAATATTCTCTGTATAGAATGTGTTTCATAGACGAAGTTGCATAGAATTGTCATAAAATTCGGTGTATTTTACATTCACGAAACCGAACGTTTGTGTGGGAGGGGGTAGAGAATGTAGGGGAATCGTAAAATTTGATATACAGTTTTATTTCGCTTCTCTTGTAAGGTGCTTGTATAATTTCAAGTTCGTAGCTTTTAGTTTGTTGGTTATTAGTTGATTTAATGAAATTGATCGAAATCATAGTTTTGTATGGGAGGGGGTAGAAGGGCAAACGCGATTTCAAAACTTTTGGAGCAAATTCTTTTGAATTATTTTTATAAGTTTTCACGAAAAATTTGAAATTATAGATAGCTTTTAAGAGTTGGCTGATAACTGATTTCTTAAAAATGCTCGAAAAAATAATTTTGTATGGGAGGGGGTAAAGGAGGTAGAGGAATCGTAAAACTTGTGACGCAATTTTCTTTCTTTTCTATTGTTAGGTGCTCATACAAAATTTCAAGTTCGTGGCTTTTAATTTGTTGGTTATTAGTTGATTTAATGAAATTAGTCGAAATCACACTTTTGTATGGGAGGGGGTAGAAGGGCAAGCGCGATTTCAAAACTCTTAACGTAATTTCATTTCAATTACTTTTGTAAGTTTTTATGCAATATTTCAAAGTGATAACTTTTAATAGTTAGGTGATAATTGATTTCTTAAAAATGGTCGAAAAAATAATTTTGCAGGGGAGGGGCTAGAAGTTTAAAGGTTTTCGACCAGTTAATATTTCGTATATTTAGGGATTTTTTTTAAATGCATTCCCCGAATTTTCAAGTTTCTACCTTAAAATTTCACTCAAAAATTTTCAGTTTATGTATTTTTTTTTCAATGTACATGAAACACCTTGTGCACATTAGGGGGGGGTCGGTTCATCACAATTATGGATCAAATTATTATTATTTTTCAATGTATATCAAATAGACGTATTCACATGAAAAATATAAACTTTGCATCTTTCACCAGAGCCCTAAAAAAATCACTCAAAATTTTCGACATTTTTGCTTATCACCTCCCTCCCCTTACACCTCCCAATTTTTACCAAAATTAACCATTATGTAGTTCTACAATCTGACAAATTTTCGATTTGATATCTGTACTCTTTTTTGAGATATAAGAATTTGTAATTTTGAAAAGTGCGCCATTTTTGAAATGCTCCCCATTTCCCCCACCTACTATTATTTCAACATGTTATATTTTTTTTGTATTTTCCTAGTATGGCTTAATAGACGATTCAAGTTTCAATTACAGAACTCAAGAGATAGTTGAGATATTCATTTTTAAGTGTTTTTATTTGCACCCCCCCCTGACTCTCCGTCTTACAATAATTAGCTACTTTCTAAGCTGATTCCGATGGAACTATATGCCGCCTTTATGGTCCCAAATTATGAATTTTTTGCGATAAGTAATTTCGAAGATATCATCATTTGAAAAAACAATTCGGCCGACAATTTGTTTTTAGCCCACCCCTTTTCGGACGCCAATGGATAAAAAAATTAAATTATTTTTAAAGTTTGTCCCACAACCTTCTCTATGTCTCTCCTGATTTTCAACTTTCTATCTGCATCTGTGTTGGAGATATTAGCAAGTGTAGTTTTCGACTTTTTCCCTCCCCCCGCCTCCCCTTCCACCTAATACCCCCCAAAATTTAGAAAATAGAGCTCACTTACCCAATCAACAATCCACCTAAGAACGAACATTCTACCTATAACGGTCTCGGAGATATGAGTCCATATGTATGGCGTTCGGCGTACGCCGTACGGCGGAGACGGATTTTTTTTTTGCGTTTTTAGGTTAATTTAGTCATGAAACGCGAAAAAAAAATAATTTCAGGGTAGCAAATTTTTTTTTTCTTGTGTCGATCACAATACTTTATTATTATAATAATAAAGTAAAATTAACTGATTAGTTTTACTTCTTCTACCCCTCCTATACAATATGACACAATTTCACAACTTCGCAAAAAATCGATTTTCGTGAAAAGTATGAATGTTACAAGACTGAAACTTAAGAGATGTCAATTTTATAATCGTAGTTGTTTCTGAAAAAATCACTAAAATTCACCCACACCTTCTACCACATCCCATACAAACTGCACAATTTCACTAAATATAATACACTAATTTTCTCAGTACCTATTCAATTTTTGGAGCTTTTATTTTGTATCAGATATTCTTAAATCTACTCTAGCATGATGGGAAAAAAATGAGTTCAATGCCCCTTCTACCACTCCCCATACAAAATTTTTTGAGATCAAAAAAACTTCTTTTAGAGTATCGTAAGATTGGGCTTTACGCGCTATCGTACCCCTGTTATGTTTTGATTCGAATTTACTTCATCTTCAACGAAAACGCCTTTTCGGTTAATTCGGCGCCGTAACACTTAACGGACATTATGCTACGATCAATAGCTCTTGTAATAGTACAATATTTCAGTCGTTTTTTTATGCAAGTTTGTGTTTATTTGTGCAGGCAGGGTGCGATATAAGATGTGGAGCGATAGAAGGGGTGAGTGGATGTTTTTGATTGAATCGCGTTCTAAATTTTCTGTATAGAATCTTAGTTACATAGACGAAGTAAATTATATGAAATCCGGAGCATTTTGTATTCACGAAACTATACAATTTTTACTACCTGAAACGCCTTGTGTTAGTAACGAACCCATATTATTATTTGTTATAATTTTCTTTTTTTTTAATATATGTTATATGGAAGTGTGCACATATTAAATTTGAGCCTTGTATTATATTTTTCAACGGAGTCCTAAAATATTTATTTAAAAATGTTACACCCCTTCCAGCTACTCGTATTTAAAATAGCTCTACAATCTGACAAAGTCTTAATTTAGTTTCTTTATTGGGCCTTAAGACTTAGCGATTTAATGAAGCCTACCGGTGAAAGGAATTGAGCAATAATTAAAGCGGTAAATATCAGGTATCGCTGAAAAGCAATAAAATACTCTATAATACGGCAATATGATAATATATAGCTTGTTATTAGTAAGGTATTTGAAAACTTTCTAAAATAGCTAACATTTATTGTAAGATGACCACATGGATAATTCATAACCTCGCTCCGCGTCCCCTTAACTTCTCCCCCACCCAAAAATGCAGTCCGCCTGAGATATGCAGCCATCTACAATCCACCCAAAAATGATCTGAAGACAAACGAAATTTCTTACTAATTTAGTCATGAAAGCGAAAGAACAAATTTTTAGTTTGGCAAGTCGATCACAATACTTTATTATTAGAATAATAAAGTCAACTTCTCCCCCACCCAAAAATGCAGTCCGCCTGAGATATGCAGCCATCTACAATCCACCCAAAAATGATCTGAAGACAAACGAAATTTCTTACTAATTTAGTCATGAAAGCGAAAGAACAAATTTTTAGTTTGGCAAGTCGATCACAATACTTTATTATTAGAATAATAAAGTCAAATTCGTTGAAAAAAGAGAGATTTCTTCTTCCGCGGGCCGTGTTATATCCAAATCGTGCCCAAAATAACCGAGTTAAAAAAGAATTGTTTGTATCTAGTACGCGATTAGTATAATGAGAAAATGATTGAAGTAGGGAGTACAAATTGATCTGAAAATGATCTGAAGACAAACGAAATTTCTTACTAATTTAGTCATGAAAGCGAAAGAACAAATTTTTAGTTTGGCAAGTCGATCACAATACTTTATTATTAGAATAATAAAGTCAAATTCGTTGAAAAAAGAGAGATTTCTTCTTCCGCGGGCCGTGTTATATCCAAATCGTGCCCAAAATAACCGAGTTAAAAAAGAATTGTTTGTATCTAGTACGCGATTAGTATAATGAGAAAATGATTGAAGTAGGGAGTACAAATTGAAACCCGCCGTTTCCCAATAGATGGCGTCAGCAATGCTGATCAACAATGGCGGATCAGGAACGTCACATGGTAAACTTAGGCAGGCATCTGTCAACAAGTCCTCATCGTTAGATTTGTGAAGTTTTATAGCCGTTATATACTTTTTGTATGCGAATATGTCGAAGTTTGAGGTAAATAAGCGTCATTTGCGGGAAGTTTTGCCAAAAAAAAATCTGCGGCTGAGGTACGTTGAATGGCTGTTGAAACTTATGGCGATGACGCTATTAGTGAAAGAACGTGTCGCGAATGGTTTCAACGCTATAAAATGAGTGATTTCGGCGTGGAAGACATGGAGCGTCCCGGAGCGGTTAAAAAGTTTGAAGAAGAATAATTGGAGGCATTACTGGATGAATATGCATGCCAAACACAAAAGCAACTTACAGATCCATTGATAGTGACTCAACAAACCATTTTGCATCGTTTGATGACATACAAGTTGAAGCCAAGAAACGTTGAACGGTGTTTTTTCACATGCAAACAGCTGGCAAAAAAGGAAGGTTTTTGTTTTTTTTGTATCGTATCGTCACTGGCGATGAGAAGTGAATCCATTACGATAATCCAAAGCAAAAAAATCGTGAGAATACTGCGACCACTCATCAACATCGATAGCCAAGCTCAACATCCGTGGCTCGAAATTATGCTGTGTATTTGGTGGGACCAGCTCACCATGTTGTATTATGAGCTGGTGAAACCGCATATCCCATCACGGGATATTGCTACAAAAAACAGCCAATACGAGGAGAGACACGATAAAGTGATTTTGCTGCACGACAACGTTCGGCCACATTTTGCTCACGTTGTGAAAACCTACCTGGAACCACTGAAATGGGACGTCTTACCCCGCCTGCCGTATTTTTCAGACATCGCATCTTCCGACTACTACCTATTCCGATCGATGACGCATGACCTGGCTGAGCAGCACTTCTTACGAAGATGTCAAAAATTGGGTCGACTCGTGGATCGGCTCAAAAGAAGAACAGTTTTTTTCTATGTGGAATCCGTATGCTGTCAGAAAGATGGGAAAAAGTAGTAGCTAGCGATGGGCATTTCTTCGAATGATATATATTTAACCATTTTTGCACAACAAATGCTCGAATTTGGAAACAAATTCGGTTTTTAATTTGTACTCCAATAATATAAGGTTTCATTCGAAAAAATCTTTTTCCTTAAGTTTTTCGAACCCTGCATAACATTATGAAAATAAATGCTTAGTTATATTTTAATCTCCACAATGGGCTTCTAGTCTAATTATAATAGATATGAGTCGACAACTAGATAATTCTATGTTTCTTAAAATATTAACGAGAGACACCTCTATTTTAAATTAAAATTGCATGGAAACATGCTTTGAATGCCAAACTACCTGCTAAAATTTCATCTTAACTTCTGTCCGGCTTCGGGAAATACCTATCTTTAGTTAGCACATTGCTCTTTATTTAGAAAAAATCATTTACGTCTCTTATTTTTCGCTGTTTCGCATGACTATGAAACCTGAAAAGATCTCATCTAATCCTTCTTAGAAGGGATTATTCTAATAATACTCTCAAAAAATAAACAGCGTGACAACTTTTCTACTGAAGAAAAGTATCATGTAGCTACAAAGGATTCTACTTAGTCACCAAAAAAGTAAAAGAAAAAATCGCAAGGTAAAAAATATTGAGAAACGGATAAATCCTTTTTTTGAGGGTCATGGGAATAAGTTTATTTTTTATGCAAATCATCATTCTGGCTCGATTACACGAAAATCTTTGCTCGGAAAACTCTCGACTCAGTGCCTGGATCTTTGCTCCTTGAACTCGATTAACTAAATATGTTCGGTGTTTGTTTAAGCCATCAAGCTACTCAGAGTGTGTCGAACTCCTGTAGACGGTAATTAAAGATGTTTATTTTGATATTAAATATGACAACGCTACAGAATATCAGTTTGCTTTGGCAATACTGAACATTTAGTTCATGCTCGCGGTTATGGCGTGGAAGAAGAAGTGAGATAAGTTTGCAGATTAAGCCACATTTTGTCTTATAATGAACGAATTTCTCCATAAAAGTCTACAATATTTGTATAAGGATTATCGTCGAGATATTTATACCTATAAAAAATATATATGGTTTGAGGTGTACTTGTAATGGAATTAAATCTTTAAGTTTTTTCATCAAAGAGTTACTCAAAAAAGATCAAACAAAAATTCACGGTTATAATAACTTAAAAAAAAATATTTAGCATATTTTTATACTCTAGATGGAATCTGAGAGCATTATAAGTTTGCCACAAAGTTTGTAACGCCAAGAAATAAGGCTTGGAGAAAAAAATTACAGAAGTTCATATAATTACTCAAAAATCTCAAAATCGAATGTCCGTCCGTCTGTCTGTCCGTCTGTGTCCTTTTAAACTTGAGAACGCGTTGATCTAGAAAGTTCAAATTTTATACACGTCGTTTTTGACAAAATAGTAAGGACAAGTTCGTGAACGGGCCAAATCGCTCCACCCCTTGTACCCCTTCCCATACAAAATGACACAATTACGCAATTTGTCGAGAAACGGCTTTTCTCGAAAAGTATAAATGCTTTTGATCTGAAATTTGGAATATAATACTTTTATGAAGATTCCATTCTAATGTATAAGAATTATTTGTGTCCTCCACCTCCTTCCAAGACCGCCCATACAAACTACACTTTTTCATTAAATGCTCTAATCCAATTGACTCAGTGCGTATACAATTTATCGATTTGAAATTGTGCACTAAATATTAATTTAGAATTTTTAGTAAGACCAAAAAAAAAATTAGACGATTTGCTGTACCTCCTCCCATATAAAATGACATAATTTCGCAATTAACGGATTTTTTCAAAAAACATAATAACTATTGATCTGAAATTTAGAATATATTACTTTTATAATAATTCCAATCTGCTGTATACAAATTATTTGAGTCCTTCTCTTCCTTCCACCACCTTCCATTCAAACTGAACTTTTTTATGAAATACTATAAACTAATTTACTCAGTACGTATGAAATCTGTCGAGTTGAAATTAGGCTCTAAATATTTATTTAGAATTATTAGTTAGACAAAAAAAAAAAAAAAAATGAGGCGAGTGAAGCTACTCCTTCTACCCCCTCCCATACAATTTGACACAATTCAACAACTTTACAAAAAGTCGATTTTCCTGAAAAGTATGAATGCTTCTGATCTGCAATTTAAAATATGTCAATTAAATGAAGTTTACAGTTATTTCTAAAAAAACATTAACAACTTCACACTCCTTCTACCACCTCCTATACAAACTGCACAATTTCACTAAATTTTGTATAAAATATTTTGATAGCAACCTTAGCGTGATGTGAAGAAATCAGTTCAATGTCGTCACATCTCATACAAAATTTCTTAAAATAAAAAAATCTCTCTTTCATCTAGATTATCACACGATTGGGCTTTACGCGTCGTTTTTGACAAAAAATTGACATCAATTTTGTGAGCGGACTGATTCGCTCCACCCATTCTAACTCCTCCCATACAAAATTACACAATAAATGGATTTGCTTGAAAAGTATAAATGCTATTGATATGATATTTGGAAATTTTATGATAATATCAATCTACTGCATACAAATTATTTGTGTCCTCCCTCCCTTCCATACTAAATGCACTTTTTCATGAAATAATCTAAACCAATTTATTCACTGCGTATAAAATTTGTCGAGCTGAAATTGTGCACTAAATATTTATTCAGAATTATTATTAAAACCAAAAAAAAACTTAACAGGAGTACATAACACAACAAACATAACAGTATCGTGCGATACTCTAGATGGAAGAGAAATTTTTGGATCTTATGGAATTTTGTAGGGGAAGTGGTAGAGAGGATGACGAGATTGAACTAATTTTTTCACATGACGCTAAGGTTGCCATCAAAATGTTTTATACAAAATTTAGGATTTAAAAATTTAATAGGTACTAAGTAAATTACTGTATTGGATGTAGCGAAATAGTTGTTACAGTTTTTCCCCGATTGGGAAGAACCTGTAAATTCGCACCTAGGGGCCGAACGCAGCCTGTCCGGCCAACCCTCGAAGAAGGGTCGTGGGCGCCAGTGATCCTCAATTTAGGCCGCGCTCCTTCTTATTTTTCTTCGGGCCGAATCACGAGTCCGAAGAAAGTTGTCGCCGCGAGAAAAAGAAAAAAACCCGCTACGGCTGAAAAGGACTTCAGAGAAATCTTCACACACACAATTTAAGAAAAAGGAAATATTTTCTTGGTATTTTAACTACTACTTTTATTCGCAAGCAAGCCTAGCTATTTTCTACGTTAAGTATCAAGCAAACAAAAGAAAAATCCCTAGCTACAGATTACTTGTGTTTTCTCCGGATGTGTTTCGCCGCTCGTTGGAGCCCTTGTTGCAACTTTCTCGTCGCTGAACGCCGGTCACCGCTCCTCGTATCTTTGTTTCGTTGATTCCTGATCCATGGTCCTCCGCTCCGCCGTCGTGACTCCGTGGTACTATTTTTACGTTAAAAGTCCTGGTCACTACACTTGAAAAGATTACTCGTCTTGCACGTCCAGGTTCTATGCTGGTCACTTCGGAAAGAGGCCGAGCCCGGCTTGGTTTCCTGCCGCCAAGCTTCGTGCCGGGATCCTCAACGGCTTTTCCCTGGTCTTTATAGGATTTTTCAAATAAAATTTTTGGCCGTTGAACTTTCTTTGTTCAATCGGCTCATATACTTTTTTCCGCCTATCTCGTTTACTCAAGTACTCATAGTCGTTGTTTTTGTTGGTATCTGGGTATAATAATTTCCTCACTATTCTCAACTTGGCTTAATTTATATTGTAAGTACTCATAGTTGTTGTTTTTGTTGGAATCTGTGTATAACAATTTCCTTACGTTTCCCCAACTTTGGCTTAATTTATATTGCAGTGCCGAAAAGACCGTCTTTCTCTCTTTCGGTTGTCGGTAATGTAGTGCGCGACGTGATTTGTCCGGTCCTTCGCCGGTTCGTCTGTTTTCCGTGCGCATACAATATGAAGGTTCGCTACAGTGATCTCGTGTTCAACACCGTGGGATTCCATTGGTCTGTTGGGTGCTCCGCTGGCGTCGTGCATGAGATGTCAAGACGGGGGGTTGGACCTAATATGCAAGTCCACTCCCTGGCTTGGTGCCGGATGGCGACACCACTACTCCTCGTCGCATCCATTATTCAACGTCGTAGATATAGGAGGTCCACATTCTAGGTTTGGTTTAACTTGAATTGAGTAGCTTACAATATTTTTCGACTACTTTACTTATTAATTATCTCATTCTTTTCAGCCTATGATTGATTCCGACTTGTTTCGTTCCAGGTGCGAATTCCCAGAGGTGTGGAGGGTGCCAACCGACGGTTAGCCTGACCGTAGTCGAGGTGAGTAATAATTCGAAATCTAGACTTTAATTATTGTTAACTTGTTCCTTTTCGTTTCCCAGACAGGCCTGGTCTCAGTTACGGTGGAACCGTAGCACAGTGCATTTTGTATGGGAGGTGTATAAAAGGAGGGGCAAGTTTTTTATGACTTTTCAGAAATAACTATAAACATCATGCTTTTGATATGTTTTAAATTGCAGATCAGTAGCTTTCATACTTTTCAGGAAAATCGATTTTTTATAAAGTTGTGAAATTGTGTCTGGTTGTATGGGACGGGGTAGTAGGAGTGAATGTAATCATCTAATTTTTGCCAGCTCGATCAATTTTAGTCGCACTGAGTTAATTGGTTTAGAGCATTTCATGGAAAAGTGCAGTTTGTATGGGAGGTGGTGGAACGAAGGGGAGGACTCAAATAACTTTTATACGGTAGATTTATATCATCATAAAAGTATTATATTCCAAATTTCATCAACAGCATTTATATTTTTCGAGCAAATCCGTTTATTGTAAAATTGTGTCATTTTGTATGGGAGGCGGTAGAAGGGGTGCAGTTAATCGTCTAATTTTTTTCGGTCTTACTAATAATTTGGAATAAATATTTCGCGCACAATTTCAGCTCGATAGGTGTTATACGCATTGAGTAAATTGGTTTAGAGCATTTCATGAAAAAGTGCAGTTTGTATGGGAGGTGGTGGAAGAAAGGGGAAGGCTCAAAAACCTTTTACATAGTAGATTTACATCATCATAAAAGTATTATATTCCAAATTTCAGATCAACAGCATTTATATTTTTCGAGCAAATCCGTTTAATGTGAAATTGTGTCATTTTATATGGGAGTGGGTACAGCAAATCGTCTAATTTTTTTTAGTCTTACTAATAATTCTAATTAAATAATAAGTGCACAATTTCAGCTCGATAAGTAGTATATGCACTGAGTAAACTGGTTCAGAGCATTTCATGAAAAAGTGCATTTTTTACGGGAGGTGGTGGTAGGAGGGGGAAGACACACATTATTTTTATACCGTTGATTGGAATCATCATAAAAGTATTATATTCCAAATTTCAGATCAATATCATTTATAGTTTTCGAGCAAATCCGTTTATTGTCAAATTGCGACATTGTGTCATTTAGTATGGGAGGGGGTAGAAGGGGTGGAGCCATTTGGCCTGTAATTTTTTGTTAAAAACGACGTATACAAAATTTGAACTTTCTAGCTCAATGCGTTCTCAAGCTAGAGAGGACACGGACGGACGGACATCCGGTTTTGAGATTTTTGAGTGATTATATGAACTTCTGTATCATTCATTTTTTCTCGGAGCCTTATTTCTTGGCGTTACAAACTTATAATACTCTCAGATTTCTTCTAGAGTATAAAAATTAGACGATTAGTTTCACTTCTTCTACTCCCATACAATCTGACATGATTTTACAAAACGTTGATTTTCCTGAAAGGTATGAATGCTACTGATCTAAAAAATGGCAAAAACATGCTGTTCTTATGGTTTGGTGAATGTTTTTCGTAGTGCATTTCTAACTGAAAGAAAAGATTTCCGGATCCTACTCTGTTACGTTTTATTATTCGTGACGTTTCGATCTCTCCTGAGACCTTTATCAAATTGATCGACAATTACAAAAGACTATTATTTTATACAGAATGGGATTAATTGGGTGTGGGAAGAATAATTTAAGGTTAAATTAATTAATTCATCAGGTATGTAGTTAAATTAGTTAAGGATTTTTGGGTACGGATTTTGTTCTTACTAAATTTTAAGGCAGGTAGCCAAACTGCTGATAACTTGCAGCCGGTGTTGCAGTTGAAGTTCAACCACTGCAGCGACCATTGACGAAAGATTTGGCTTTGAATGCGTACAAGGTCTAGTTGACTCAGAGCTGCAGCCGGTAGACAACCAGCAGCGCCATACGTTCTCTGCTTGGGTGTTGGAAAATATGAATGATTATAATCCTCAAGGAAGACGTCGGGTTGGTCGACCATGTAACACATGGGAGCGAGCAGTTGAGCAGGAGGCCAGAGAACTAAACAAGTTCTGGCAACAGCTTAAGGCCGATGCTCAAGATCGCGTCTTGTGGAAGAGAGTTGTTTCTGTCCTATGCCCCTATAGGGGGTCTTAACAGGAATTCGATTCACGGACCCAAAACAGGTAAGCTACTGACATGTGTCGGTGCAAACAAGTACTAAAATTGTCATTAATTTCACAATTCAGCAGTCCGGAGCAAACAACGACTCTCTGGTAGAGGTCATTTAATGGAAAACCGCAGCCAGCTTGTCCAGTCTAACACAGAGGACTTGGTAATAGGTTGTGATGCCAATGCCCATCACCCCTATTGCAACGATCGCGGTAAGTCAATTCTAGAATTTCTCAGCATGAACAATCTAAATGTTTATAATGTTGGTAACAGTCCCAGCTTCATAATTAGAGCAAGAAGCGTACTCTAACAATTAACACTAGTGGAGAGTTTCGAAAGAACCATTCTTGTCAGACCAAATGTGGAATTAGCAAAAAATATCCGGTTTTAGAGGAATCCAGCAAAAACGGATTGGGTTAAATATCAGGAGCTAATAAGCCGTAAACTACCGGCAATAGTTCCTTACCCAATAAAAAACCAGACTCCTAAAAAAATAAAAAGAGTGGGTATGATAAAAAATATACTAACAAACTCATATCAGAGTTCCTGGCCTCAGAAGTCCGGTGTTGTGTTTAGTTCTTCGGAACTAAACACCCGGAGACATAGTTTTAGCTTTTCTCTATATAAAATAAAAAACCGATTGTATTCGCGGTTAAAATCAGACTCATTGCTTCTTCGATTCCGAATTCGGGAAAACTCGAAGTCTACGTGACCTTTATTGCCGATCAGCATTATTTTTACTCGCGCGTGCAATTAATTCCTGATACTACATAATTTAGCTGCAGTAATCAATCTCAAGTGCAATGCCCATGAGTTCGATTACTTTTGCTGATTTTAGTATTTTGTCACGTAGACCAGGTGCTCACAACATTCCTCCCCATCCTTGAACATTGGTCCCGCACTCAGGATCAAAGACGCAATTTGAACTGTATTGTTTATTATTTTTTTAAACAACTTATCTACTAACAGAAATTGTTACAATGAAATTATTATTTATTATTATTATAGTTCTTTCGTTTTATTGAATGAATAAAGTTAAAATATACATTGATTTTTATTTTCTATAAAACATTTACTTTTATGAGATTATATATATTTATATTATACATATTTTTGTTCAAATACTTTAATTTTTTTTTGTTTTACTTTATTAAAAAATTTATTTCGTTTTCGTATAGTTATTATCAGGTATGTGTTGTAATATATCTATATATTATTTAACTAAAAGTATTTATTTATATTTTTTTGTATCGTTACAAGTTTATTTATTACTATTTTTTTTTTAATTTTACAATGTACACGCTATAAATTTAACTTAACATATTGCACGATATATGTTATCAAAAATACATTTAATAGTAGTATAGTATAATCAATGCAAAAAATATACTGTATAATATAGAAGGAATGTTTAATAGCATGACCTAGTCGTCTGTGTTTAATTGATAATAGTAGTTCTACACCTGACAAAATATTTCATAATTTTAATAAAGATGATACAACATAAATTCAATTTAGATATATGATTCGAAAAGTTTTCATATTGATAACAAAATCATTAAACTATAGGGATATAATTCAAAATATATTATGAATAACTAAATATTTTCAAAAATTAAAATTACTTAGACGATAACATTAAATTTATTAATTTTTTTTCTTTATATAAAGTACAACAGCTGTTTTTATTTTATACACATGCATTTATGTATAATTATATATGTATTGTTTCAATATAAAATATTTAAATGGCTGTTTGGGAATACATTATAGATTGATAGTTGGAGTATTTAAAGACAAACTACTGTTAAAAATTTCATTTGAAAAGAATTTTTTTTCTAATTATTTACTATAGTTGGCAGTCTGGGCTAGCATTCGTAAAGATAGGCCCATTGTTCTTGCAGACGGAAATGGACGATGTTAAATAGTATGCGATTTGAATGCAATGCGAGTGGTCATACGATGTCAGAGTAATGAACGAATCGTAGCTATCTGCTTCAGCAACATACTCGAACTTAGTTTGTAATAACAGGTCCCATTTGTTGTTGAACTGTTGTTGTTGGGACTGGGTGGACCTTCTGGATAGAATATGTCGTTGGTCCAGGAAGTGATAAAGTTATTTTTATGAACAAGCTCGATCCTTGAGGCAACATCGAAATTTGTGCTGCTTGGTGTAATACGAACAAGTTTTGAAAGAATGGTTCGGTTTTTTCAGCCACAGTGAGATTTATGAGCAGGTTACCTATTCTTTCTTGGCCCAATATGAAGGTACATCTCTTCATGACTTGTTGTCATATAAGTCGTTGAGGATTGATAGTACCGTTGATTGTCGACTCTGAACCTCGAGCAAGTTTGAAGTAATAAGTTGTGTTACCTCGTAAATCTCTGCCTTCAGTCTTAGCTCCGAAATTTTTTCGCTTGTTGTAGCGGTGTAATTCACATAGGATGATTGAAAATTTCTTAAATTTTGTGTAATCGCCTCGATGTCATCAGTGATCATTTTTATTGGAACACTGAGCTTGTTGAAGTTGGATTTCATTACTGTTACTTGGCGTTTTAGCATTGCAAATGATTCCGTGCTACTTTGGTCTAGAACCTGTAGTTGGTTATAAACTTTACGGGCGTCATCGCTGTCCATTATTCCCACTTGGCGAAATTTCCTACAAGTTCTAGTGCCCTTTTGTACCGATGAGACACAAACATGTGTTGCATGTGATCGTTATTATCCCTCAAACGTTTGGAAATGGTTTCTGATTCTTTCACAAGGACCTTACATGATTTTTGGAAATCATTTGTTGTAGGGTACTTATTAGTTAGACGACATAGTTCCTTAATGCTTTATGGGTCTATCCGGCACGAGCGGAATTAAAATTGAAATTTGAACTAAATACCATTACGTAGTGAAATTATACGTATTGATTGTTTCTATTGTTGGAGTGTTAAATATAGTTATTTAACTACAGATTTTGCAAATTTCTTATTCATTAAACATTTTTAAACGATTGTTATGAATTTGCTTTGTTATTTTTCGTATTACTTTATTATTTCAATAATAAAGTATTGTGATCGACACAGAAAAAAAAAAAAATTTGCTACCCTGAAATTTTGTTTTTTCGCGTTTCATGACTAAATTAGCCTAAAAAAGCAAAAAAAAAAATCCGTCCCGCCGTACGCCGTACATATGGACTCGTACCTCCAAGACCGTTAAGGGTAGAATGTTGATTTTTGGGTGGGTTATTAACTTGGTAAGTGAGCTCCATTATCCAAATTTTGGTGAGTGTGGGGTGGAAGGGGGAGGCGGGGGATGGAAAAAGTCGAAATATACACTTGCTAATATCTTCACCACGAATGCAGATAGAAAGATGAAAATCAGCACACATATAGAGAGAGCTGTGGGACATATTCCAAAAATAATTAAATTTTTTTATCCATTGGCGTCCGTAAAGGGGGGGCTAAAAACAAATTGTCGGCCGAATCTTTTTTTGAAATGGTTATATCTTCGAAACTACTTACCATAAAAAATTCATATTTTGGGACAATTAAGATGGTATATAGATCCACCAGAATCAGCTTAGAAATAGGCTTATTATTGCAAGGAAAAACACTTAAGAATTAATATCTCAACTATCTCTTAAGCTATGTAATTTAAATTTAAAACATATACTAAGCTGTACTAGCGAGATACAAAAAAAATATAAAATTTGGTCATAATAGTAGTGGGGTGAAATGGAGAGCATTTGAAAAATGGTGCACTTTTAAAAAAATTAGAAAAATTAGAAATCATTATATCTCAAAATTGAGTACAGATATCGAATTGAAAATTCGTCAGATTATAGAACTACATAATTTATAATTTTAATAAAAATTTTAAGTTAGGGGGTGTAAAGGGAGGGAGGTGGTAAGCAAAAATGTCGAAAATTTTGAGTGAATTTTTAGGACTCTGCTCAAAGATAGAAACTTTAAATTTTGCATGTGAATACATCTATTTGATATACATAGAAAAATAATAATAATTTGATCCACAATTGTTATGAACCGACCACCCCGGTCTAATGGGCACAAGCTGTTTCATGTGCAACGAAAAAAACACGAAAACTGAAAATTTTTGGATGTAATTTTAGGGTAGAAACTTGAAAATTTGGGAAATACATTTAAAAAAAATCCCTAAAAGTATAAAATATTAACTGGTCGAATACCTTCAAAACTTCTACCCCCTCCCATACAAAATTATTTTTTCGACCATTTTTAAGAAATTAATTATCACCTAACTATTAAAAGCTATCCATTTGAAATTTTGCACAAGAACTTATAAAAATATTTGCAAAGAAATTATTTCAAAAGTTTCAAAATCACACTTGCCCTTCTACCCCCTCCCATACAAATGTATGATTTCGACCAATTTCATTAAATCAATTAATAACCATCAAATTAAAAGCTACGAACTCGAAATTTTGTACAAGCACACTACAAGAGAAAGGGAATAAAATTGCGTGACAAATTTTACGATTCCCCTACCTCCTCTACTCCATCCCATACAAATGTTTGGTTTCGTGAATGTAAAATGCACCGAATCCTATGAAAATTCTATGCAACTTCGTCTATGAAACACATTCTATACAGAGGATATTGGACGCGATTCAAGCAATTAATTAAAAAGCTATTAACATCCACCCACCCTTACCCCTCCTCCTCCCCTCATAAAAACCCAAACTTGCAGAAATGAATGAAATATTGTTAAATTGACAACAGCCCTGCCCAAGAACTCCCTTTCACTTAGCCTTCCCTAACCACACCAACCTGCATATTGACTTTCCACACATCCGCAACTTGTCCCAAGAATAATAAAGTTTCGCCCGACTTGTTGGCAGTTTATTTTTATTGTGGTATTAATAGGCCCATTAACTGAAACGACTTTATATGGTCCATTCCAGATTGGTGAAAATTTATTTTGTCTTGTAGCATTTTTCAACCAAACCTTTTGTCCTATTTTGAATGTTACCGGGTTTATTGTGTTATCATACCATTTTTTAGACACTTGCTTGGCCTGATTTAGATGTTTCCTAGCAATTTCGTGTGCCTTTTGAATTTGATATTTGAGCTGCACAGGGTAATAATTTACATTATATACTGGCGCTGGAGATCTTTTCGAGTTCGTTGATAATTCAAATTTAAACCCGTACATACAGTTCAGTGGAGATAGTTTGGTTGATACGTGAGGTGTATTATTATGCGCATGCATAGCTTGCCTTAACCACTGATCCCAGTTTTGAGTGTCTTGATCTAAGAAAATTTGTAGATACTCTGCCAATGGTCTGTGGCTTCGTTCCAAAGAACCATTAGATTGGGGGTGGTAAGGTGTAATATGCAGTTTTTTAATACATAACAATTTGCATGTTTTTGAAAAAAGTTTAGAAGTAAAATTGGTACCATTATCTGTAATAAGGAGTTTTGGGACTCTGTATCTTGGTATTACCTCATCGTAGAAGGCTTTTTCTATTGTTGCTGCCTCTGCATCTGGACCAAGTACATGACATGTATCATATACTTGGTCAGATTATCTTGAAACGTTAGAATGAATCTGTTACCTAGATAATTCTTAGGTAGAGAACCAACCACATCCATGAATACCTTGTCAAATGGCAGCGCTGGTGTATCGGTAATGGCCATAAGCATTTTAGTCAGCTTCGAACTCTTGTTAGCTCGAAATTTGCTGCACTTTTTAATAAAATCGCCGATGTCGCGTTGCATGTTTTTCCATGTCCACCTAGTGGTGAGTTGTGAAAGTCTTTCAGGATTGTTTGAATCTCATTCGGATCTGTTAAGAATTGGAATTTCATTTCAATCTCATTTGTCTGACCGATACCAATTTGCTGCTCGTTTACTGAAATAGAGTCGTTATCATTCTGGGATGTTTTCGCTCTTGTTGAACTTCTAGTTTTAACTGCAAAAATTTGGCTGTTGTCAGGGTTGGGAATTCTGCTGAGTGCATCTGCATTTGCATTGTACTTTCCAGGCTTGTATTCGATTTTATAATCATATTCCGACAACTTGTGGTGAAATCGGATTAACCTCGACGTGGGATTCTGAACATCAAATACGCCTTTTAATGGACCGTGATCGGTATAAACTGTAAATGTTCTACCTAACAGATATGTTCGAAAGTTATTGGTCGCCCAAACGATTGCCAGTAACTCTTTTTCGATTGTTGAATATCTCTTCTCAGCATCATTCAAAGATCGACTCGCGAAAGCAATTGGCTTATCTTCTCGTACCTTACCTTGTGAGAGCACTGCTCCCAAGGCTTCGTTACTCGCATCCGTGGTTAGATGAAGGCTTGACTAAAATCTGGGTATGACAAGATAGGTGGAGATGTCAAAGCTCCTTTCAAAAATTCAAAAGCTGTTTGACACTCGGGTGCGCACTTAAACGGTGCACCCTTTTTTAATAATCTGCTGATTGGTGCTGATACGACAGCCATATTAGGAATAAATTTTCTGTAATAATTTATAAAACCTACAAATGATTGCACTTCCTTTATATTCTTCGGAACTGGATATTCTGTAACACAACTAGTTTTGGCTGGGTCTGGGAGTGCGACCGTCTCTGAACATTTATGTCCTAAATATATCACTTCTCGACATAAGAAGTTAAATTTTTCAGTATTTAGTTTTAAGTTGTGGTATCTTAGTTGGGAGAAAACCTTGGCTAGCTTTGCATTACGTTCCACTAAATTTTTTCCATAGACGACAATGTCATCCAGGTACACAAAACAATCAATGCCTTGTAATCCGGTCAAAATGTGATTCATTATTCTCTGAAATGTTGCTGGAGCACCCGTTAGACCAAAAGGCATTCGGTTAAATTCATTGTGACCAAATCCGGTGCTGAAAGCAGTTTTGTGCTTATCATTCAGGTCTAACAAGACATGATGATAGCCACTGGCTAGATCCAACGTTGTGAAGTAACGACAGTGTCCTAACTGGTCCAGAATGTCTTCAATTCTGGGCAGTAGAAATGCATTTTTAATTGTCGCTTCATTGAGTTTTCTAAAATCAACTACAACGCGTCATCTTTTCTCTCCAGTCGAGCCTGGTTTTTTGGGCACTATTAGGAGAGGCGAGTTCCAAGGAGATTTACTCGGAGAAGTTGATCGGATTTAGTTGGTATAGTATGAGTTAAGACCGAAGTGTGTATTAGAGGGTCTCCCTTTAAAATGAATACTTCATTGTACTGGGTACATAAATTTTCTATTGAGTTGTTTTCCTCTTCGTTTAAGGAATCACCTAATTTTAGAGAGTCCAATAATAAATTTATTCCATTGGAAACTGGTTTACCAGTGGCGTGGCGTCCATTGATGCAAGGGAAGCAATGCTTCCCTTACGTTTTGCTGTTTATTCAGTTTAGAAAATGTAAACTGAAATCAGCACGTATATGAAATTTATTTAGAAATTTCCTTTAAAGAAAGAGCGCATTATTTTCGTTTACCATTGTTTACAGCATTTACTTGATAGCCGGCCAATACGAACGAAATTTTCTGCAAGTTCGACTTCAATATAGAGGAGAGATGCGTCGCATTAGAATGCTTCGACCTTTCCTCTCATTGCCTTTAGTTGCATATACAAGATAACGAGACCGCCGGTCAATACCAGTAAAACTTTCGCTCGCAGCGAGCGCAAGTTCCACTTCTATACGAAGGAGAGATGCGTTCATGCAATTGAACCCAGTCGGTGCTTTCAGTCGCAAGCTCTGGCTCTCGATCAAAGTATTGCCAGAATTAAAATTTCTGTAAGAGCCGAAAAATGATCAGGAAGATAAATGTGAAGAGGTAGATCTGGCAATATTGCCCATATTTGTCATGCTTTGAGTGAAAAAATCGGTTTCAGGGGAGCTGAGTAGAAGTGTTTCAAATAATGACGTAAACTTGTGTAGTCATGCATATTGACGCAGTAATTTTAGTTTGGCGCAAAATAATTGCTTCCCCTAGCTATAAAGTCACGCCACGCCACTGTGGTTTAGTTGTGATATTGACAATGCTTTCCTTATATTCGGAAATAACTTTGTACTAATTGAAATTTGAGTACTTAGGAGTAAAATTTTCACTTAAATAGTAATCTGATAATGTGGAATTCAGAATCGGCACGTTTGTCATGCAATTTTTTACTGTCACTACAGTATTAGCTAAATAGATGCCCGAGACTATTTCTTCACCCTCAATTAAAAGTTGACCAGATGCTGCTGGTATTTGCAACTGAACTACTGCTGGCGTGCGAGCCTGGATGAGGAGAATTCTTTTCTGCCTTTTATTTCTGACGAATCGCCTTAACGGCAATTCTCCTATGAGTTTGTGATCCTTACCTTGGAATTTTAATGTTTTTGATATTGTATCTATTATCGTGTGATTCCATAAGATGTTGCGACCTATTACTCCATCCGCAGGGATTCCATTGAAGCCATCAACCAGATGCCATCAACCAGATGCCATCTCAAGGTAAGATTCTTTTCGAATGGAATTTTGATTTTTATTGTTCCTAGTGTTTTACTCATGCCCCCAAAAACTCATGTGAATTCTTTAATTTCAGTTTTATCTATATAACTGACGTTTCTTAAAGAATCATATTTTAATAAACTTGTGTCGGCTCCGGTGTCGACTAATACTAATATTTTACCGGATTTTGCTAGAGGACACGAAAACTCAACAAATACATCATCTTCTATAACATTATTTAGAAGAAATAGTGTAGTGTTTTTTGTACAGTTTTAGGACTTGTTTCCAAATTTTTTACCCATATTATACATTTTACTATTTGATATTTGATATTTCATTTATTTGGTAAATATTACAAGATTATAAATCTTTTATAAGTACAATAATATGTGGTGAAAACTCAGAACTAATAGAATTCAAATTAATTAAATTATAACTAAATACATTGATTTATATATAGAAAGAGTATAAAAATATATAAATATAAATATAAAGAGGAAAATAACTAAGATAATAATAATAATAATAATATAAAACAAAATCATTAGAAATTCGCAATTATTAATTAATTAGTTAAGAAAATGTTAAGAAGATATTAAGAAGAAGAAAAAAAAGAAGAAAAAAAAGAAGAAAACGCCAAAAGTATGCTTATAGGAAATATTAAAATCAAATTATGAAAAATAGATTAAAACTCGAGGGAAGACACAAATCGCCTGAACGTACCCGGATCATCGACACGCTGAATATGAGGTGGAAGATTATTCCAGATTCCTATGGTCTGGACGAAAAAGGAACCCTCACCGACCGTCTTAAAGAAACGCGGAGCAAGAAGTTTACGATGTCTGTTGGATTTTAGAGGTATAAGGAACTCGCATAAATACAGTGGCTCCCTATGCTGTAAAATGTTGTGTAGGAAAATTAGTGCTCTGCGCTTAAGGAAAGAGGGTAATGTGCAGGCTAGAATGTTCATCTGATATTGCGATATATGATCAAAACGCCTTAGTCCAAATACACAGCGGATACAATCGTTGAAGGCCACATTTAACCTGTGTTGGCAGTTGAAATCATGTCTGGGAAATACTAGACTACCATAAGAAAAGGAGTACTATGCATTTGTCGTTCGGATGTGATACGAAATGAGCCTCTGGAGGCCCATTCCGCATGCAGAATTTAATAATGATGCTCCTCCAGGTCTGGACAGCACTTTTGCCGGCCGCTCAGGAGCTTGGGGTGGGGAATTCGACCTGGAGTCGCACTCATCCTTGAGGGTGCTGTCGAAAGTACAGATGTGTGCTCTACATCAGCGATCATTATGGCCCGGGACTCCGCATCTGGCCGAATAGGCTATACGGGCTCCAGGACGTTAGGAGCAAAGGAGAGAAGAGATGTGATGAGGAGCATCCCAGCCATGGGGAGCGCCGATGCCACAGTTGGGCGGCTCAGCACTTCATTTTATTTAGTCTTATATAAAAAAAAAATATCTGCTAATGATGTTCCGTCCGTACCTATATGTTTGCCTGAACAAGATGAAATTTTATTTGGAGTATATAAAAAAATATGGAATTGAAATTTAAATATAATTTATTATCTAAGTAAATCCTAATACAAAGGAAGCTATCTACTTCTTAAAAAAAGGAAAAAAAAAAGACCGTTGGGTACCTGTGTCCAGTGTTGGGGCCCGGAATCCTGCAACCAATTTCTCGTTCCTCTTTGTTTTTTTTTCCTTATATTTTCCTTTTATGATTTAATTCGATTTATTTATATTTTTTTTAAGTATTTCACTTTTTATTTAGATTATTTTAGATTTATTCACTTGTTGTTTTGGGTGATTTCTGTTTTCTTTTTTGTTTGGATCACTATTAAATTTTGTGTTCACTGTCTTGAGCCACTATTATCCACTTCCAATTTTCATTTCAGTTTCGTATTATTGAGCTTATGTTTGTTCTATTCCTTTTTAAACTTGTGTGCTCTCACTAAACTTCCTGCCTTTTTACTTTTTAAATTCACTTATTTTTTATTACTTTATACTTTTGCCACACCCGACTAGTTGGAATCGTCGATCAAAAAAGCCCCGATTATTCTCCGCGCCGCACTTTTATTCGCGCTCAACGGTCTTTTTTTATTTTTCTTTTTCGCGCTAAAAGCGTGTCAGTCCGCACCAATCGTTATTAAATGTTTTTAATTTGAGACGTTAGATGTCGTTGTTATTTTTATTGTATTTATTTTTTTTTCTTATTATAAAGATTTTACAAACAAAATTACATAAAATAAAAGGGAAGCGAAATGGCAAAATACAGGTGCGGATCATGTAGCGAAGAAATAGAAGAGAAAAAAAATATAAGTGCTATTTAAAAAGAATGATCAAAATTCAAATAGATTAAAAAAAAATTAATTGCGCATTTCGTATCAGATGTTTCCGATGATATAGGTTTTTGCATTTGAGGAATTATTTTGATTTTGTCCGTCGAACGTGAGCTTTCAAATTTTTTAACTGTGTTTGTAGAAATCTTCAATTCTATTAGCCAAAAGAGCTTGAGTAGTTTCTCCTTTTAAACTGATCTTGTGTAATTGTTCTTTATTAAAAACTATTGAATCTTCTTTTTTCTTTAATTTTTCGGTCAATTCTTTTTCCTTTAAAATTGCTACCTTGAGTTGTCTGGAAAGTTTTTTAATTTTCAACTCAGCTTCTTTATTTTCGTGTTCTGATTGTGATTGAGCTTTCTTTAGTGCCTTAATTATTTTTCTTTTCAAGTGTTCTACTTCACGACTTTTGCTATCGTAGGACTCTTTTATAACGTTAGTTAGTCTTCCTAGAATCGCATCTGTTGTTTCTAATCGAGTGAACTGTCCCCACTGAAATGAAATTTGGTTTTTAATCAACTCAAAAACATCTCTTGAAGTCAAATTCCTAATTTCATTCAAGAGAGTTTTGTTAAAAGTTTTTATTTCTTGTTCCTGGTCCTTCTTTTCTTTCTCTAATTGCAATAATTTTTCCTTTAGCGAAATTATTTCGGAAAATTTTTCCATAGAAAACGGAACAATATCTATTGTACAATTTTAATCAAATTGAATTTTTCACTGTAAGCCATATTATATCGAGATGAGAAGTTGAGAGACTCCAGCTCTTAGCAGCCGAACAGATAACTTTATTAAGCCGAAGGTGATCCCAGACGTCAAGTAGTATTTTAATTAATATATTGATAATACTTTTAATGAAAAGAACTATGTGAATCTAATTTTTCCCTTCCAATCACTGGGAAGTTGGGAAGAATAAAATAAAAAATACAAATTTTAAATAACTAAGTACTTACCAACATTTAAAATCAGCAAACAGGAAACAGCATTGCACAAATAAAATTTTATACAAATTATTAATTGTTCGCAAAATTTTCTTTTTTTTCGAAACTAGTACATAAAATTTTCACAGTATACAATAAGATTCACCAGCACAAAAATTTTCACAAATAAAAAGAAAGAAATTATTAAGAAAAAAAAAAAAAAATTGTCAGTCGAAGTTATTATTATATTATAATTTTTCGCGCACGTCGCTTTTGTTCCAAATATCAGCTGCGCCAATGTTGTGTTTAGTTCTTTGGAACTAAACACCCGGAGACATAATTTTAACTTTTCTCTAAATAAAATAAAAGACCGATTGTATTGACGGTTAAAATCAGACTCATTGCTTCTTCGATTCTGAATTCGGGAAAAACTCCAAGTCTACGTGACCTCTATTGCCGATCAGCATTATTTTTACTCGCGCGTGCAATTAATTCCTGATACAATATAATTTAGCTGCAGTAATCGATCTCAGGTGCAATGCCCATGAGTTCGATTACTTTTGCTGATTTTGGTATTTTGTCACGTAGACCAGTTGCGCACAACACCGCCAAAGATAGTAAGAACGCTGTCTGGTGGAATAACGATCACGATAATTTTGAAAAAACGAGCAGGGAAACTTTTTAACAAAGTTAATTCCAACAAACTTGATACAGACTAGGACAAATACCAGGCAGCACTTACTCTGTATAAAAAACAGCTAAAAGCCGTAAAAAAATTCATGGAAGAGATTCTGCGAAAAAATCGATAACGTCAACGATACTGCTAGGATAAAAAGGACCCTATTCAAAGACCCATACATGCCTGAATTACTAGATAAGGGCAATGGTTCATGGACGGGGTCTAGCGGCGAGTCACTTAAACTTTTAATGCAAACGCATTTCCCCCGATGTTTTGAGCCCTCGCCACAAAGTTTATGTATCGATCGTATTATAGCCAACTCAGAACTAGTAGAGAGAAATTCGTGACGCCAAAAAATATAGGAATTGCGTTCAGTTTCTTCAAACCTTACAAGTCACCAGGACTAGATGAAGTCTATCCCGCAATGATCCACAATACGGATGAGACAATAATTCAGTACCTGGTTGACATATATAAAACATGCATCAGTCTTTGCCACTTACCGAAGCTATGGCAAGAGGTTAAGGTAGTTTTCATACCTAAACCAGACAGAGCCTCCCACAACATTTCGAAGGCTTTTCGACCCATTAGCCTGACTTCGTTCCTTCTTAAAGGCCTGGAAAGAGTGGTGGACAGCTAACTACGGGCAAATCTGAACCTCTCGGTCAGATGCCCCCACCAATACGTCTATCTGAAAGATAGGTCCACTGATACCACCTTGCATGTGACGGTAGCCGCCGTAGAGAAAGCTTTCCATCATAAAGAGTACTCGGTACCTTTCTAGACGTGGAAGGTGCTTTTAACCATGTCAACATTGATGCCATACTTGAGACCTTACGCATCCATAGTGTGGAACCTCTCCTGACTGCATGGACAGCTTAGCTTCTTTGCTTATGAAAAATCGTAGCACGGATAGCTGACGAGACAAAAACGGCTCTGTCCAGAAAGGAACGCCACAGGGTGGCATAATATCGCCTCTCTTGTGGGTCCTAACAGTGAATGAACCCCTTTCCATTTCAAATCGGAACGGCCACCCCGCAATAGCATATGCAGACGATCTTGTCATCATGCTAACTGGTTAGTTTGAGCAAGTTCTAGGGGACCTTATACAGTCCGCTTAACAACTGTTAGACAGCTGGGCACTAGATAAAGGACTTACCATTAACCCTCAAAAAACAGGTCTGGTCCTCTTCTCCAGAAGAAGCAGACCATATGTTTTCAATCCACTAAAAATTTTAAGTATCACTATGGTCCTTTCGAATCAAGTTAAACACTTAGGTCTTATTTTTGATAGTAAATTATCCATTTTAGCTAGGGTATAGCCTAGTAGGTAGTGTGTTGGTCTTGTAATGCGAAGGTTGTGAGTTCAAATCCCGGCCGGCGCAACATATAATTCCGGCACATTGCCTGCTTGGGTATACCTTGGTCACCTCAATCTAAGAAATTGAAAAAATTCGTAGAAAGAGGGTTGTGCGAAGGGCTAACAACCATTCCACAATAAGTAATGAAAAATGTTAAGGAACCTGAATATCAGGAGGCCAAGGTCCGAGTTGTGCTGTAGCGCCATTGTAGTAGTAGTAAATTATCCTGGAAGGCCATCATTTAAGAACGTACAAAAAAGGCTACCGTAGCCTTCTTCGCTTGCAAAAAGACATTCGGTTTGAGATGGGGCCGTAAGCCGCGCCTCATCCTCTGGATGTATACCAGTATTATCAGACCAATTATTTGCTATGGCGTGGTGATGTGGTGGCGTACGGTAGTACTAAGAACCAACCTAGTACCTTTACAGCTAATCCAATGGATGGCATGTCTATACATAACAGGTGTCCTTAGAACCACACCAACTGCAGCCCTGGAGGTATTTCTCTCACTACATCCACTTGATCTTTTATAAAACAAGTAGCGGGCCTAGCTGCCATTAGATTAAAAACCATTAATTGGTGGTCAGCGCCAGAAATTGGTCACAGCAAAATTTTAGACGTCATCAGAGACGCAAACTCCCTTTTAGACTGCCAATATGATTGCATGAACCAACCGTAGGTTGAGAAACGGAAGTTTCACATTAAGTTTCTTGTATGAAATGAATGGGCAACAAACACGATACTCAGTATCTGTACAGACGGATCTAAGGCTAACCAGGAGACAGGCGCAAGGATTTATTCCCACGACCTCGACATCATTTCATCTTCCAGAACACGCGACAGTGCTCTAAGCTGAAGTATTAGCCATTAACGAGCGTACAAAAATTATTACAGATATGCAGAACAGTCTCGGAAATTGTTACATTTTCTCGGACAGCAGGGCTGCGCTTATGGCACTCCAATCCTACTACGTCCAAATTAGTGTTCATTTGTAGACACAATTTGAATCGCCTAGCGACGATAACGAAAGTTTTTCTAATTTGGATACCGGGTCGTAGCGACCTGCTAGGTAACGAAGCAACAGACATGCTTGCACGGCAAGGATCTGCAAACATCAATTCCACTAGGAAGTCAGTCGATGTACCACCAATAATGCTGAAGACTAGCTTCAAGCAAACTATTTTAGATTTTTTCTTGGCGGGGTGGCGGCAGCTGGACAGTTGCAGATCGGCCAAATCCTTTTGGGAAGAATCGAATAAAAATATTACAGCTCAGCTGTTACAACGTAGTCGCTTTAGCATCCGAACTATTGTTGGCCTGACCACAGGTCAATGCTTGCTAAAGCTGAATGCATTTAGGATGCGCATCACGAGCGACAGCCTTTGCGGAGGTTGCGAGGAAGACAAAGAATCGATCAAACAATTGTGCGAGGCCAGTCTACTATCATCTCTCATGTAACGAGTCAGGCAAGATTTACGATTGAACCAATCTCACATGTACGCCTAGTCCAATTCCATGATTGTATAATCATGGCTTCGAAATCATCCCAGTAACTTGGAAAACCTTCGTCGCTCACCACTGTGCTCTGTCGAATTGAATTTCATCGGCGACGCACTCTTATCAGCCACACAATCTGACCTGCTAACTTAAGTGAAAGATAACGTCATGCGACCTAATCCAATCGTAGGACAATTAGTACTTATCAAGGACTACTTATGACGCCGATAAAAGTTCACAAATCTAATGATGAGGAGCTGTTGATCCTATCCTTACCATTTGATGCTTCTGATCCGCTATTTTTGACCCGCATTTACTGCTGGCGTCATCTTTTAGGAAACGGCAGTTGTCCATTTGTAATCCCGATAATATTTTCTAACTCTGATGTTATGGAAATACAAGCTAAACACTTTTGATATCTACTTCTACAATGGCACTACAGCTCAAATCGAGCCTTGGCCTCCTGACCTTCAGGTTCCTTAACATTTTTCATTATTTATTGTGGAAGGGTTTTTAGACCTTCGCACAACCCTCTATCTTCGAATTTTTTATTTTCGTAGATTGAGGTGACCAAAGTACACCCAAGCAGGCAGTGTGCTGTAATTATGCGTCGATCGGGATTTGAACTCACGACCTTCGCATTGTTGACCAACACACTACCTACTAGGCTATATCCTAGCTTTTGATATACAAACTTAAATCCTTATGCCCCGAAAATAATTTATCCTATGTACGAATATATAGATAGCAAAAATTAAAGATCCTGAGAATTATGATCGATCTCATCATCTTAATATTCAAGTCATTATTATGTCTTTCAGTAAATGCTTCAAGGCACCAAGTGGAAGTGCCCATAGTGAAATACTAACGCACAGAAAAGTCCGTATAGAGCAAAATAAGACCAACCATAATCCTTAGAGTTACTAAGTTACCGTCTAAATGAATAACTAACTGAACTTCCAAGTCTCTCTATCCGGTTATTAAAGAATTAATTACATCAATGCAGCCCATTCTTTCAGAAAGTATGTTCCACATCCAAAATACTCTCGAAGAAAACAGTTCCTTTTCGTGTCCCTTAGATTACAACATTTTCCTTAATTCATAAGAACCACCCCATCGCCTTCAACATTTACTTTTGCTTTGGAGTCATACAACGCGACGAAAGAGTTATATGACATAACATCAGTAACGGCAAATATCCTTTGCTTTGAACTTCCATAGAACTGACTAAAGAAAAAAAAATACAAGTATAAAAGAAACTTTCCCATCTTAGAGTATTATTGTACGTAGCAGGCACACATTTAATTAAAAGCTCAAAATAAATGGTCCCAGGATAATACTCAATGCCAGGAGGATAAGCCGATCTCGTTTTCATTTATTCTGACATCGCGACTTCGACATTCAAAACCAGACGGTAAGCCTCGAATAAAAGGGACTCCGATAAAAATCGATTTTAGCTCGGGATGGGATGTTCCTACACAGGGTGGTTCCAAATCAGTTTTATGGGTGCGTAATTTCGCAAGTAATTGATTTTAAGAATTTCAAGCTTATTGAGAAAATCCCATCAAATAGAAAAAAACCACCACAACCATTTTGACGCGGAAGGATATCACAAGGCCAGATCAAGGTCAAAGCTAACGTTTAGCTTTCGTTGTAAGAATTTACCTTTAAATTTTTTACTAAAAACAGTTCAAGTACAAACTGATCAGGATTCCCAGGATATTCATATTTATATATATTTTCTGAGAGCAACATTATCCATGCAGTGGATATATCACCCTTACAGTATCCGTTTTGTTGCTATTCCCCTTGCCTTGCCACTCTGGAGACGAACGAACGATTTTACAAATGAAACTTTGCAAAGTACCCTGGAATAATTCATTGTTTAAATCGTTTAGATATTTTTTTTTGGATATTGGTCTATTTGTTTATATTTCTACACAAATTTCAGTAAGCTTTTCTAAAATTAGCACGATAAAATTGATTTTTTGATGTTTCGTTGCGACATTTTTTAGGTCGCGCAGAAAATTCGAATTTTTCATTTAATTGGTGTAACTTCGCAAACTGCAAGAAATTTACTGTAGCAAATTGGTTTGGAAATCATAGGTTCATCTGTTTCTGACAAGGCCCGTACTTAAAATAGAAAAGAATAAGAGATATGCAAAATCCCAAGCGCTGTTCTTTCTTTAGGAGTAAGTTAGTAATAGAATACATGGACAAGAGCTAAAGGACATAGTATGTTTTATTTTCAAATATAATATGAATCTCGTGCACCCTCTTGACATCGCAAAGAAGTAGGCTACTGTGCCATAGAATCGTTCAGCCGTAAGAGTGCACACAACTTTCCAGTGTGTTTTTATACTCTAGATGAAATCTGAGAGTATTATAAGTTTGCCACAAAGTTTGTAACGCCAAGAAATAAGACTCGGAGAAAAAAATGAATGGTACAGAAGTTCATATAATCACTCAAAAATCTCAAAACCGGATGTCCGTCCGTTCGTCTGTCTGTCTGTCCGTCCGTCCGTGTCCTCTCCAGCTTGAGAACGCACTGATCAAGAAAGTTCAAATTTTGTACACGTCGTTTCTGATAAAAAAGTAAGGAAAAGTTCGTGAACGGGCCTGTTTCCAGATGAGGATCTGAAATATGTTTCCAGATGAGGATCTGAAAACTTATAAAAAGGAGAAAGAAAACACAAGGCGAAAATTTCGATTTTAAATTTAACGTTTCTTACTCAATGGTTCTAACAAGAATGAACACAAGAACAAAGCATAATTTTTTTCTATTGGAATTATCATTGTGGATGTATGCCGCTAGGATTGCCGCAATAGCAATTTCATATTGGGAATTGTTGCTGTATAGGTGATTGCCAAAGTAGCCGCTAGAAGCGCCGCAATAGGTCGTCGTGTACATAATAAATGGTTGCGGCCGGAGAATGATCGGGAACGGAACGCAGCATCATATGATCGCAATCATATGTTCCGGATGACAGTTCGCAGCTGTCATATCGCCGTGCATTTATCGGGCGGCCGCGCAGGCCGAGTGAAACATTCTCCCCGGCGTTGAAACGTTGTAGTTTCAAGGTTCGTTGGTGGTGTTCTTGTGCGATCGTTGTTGTTGTGGGCCTCACATTTCCTTGAGACCCGTTTGAGGTTTGAAGGCGCCTCGTCTCGCCTGGCAGGGAAGGGAATGTGGGGAGGGAACAGAAGGAAGTGAAAGAAAAGAAAATTAAAGCCATATCGTTGGTGATCGCGGTAAAGTTATGAATGGTGCGCGGCGATTACATAAAACTCGCGGGTAATTGACACAGCTTAGCGACTGGCCTTTTTAATTGAGCATACGCTGTTTTGACGGTGGCCACGCGTGTCCGTCCGTCTTTTCCCGGGTGTACGGCTACAATCCGTCCGAGATTCCATTGAAGCGGAGGAAATCGTTCGTCGCGTATGATCACTAAATCGTTTAATTTGAGATTGGGATGACTATTTGTCCATTTCGGGCGTTGCTGCAGACGGGAAAGGTATTCACCTGACCATTTTGTCCAAAAATCTTGGTGCAATTTTTGTATTAATTTCCACTTTCGAAGGCAGTGAGAGTTTGTGTCCTGTAAGTGTCGTTCTGGTGGTGAGAGTAGTGCGCCTCCGATCAGAAAATGACCGGGTGTGAGTGCCGAGAAGTCGTCCGGATTCTCAGTCAGCGGGCACAAAGGTCTTGAATTCAGACACGCTTCAATCTGGTTCACCACGGTGGTCATTTCCTCGTATGTCAAGGTGGTTTCTCCAATTACTCGTCGTAGATGGTGTTTCACGGATTTTACGCCAGCTTCCCATAGACCACCGAAATGTGGTGATGCTGGGGGGATGAAATGCCATTCGATCCCTTCGTTGGCGAGAAGTGGTGTGCAATCCTTTTCGAGTTGTTTCCGGAGATAGTCCCTTTCTTGTTGAAGCTTGGTATCGGCTCCAACAAAATTCGTACCGCAGTCGGAGTAAATGCGACAACATAGGCCGCGTCGAGAGGTGAAGCGCCGAAATGCCGCAAGAAATGCTTCGCTGGTAAGATCGGATACAACCTCGATATGGATTGCTTTTGTTGAAAAACAGACGAATATCGCCAGATAGCCTTTGTAAGTTTTAACTCCGCGTCCTTTTGATACCCGGAGTGAAATCGGGCCTGCATAATCCACGCCGACATTGGTAAATGGTCGGGTGATTTCCGTGCGCGTCGTGGGTAGGTTTCCCATTAATTGTTTTTGGGTTTCATTCCGGAATCGAAAACATTTCACGCATCCGTGAATACATGCTTTTATTAGGCTGCGTAGTCTCGTAATCCAAAATTGCTGGCGAATGGTTCCGAGCATCAGCGTTATAGTCCCGTGCAGGGTGTCTCGATGCGCCTGTTGTATTATTAGTTTCGTTAGACGACTAGAATGCGATAAAATAATCGGATGCCTTTCGTCATATGGTAGATTAGATAGGTGTAGACGTCCTCCCACTCGTAAAATTCCGTTTCCATCCAAGAAGGGATTTAACGATTTTATCACGCTAACTTTAAGATCGGTCCGGTCTTTTAAAATTTCAATTTCCTGGGAAAAATGAAGAGATTGGTCACCAAGAATGAGAGTACGTCGTGCAGTAGAAATTTCTTCGACGCTTAAAGCTTGGCATTGTGTCCGGGACTGATTTGATCTGCATTGATTGATGAAACGACGTATATACGCAAAAACACGAATGAGCCGGTGAAGTGAAGAGTACCGATTGATCAAACCATCTAACCATGAAGTCTCCGAATTGAGAGCTGACACTAAGCACGTGGTTGACATTTTCTTGAGATCTAGCAGAATTGGGTCTGGATTGCTGGGGTTGGAAGTCGGCCAAAGCGTCTCGTGGGTTTGTAACCAGTCAGGGCCTGACCACCATAGGGAGCAATCTAACAGTTTGGCTGCATCCATACCTCTGGAGGCAAGGTCTGCAGGATTGTCTTGGGAGCGGACGTGTTTCCAGATATTTCCGCCAACCTTGTCGTGGATTTCAGCGACTCGATTCGCCACGAAAGTTTTCCATTCGTTGGATCTTTTCCGAAGCCATGCCAACACGATGGTGGAATCGGTCCAAGCGATTAGGTTCTCAATCTTTAGAGCTGATTTGACTCTCTTCAGTAGCCGCGCTAGTAGAACAGCTCCACATAGTTCGAGTCGTGGTAGGGATACCGATTTCATTGGAGCTACTCGAGTTTTTGACATTACCAATCGTACTGTGATGACTCCATCATCGCGAATCGTGCGAACGTAGACTACGGCAGCATACGCCCGCTCGGAAGCATCACAAAAGCCCAATAATTGACTGGAAGTCGTGCTACTAGTTTGAATCCAGCGTGGAATTCGGAAATGTTGTACCGCAGGCAATGTCTTCTTGCAATTTTTCCACGTTTCTTGCAACTCGGGAGATAATTGATCGTCCCAGGCCAAGGTTTCCAGCCATAAGCCTTGAAGGAGTATTTTCGCTTGAATGATGACTGGGGCAGCCCATCCGAGCGGATCAAAAAGTCGAGAGATGGTTGACAGGATAAGTCTTTTCGTTGGGACGATGTCGTCGTCGGGCACGGGTTTCCATTTGAAACCGAGCATGTCGTTGTCGGGATTCCAAACTATTCCAAGAGCTTTGATATTGTCATCGTTGGTTAGCGGTAGCATGCCCTGGTGAACGCGTTTTTCCAGTGGGACATCTTTCAAAATAAGTGGTGAATTCGAAGCCCATTTGCGCA
Source organism: Chorisops tibialis (assembly GCA_963669355.1). Lineage (NCBI taxonomy): Eukaryota > Metazoa > Arthropoda > Insecta > Diptera > Stratiomyidae > Chorisops > Chorisops tibialis. Next base: position 130,478,742 of record OY770263.1, read on the forward strand.
TTTCGAATCCACCAGCCTGCAAGAGATCTTCAACTTCTTTCCGTGCGCGACAAGCTTCGTCTACATTGTCGGCACCCGCAAGCAGATCATCAACGTACATGCTAGACGTTAAAAGAGGAGCGCCAAGAGGAAACCGTTCGCTTTCGTCGTTGGCCAATTGATGAATGGTGCGGATTGCCAGGTAAGGAGCACTACTTACTCCAAAAAGCACTACCTTAATTTTATAATCCTTTACAGGAGATTGTGGCTCTGATCGCCAAATGATTCGCTGATAATCTCTATCATCTGGATGGATTAGGATCTGACGATACATTTTCGCAATGTCACCCATATAAACGTATGAGAAACTCCTCCACTTCAGCAGCAGGTTGGTGAGGTCGACTTGGAGGGGCGGTCCGGTATAAAGAGAATCGTTTAGAGAAATCCCGTTGGACGTTTTGCACGATGCATTGAAGACCACTCGCAATTTTGTGGTAGTACTATCCTCCTTGATTACCGCATGATGGGGAACGTAATAATGCGGCAAGATTGCTTTTCCGATCGGTGCAATTTCTTCCATTTGCCCCAAATCCACATATTCATTGACGACAGCAGCGTATTCCGCTTGTAGCTTCGGATTTCTTTGGAATCGTCTTTCCAACGACCTCATCTGTGAAGCTGCGATGTTGTATGACGATGAGAGTGGTGGTGGATTGGTTCGAAACGGAAGACGTACAATGTATCGACCATCTTCACGTCGAGTGGTAGTTGCCTTGTAGAAGGTCTCGCAGGCTTCGTTATCGGCATCTGGTTGTGGAACCGATTCGACTTCTTCTATTTCCCAAAATTGACGAAGTTGGTCGTTAATTTCGGACACACTGTGAAACGCCATTAGAGCGGATCTGCCAGTGTCGTCAGGACAAGTTCCGGAAAGAATCCAGCCTAGGGATGTTGCTTGAGCGACGATTGAGTGATGACTCGCTTTCTGAACTCCTTGTCGTAGAATGGATGGATATGCGTTTGCTCCTAGAATAATATCCACCTTTCCCGGCTGATGAAACGACGGATCGGCCAACAACAAATCGCTAAATTCGTGGAATAGCGATGTTGAGACGCGTTTTGTCGGGAGTAATTGCGTCAAGGATGGTAAGATCAACGCTGTCAGGTCGAATGAAAACGCTTCCACTCGGGATTGAATCATTAAGCTCAATGAAGAACGCGCTCGCCCAGATTGAATGTCGCCCAATCCGGTGACTGTGACGTCGGCTCTTTTTCTGGGGAGTTTTAAGAGCTGAGCAGCAGATTCGGTCACGAACGATGCTTGCGAACCCGGATCAATAAGTATTCGCATCGGAATTAACGTTCCGGTGATGGATGGTACATTAACCAAAGCCGTAGCTAACAACGTCTGCAGTTGAGGCGGCTCTTGGATTGCAGTTGACTTTGGATGTGAAGCGGAGTGTAGAGCTGCTGTTGTGGGTATATCCGAAGGATTTTCTGGTGCAGCAACGAGTGGTGTGTCTTCCCACAATGCGAGCAGCGGTTTGAACTCGAGCAGTCGGTTACTCTATGCCCGAGTCCCAAACAATTAAAACAGGCATGTTTAGCCCTCACCAGTTCTGATCTCGTTTTCACGTCCATTCTTAAAAATATTTTGCAGCGATATGCGCTATGATTATCATTACAGGATAAACACTTGCGAAGACCTTGGGTGGCAATAAACCCCTTGGCGTGGGTGGAAGGTCCTGTTGCAGGTCGTGGTACTGGCTTCGTGGGACCAAGTGCCTCCAAAGTTCGGAAACGACATTCCAAGAAATTTCGGAACTCCTCCCACGTCGATAACTTTGTCGTATCGCTGATCGACTGCTCCCAGAGCTGGTGCGTCTCTTTTGGCAATCTGCGTACCAGTAGATGTATAAGGATTGCATCCCAACTCTGAGTAGCAATTCCCAGGTTGTTTAAGGAGGCTAAACATTCTGAAGTCACGTCCAAAAGCGACTTTAATGATTTCGCTGACTCAAATGGTATCACGGGTTGGTTTAATAAATTCGTCAGCTGCGTATTTACTAAAAGTCGTTTATTTTGGAAGCGACGACACATCAGTTCCCAAGCGGATAGATAATTTTTGTCGGTTACGGGCAGATGTTTAATTAACAGCTCCGCTTCTCCGTAAACTGACGTCTTCAGATAATGTAACTTCTGTACATCTCCCAGACTATCGTTATCGTGCACTACCGCGACGAATAAATCATGGAACGAAGTCCACTCGGCGTAATTCCCGCCAAATTTCGGGATGGTAATGCGCGGTAGACGCGTTTCACATCTCCCCAAAAGCGTCGCGTTATGCTCGGTCGGAGGTTCGGGCCGGAAGACAGTGGATACTGGCTCTAATTCTCTTAGCCTTTCATTCAGCCGACCAATCAGCTCGTGATAGGTTTCGTCGGCATAATCATAAATGTCATCGGTTAGATACCTTGACGACTTGGTTTCTTCCGAAGGAAGCGACATGAATGCGTCGTGGTTCTTATCGAAATTCTTCCAAAGGTCGAGAACCGACTCCTTGCGACCTTGAAGGTACCCCGTGGTACAATTGGCCTTGGAAACTTTTCCGAAATTCTTTTTAGCCTTTTCGAGTTTGGCAATAATGTTCTCTTGTTGTTTTATCAGAGCCTCCATTTCAATTTTAATTTACGGAATTTAAATCAGTCGACACGCAATTTTTTCGGATAATTGTATTGTATCGTATTGTCTTGAGTTCGCGAACACGGCACTTTAGTTCGAATGCGGCACAATTTCCGAACGCGTATGGCTTTAATAAAAAAGGAAAAAAGGAAAATGGACTTACTCAGGTTGGATTATAAAAACGTCTTGTGCAGAATTTCCAGAGTCGTCGGGATGGCTGAGGTGCTGGAATATTCCCAAATATCGTCTTTATTGTCCCAAATGGATAAAAGGATAGCTCACTATCCGGCTTCGACGGACCAATCCTCATCTGGAAACATATTTCAGATCCTCATCTGGAAACATTTTTGATCCGGCTCGACGGACCAAAAATGTTTCCAGATGAGGATCTGAAATATGTTTCCAGATGAGGATCTGAAAACTTATAAAAAGGAGAAAGAAAACACAAGGCGAAAATTTCGATTTTAAATTTAACGTTTCTTACTCAATGGTTCTAACAAGAATGAACACAAGAACAAAGCATAATTTTTTTCTATTGGAATTATCATTGTGGATGTATGCCGCTAGGATTGCCGCAATAGCAATTTCATATTGGGAATTCATATGTTCCGGATGACAGTTCGCAGCTGTCATATCGCCGTGCATTTATCGGGCGGCCGCGCAGGCCGAGTGAAACAGGGCCAAATCGCTCCACCCCTTCTAGCCCCTACCATACAAAATGACACAATTATGCAATTTGTTAATAAACGGCTTTTCTCTAAAAGTATAAATGCTTTTGATCTGAAATTTGCAACATAAGAGTTTTATGATGATTCCATTCCACTGTATAAGAATTATTTGTGCTTCCACCCCCTCCCATACAAACTGCAGTTTTTCATGAAATGCTCTATACCAATTTACTCAGTGCGTATACAATTTATCGATTTAAAATGTGCTCTGAACATTTATTATATATATATATATATTTATTTATATAGTAAGGTCGAAAAAAAATTAGACGATTAGCTTTACCCCTTCCACCCCCTCCCATACAAAATGACACAATTACGCAATTTGTCAATAAACGCCTTTTCTCGAAAAGTATCAAAACTATTGATCTGAAATTTGAAACATAATAGTTTTATTATGATTGCATTCTACTGTATAAGAATTATTTGTGTCCTTCCCATCATTCCACCCCTCTCCCATACAAACTGTACTTTTTCATGAAATACTATAAGCCAATTTACTCAATGCGTATAAAATTAAGCGAGCTCAAATTGTGCACCAAATATTTATTTAAAATTATTAGTAAGACCAAAAAAAACTAGACGATTAGCTTTATCCCTTCTACCCCCTCCCATACAAAATGACACAATTTCCAAATTCGACAATAAACGGATTTCCTCGCAAAGTACAATAGCAGCTAGTCTGAATTTGGAATATATTATTATACTTTATTATTATAATAATAAAGTACTGTGATCGACACAAGAAAAAAAAAAGTTTGCTACCCTGAAATTTTTTTTTTCGCGTTTCATGACTAAATAAACTGCCAACAAGTCGGGCGAAACTTTATTATTCTTGGGACAAGTTGCGGACGAGTGGAAAGTCAATATGTAGGTTAGAGTGGTTAGAGAAGGCTAAGTGAAAGGGAGTTCTTGGGCAGGGCTGTTATCAATTTAACAATATTTAATTCGTTTCTGCAAGTTTTATGAGGGGAGGAGGAGGGGTAATAGTAAGGGTGGGTGGATGTTAATAGCTTTTTAATTAATTGCTTGAATCACGTCCAATGTTCTCTGTATAGAATGTGTTTCATAGACGAAGTTGCATAGAATTTTCATAAAATTCGGTGTAATTTACATTCACGAAACCGAACATTTGTATGGGAGGGGGTAGAGAAGGTAGGGGAATCGTAAGATTTGATATGTAGTTTTATTTCGCTTTTCTTTTAAAGTGCTTGAATAAAATTTCAAGTTCGTAGCTTTTAGTTTGTTGGTTATTAGTTGATTTAATGAAATTGGTCAAAATCATAGTTTTGTATGGGAGGGGGTAGAAGGGCAAACGCGATTTTAAAATTTTTAAAACAACTTCATTTAAATTATTTTTATAAGTTTTTGTGCAAAATTTGAAATCGATAGCTTTTAAGAGTTAGCTTATAACTGATTTCTTAAAAATGCTCGAAAAAATAATTTTGTATGGGAGGGGGTAGAGGAGGTAGGGAAATCGTAAAACTTGTGATGCAATTATCTTTCATTTTTATTGTTAGATGCTCGAACGAAATTTCAAGTTCTTAGCTTTTAATTTGTTGGTTATTAGTTGATTTAATGAAATTAGTCGAAATCATACTTTTGTATGGGAGGGGGTAGAAGGGCAAGCGCGATTTTAAAACTTTTAACGCGATTTCATTTTAATTATTTTTGTAAGTTGTTTTACAAAATTTGAATTTGATAGCTTTTAAGAAATCAATTATCACCTAACCAAGGTGATAATTGATTTCTTAAAAATGGTCGAAAAAATAATTTTGTATGGGAGGGGGTAGAAGTGTTAAAGATTTTCGACCAATTAATATTTCGTATATTTAACAATTTTTTTTTAAGTGCATTTCGCAAATTTTCAAGTTTCTACCTTAAAATTTCACTCAAAAATTTTCAGTTTATGTGTTTTTTGCACTGCACATGAAACATCTTGTACACGTTAGACCGGGGGAGTCGGTTTATAATAATTATGGACCAAGTTAGTATTATTTTTCTATGTTCATTAAATATAGGTATTCACATGCAAAATTTTAACTTTGTATCTTTCACCAGAGCCCTAAAAAAATTACTGAAAGTTTTCGACATTTTTACTTATCACCTCCCTCCTCTTACACCTCCCAACTTAAAATTTTTACCAAAATTAACCAAATTTTTGATTTCATATCTGTACTATTTTTGGAGATATAAGGATTTGTAATTTTGAAAAGTGCGCCATTTTTGAAATGTTCCCCATTTCCCCTCAGTACTATTATTCCGACATGTTATATTTTTTTTGTATTTGCCTAGTATAGCTTAATATACGTTTGAAGTTTCAATTACATAGTTTAAGAGATAGTTGAGATATTAATTTTTAAGTGTTTTTCTTTGCACCCCCCTGGCCCTCCGCCTTACAATAATTAGCCGCTTTCTGAGCTGGTTCCAATGAAACTATATGCCACCTTGACGGTCTCTAAATATGATTTTTTTACGATAAGTAATTTCGAAGATATAATCATTTGAAAAAAAAATTCGGCCGACAATTGGTTCTTAGCCCCCCTTTTTCGCACCCCAATGGATAAAAAAATTAAATTATTTTTAAAAGCTGTCCCACAAACCCTTCTATATGTATGTTGAGTTTTAGCTTCCTAGCTGTTACAATGGTTGAGATATTTGAATTCGTATTTTTCGGTTTAAGCGCTCCCCCCGCCTTCCCCTGAACCCGTATACCCCCGAAAATGGGTATCCGCCTGAGATCCGCAACTATCTACAATCCCCTCAAAAATGAACTTTCTATCTTGAAGGGTTTGGGAGTTAATGTGCGCTGAGCGTACACGTCGGCGTACGGCGTACGGCGTACAGACAGACGGATTTTTTTTTTTGCATTTTTAGGCTAATTTAGTCATGAAACGCGAAAAAGAAAATTTCAGGGTAGCAAACTTTTTTTTTTCTTGTGTCGATCACAATACTTTATTTTTATAATAATAAAGTAATTAGCCTAAAAATGCAAAAAAAAAAATCCGCCCCGCCGTACGCCGTCCGCCGTACGCCGTACATATGGACTCATATCTCCGAGACCGTTAAAGGTAGAATGTTCGTTTTTGAGTGGATATTTGGTTGGGTAAGTGAGCACTATTTTCTAAATTTTGGGGGGTGTTATGTGGAAGGGGGAGGCGGGGGAGGGAAAAAGTCGAAAACTAAACTTGCTAATATCTCCCTTACGAATGCAGATAGAAAGTTGAAAATCAGTAAACATACAAAAAAAATTGTGGGACAAATTCCACAAATAATTTAATTTTTTTATCCATTGGCGTCCGAAAAGGGGGGGCTAAAAATAAATTGTCGGCCGAATTGATTTTTCAAATGATTATATCTTCGAAAATACTTATTGTTAACAATTCATATTTTGGGACCAATAAGGTGGCAAATAGTTTCATCAGAATCAGTTCAGAAAATGGCTAATTATTGTAAGGGAGAGGGTCACGGGGGGTGGAAAGAAAAACATTTAAAAATGAATATCTCAACTATCTCTTAAGCTATGTACTTGAAACTTAAAACGTATATTAAGCTTTACTAGGAAAATACAAAAAAAATATAATATGTTGAAATAATAGTAGTGGGGGGAAATGGAGAGCATTTCAAAAATGGCGCACTTTTCAAAATTACAAATCCTTATATCTCAAAAAGAGTACAGATATCAAATCGAAAATTTGTCAGATTATAGAACTATACAATAGTTAATTTTAATAAAAATTTTAAGTTAGGGGGTGTAAAGGGAGGGAGGTGGTAAGCAAAAATGTTGAAAATTTTGAGTGATTTTTTTAGGACTCTGGTTAAAGATAGAAACTTTCAATTTGGCATGTGTATACATTTATTTGATATACATAGAAAAAAAAATAATAATTTGATCCACAATTGTTACGAACCGACCACCCCGGTCTAATGGGCACGAGGTGTTTCATGTGCAGCGAAAAAAACACGAAAACTGAAAATTTTTGGATGTAATTTTAAGGTAGAAACCTGAAAATTTGGGAAATACATTTAAAAAAAATTCCTCAAAGTATGAAATATTAACTGGTCGAATCCTTACAAAACTTCTACCCCCTCCCATAAAAATATTTGAAATGAAATTATTTTAAAAGTTTTGAAATCGCACTTGCCCTTCTACCCCCACCCATACAAAAGTATGATTTCGACCAATTTCATTAAATCAACTAATAACCAACAAATTAAAAGCTACGAACTTGAAATTTTTTACGAGTACCTTACAGAAGAAGAAAAAGGAAATTGCTTCACAAATTTTGCAATTCCCCCACCTCTTCTACCCCCTCCCATACAAAATTATTTTTTCGATCATTTTCAAGAAATCAGTTATCAGCTAACGCTTAAAAGCTATCCATTTCAAATTTTGCATGAAAACTAACAAAAATAACTGAAATGAAATTCCTTTAAAAGTTTTGCAATCGCGCTTGCCCTTCTACCTCCTCCCATACAAAAGTATCATTTCGACCTACTTCATTAAATCAACGAATAATCAACAAATTAAAAGCTACGAATTTGAAATTTTGTACGAGCACACTACATGAGAAATGAAATAGAATTGCGTCACAATTTTTACGATTCCCCTACCTCCTCTACCCCCTCCCATACAAATGTTTGGTTTCGTGAATGTAAAATACATAGAATCGTATGAAAATGCTATGCAACTTCGTCTATGCAACTGACATTCTATGCAAGGAATATTGGACGTGATTCAAGCAATCAATTAAAAAACTATTAACATCCATCGACCCTTACTATCACCCCTCACCCCTCCCTTAAAAAACTCAAACTTGCATAAATAGCGAACGAAATATTGATTATATATACTGGAACTTTTGAACGTTTCCACAAAGCCCAAGAATCCCCTTTCACTTAGTCTTTCCTAACCACTCTAACCTGCATAATGACTTTCCACGCATCCGCAACTTGTCCCAAGAATAATAAAGTTTCGCCCGACTTGTTAGCAGTTTATTTATAATAATTTCAATCTACACTATAAAATTTATTTGTGTCCTCCCTCACCTTCATCCCCCTCCCGTATGGGAGGTTTGTATAAACTGCACTTTTTTCATTAAATGCTCTAAGCCAATTTACTCAGTACGTATAAAATTTATCAAGCTTTCCCCTACAAAATTTCTCGAAATCAAAAAAATTTTCTTTCATCTAGAGTATCACATGAATGGGCTTTACGCCTAATTGTAGTCCTGTTATGTTTTTTCATCTACCGTCTGTCGAAACTGTACTGAAGCCAGGAATATAGCAGCTTTTGGTTCCTGTGCTAGGATAGCCAGCCCGCGAAATCGTGTTAATGGCTCGAGCAATTTAATTACTTTCGGATGTTGATTGCTATCAGAATTGCTTTGAGGATGTTTTATTTACTCTAACCCTCCTTAGGGGTGTTATAATCTTTCTTCCTGCAGACAATAATGGCAGCAGACGCTAATATTATGAAGAATTCCTGAAGAATTTTTTAGATACTTGCGTTAACTAGTCCTGCTAAGCGACGGATGAATACTATTATAAATTAAGGTCATTTGACCGAGACGTTGATAAAGCTGTCGAAGGATTTTATGATTAAGAGCAACTGTGTTTTTTTTCCACAATGTAGCTTTAGACGCCTCTAAGTGCTTAGGCTTTCTCCGAAGGTGCAAGAAATATTTTACACCATCCGATCTTGCAACCATCTACAAGTCATCCATATGGCCCCGACTCGCGTACAATTCGCATATCTGGGCTGGGGCACCTAAAACTCATCTAAAGATGCTGGATCGAATTCAGAGTTTTGCGCTTCGACTTATTGGAGACGATACCATAACGACTTCTATAGACTCCCTTGAACATCGCAGAAATGTCGGAGTACTCACCCTCTACTACAGATACTTCCATGGCCGCTGTAGCCTTGAGATTAGTCGTCTTATCCCTCCCTTATACTCGTATTGCTGAGCGCGCTCATGAGTATACGTTTGAGCCACACAAATCACGTACGGTGAAATTTAAGGCAGTCGTTCATACCTCGAACATCCAAAATGTGGAATTCACTACCCGCGGCCGTTTTTCCTAGTAATTATAACGTCACGCAATTTAAAGTCAACATTAACCGATTTCTTTTATCCTGTCCATCCTTATTCAATTAATTGTTCATTTTGTTTATTTTCATCTTGTTTCATCCCTTCCTAAACCGACTGGACTGTACGCTACAGTATTAAAGGGTGACCCCTAAGTTCAATTTGGTACCTTAAAAAAAAAAAACGTAGAGCTTACTATGATATTTTTGCTGCTTGCGAAATCAATAAGACGTTGGCCATTGTCGTTGGTTATGTCATGTAGACTGTGCCCTTCTGTTGTTCCTCTATGAGCCTCCTCCTTTCCGACTTTTGCATTAAAATCCCCTAAGACATTTTTAGGTCATTCGAGGGCAGTGAATCATAGGTTGTTTCTAGGGTGGCATAAGATTCGTCTTTAGTTATATCGTCCTTGTCTTCTGTTAGTGCGTGAACGTTGATCAACTAAGTGTTGAAAAATTTAGTCTTTTTTCGAATTGCACACAATCTTTCACTTACTGGTCTGAAGCTCGTGACCCGCTGTTTAAATTTTTTGTCAACGACAAAAGCGACTCCAAACTCTCTGCTTCCCGACAATTTTCCACTTGGATAGATTGTGTGTGATCTCATGTCCATGATTTCGCTACCGAGCCATTTCGTTTTTTGGATGGCAGTTATGTTGATGTTGTGTTTTGCCACTTCTTCGAGAAACTATTTCAGAGCTCCTGTTCTAAGGATCGAACATTCCAAGATCCAATAGAGTAGTCCATTTTTCGTTTCTGGGGTCGTTGCCGTTGAGTCCATCCTTTCCGAGGCTGTTTTTCAGTTTTCTGGACAGTGTTCTTTTTTCCGGTGATGCGTTGTCGGCGCCTCGCCCAACCCCTGACCGGGAGGACCGGTCCTACTTATTTATTACACCCTAGTAGAAAAAGGGTGGGAGCTTTGAGCTAAATATGACATGCTGGAGTTCTCACAGCTATGCTGCGAGTCCAACTATGTCATACTTTTTGCCTACCTCCTGAGACGCACTGGTATTACTGGCCATTCAGGTTAACTCCATGTTCCCTCCTCCTTTCTCAAACCGGTCTTGGGACCGTCTATGGCGGCTTTTTATACTCTAAATGAAATCTGAGAGTTTTATAAGTTTGCTCTCAAGTTTGTAACGCTAAGAAATAAGGCTCGGAGAAAAAAATGAATGGCACAGAAGTTAATATTATCACCCAAAAATCTGAAAACCTGATGTCCACCAATTTCAATCTCAATCAATCCATCAATCAAATTCCTTCCTGTTAAGACCCACTATAGGGGCATAGTACAGAAACAACTCTCTCCCACAAGGCGCGAGCCTCAGCATCGGCCTTAAGCTGTTGCCAGGACTTGTTAATTCCTCTGGCCTCCTGCTCAACTGCTCGCTTCCATGTGTTACATGGTCGACCAACCCGACGTCTTCCTTGAGGGTTATAATCCAGAGCCTGTTTTGCGATGTTTCGCTCTGGTTTCCTCAAAATATCGATCCACTGCCACTTCCGCCTTTGAATCTCAATACCTATTTTAGTTTGGCCAGTTGTACTCCAAAGTTCGTCGTTGGAGATCACTTCTGGCCAGAATATTCCTAAAATGCGTCGGAGGCATTGGTTCACGAAAGTCTGTAGTTTCTTGGTAAGTCGAACGGTCACTTTCCACGTAGTACAACCATATAACAACACGGATTTGACGCATGCGTCAAAAACTCGCAGCGTCGTGAGAAGGAAGATCTCTCTCAACCTCCCGAGAGGAGAAAGGTTACCGAAAGCCTGATGAGCTTTATTTAGATAAGCCTTAATATCCTTTTCGGCTCCGCCGTCCATGCTGACAATGCTTCTGAGATAGCAAGAAACTTGCACCTCTTTCACATTTTGTCGATTAAGAAGAATCGGCGTGCTTATGTTCGAACCCATGTGCATGTACTTGATGTTACGCACATTTTTTTTCAGTCCCGCCTCTTTGCATTTAGAATGCAACAAGCAAGAAAACACACGTCATTAGCATAATCAAGGTAACTTAAGATGTTAAATAGTCTCCATTGAAGACCTTTATCTTCCCCACCTTCCAATGCAACTTTCAAGATGTCGTTTATTAGCACTACAACAGCGCTGATGATAATATGCAGCATTGTCTGACATCCGTTCGCACAGGCAAGCTCTCGGACAGCTCTCCTCTAGGTAAGACGCGACACTTTGCATCATAGTAGGATTCTTTAATCATAGCTTTGACCTTGTCTGGAATACCTCCTCAACGTAATGTAATGTGATCTGCTTAACGCTGTCAAAGTCCACAAATATGAGATGTAGTAGTGAACCCATTTCGGCTGAATGCTCCAATATTATCTGTAGCGTATTTGTTTGGTAACTGGCAACTGGTGTTCACTCATATTAAGGAGAGTTCCGTTGACATCTCTCACCAGGTGGTTGACGGTGAAATTACTGTTCATAATTTGTTTCATAATTTTAAATAGTGAGGCCATATCCTCAAGCTAAGCCGCAGATTTTACCTTGTTGGCCTGATTTTTAAAGGCCTTTCTCTTGTCGCGTCTAACAGCTTTTTTAAACTGTATATGAGCATTGCGGTAGTTCTGTCGCATGTCGGGTGTTCATTAGTTGACATTGGGTTGAGAGATGATTGCCGATTTGGCTCTTTTCCGATTGCCAACCTTGTCCCATGTGTCTTGCGACATCCAGGATTTTTCACCACTTGCACATATCCCACAGATTCTTCAGCACTAGTTAGAAATGTGTTTCTGGCTGCCTTCTAATTGGCGTCCAGTGTGCGCATTTCATATCCACCCAATGTGAATGACTTTTCGCGTAGAATAGTGGCCGTTTGATAGCTGCTGTGCACAATCTCATGCAACCATCAAGTCGACCTCCACGCTTTGCTCGCACATCGAGGAGACATCTTCTCAATCGGCGACTTATAGCCAAATAGTTGATCTGGTTCTGAGTAACACCATCAGTGGAACCCAAGATATTTGATGGTGACTCCTGTGTGGAAAAAGGGTCCCTCCGATGAGCATTTGCCGTGTACTACAAGGCTCCACAAATAATTCGCCGTTTTCAGGTCTCTTAATCCAAGGTCATCGCGTTGACCCAAGGGTCACCATGCTTCCCCATTACGTGTTCTAGTCCAGAGTTGTCACAGCCAACCTGGGTGTTCATATATCCTGACAGAATAATAATATCACCTCTTGGAACACGTTCGAAGGTGGCACTCAGTTGGCTTTAAAACTTCTCTTTGTCACCAGATGTTGCGGTATTAGTTGATGCGTAGCACTGCAGAATTGTGACGTTTCTGACACTGGTTCTGAGCTTGACGACGATAATCCTATCTGAGATTGGCTCCCAGCTGATGAGACTATTTCTCGCTCTCGGAATAAGGACGACCGCCACGCCATTTTTGGCTTTACTCACTTGGACCAACGTACAGAATGGTGTTTCCGCTCGGGGATCGTTCTTCTCCTGATCCTATCCACCTGACCTCGCTCAAGCCCAAGATTTGGATGTTATAGTGCTCCATTTCACGGTCGATCATTGATTGGCGATGCAAGGACCGAGTGACTCCAGCCCTTCCTCCGTAATTTAATATTCAAACGCCAATACTAGCCAATACTAGTCCGTTTTCGAATCCTAAAAGTCGTTATCATAGAATCCGTCCGTATCCGAGGCGCCGTATCCGTTTCTCGTATCAGTTAGGTCTTAAGATCACAGGTGATAAGCCCATGATCCAGTGAGTGTCCATTTGCCATTTTATGTAATGGCGCCACAGCCCATATCGAGTGTTGGCCTCCCGGATGCCCATTATAGCTTGCGCAGTTTGATCAAAATAGATGCTGGTGGGTCGTCAAATAGTTGATACAGAATTCGCCAATCATCTCCTTCCTTAAATGTTTCGTACACCTTCCGAAAAAATTTTCGCTCGAACGTGTCGATTAACTTCTCCGACACCCGCGCCAAGGTCCACGTTTCGCATCCATATAACAGAACAGGATAGATTATCTTATAGATTATAGACGGACAGTCCTGCTTGCCAAAAAAAAAAATTTAAATATCATTTCCCAGGGTAATTTTACTTACAAATTACCGGTACTTTATTGCCTTAATGTATATGCAACATAACCCATTCTATTAAGAATCCATCGTGTCCCACTGGCACTTCAATTAGCATCAAGGAATCTTCTACTATTTTTCTTGCCACTAAAGCGTCACACCCACTTAGGATTGAAAAATCTTTTAATGTCACTTTCCGCATAATTAAAAGACTTCAAACCGCTGTCACTTCTGGCGCTACGTATTTATAAACTCGAGTACTATTCCTCTAAATGTTGAGATATCTTGCGGCCTTAAGGGAAACCCAACTAAACAAACCAGACCCCTTCGATCTACTCGACTCAACTTCACTTTATGGTTAAGCTTTCGTTTAACCGACGAGTATCCTAGAGAACGACATTCTCTTCCTTTCCTGAACCCGACTTGAAAGAAAGCGTAACAGTTTTTGACGTGACCTACCCTTCCAATTACATCGAAGTAAACGTGTCACTTTTGACTTCGACTACCATGTATGTTACGTACATATATGCCAATTAGGTGCGATAGACAAACATAATGAGGTGTATGAGGTTGCTGTGCGAAAAATCTCCAAAAACTACTGCTAAGTTCAGTTGGTTTCTATAAAAGCAAGCGGTATGAGTGCAATAATGTCGTGTCTACTTAATTTTGAAGGATCGTTCAGAATTTCTTCATTTAATTATCGCTGTCGCGTATAACGTGGCGAAACGCTTTAACGTCTGTAGACGAGCGGATGGTACACAGCAAAGAAGTAGCCGTGAAGTCGATTCCAACAATTTTCAACCAGAAAAGATGCTAAAGGATCTCTCTCGTAAATAATGTTAGATCAATTTCGTAGATATACATTATATTTAAGAAGCCACAAAATTGATTTTTTTATAGAAATAAAATTAAATGAGTGGTAGCACCGTCGTTTGGCTGTGTTGGTAAAGGTGGGGATTTTTATTACTCGAATTTATTAGCATTAAATTTGAATTTTATTGGGTTATGTCCTGTGAGATGTTATGAGCTTGTTTTATTATGCAACGGTACGGTGAACTTCAGCATCTTATTGAACCGTGCGGGCATGATAGTAATAAAACTCGGGGAACTTGTCTGTGTAATACAGGAATAAAAAGAAGATACAAAAGGACCATATCGCGAATGTTTCCGACTGAAAAGTTTTAAAATTGCATGAGTCGGTAAAATTTTTTTGTGGCGAAAGAGTAGACGAAATATATCGAAAAAAAATTGTTTAAAGAAAACATACGAAACATGCCAGCCTATGCCATCTTTAGCTGTATTCATCTCATTCTTTTCACCTATAAAATAAAATATCTGCCAAGGAGTCGGGCGCAATTTTATTATTCTGGGAAGAGTCGAGGATGCGTGAGAAGTCAGTATGCAGGTTAAGGTGGGAAGGTGAATGCGGGTTCTAGGGCTGGACTGTTGTCAAATATTTAATACTTAGCTACTATTACGATCAATAGCTCCAGCACATTAAATTAATATTTCATTCGATTATACACGCAAGTTTGGGTTAGTATGGGAGGGGGGAGGGTGGGGCGATAGAAGGGATGAGCGGATGCTAATAATTTTTTAATTAGTTGCTTGAATTATGTTCAAAATTCGCTGCATAGAATGTTAGTTTCATGGACGAAGTAAATTCTATGAAATTTGGTGTATTTTATAGCCTTGAAACCATATATTTGTACGGGAGGGGTAGAGGAGTTGAAAGAATCGTAAAATATATGTTGCAGTACTATTTCGTTTGTCTTGAAAGGTGTTGGAAAAAAGCTGGAACAAGCTCATTGCTTTTAATTAGATCGTTATTAGTTTTGTGTTAGAGGGGGTAGAAGGGGACAAGGGATTTCAAAACTTTTGATGCCACTTTGCTTTCAATATTTTTAGAATGTTCGTACAAAATTTCAAGTTGATAGCTTTTAGTCGTTGGGTGATAATTGATTTCTTGAAAATGCTCAAAAAAATGTTTGTATGGGTCGGGGTAGAAGTTTAGAAGGTATTCAACTTAAACTTTGGTGGATTTGATTTAACGATTACGATAACGCTACAGCCCAAATCGGTCCTTGGCTTCCTGAATACTTTGCCTCCATCCATCTCAGTTCAGTTACTGCGTCTCCCAGTTAGAAAATCTTAGCAGTGTTTTACTGTGTGCGTTAATCGAATCCACCCAGTGCTTCCGTGGTTTTCTACCCGGGTTTGTCCGTTGACTCTCCCTTTTAGTGTGCGTTTGGGAACTTCTTAAATTTTATGAGGCTTGATTCTTTTGGATTGTCGAAGATGGCATACAATTCTTTATTGTATCGTATTCTCCAGATTGGGTCCTCCCTCGCAGGTCCGAGTATTCTTCTGAGGACCTTTCTTTCAAAGGCGTTAAGTAGTTTTTCGGACGCTTGAGTTAAACTCCACGTTTCGCTGCCATAGCATAAAACAGGTCTTATGATCGTTTTACATAGCTTAAGTTTCGTTTTTCTGTGTACGTTCTTGTTTTTTAATTCCCAGCACTTTTCCAGAACCTGTTTAACTGAGAAAATCTGGTCCGTGGTCGATCGTCCAGCTCTAAATCCACCTCGGTATTCACCAATTACTTTGTCAGCATAGGGCTTAATTCTCTTTTCTAGAATTTTCGTCAATATCTTATAAGACGTACACAACAGAGATATTCCTTGGTAGTTTTCGCAGCAGAGTTTGTCACCTTTTTTATAAATTGGGCATATTACGCTCTTGCGGCAATCTTCAGGAATTGGTTCCTGCGTCCATATGTCCGTGACTAATTTGGGTGTCGCCGGTTTTCAAAAGCTCAGCTGGAATTTGATCAGTGCACGGCGCTGTGTTGTTTGGGTGGTTCCTCAGGGCCGTTTTTACTTCTTCGATTGTGGGAGGACTCAAAGCGGATCCGTCATCAGCTGTTACATCAGTTATACCTGCTATTGTGTCTGCTGCTGCTGTTCGTGCGGGTGATGAGCTCGGATTAAGAAGGTGTTCAAAGTATTGCGCCCATCTTAATTTTATAGCTTCCGCATTACTTAGAATGTTCTACATCCTTGCAGATGGTCGTTTTCGGTTGGTATCCCCCTTTCATTCTTTTAACAAGGGAGTACGCGGCTCTTGTGCTGTGTAATTTAAAATGTTCGTCCATGTTTTTAATTTCGTCATTATTGTACTTCCGGTCTGAATATTTTATTTGCAAATTGTCTAAGATCCTTATATTTGTCCCGTTTGGCTCGTGTCGGCCGTTCTGTTAATATTTTGTAAGATTGATTTTTTCACTCTAAGGCATCTTGGCATTCGTTGTCGAACCATTCATTTCTTTTGCGCTGGGGTTGTTGTCCCATCACCTCCTCTGCAACAGATGTAAGTCCATCTTTGATATTTTGCCACTGCTGACGTTGTTGTTGTTCACTATTGGCGCGAAGTGCCTCTCCAAGGCTGATACGTACTTCGGATTGTGAAATATAGCCGTTTGAAATTTCGAAAATTGTACCATTTTTGTAATGCTTCCTATTTCCCGCGCTACTATAATGTGCCAAATGTTTTTAGGAGTACAAATAAGTTTCCACTGTTCGACAAAAGATGGCTCCACCAGAAGGTTATGTTGAAATTGTCAGAGGTAAAACGTAATATCGTAAGTTGGGATATCCGGTAACAACATAACCTTGAAGTATTAGTGACTCTGTATTAGCATCACATAATTTTGTTCGTGCAAAAATGTCAAGTTTTGTGCCGAATAAGCGTCATTTGCGGGAACTTTTGATTTACTTCTTTAATTTGAAAAAATCTGCATTTGAGGCACATCAATTGCTTATAGAAGCATATAGTTAGACTGCTTTAAGTGAGAGAAGTTGTCGTGAGTGCTTTCAAAAGTTTAAAAACGGTGAGTTTGACGTGTCAGACAAAAAACGTAGTGGAAGGCCGAAAGCGTACGATGACACGGAATTGGAAGCATTATTGGATTCGTGCCAAATGCCAGAAGAACTTGCACTTACAGTAGAAGTGACTCAACAAGCAATTCCGAAATCTTTGCAAATGGTTCAAAAACAAGAAAATTGGATTCCATATGAACTGAAGCTGAGAGACGTTGAACGACGATTTTGCATGTGTGAAATGCTGCTTGCCAGGTATAAAAGAAAGGATTTTTTTGCATCGTATAGTCACTGATGGTTCATATTATATATTACCCCATATTATTAACGATTCTTCGTGACCTTGTCCGTGTAAGAATCGGGCTCATGATCAAATCAATCCCGTGATTTCAGATCATATACATGTATGTATTGAAAAGCGTAAGGGATATGTGAATAGTTGTAGCTTGTGTTAATTAAAAAAAAAAAGCCCAAATAAAATAACATTAAGCTTAAGAACATAACAGAACGTGTGTAAAGCCCAATCATACGATACTATAGATGAAATCGATATTTGATCTTAAGAAATTTTGTATGGGGAGTGGTAGAAGGGATGACAGCATTAAACTTATTTGTTTCACATCATGCTAGAGTACCTATAAAATGTTTTATACCAAATGTGTGATTTTTCAAAAAACCACTACGATCGTCATGAAATTGATATGATTTTAGTTTTAGATAAGTAACTTCTATACTTTTCAAGAAAATCGAATTTTGGGAATGATGTGATATTATGTGACATTGTATGAGAGGGGATAGAAGGCGAAAGCTAATCGGTTTACGTATACCCGATATTAATTATAGTACTAATTAAGGATTAGTACGAAATTTGAGCTCGATACATGTGATTTGTGTACTCTTGGAGAGCATTATTTCTTGGCGTTACAAACCTTAGAGCAAACTTATAATACTCTCAGATCTCATCTAGAGTATAAATAATTTAATTTAAATTTCAAATTTTTCGCTCCAATGGTTTTCAAGAAAATTTGATTACTATTTTTTTTTGGAAATGAGGCACTGTTGGCGTTTGATTACAGCAGTCGACCCGGATCCTTATCAACAAAAAATAATTTAATTAAATATTAATTCTAACTTTTATTCACCTGCAGAAATCCACAACCCGACGTAAATACAACAATTCACAACACAGATTGACAGTTGTTATGATTCAGCAGCTTTCGCTGACATAAGTGCAAGTACAAACTTTGAGTGAAATCGTGGAACTTTGGTCCGATCGAGAGGGCGTGCATTAAACAACCCATATTTTTTTTTTTTTATAGCACCGATTATAACTTAGGGGGTCACCCTTTATTGCAATTGCACAGTTATGACGGTGTAGGAAGAGGATGAAACTTGGTTAGTGTTATGGGAATTTTGGGGGAGAGAGACGGAAGTGCCGATGGACATTATTTTTGAAGCGCTGAAGGTTATACCTGCTTGGAAATATGCTAGCAGGCAATGCGTTCCAAAGTCTGGACGTTCGGGGGATGAATGACTGCCTATATTTTACTGTACGAGTAGGAATAGGGTTGATGGTAAGCTCGTGCGCGCGTTTAGCTTGACGAGTATTTCGGGGAAAACTGTAAAGTGGAGGAATAAGTGATCTAAGTTCCGCACTACATTTACCATGAAAGTAGCGGTGGTAAATGCTGAGTACTGCAACGTTCCTACGATGCTCGAGGGAGTCAATAGAAATCGTAATGGTGTCGTCTCCAATTAATCGGAACGCATGTTTTTGTATTCGATCGAGCAGGGTGCTCCAGCCCATAAATGCGAATTGTACTCTAGGCGAGGTCGAATGTAAGCCTTATAGATGGTAGCTAAGTCGTGAGGCGTAAAATATTTTTTGCATTTACGAAGGATACCTAGGCGTTTGGAGGTATCCAGGGCAACATCAAAAATATGTTTGCTCCAATCAAGATGGTTATTAACTTTTACGCCTAATACGATAAATTCATCTGAAGAGCTAATTGGTACGCCATTAAAGGCTAAATTAGTCGACGACGCTGGAACATCACGTTTGAGGGAAAGATGACAGGACTGTGTTTTGGCAGCGTTGAACTCTACTCTATTTTTCCTGCCCCAATCCAGGATTAAGTCGAGGTCAGAGTCCAGCGAACTGAATAGCTCCCTGCGTTTGGAAGCAATAGATAGCTTGTGAGAATCCGCAGCAGAGTTAAATTCAAAGGTGTTATCTAAAGTACTGTCATCTGCAAAACTATGGATTGGATTGAGAGTAGAAGACAAAAGATCATTAATGAATACTAAGAACAGAGTAGGTGAAAGAACAGAACCCTGAGGGACACCAGAATTAGTTGGGAAAGAAGAAGAAGTAACGCCATCTAATACGACTCGTATAGTGCGTTCGGACAGGAAACTCTCAATCCATCGAATGAGGGTAGCATCGAGACCAATGGCCTTTAGCTTAACAAGGAGACATTCATGCCAAACTCTGTCAAAAGCTTTTGCAATGTCAAGAGCAAGAACTTGACCTTCGCCGTATTTGTGCAAGCAAGAGTTCCAACGTTCCGTCAGGTAGACCAAAAGATCTCCCGTCGACCTTCCAGAACGGAAACCGTATTGGCGATCGTGGATAAGCTGTTTATCCTCGAGATAGTGAATGATTTTGCGATTGACAGCAGTTTCCATCACTTTCGAGAGCACTGAAGTGATGGCTATCGGGCGGTAGTTAGCGGGGTTTGCTTTGCTTCCTTTCTTGGGAATTGGCTGAACATTCGCGACTTTCCACAATCGTGGAAAGCACCCAGAAGAGTAAGATAGATGAAAAAGATTGCGAAGGGGTTTAGCCAGAGAAGAGGAGCACATTTTAAGGGTAATGGGGGGAATGCCATCAGGGCCAGTGGACTTGTGAACATTGAGCAGGATCCTGAATATGAGACGCGTGCGGAAATGTAGCGGCGGCAGCGAAAAACCTGATGGTGTTGCGATAGGAGGGGCTTGGTTTTGAAGGTGGTAGCGTGGAGTTTCTTGCGAAGCTTACTGCTTACTGGTTCGCTTTCTCAACCGGATCAATAACGGTACGGTCGCCATCGACAAGTGGTGGTGTTGATGAAGAGATGAAATTATTGTTGACCGTTTTGACAAAAGACCAGAAAGATCTTGAGCCTTTTGGACTCTGAAGAATCTTCCGCCGAAGTTTTTGGTCGTGATCAAATTTAACACGTTTAAGGGTGGATTTGCAAGAATTTCTTGATACATTATAAAGCTCTCTGTTAGCTGGAGTTGGAAAATTTTGAAAATTTTGAAACGATTGTTTCTTAGCCTGAATTGCCGCGAGACATTCTTTAGTGAACCAAGAATCCTTCGACGGCCGGATTCTCTTTTGACTGGAAGGTATATAGAGCTTCATACCTTTCAGGATGGTGTCGGTGACAAGTTTACAGGCTTCATCGCAGTCATTAGAATCGAAGCACAATTTCCAATTGAAGGCATTGAAGAACTCGTTCAGCGCCCCCCAATTGGCTCTTTTGAAATGCCAAACAGTTCGACGAGGTGCCTTAACTGGCAGCGGCTTATGTGCTGCAACAGGAAATTGTGCACGGATCAAGAAGTGATCCGTATTCCCAATTGGCGATGGGGATATTACAGAGAGAGAATATTTCTCAGGTTGGTTGGTGAGAAATAGATCAAGAATATTGGAGAACTGACCTGCAACTTCTGGTAAACGAGTAGGCTGATTAACCAGCTGTGTTAAACCGTTTAACGAGGCAAAGAGCTCAGTATCACGTCCCTCTTGGTCCGTGCAGGAGGAATATTTCAGCCAGGCAGTGTTGTGAACATTGAAATCACCCGCGATAACGATTTCAGCGTCAGGGTGTGCAGAGTAAATGGACTGGATGGATTCAGACAACCCATCCAGTTCACTAGCTGTTTTAGCTGCATTCAGTGCCGGGCTTCTATAAATATAACAAAAATACAAGATATGCCCTTGGACTAAAAGTTTTATCCAGATAAAATTAAATTCCGGATTGGAGCAGGTACCCAAATGTGGAACCAATTGGAAGGGCACATCATCACGGATGTAAAGAGCGATCCCCCTTTGGCGAAAAAATGCTGGGATAAGGAGATACCGGGAACAGAATAAAACTGCTCACTTCCAGGTAGCACCTTGCACTCGCCAAGTGCTAATACGTCTGGTTTTGAAGTTTGGGCGTGAATGTACAGGGAGAGGTAAGCAGAACTCAATCCCCGAACGTTGACCTGGTCAAACGTGAAAGTAGCCATTAAAGAAAAGAGTGTACGAAAAATAAATGTAAAAAAGGGAGAAAATAAAAGGACTTGAATTAAAAATTGGAAAGTTAAAAAGTTAAAAATAAACACAGAACAAAAATAAAAACAATGTAAAAAAGGAGAAAACAGACAAAAACAGTAAATTTAAAGGAAGCAAGAAACTAAAAATGTAACAACGCGGAAAATAAAAACAAGAATGGCTAAGGATTCGTCAAAGTGTAAAAAAATAAATATTAAAACTAAAAAAAATTGATTTACAATGATAAATAAACTGCCAGCAAGTCGGGCGAAACTTAATTATTCTTGGGACAAGTTGTGGATGCGTGGAAAGTCAATATGCATGTTAGAGTGGTTGAGTTTTTATGAGGGGAGTGGTGAGGCGGGATGGTAAGAGTAGGTGGATTAATAATTTTTTAATTGATTGCTTGAATCACGTCCAATATTCTCTGTATAGAATGTCAGTTTCATAGTTTTATTTCGCTTCTCTTGTAAGGTGCTTGTATACAATTTCAAGTTCGTAGCTTTTAGTTTGTTGGTTATTAGTTGATTTAATGAAATTGGTCGAAATCATAGTTTTGTATGGGAGGGCGTCGAAGATCAAGCGCGATTTCAAAACTTTTAAAGCAACTTCATTTCAATTAATTTTATAAGTTTTAATGCAAAATTTGAAATTGATAGCTTTTTAAGAGTTAGCTGATAACTGATTTCTTAAAAATGCTCGAAAAAATAATTTTGTATGGGAGGGGGTAGAGGAGGTAGGGGAATAGTAAAATTTGTGACGGAATTTTCTTTCTTTTCTCATGTAAGGTGCTCGAACAAAATTTCAAGTTCGTAGCTTTTAATTTGTTGGTTATTAGTTGATTTAATGAAATCGGTCGAAATGATACTTTTGTATGGGAGGGGGTAGAAGGGCGGGCGCGATTTCAAAACTTTTAACGTAATTTCATTTCAATTATTTTTGTAAGTTCTTATGCAAAATTTCAAATTGATAGGTTTTAATAATTAGGTGATAATTGATTTCTTGAAAATGGTCGAAAAAATAATTTTGTATGTTCATTAGTTGAGAGAAAATATTTTTAAATCGTACTGAAATGAAACTTATAACCAGTTTTAAGAAAGAACTGTTTCCCAAAATCGTAGCATCTCTAAACAGATTTACTAATCGAATTTTTCCCTATTCCAGGTCAACAATCTCCTGATGATTACTACCGCCTAGATGCAAAAAAATCCCCTGTAGAAAGTGCATATGAAATTTATTCGGCCTTATGCATAAGCGAAACATCAGAAAACAAGCGTTTGAGTCTATTGAACGTGTTTGCCAGTTTATTTCAACAGAATCCTGATGGAAACTGCCGCCCAGTACAGACGTGTTTACGCGTAGCTCCGCGAAATAAAATTTTTTTTTCAATTTTGTGCACTTGACATAGTTTCATAATAATCAATCAATAATAACTTGGTTAAATTGTGTTGATATTTTTGCTGTGTGAATTGCTTACTGTGCCGATTTCGTCGTGTAGTAATTATTTTGATTGTTACAAAAAAGTGTGCTATTATTTAACAATTTTGTGCAATTGACATAGTTTCAATCGACTTTCCATTTTTTCCTCTCTTGAACTATCGATATCTGCATCGTTATCTTGTGTCTTTCAATTCTAGTGACATCTATTCATTGTTCGATATGTCTTTTATGTTATCATCGTCGTCTTACGCGTTATGTGGTGTCTGTGCTAAGGCTGTTAGTAATGATAACAACATTACGTGTGACGGAATTTGTGAGCGCGTTTTCCACACTGATTGTGTCACATCTTCCCAGAACTCTACCAATTCATGTAGTTTTACATGTACTGAGTGTTGTGCTATTAAGCCATGTCACATACTAAAACTTTTAAAACTAACTTCGTCTCAATTCGACTCAAATAACAGTGCTTTAGAAGACTTAAAAAGTGTTTGCACATTCACTGCGAATAAAGTAAACAATTTCGTGGATAACATATCCAACTTAAGTGAGTGTATCGACGAATTGCGTGATTATGGATGCCAACTAGACAAGCTGCACTCATGTTGCAGTTTAATTCAACACAATGCATCCAAATTAACGAAAAAATGGACACAAGCTGATTCGAAATTAACCACAATCATGAACAGCCTATCTGATAACGCCTCGGTATACGGTTCGCCTACATTAACGGACATCGTTCCATCTTCGGAGGTTAATGCTGTCACAAGCAAACTTATTAATATGCATGATGATATAAAGTCAGTCAATTTACTTGTTGCCCAGGCCGACAAATCACTTGTATCATTATCGAATCGATTGAATAATGATTCCGGATCCCAAATTAAGCATTCTAACGATTTTACGTCGAAACTTATTGACTTCGAACGTGAAATAGCCGTCACCCGCTTTGTTTGCAGAGACATTGATGAATCACGAAATCCCTCTACATCGCAGCCTCCGCAAGATAATTTGCACATTCATACAGTCTCGGTATCACCTAATAAAACTTTCTCGCTGCCAAAGGTACACTTACTAGGAGAAGTTCATGTTGCAACCAAAAAATCACTGGTAAAATTCAATACAACGTGGTCGCAAACTGATTGGGATGCCAGAATAAAGAAGCTTAATAACATGAATAAGCAAGGAAAAAGTAACACAAAGACATTGTCTTATTTTGTTACAAAAGCTCCTCCAAACGCGGATGAGTCATGGCTGTGCAAAACCCTTACGGAACAATTTTCGATAAAAGGCTGTACGTGCAAGATTTTACCAGCACG
Organism: Chorisops tibialis; assembly: GCA_963669355.1. Classification (NCBI taxonomy): domain Eukaryota; kingdom Metazoa; phylum Arthropoda; class Insecta; order Diptera; family Stratiomyidae; genus Chorisops; species Chorisops tibialis. The sequence continues at coordinate 130,503,227 of OY770263.1, forward strand.
CCGACTTAGTGGGGTTACGCCCAGATACAGAAAATTCAAATTGCAGATGCCCGTGCAATACGACTGGCTATTTTTCAACCAAAAATCGGATGTCTTCAAATGGAATAGCATGGAGATCCGACACTGGAAGGATAATACGAAACATTGTAATTATGACAATTTCAAAAAGAATGATAGTAGTATGAATAATAATAATAATAAAATTAAAAATAAAACTATAAAACATAAATCTCAGGTCAATTTCGCTAACGACGAGAGCAATAACATCATTCAAAAATCATTTGTTGCAACCAAAACCACCAACAAAAAAAATAAAGTCCCCCAACGTATTGAGAAATCTCTTCCCATTTCAAATCCATCCATTGGGACTTATGGTAACTTCGTGCGTGGAGGCATAATTTACCCGTATCCCAATACTTCTAACATAACTCCCTCTATAGTCAACATTAGCGAAAGCAACAAACCTCCGAGTGAAACACCAGTTGTTACAGTCAGTAGTCCTAATAATACTTCATTCCTTGACCCTCTTCTTCCACCAGTTGTGAAGCTTACAATAAACTCAGAGGGATCCTCCGAAAACAGATACTTGCTGTCGCGGCTAAGAGAACACCGAATTTTCGACAATGTGCGGCTATATCTCGCTTATCTGCACAATAAATCTGACACCACCTGCGTAAATGGCAAAACAAGGACTAGTACTATTCTATCTATTCAACAAGATGGACTTCCAACTGACATTAAGAGCTTACGACAAATTTACATACGCTTACATGAGCAATTTAATCTTTCTCCTGAGCAGGTTCAGAAAGATCTCGAAGCTTTTGGCTCGCATGTTTCTTCAAGGCATATCTCTGATCTTCAAAGAAGTCGTGAAGATCATAACAGATTGTTTCGTACCTAAAGGTCTTGCTTATTTGAATGTTGATACGGCACCGAACCCTTCTATGATTATTGATTAACCTCATGACCTACATCATAATTTTGGCAGGAATTTGTGTAATCTTAAGCATGTAAGAACTAACCCCGATCTTTTTAACAATGTCAAAGAATTAAATTTTTATTTCCACAATATGTCAGGAATGAGAGGTTCCCTGCCTCAATTTCGTAATGATTTGGCTAACTGTCCCTATGACATTGTAATGATTATAGAAACTTGGTTCCTAGAATCTCATTTAGATCCGGAAATAATCCCTTCTGGATGGTCTATATTTCGGAAAGATAAATTTAAGCGGACGCACTTGGTTGATCAGCGAGGAGGTGGTGTCTTCATTGCTGTAAAAAATAGACTCTCTAGCTATCCCATAGCTGTTCAGTTGCCCGTTAATGCATTTTTTGAGATTTGCGCATGTAGAATCCAAATGGTGGATAGAAATCTGGTAATAGTCTGTTTCTACATTCCACCTGATTCTACTGAGCAGCAGTATGCTGATCTTGCAAAATCCATCACACTGATTCATTCATCTATCCTTCCAGGTGATGAATTCTTATTGTATGGCGACGCAAATCTCAGTGGTGTTAAATGGGAGGCCAGTGAAATTTTCAATTCCGTTTTTGACCCACTTAACATAAATGAACATCAAATTTCATTTTTATCTGAAATTTACTCACTGGGTTTGTTCCAAATTTGTGATAAAACTAATAAATTTGGTAATGTATTGGATCTTGTTTTCACCAGTGTTACTTCAAATTTTTCATTAAAAGAAGCAACCTCTACTTTGACTAAAAAGACGAGCGTTTTCCACAATATACTTTGCTTAAATTATTTCTCCTCTACACACAATATTCGTAGTGACTCTAACAAGATCATAACCTATGATTTTACCAACGCCGACTATGAAATGATAAATCTCGAAATTTCTAATTTAAAATCTTCAGTCAATAATAGTGTTGATGTCAATGAAAGTGCTAAAAATCTCGTTGCCTCTTTAAAAGTTATAATAGATAAGCACACCCCTAAACGTATTAGTACTAAGTTGTCTTGTCCCCCGCATATGGATAAAAGCCTTAGAATATTACGTAACAAGCGTAACAAATCCTACAAGAAATGGGCTAAATCTAAATCAGTCGAGGATCATACTGCATTTCTGCATCTGCGCGAACAATTCGATGTTAGTGAAAAGGAAGCCATAAAACACCATAACCTTAAAATAAGAAACAGCTTGATTGATCGCCCTAAAATGTTTTGGCAATACATTAATGACAAACGCGGTACAAGTGGCTATCCGGCTTCTATGAAATTTGGAGATCGCTCTTCTTCTGATCCTGAAGAAATTGCGAACTTTTTCGCTACCCACTTTGACTCCAAACTTACCAAACCTTTCAAGTTTAATCCCAGTAAGTTTTCTCACATACCTTTTCAGGATCCGAAATTAGCCAGCGTGATCCTGACTATTGACCAAATAACTTCTGCACTGCTTAATATAAATATTCATAAAGGTGCTGGACCTGATCTCATTCCCCCAATTTTCCTGAATAAAACCGCCTCCACTTTACCTCGTTTATTGCTTCCTTTGTTTAACGCGTCGCTTCAGCAATCTATTTTTCCTATATGTTTCAAATTGGCGCATATAACACCTATTTTTAAGTCTGGAGAAAGATCTGACATTCGTAATTACAGAGGAATAAGCATTTTATCATCTATTGGCAAGATTTTCGAAAAGCTGGTTGCGGGAGTACTAATAGAGACCGTAAGTTCTTTTATTCATCCTTGCCAACATGGCTTCCTAAAGGGTAAGTCAACTGTTTCCAATCTTTTGGAATATTCTACATTCATTAGGCAAAAAATTGGTAAAAGTAAACAGGTAGATTCTGTGTATACAGATTTTTCTAGCGCCTTTGATGTAGTGGATCACGGTCTGCTTCTATTTAAGTTAGAGCGTTATAGAATTAGCGGCATTTTCTTGGAGTGGTTGAAGTCTTACTTGGCGGATCGTACACAAAAAGTTAGATTTTCATCGCATCTATCCAAATTGACTACAGTTACCTCTGGCGTTCCCCAAGGTAGCATATTGGGGCCCCTTCTATTTATAATTTTTATTAATGACGTGCCATTAGTTTTAAACGAATGCAAGTTATCCTTTTATGCTGATGATTTAAAAATCTTCAGAACCATCGAATCAAATCGAGATTGCACTATATTGCAAAGCAATATTAATATTTTATCAGAATGGTGTTTCAATAACGCTATGCAATTGAATGTTAAGAAATGTGCAGTAATATCCTTTTCCAGAAAAAAGTCTGGCACTTTTCAATTTGTCTATAATATTAGCAATGAAAATTTAAAACGTGTTTCTCAAATCAAAGATCTTGGAGTAATATTTGACGCGACGCTAAGTTGTCATTCATATCCCATATAGATAAAATTTCAAATAGTGGTATGGCTATGCTAGGTTTCATAAAGAGGAGAGTCAAGGAACTTAATGACCCACACCTGTGTAAGACTCTTTTCTGTGCGCTGTTGTTGCCTCTGCTCGAATATGCAAGTGTTGTTTGGTCACCTTCTACTCAAATCGACTCGTACAGAATTGAAAGAGTACAAGTTCAATTTCTACTGTTTGCTTTACAAAGTCTTCAGTTTAGTAGCTACCGGTTGCCCTCTTACAAATGTCGGCTACTTCTGCTCAATATGACTACTCTCGAGAGCAGAAGAGAGCTTGCTTCTGCTACGCTTGCTTTCGATCTGATTAAGTCGAACATTATTTCGAGCGAGCTCCTTTCACCCTTTATATTGACCACAGGTTCAATTTTCGAGACAACAGGATCTTGAAAAGTGAAACTTATCCTACCGAATATTTGATGAATGATCCTATTGCTTGCGCCATAAAAAATTTCAATTTGCATTCAGACTGCTTTAATAGTTCTGTAAGCAGAAACACCTACAAAGATAAAATAATGACTAAATTTAAGACATTATTTGTAAATAATATTTAAGTCTTAGTTTTAATGCAGTCTTTTTTGGTTTTAATTGTTTATGTTTGTTGTAAGTAATGGTAAAAACTTTTTTTTCATAAGCTTAGTATTAAGATTGTTTTTAATTATATTTTTTGTAAAATAGACTTAACTCGTCTACCTATATTAAATATTGGTTTCACAACCGAGGAATTACTTTATTGGTAAGTTACACCATCTTTCGCACTTAATTATCAACGCTCATAAATCTCCTTTTTTTTCAGAATAAAAATAATAAGTCTTAAAGGTTTTCGATCAGTTAATATTTCGTAAATTTAGGGATTTTTTTTCAATGCTTATCGCAAATTTTCAAGTTTCTACCTTTAAATTTCATTCAAAAATTTTCAGTTTATGTGGTTTTTTCATTGCACATGAAACACCTTGTGCACGGTAGACCAGGGGGGTCGGTGCATAACAATTATGGAATTTTTATTATTTTTTCTGTAGGTACAACAAATAGATGTATTTACATGGAAAATTTAAATTTTGTATCTTTCACCAGAGCCCTTAAAAAATAGCTTAAAATTTTCGACATTTTTGGTTACCACCTCCCTCCCCTTATACCTCCCAACCCAAAATTTTTACGAAATTTAAAAACTATTCAGCTCTACAATTTGACAAAATTTGAATTTTTTATCTGCACTCAATTTTGAACTATAATGCTTTGAAATTTTGGAAAGTGCACCATTTTTGAAATGCTCCCTATTTCCCCCCACTACTATTTTGTCCAAATATTATATTTTTTTCGTATTTCTTTAGTATAGCTTAATATAGGTTCTAAGATTCAATTATATAGCTTAATAAATAGCCGAGATATTGGGTTTTAAGTGTTTTTCTTTGCACCCCCCCTGACCCTCCCTCTTACAATAATTTCCTTTTGTTTAAACTGATTCTAGTGGATCTATATACCAGCTTAACGGTCTCAAAATATCAATTTTTTATGGTAAGTAATTTCGAAGATATAATCATTTGAAAAAAAAATTCGGCCGACAATTGGTTCTTAGCCCCCCCTTTTTGCACCCCAATGGACAAAAAAATTAAATTATTTTTAAAAGTTGTCCCACAAACCGCTCTATATGCATGTTGATTTTTAGCTCCCTAGCTGTAGCCATGGTTGAGATATTTGAATTCGTATTTTTCGGTTTAAGCGCCCGCCCCGCCTCTCCCTGAGCGCGTACACCCCCCAAAATGGGTGTCCGCCTAAGATTTGCAATTATCTACAATCCCTCCAAAAATGACCTCTCTATCTTGAACTGCTTGGGAGTTAATTACACACCGGCGTACGGCGTACAGACAGACGGATTTTTTTTTTGCATTCTTAGGCTAATTTAGTCATGAAACGCGAAAAAACAAAATTTCAGGGTAGCAAATTTTTTTTTTTCCAAGTCGATCACAATACTTTATTATTAAAATAATAAAGTAAAATTATACAGATTAAAAAAATAATAAATAAAAAAGAAACGAAAATATGGCAACACGAAATAGAGGTGTAAACATTGCCTAGCAAAAAAAAAAAAAAAAAACCAAGCAGCATAACATCAACAACACAAACGAAAAATAATTAACGGTCCGGGGTCCGCAATTGCAAGGCCCGCACAAGTACTAGGCCTATGTACGGGAGAACTAACACATCGAAGACCCCGGTACGTTAGGCGACACTTAGCTGGAGCTTGGAGAATTAAAGATCCGACGGCGGTGTGACCCCCTCGGAAAGGTCACAATATAAAATTTTCATTAGAACTCGCGACAGAAAAACAGCTGTTGTATAGCTGTTTGCATCGCAGATGCAGGTCAATGCACACGACAGCTGAGCGGTCCGCTTGAATATGGGTCACTGGACGATTGTACATACACAGCCGTTGCATTATGAATTGAAACTGCGTGTTAAGTGGCACTCTAGCAAAAACCTTTGGCAACTAACAATCTCAAATAAATTTAATTACAAGAATCTCGAGTTTTATTTTACATTACGTTGATCCTTTTGTGCTGTGATTTTCGCACAAGGAATGTTTGTAGTGCTGTGATACGTCGCACTTAATTATACTCTAGATTAAATCTGAGAGTATTATAAGTTTATTCTAAGGTTTGTAACGCTAAGAAATAAGCCTCGGAGAAAAAAATGAATCAGTAGTTAATATTACAACTCAAAAATCTCAAAACCGGATTTCCGCCTGTCCGTCCGTCCGTTCGCTCTCTAGCTCGAGAACGCGTTGAGCTAGAAAGTTCAAATTTTGTACACGTCGTTTTTGATGAAAAAGTAAGGTCAAGTTCGTGAACGGGCCAAATCACTCCTCCCATTTTACCCCCTCCCATACAAAATGACTCATTTTCAATCATTTACAATAATCAAGTTTTCTTGGAAACCATCAAAGCTAATAACTTGAAATTTGGAATATATTATTTTTATCATAAATCTGATATACAGTATGAAAATTATTTGAATCCTCCACTCCTTCCACCACCTCCCTTACAAACTGCACTTTTTCATGAAACATTCTAAACTGATTTTCTCAGTACGTATAACATTTATCGAGCTCAAATTTTGTATTAAATACTTAACTATTATTATCATTAAGATTAGAAAAAATTAACTGATTAGCTTTACCGCTTTTACCCCCTCCCATACAATATGATACAATTTCCCAACTTAACAAAAAATCGATTTCCTTGAAAAGTATGAATGTTACTAATCTGAAATTTAAGAGAAGCACTTTAAAAGAGATTCTTAGTTATTTCTGAAAAAATCACTTAAATTCCCTCACTCCTTCTACCACCTCCTATACAAACTGCACAATTTCACTAAATCTAACCCACTAATTTTCTCAGTACCTATTCAATTTTTGGAACTTACATTTTGTACAAAACATTTTTATAGCTACTCTAGCAAGATGTGAATAAAATTAATTCAATATTATTACCCATTTTATCACTCCTCATACAAAATTGCTTAAGAACACAATAATTTTTATTTTATCTAGAGTATCGTAAGATTGGGCTTTACGCGCAATCGTAGCCCTGTTATGTTTATATTCTAGATGAAATCTGAGAGTATTTTAAATTTGCTCTGAAGTTTGTGACGTTAAGAAATAAGGCTCGGAGAAAAAAATGAATGATACAGAAGTTAATATTACCACTCAAAAATCTCAAAACCGTCCGTCTGTGCGCTAGATAGTTCAAATTTTGTACACGTCGTTTTTGACAAAAAAGTAAGGTCAAGTTCGTGAATGGGACAAATCGCTCCACCCCTTCTACCCCCTCCCATACAAAATGACACAATTGCGCAGTTTGACAATAAACGGATTTGCTCGAAAAGTATAAAACCGATTGGCCTGAAATTTGGAATATGTTACTTTTATGATAATATCAATATACCGTATAAAAATATAGTGTGTTCTCCCTTTCCTTCTACCACCTCCCATACAAACTGTACTTGTCATGAATTATTCTAAGCCAATTTACTCAGTGGGCTGAAATTGTGCTCCAAATATTTATTTAAAATTGTTAGTAAGGTGAAAAAAAAATTAGACGATTAGCTTCACCCCTTCTACCCCCTCCCATACAATGTGACACAATTGCGCAATTTGACAATGAACGGATTGGCTCGAAAAGTATAAAAGCTATTAGTCTGAATTTTGGGATATATTACTTTCATAATGATCTTAATCTGCAGTAGAAAAATTATTTGCGTCCTCCTTCTCCTTCCACCCCCTCCCATACAAACTACACTTTTTCATGAAATGCTCTAAGACGATTTTCTCAGAACATATATCATTTATTGAGCTCATATTTTGTAATAAATACTTAATTAGTATTATCACTAAGATCAGAAAACAATTTTTGATTGCCTTCACGGCTTCTACCCCTTCCCATACAATATGACACAGTTTCACAACTCCACAAAAAATTGATTTTCTTGAAAAGTATGAATGGCACGAGTCTGAAATTTAAGGGATGTCAATTTTTTAATACTCCTAGTTATTTCTGAAAAAAATCACTAAAATTCCCCCCACTCTTTCCACCACCTCCCATACAAACTGCACATTTTCACTAAATCTTACTCACTAATTTTCTCAGTTCCCATTTCATTTTTGGAGTAAGCATTTTGTATAAAACATTTTTATAGCTACTTTAGCATGATGGGGGAAAAAATTAGTTCAATGCTATCCTTCTAACACTCCCCATTCAAAATCAAAAAAAATTCTATTTCTTCTAGAGTATCCTAACATTGCGCTTTACGCGCAATCGTAACCCTGTTATGTTTTTCCATTAGTTTCACACCGGGAAATTCAGTTTTCTAGTGCTAGAATTTTCGCTTTTTGACTCCGCAGTGCTGTGATTATTTGCACACATCCAGACAAAGAAGAATTTTTAAAACGTGTATAAACGCTTAATTATTGTCAAAATAAAGCAAAGCACTTACTTACATATAGTCATTTATAAACAAATACAAACACTACAATTATATTTATATGTATAGATATAGCTTAAGGACATAATTTCGTTTCAATTACATAGCTTAAGAACTAGTTGTAATTAATTTTTAGAGTTTGTCCGACAAATTCCTCCATATGTGTGTTAACTTTGAGCTTCCCAGCAAGAACCATGGTTGAGATATTCGAACTAGTAGTTTTCGGTTCTAGTATCTCCCAACACCCACCAAAATTAAGTGTTCGCCTGAGATAAGTACTTATCTACAATCCATCCATAAATGATTTTTCTCCATATCATTAAGGGTTTGGGAGTTAATGTGCGTGCCCAAATGCAAAATTCCTAACCAAATTCACGCATATGTAGAGTAACCCGGTTACCCAACGAACTATACAATTAATTATTAAATAAAATATGTAGTGGAGATTTTAACTCATTTCAATAAATTATAACTGTTGTTTTAAAACAACAACTAAAAGAGTTTGAGAGTCAGGCACAAGTAATCTTATTGATTACCTGCTAATTTAATTGCTCAGCATATTTCATTATTATGTATTATTCATAAAACAATTTTATATTTACGTACATTTAATAATATTCCTTTCATTTCGAGAGTGACTTCTTCAGAATTCATCATCAATGGCGCGACAGCAAAAATTGGACCCTGGCCTCCTGATGTTGTAGCCTCTAATCGTCTCGATCCAAAGACCGCGTCCTTCAGCTGCTAATTATACTCTAGATGAATTCTGTGTTATAAGTTTGCCACAAAGTTTGTAACGCCAAGAAATAAGGCTTGGAGAAAAAAAAAATAAATGATGCAGAAGTTCATATTATAAGTTTGCCACAAAGTTTGTAACGCTATGAAATAAGGCTTGGAGAAAAAAAATGAATGATGCAGAAGTTCATATAAAAATCTCAGAACCGGATGTCTTCGTCCGTATCCTCTAGCTTGAGAACGCGTTGAGCTAGAGAGCTCAAAATTTGCACACGTCGTTATTGACAAAAAAGTAAGGTCAAGTTCGTGAACATTCCCATTCAAAATTACACAATTTCGCAATTTGATAATAAGCGGACTTGCTCGAAAAGTAAAAAATCTATTTGTCTGAAATTTGGAATGTAATATTTTTATGATGATTTCAATCTACTGCATAAAAATTATTTGTGTTTTACCACTCCTTCCACCACCTCCCATACAAACTGCACTTTTTTATGAAAATTTACTCAACGAAAATTTACTCAGTGCGTATAAAATTTATCGAGCTAAAATTAAGCACTAAATATTTATTTAGAATTATTAGAAAACCAAGAAAAATTAGACTCCCTCCCTCTACACCCTACCATACAAAATGAAACAATTTCGCAATTTGATAAAAAACGGATTTGTTCGAAAAGTGTAAATGATATTTATCTGAAATTTGGAATATATTACTTTTATGATGATTTCAATCTACTGTATGAAAGTATTTGAGTCCTCCACTTCCTTCCACTTCTTTCCACCACCTTCCATACAAACTGCGCTTTTTAATGAAATACTACAAACAAATTTACTCAGTACGCATAAAATTGATTAAGATAAAATTCTGCACTAAATATTTGTTTAGAATTATTAGTAAGACCCAAAAAAATTAGACGATTAATTTTACTCCTTCTACCCCTTCCCATACAATCTGACACAATTTCACAACTTTACAAAAAGTCAATTTGCTTGAAAAGTATGAATGCTACTGATCTGCAATTTAAAACATCTCAAAAACAGCATGTTTTTGAGATGTTTTGCGCAACCCAACTTTTTTTTTGCGGCGGATTCAAGATTGACAAATACCTACTTAGAACTAGGGAAGGATCTTGCTAGGATGTTAATGTCGTCGGCGTTTGCTACTAGTTGGGTGGACTTGAACAATAGTGTCCCGTTTTCTTCATAATTGTATTACCCTTAAAATGCAAATAAACCTTCGAAGTTGTGTACATAGCAGAAATAACTGAATAGCTTATACAAAATTACAGAAAAGTCATTAATCATGAGCCTAATCTGAAACGATTTGTTATGCTGTCCATGAAATCTAAATCTCTGTCCACCACATACAACGTGGTCGATGGTTTTTGCAATGCATCTGAATGCAATCCACATTCCTATTCGAAGAGATTTATTATATTTTAGAGCGGACTTCCTTTCAAGTTTCTCGGGACTTTCTGAAATGCCTTTTCACTAGATTGATTCCACAGAAACTGAATAAACTGTAGAAGTCTGGTGTAATAGCTATCTCGTTCTCATGATGAATCGGCTGCAACAAGAATGTATTCACGCGGAAATATTAGGTTGCTGCAGATGAAACTGACTTTGCTAGTGAAATTTCAAACAACTTTAACTCTTATAAAACTTAATTTTATTAATCAAAACAGATACCAGCAGATGCAATATACTTCTCCCAACGAGATACAAGTGCATTAATGCAAGTTTCGTAGAAGTCCGACTTTCTAGATTGAAGAAATTCCTCGAAGGGATTTTTTGATGGCTGCTTCATTATTAAATTGTTTCTCCGCCAAAATATGGTAATCGGTGGCGAGAAGTCTGGTGAATATGGTGGATGAGGGATGTGGTGGATGAGAGATATGGTTGATGAGGAAGAGTCTCATACAATTTCTTCGACAAAAATTTATTTTATTTTTCAACATAGTCCCCTGCTCGATACACATAGTCCAGCGTTTTTCCAATTTTTGGATCCCTTCCAAATAATATGATTTATGTAACCATTCAAAATATGCTTTGGTTTCATTGATGACGTCACTATTCGTGGTGAATCTCTTTCCAGCAAGCCATTTTTTCAAGTCTGGAAACAAGAAAAAGTCACACGTGGCCAAATCGTAATTTCAATAATTCTGCCACTGCAACAGAAGACGTGTGAGCTGGAGCGTTGTCGTGATGAAACAGCACTTTTTTCTTCGCCAAATGCTGCCGTTTTTCCTTGATTGCAGCACTCGACGATCTCGAAGCATTTTGAATTTTGTCGATCATTTCTGGCATGGTGACCTCAGTTGGACGAACTGGACTTTGTATGGTCTCTGTGCTCGTGCGACCACGCTTGAATTCTGAAACCACTTGTAAATCTTTGCAATCGATGGTGCAGAGTCCCCATAATGTTTATCTAATTTTTCTTTGGTTATTTTAGCTGTTTTCCCATTTAAAAGTTATGTTTAATCAACACACGAAATTCGTTTTTATCCATTTTTGAAATTTATTAAAAGGTGACTTGCTTAGACAGCAGTTTCACAAAAACTAAAAATGGTATCAGGCTAAGCCTTTGCAGGTAATCTATTGAAGGATGAAGTAGGTAAAAAAAATACCAAATTCCTTGCCTGCCCCCTCCTTCTTCATTTTTGCACGTCAATATCGATCCGCCCTTGTACCTATATATGTGGCAGTGCGTTGTCATGAAGCAGTACAGCTCCATCTCTGTTGATCAATCTAGGCTGTTGAACGCGCAATTTCTGATGCATTTCATCGAGTTACAATATTTCTTTGCATTAATGGTTTCACCACGTTGCAAAAAGGAATAGTGAATAACGCCAGCTGCAGACCATCAAACAGTCACCATTATCTTCCTCGGATGAAGACTTTGTTTCGACATGTGTTTCGGGGCCCCATCAGCATCTAGCCATTGTGCCGATTGTCAAGGATTATCGTACAATATCCATTTTTCATCACATGTCACTAATCTGTTCAGAAACGGATTGATTCCGTTCCGGGAGAGCAAAGTTCCGTTTAATTTATAAAAAAGGTGACAAACTCTGCTGCGAAAACTACCGAGGAATATCTCTGTTGTGTACGTCTTATAAGATTTTGACGAAAATTCTAGAAAAGAGAATTAAGCCCTATGCTGATAAAGTAATTGGTGAATACCAAGGCGGATTTAGAGCTGGACGCTCAACCACGGACCAGATATTCTCAGTTAAACAGGTGCTGGAAAAGTGCTGGGAATATAATATTGATGTGCACCAGATATTTGTTGACTTCAAACAAGCATACGACAGTATCGACAGGCGCGTACTGTATAAAATCATGTTGGAGTTTGGAGTCCCACCGAAACTGGTTCGACTGACAAGAATGACAATGACTGAGTCTTTGTCACAAGTCAGAGTAGAAAACGATCTGACTTCCAGTTTTAAAACAGACAACGGCCTTAAACAAGGTGACGGCCTCGCACCAATGCTTTTCAACTTAACACTCGAATATGTTGTTCGGAAACTTCCCGTTAACACCAAGGGAACACTATGCTTCAAATCCACACAACTCGTAGCATATGCCGACGACATAGATATCCTTGCAAGATCTCTGGAGAGTGCTAAGGAAGTATTTGTAAACCTTGACTCGGTAGCAAGGGAAGTTGGACTACGCATTAATGAAAACAAAACAAAAATTATGACGCAAACTAGGAAAAAGACGCCAATCAGACAAAATATTACAGTAGGAGACTATAACCTAGAAAACGTAGACAACTTCATATATCTAGGGGCAAATCTATCGAAGGATGGAAGCGAACCCATCGAAATTAAAAGAAGGATAATGATGGCAAACAAGACTTATTATTCGGTACTTCCAATAATCAAAAACAAGAACGTGCACAGGAAAACAAAACTTAAGCTATACAAAACAATCATAAGACCTGTGCTATGCTATGGCAGCGAAACGTGGACATTAACTCAGGCGTCCGAAAAACGACTTAACGCCTTTGAAAGGAAGGTCCTCAGAAGAATCCTCGGACCTGTGAGGGAAGACTCAATCTGGAGAATATGATACAATAGAGAATTGTATGCCATCTTCGACAATCCAGAAGTGTCAACCCTCATAAAATTTAAAAAATTACAATGGGCTGGTCATGTGGAGCGGATGGATGACGGAAGAATTCCCAAACGCACACTAAAAGGGAAAGTCAACGGACAAAGACCGGTCGGAAAACCACGAAAGCGCTGGGAGGATTCGATTGACGCAGACAGCAAATCACTGCTAAGATTTTCAAACTGGAGGACGCGGTCACTGAACCGAGATGGATGGAGGCAAAGTATTCAGGAGGCCAAAGTCCGATTTGGGCTGTAGCGCCATCGTAAGTAAGTAAGTAAAGTTCCGTTTGACGCGTCATGTTTTGCTCAGTAAGCTCATGCGGAACTCACTTATCAAGCTTTTTGACTTTTCCAAACTGTTGCAAGTGCCGGGAAACTGTCTAATAGTGCACACCAAGTTTCTCTGCAATTACCCTTACAGTTTGGCGTGAGTCAGACTCCACTAGTAAACGCAGCCCGTCGTTGTCTATCGATGGTTCTGGGTGACCACATGGCTCACTTTGAAGGGTCATATCTCCGGATCGGAATTTTTCGAACCATCTTTGTGTGGTTCGTTCGCTTACTGTGCCAGCTCCAAATTCCCTGTTGATGTTTTTGGTTGCCTCCTTTGCGTTGTGGCCAAGTTTGAACTTGTAAAGAAAAAGTAACCGTTTTTGACTCGATTCCATGTTATTTTTCTCCGATCTCAATGAAGTTCAAAACTGAAATGATTCCATGACCAAATATAAGAGTATTAATACTTCAATATTCATTACTACCAGAGCCACCTGGCGGCAGTTTGAGACATGAAAATCGCAACTAACTTCACTTCACAATTTATCATCGCTCCATATCACTCTATTTGCATTGATGGCAGATCCTTCCCCATTTTCAAAAACATACGGGCCGATAATGCCGCGAGAATTCACATTGTTCACAGTGGTTTTTGTGGATGCATGACTTTTTCTTAAATCTGGTGTGGACTCTTAATCAATCAATTTCTTGTAGAGAAACATTATATTAGAATAGGTTTGAAACACAAAGCGCGGAGACTTCGTGTAAGGCGCGATCACGAGTCTCGGCCCCTGGTTGTCGCAAGATCTTCTTTATTGTTCTGACTTTCAGGGTTAGAATCCAAATTGTGGAAAGTTTCATTGATATCTATCACCCCGTGGTTAATGGTGAAATTCCAATTCGTCAACTGCTTCTTAATTTTAAACAGGCAACCTATATCCCCAATTTGAAAAATGGACAAAAAAAAACCTTAATTTATTTATCAAGAAAAAAAAAATTATGTAGTTACCAAAGAACAAAAATGCGCTTAAGAAAATTTTTCGTTAAAATTACTGTCCAATTTCGATTGCTCCAGTGTTGGTAATTTGCCGAACTTTCGTAAAGATTTTACTTTCAAATTTGACAGATGTACACATCTTTTCAATCATGGCCTTTATTAATTGTCAAAGATCGAGCGCCCCCATAGACAATCTCTTCATACTTTCTCGATTTGTACAAGAACTTTTGTATCAAACCCGAATGGTACAACTCCATTCATTTGAAACGCGATTTTTACAGTTTTTGTGTACATATCGGACTCCTTACCTAACTTTTTACTGAGGTTTAAGGCCTTATGCATGGTACAACGTATGTGATGTAAAAATTCCTAAATCGAGGTATACCAATTACGGAATTCCATTTCACAGGATATGCTTGAACGCTAAGTGAATCGAGAGTTTGGTCGGAGTAATCTGTATGCCGACAAAAGTATAATAACGTTGATTATTTAAAGTGTTTCAACTTGAAAAAGTGAAATAACTTCAACGCCAAAGAGAAGACTATTGCTATTAACAGATATTGTGTAATAACTATGTAAAAGACGAAAATAATGGTTTTTCGGAAGTGAAATTATTACTATTAAGAAAAATTATGCTGTCGGACGAAAAATGCTTGAACATACAATATTTTCGACAAATCGTATAATTTCGTGTAAACTTAAAGTTATAATATGTAACAGCGACCTGGTGTAGTCTAGAGGGTAGCGTAGTGATCAACAATGCGAAGGTCGTGAGATCAAATCCCTGCCAATGCGGAATACAAATCAATTTGAGTTAATTCCGTATTTTTTGCGCTATTTGTATTCTTTGAGGTTGTATTGGATGCAATATATTAAGCAGTAAGAGACTTTTTTCTGGTCAAAAACATGATTTCAAAAATAAAATTGTTGTTAAAAATTATACAAAATAGCTGGTTGTCCCGAGTTTTTAAAATGAAATATATTGAACCGGAAAATCGTTTAGTGTAAATTTTGTTACTAGAAGAGGATTTGGTATGAACTATTATGAGTATGAGTACACACATATCCGTCTGTTATTTGTTTATAAATGGCTATAAGTTAGTGTTCTATTTGGGCAATAACTAAGAATAAAAATACGTTTTTGGAATTGTAGATAGTCAACAGTCTGTCCGGTCAGATTTAACTTAAAAACGGCTAAACCGATTAGAATGAAACTTTCACAGTTTCTTAGGTATGCTTGGAAACATAATCTGCTTTTGGTCTTCAATCCCTCCACGCCTTTCCCACGCCCCATTTTTTTTTGTCGGTTGTGCAGTGTTTATCGGATATTCCATACATAACCTCCATGTCCAAACTCTTTACTAAAATAAGAACATTTTATATTCAAAAATTTAATAGGTACTGAGAAAATTAGTGTAATGGATTTAGTGAAATTCTCGAGTTTGTATGGGAGGTGAACGAAGGAGCGGCGAGTTGTTAATATCTTTTTCAGAAATAACTATAAGCATCATTTAATTGACATGTTTTCAATTGCAGATCAGTAGCATTCATACTTTTCAGGAAAACCGACTTTTTGAAAAGTTGTGAAAGTGTTAGATTGTATGGGAGGGGGTCGAAGGAGTGAAGCTAATCATTTATTTTTTTCGGGTCTTACTAATAATTCTAATTAAAAAATTTAATGCACAATTTTAGCTCGACAAATTTCATGCGGACTGAGTAAATTGGCTTAGAGCATTTCATGAAAAAGTGCAGTTTATATGGGAAGGGGGGGAGGGCGTGGAAGGATAGGAGAACGCCAATTGTTCTTATACGGTAGATTGAAGTCATCATAAAAGTAATATGTTCCAAATTTCAGATCAATAGCGTTTATAGTTTTTGAGCAAATTCGTTTATTGCCAAATTGCGAAATTGTGTCATTTTGTATGGGAGGTGGTAGAAGGAGTGGAGCGATTTGACCCGTTTACGAACTTAACCTTACATTTTTCGCAAAAACTATTTTCATCATAAATGTGATATTTGCTATACAAATTGTTCGAATTCAACCACTCTTTCCACCATCTCCCATACAAACTGACTTTTTCATGAAATTCTATAAACCAATTTTCTCAGTACGTATTATTTATCAAGCTCATAGTTTGTACTAAATCCTTAATTACCGTTATTATTAATATCGGAAAAATAGACCAATTAGCTTTCCGCCTTCTACCTCCTCTCATACAATATGACACAATTCGATAACTTTTCAAACACTCGATTTCCTTGAAAAGTATAAAAGTCACTAATCTGCAATTTAAAGTACATCAATTGCATGATAATGGTAGTTGTTTCTCAAAAAATCATTAATCCCCAACTCCTACTACCAGCTCCCATGCAAACTGCATTAAACCTAATGCATATTTTTGTCAGCACCTATTTAAGCTAGGGTGTAGTCTAGTGGGTAGCGTGTTTGGTTTACAATGCGAAGGTCGTGAGTTCAAATCCCGGTCGACGCATAATTCCAAGCACACTACCTGCTCGAATATGCCTTGGTTACCTCAATCTACGAAAATGAAAAATTCGTAGATAGAGGGTTGTGCGAAGAGCTAACAACTCGTCCGCAATAAATAATGAAAAATGTTAAGGAACCTGAAGTTCATGAGGCCAAGGCCCGATTTGGGCTGTAGCGCTATTGAAGAAGACCTATTTAATTTCGAAAGCCTAAATTTAGTATAAGACATTCTTAAAGCTTCTTTAGTACGATGAAAAACAAATTAGTTCAATGCTACTACTCCCCATACAAAATATCCCAACATTTTTATTTCATCTGTAATATAGTATGATTGGGTTTTAAGCATCTTAGTCCTGTTATGGGCAAAATTTTCAGAATGACAGTATTTTATGTGTTTCATTTTTAAGCACATTTCATAAACAAGTGAAACAATCGCTTTTAATCTGCTCGTTCCTTTGAAGAAGAACAAAATGAATGCGAGAAGCCATGCGAGTTTTGGGGTTTGTCCATTGACGGAAGAGTGTGATCGTTTTTTTTAAGACACTAAGCTGGGCTTATGGCTCAGCTTTTACTGTAGCGTACAGTCCAGTCGGTTTAAAGAGGAAAAAAAGGGAATATGAAAATTAACAGCATGCAGACGACTAATTTGACCACTAGAGCGGCCGTGGAAATATCTGTAGTAGATCCTGAGTACTCAGACATTTCTACGATGCCGTGATCGCATCATCTCCAATAAACACAAATTTCTGAATTTGGTTCAGTACCGCTAGATGAGCTATGGGTGCTCCAGCCATATATGCGAATTGTACTCGAGTTGGGGCCTGGATTGGAACTTGTAGATGGTTGCAAGATCAGATAGGGCAAAATTTTTCTTCGGAGAAAGAGATTCCTTCGGAGGAAGCCAATGTACTTGGAGGTATCTAAAGCGACATTGCGGATTGTGTTGATTTCAGGATTTAACGGATCAAAGGCGCATTCAATTGGTGCGACACAGCAATTAAGTCCAACCAATAATTGTTTTCAAGTAGTCATCTGGAAAGCTGTAAATTGAATTGAGAGTCGATGACAGAAGGTCGTTAATAAAAACTAAAAATAAGGTAGGTGATAAAACTAAGCGTTTACGGGGCTCTCCAAGAATTGCATGACATTGCGAGTAACAGCAATTTCCATCACTTTTGATAACACAGAAGTGACGGCTTAATTTGGGGTTCCACTTGCTTCCTTTCTTGTGTATAGGCTGGACAATCGCTTGTTTTCAGCTGTATGGGAATATCGCTGAAGAGTAGGAAAGGTTGAGAAAAGGTTTAGTCAAAGATGAGAAGCATTTTTTAAGGTTGGTGAGAGGAATACTGCCCGAACCAGAATATTTATTAATATTGAGATACTGATAAATTTTTGCGAAGACGCAAGTGCGAAATTTTAAGACATGCAATTTGGTGCCTTTAGGCGATACAGAGCCTGGGTGTAGCCTAGTGGGTAGCGTGTTGGTCTACAATACGAAGGTTGTGACTTCAAACCCCGGTCAAAGTATAATTTTACCATACTGCCTACGTGGGTATATCTGGGTCACCTTAAACTGCGAACATTTTAAATTGTAAATATATTTTTATTGTACTAAGAGTTAGGAACCCCTCAACAATAATAACTAAAAAAAATTCAAGGAACCTCAAGATCAGGAAACCAAGACATAATTTCGGCTGTAGTGCCATTGAAGAAGAAGAAGGCGATACAATTGGGAGAGACTGATTACTAGGTATAGCAGAGTTGAGTTTCTCGCGAAACTTTCTGCTAATAAATTTACTTTTCTACTGGACAGCTCGGCTGCTATCAGAAATAAAAAATGTGGACAATGAGATAAAATTATTACTTACAGCTTTGACAAATGACCAAAAAGATTTAGGTCCTTTAGGACACTGAAGTACCTTTCGGCCTTTTTTTGTTCATTCTGTTATTTGATATAGAATATTATAGAGTTCCAGGAATTTCTTGCCTCGGTATACACTCCTCTGTTGATGTGGGTGGAGTGTCCTAAACTTGCTGAGACAATCTTTGGTAAGCCACGACTCTTTAGATGATCTAACTCTTTTGAGGCTGAAGGAAATAAAGAGCCGCAAAATTGTCTCAGTGATAAGATTGCAACCAATATCGCAATTATTGGATATAAAGCACAACTTTCAATCAAAAGCTTAAAGGAATGCGTTGAGTCCGCCCTTTAGGACTACTTTAGAACTTTTACTGTAGGCGGTTTTAATTCCTATATTGGAAATCGTGCACGAATCAAAAACTAATCCGTATCCCCAATTCGACTTTATTCTTCAACATAGTCTCGTTCTAGATTGATACAATCATTCCAGCGCCACTTTAATGTTTCGATGCCTTTTTTATAGAACGATTTGGCTTTACCCTCAAATAAACATTTATTGGGCTACGACTTCAGCATTTAATGCAAAACTCTTTCACTGGAGCATCCTTTTGAGGTCTGTGAATAGGCAAAAGTCGCTGGACGCCAAAGAGAATACGGTGGATGTCGAAGCAATTTGGACTTCAATTCGTATAATTTAGGCATCGTTACCATCGACTTGTGACACGGTGCATTGTCTTGATGAAAGAGCACTTTTTTCTTCTTTATATGGGCCGATTGTTTACAATTTCGTCATTCAATCGCTACAATAACTCTGTGTAATATTCGCTGTTGATAGTTCTTCCCTTCTCAGCGTAGTCGAAGAACAATATTCCATGCGCATCCCAAAACACAGAGGCCAAAACCTTACCGATGGATATTTTCATTTTTAGTCGCTTCGGAAGACTTTCACTGGCCTTTCGCCACTCAGCTGACTGCCGATTTGACTCTGGAGTGTAGTGATGGATCCATGTTTCATCCATTGTTATTTAACACAGCTTTTTCATGGGCAAATGTTCATGCATGATGGTGAACACACTGCCTTTTGATATTCTTTAAATATCAGCTATCTCCTGCAACTTCATTTTACGGTCTTCCGAATCGATTTTGAGCACTTCCGTTATGTTTTCTCGAAAAACAGCCCCACTTGGACGCCCAGAGCGTTCAGCATCATTGGTATCTGTACGACCGTGTTTGAATTCCTAACCAAAGTTTGATTGTTGCTTTCGATGGAAAAGGTTTCCATAGCACTTCCGAGACAACCTTTTACTTGAACGGTATTTTTTCCATCAAAACCAATGTTTAATCAACACACGAAATTTTTACTTTATTATTTTAATAATAAAGTATTGTGATCGACTTGAGAAAAAAAAAAAATTTGCTACCCTGAAATTTTGTTTTTTCGCGTTTCATGAGTAAATTTGCCTAAAAATGCAAAAAAAAAAATCCGTCTGTCTGTACGCCGTCCGACGTACGCCGTCCGCCGTACGCCAGTGTGTACGCTCAGAGCACATTAACTCCCAAACCCTTCGAGATAGAAAGCTCATTTTTGGAGGGATTGTAGGTAGTTGCGGATCTCAGGAGGACACTCATTTTTGGGGGTGTAAGGGTTCAGGGGGAGGCGGGGGGAGCACTTAAACCGAAAACTAAGAATTCAAATATCTCAAACATGGTTACAGCTAGGAAGCTAAAAATCAATAGACATATAAAAGGGTTTGTGGGACAACTTTAAAAATTAATCTAATTTTTTTATCCATTGGGGTGCAAAAAGGGGGGGCTAAAAACCAATTGTCGGCCGAATTTTTTTTTCGAATGATTATATCTTCGAAATTGCTTAGCATAAAAAATTTATAATTTTAGACCATCAAGGTGGCATACAGATTCACTGGAATCAGCTTACATAGAGGTTAATTATTGTAAGGGGGAGGGTCAGGGCGGGTGCAAAGAAAAACACTTAAAAATCAATATCTCGGCTATTTGTTGAGCTATGCAATAGAAACTTGGTACTTATATTAAGCTATACCAAAAAAATACGAAAAAATATAATATTTGGACAAAACAGTGGTGGGGGAAAAAGGGGAGCATTGAACTTTCCAAAATTTCAAACCATTATATCTCAAAATTGAGGACAGATATCACATCAAAAATTTGTCAGATCGTAGAACTATTTAGTTTTAATTATATAATAATTTTGGTAAGAAAATTAAGTGGGGGCGTGTAGGAGGAGGGAGGTGGAAAGCAAAAATGTTGAAAATTTTGAGTAATTTTTTTTGGGCTCTGGTAAAACATACAAAGTTTTAATTTTGCAGGTCAATATATCAATTTATTGTACATACATAAAAAATAATAAAAATTCTACAATTGTTATGCACCGACCCCCCTGGTCTAACGTGCACAAGGTGTTTCATGTGAAATGAAAAAACACATAAGCTGAAAATTTTTGAATGAAATTTTAAGGTAGAAATTTGAAAATTTGCGAAATGCATTTAAAAAAAATCCCTGAAAGAATGAATTATTAACTAGTCGAAAATCTTTAAAACTTCTAGCCCCTCCCATACAAAATTATTTTTTCGACCATTTTCAAGAAATCAATTATCACCTAACTATTAAAAGCTATCAATTTGAAATTTTGCATAAGAACTTACAAAAATAATTGAAATGAAATTACGTTAAAAGTTTTGAAATCGCGCTTGCCCTTCTACCCCCTCCCATACAAAAGTATGATTTCGACCAATTTCATTAAATCAACTAATAACAAACAAATTGAAAGCTATGAACTTCAAATTTTATAAAAGCACCTTAAAAGAGAAGCGAAATAAAACTGCATATCAAAATTTACGATTCCCCTACCTTCTCTACCCCCTCCCATACAAATGTTCGGTTTCGTGAATGTAAAATACACCGAATTTTATGAAAATTTTATACAACTTCGTCTATGAAACACATTCTACACAGAGAATATTGGACGTGATTCAAGCAATTAATTAAAAAGCTATTTACATCCACTCACCCTTACTACTACCCCTCCTCCTCCCCTCCATAAAAACCCAAACTTGTAGAAACGAATGAAATATTGTTAAATAGACAACAGCCCTGCTCAAGAACTCCCTTTCACTTAGTCTTCCCTAACCACTCTTACCTGCATATTGACTTTCCACACATCCGCAACATGTCCCAAGAATAATAAAGTTTCGCCCGACTTGTTGGCAGTTTATTTTTTCATTTCTTGGGAATGTCGAAAGTAGCGTCACTAAAACCACTGTAACTTGAAATATAATGGTCGAAATGTCGTAAAATTTTGACATTTATCCTTTAAAGGTTGATACTCCTTGAAAATCATATGGATTTGTCAATAGTGGCGTCTTCTATATGTCATCCTACGAACTGATTGAACGATGTAGTACGTTATATTTTTCAGCCTGGTTTGTGAGATAAAGATCAAGGAGAATTCCACAATGTCTGCAACATCAGGTAGCCGAGCAGGATCAGTCATCAGCTGTTGAAGTTTATTGACACTACGTTCTTGTTGGTCTGAGCAGTTAAGGAAGGACTTAGCTCGTACAGCCAGTCACTGCGACTGATCACACTGTACTGTTCTTATGCGTTTCTATGTTCATATTCTTTCTGAAGCGTTCAGGTACTGCGTTTTTCGAGTGAACGCAATGCGATTGCGTTACGACTGCTTTAGGAGCAGTCCATTCGCGAGTCGCATGAAGCCTTCTGGAGTCTTTAATGTCGAAAATGACGAACACAAAGTTTTTATTTGTGGAAGAAGAAAGTTTGCTCGAAAACATTCGATATTATTTACGATCCAGACTACTCTATGACTACAAAAATTTCAAAATGAAAGACAATATTTGGCAAAGGAATATATATAACAATGAATAATAATGAAAGTAGCATGTCATCATCTTCCTCAATCTCTGGAAAGAACAAAGCTTCTAAAAAAAGCTTGCGCCAACGTAGATATAATCAAAATCTTGAAAAATAATTAAAGATTTATACGATTTTGTACACATACATATACTGCAATTTTAAAAAGGATCATCGAATCAGATATGTCTATATTTTTTGTTTTGCGTAAAAGCGAGTGGCGGTCTTGACCTTAGATGAAAACTATGGATTCATCATTATCATCATCAGTGGCGCGACAGCCCAAATCGGGCCCTGGCCTCCTGAAGTCATCGCCTCCAATCGTCTCAATCCAGAGACCGCGTCCTCCAGCTGCTAACTTTTAAAATGGCTTTGCTGTCTTCATCAACCGAGTCTTCCCATCGCTTGCGTGGTTTGCCTACTGGCCGGTTACCACTCGCTTTGCCTTTAAGAGCACGTTTGGGGATTCTTCTGTCTTCCATTCGCTCTACATGGCCAGCCCACTGCAGTTTACGTAACTTGATGAACGTTGAAGCTTCTGGCTCGTCGTAGAGTTGATACAACTCATGGTTGTATCTTATTCGCCATTCCGTTCCTTCCTTCACAGGTCCCAAAATTCTTCGGAGGACCTTTCTTTCGAATGCGTTAACTGCTTTTTCGGAAGTTCGCGTTAATGTCCACGTCTCGCTGCCATAACAGAGCACAGGTCGTATAATAGTTTTATAAATCCGCAGCTTATTGTTCCTGTGCACTTTCTTGGATTTCATTATTGGAAGTACCGAATAATACGTCTTATTTGCAAGTATTATTCGTCGTTTGATTTCGTCTGTTTCATTACCGTCCTTTGCTAGATTAGCCCCAAGATATATGAAGTTGTCCACACTCTCCAAATTATATTCCGCAATTGTTATGTTTTGTCTGATTGGCGTTCTTCTTCTTGTTTGCGTCATTACTTTTGTTTTGCTTTCATTAATGCGCAACCTGACTTCTTTTGCGGTGGAGTCAAGATTGACAAATACCTCCTTAGCACTAGGGAAGGATCTTGCTACAGTGTTAATGTCGTCAGCGTATGCTACTAGTTGGGTGGACTTGAATAGGAGTGTCCCGTTGGTGTCGACTGGGATTTTTCGGACGACATACTCTAGTGCCAAGTTGAAAAGCATAGGGGCTAGACACATTTTTCTGCTTTACACCACATTCCGTTCGAAAGCTGGTTGTGGAATCGGTTTGTGTTCTCACTTGGGATTCAGTGTTCGTCATTGTGAGTCTTGTTAGTCGGACTAGTTTTGGAGGAATTCCAAAGTCAAGCATGATTTGGTACAGTACGCTCCTGTCGATACTGTCGTATGCTTGTTTAAAATCTACGAATATTTGGTGCACGTCTGTGTTATATTCCCAGCATTTCTCAAGCACCTGTTTCACCGAGAATATCTGGTCTGTTGTAGATCGTCCGGCTCTGAATCCGCCTTGGTATTCGCCAATTATTTGATTAGTATAGGGCTTAAGACGACGTTCAATAATTTTTGTCAGTATTTTATAGGACGTACACAACAATGATATACCTCTGTAGTTCTCACAGCAGAGTTTGTCTCCTTTCTTGTAAATTGGACAAACTATGGATTCGCTGATCCGTATATGAATATAAACAAAACTGAGATATTTTTTCTCATAGAAAAAATCTCTCATTTAATGTAATTTTCCTTTGGCAATTTTTTCCGACCGGAAAGAGGGCCGGGTTGGCTAGTGTTGTATACAGCAGGCCACGACCATAATATTTTAATGTCAAAATTAGCTGTTATTTTTATCCGAAATACAAAGGTGTTGCACAAGTGGGAGTTTCACTGTATAACTAGCGAAAAATATTTTTGAAACTTTATTTTGGAAATTTATGAAAGACTAGTTTCTAAAAAGCGCAATTACTCCATTATACTTTATGGCTACATCAGTTTTAGAGACTAATAAACACTACAGCTAGGGTGTAGCCTAGTGGGTAGCGTATTGATGAGTTCAAATCACGGTCTACGAATAATTCCAGCATACTGCCTGCTTGGGTATACCTCAAAATGAAAAATTCGTGGATAGAGGGTTGTGCGAAGGTCTAACAACCCTTCCGCAAAATAAATAATTATAAAAGTTAAGGAACCTGAAGGTCAGGAGGTCTAGGCCTGATTTGGGCTGTAGTGCCATTGTAGATGGTAGAAATAAGCACTATAGATTAGATATTTTTTAATTAATGTACATTGAGGCTACGTATTACCTTTTAATACGAACTCATTTTATAGTAATAAAAATAAAGTTTGGCAAAAATGAAATATTTCAAAAATCGGTAAATTAATTTTTTTCTTTCATGTAATCTCAAAAAATTTATTATACTTTTTGACAACGGAACTGCTCACACATACATATACATTTCAGTGCTTATGTATTCCATTTTTGCTTCATTTCTCTCCACGATTTTCAGGTCCTTATATTCTTCTTCATTGTTCCTGACTAGCTAGTGTGCCATTATCAGTATACACACCCTTACCCATGGAGAGAGGCTCGGAATGTGGCTGACCACTTCGCTAAAGATTCTAAAATCTGATATAGTATGTATGACTATTGAGCAGTGCCCGTAACAAGAGAGATACACTTGTTGAGGGATCTGTTGATACACCCACCCAGTGAAGAAGTACAAACTACTCTCCTGCCCTACGTCATCACATGATTGTGTATGTTCCTAGGCATCTTAGATGAAGGATTATTCAGACATTATACTAAGATGAATTTATATACCTACATACTATTATAGCACGACACTAAACAGAAAACATTTGTCATTAAAACTCCATCACGTATGTATGAATATTTTTGTATGGTGTAGTAAGTTGAAATCAAATTCCAGGGGAGAGGGGAGGGGGCAGATGCAAGCTTTGCCCCTCTGTGGGCATCCTTGTTCCACATAATGTATAACTAGCCATATTCTCAAAAATTTCTTATTGCTCCGATTTTTCCGCGGCGGATCGCTAGCACGTAAATGAAAACAAATCAGGAATACGATTGGGCGTAAAGCCCAATCACGCGATACTCAAGATGAAAGAAAAAGTGTTTGATTTTAAGAAATTCAGAATGGGAAGCGTTGAACCAATTTTTCCTCATCATGCTAGAGGTGCTATCAAAATGTTTTATACAACATTTCAGGTTCAACAATACCTACATATTAAGTACTGACAAAATTAGTGCCTTGGATTTAATGAGGTTGTGCAGTTTGTATGGGAGGTAGTAGAAGGACTGGGGAGTTCTTAATGATTTTTTCAGAAATAACTACACACATGTTGTATTTGACATGTTTTAAATTGCAGATCAGTAACATTCATACTTTTCAAAAAAATAGACTTTTTGTAAAGTTGTGAAATTGTTTCATATAGTATGGGAGGGGTAGGGAAGTACTGAAGCTAATCGTCTAATTTTTTCGGTTTTACTAATAATACTCAATAAATATTTTATGCTAAATTTCAGCTTTATAAATTTTATACGTAGTAGCAGTTTGTATGAGAGGTGCTGGGAGGAGTGGAAGGATTCGAATACCGTAGATTGAAATGATCATAGAAATTAAATGTTCCAAATTTCAGATCATTAGGTTTTGTACTTTTCGAGAAAATCCGTTCATTGTTAAATTCCGAAATGGTATCATTTTGTATGGTAGGAGTTAGAAGGGGTGGAGCGAACATCCGGTTTTGAGATTTTCGAGTGATAATATGAACTTCTGCATCATTCATTTTTTTCTCCGAGCCTTATGTCTTGGCGTTACAAACCTTAGAGCAAACTTATAATACTCTCAGATTTCATCTAGAGTATAAAAACTAGTAGTAGTGGTGTAGCATTAGATTCTGTTTTTTTTACTAATATATAAGTATACATTTATATATTTGAAAAATAAAAGGATCTACTACTACTACTAGTTTCCATTCTTGATGAAATCTGAGAGTATTATAAGTTTGCCACAAAGTTTTTAACGCCAAGAAATAAGGCTCGGAGAAAAAAATGAATGATACAAAAGTTCACATAATCACTCAAAAACCTCAAAACCGGATGTCAGTCCGTCCGTCCATCTGTCTGTCCGTCCATGTTCTCTCTAGCATGAGATCGCGTTGAGCTAAAGAGCTCAAATTTTGTATACGTCGTTTTTGACAAAAAAGTAAGGTCAAACTCGTGAACGGGACAAATCGCTCCCCCCTTTCTGCCCCATTCAAAATGATACAATTTCGCAATTTGACAATGAGCGGATTTGTTCGAAAAGTACAAATGCTAGTAATCTGAAATTTGGAATATATTACTTTTATGATAATTTCTGTATAAAAGTTAGTTGAGTCTTCCCCTTTCTTCCACCGCCTCCCATACAAACTGCGCTTTTTCATGAAATACTATATGCAAATTTACTCAGTACGTATAACATTGATGGAGCTGAAATTCCTAAAAATAAAAAAATTAGATGATTACTTTCACTCCTTCTACCCTCTCCCATGCAATCCGACACAATTTCACAACGTTACAGAAAGTCGATTTTCCTGAAAAGTATGAATGCTACTGATCTGCAATTTAAAATATGTCAAAAACATCATATTTATAGTTTTTTCTGAAAAGTCATTAAGAACTGGCTCCTCCTTCTACCACCTCCAATACAAACTGCACAATTTCACTAAATCCAATACAATAATTTTGTCAGTACCTATTAAATTTTGCAGCCTAAATTTTGCACAAAAATTTTGATGGCAACTCTAGCGTGATGTGAAGAAATTAGTTCAATTTCGCCACTTCTTCCACCGCTTCCACTACAAATTTTTTTAAAATCAAAAAATTTCTCTTTCATCTAGATCATCGCACGATTGGGCTTTACGCCCAACGTAGTCCTGTTATGTTTTTTTTTGTCAGCCCAAGTAAGAAAGAGTTTTCTTTTGTTTTTAATATAGCAGATTTCTCTCGGTTAGACTACCTTATATCTAATTTCGACTTTAATGACATTCTTGACAATCCTGATCTTGAGGGTGCCGTAATGCAGTTTCATTATGTTGTGCACCAAATTTTTGTTGTTGCTGTTCCTTTTACTTATCGCAAGAATATCTCTCCTTCGTACCCTTGGTACACTAGTGAGTTGCGCGTAATTCGCAATGCTCGTAACGCTGCCTGGAATAGGTATGCTAGGACAAAGAATGACACTGATTTTTGTTTGAATGAGGAATATTACAACTTTTACAAAGATTTATCTACTCGCTTATATTCTGAATATTTAATTAAAATGCAGTCGGATACTATTAGAGATCCCATGAACTTTTGGAAATTTGTTAATTGCATAAGTTTGATGGTTATCCAGCTTCTTTTCAATTCCTCGGCAACGATAGTAATGATCGTAAAATAGACTTTAGTTGTCTACATATATAAATAAATAAATTCACTATTTGTAATTTTTTGCCACATTCTTCAGTGGATCATTTATTAGAAGAAGCTTTATCCCTGATATGACGTATTTTGATGACTTTAGAAATATTGCTTCAACTTCTTTGTCTGGTTTACTCATTTCTCATAATGATATTGCTAATCACATCTCCCGCCATAAAGATGTGTCTTCTTCTGGCACAGATGGTGTTCCTGCAGTTGTCCTTAAGCACTGTTGTCTCTCTCTTGCTGAGCCACTCTCTATCCTCTTTCAAAGATCCAAAAAAAACGGAGATTTATCTAAATGTGTGGAAGTCGTCTTTTATAATACCTACTTACAAGAGTGGTGCTAAATCTGCTGTTGTAAATTATCGGCTAATAGCTAAATTGTCGGCTATTCCTAAGGTATAGTATATGAATGCATGTCGTTTCACTGCAAATCTCTAATTTCGAGTGAACAACATGGTTTTGTTAGGGATAGGTCCAATCAATCAATCAAATTCCTGTTAAGACCCCCTATAGGGGCATAGGACAGAAACAACTCTCTTCCACAAGGCGCGATCCTGAGCATCGGCTTTAAGCTGTTGCCAGGACTTGTATATTCCTCTGGCCTCCTGCTCAACTGCTCGCTTCCATGTGTTACATGGTCGACCAACCCGACGTCTTCCTTGAGGGTTATAATCCAGAACCTGTTTTGCGATGTTTCGCTCTGGCTTCCTCAAAGTATGACCGATCCACTGCCACTTTCGCCGCTGAATCTCAATACCTATTTTAGTCTGGCGAGTTGTACTCCAAAGTTCGTCGTTGGAGATTACTTCTGGCCAGAATATTCCTAAAATGCGCCGGAGGCATTGGTTTACGAAAGTCTGTAGTTTCTTGGTAAGTCGAACGGTCACTTTCCACGTAGTACAACCATATAACAACACGGATTTGACGCATGCGTCAAAAACTCGCAGCTTCGTGCGAAGGGAGATCTCTCTTAACCTCCAGAAAGGGGAAAGGATACCGAAGGCCTGACGAGCTTTATTTAGCCGAGCCTCAACATCCTTTTCGGCTCCGCCGTCCATGCTGACAATGCTTCCGAGATAGCAAAAATCTTGCACCTCTTCCACACCCTGTCCATTAAAAACAATCGGTGTGCTTGCGTTCGAACCCATGTGCATGTACTTGGTTTTACGCACATTTATTTTCAGTCCCGCCTCTTTGCATTTAGAATGCAACGAGCGAACATTTGACTCTAAGTCCGAACGGGTATGTGCAAGCAAACACACGTCATCAGCATAATCCAGGTGACTTAAGATTTTAAATAGTCTCCATTGAAGACCTTTACCTTCCTCACCTTCCAGTGCAGCTTTCAAGATGTCATTTATTACCACCAGAAACAGGGCTGGTGATAATATGCAGCCTTCCCTGACACCCGTTCACACAGGAAAGCTCTCGGACAGCTCTCCTCTATGCAAGACGCGACACCTTGCATCTTCGTAGGATTCTTTAATCATAGCTATGACCTTATCTGGAATTCCATATGTAATCTCGCTTAACGCTGTCGAAAGCCTTCTCGAAGTCCACAAACATGAGATGTAGTGGCGAACCCATTTCGGCTGACTGCTCTAATATTATCCGTAGGGTATTTGTGTGGTCGGTACAAGACGACCCTTTACGGAATCCAGCCTGATAAACTTCGAGAGTGCTCTCGACGACATCACTAATCCTATTGAGAATTACCTTAGTCATAATTTTTGATACGGCAGTAAGTAGACATATACCACGCCAATTGCCACAATCCCGAAGGTCGCCCTTCTTCGGAATTTTCACAATGACGCCCTCCTTCCATTCAGTCGGATATCTTCCATCATTCCACACCTTAGTGAAGAGTGGGAGGAGTATATCGGCTGTTATTTCCGGGTCCGCTTTGAGGAGTTCGGTTGGTAGTCCGTCTATACCTGGAGCTTTCCTTCCCGCCATTGACCGAATGGCGGAAACTATCTCTTCCTTATCTGGGAGATCGTCCCTATTAGAGGATTGTTGCGGTTGGATGTTTGGAATTTGTTCTGTTTCCGGAATATCTTCATCTGACAAGATGTTTAAAATATAAGAGAAGTATTCCTTCCATCGTCGCAACTGGTGTTCACTCATATTAAGGAGAGTTCCGTTGACATCTCTCACCAGGTGGTTGGCGGTGAAATTCCTGTTCGTCAACTGTTTCATGATTTTAAATAGTGAACCCATATCCCCAAGGTAAGCCGCAGATTCTGCCTTGTTTGTCAGATCTTCAATGGCCTTCCTCTTGTCGCGTCTAACAGCCTTTTTAAGCTGTATATGAGCATCGCGGTAGTTCTGCCTCAAGTCGGGCGTTTGTTGGTTGACATCGGGTTGAGAGATGATTGCCAATTTGGCTTTTTTCCGATTCCCAACCTTGTCCCATGTGTCTTGCGACATCCAGGGTTTCTCACCGCTTTGCGCATATCCCACAGATTCTTCAGCACTAGTTAGAAAAGTGTTTCTGGTTGCCTCCCAATTGGCGTCCAGTGTGCGCATTTCATGTTTACCCAATGTGGATGACTTTCCGCGTAGAATGGTGGTGTATTCGAGTTTTTTGTTGGGATCTCTGAGCTTATCCACATTAAGCTTGCGCTTCATTTGAAGAATTTGTGGTCGTCGGATAGCTGCTGTACACAATCTCAAGCAGGCAACCATCAAGTGGTGATCGCTCCCCACGTCAGCTCCACGTTTCGCTCGCACATCGAGGAGACATCTTCTCCATCGGCGACTTATAGCCAAATGGTCGATCTGGTTCTGAGTAACACCATCAGGGGAAACCCAAGATGTCTTATGATGACTCTTGTGTGGAAAAAGGGTCCCTCCGATGACCATTTGCCGAGTACTACAGAACTTCACAAATAATTCGCCGTTTTCGGGTCTCTTAATCCAAGGTCGTGAAGGGTCGACCCAAGGGTCACCATGCCTCCCCATGACGTGTTCTAGTCCAGTGTTGTCTGATCCAACCTGGGCGTTCATATCTCGCGAGATGATAATAATATCACCTCTTGGAACACGTTCGAAGGTGGCACTCAGTTGGCTATAAAACTCCTCTTTGTCACCAGATGTTGTGGTATTAATTGGTGCTTAGCACTGCAGAATTGTGACGTTTCTGACACAAGTCCTGAGCCTGACGACGATAATCCGATCCGAGATTGGTTCCCAGCTAATGAGACTGTTTCTCGCTCTCAGTGTAAGGACGAACGCCACGCCATTTTTGGCTTCACTTTCAGAGCCAATGTGCAGAAAGTGTTTCTACTAGGGGTTCGTTCTTCTCATGATCCTGTCCACCTGACCTCGCTCAAGCCCAAGATTTGGATGTTATAGTGCTTCATTTCACGGTCGATCACTGATTGGCGGTGCAAGGACCGAGTAACCCCAGCTCTTCCCCAGCTCTTCCCCGCCATTCAATGTTCGAACGTTCCAGAAACCAATCATAGTCCGTTTTCGAATGCCAAAAGTCGTTACCGTAGAATCAGTCCGTATCCGAGGCGATGTATCCGTTTCTCGTATCATTTAGGTCTTAAGATTACGGGTGATAAGCCCATGATCCAAGGGATAGGTCCACTGTCACTAATCTGATGGAGTTTACCAATAAATCCATTTTGGCTATGGAGGATGGTAAGCACGGTGGATATTATTGTATATATACTATTTTAGTAAGGCTTTTGATAAATTGCCACATTCTATAATTCGGTTCAAATTAAGCTGGTTGGGTTTTCCTACATGGTTTGTAAATTGGATTAAGTTATACATATCGA
Organism: Chorisops tibialis; assembly: GCA_963669355.1. NCBI lineage: Eukaryota > Metazoa > Arthropoda > Insecta > Diptera > Stratiomyidae > Chorisops > Chorisops tibialis. The sequence goes on from OY770263.1 coordinate 130,535,182, forward strand.
TTTAATAGAACCTATCAAGTTATATTTCGTGATTGTACTTCCAAGCCATTTATTGCGCATTCTGGGGTCCCTCAAGGAAGTCATTCGGAGCCACTTCTGCTTATCCTGGCCATTAACGATGTCGCCTCTGTTTTTAAATATTCGGAAGTACTTATTTATGCTGATGACATTAAAATCTTTAGGTCTCTTAGTTCCAACTCTGATAATCTTCTTCAGGAGGATTCGATAAATTTTAGTAACAGGTGTCGCCATAATGACCTTCGATTGAATTTGAATAAATGTCATGTAATGTCATTTACTAGCAAAATTCTTACCGTTTGTAGTAACTTACAGTTTCAATGACAGTATTTTGGATCGTGTTAATTCCATTATTGACTTAGGTGTTACATTTGGCCAAAAGATTAATTTTGGCTTCCATATAAATAAGATTGTGCAAAAGGGTCATTCTATGTTGTGGCGAAGCCATAGAATTACTCTCGCTTATCCAAGGAATTTAACAATTCCATTGTTAGGTTGATTCGGTATAACACCTTTGTTAGATCTCATCTTGAGTATGCTTTTCAAGTTTGGTCTCCTTATTATGATGTGCATATTGACAGAAATGAATCTATTCAGCGTAAATTTGTGGGAATAAATTTATGTCTCCTTAATTGGAACAATGTTCGTCTTTCTCCTTATGCCGACCGACTTCAGCTACTAAATATGTAATCACTCTCGAGACGACGTGAAGTAACTGATGTAGTTTTTGCTCATCAACTTCTTACAAGGGTGGTTGACTCCTCCGCACTTTAGGGTTTGATGCAGTTTGCTTTTGGTCAATTTTTAACGAGGCATCCTAGATTGCTGCAGATTTGCTTTCACTGGACTAACTATGGTATGAGTGAACCGATTTCGCGTCTTGCAAGAGAAGTTAACAAGAATGTTGATGTATTTGACTTCTCCATAGATAAAATATGTTTTAAATGCAGACTTAACGCTAGTTGACACCAATTTATGTAAATTTTTTTCAATTTATTGTGCTCTGTTTATTTATGTTCTTGGTTTAGGGATGTTGATGTTTGTTTTGTTTCTTCACTAACTGGTGAGCCAAGGGATAAATTGATTTCCATCTTTTATAATTGGAATCGAATTTTTGGCTATTCCTTGCATTAAGGAATCCTGATAGTGATAAAAAAATTAGCTTTTGACACGAATGAAAGGATTAAAGAATTAAGCGAAACGTTGATAATTTCGGCGTTCATAATAAAATAATGAAAATTTCTTACTAATCTTACTATAATAAGTAAGTAAAATAAACAAGGGTATACGAATCAATAGCATGAAGTATCTCCGAGTTTTCTTTCCGCCAGTAATAATCTCAACCACTTTTCATTTAGTTTTTTTAACCCTTGAGTTCTATCTAAGAAAAAGCATATTTTCATTTATGAAACCTCACCTAAAGGGTCAAATATGTTGGTGATAATAATATGTTTGTTTAGTACACCCAGTGGGACAAGAACTGTGTCGGTAGAAACTGTTATAAATTTTGAAATTTTTTGGCCCAAACGTTCTCTGTGTTTTATTTAAGCTCTTATGTGTTCCGCTTTATTAACATTTAAGGCCCTGTACAATATTCAGAATATTATTTCGAATTTTCTTCACTTTCTGTCTGGCTATTCGCATAGACAACAAATAAGTACCGAAGGCATTCATAGGGTATCAGGGATCTTAAAGCCAGGAGGTTTACCTTGTTATTCTTCGAGTAACATGTGAGAGGATTAATATGTCATCGAAGTAGGATCCTAACAATGTACAAACGTTGAACTTGTATAAATTTCTTGTTATAGTCATGTTGCAAGTCTGGAAGATGTTATCTGTAATCATATATTGAAATTATAGTATAAGAGAAGTTAAGCGTAATATACAATGTCTTATTAGACAGTTACGATAAATACAGCATATATAATTAGTTTCAGACATGTTGATATTACTTGGTATTTTTGATAATATTGAGATAAGTCCCTTGGGAAACGCTTCAAGTAATAAGAAGTAGGGTATTGAGGCTCGTAACAATAAAGCTCGTCAGGCCTTCGGTATCTTTTCTCTTTTCTGGAGGTAAAGAGAGATTTCCCTTCGCATGGAGCTGCGAATGTTGACATGCGTCAAATCTGTCTTTTTATATGATTGTACTACATGACCAGATATGATCTCCAAGGACGAACTATGAAAAACAATTAGACGGACTAAAATATGCGTTGAGATTCGAAGGTGGAAGTGGCAGAGCATCGGTCACACTTTCAGGAGACCAAAGTGAAACATCGTCAAGCAAGCTGTAGGTTACAATTACAAAGAAAAACGTCGGGTTGGTCAACCATGTAGTACAAGAAGCAGAGCAATTGAGCAGGGGGCCGAAGGAATAAACAAGTCCTGGCGACAACTAAAGGTTTCTGCCCTATGCCTCTATATGGGGTATTAACAGGAAATTGATTGAACATCATGAAAGTGAAGTTGAAGATGGCTCCCATTTTTTTATTTTTTAATAGTTTAATGCCAAATATTGGAATCAAGAGCAATGTTGAATGAATGCCTAAAATTAAATTTGAAAATAGAAAAATTTGTCGGGCTGAGGTATAATATATACTCGACCATGGCAGGTAAAGAAAGTGGAGTAAGGGTCATAATTGAACGAAAGTACACAGACAGCACAGACTTTTTTTTAGTAGTCAATGACTTCAGTATACCGCCCGAATTATATAATACTATATACCAATAGATCAAAGGAATTACAATTTTTACGAGAAAGCAATAATTGTAGTCGGCTATGGTCATTCCTATGCTTTGCCAAACTCCTTGGTCTGAAACATAAATCAATCCACTATCATATAAATGAATTGGTTGTAATTTTAGATTACTAGCAAGAAATTTGCAGCTATTTTCAAAGAATGTGAGAGTTTTGTTGCACAAAATTAAACATTCAAATAAAAATACCTAGACTCGTTTTAAATTGCATATCAGTAGCATTCATACTTTTCAAGAAAGGCAACTTTTTGCAAAGTTGTGAAATTGTGTCATATTGTATGGGAGGTATAGAAAGGGTGCATTTAATAATCTAATTTTGTTCGGTCTAACTAATAACTCTAAAAAAATATTTTGTGCACAATTCCAGATCGATTAATTTTGTAGGTACTGAGTAAATTGGTTTAAAGTATTTCTTGAAGAAGTGCAGTTTGTATGGGAGGTGGTGGAATGATTAGAGGAGTTCAAATAATTTTGAAACATTAGATTGAAACCATAATAAAAAAAATAACAGAATTATAATTGGGCGTAAGGCCCAATCATATGATACCCTAGATGAAGCAGGAAGGAGTTCGTTATATAGGAAAATATGTTATCTAAAATTCTTTGGTAAAAAAGGAAGGGGAGAGATTTGGATGATTTTGAATCTACTTATCAACATTTTAATCACATTGCTTTGTTACAATTTGAAAGTCGATAGCTCTCATTTGTTCGAAGGAGAAAGAATTTTCTTGAGTTTCCAAACTCTAAAATTTGTATGGGAGGTGGTAGAAGGAGTGAAGCGAAGTTCATATTTCTTTTGACATTTATTGTAATTATTAAGGGACAAATTTGGACAAAATTTTAAGTTAGTTTTTCTAGTTTCAATGAATGTCGATTAAACGCATTTACCAAAATTGTGCATTTGGGAGGGGGTGGAAGGAGTATTCGAATCAAAACCAAATTTCTTGACATCAATGATATTTGTAATAGTATACTTTTCTCAAATTTAAAGTTGACTGCTTTGACGGTCTTGAAGAAAAATTATTTATTTGAAATTCTGAAATTTTGTGAAATTTGTATGAAAGGAGTTGAAGGAATGAGGTGAAGTTGATAGTTTTTCCAAAATTGATTTCAATTGTAATAAAATTAGTTATGACAAAAACAGGTTCTTTTACCTTTGATAGTTGCAATGGATTTTTGAAAATTGTGCATTTGTATGGAAGGGGTAGAAGGAGAAAGGGCATCAGATCAATATTTTTTGACGTTAATGATATTACATGTTTGTACTATGACCAGATCTTTGAGTCAATATCTGAAATGGTTTCGAAGAAATATCATTTTCCTTAAATTTCGAAATTTCATGAAATTTGTATGAGAGAAGGTTGAAGGAGTAGAGGGATGTGGGCCGTTCACGAACTTAAAGTTACAGTTTCGCTAAATCTTTAGCATTTACCATCTGACATATGACAAATTTCAGCAAGAAAGGTCAAATCTTTCAAGGGTTATTTTGTAGACAGACGGACAGACAGAAGGAAAGACGGACAGACGGTCACTCCGAATCGAAGTTCTTGAGCGACAACAAATATTTCTACACCCTTGGCGACTCTGTAAATTATTTCGTAGTGTTACAAACGGTAAGGCAAACACAATACAGTGCACTCTCAGACTCATCTAGAGTATAATAATTTATCCATATTTAAAATCAATAGCTTTTATATTTTTCGGGAAAATTCGTTTATTGTCAAATTCCGAAATTGAGTCATTTTGTATGGGGGGGGGGGTTTCTTGGGCGTTACAAACTTTAGAGCAAGCATATAATACTCTCAGATTTCCTCTAGAGTATGAAAATGTCGTATATATACAAGTAATATATAAACTTATCAACTTCTTTCATTAAATTACACAGATTTTATGCTCTGGACTGAGTTTGGTGACGCAGGAAAATTTATTACATTGATATTTACCATATTAATAAGTGAAGCGAATTTTTTCACATTTTGCTGGAGTTGCTATCAAAATGTTTTGCTGAAAATTTAAGCTTCAAAAATTAAATAGTAATAAATATAACTATTAAAAAATTAGTGATTGGATTTAGTGAAACTGTGCAGTTTGTATGGGAGGTAGTAAATGGAGTGGAGAGTTCTTAATGATTTTTTAAGAAATAACTATAAACATCATTCAGTTGATATTTTTCAAATTGCAGATCAGTAGCATTAATACTTTTTACAAAGCTGTGAAATTGTGTTATACTGTATGGGAGGAGGTAGGAGGGGAGCAGCGAACCATCTAATTTTTTTCACTAATAATTGTAAATAAATGTTTCGTACATAATTTAAGAGCCATTAATTTTATACGTACTGAGTAAATTGGTTTATATTATTTCATGAAAAAGTGAAAAGTGTTTGTGTGGAAGGTGGTGGAAGGAGTGGGAGGATTCAAATAATTTTTATACACTAGATTGAAATTATCATAAAAATACTATGTTTCAAATTTGTGATTTATAGCATTCATACTTTTCTAGAAAATTCGTTTATTGTCTAATTGCGATATTGATTAATTTTGTATGGGAGGGGGTAGAACGGGTGCAGCGATTTGGCCCGTTCACGAGCTTGTCTTTACTTTTCCCCCAAAAACAACGTGTAAGAAATTTGAGCTTCGTATCTCAACGCGTTCTCAAGCTAGAGAGCGAATAGACGTATAGACAGACGGACGGACGGTCCGTCTGTCCGTGTCATGAGCGAGCAGTATTCCTTGGCGTTAGAAACTTTAGAGCAAACTTACTCTCAGATTTAATCTAGAGTATAAAAATCCATTTGAAAGAATGAATATTTATTTCAATGAGTTGCATGCTCTTGTTTTAAAATAATTGAATACAGACATATTAAGCAGCAATTTTCCAATAACAAAGTCCTGTTTGGCATTAAATTGTCATTTCCAAGACTGGATTATGTAGTGCCGAAAATGTGCTAAGGTCGGTCGAACTCGTACCACAAATAGAGTGGTGGGTCGTGGTTACAAATGCTGACGGGGCTAATACAAAACTCTTCTTCAAAAACGCTGACTTAGGAGATCTCAACCATTAAATCGTATTTAAGTCAGAGGAAGTATTTAATTTCTTGAAGTTTTTAAGTACTCTATATCAGTGTTCAGTCTTCGCAGTAGGGTGGTTGTAAGATGAGGTTTTACCAATTCATGCAACTATTTTTGGAGAATAGCGACTCCACGGACCTGAGCTAAACATCCCCCTGTAGGATGGGGGCAGTAGAATTCACCCACAGCCAGTCCTGCTTGCCCTAAAAATGGACACTCGCTGGATCATGGGCTTATCACCCGTGATCTTAAGATCTAACTGATACGAGAAACAGATACAACGCCTCGGATACGGACGGATTTTACGGTAACAACTTTTGACATTAGAAAACGGACTATGATTGACTTCTGGAACATTGAAAAACGGGGGAAGGGTTGGGGTTACTCGGTTTTTGCACTGCCAAACAGTGATCGACCGTGAAATGGAGCACAATAACATCCAAATCTTGGGCTTGAGCGAGGTCAGGTGGATAGGATCAGGATAAGAATGAACCCGTAGCTGAAACACCATTCTGTAATTTGGTCCTGAGAGTGAAACCAAAAATGGTGTAACGGTCGTTCTTATACCGAGAGCAAGAAACAGTCTTATCAGCTGGGAACCAATCTCGGATAGGATTATCGTCGTCAGGCTCAGGACCAGTATCAGAAACGTCATAATTCTGCAGTGCTACGCACCAACGCAACACCTGGTGACAAAGAGGAGTTTTATAGCCAACTGATTGCTACCTTCGATTGTGTTCCAAGATATGATATTATTATCGTGTCAGGAGATATGAACGCCCAGGTTGGCTCTGCCAACACTGAACTAAAACATGTCACGGGGAAGCATAGTGACCCTAGGGCCAACACGTCACGACCTTGGATGAAGAGACACGAAAAAGGGGTATTATTTCTGGAGTTTTGTAGTACTCAACAAATGGTCATCAGAGGGACCCTTTTTCCACACAAGAGTCGCCTCAAAACGTCTTGGGTTTCCCCTGATGGTGTTATTCATATCCAGATCGACCATTTGGCTATAAGTCGCCTCGATGTGCGAGTGAACGTGGGGAGTGATCACCACTTGATGGAGATATTGCACAGCAGCTGTCCGATGACCACCAATTCTCCAAATGAAGCTCAAGCTTAATGTAGATAGACGTGGAGACCAACACAAAGCGCGAGTACATTACCATTCTACGCAACAAGTGACGCACATTGGGCGGTTATGAAATGCGCACACTGGACGCCACTTGGGAGGCAACCGGAAATACGTTTCTAACTAGTGCTGAAGAATCTGTGGGGTATGTGCAAAGCGGTGAAAAACACTGGATGTCGCAAGACACATGGGACAAGGTTAGTGATGGAAAAAAAAGCCAAATTGGCAATCATCTCTCAACCCGATGACAATCAACGAACACCTGATTTGAGACAGAAGTACCGAGAGAAGATATCCGACTGAATGGAAAGAGGGCGCCATTGGTAAAATTCCAAAGAAAGGCGACCTGCGGGATTGTGGCAATTTGTATGGTATATGTCTACTTAATGCTGTATTGAAAATCATGGCTCAGGTAATTCTCAATAGGATTAGTGATGTCGTGGATAACACTCTCGAAGTTTATCAGGCTGGATTCCGTAAAGGGTCGTCTTGTACCGACTACACAAATACCCCACGGATAATATTGGAGCAGCCAGCTGAAATGGTTCGCCACTTCATCTCAAGTTTGTGGACTTCGCGAAGGCTTTTGACAGGATTAAGCGAGATTACATATGGAATGCTTTGCGTAGGAGAAGTATTCCAGACAAGTTCATAGCTATGATTAAAGAATCCTACGAAGATGCAAGGCGTCTTACATAGAGGAACTTTGGAGTGCAACTGGCCAGACTAAAATAGGCATTGAGATTCAAAGGGGGAACTGGTAGTAGATCGGTCGTACTTTGAGGAAACCAGAGCGAAATATTGCCAAACAGGCACTGGATTATAATCCTCATGGAAGACGTCAGTTGAGCAGGAGGCTAGAGGATTAAATAAGTCCTGGCAATAGCTAAAGGCCGATGCTCACGATCGCGCCGTGAGGAAGAGAATTTTATCTGTCCTATGCCCTTTTAAGGGGTCTTAATAGAAATTTGATTGATTGATATCAGTGTTCTGTAAACTTTGTAGTCCCGCGGCACCTTTTTTACCTTTTTTATCTTTGCACTAGTGATCGGCCTTGACTTTATCCCCGTAACAGTCGCAATAATAAGCAATTTTCGAAAATATAGTAAGAAATACATTATGTGGGATGTATAATCAACTTAGTTCACTGGTTTTGTGAGCTTAATGATTTTTTTTTTATTATAATTAGCATCATAAGTGATTAAGAATAAAACCATAATACTCGTATTTGCATGGAACATGCCCGTGCTCACGGGAGTGATTTGAGATCATATACATATTGAAGAGCGTTAAGGAAATGTAAATAGCTGTAGCTTGTGCTAGTTTTAAAAAAAGTATAAAAAAAATAACATTAAGCTCAAAAACATAACAGAATTACGATTGTGCGCAAAGCCCAGTCATACGATACTGTAACTGAAATAGAAATGTTTGTGATTTTAAGAAATTTTGTATCGAAGGGATGACAGCATTGAACTAAATTACTTTACGCTATGCTAGAGTAGCTATAAAAATGTTTTGTATCAAATTGAAGCTTCAAAAATTGAATAAGTTCTGAGAAACTTACTGCATGGGATTTGTGAAATTGTATTTTATTGGAAAATATAAGAGTTATTAATTTGAAATTTTGAATGTATTATTTCTATCATAAATGCAAATTATTCGAATCCGCCCACTCCTTCCACCCCGTCCTATACAAACTAAACTTTTCTAAAATACTATACTTAAATTTTCTCAGTACGTATGAGTTTCATCGTGCTAAAATTTTATATCACATCTTTAATTAGCAATTTTTTTTAATATCGGGGAAAAATTAATCGATGAGCTTCACTCATTCTACCCCCTCCCATACAATGTGCCACAATTTCACGAATTTTTAAAAATTGGATTTTTTTGAAAACTGTGAATGTTTCTAAACTGAAATTTAATACAGGATGGGCCAAGTACAAGTTTCTTTTTAAAAATGCAATAAAATGAACAAAATTAAATTTTCGCCATGTATTATGGCTTGATTAGTAAAAGCAAACATTCCCATTAATGATGGAACACAGCTTCGTTCAAGTAGCTGCCTCGGCTGGCTTCGCAGTAGCGCATTGTGTCACTCCAATTTTCCAAGATCATGTCAATGGTTTCGGGCTATAGCTCACGGATTGCTTGGATGATATTGGCCTTAAGTACTTGAATCGTTTCTGGATTGTTGGCATAACATCGGTCGTTCACGGTTCCCCAGAAAAAAAAAGTCCAAAGGGGTCAAATCATAGCTCCGAGGCGGTCAATTGACATCGCCAAGACGGCTGATAACACGATTTGGGAATTTGGTGCGTGAAAGATCGATTGTGGCATGGGCTGTGTGGCATGGGCTGTGTGGCATGGCGCGCCATACTGCTTGAACCAGAGGTCGTCCAAATCCATGTCTTCAATTTCAGTAAAAAAAAAGTCGGATAATATGGCTCTGTAACGTTCACTGTTGACCGAAACGTTGTTCCCAGCCTCATTTTCGAAGGAAAATGGTCCAACGATGCCACCACTCCACAATCCGCACCAAACTGTCATTCTCTGTGGATGCATTGGCTTCTCGACAATAACGTGCGGGTTTTCCGAGCCCCAGATGCGGTAATTTTGTTTGTTAACGTAGCCTCCGACATGAAAATGGACCTCATCGGAAAAGGTGATTTTTCGCCCAAAATCGTTGTCCAATTCAAGCTGCTCTAAAGCCCAAACTGCGAAGCGATAACGAAGCGGAGAGTCGTGCGCCTTCAATTGCTGAGTGAATAATCCGAGATCTTTGTGCAGAATTCTCCTCAGGCTAGTACGTGAAATGATGAGCTGTTGAGATCGACGGCGAGTTGATGTTCGTGGAGTGAGTCTCACACTCTCGGCTATAGCAGCCACATTCTCGTCTGTGCGCACCGTACGACGACGGGGACCATGAGTGTTGTCCACTAGCATGCCAGTCCCATGAACTCTTTGCACAAACTTGCGTACAGCAGACGCGGTGGGTGCTTGATTACGGCCAAAACTTCTTTTCAAAAAACGCTCTGTTTTGGAAATAAGTTTTTAATATTTCTCAACGTTGTTCAAGTGTAGAGCGACTCATTTCGTTCCGCGGAAGTATGATACTGATTTTTTGTCAAGATTTCGAGCGGGAAATAGCTTTCAGTGTCAAAATAACCTATGATTTAAAAATAAACCACTGGATGGCCCACTCTGTATATATCAATTTCATGATAATTTTAGTTGTTCCACGAAGAATCACCAAAAACCTTCTACTACTTCTACCATTTCCCATACAAATAGTATAATTTCACTAAATCCAATTTACTAAGTTTCTCAATTTTCGAAGCTTAACTTTGGTACAGAACATGTTTATAGCTACTCTAGCATAATGTGAAACAAATTAGTTCAATTCTGTTACGCCTTCTACCACTCCCCATAGAAAATTTCTTAAGATCACAAAAATTTCTATTTCATTTATAGTATATTTATAGTATCGTATGACTGGGCTTTACGCACAATTGTAATTCTGTTATGTTTTTGAGCTCCATGTTATTTTATTTAAACTTTTTAGAATTAGCACAAGCTGCAGCTATTTACATTTCCATAACGCTCTCTATTTAAAACCGCCCCGTGACCACGGTTATATACACAATTTAAATTTGCATTTATTTTGACAAAAGATTAGATTTATCAAATTTCAAAATAAACAGTTTTATGGGACACCCTTGGGTGTCTCATTAAGACTACCAATTTTGAATTTAGCCACATTTTTGTTGTTTAGGCGGCCTTAATGGGACACCCTTTATAATGCAGTGTATCTACATCACTGCACGCACTTAGAGGATTTTCGATCCAACTTAAATTTTTACCAGTAGAAGGAAAATATTTCAAAAATGTCTCTTGTAATCCAATTAAATCTTTTAAAATATTATTTTTGACATTCTGGTCGAATGCGGTATGATTGGTTACCGAGAAATCGGTAATTTTAACAAAACATTTGGGCTATGAATTCCTCCCAAAGATTTGATTTGACTTTGCTACCCTTGAAGTGAAAGATTAACTTCATTTAGGTATAAAAATATATACGTAAGATAAGCTACATTTTGTAGCCAACTAATGTCATTAAGTTTTCCAGCCAATTCATGTTCACGTTTCAATAAGAAGATTAGAATTTCATCTTGTAATTCGCAGAATCTGGTCAGAACGTTTCCCCTGGATAAACATCTCACTTCTGTATGAAGAAGCAATTTTTGATGTAAGCTTCTCAAACCATCGCACAATAGGGCAAATATCCTGGCATTTAATGGGTTGGATTTGATGAAACTTACAATGTTAACGGCTCCATTGAGAACTTCTTGCAGGGTTTTTAGTACTCGTTTAACAGCAAGAGCATGACGATGCTCTACAATGGCTGTCTTTTATGCCTGGAACTCTTTGCCTTATGCCAAGGAATTGAATGATTTTCAAAATAAGCAACTAGTAAATTGAGTATTTTCAACCTGTTCGAGTCGGAAGAGCTTGACCAAAAAACATTTCTTCTGTAAAATTGGATTCGTGCATGCATCTCACGAAAACTAACAAAACAGTCAATCTGGGAATATAGATTGATTTGTCCATTTGCAAAGTGAATCAATGTTTAGCATTTTTCAAACGATTCAATAGTTCCGCTTCGCAGTAATCTGACATATCTTTAATTAGTCTGGAAATCGTACGTATATGAAAATAAGTGAAGCACTTTTGATAATTAATCAGCATTTCATAGCACTCTATATTTGTTACTTTGCAGTTGCTACTCAGTATTAGGCAATAATTTACTCATTAAAAATGGTGAAATTAAATAGTTTTACATCACACTTTTTAACGGAATCCCTGAGATATCTCGTGGAACCCCAGGGTTCTTCGGAACAAAATTTGAACACGACTCTATATAAAATCTCAAAGTTTATTGAGTTTCCCTTAGCGTTTGTAACGCTAAGAAATAATGCTCGTACAGAGTCGCTCAAATACCTCGATTCCGAGTGATCGTCTTTCTATCTGTCCGTCTGTCTACAAGATAACTCCCGAACACTTCGAATTATCGTGCTGAAATTTTGTATATGTAATTTTGTGGAAAAAGAAGTGAAAGGGCCACATCCTCCAATTTATTCTACCCTCGTTCATGCAAATTTCACGAAAAAAACATTGCAAGAAATAGATTGTTCTCCGAAACTATTGGAGCTATCAACTTGAAAATTTAACCAAAGTTTAATAATTTGAATACCATTTGCATCAAGAAATATTGCTTTGATTCGCTTACTCCTTCTACCTCCTCCGATACAAATGCGCAGTTTATCGTTTTTCATTGAAACTAGCAAATGTGGAAAGACGAATTTTGCAAAAATTTGTTTTGTTGTAATTTCAATTAATTAAAAAAAAATTATCAACTCCACCGCACTTTTTCCCTCTTATGCAAATTTCATGAAATTTGAATAAAATAATTTTTTTTCCAGGCTGTCAAAGCAACTTGAAATATTGAGCAAATTATTATATCAATATCATGAACCTTGCAAAATTTTGTTTCGTTCCGCTCCTTCCCACTTCATACAGAGTAACGCGTGATATGGCATTACGGCCAACCATAATTCTGGTATGATTTGTTATAAAAATTAATAGCGTACACTAGCACTAAGGTAGAGCAGCTTCTACAAAACAGCTACTATTTAATGCTCCTATCCAACATTGCGTAGAGGAGGTTTCAAGCGACAAGGAACTAAGGTCATATTAGTGCCCTTTGTATGGAGCGCACACACAGGGAGCAAATTCAAATGGAATACATAGCATTTAAATTGCAAATGATTTTGCAGTAGATAAGAAGATTGCCCTTGTAAATAAATTAACTGTATAGTTAATTTTTGCAGATTTGCAGCGCCAGGGTTGTGTAACAATTTCAGAATTATTTACGATTCTGCATGGTCTTACTTTATTTATCAAATAATAATGCATTGTGATTGACTTGAAAATACGATTTCTACCCTTAATTTTTTTTGTCGCGTTTCAGGACTAAATTAGGCTTATATGTATCTCATTCACGTGGAGCGTACTGTAGTGTAGTGGACTTTAACATCTGCCTGTTATATGAATGTTCACCTGTTTTTTACAGAATGGCCAGTGTTATAGGAAATTCCGGCCTTTATGTGCAATGTACAAACACAGTTATGAAGGGAAGGAATGGGATTAGGAAGGTAGGGGAAGAGGACTGAGAACGGCCGAAACGAGTGAAGAAGCTGATATATATTTTTCAGTTGTACTGGCTCATACCGACAAATATTTGCAGATTTTATGGGAGACTGAATGATAGAAAGCGGACAGAAACCATCTACTGAGTATCTAGTCCTTCTTGAAGTGGAACTGTATCACTTTCACACCGTTTGCCCATTTTATTTCGAAAATCGCCAGAAGCAACTGAAAAATTCGTGCTTAAAAAAATCCTCTGTCTGGAGTGGGAATCGAACCCACGACCTATTGACTGAAAAGCAAGCATGCTGCCCACTACGCCACGGAAGCCTCTTGCAACACAAAGTGTTAAAAAGTGACGTAACCATTTAAAGTAGTTTGCATAAATTCAAAGAAAAATTCTTTTGAAATTAAAAACCACATAACTCCTTAAGCTTAGTTTTATCGAAAACTTGATAAACTGCATTTTCGATAACATTTGACAATGTTTTTTTACTACCATAAACTACATTGAAGTCTTCACGTGATGGATTTTAAAATATATTACACTACGCTCCACGTGAATGCGATATAAGAATGTTCAGTTCCATGGATCTAGCTCGAAAGCTGAAAATCGACACACCTATTAAAGGAGTCGATTTTTTAAAAACAGTTTCGAAATTAAAGAAAAGATTTCCGGATTTCACACCGTTATGATTTATTAAATATTACGTGTCGGTTAAATGTATTGGAGCTATTGATCGTAATCGCAGTTAAGTGTTAAATAATTTACAACAGCACAGCCCTAGAACCGCCATTCACCTAGTCTTCTCTATTCACCATAACCTGCATAATGACTCCCCACGCATTCTCAACTTCCTCCAAGTATAATAGAGTTACGCCCGACTTGTTGGCTGATATTTTACTTAAGTGATCTAAGTGATATAGATATACTTATCTTTCGTGAAATTTGTATGGGAGGGGGTAGAATGAGTGACGCGAAGTTGATAATTCTTTTTAAAACTATATATGCTATACTACTATATTGTTATAGATCTGGCAATTACGTAATTTATCTTTCTGGAAAATACAAGAACATTATCCCCTAATGTGTAAAACGCCATCTAGAACGTTCAAGCAAACACCCGACGGAACTACAATAGTCTAGACACACACCCGAAAACATCCCAGCAGAAATTTCGCGAACTTGGATATTTAGTATAAATAAACACCACTTCCAGACAGCAGCCAGTTAGTAAGCGACATCTGAACACGAACGGTAGTGAAAGCGATAGTAAACCCGCGTCGGTGTTGTCATAAGAAAAGCGATAGATAAACAAGCAGCGGTATTGCCAGAAGAGTGTGAAGTGATCGGGAAATTGTATAAAAGTGCGAATAAATAAATTATCACGTATTTTTAAACGAATTGTGTTTTCTTTGAAATCCGGCGAACCCCCTAGCTTGCAACAATTGGTGTCAGAAAAGGGATTTCAAGGATAAATTCGGGTTAAAAATCGCGAGTGAAATTAAAATTCTCGAACGGATAATTTTGTGAGAGCGGAAAAGTGAAACTAAAATTCTCGAACGGACAGTGAGAATTTTGTGAGTGCTCTAGTGAACAGTGACTTTAATTAGCGAAGTAAAATCGCGGAACTAAAATTCTCGAACGGACAGTGAGAAATTTGTGAAATCGAATATTCTCGAGTGATTCAGTGAGCCCTGACGTAAATTTAAGTGAATTCGAATCGCGGAAAAACTTGAAATAATCGGTAGTGAAAATGCCGCGTTATCTAAACGACTTAAAATTAACGGAGCTGAAGGAAGAGCTCAGAAGACGCGAGTTATCTTCGACAGGGAGCAAGTCTGAACTTGTCAGCCGTATGATCGAGACACTCCGAGCTGAGCGTAAGGATGCAGATAGTTTCGAGTTCCAAATCGAAGAAGCTCGTAAAGAGGAGTGTTCTGGTACATCGGGTGCCTTAACACAGTTAATGCAACAAAAGATGAACAAATAAGAGCAACAGTCAGTGGACATTAAACAACAATCTGCGGACATTAAACAACAATCTGCGGACATGAATCAGAAATTATAACAACAATCTGCGGACATTAAACAACAATCAGCGGACATTAATCAGAAATTAGACCAACAAAGTCAGCTGTCAGCGGACCTGAATGAAAAATTAGATCGGACCTTAAAAGACCTCAACCGAAAATTGGAGCTGCAAAATAGTAAAATAGACACTATGGGTAAAGCAATAGAAGAAAACGTAGAGAAGAAACTTCGAGTCTTCGAAGAAGAAGTCGAACGCCTAAAAAGAGACTTCGATAATGTCAAAGCGACCGGAGTCATCAAGACAGAGCATGTTGCGCACAAGGGTCTCAAGGCTCCAATCTTCGATGGACAAACACCGTGGGCTATTTATAAGACCCAATTTGAGGCTGCCGCAAGAAACAATTTTTGGAATAATCTGGAACGAGGAACGGCTCTTATATTGGCGTTAAGAGGCCAACCAGCAGAAGTTCTTCAAACGATTCCGCAGGAGCAACAACAAGATTTTTCAACGTTAGTCAGGACATTGGACCTTCATTACGGCAGTGACCACATGCGAGAGATCTACAAAACGCAACTGTACAACCGAACTCAAAAGAATGGCGAAACACTTCAAGAGCTGGCACGCGATATTGAACGGCTCACACTATTATCGCTGCCTAATGCGCAAACAGAGCAACGCAACGATACAGCTGTTTTTGCATTTAACAATGCTGTACAGGACAGAGAACTGCAACAGGCGTTAAAACTGGCAGGTAAGAAAACGATTGGCGAAGCCTTAGTATATGGGCTGACGTTCGAAGCTGCCAAGCAAAGCTCGCGGAGTAACTATCGAGTCCGAGAAATAGTAGAAGAATGTGTGTGTCAGAAAGCCGAGTACACCAAGCGGAGCGAAGAATCTGGTGCTCCCCGATGCTAGAATTGTGGACAGGCAGGACACTTAAGACGCGACTGCCGCAAACCCGGAAAAGCGATCAACTATTGTTCCGACTGCGCTGCTAAATAAAGAGGAGGAAGGGGCGAACCGTCACGAGAGCACGCTTTGCCTAATGACAGTCCGGGAAACGAGTAAAGGCCAACTTCATGGGGCAGAAGTTGGCTGGTAGAATCGACGCCCCCGGAACCATCATCGCAGTTTCTCGACTACATCGTTGTGAAAACGACTTATGCATGAGTGGTCGAGTCGGCAAATTAAACTGCATCATAACAGTTGACACAGGCGCAACACGGTCAGTGCTAAGATCTGACCTCCTAGATCGTACTTGGCTTCACAACACCAAGAAGTACGCACTTTGCACTGCTACAGGAGAAACTACAACGGTCCATGGAGAAATAGCTCGTGAAATACAGCTTGGGGAATTGACCTTCTCGCATGTATTCGTAGTAGCTGACATTATCGATGAGTGTATCCTTGGAATGGATTTTCTGAAACCACACGGTATCCAGCTGGACTTAGGACAACGAATAATGAAGTGGCGGAATATCGAAATCCCGATGGAAATAACATCCTCCAACACAACAAAGCTGCGAGTTATACTGTGCGAAGATGCGGATATACCAAAGTCATCAGAAAATGTTATTTGGGCAGAGCTCGATGGTGATCCCGGGAACCACCGATTCTACCTCATAGAACCGGAAACGACACCTGCATTACGAAGTCTAATACTAAGAAAAACGCTCGTAAAAAAGAATGAGAAGATGATGATACCAATAAGAGTCCTCAACGTTTCGGACAGCATTACCAGCGTAAAGAAAGGAGATGTAATTGGCAGCTGTGAACCAATATCAGCGGTGACGAGCATCGACAAGGCAGAATCACATGACGTACCCTCTAAAAATAAGCCAAAAAGGAAGGACAATGTAACATCAACACTTCTTCAGACAAGCAACCTTAGAGGAGAACAACACAAGCAAGCGGTAGACCTAATCGAAGGATTCAGCGACGTCTTTTCCACCGGTGATGACGACTATGGCAGAACAAACTTAGTGAAACATCGCATAGATAACGGAAGTGCTACACCGATACGTCAACCTCCAAGAAGAGTACCGTTAGCAAAACAAGGAGAAGTCAATTCAATGGTCAAAACTATGGAGCAGCAGGGAATCATCGAAGAATCAAAGAGCCCGTGGATATCGCCAGTGGTGCTGGTAAAGAAGAAGGACGGCAGTACCCGTTTTTATGTGGACTACAGGCGACTGAATGATGTTACGAAAAAAGATAGCTATCCACTACCAAGAACTGTGGGAGTTCATCGTAATGCCATTTGTCCTGTGCAATGCTCCAGCTACATTTGAAAGACTAATGGAATTCGTTTTGCGTGGCCTGAGCTGGAAAACTTGTCTCGTTTACCTGGATGATGTGATCGTTATCGGCAAAACATTCAAGGAACATCTAAAAAATCTACAGGAAGTCTTTCAGCGACTGCGAGCGGCAAAATTAAAGCTGAGTCCGAAAAAGTGCACTTTGTTTAGTGCAGAAGTCAAGTACTTGGGTCGCATCGTTTCAGCTGATGGCGTAAAGACGGATCCGGAGAAGATATTGGCGGTGAAAAATTGGCCTACTCCGAGTGATAAATACCAGTTGTGCAGCTTCCTAGGCTTAGCGACATATTACCGTCGATTCGTAAAAGACTTTGCCAACACGGCGAAATGTCTGCATCAGTTAACAGAAAAGGAAAGTCATTTACATGGAGTCAACAGTGTCAGGAAGCATTTGAGAAAATAAAAGACCAACTCTGTGACTCCCCAGTTCTGGCGTACCCAAAACCAGGTTACGGTTTCATCATAGACACTGACGCCAGCAATGTCGGTATCGGAGCAGTGCTATCACAGGAGATCGAAGGGCAGGAGAGAGTGCTATCATACTACAGCCGAGTACTCTCAAAAGCAGAAAGGAACTATTGCGTAACTCGCCGAGAGCTATTAGCCATTGTAGAAGCAACGAAACATTTTCACAAATATCTCTATGGTCAAAAGTTCTTTCTTCGAAGGGATCATGCATCGCTTAAATGGCTACTTCAGTTTAAGAACCCCGAAGGCCAAGTAGCCAGATGGATAGAAAGGCACGAATCCTACGATTTCGAAATTGTTCATCGAAGAGGAAGAATCCACGGTAATGCCGATGCGCTTTCACGTCGTCCTTGTTCACCGAGCTGCAAGCATTGTCACCGTGTAGAAGGAAAAGAAGCCGGAGAAACCATTCAGAGGATAACGACCGAACCAAAGGGTGGATGGAGTCAGCAACGTAAAGATCCAGATATTTCACCGATCATGGCATGGAAGGACGGAATGAAACGGCCTGAGTGGAAAGACATCTTACAATTCAGCGAGGCCCTGAAGTGTTATTGGGCACAATGGAACACCCTTCACCTAGACGGCGGATTATTAAAACGGAAATGAGAAAACGCTGACGGAAAGTCATATCACATGCAAACCATCGTCCCGCATTGTAAAGTCGAGGAGGTTTTGAAAGTATATCATGGAGGTACCTCCGGTGGGCATTTGGGCGTAAATAGAACCTTGGCAAAGATACGAGAAAGGTTCTATTGGATCCATCTCTGAGATGATGTCGAAAATTGGTGCCGTAAATGTACTACGTGTGCATCGAGTCAGGGCCCACACCGCAGATCAAAGGGAGAAATGCAACAATACAACGTGGGAGTCCCATTTGAGAGAATTGCTGTGGATATTGCTGGACCTTTTCCGGAATCAGAAAATGGTAATCGCTACATTCTAGTGGTCATTGATTATTCCAGCAAGTGACCTGAAGCCTACGGAATCCCAAACCAAGAAGCAGTAACCGTCGCAGAACAAATCGTTACCAACTGGGTGAGCAGATTTGGAGCTCCACGTGTACTACACTCCGATCAAGGGCGCAATTTCGAATCTCAAATATTCCAACACGTGTGCCAAATGCTGGGAATAAACAAAACCAGGACAACTCCATTACACCCCCAGTACGATGGAATGGTGGAACGTTTCAATAGGACATTAAACTCAAACCTATCCAAACTCGTCAGCGAGAGGCAACAGGACTGGGATCAGCACATCCCTCTATTTTTAATGGCCTACAGAACATCGGTACATTCAACAACAGGAGAAACTCCGTCCCGAGTCATTTTCGGAAGAAATATTCGAGTCCCTGCGGAACTGATGTTTGGAGTGCCACCAGACCAACCAACCAATGCTAAAGATTACGTCTCGGATCTTCGATGTCGACTAAAGACAATTTTTAACATAAATTAAAAATAAATATTAAATAGAGATAAAATTGATTTGGCGACCGACCGTATGAAGACGAGGTATGATCAACGGGCGAATTCATCAGGATTCCGAGAGGGCGATTTGGTTTGATTATACAATCCCAAACGACAGAAGGGCAGATCTCCGAAACTACAGCGAAACTGGGAAGACCCGTACCAGATCATCAACCGGTTAAATAATGTCGTCTATCGGATTCAACTACATCAAAAACCTCGTACTAAAATGAAAGTGGTATATCTCGACCGACTAACAAAGTACCACGGTGCCATTGCGGAAGTGAACGACTCTGTTCGGGACGAACAGGGACTAAGGAGGGGGTAATGTTATAGATCTGGCAATTACGTAATTTATCTTTCTGGAAAATACAAGAACATTATCCCCTAATGTGTAAACGCCATCTAGAACGTTCAAGCAAACACCCGACGGAACTACAATAGTCTAGACACACACCCGAAAACATCCCAGCAGAAATTTCGCGAACTTGGATATTTAGTATAAATAAATACCACTTCCAGACAGCAGCTAGTTAGTCAGCGGCATCTGAACACGAACGGTAGTGAAAGCGATAGTAAACCCGCGTCGGTGTTGTCATAAGAAAAGCGATAGATAAACAAGCAGCGGTGTTGCCAGAAGAGTGTGAAGTGATCGGGAAATTGTATAAAAGTGCGAATAAATAAATTATCACGTATTTTTAAACGAATTGTGTTTTCTTTGAAATCCGGCGAACCCCCTAGCTCGCAACAATATATTAAAACTATAACTATAACTATACTATGCAATTATAGTAGAATTATTTCTGGCAGAATTTTGTCTTTTCAGCGTTACTAGTTCCAATAAAAATTGAAAATATGTATTTTTCGAAATTTTCCGTTTGTATGGAAGGAGAAAGAAGGAGTGAGGGGATCGGATCAATATTCCGTGATATTAATGACATCTATATCATAATACATTGACCTAAATTTCAAGTCGATAACTTAAATAGTTACAAAGAAAAATCAATTTCTTAATATTTTGAAATTTCATGAAATTC
Organism: Chorisops tibialis; assembly: GCA_963669355.1. Taxonomy (NCBI): domain Eukaryota; kingdom Metazoa; phylum Arthropoda; class Insecta; order Diptera; family Stratiomyidae; genus Chorisops; species Chorisops tibialis. Next base: position 130,555,696 of record OY770263.1, read on the forward strand.
GTATGTGGGGGAGGGGGTAGAAGGAGTGGGGGGATGTAGCCCATTCGCGAACTTAAAGACTTTTTTGCTAAAAATTAAACACAACAATATTTAGCACTATAGCTCAAAGCTTTCGAGAGTTATGCTGTAGACGCACAGACGGACAGACGGTCTCTCGGAATCGATGTTTTTGAGCGACCACAAATATTTCTGTACCCTTGGCGGCTCTGTGCGAGCGTTATTTCTTTGCGTTACAAACGCTAAGTCAAACACAATATAGATTTAATCTAGAGTATAATTATTGACATCCACCCACCCTTAATATCACCCCTCCCTCATAAAAACCCAACATGCATAAACGAATGAAATATTGATTACATATACTGGAGCTCTTGATCGCATTCGTAAGTGTTAAATTGACAGCATCACTACCCTAAAGCGGGTTCCAGTTGTGAAAGGGGTTTCACTTGTGAAAGGGGGTTCCAGTTGTGAAAGGGGGTTTCACTTGTGAAAGGGGGTTCCACTTGTGAAAGGGGGTTCAACTTAGTCTTCCCTAACCACTTTAACTTGCATATTGACTTTCCAAGCATTTTTAACCTGTCCCAAAAATAATAATGTTGCGCCCGACTTGTTGGCAGTTTATTTTTACTTAACAACAAATGAGCATTTTCTCTTTTCCCGTTCACATGAAATATATTGTTTTCAAGCCAAACAAAAAAACATAACAGAATTATGATTGGGCGTAAAGTCCAAACATATGATACTCTAGATGAAATGAGGAAGAGTTCAATGTACCGGAATATATGTCACCTCTAATTCTTTTGAATAATTATTACTGGCTTTTGTATGGGAGGTCGTAGAAGCAGAGGAGGAAGGTTTGTAATTTTTGGATATGACACCTAATGTGGTATGCCAAATATTTCGTGTTGAATTTAAGGTTTGTAGCTTTTATTATTTTCAATTGGAAATAATTTTCCTGAAATTGGGGCATTTGTATGGGGGCGGCAGAGGACGTGGAGGGGCTTAGAAGATTTTGGAATGCTTATCGACATCATAATCGCCTGGCTTTGTTTCAATTTCAAAGTCGATAGCTCTCATATGTTCGAAGAAGAAATGCTTTCCTTGAATTTATAACACAGATATTTATATGGGAGAGGGTAGAAGGAGTGAAGAGAAGCTGATAATTTTTTTTAGCATTTATTGCAACTATTAAAAAACAAATTCTGGCAAAATTTTAAGTTTATACTTTTTCTAGTTTTCATGGAAATCGATATAATGCACTTAACAAAAATTGTGCATTTGAAGGAGTGTACGGATCAAAACACATTTTTTTCTCGTTATTGATATTTCTATTTTTATACTTTATACAAAATATCAAGCTGATAGCTTCAACAGTTTCGATGAAAAATAATTTAATTTAAATTTAAAAATTTCGTGAAATTTGTATGGGAGGGGGTAGAAGGAGTGACGGGATCGGATCAATATTCCGTCATATTAATGACATCTGTATCATAATACTCTGACCCAAATTTCAAGTCGATAGATTAAATAGTTTCAAAGAAAACTCAATTTCTGAAATTTTCGGAATATCGTGAAATTTATATGGGAGGGGGTAGAAGGAGTGGGGGGGGGGCCCGTTCACGAACTAAAAGTTATTTTTTTGCTAAAAATGACATACAACAAATTTCAGTATGATTGCTCAAAGCGTTCGAGAGTTATGTTGTAGACAGACGGACAGACAGCAACTCGGAATTGAAGTTTCTGAGCGACAACAAATATTTCTGTACCCTTAGCGGCTCTGTGCGAGTATTATTTCTTAGCGTTATAAACTGTAAGACAAACACAATATACTCTCAGATTTCATCTAGATTATAATTAATCGTTCATTTCAGAGTCTAAAGAGTTAAAAAAAACTTTAAAGTACAGGGGGAAACCCTGCTGGCGCCTTAAAGTCCTTTCTAAATTCTTCACTTTAACACGATATCGTCATTTTAACATGTTGCTTTTTTAAATCACTCTCAAAACATAATAATCACTTCATCAGCGCACGATTTGACTTAATAGAAAACCAATTTTCTCTCCACTTTGACAAGATTCTTTGGCATGCAACACATGCTAAATCTGTACATGCCATGCTAAGCCTGTGCTCTGCGAGAAAATTATTGTCTAATGAAATCAATTTACCAAATCGTACCTTAATCTAATAACCTTGCATCGTTCGAGCTCAAAGCTGAACCACCTTGGCATAGACTCCATAGTGCGGGAAAAAAAAATTCGTATAATAATGAAAAATAAAAACTCTCTCCACAGAAATTTTTATGATTTCATCACACTATACTACTGCTAAATGCCATTTCCTTTCTCACTTCGTATCCTTAAAGCCCTCCCGTTCAGACTTCGTTCCAATTATTTAAACGCAGAAAAAATAAATTTTCACAACATAAATAGACGAGATAAAAACGAATGTTGAAGAAACGTTAGAAATTCTTAAAAAAAATTTGCACGGCAAGGACCATTTTTCAAGATTGCGAAGGATTCAGGAAGCTTGACTTGAAATGGTTTTGCAGAAATTTCTCGTTCCGCCGCACTTTCGTGTTGGATGTGATATTGGGAACTTGGAACAGAAATCGACAGGGTCGGTCGTTTTGTTTCATTTTATGGTTTACTCGCAGTAGACGTAAACTTTTTCATAAGGACTCCTATTTTGCGCTGAAATTACCCACTATACATGTGTATAAGTATATACTGCTGCGGATACCAGCACATGTTTCTTTGCTTTAAATTATATTATTATTGTATTTCTTGGATAAAAATACCAGGTGCTGCATTTCGTTCCTGAACACTGAACACGTCGAAAGGGTTATATTCCTTGCCAGGATGCTGAACTGCATATTAATTTCGTCTAGACTAGCAATTGGAAGGATATAGGCTTATACTTTCCTGAAAGCAACTTCTCCTGTTGATTATAAATCTACATGCGAGCATCATTATATTGACACTCGAATGCAGGATACACCACGAACTGGATAGAACGATCTGTTCCAAGATGTTCGGAATGATGAGAAAGGAAAACAAAAACATTAGTGACAGGACAGTGTTCGCATAGCGCAAGGTATTTGTGTGTGGGTAAGTGTTTGGCCTTAACCATAATGGAATTTGTTTTATGATGATATAGGGTAGGTCACGTGTGAAAGTGATTTATTGTTGCATGGGCAGCCGAGGACGAACAAAGTAACTGAGATTTTTTTTCTTGATTTAAATCTAGTTTAGATTTGCTTAGTTTGTTTTGTACTTAAAATACGATACACATGATAAATTGTTCTTAATCTAATAAAAAAAGAGTTTCACTGAACAAAAATCAACCATGGTCGAATTCAATGCCTCAATAAATCAATGATTAATCTACTGGAATGTAATAATTGTAAAGGTAAACGCTAATTCGCTCCCGGTGCGATGTTGTTGTTGAGGACTCTCTTCGTAATGGCATGATTTTATATTGACTTATCACAGGGGGAATTTTAAAAAAATTGATGCAAATTTGTATTAAATATTTTTAGAAATATTCTGACAAAATTTTAAGTTGAGAGCTTTTAATGTGATCATTATAATTGATTTCTTAAAAATGGTCGAAAAAATAATTTCGTATGGGAGGAGGTCGAAGTTCTTATTTGTGTAAATTAATACATTATAAGAAGGGTAGATGACACTCGGGAGGTAAGCAAAATAAACTGCCAACAAGTCGGTTGAAACTTTATTACTCTTGGGACAAGTTGCGGATGCATGGAAAGTCAATATGCAGGTTAGAGTGGTTTGGGAGACTAAGTGAAAGAGAATTTTTGGGCATGGCTGTTATTAATTTAACAATATTTAATTCGTTTCTGCAAGTTTCAATTTCGTAGCTTTTAATTTGTTTGTTATTAGTTGATTGAATGAAATTGCTCGAAATCATACTTTTGTATGGGAAGTGGTAGTGTGGGTAAGGGAATCGTAAACTTTGTGATGCAATTTTATTTTATTTCTCTTGTAAGGTGCTCGTACAAAATTTCAATTTCGTAGCTTTTAATTTATTTGTTATTAGTTGATTTAATGAAATATAATTCCGTAAGGTTCCGAGCGAAAACATTTTACTCGAAATGAGATTTTCGATCCTGACTTTGAGTAGAATATACCATCCTTTATCACTCAGATTATTTGGACGATGTTTAGAACACTAAAACCTATGGGGTTTTTTTTTATGTGACACCGGAACTAGAGGAGTAATCCTTTTGTACTGAAGCACAGCTCCGGTGTGGTGGGAAGGATATTGATTTTTGGGAATCAAGGAGATAGAGACAGAAGTGGCAATGAATATTTCTCTAGAAATGTTGAATGTTGTAGTCTTGTGGGAATACTGAAATGGGCAGTGAGTTCCATATTCAAAAAGTTCGGTTTAAAAACAAACTCCGAAATTGGACAGTACAACCGAAGATTGGTTTAAGAGAATAGTTATGAGCGCGTGAAGCAGCTCGAGTATTATGGGGTAATGGCATGCATGGTGGTAAGAGATTAGAGATTTCGTCCGAACAATCTCCATTGTAGTAACAATTTAAAAGGGTAAGGAAGCTTACAATTCGTCTACGCTCGAGTGAATCGAGCGTTGAAGAGAGAGATCAAATAATTTGAATGGCCCAAGACTGACTACTATCCAGATAGGAGAAAAAAATTTTTGCACCTCCCACCCATATGAGGGACTTAAATTCAAGACGTGGTCTAATATAGGCCTTATAAATTGTCATTAATCCAGAAGCGGTCAATGAGTTTTTACAGCGATTTTGTGATTAGAATTCATGAAGAAATGCATATTTATTATATTGACGAAATATAGACATCCCCACTACGACGTTTTTATACGTTTTTTGGAGGTACATCCTTGAAACCCTTGCAGGGCCAACACTCTACATACTGTGAGAAATGTGTAATGTGAAACATATTAGAATAGTTTATGAGAAAACCATTTGTAACGCTAAGAAATAATGCTCACACAGAGTCGCCAAGGGTACAGAAATATTTGTTGTCGCTCTGTAACGAAAGGCCGTAGAGCACGATAACTGCCAGCAAGAATGAGGATTATCTATTCTGATCAAATTTCTACCTATACTACGGAGCTTTGCATAGATAATCGCAAAATTTGTTATATCCTTATAATCAATAAAAAATTCTAAGCTTTCCTAAATTTAAAAATAAAACTATCCCAAAGATTATGTTTTAATGCTAGATTTCTTATCTACGTATTGTTACAGATCTGGCAACAACGCAATTCGATCTTTCTCGAATAGACAAGAATTATGTAGAACAGTATCCCCCCATATGTAAAAAGCCACAATTAAAGACCTAGAGCTTTCCAGTATAGTTGAGACATACACCCGACGACATACACGACGGAAGCTTCGAGAATTAGGTTTAGGTTTAGGTTGTAGGAGGGTGGTTGCACGGAACCACAAGCACTGAGGCTATCTAGTTGGGCCCACTGTACTCCCCCTATTGGTATAAGTTGGAAGTCACTCCTCTTGCTCTAACCACTTGGTTCGGTTTGCGAACCTTAACAGGCTAGAATGTTGGACGCCTCTGAGGTCGTCTAGTTCTGAGAAGAATCTAGAGCCTAAACAAAGGAGATCACTGTTGGAGATTTGCGGACAGTGACAAAGATAATGTTCGATAGATTCTTCGTCTTCCTCGCAACCTCTACACAAGCTGTCGCTCGCGATCCTCATTCTAAATGCGTGTAGCCTTAGCAAGCATTGGCCTGTGGTCAGGCCGACAATAGTTCGGATACTATAGCGACTACGTTGTAAGAGCTGAGCTGTAATATTTTTGTTCGGTTCTTCCCAAAAGGATTTGGCCGTTTTACAGCTTTTCAGCTGCCGTCACCCCGCCAAGAAAGAATCCGAAATAGTCTCTTTGAAGCTAGTCTTCAGCACTGTTGGTGCTGCATCGACTGACTTCCTAGTGGAATTGATATTTGCAGATCCTTGCCGTGCAAGCGTATCTGCCTTCTCGTTACCTAGCAGGTCACTGTGACCCGGTATCCAAATTAGAAAAACTTCCGTTATGGCAGCTAGGCGATTTAAATTGTGTCTACAAATGGACACTAGTTTGGATGTAGTCCTGTAGGATTGGAGTGCCTGAAGCGCAGCCCTGCTGTCCGAGAAAATGGAACGATTTCCGAGACTGTTCTGCATATCAAGAATAATTTTCGTACACTCGTTAATGGCTAATACTTCTGCTTGGAACACTGTCGCGTGTTCTGGAAGATGAAATGAAGTTTGGATGTCGAGGTCGTGGGAATAAATCCCTGCCCCTGTTCCCTGGCTAGTTTTAGATCCGTCTGTATAGAGATGAGAACATATACAGGTGCTGAGTATCGTATTTGTTGCCCATTCGTTTCGTTCAGGAAACTTAATGTGAAACTTCCGTTTCTCAACCTGCGGTTGGTTCAAGCAATCATACTCGCGGTCTAAAAGGGAGTTTGCGTTTCTAATAACGTTTAGAATTTTTCCATGACCAATTTGTGGCGCTGACCACGATTTAGTGGTTATACTCTAGATGAAATCTGAGAGTATTATAAGTTTGCCACAAAGTTTGTAACGCCAAGAAATAAGGCTCGGAGAAAAAAAATGAATGATACAGAAGTTCATATAATCACTCAAAAATCTCAAAACCGGATGTCCGTCCGTCCGTCTGTCTGTCTGTTGAGCTAGAAAGTTCAAATTTGTATAAGTCTTTTTTAACAAAAAAGTAAGGTAAAGTTCGCGAACGAGCCAAATCGCTCCACCCCTTCTACCCCCTCCCATACAAAGTGGCACAATTTCGCAATCTGACAATAAACGGATTTCCTTGAAAAGTACCAATGACATTGATCTGAAATTTGGAATGTAATACTTTTACGATGATTCCAATCTACTCTATAAAAATAATTTGTGTCTTCCCCCTCCTTCCACCATCTCCCATACAAACCGCACTTTTTCATGAAATGCTCTAAACCAATTTACTCAGTACGTATAATAGTTATCAAGCTGAAATTGTGTACAAAATATTTATTTAAAATTATTGTTAAGACCAAAAAAAATGAGATGATTAGCTGTACCCCTTCTATCCCCTCCCACACAAAATGACACAATTTCGTAATTTCACAATAAACAGATTTGCTCGAAAATATAAATGCTATTGATCTGAAATTTGGAATATATTACTTTTATGATAGTCTAAATCTACTGTACAAAAGTTATTTGAGTCCTCCTCTTCCTTCCACCACCTCCTATACAAACTGCACTTTTTCATGAAATGCTCTAAGCCAATTTACTCAGTGCGTATAAAATTTACCGAGCTGAAATTATGCACTAAATATTTATTTAGAATTATTAGTAAAACCAAAAAAAAATTAGGCGATTAGCTTTACCTCTTCTACCCCCTCCAATACAAAATGACACAATTTCACAACTTTATAAAAAGTCGATTTTCATGAAAAGTATGAATACTACTGATCTGCAATTTAAGACATGTCAAAAGCATGATATTTATAGTTATTTCTGAAAAGTTATTAAAAACTCGCCCCTCCTTCTATCACCTCCCATACAAACTGCACTACTTCACTACATCCAATACACTAATTTTCTCAGTACCTATTAAATTTTTAAATCCTAAATTTTGTATAAAACATTTTGATAGCAACCTTACCGCCATGTGAAAAAATTAGTTCAATGTCGTCAACCACTTCCCCTACAAAATTTCTTAAGATACAAAAATTTCTCTTTCATTTAGAGTATCGCACGATTGGGCTTTATGCCCAATCGTACTCCTGTTATGTTTTTAATCTAATGGCTGCCAAACCCGGTGCTTGCTTTATAAAAAGATCAAGTGGAGGTAGTGAGAGAATCACCTCCAGAGCTGCAGTCGGTGTGGTTCTAAGAGCACCTGTTATGCACAGACATGCCATCCGTTGGATCAGCTGTAAGGGTGCTAGGTTGGTTTTTAGTACCACCGCCGGCCACCACACCAGCGCACCATAGCAAATAATTGGTCTAACAATACTGGTATACATCCACTGGATGAGGTGCGGCTTAAGGCCCCATCTCAAACCGAATGTCTTCTTGCAAGCAAAGAAGGCTACCGTAGCCTTTTTTGCTCGGTCTTGAATATTGGCCTTCCAGGATAATTTGCTATCAAGAATCAGACCTAAATATTTAACTTGATTCGAGAGGACCATATTGATACCTCGAATGTTTGGTGGATTGAAAACATATGGTCTTCTTCTTCTTGAGAAGAGGACCAGATCTGTTTTTTGTGGGTTAATGGGAAGTCCTTTATCTAGTGCCCAGCTATCTAACAGTTGTAAAGCGGATTGCATGAGGTCTCCTAGAACTTGCTCAAACTTACCAGTTAGCATGATGACAAGATCGTCAGCATATGCAATTGAGGGGTAGCTTCGAGAATAGTCATGAATAGGGAAAAAATGTATAAAAGCACGAAGCTTTCAGTCGGGAACCGGTCAGTTATTCAGCGACATTTATGGAAGACGCGAACCGGTGCAGGAAGCGATAAACAGTACACGGCGGTAGTGCCATATAGTGCGAATTAAGTTAAAGTTCAGAGGCTTCCGTGGCGTAGTGGGCAGCGTGCTTGCTTCTCAGTCAATAGGTCGTGGGTTCGATTCCCACTCAAGACGGGATTTTCTTAAGCGCAAATTTTTCAGTTGCTGCTGGTGATAAAATAATTATTCGCAATGAAATGGGGAAACGGTATAAAAGTGAAACGGTTCCACTTCAAGAAGGCCTAGGTACTCAGTAGATGGTTTCTGTTCGCTTTCTATCATTTAGTCCCCCATAACATCTGCAAATATTTGTCAGTAAGCAGCCAGTTACAAATGAGCAATATACCAGCTTCTCCACTCGCTACGGTCGTTCTCACTCCCCTTCCCCAACCTTCCCAATCCCATCCCTTCCCTCCATGACTGTGTTTGTGCATTGCACATAAAGGCCGAAATTGCCTATAACACAGATCATTCTGTATAAAAAAAAAGTGCGAAGAAATAAATTATCACTTATTTTTAAACGAATTGTGTTTTACTTGAAATCCCGGCGAATCCCTAGCTCGCAACAATTGGTTCAGAAGTGAGATTTCAAGGATAAATTCGGGTTAAAAATCGTGAGTGAAATTAAAATTCTCGAACGGATAGTGAGAATTTTGTGAGAGCGAAAAAGTGAAACTAAAATTCTGGAACGGACAGTGAGAATTCTGTGAAATAGAATATTCTCGAGTGCTTTAGTGAGCAGTGACTTTAATAAGTGAAGTAAATTTAAGTGAATTCGAATCGCGGAAAAAATGCCGCGTTATTTAAAGTACTTAAAATTAACGGAACTGAAGGAAGAGCTCGGTAGACGCGAGTTATCTACGAAAGGGAACAAGACTAAACTTGTCAGCCGTATGATCGAGATATTTGAGGCTGAGGGTAAGGATGCAGATAGTTTTGAGTTCCAAATCGAAGAAGCTCGTGAAGAGAAGTGTTCTGGTACATCGGATGCTCTAACACAGTTAATGCAACAATTGATGAACAAATTAGATCAACAATCTGCGGACATGAATCAGAAATTAGATCAACAATCTGCGAAAATTAATCAGAAATTAGAACAACAATCAGCGGACATTAATCAGAAATTAGGCCAACAAAGTCAGCTGTCAGCGGACCTTAATGAAAAATTAGATCAGACCTCAAAGGACCTCAAGCGAAAATTGGAGCTGCAAAATAATAAAATAGACACCATGGGTAAAGCAATAGAAGAAAACGTAGACAAGAAACTTCGAATCATCGAAGAACAAATTACGGAAAAGACATCCGGGATTGTAAAAGAAGTCGGACGCCTAAAAAGGGACTTCGATAACGTGAAAGCGACTGGAGTTATCAAGACGGAACACACTACGCACAAGGGTCTCAAAGCTCCAATTTTCGATGTACAAACACCGTGGGCTATTTATAAGACCCAATTTGAGGCTACCGTAAGAAACAATCATTGGAATGATCTGGAACGAAGAATGGCTTTTATATTGGCGCTAAGATGTCCACCAGCAGAAGATCTTCAAACGATTCCGCAGTAGCAACAACAAGATTTTTCAACGTTAGTCCAGACATTGGATCTTCATTACAGCAGTGACCACATGCGAGACATCTACAAAACACAGCTGTACAACCGAACCCAAAAGAATGGGGAAACACTTCAAGAGCTGGCACGCGATATTGAACGAATCACACTATTATCGCTTCCCAATGCGCAAACAGAGCAACGCAACGATACAGCTGTTTTCGCATTTTACAACGCTGTACAGGAAGAGAGCTGCAACAGGCGTTAAAATTGGCAGGTAAGAAAACGATTGGCGAAGCCTTACTATATGGGCTGACGTTCGAAGCTGCCAAGCAAAGCTCGCGGACTAACTATCGAGTCCGAGAAATAGTAGAAGAGTGTATGTGTCAGAAAGCAGAGTACACCAAGCGGAGCGAAGGATGTGGTGCCCCCGATGCTGGAATCGTGGATAGGCAGGACACTTAAGACGCGACTGCCGTAAACCTAGAAAAGCGACCAACTATTGTTCCGGCTGCGCTGCTAAACAAAGGGGTGAACCGTCACGAGAATACGCTCCGCCTAATGACAGTCCGGGAAACTAGTAAAGGCCAACTTCATGGGGCAGAAGTTGGGGCAGAAGTTGGCTGGTAGAATTGACGCCCCCGGAACCATCATCGCAGTTTCTCGACTACATCGTTGTGAAAACGATTTATGCATGAATGGTCGAGTCGGCAAATTAAACTGCATCATAACAGTTAACACAGGCGCAACACGGTCAGTGCTAAGATCTGACCTCGTAGACCGTACCTGGCTTCACAACACCAAGAAGTACGCACTTCGCACTGCTACAGGAGAAACTACAACGGTCCATGGAGAAATAACTCGTGACATACAGCTTGGGGATTTGACCTTCTCGCATGTATTCGTGGTAGCTGACATTACCCATGAGTGTATCCATGGGATGGATTTTCTGAAACCACACGGTATCCAGCTACACTTAGGACAACGAATAATGAAGTGGCGGAATATTGAACTCCCGATGAAAATAACATCCTCCAACACAACAAAGCTGCGAGTTATATTGTGCGAAGATGCGGATATACCAAAGTTATCTGACAATGTTATTTGGGCAGAGCTCGATGGCGATCCCGCGAACCACTGATTCTACCTCATAGAACCAGAAACGACACCTGCATTACGAAGTCTAATACTAGGAAAAACGCTCGTAAAAAGGAATGAGAATAATAAGAGTCCTCAATGTTTCGGACATGATATATATAATTGGCAGCTGTGAACCAATATCGGCGGTGACGAGTACCGACAAGGCAGAACCACATGACGTACCCTCTAAAAATAACGCAAGAAGGAAGGACAAAGTAACATCAACACTTCTTCAGTCAAGCATCCTTAGAGGAGAACAACACAAGCAAGCAGTAGATCTAATCGAAAGATTCAGCGACGTCTTTTCCACCGGTGATGACGACTATGGCAAAACAAACTTAGTAAAACATCGTATAGATACCGGAAGTGCTACACCGATACGTCAACCTCCAAAAATAGTACCATTAGCGAAACAAGGAGAAGTCAATTCAGTGGTCAAAACTATGCAGCATCAGGGAATCATCGAAGAATCAAAGAGCCCGTGGATGTCGCCAGTTGCCCTGGTAAAGAAAAAGGACGGCAGTACCCGTTTTTATGTGGACTACAGGCAACTGAATGATGTTACGAAATAGGATAGCTATCCACTACCTAGAATCGACGATATCATCGACACCCTGACTGATGCTAAATGGTTCTCAACGTTGGATCTGAAAAGTTGTTACTGGCAAGTGGAGATAGATGAAAAACATAACAGGGCTACGATTGCGCGCAAAGCGCAATCTTACGATACTCTAGATGAAATAGAATTTTTTTTGATCCCAAGAAATTTTGTATGGGAAGTGTTAGAAGGGATGATAGCATTGAACTAATTTTTTCCGCATCATACTAAACTAGCTACAAAAATGTTTATACAAAACGCTTACTCCAAAAATTGAATGCGAACTGAGAAAATTAGTGAGATTAGATTTAGTGAAAATGTCCAGTTTGTATGGGAGGTGGTAGAAAGAGTGGGGGAATGCTAAGGATTTTTTCAGAAATAACTGGGAATATTATAAAATTGACATCCCTTAAAATTCAGAGTAGTGCCGTTCATACTTTTCAAGAAAATCGATTTTTTGTGAAGTTGTGAAACTGTGTCATATTGTATGGGAGGGGGTAGAAGCAGCAAAGCTAATCAAATATATTTTTTTTGATCTTAGTGATAATGCTAATTAAGTATTTATTACAAAATATGAGCTCAATAAATGTTAAATGTTCTGAGAAAATCGTCTGAGAGCATTTCATGAAAAAGTGTAGTTTGTATGGGAGGAGGTGGAAGGAGAGAGAGGACGCAAATAATTTGTCTACTGTTGATTAAGATTATTATAAAAGTAATATATTTCAAAATTCAGATTAATAGCTTTTATACTTTTCGAGTAAATCCATTTAATATCAAATTGCGAAATTGTGTCATTTTGTATGGGAGGGGGTAGAAGGGGTGAAGCTAATCGTCTAATTTTTTTTTTTTTTACTAAATATTTTAAATTAATATCTACTGCACAATTTCAGGCCGCTAAATTTTATTCGCACTGAGTAAATTGGGTTAGAGTAATTCATGACAAGTACAGTTTGTATGGGAGGTGGTAGAATGAGGGGAAGGACACGCAAAATTTTTTTGGGTAGATTGATATTATCATATAAGTAACATATTCAAAATTTCAGACCAATAGCTTTTATACTTTTTGAGCGAATCCGTTTATTGTCAAATTGCGCAATTGTGTCATTTTGCATGGGAGGGGGTAGAAGGGGTGGAGCGATTTGGTCCGTTCATGAACTTGACCTTAATTTTTTGTCAAAAACGACGTGTACAAAATTGGAGCTTTCTAGCTCAACGCGTTCTCAAGCTAGAGAGCGAACGGACGTACGGACATCCGGTTTTGAGATTTTTGAATGATAATATTATCTTTTGTATCATTCAGTTTTTCCTCCGAGCCTTATTTCTTGGCGTTACAAACTGTAGAGCAAACTTATAATACTCTCAGATTTCATCTAGAGTATAAAGATAGAGAGAAAACAGCATTCTTTGTCGGCAGTGGACTGTGGCAGTTCATCGTACTGCCATTGTCCTGTGCAATGCTCCAGCTACGTTTGAAAGACTAATGGAATTCGTTTTGCGTGGCCTGAGTTGGAAAATTTGTCTCGTTTACCTGGATGATGTGATCGTTATCGGCAAAACATTCAAGGGACCTCTGAAAAATCTACAGGAAGTCTTCCAGTGACTGCGAGCGGCAATATTTAAGCTGAGTCCGAAAAAGTGCACTTTGTTTAGTGCAGAAGTCAAGTACTTGGGTCACATCGTTTCAGCTGATGGTAAAAAGACGGATCCGGAAAAGATACTGGCGGTGAAAAATTGGCCTACTCCGAGTGATAAACACCAGTTGCGCAGCTTCCTAGGCTTAGCGACATATTACCGTCGATTCGTAAAAGACTTTGCCAACACGGCGAAATGTCTGCATCAGTTAACAGAAAAGGAAAGCCATTTACATCTAGTCAACAGTGCCAGGAAGCATTTGAGAGAATATAAGACCAACTCTTCGACTCCCCAGTTCTGGCGTATCAAAAACCAGGTCACGGTTTCATCATAGACACTGACGCCAGCAATGTCGGTATCGGAGCAGTACTATCACAAGAAATCGACGGTCAAGAGAGAGTGCTATCATACTACAGCCGAGTACTCTCAAAGTCAGAAAGGAACTATTGCGTAACTCGCCGAGAGCTATTAGCCATTGTAGAAGCAACAAAACATTTTCACAAATATCTCTATGGTCAAAAGTACTTTCTTCGAACGGATCACGCAGCGCTTAAATGGCTACTTCAGTTTAAGAACCCCGAAGGTCAAGTAGCCACATGGATAGAAAAACTCGAATCCTACGATTTTCAAATTGTTCACCGAAGAGGAAGAATCCACGGTAATGCCGATGCGCTTTCACGTCGTCCTTGTCCACCGAACTGCAAGCATTGTTACCGTGTAAAAGGAAAAGAAGCCGGAGAAACCATTCAGAGGATAACGACCGAACCAAAGGATGGATGGAATCAGCAAGAACTGGAAGATGCCCAACGTAAAGATCCAGATATTTCACCAATCATGGCATGGAAGGACGAAATGAAACGGCCTGAGTGGAAAGACATCTCACAATTCAGCGAAACCTTAAAGTGTTATTGGGCACAATGGAACTCCCTTCACCTAGATGGAGGATTATTAAAACGGAAATGGGAAAACGCTGACGGAAAATCGTATCACATGCAAACTATCGTCCCGTATTCTAAAGTCGAGGAGGTTTTGAAGGAATATCATGGAGGTACCTCCGGTGGGCATTTGGGTGTAAATAGAACCTTGGAAACGATACGAGAAAGGTTCTATTGGATCCATCTCCGAGATGATGTCGAAAATTGATGCCGTAAATATACTACGTGTGCATCGAGGTAGGGCCCACAACGCAGATCAAAGGGAGAAATACAACGTGGGAGTCCCATTCGAGAGAATTGCTGTGGACATTGCTGGACCATTTCCGAAATCAGAAAATGGTAATCGCTACATTCTAGTGGTCATTGATTATTTCAGCAAGTGGCCTGAAGCTTACGCAATTTCAAACCAAGAAGCAGTAACCGTCGCAGAACAAATTGCTACCAACTGGGTGAGCAGATTTGGAGCTCCAAGTGAACTACACTCCGATCAAGGGCGCAATTTTGAATCTCAAACATTCAAACACGTGTGCCAAATGCTGGGAATAAACAAAACCAGGACAACTCCATTACATCCAAACGTTTCAATAGGACATTGAACTCAAACCTATCCAAACTCGTCAGCGAGAGGCAACAGGACTGGGATCAGCACATCCCTCTATTTTTAATGGCCTACAGAACATCGGTACATTCAACAACAGGAGAAACTCGCTCCCGAGTCATTTTCGGAAGAAATATTCGAGTCCCTGTGGAACTTTGTTTCTTTCACCAGAGCCCTAAGAAATTTACTCAAAATTTTCGACATTTTTGCTTACCACCTTCCTCCCCTTACACCATCAACGTAAAATTTTTACCAAAATTATAGACTATATAATTCCACAATCTGACAAAATTTCAATTTGATGGCTGCACTCAGTTTTTTGCACTGGAGATAAAGGTCTCCAATGGAGACTATTTAACATCTTAAGTCACCTTCATTAGGCTGATGACGTGTGTTTGCTTGCAGATAACCGTTCGGACTAGGAATCAAATGTTCGGTAGTTGCATTCTAAATGCAAAGAGGAGAGCCTGAAAATAAATGTGCATAAAGCCAAGTACATGCACATGGGTTCAAACACAAGCACACCGATTGTTCTTAACGGACAAAATGTGGAAGAGGTGCACGATTTTTGTTATCTCCGAAGCATTGTCAGCATTGACGGCGGAGCCAAAGCTGATGTTGAGGCTCATCTAAATAAGGCTCATCAGGCCTTCGGTATCCTTTCCCTTTTCTGGAGGTTAAGAGAGATCTCCCTTCGCACGAAACTGCGCGTTTTTATACCTTCCTGTTGTTATGTGGTTGTATTACGTGTAAAGTGAACGTTTGAGTTACCAAGAAACTGCAAATTTTCGTGAACTAACGCCTCCAACGCACTTTAGGAATATTCTGGTCAGAAATGATCTCCAACGACGAACTTGGACAATTGACAGATCAAAATAGGCATGGACAGATTAAAATAGGCATTGAAATTCAAAGGCGGAAGTGGCAGTGGATCGGTCACATTTTGAGAAAATCAAAGCGAAACATCGCCAAACGGTCTCTTGATTATAATCCTTAAAGAAGACGTAGGGTTGCTTGACATGGCAGCGAGCAGTTGAGCAGGAGGCCAGAGGAATAAACAAACCCTGGTAATAGCTTAAGGCCGAAGCTCAGGATCGCGCCTTGTGAAAGAGAGTTGTTTCTGTCTTATGCCCCTATAAGGGATCTTATCAGAAATTTGATTGACTCAGTTTTGAGATATAGCGGTTTGAAATTTTGGAAAGTGTACCATGTTTGAATTGCTTGCCATTTTCCCCCACTACTATCATATACAAATGTTATATTTTTTTCATAATTACCTAGAACAGCTTAATGTATGTTCCAAGTTTCAATTACAAACCTTAAGAAATAGCTGAGATATGGATTTTTAAGTGGTTTTTTATGACCACCCTCCACCCTGATGATCCCTCTAAGCCTCCCTCTAAGCTGATTCTGGTGGATCTGTATGCGACCTTAATGGTCTCAAAATATGATTTTTTCTGGTAAGTAATTTCGGTTACCTCAATCTACGGAAATGAAAATTCGTAGATAGAGGGTTGTGCAAAGGGCTAACAACCTTTCAATGACAAATAAAAAAGAATGCTAAGGAACCTGAAGGTCAGGAGGCCAAGGCCTGATTTGGGTTAGAGTGCCATTCTAGAAGATGAACTTTGAAAGTCCTTCCCTTGAAGCAACCTTTAGCAGCCTTTAAATAGCTTTCTTTGATGCAATATAAAAATTCGGCTTCAAAGCAGTATTTAAGTACGTATGTTCTTAAGATCGCTTCAAAAGGCAAAGCATATTATAAAGGCAAAGCGGTTTTTCACTTTAATGGAGGATTCTATTGATATAATCCGAGTGAATTCACTCGGTTTCGACCAACTTAAACTTCGGATGAAGATGGCTCAGGGGTTAACGCGACCTCTTTGCAATCTAAGATCACAGGTTCAAATCTGCTTCTTGACTTGCAAAAAAATCAGTTATGAGCTCTGAATCACACTTTTTGCTCAATACAAAAAATACGCTTTAAAATGGCTTCGAAAATGGTCTTAAAAATCGCTTTTATTAAAGCTGAAACGAAGAGCTTTAGCAGATATGGAATGTTAAAATGCATATGGAAGGTTGGCAAGTTCGAAGCACATCTTCGCTTCAAATCAAGCGCATTGAAATTACTTCTTAAGCGCTTTTTTCCCACTGGGATCTTTTGCTGAGATCGACACAGTATTGTCCATGCGTAAACTTGCTACATACTTCTCACATATGTAAAGTTACTCAGTTTCCTGTCGAACCTCACAGTTGACATGATTTATGAGGAAAAGGCACTGCATTTTATAAAAGAATACGAAAGTTTTTCTGTTTTGCGGAGAAAAGATTATCGTCCAATAGTGCCCATTATTTAACTCTGAATTGCAACAAATGGTCGGTTCGCTGCCTCATTTGGTGCTTCAGGTGAATTTGTTCGAACCGAAACGGGATCGTAAGAGGCAAATGTTTCGCCTCGCTTTACCTCGTTCGGCGTTTATACTCACGTGTGCACACAGCTTTAGCGTTATTAACTTCAAAACATACTTACGGTACAGCAATCTTAAATTTTGGTACTACGTTTGCAGTTTGTATGA
The DNA here is from genome assembly GCA_963669355.1 of Chorisops tibialis. NCBI lineage: Eukaryota > Metazoa > Arthropoda > Insecta > Diptera > Stratiomyidae > Chorisops > Chorisops tibialis. The sequence continues at coordinate 130,573,266 of OY770263.1, forward strand.
TGTATTATTTACATACATTCATACTTACAGTCAGACAAAAAACTCTCCTTACACCGGCATTCTTTGAAAATAATTGTAAATAAGTTTGGTCATAAAGAATATATATTTATAAAATTTGACAAAACTATTTTTCAATCAGTACACAACAAATCTGAATAAATAAACGGCGCCAATTTACAATCTTGGAAGGAATAAAGAAAAAACAAATTTAATAGGTGAAAATATGACAAAAAAGTCTCCGTACAGTATACTATATTTAATGATATAATTATCTGCTGCTCGAAATTATGTAGCTTCAATACTTAGTGGGGTACCCCTTAGTCGTAATGACTGCTTTCAAGCGTCGTTCCATACAATCTACAAGTTTCTTAGTAACTGTTGGATTTATTTTTTCCATTCTTCTTCAAGTTTTTCTTTTAGCTTTGTTTTGTTTTTAAAAGAAAATTTTCTTAACCTGCGTTTTAATTCCTCCCATAAATGTTCTATAAGGTTTAGACCAGGTGAATGTGGAGGTGTATGAAGTTGTTTTCGGACGTTATATAACAACAATTTCCATACAACATGAGATTTGTGTTTCGAATTATTGTCTTGTTGAAATATAAATGTCTCACCGAGACCCATTTTTGTAGCACTTTCTTTTAAATTATGATTTAAAATATTTAAATATTGAAAATAAATAATAATAAATCGTAAATAGCCCACTCCAGATAACGACATACACCCCCACACCATGACGTTACCACCGCCATGTTTTACTGTTGGTGTTAGGTTCACAACATTTGTTTCTGTATTTCGTTTTCGCCATATCTTTCCTCCTTCACTTTTCCCAAAAACTTCAAGCTTACTTTCGTCAGTAAAAATCACACTATTTCACAAACTTTGAAGTTTTGCTTGGTGCCCTTTTGCGAAAATTAACCTTTTCTTACGATTTTGTGATGAAATTAAAAACTTTTGCTGAGCAATTTTTTAATAGTTTCATTGCTAACTTTTATGAAAAATTGTTTCGAATTTCGTTACCAATTTCTGGCGTGCTCGTCTTCGGTTTTTTTTTTTAATTTTCCGTAAAATCTGTCGTTCCATTCTCGCGCTCAATATTTTAGGCCGACCAGAACGAGGCATATTTTGAACTGAACCATGACTTTTATAGTTGTTAACGACATATTGCACTGAAGAATGGGGTTTTCCGATGATTTTTACGATTTGCCGTGATGATTTTCCTTAGTTGTACATCCTGATAATAAGCTTCCTGATATCAATGGTAATTTCGGCTTTGATGGAGTTCATCTTCAGAAATTACACAGAGAGAAAAAGAAAAGAAATGTGAGCAACGTCATATTTTCACCTATTAAATTTGTTTTTCTTTATTGCTTCCAGGATTGTGAACTATATTTATATATTTGTTGTGTATTGATTAAAATATAATTTTGTGAAATTTCATAAATCTATAGCCTTTATAACCAAACTTATTTACAATTATTTTCAAAGAATGTCGGTGTACGGAGAGTTTTTGTCTGACTGTATATCAAATTACTTTATACAAAAAATTTAGTAAATAAGGGTTTTCATTATAAATAATAACGTGAAGAATTGGAGTTCTTTTCTTTGTTTCTTGTTATACCTATTAGCTTTCAACTTTGGTAACTTTCCAATAACTAGTTACTCTTTCATTTCGCCTGTCTTCAAACTTTTAATGTTCCCTAACTACTCACTATGTCAAAAATTTCGAGTCATGCAGCTGACGGCTAACAAAACAACACAATAAATTATAGCCAAAACTTTCTTCCATGGCAAAACTCGGCAGAAAAAGTTTGCGTACATACCCAACACATCCATGTATGTCGGATGTGTTGTCTATAAAAAAACATCGTTTCTAACATTTTATTCCGAAATATTTTTTTTCCTATTTTTAATTACTTCATTATGAACATAAAACAAAACAAAAATGAGAATTACTGTACTCTAAAACAACGGTGAAATTCGGAAACGAAAAATAGTCTGAAATTCCAGGAATAAAAAGTTTGCGTTCAAAGCGTATAAAGGGAAGTCAAAGTCTCTGAGTTGCAGTTAAATCAGTAGCAACAATAACGTTTGTGTAGGAAAGTTGATAAACGTGTTTTTATCTAAGGTTTGCGTTAAAAATAAATGCTAAAAAACGTTAAGTACGAGATGTCTAATAAAGAAAAGGAAATCGAATTTGGGGAAATTATCGTGGATTTTTGGAAAAAAGGTACGTCATATCGTGAAATAGGTGCAATAGTCAGCTGAAGTCATTCATCTGTCCAACGAGTTGTAAACAACTTCAAAAACACAGGAGTTTTGGTTTCAAAACCCAGATCTGGCCGTCCTCTAAAGTTGAGCCCTCAGCAAACTCGGAGTTTGCTCCGAACGATGAAGGCTAATCCGGCTAATCCTAGATTAACTGCAGCTTATGTGGCAAAGGACATCAAAGCAAAGTACCGCAAGTCTATTTCCGATGGTGTTCGTAAAATTCTTAGGAAATATGGATATCACGGACGCGTTGCTCGTAGAAAGCCATTTATAACAACAGTAAAAAGACTCAAGCGGCTGACGTTTTCTAAGGAACACATAAATAAGCCAAAAGAATTTTGGAAACAAGTTATTTTCTCGGATGAAAATAAATTTTGTTTTTTTGGAATCAAAGGTCGGAAGATAGTATGGAGAAAAACTGGCGCGGCCTTCGACATAAAAAATCTCTGTCTAATAGTAAAGCACGGTGGTGGCGGTGTTATGATATGGGGGTGTATAGCCAGTGGACAAGTTGAAAAAATGGAATTTATTGAAAGTATTATGACTAAAATAGACTACCTTAATATTCTCAAGCGCAATTTGAAGAAAAGTGCAGAACATTTGGGCTTAAGGGACGACTTCTACTTCCAACAAGACAACGACCCTAAGCACACTGCGGAAGTAGTAAGACTCTGGTTGCTGTATAATGCCAAAAATCAGCTTCGTACAACGCCCCAATCTCCTGACCTTAATCCAATAGAGCATTTGTGGCATCACTTGGAACAAAGGATTCGAGCGCACACAATAACGTCGAAGGTAATGCTAAGGAAGTCCTGATCCATGAGTGGAATTCAAAAACCCCACAGTTCACTAAGAAGCTGGTAGATTCCATGCAAAAACGGTTGTGGGAAGTAACAAAGAGACGAGGATATCCCACAAGCTATTAACGAGGAAAAACAATTGTTTTATTTTGAAAAGAAATATTTGTACGCAGACTTTTTATTGTTGCAATTCAGTATTTGTTTTCGTTTTTTAATTTTAATATTTTTATGGAGTACAATAATCATCATTTTTATTTTGTTTTATGTTTGTAATAAGGCCATGAAAAAAAAGAAAAAAAAATTATTATGAAATAAATTACTTAAAACGATGTTTTTATAGGTATGTTGGATGTGTTGAGTGTGTACGCAGACTTTTTCTGCCGAGTGTATATTCTAGCCGCTGTTAACTAATAAACGGCATTACAATCACTACAAAATTTTCGCTGCAATTTAAAGGACGGTATTCAAATTTTCAGTAAAGTTTTGTGTTCGAAAATAAGTTATTCAAGTCACAGGTCCAATTAAGAATGGCATCCATGTTTTTCAGGAAATGCAGCGAAGGTTATTCATGAACTGTTCACAATTCGCTTCGCCAAACATCCAAACTAGTGGAAAATCACCAATCACGATGAAATGAGACAGATATAGTTTTTGGATACTTTCCCTTGGTTTGGTTGGTCGGCATGGCGAATTTTGAACGCTATTTATTCTTTGAAATAAATTAATTGCTATGCTTGTAAACAATTTTATTTTCGTTGATTTCCCAACTGTTGGTTACATTTGTTCGTATTAATTCGAGAGAATAGTAAATAGTAATTTTAAATGGTCCCATTAAGCCATACTATGAGTAAGCAGGAAGTCAAGGACATTACTTTTTGAGATTAGTACAACCTTTGAACGTAACCTAGAAACAATAAGAAAATTATCTTTTCTATTTGGGATTAATTTAAGCAGGAATAATACGATCCTCAAGAGGATTAAGAACGCTTCAAGGATATAGAGACAATGGCAGCAATTATCCTAGAAAGGAATCGGTATGGGTAAAATGGAATTAATTTGAAAGCTTTAGTATGTAATTTGAACCGGCTTTTTCGGATGTAACGACAAATTTGCTTTAATAAAACGAAGCTGACATGTTCAGGATAATTTATGAGGTGTAGGTCGAAGGAGGACATAACGCTCCCCAGTGATTGATTCGATCCCGCACCTTTACACCACTATGATAAAGCATTCAGAACCACATCCATGCAAATTGAAAATTGCCACTACATTTACTTAAGGATTTACGCATCGTTTCTTGTTTGCTCTCATCCTGCTTTTTTTTTTAGGATACGCTCCAAATTCCAACGCGTAAAAGGATCGAATGCCGTCGCACCTCGAGTAGTCCTGGATAATAAAGTAATGCCATTCGTCTTAATCATTAACAATGACAATCGTGAAGAAGAAATCGAGTCAGGAAAATCCGATAGAACATAAAATACCAATTGGAATTCGTGTCCTTGTCCATCTCGAATCATCCCGCTCATCTGGGATACCCTTATATGTGAATACTTTGAAATGCCTTTCTGTCGGACAATCGTTCAAGTCCGATATGCTACAGTTTTTTCCGGAAAATCCATTTCATCCTCTATGGAAGATGGTGTGGCCTAGAGCAGTAGGAAATGCTTCGCTCGATATTTCCTTAAATGTCCCAGCCATCTACGAAACCCAGAGCGTGTGTGTTTCATTCAAGGCGTCTTATAGTCTGATGTAGTTTCATTTTGAAATACCACCTCCTTCCCTCCTTATAAACTCCACATTTCGCTCTTCTTCTATGTCGTAGCGTAAGCGTGTTAAAATGTTGTCTCATGTCCGAGTGGTTAACTTTTTAAGGAAGCAAAATACGACACACTAGTTGGTTGGCGACATCTCACGCTGTGGTGAGCACCGGTATTCACGAAAGAAAACAGAACTTCAAGAGTCCATCTAATGCTTCAAGGGAGATTGATTTTTTCTTTAGCGAGCTCCTTTTTTCGGGGAGATCCTAGGTCCAAGCAATTGAAAATAGTCCACAATGTGCTGTATTGACCTACTTAATCGAAAATAAGATAATTTTCTAGTATAGGCTATATCACCGAACTATATATACATATGTACATATTTCGGTGATATTTTACCATATAAAAGACTAAGGATGACGTAAAAGGATTCAAGAGTGGAACTGTGGTCATCCATTTGCTTCGTACTGTGCATGAGGGTGGAAAAATTTCGGGATTATGAAGGAAATGAAAAGGAAAATGTTTTTCAGGACTTACATATAAGTTGGAAATATTTTCCAGTAATTTAGATTTTGTTTGGTTGCAAGGAATTCGAGTATTATGTATGGGTTAATCGGTTTGACCGCTAGTTCTAAGACACATCCCTTGGATTCTTGAAATTAATCGTTCCATCATTAATAAAAATAGTGTAATATTTCTTTAAGATTTAATAGAATTCCAGAGTGTCATAACGATAGGATTAGAAATCTTTTGTTTGAGAATTCCGAAATGATAAGCAATTGAAAGGTGATGACCAAGGAGGATATATAAAAAGGAGTGACTATGAGCATGCTTTGCCTTGTAAGCACAATGGGAATGAATGTATTTCCCTCCCTTACTACCGAAATGCTCGAAATTTTTCGAAAAAAATCGTTTCGCTATCTTTGTCTGCCACACTTAAAAATATTGCAACTAACTCTTTCCCACGATAAATTGTTCGAAACAGTTGTCAAATTTTCGAAAAAATTGTTTCGCTATCCTTGTTTGACATACTTAAACCCAAAGTAAGTCTCTGTCCCGCGTTAAATTGTCCGTTGCTAAAGTACTTAGCTTAAACACAAACTAAAACTAATAAAAATTGAAAAAATAAATATTTCTGAAATGAAACAGCAAACACCATTGTATTGAAAATTACTTTATTGCTGACTGAATATTAGCAACCAAGAAAGAATACAAATTATTGTATTTTTTTTGTAAAAGTTTGAAGCCAAGTTAAGCTTGGACACAATTTTCGAAAATTTCCGGATCAAAAAATATTCCCACATGAGACAGACTATCAGGTACTCCTTTTATATATCCTCCTTGGTGATGACACATCTCTTGATTATACTTTTGGAATGTGCATTTATGTATGCGTGAACTGGATTAGGGAATACCGTTTCAACAATGAACTGACAAAGAAGTATTATTCTAACGCTAAGAGTACATAAATCGCTCAATAGATCTAGAATTTGAGTATCCGTTCGTATTTTCAACACGTAGACAAGCTAAATTTCTTCTGCCCTCTCAATTCTTCTACCACAGCAAATTCAAATATAAGGAAATTTAAACAATTGTAGTTTCTTCTAAACTAAGAGACCTATGTTTCGAAAAGTGTACGTACACAATTTGAAGTTCATGTTTGTTTTGTTGTTAGTTTGTTGGCTATCAGTGGATTTATTGAAATTGGTCGAAATCATAATTTTGTATGGAGGGAGTACAACGAGTGGAGCAATCTCAAAAAGTTTGATACAGTTTTGTATTGAATGTGTTAGTGTTTGTTCATCAAAATTCTTTCATATTAAACTCTTTTGCTTCATTTTGATATTAAATTTTTAATCTATACATCTACATATTAATATAATTGTAGTATCTGTCTGTAATTTGCTTATAAATGGCTATAAGTTAGTTTTTTGCTTTATTTTAACAATAACTAAGTATAAAAACACGTTTTTGAAATTTTTTTCTGCCTGTCTGTCCGGCCGCTTTTCACGCACAAACGGCTGAACCGATTGTAATAAGAATGCACAGTTTGTTAGGTGTCCTCCGAGATGTAATTTGCTTTTGGTTTTATTTCACTCCTCTCACGCCATACAATATGACTCATTTTTAATAATAAGTAATAATCAAATTTTCTTGCAAACTATAAGAGCTATTAAATTGAAATTTATAATATATTATTTCTATTATAAATGCAATCTTTAAGTATACAAATTATTTTAATCCCCCTAGTCCTTCGCCCACCTCCCATACAAACTACACTTTTTCATTAAATACTATACACCAATTTTCTCAGTACGTATGAATTCCATCGAGCTAAAATTCTGTACTAAATCCTTAATTGGAATTATTATTAATATCGGGAAAAAATCAACCGATTAGCTTCACTCCTTCTATCCCCTCCTATACAATGTGACACAGTTCCACGACTTTGCAAGAATTCGATTTTCTTGAAAAGTGTGAATGTTACTGATCTGAAATTTAAATCATATCAATTTCATAATGATTATAGTTTTTTCTCATAGAGTCAACAAAAACGTCCACTCCTTGTACTACCTCCCAAACAAATTGTACAAATTCACTAATTCCAATGCACTAAGTTTCTTAGTACCTATTCAATTTATGAAGCTTAAATTTGGTAAAACATTTTCATAGCTACTATAGCATAATGTGAAACAGATTAGTTCAATGCTGTCACCCTTTCTACCACTCCCCATAGAAAATTTCTTAAGGTCACAAAAATTTGTATTTCGTCTATAGTATCATATGACGCAGAATCGTAGTTCAGTTATGTTTTTGAGCTTAATGTTATTTTATCAAGACTTTTTTTTTAAATTAACACACACGGGCCTTTCCCATACAAATTCGAAATCCATGGTTTCATTCTTAATAGCTTATGGTTCTGATTGATTCTAATCGGCATAGTGTTCAAAGAGCCATGAAATTAAGCAAATTATATACACATCTCACATAATGTATTGCTAACTACATTCTCAAAAATTGTTTATTTACGCGGACAAAGTCGCGGGGAAACGCTAGTAATTGAATATATTTCAATATTAAGTATCATTGCATTCTTTTCGTTAAATTGATTAAAACATTTGTTCTAATAAAATTTGAATATTTAGATCCTTTTAAATGTATTACATTTCTCTATTTCAATTGACGGGCTGAGAACCAGAGGGGTCACAAGCTACTTCACTTGGAACATCGCTCAACGAATATCTCCATATCGGCTCGAAACTTCAGCCTGAACTTTCAGACATCTTACTTCGTTGGCGTATGTTTGCGACAGCCTTCTCAACGGATATCCAGAAGATAATTAAGGTACATCCCGACGATGAAAAGTTTCAACAAATACTACAGCGCACAATTATTGATGAGATCTGACAGTATTATAAGTTTGCTCTTAACTTTGTAACGTCAAGGAATACTGCTCGTACAGAGTCGCCAAGGGTACAGAAACATTTGTTGATGCTCAAAAATCTCGAAACCGGATGTCAATCCGTCCGATCGTCTGTCCGTGCATCCGTCTGTTTGCTCTCTACCTTGTGAACGCAGAAGCTCAAATTTTGTACACTTGATTTTTGGTGAAAAGGTAAGGTCACCCCATCTACCCCTCTCATATAACGTTAATTCTGAAAAGTCATTAAGTGAGGGGTTGGAAGGAGAGGGAGGACGCAAATAATTTCTACCGTAGATTAAGATTATTATAAAAGTAATATATTTAAAAAATCACATTAATAGCTTTCATACTTTTTGAGTAAATCCATTTAATATCAAATTGCGAAATTGTGTCATTTTGTATGGGAGGGGGTAGAAGGGGTGAAGCTAATCGTCTAATTATTTTTGGCCTTACTAATAATTTTAAATAAATATTTGGTGCACAATTTCAGCCCGGTAAATTTTATACACACTGAGTAAATTGGCTTAGAGTAATTCATGACAAGTACAGTTTGAATGGGAGGTAGTAGAATGAGGGGGAGGACACGCATAATTTTTTTAAGGTAGATTGATATTATCATAAAAGTAACATATTCAAAATTTCAGACTAATAACTTTTATACTTTTTGAGCAAATCCGTTTATTGTCAAATTGCGCAATTGTTTCATTTTGTATGGGAGGGGGTAGAAGGGGTGGAGCGATTTGGCCCGTTCACGAACTTGACCTTACTTTTTTGTCAAAAACGACGTGTACAAAATTTTAGCTTTCTAGCTTAACGCGTTCTCAAGCTAGAGAGCGAACGGACGGACGGACGGACGGACATCCGGTTTTGAGATTTTTGAGTGATAATATTATCTTCTGTATCATTCATTTTTTTCTCCGAGCCTTATTTCTTGGCGTTACAAGCTTTAGAGCAAACTTATAATACTCTCAGATTTCATCTAGAGTATAAAAACATGACAGGACTGCGACTGAGCGTAAAGCCCAATCATACGATACTCTAGACGAAAGAGAATTTTTTTTTTGATTTTAAGAAATTCTGTATGGAGAGAGGTAGAAAGTGTGACAGCATTGAACTAGTTTTTTGACATCATGCCAGAGCTGCTAGCATAATGTTTAATTGAAAATTTAAGCTTCAAAAATAAAATAGTTACTGATTAAATTAGTATATTGGATTTAGTTAAATTGTGCAGTTTATATGGGAGGTGGTAGAAGAATTGGGGAGTTCTTAATGACTTCTTCAGAACTAACTATAAATAAACTGCCAACAAGTCGGGCGCAACTTTATTATTTTTGTGACAAGTTGAGAATGCGTGGAAAGTCAATATGCAGGTTAGAGTGGCAAGGGAAAACTAAGGGAAAGGGAAAACTAAGGGAAAGACGGCTCCAAGGCAGGACTATTGTCAATTTAACACTTAATTGCGAATACGATTAACAGCTCCAGTACATAAAATCAATATTTAATTCGTTTATTTATGGAAGTTGGGTTTTTATGAGAGGAGTGGGGAGGGTTAATAGAAAGGCTAGGTGGAGACTAATAATTTTTTTGATTAATAATTTTAGTTCTTGTGTTTTTTTTAATTGCACTTGCGAAAGTAAAACCTTCCCAGCGGTGCATAAGAACAAATAATTATTTTTTCTCTATGCATATCAAATAGATGTATCCACGTGGATAATTTTTTTTAACAGAGCACTTTCAGCACCTCCCTCCCCTTACACCACACAACATAAAATATTTACCGAATTTATAGACTATGTAGTTCTACAAGCTCAAAAATTTTAATTTTAAAACGGTTTGAAATTTTGTGGCTGATTCCGGTAGATCTATATGCCACCTTAATAGTCGAAGATATAATCATTTAAAAAAAAAAATCCGCTGAGAATTTGTTTTTAGCCCCACATTTTCGAAACCTGCTGGAAAAAAATTAAATTATTTTTCTAGTTTGTCCCACAAACCCTTCTATATATATTTTGATTTTCAGGTTCCTAGCTATAACCATGGTTGAGATATTCTATTTCTTAGTTTTCGGTTTAAGCGCTCCCCCGCCTCCCGCTTAATCCTTACACCCCTCAAAATGAGGGCCGCCTGAGATCCGCAACTACCTACAATCCACCCAAAAATGAACTTTCTATCTTGAAGAGTTTGGGAGTTAATGTGCACTGAGCGTACACGTACGGACGGCGTACGGCGTACAGACAAAGTCTTTTTTTTTCTTCATTTTTAGGCTATTTTAGTCATGAAACGCGGAAAAACAAAATTTCAGGATAGCAATTTATTTTTCCAAGTTGATCACAATACTTTGTTAAAATAATTATTAAAATAATAAAGTAACATCATTTCATTTACAAATTTTAATTTGCAGTCTGTAGCATTCATACTTTTCATGAAAATCAACTTTTTGTAAAGTTGTGAAATTATGTCATATTGTATGAGAGGGGGTAGAAGTGGTGTAGATAATCGTCCAATTTTGTTCGGTCTTACTAATCATGCTAAATAAATATTTTGTGCACAATGTCAGCTCGATTAATTTCATACGTACTGAGTAAATTTCATGTAAAAGTGCAGTTTGTATGAGAGGTGGTGGAAGAAAGGAGAGGACTTGCACTAATTTTTATACAGTAGATTAAAATCATTATAAAAATAACACATTCCGAATCGCAGATCAATAGCTATCATACTTTTCGCGAAAATCCGATTATTATCAAATTCCGAAATTGAGTCATTTTGTATGGGGGATAGATATTGTGCACAAAATTTTAGCTTCCCAGCTCAACGTGTTCTCAAGCTAGAGACTGAACAGACAGACGAACATCCGGATTCAAGATTTTTGAGCGACAACAAATATTTCTGTACTCTTGGTGACTCTGTGCGAGCAGTATTTCTTGGTGTTACAAATTTTAGAGCAAACTTACAATACTCTAAGAATTCAAGTAGAGTATAAATAAACTGCCAACAAGTCGGGCGCAACTTTATTATTTTTGGGACAAGTTAAAGATGCATGGAAAGTCAATATGCAAATAAAGTGGTTAGGGAAGACTAAGTGGAACCCCCCTTTCACAAGTGGAACTCCCTTTAGGGCAGGGATGATGCCAATTCAACACTTAGTTGTGAATACGATCAATTGCTCCAGTACTTGTAATCAATATTTCATTCGTTTATGCAAGTTTGGGTTTTTATGAGGGAGGGGGAGGGGTGATATTAAGAGTGGGTGAATGTCAATAATTTTTCAATTCATTGCTTCAATTACGTCCAATATTTTCTGCATATAATATCAGTTTCATAGACGAAGTTGCATAGAATTTTCATAAAATTTGGTGTATTTTACATTCACGCAACCAATCATTTGTATGGAAGGGGGTAGAGGAGGTAAGGGAAATGTAAAATTTGTAATGCAGTTTCGTAAGGTGCTCGTATAAACTAAATTTCAAGTTCGTAGCTTTTAATTATACTCTAGATGAAATCTGAGATTATATTGTGTTTGCCTTACCGTTTGTAATGCTAAGAAATAATGCTCGCACAGAGCCGCCAAGGGTACAGAAATATTTGTTGTCGCTCAAAAACTTCGATTCCGAGTTGCTGTCTGTCCGTCTGTCCGTCTGTCCGTCTGTCCGTCTGTCCGTCTGTCTGTCTGTCCGTCTGTCTACAGCATAACTCTCGAACGCTTTGAGCTATCGTGCTGAAATTTTTTGTGTGTCATTTTTAGCTAAAAAGAAACTTTAAGTTCGTGAACGGGCCACATCCCCCCACTCCTTCTACCCCCTCCCATACAAATTTCACGAAATTCCGAAATTTCCAGAAATTGATTTTCCTTTGAAACTATTTAAGCTACCAATTTTAAATTTAGGTCAAGGTATTATGATATAAATATCATTAATATGACACAATATTGACCTGATCCTGTCACTCCTTCTACCCCCTCCCATACAAATGCATAATTTTGAAAAATGCAATTTTTCGATTTTCATTGAAACTAGCAAAGTTATAAAAACGAATTTTCGCCAGAATTGATTTTATTATAATTCCAATCAGAATTGAAAAAAATTATGTACTTCACCTCACTCCTTTAAATTATTTTTCTTCGAAACTGTTAAAGCTATCAACTTGATATTTTGCATAATTTATAAAAATAGAAATATCAATAACGGGAAAAAAATGTGTTTTGATCAGTACACTCCTTCTACCCCCTCCCATACAAATGCATAATTTTTGTCAAGTGCATTATATGGATTTGCATTAAAACTAGAAAAAGTAAAAACTTAAAATTTTGCCAGAATTTGTTTTTTAATAATATCAATAAATGCTAAAAAACTATCAGCTCCTCTTCACTTCTTCTACCCCCTCCCATACAAATGTATAATTTGGAAAAATGCATTTTTTCGATTTTCATTGAAACTAGCAAAGTTATAAAAATTAATTTTTTGCCAGAATTAATTTTAATATAATTGCAATCAGTATTGAAAAAATTATCAACTTCACCTCACTCCTTCTACCCCCTCCCATACAAATTTCACGAAATTTTGAAATTTAAATTAAATTATTTTTCTTCGAAACTGTTAAAGCTATCAACTTGATATTTTGCATAAAGTATAAAAATAGAAATATCAATAACGAGAAAAAAATGTGTTTTGATCCGTACACTCCTTCTACTCCCTCCCATACAAATGTATGATTTTTGTTAAGTGCATTATATCGATTTCCATTAAAACTAGAAAAAGTATAAACTTAAAATTTTGCCAGAGTTTGTTTTTTAATAATTGCAATAAATGCTAAAAAAAAATTATCAGCTCCTCTTCACTCCTTCTACCCCCTCCCATACAAATATCTGTATTTTAAATTCAAGAAAAGCATTTCTCCTTCGAATATATTAGAACTATCAAATTTGAAATTGAACCAAAGCGTGGTGATAAGGATGATATGATAAGCAGTTTCAAAATCATCTTAGATGCTCCACTTCCCCTGCCACCTCCCATACAAATGCCTCAATTTCAGGAAAACTATGTCCAATTGAAAATAATGAAAGCTGCAAACCTTAAATTGAGCACGAAATATTTTGCATACCACATTAGGTGTCATATCCAAAAATTACAAACCTTCCTCCTCTCCTTCTACCACCTCCCATACAAAAGTCACTATTAATTATTTAAAAGAATTGGAGGTGACATATTTTCCGGTACAATGAACTCTTTCTCATTTCATCTAGAGTATCATATGATTGGGCTTTACGCCCAATCATAATTCTTTTATGTTTTTTAAAAATGATCGAAAAAATAATTTCTTATGAGAGGGGGTAGAAGTTGGGAAGGTATTCGACCAGTTAATATTTCATCCTTTTTTTTTAAATGCATTTTGAAATTTTTCAAGTTTCTACCTTAAAATTTCATTCAAAAATTTTCAGTTTATGTGTTTATACTCTAGATGAAATCTGAGAGTATATTGTGTTTGCCTTACCGTTTGTAACGCTAAGAAATACCGCTCGCACAGAGCCGCCAAGGGTACAGAAATATTTGTTGTCGCTCAAAAATTTCGATTCCGAGTGACCGTCTGTCTGTCTGTCCGTCTGTCCGTCTGTCCGTATGTGCGTCTGTCTACAGCATAACTCTCGAAAGCTTTGAGCTATAGTGCTAAAAAATTTTGTAAGGAATTTTTAGCAAAAAAGTAACTTTAAGTTCGTGAATGGGCTACATCTCCCCACTCCTTCTACCCCCTCCCATACAAATTTCATGAAATTTCGAAAAATTAAGAAATTGATTTTTCTTTGAAACTATTTAAGCTATAGACTTGAAATTTAGGTCGATGTATTACGATATAGATGTCATTATTACCACGGAATATTGACCCGATCCCCTCACTCCTTCTACCCCCTCCCATACAAATGGACAATTTTGAAAAATACCTATTTTCGATTTTCATTGAAACTAGTAAAGCTGAAATGACGAAATTTTATCAGAACTAATTTTACTATAATTTCAATTTATTTTAAAAATAATTATCAACTTCACCTTACTCCTTCTACCCCCTCCCATACAAATTTCACGAAATTTTGAATTTAAATTAAATTATTTTTCTTCGAAACTGTTGAAGCTATCAACTTGATATTTTATGTAAAGTATACAAATAGAAATGTTAGTAATTCAAAAAAAAAATTGTTTTGATCCATATACTCCTTCTACCCCCTCCCATACAAATGCATAGATTTTGATGAATGCATTTTATCGATTTCCATTCAAACTTGAAAAAGTACAAACTTCAAATTTTGCCAGAATTTGTTTCTTAATAATTGAAATAAGTGCTAGAAAAAAATTTCAGCCCCGCTTCACTCCTTCTACCCCCTCCCATACAAATATCTGTATTATAAATTCAAGAAAAGCATTTCTCCTTCGAATATATGAGAGCTATCGACTTTAAAATTGAATGAAAGCACGGTGACGATAAGCAGTTTCAAAATCATCTAAAACGTTCCACTTCCTCTGCCACCTCCCATACAAATGCCCCAATTTTAGGAAAACTATTACCAATTTCATTAAAAATAATGAAAACTAAAAATGTTATATTCAGCAATAAGCATTTTGCATGCCATGTTCGGTATCATATAAGAAAAATACAAACCTCCCCCTCTACTTCTACCACCTCCCATCCCCAAAAGTCTCTATTCACTATTCGAAAGAATTTGAGATGACAAACTTTCCGGTATATTAAAGTCATTTTTATTTAATCTAGAGTATCATATGATTGGGCTTTAAGCCCAATCATAATTCTATTATGTTTTTCATTGCACATGAAACACCTTGTGCACGTTGGACCAGGGGGGTCGGTGGACACCTATTGTAGAATTTTTATTATTTTTTCTGTATCTATATAAATTTAATTGTAGTGTCTGTCTGTTATTTGTCTAGAAATGGCTATAAATAAGTTTTTTGTTTTATTTTAGCAATAACTAAGCAGAAACAAACGTTTTTAAAAATTTTCTCTGTCTGTCTGTCTTTTCAGTTTTCACGCAAAAACGGCTAAAGCGATTGTAATGAAACTTTCACAGTTTGTTAGATGTGCACCGAGATGTAATCTGCGTGTGGTCTTATTTCAATACCCCCACGCCTTCCACCCCCTCCCATACAAAATGACTCATTTTCAAAAATTTATACTAATCAAATTTTTTTCAAAACCATTGGATCAAATCATCTGAAATTTAGAACATACTATTTTTATCAGACATGTAATCTATGGTATATAAATTATTTGAATCCCCCTACTCCTTCCACCACCTCCCATACAAACTGCACTTTTTCATGAAAGGCTATTCACCAATTTTCTCAGTACGTGTAACTTTCATCGAGCTTAAATGTTGTAGTTTATCCTTAATTTGCATTATTATTAATATCGGGAAAAAATTAACCGAGTAACTTCACTCCTTCTACCCCCTCCCATACAATATTACACAATTCCATGACTTTACAAAAATTAGATTTTCTTGAAAAGCGTGAATGATGCAGATCTGAAATTTAAAATGTATCAATTGCGTAATGATTATTGTTGTTTCTATAAATATCACTAAAAACCCCCTTTCCTTCTACCACCTATACAAATTGCACAATTTCATTAAATTCAATGCACTAAGTTTCTCAACTTTTGAAGCTTAAATTTGGTACAAAACATTTTCATAGCTACTCTAGCATGATGTGAAACAAATTAGTTCAGTACTCCCCATATAAAATTTCATAATATGACGAAAATTTCGATTTCATCTGTGGTATCGTATGATTGGGCTCTACGCACAATCGTAGTCCTGTTAGGTTTTCAAGCTTAATGTTATTTTATTTGGGCTTTTTTTTTAATTAGCACAAGCTATAATTATTCATATGTCCTAAATGCTCTTCAATACGTATATAATGTCAAATCACGGGATTGATTTGATCACGAGCCTCTCCCATTCAAATGCGAGTATCATGCTATCATTCTAAATAATTTATGGTTCTGATTCCAACAAAATACAAAACATTGTGTTCAAAGAGCCATTAAAGTAAGCGGATTATATATCCCACATAATGTATTACTAACTATAATACATTCTCAAAAATTACTTATTATTGCGATTTTTATGCGGACGAAATAGCGGGCGTTTGCTAGTGTGTAATAAATAGATGTATCCACAAGGAAAATTTAAGCTTTGTAAATTTAAGCTTTGTATCTCTTCCACAGCCCTAAAAAAATCACTCAAAATTTTCGACACTTTTGCTTACCACCTCCCTCCTCCATTACACCTCCCGACGTAAGACTTTTATCAAAATTCAAAACTATGTAGTTCTACAATTTGACAAAAATTTGAATTTGATTTCTGCACTCGGTTTTGAGACATAATGGTTTGAAATTTTGGAAAGTGCAATGCTCCCCATTTTCCCACACTACTATTTTATCCAAATGTTATCTTTTTCTAGTATTTCTCTAGTATAGCTTAATATAAGTATCAAGTTTCAATTATGTAGCTCAACAAATAGCCGAGATATTGATTTTTAAGTGTTTTTCTTTGCAGCCCCCCTGACCCTCCCCCTTGCAATAATTATCCTGTATGTAAGCTGATTCTAGTGGATCTGTATGCCATCTTGATGGTCTAAAAATATACATTTTTAGGCTAAGTAATTTCGAAGATGTAATCATTTGAAAAAAAAATTCGGCCGACAATTGGTTTTTAACCACCCAGGGTAGCAATTTTTTTTTTTTTTCAAATCGAACACAATACTTTATTATTAAAATAATAAAGTAAAATTATGTACATGAACTTCCTGCAAAACGATAAACGCATTTTAAAACTTACCTTCCTCCCACCGCCAGTATAATAAGCACTACTATTGAGCACCCAGAAGAAATTGTAATAGCAAAGTATCTAATGATTTTGATTCTTTTATTATTTTTATTCAATGACACTACAGATTAAATTGAGTTTTGACATCCTAACCATAAAAGACTTGTTAGCCGTTCGCATAACCTTATGCATACTAGTTTTTATTTTTGTAGAATGAGGTGGCACTGATAAACCTACATAAGTAATGTGTTGGAATTATGCGTGGACAGGGATTTGAACTAACTATGTTCGCATTATAGATCAACATGCTATTCCAGAAATTTTTTGTTTCTGCAATTGTTTTCTATATTATTTGAAATATTTCTAGTTTACCTTTTTTAGATTCTTTTCTCCCACTTAATTCATCGCCATTAAAATTTTAAATCTGGAACAGGTTCATAAGATTGAGTTTTATCTGAAATATTAAAAGAAAGAGTTTTGTAAATATTGATTTTATTTTTTTAAGATAATTGTGATCTTTTATTTCAGCCATAAAATCTAAAAAACATCAACATGAAAGCGCCAGACAAAACATTTCAAAAATGGAACTTACTACGGGATACTATGAATCTCTAAGCAAATATTTAAAACCTTTCATTAGTTTACTTAGTTCCATATAAATTTATTAATTTTGAAATTGCTGACTATAAACATAAGTCAGCAATTTAAAAACACGCACATTTAAAAACCTAGACGCGAACGTAAGCAATAACTTTTGATTGCTACCTTGGACTCGCGAATTCCGCTGACACACAAAATACCTTGTGTAAACGATTTTTCACTATAAAGCAGGACTCAGTTGATAAACTCTTGCTCATTATTTTTTCATTTCGCTCGTAGGGGGAACCTCTGTCCAAAATTACATCAATTTCAAAATTAAAATATCATCAGTATAATTAAATGCTATAACAAAAAATAAAATATCCGTTCATTTATACGTGCTGTGTTCTGGACTTACTATCTAAATTCGTTATTTTACTACTTTTGTTTCTCTGCGAACGACAGGAAGTAATCAATTTGTTGACATAGAAACTTATCTTCCGTGACATATGTTTATTATTATTTATATGTATTATCCCCCTGTGGGCTGGGGGCAGTAAAATTCACCCACATCCAGTCCTGCTTGCCCTAAAAATGGCAAATGGACACTCACTGTATTATAGTCTTATCACCCGTGATCTTAAAACCTAACTGATACGAGAAACGGATACGGCGCCTCGGATACGGACGAATTCTACGGTAACGACTTTTGGGATTCGAAAACAGACTATGATTGGCTTCTGGAAGGTTCGAACATTGAATGTCGGGAGAGGGCTGGGGACACTCGGTCCTTGCACCGCCAATCACTGATCGACCATGAAATAGAGCACAAGAACGTCTAAATCTAGGGCTCGAACGAGGTCAGGTGGAAAGGATCAGGAGAAGAACGAACTCCGAGCGGAAGCACCTCTGTCTCAGTTTTATCTCCAACTCTATTCCTAGTTTTTATCAACGACCTTCTGTCGTCCACTCTCAATCCAATCCATAGTTTTGCGGATGACAGTACTTTAGATAACACCTATGAATTTAACTCTGCTGCGGAATCTCACAAGCACTCTATTGCTTCCAATCGCGTGGAGTTATTCCGTTCGCTGAACTCGGATCTCAACTTAATCCTGGAATGGGGCAGGAACAATAGAGTAGAGTTCAACGCCTCCAAAACACAGGTCTGTCATCTATCCCTCAAACGTGATGCTCCAGTATCATCTCAAAATGTGACCTTTGGTGGCGCACAACTTTGCACCTCGGATAACTTCACACTTCTTGGCGTTAAAATTAATGGCCACCTGAATTGGGCACAGCACATCTTTGATGTTGCCCTCGACGCCACGAAACGTCTTGGTGTTCTCCGAAAGAGCAAAAAGTATTTCACGCCGAACGACCTAGCAACCATCTATAAGGCATACATTAGACCACGTTTAGAGTACAATTCGCATGTTTGGGCTGGGGCACCCAAATCACACCTCGCGTTGCTCGACCGTATTCAAAAACATGCGTTCCGACTGATTGGAGACGAAACCATCACGTCTTCTATCGATTCTCTCGAGCATCGCAGAAATGTCGGAGTACTCAGCATTTACTATCGCTACTTCTATGGTAAATGCAGTGCGGAATTAAGCGCACTCATTCCTCCAATCTATAATTTCCCCCGTGATACTCGTCAAGCTGAACGCGCCCACAAGTACACCATTAAACTCATGCCTTCTCGTACAGTAAAATATAGGCAGACATTCATTTCCCGAACATCAAGACTGTGGAACGCATTGCCAGCTAAAGTGTTTCCCAATGATTACAACCTCCAGTGCTTCAAATTCAATATACACCGTCACTTTCGTCTTTCCCCACCCGAATTTAATTGACTCAACTTCAGTTTTTTGGTTTTTTTTCCTTTTTCTCCAACTCCTATACTGGCACAGCTGTGCATTGCATTATAGGGTGACCCCCTAAGCTGTGTTTCGGTTCCTTAAAAAAAAAAAAACCATTCTGTTCGTTGGTCCTGAGAGTGAAACCGAAAATGGCAAAATGCACCGCCAATCACTGATCGACCATGAAATAGAGCACAAGAACGTCTAAATCTAGGGCTCGAACGAGGTCAGGTGGAAAGGATCAGGAGAAGAACGAACTCTGAGCGGAAGCACCATTCTGTTCGTTGGTCCTGAGAGTGAAACCGAAAATGGCGTTGCGGTCGTCCTTATACCGATTGCGAGAAACAGTCTGATCAGCTTAGAACTAATCTCGGATAGAATTATCGTTTTCAGGCTCAAGACCAGTGTGAGAAAGGTCACAATTCTATAGTGCAATGCACCAACTAATACCGCATCACCTGGTGACAAAGAGAAGTTTTAGAACCAAATGAGTGCCACCTTCGAGCGTGTTCCAAGAGGTGATATTATTATGATCTCAAAAAACATTTTGTTTTTCCCCTGAAGGTGCTACTCAGAACCAGATCGACCATTTGGCTATAAGTCGCCGATGAAGAAGATGTCTCCTCGATGTGCGAGCGAAGCGTGGAGCTGACATGGGGAGCGATCGCCACTTGGTGGTTGCCTGCTTGAGATTGTGCACAGCAGCTATCTGATGACCACAAATTCGTCAAATGAAGCGCAAGCTTCATGTGGATAGATTTAGAAACCCCAACAAAAAGCATGAGTACACCACCATTCTACGCAAAAAGTCATCCACATTGGGCGATTGTGAAATGCGCACACTGAACGCCAATTGGGAGGCAACCAGAAACACGTTTCTAGCTAGTGTTGAAGAATCTGTGGGATATGTGCAAAGTGGTGCGAAACCCTGGATGTCGCAAGACACGTGGGACAAGTTTGGCGAACGGGAAAAAAGCCAAACTGGCAACCATCTCTCAACCTGATGTCAACCAATGAACACCCGCCTTGAGACAGAACTAGCGCAGTGCTCATATACAGCTTAAAAAGGCGACAAGAGAAAGGCCTTTGAAAATCAGGCCAACAAGGTAGAATCTGGTGGCTTAGTTTTGGGATATGGACTCACTATTTAAAATTATGAAACACTTTACAAACAGGAATTTCACCGACAACCACCTGGTGAGAGATGTCATCGGGGCTCTCCTTAATATAAGTGAACACCAGTTGCGGCGATGGAAGGAATACTTCTCTGATATTTTAAACATCGTGTCAGAGGAAGATAGTCCAGAAATAAAACAACTACCAAACATCCAACCGAAACAATCCTCAATTAGGGACGATCCCCCGGATAAAGGAGAGACAGTTTCCGCCATTCGGTCAATGGCGAGAAGAGAAGCCGACGGACTACCAAACAAACTCCTCAAAGCGGACCCAAAAATAACAGCCTATATACTCCTCCCACTCGTTATTGAGGTGTGGAATGAAAGAAGATTTCCAACTAAATGGAAGAAAAGCGTCATTGTGAAAATTCCGAAGAAAGGCGAACTTCGGGGTTGTGGCAATTGGCATGGTAAATGTCTACTTACTGCCATATCGAAAATCATGGGTAAAGTAATTCTCAATAGGATTAATGATATCGGGTAGAGTACTCTCGAAGTTTATCAAGCTGGATTCCGTAAAGGATCGTCTTATACCGACCACACAAATACACTACGGATAATATTGGAACCCGAAGTGGGTCCGCTACTACATATTATATTCATAGACTTCGAGAAGCCTTTCGACAGCGTTAAGAGTGATTAGATATGGAATGCTTTGCGTAGGGGAGGTATTCCAGATAAGGTCATAGCTATGATTAACGAATCCTATGAAGATGCGAGGTGTCGCGTATTAATAGAGAAGAGCTGTCCGAAAGCTTTGCATTATGAACGGGTGTCAGACAAGGTTACATATTATCACCAGCCCTGTTTCTGTCGGTAGTAAATGACATCTTGAAAGGTGCACTGGAAGATGGTGAAGATAAATGTATTTAAAGGAGACTATTTTATATCTTAAGTCACTTTGATTATCTGATTATGACGTGTGTTTCCTTTCATATAACCGTCTGCACTTAGAGTCAAATGTTCGCTGGTTGCATTCTAAATGCAAAGAGACTGAAAATATATGTGCGTAAAACCAAGTACATGCACAAGGGTTCGAACACAAGCACACCGATTGTTCTTAATGGACAAGATGTGGAAGAGGTGCAAAATTTTTGTTATCTCGGAATCATGGACAGCATGGACGTCGGAGCCAAAACGGATATTGAGTCTCGTCAGGCTTTCGATATCCTTTCCCCTTTCTAGAGATTAAGACAGATCTGCCTTCGCACGAAGCTGCGAGTTCTTGAAGCATGCGTAAAATCCGTGTTGTTACAAGGATATACTGCGGGGAAAGTGACCGTTCGACTTACCAAGAAACTGCAAACTTTCATGAACCAATGCATTCGAAGCATTTTTGGAATATTTTGGCCAGAAGTGATCTCCAATGACGAACTTTGGAGTACAGCTGGACAGACTGAAATAGGCATAAGATTCAAAGGTGGAAGTGGCAGTGTGTGTGCCCGATAATGCTTTGAGGAAACCAGAGCGAAACATCGCCAAACAGGCTCCGGATTATAATCCCCAAAGAAGATGTCGGGTTCGTCGACCATGTAGCACATGGAAGCAAGCAGTTGAGGAGGCCAGACGAATAAACCAGTACTGGCAACAGCTAAGGGCCGATGCTTAGAATCGCGCCTTGTGGAAGAAAGCTGTTTCTGTTCTATGCTCCTATAGGGGGTTTTAACAGGAAATTTATTGATTGATATTAAGAAGTCATTTGCAAACTCAACATGGCAAGATTACTTACTCTGGAGAATTGTGAAAAAATAAGTATAGGTACAAGTGCAGAAATTTATTGTTAAACGCCACAGATTCAATTAAAATTTTAAAGCATGTTTAATCTAGCGTTTTGGCATCAAAGCTGGAAAAAATCACCTTTTATTGAAATATGCACAAGTGTATCAGCTCAGAATAACCACAAGTCTCAAATACTCCCATGAAATGTTCACCTTATTGTAATAATTAAAAACATTGCGGTGCCAGTATCATGACATCTTGCTTACCATAGAAAACCTTTACGAGAATCTTATTGTTTGATTGATATCCTATGGGTTGGCCAATCTCCACCTCACGCACCGCAAAAGGAATGCTAGGAGGCAATCAGTGTACAATCTAAACAGTCTAAATAACGTGCAAAATAATCAACAGCATTTTACATTTTCTCCTTCACCTTTGAAAGATGAATTTAATTTATGTAACTTTTGATCCACATTCAACTCTCCATCATTCATCGTGACCTTAGCATTCACACCACGCCCTCTTCCTTTAAATTCACGCTCGTATAATTTTAATTTGGGCTTGGTCGTCTCGGAATTTTCGTCTTGGATAGACATCAACTAGGACGGCATATCACGAAGCTCTATGTTAATCGAATAATGCAAATGAGTATTATTTTCGAATGCGATATTCTTCTCATCCTCTGACTGAACTTTATCCTCCTAGATTTCAGCGAATCAGCTTCTTTAGTGCGAAATTTTAAAAGAACTTTGGCAGTAAGAAACGGCGCAGCTCGCAAAGATGTGCGTGTATAAGAACGAGGAGTCTTAGATAACATAAATGCTAGCAGCGATTTTTACAATATATTTACTGATGAGATTTTTCTACGTATCATTTTCTTCCGTAACGTACCTAAAGCAAACCGAATGAATACGTCGAACAAAAACGAAGTGTAGGATGTAGAAATCTGTAATGGATGAGAATCTTTTCTTAAACATCGTTCCAGATTTTATTTATATTTTTGCCGTCATGTCTTAACGATTCCATTTTTGTTTTCAACTTGGATGAGCATTTAAGTGTTCACCTCCGCCATCCACCACAATGTTATAGGGTACTAGGGGTATGATAATGGTTCCGTCATGTCGGATTTCTAAGTAACAAGGAGCAGGGGATCTGTTGGTGCCGTGCGGACGACAGAAACATGAATGCTTAACGAGCCAGAATGGATTCATTGTTTTTGCATAGTGTCCTCGACTCAATGAAATTAAAACGAAAAGTGATTTGTTTTTAATAATGGCTAATCTTCATCTTCCCCCAAAACTTTGACCAAAACGTATTGAATGAATGGTTATTTTGTTATTGGTTTTATTTGTTTTTTAAATCAAGGCCTTCCTTTGTATGGCGATTTAAAATAAAATCAATAGCCAGTACGGTATTCTTCTCTCGTTTTGATCAAATATCGTAATCAATATGATGCTTCGCTTTCGGATACTTTCGAGATAAATGAGAAAAGCTTTTTTTTCGCAATATGAATGGGCATAATGCCCAAGGTTGTAGGAGAAATGGACGAAGGAACGTTGAAATTAGAAGTTCTGTAAAATATGTGTGGGAGGTGATAGAAGAAGTGAGGCCCGTTCATGAAATTAATTTTTCTTTTTGCTAAACTGGGAAACAACAATTTCATTTCGATAGTACAAAGCGCTCGACAGTTATTTTGTAGACGGACAGAAAATTGGTTACTCGGAATCGAAGTTTTTGAGCCATAACAAATCTTTTAGTACCCTTGGCGAATCTTTGCGCACACTATTTCTTAGCGTTACACCCTGATAGCCAAAACTCGGAAAAAATTCATGACTTCTTATGTACCAACCAATACTATTAGGCTGTTGAAGATGAAATGGCGACTTTGCTAGTGAAATTTCAAACAACTTTAACTCTTATAAAACTTAATTTTATTAATCAAAATAGGTACCAGCAGATGCAATACACTTCTCCCAACGAGATACAAGCGCATTTATGCCAGTTTCGTAGAAGTTCGACTTTCTAGACTGAAGAAATTTCTCGAAGGCATTTTTAATGGCTGCTTCATTGTTAAATTGTTTCTCCGCCAAAAAAATATTCAAACGCTTAAAAAAGTGGCAATCGGTTGGCGAGAGGTCTGGTGAATATGGTGGATGAGGAGAGTCTCATACGGCAGCTTGTTTAATTTTTTGACCGTTATTCCGCGTCATGTTTTGCTCAGTAAGCTCATGCGGAACCTACTTATCAAGCTTTTTGACTTTTCCAAGCTGTTGCAAGTGCCGGGAAACTGTCGAATAGTGTATGCCCAGTTTCTCTGCAATGTTCCTTACATTTTGGCGTGAGTCAGACTCCACTAGTAAACGCAACTCGTCGGTGTCTATCGATGGTCCTGGCTCCACATGACCACATGGCTCACTTTGAAGGGTCATATCTCCTGATCGGAATTTTTCGAACCATCGCTGTGTGGTTCGTTCGCTTACTGTGTCATCCCCAAATGCTCTGTTGATGTTTTCGGTTGCCTCCCTTGCGTTTTGGCCTGATTTGAACTTAAAGAAAAAGTAACCGATTTTGACTCGATTCCATGTTTTCTTTTTTTATTTTTATTTTCTCTCCGATCTCAATGAAGTCCAAAACTGAAATGATTCCATGACCAAATGTAGGAGTATTTACAATTTAATATTCGTTACTATCAGAGCCACCTGGCGGCAGTTTGAGACATGAAAATTGCAAACAATTTGACTTCATCGCGAAAGTCGCCATTTCATCTGCAACAACCTAATATAATACCGAACGTTCGCATGTGTGCATTCCGATGTAAATAAAAGCAAGAGATCATCAATTGGCATAGATATCTAATTTGCTTACACTCGATAAAAAAAGAGGTAGAACTAATTTTAGTCCACTTCATATTTTCCCCTCCTTACGGAATAAACAGTATAAATGGTAAATAGACAAAATATTTTTCTGTTTTCGGTTTATGTTTACTTTAGATCTTAAAAATTTTCCACAGTTTGAAGATCGATCTTCGTCTGTTCTAGCGATAAGAAACCGAAATTGCATTCTGATGCACAAAACCAAGAGGCATCTAAATATCCAATGCTGCGACTCATCAATACCATTTATCTGCAGAGACATACATAAACCCTAATAGCCAAACATCAAAGGAACACCTGTGAATTCTCAATTACCGCTCATCGCTGATTGGTAATAGGAACTTCATATGTATATGTGTTTAGGCCATATCCTTTATCGATGAATGGTAAAGAAACATTCATTAATACTTAATAATGAACGCTCAGTGCAACTAACATGTCCCTATCAAAGAATGCTAAGAATGCTGGTTTCAAAAACGAAGTAAGTTCTATGAAATTCGATGAATTTTATATTCTTTGAAACCATACATTTGTATGGGAGGGGAAGAGGAGTTAAGGGAATCTTAACATTTGTGTTCGAATAAAACTTAAAGTTCGTAGCTTGTAATTTGTTGTTAATTAGTTGATTTATGGAAATTATTCCAAATCATACCTTTGTGTGGGAGAGAGTAGGAGAGCAAGAGGGACTTCAAAATTTTTGATGCAACTTTGTTTTAAATATTTCTGTGTGTTTAATTTAAAGCTGATAACTTTGATTAATGGTTTGGTGATAATTGATTTACTAAAAACGGTCGAAAACATAACTGGACTACGATTGGGCGTAAAACCCAACCGTGCGATACTATGCATGACAGACAATTTTTTGATTTTAAGAAATTTCGTACGGGAAGTGGTAAAGGAGGTGACGACATTGAACTAACTTTTTCACATCACGCTAGAGTTGCCATCAAAATGTTTTATTCAAAATTTAGGATTCGAAAATTCAATTTGGTGAAATTGTGCAGTTTGTATGGGAGGTGTTAGAAGGAGGGGCGAATTCTTCATGGCTTTTTCAGAAATAACTACAAACATCATGCTTTTGACATGTTTTAATCATTATAAAAGTAATATAATCAAAATTTCAGATCAATGGCTTTAATGTTTTTTGAGGAAATCCGTTTGTTGTCGAATTGCAGAATTGTGTCATTTTGTATGGGAAGTCGTAGAAATGGTAAACCTAATCGTCTAACTTTTTTCGGTCTTGCTAGTAATTTTAAATAAATATTTTCCGCTCAATTTCAGCTCGATAAATTTTATACGCACTGAGTAAATTGTACAGTTTGTAGGTGGTGAAAGGAGGGAGGAGACAAGAAATATTTGTTTACAGTAGATTGAAATCATCATAAAAGTAATATTTTCCAAATTTCAGATCGATAGATTTTATACTTTTCGAGCAAATCCGTTTATTGTCAAATTGTGAAATCGTGTCATTTTGTATGGGAGGGAGTAGAAGGAGTGGAGCGGCCCGTTCACTAACTTGACCTTAATTTTTTGGCAGAAACGACGTTTTCGAATTTTGAACTTTCTAGCTCAACGCGCTCTCAAGCTCTTCAGCTTGAGACCGTGTTGAGCTAGAAAATTCAAAGTACACAGACGGACATTCGGTTCTAAGATTTGAGCGACATCATATATTTCTGTACTCTTGTCGCCTCTGTGCGAGTATTATTTCTTGGCGTTACAAACTTTAGAGCAAACTTAAACATAATACTCTCAGATTCCATCTAGAGTATAAAAATACTTTTCTATGGGAGAGGGTAGAAATTTTGAAAGTATTCGACCAGTTAATATCTTAAATTTTCAAGCATTTTGTTATATGAATTTCAGAAATTTTCAAGTTTGGTTGGGGATTTGGCTATGGGCTAACAACCTATCTCTCTAAATAAACACTTATCTTCTTCAATGGCGCTACAGCCCAAATCGGGCCTTGGCCTCCTGAACTTCAGGTTCCTTAACATTTTTTTTTTTCATTATTTATTGCGGAGGAGTTGTTAGCTCTTCGCACAACCCTCTATCTACGAATTTTTCATTTTCGTAGATTGAGGTAACCAAGGTATATTCAAGCAGGTAGTGTGCTTGGAATTATGCGTCGACCGGGATTTGAACTCACGACCTTCGCATTGTAAACCAAACACGCTACCCACTAGACTACACCCTAGCCTAAAAAAACACTTATATGGAACCTGAATCTTCACCTCGGATTGGGCGGATTCAATGGAAACGACCCGGCAAATGAAAAATTAAGCAATCTCTTGAAACCTGAAATGTACGATCCTTGTTCAAACCTGGAGCACTAAAATTACTCCTGGAACAAGTTGATAAATTCAACGTTAATATTATCGCACTCCAGAAAACTAAATGGCTTGGCAGAGGAATAACGGACATGAGGTTGCACTATCAGGACACTGTGAGTTTGGAGTAGCTTTTGCCGTCAGCAAAGTATTTAAACAGCATATCTCCGACTTCAAACCCATCAACGAAAAATTATGTGCACTTCGTATAGGGACAACTTTTTTTAACATCTGGCTCATTAATGTTCACGCTTCTACGGAAGAAAAGGACGAAGCAACTAAGGGTGTCACCTTCGAACAACTTATGAGTCATTGACCCCAAATAACATCTTTTTAGGTCTTTTTATGTGATTTCAACGCGAAGGTTGGGGAAGGAGGAGACACATAGATGAACAACCGAAGGGCACAGTTTCTACGAAATTAGGAATGACAACGGCCAACAGTTCGCTTGCATTAGAAAAATAATAGTAAGCTCAACATGTTTCCCGGATCGGAGCATCCACAAAACAACTTGGGCGCCACCCACGTTCTTAAAGCGTCCTAGATGTAAGAACCATCAGAGATGCTTACTGTGGCTCTGACCACTATTTGGTCAAGGCCATATTCCGATGTCGAATACCAAACAGCGGATCTGAAAAACACCAACCGACACATAAATTCGACATCGAGAAGGTAAAGAACGAGTCCATCGCAGCCGCATACACATCAACTTGGGAGAGACATTTTGGCCAAATATTCAACTACCACGAAATCCCAATAGAGCAGTTATGGCTCTCCACCAAAAATGACATTATGTCCGTTGCAGAGGAGGTTATAAGCCAGACCGAAAGAAGAATGATTGGTTCGATGATGAACGCCGAGATGCAATAGACAAAAAACAAAACATGCAGAAAAAAGAAAAGAAAGTACCTTAATGATGTATTATGCAAAATGGATACCACTTGTCCGAGGCACCTGCAGACGACGAAAACATATTGAGCCTCCTAACAGCAGAAGAAGTGAAAGATGCCATTAAAAACTTAAAAAACAACAAGGCGCCGAGCGTAGACAATATACCAGCGGAACTTCTGGAGAGTGGTGGTGACTGCATTGCTCGGAAAATTCACGATGTGGTGTCGCAAATCTGGACACATGAAACACTACCTGACGATTGAAGTAAAAGCATTATATGTCCGATCTACTAAAAGAGTGACAATCTCTGCTGCGCAAACTATAGAGGGATTTCATTGCTGTGCACATCTTACAAAATATTGACAAAGATCATAGAGTTCCGAATTAAACTAAATGCCAAAAACATAATTGCAGAATACCAAGGTGGATTTAGAGCCGGATGATCAACTACGGATGAAATATTCACAGTGAAACAGGTGCTAGAAAAATGCTGAATCAATAACATCGACGTGCACCAGATATTCGTAGATTTTAAGCAAGCATACGACAGTATCGATATGACTATACTGTACAACATAATGCTGGAATTAGGAATGCCAGCGAAACTCGTCCGACTCTCAAGGCTATCAATGATGAACTCAACATGCCAAGTAAGGATCCAGAACGACTTGGTAACAAGCTTTCAAACACTCTCCGGGCTGAAGCAAGGATATGACATTGCATCTAAACTTTTTAATCTGGCTCTAGGATAATTCGTAAGAAAACTCCCCTCCCCTGACACTAGAAGGATGCTAATGTTTAAATCATTGCAGATAGTAGCTTACGCAGACGACATAAAAGCGCGATCACATCGTTAATTTTGAAAGTAGGGTTACGCATAAACGAAAACAAAACGAATTCAATCGACGAAGACAGCAAATCGCGTCTGAAATTTTCAACACGGAGGACGCGGTCACTGGACCGAGAAAATTGGATACGAAGCATTCAAGAGACCAAGATCCGACTTAGACTGTAGCGCCATTAATGATGATAAGCCCGTAGAGAAGCAGCACCACCACAATGCAACCAGGCACCGTGTCCCACTACCTCCTTACTAAAACTAAACTTCATGTGGAAATAGTTTAATGAACCCAGAAGCCACTAGTTCTTAGCCATCTGAATTAATGATTACTGCCAATGAATTAATATCACTCTCTAACAAATTAATTATAAATATGTCAGAAAGGGGATCAATTAATGTTATTGTCGAATTAGCTGCCAATTTTCTATTTGGATAATCACAGAACTAATTCAAAATCGCTTATCATTGTAGGATGAGGTTTTACCAATTCCTGCAACTATTTTTGGAGACTAGCGGCTCCACGGACCTGAGCTACCCATACCCCTATATGATGGGGTAGTAGAATTCACCCACAGTTAGTCCTGCTTGACTTAAAAGTGGTAAATGGACACTCACTAGGCTTATCACCCGTGATCGTAAGACCTAACTGATACGAGAAACGGATACAGCGCCTCGGATATGGACGGATTCTACGGTAACGACTTTTGGCATTCAAAAACGGACTATGCTGGGTTTTTGTAACGTTCGAACATTGAATATCGGAGAACAACAAACCTGAGCGGAAACACTATTCTGTTCGTTAGTCCTGAGAGTGAAACCAAAAATGGCGTGACGGTCGTCGATATACCGAGAGCGAGAAACAGTTTCATCAGCTGGGAACCAATCTCGGATAGGATTATCGTCGTCAGGCTCAAGGCCAGTGTCAGCAACGTCACAATCCTCCACTTTAACGAACCAACTAGTACCGCAACACCTGATGACAAAGAGGAGTTTCATGGCCAACTGAGGGCCACCTTCGAGCGTATTCCAGAGGTGATATTATTGTCATCTCAGGAACGCCCAAGTTGGCTCTGACAACACCGGACTAGAACATGTCATGGGCAAGCATGGTGACTCTTGGGTCGACGCGTCACGACCTTGAACTAAGAGACCCGAAAACAGTGAATTATTTGTGAGTTTAGAAGTACTCACCAAATGATCATCGGAGGAACGCTTTTTACACAAAAGAGTCACCATAAAACATCTTGGGTTTCCCTGATGGTGTTACTCAGAACTAGATCAACCATTTCGCTGTAAGTCGGCGATGGAGAAGATGTCTCCTCGATGTGCGAGCGAAGCGCGCAGCTGACGTGGGTAGCGATAACCACTTAGTGGTTGCCTGCTTGAGATTGTGCACAGCAGCTATCCGACCACCACAAATTTTTCAAATGAAGCGCAAGCTGAATTTGGATAGACCTTAAAACCCCAACAAAAAGCGGGAGTACTCGAAAAGACATGCATATTGGGCGAATATGAAATGTACACACTGAACTCCAATTGGGAGGCAACCAGAAACACTTTTCTAACTAGTGCAAAGCAGTGAAAAACCCTAGATGTCGCGCAAGACACATGAGACAAGTTTGGCTATCGGAAGAAAGCCAAATTGGCAATCATCTCTCAACCCGATGTCAACCAATGAACACCCGACATGCGACAGAACTACAGCTTAGAAAGCCTGTTAGACGCGACAAGAGAAAGGCCAATGAAGATCTGACCAACAAGGCAGAATCTTCGGCTTTCCTTCCTATTTAAAATCATGATTCAGTTGACGAACAGTGTTCAAGAAATCAAAGCCTTCACATCTACAAAATGTTTATGTGCAGACTTTGCTTTCTTTGAAGAAGAAGAAGAAAAATATTCCGTCTGTCAAGTTTAGAATGTTGGCCTTGATGGCGGTCTTGTGAATTAAACTTAAATAAAGTGAAGTTTTTTAAACCAAAGTTTCGTTTGTTATCGGTTTCTCGTAGTATAAGGGTTGAACGCGCACGCCAATCGCGCGCCACAAAAAGAAACAACAAAAAGTATCGGAAGAAACAAATTTTGCACGTGCCGCAAGTGCGAGCCACGCACCCCCCATTGGGGAGAAATCTGGAAGGAGCCGAGGAATCCCCGTAAACATTTGGTCCGTCGAAGCTGGATACGTGCGAAAACTCCTCAAGCAGGAAGAAGCTAGACGAATTTGCGGATAATCCAAAAAACTATAAAATTGTGTGAGAACCTAACCTCGAATATGGTGGACACCGAAGTCGATGCTGTTCAAATTGAAGTACAAAGCTTCGATGAAAATGCCCGGTGAATTAAAAACGCTATTATTAATTTCAACAAGTTGGGAAAAGATAACCACTCCCGATCCATCGTCGAAGGTCGAGCGAATCTACTCGAAAGATATTGGAGCGATACTCGGAAAGCTGCCACGAAGTTAGAAATCCTAGCAAAAAAAAGGGACTTATCAACACTGGAGTACTTCAAGCAAGGTCAGCTAGAGAAGGTCGAAGAGCACTATCTACAAGCATACGACTTCTTCCGAGAAAAACTGGGGAGCTTTTCATCCGACAACATAACCAACAAAACATCAGAAACGCTCAACGCACGAGTCAACCCACAGTCGGTCAATTTGCAGACGGAGTTCAAACTCCCAACTATACAGGTACCTCCCTTTTCGGGAGCATTAACTGATTGGATCACCTTCCGTGACTTATTTAATTCATTAATTACTTGTAGAATCGGTTTTTCCAATGTTCAAAAACTTCATTACCTGCGTTCAGTTGTCAACGGTGAGGCGGCAAAACTAATCGCGCATATTTCTTTGACTGATAATAATTTTCAAGTAGCGTGGGATATATTAAAAGATCGTTACGAAAACGAAAGATCTATTATTAGTGCGCATCTGAGTAACTTCTTTGCGATTAATATAGTCGGTGGCGACATTGTTAACGGCTTAAAAATATTAAGAACGACTTCATCCGAATCTATAAATGCACTTAGAGCCTTAAAGCGCCCGGTTGACAATTGGAACGACATGTTAGTATTTTGTATAGTTCAAAAACTAGATAAAAATTCCCGTAGAGAATGGGAAGTTCATTTAGGGAACGATGATACGTATCCAACAATGGACAAACTGAATAGGTTTTTAGATACTAGAATTAGATCATTAGAAGCCGCTACGTCGGCATATCATGAAAAATTGTCAGAATCATCTGGAAAAATAATTAAAGATAAATTAAAGAATTTACGAACTCATCATGGTACGACAGTTGACTCATGCGGATATTGCTCAGATTCACACAAGATAACACGTTGTGAGAGAATTAAATCACTTGATATTTCTGACCGTCAAAAACACGCGCGCGAAAATCACCTTTGTACGAATTGCCTTTCTAAAGGCCACGTGACAAAGGATTGCCGTAGTACCTTCTCGTGCTTTCACTGTAAGCGTCGCCATCATTCATTGCTGCATAATCTAGAAAGGGATAAAAGCCGTCAGTCATCTCCGACGACAATGCTTTCTGTCAATCTCACTAAGCCCTCTCTGGAGCCTAATATTACAAGTTCCTCGCCACAACCCTTTAAACCAGATGGCGCGCATTGCCACGCTGCAACCCAAGCATGGGTTTCCGATCTACGGGTCTTATTAGCTACTGCCTGGGTAAATCTTGAATCTGACCAAGGTAGGCAAATCCAAGTTCGCGCATTAATTGATCCCGGCTCTGATGCTAGTTTTATCTCTGAAAATATCGCACAGTGTCTGCGACTTTCGCGCAAAAATGTAAATGCATATGTCTCCGGTATAGGAGGTCGCTCCGTTAGCACGATCAAAACCATTGCATCGTTGTTTGTCAGTCCAGTCCACAAGGTAGCAAAAATTAAATTACCCTTCAATGCATTAGTTATACCAAAAATAACAGCTTATATGCCAGCAAAATCCTTCATACTTCATAATAATTGGACTCAGGGCTTGTTATTAGCTGACCCTGAACCAACTTCATCAACCCCTATCGAGCTATTACTAGGTGCGGACGTGTATGCAGAAGTCATTCAGGAAGGTGTTCGAAAGGAACCTTCCAATAAACTAATTCTACAGAATACCATTTTTGGTTGGATTATGTCGGGATCCTACTTCCCGGCCACATCCTCAGAACGAACTATCCACGTTCATCATGGTAACCTACAAGAAATCATTACAAATCTAATTAATTTTTTCGAAGTCGAAGAAGTACCCTCTCGCAAACGCCTAACCCCACAGGAAATTCATTGCGAGGAGCACTTTCAAAAAACCCATTATCGCACATCGGAAGGGCGATATGTAGTACGCCTACCGTTTAAGACTGATCAGCCGATAACTGTCGGAGACACAGAATCTAGAGCACGTGTTTGTCTTCGTCACCTGGAGAAAAGACTTCGGCACAACACGGAATTATATAGTCAATATTCTCAATTCATGCTCGAATATCAACAATCGCGGCACATGGAACCCGTCCAAGGTGCCAACCTGGAGATGCCATCGGTATATTTACCACATCATCCAGTGGTCAAGAAGCATGACATCTGCGATATGTTTGCTGACCGTTTTCGCGACGTTTTTGGAGCCCAGTCGGACTCGACCGTAATCGAGCCCAACATTTCGGTTCCTCCACTCGTTGAAAATATTTCATTTACCATTGAGGAGGCTTGGTACTCTTACAACTATTGATGTCAAAAAAGGTCCAGGTCCTGGTCTTATTCCTCCCTTATTTTTATCAAAGTGTGCCCTTCAGCTCTCAACACCTCTATACTGGCTCTTTAACAAGTCACTCTCATTGGGAGTATTCCCATCGGCTTGGCAATCGTCGCATCTCACACTCATCCATAAGAATGGTGACAAACCAAATGTGAAGAACTATAGAGGTATAGCTATTCTATCAGCTATACCGAAATTATTCGAAAAAATTATCTGCGACAAATTAACCAAAATAATCAACCCTATTCTCAATGACCAGCAGCACGGTTTTAGAAAAGGGCGCTCAACCATGACTAAGCCCTCATGATTCTAGTATCTGATACACTCTGCGCAATGGAAAATGGGCATCAAGTTGACGCAGTATATACTGACTTTAGCAAAGCCTTCGACCGAGTTGATCACAACATCCTGATTTTAAAATTAAAAAAAATTGGTGTTACAGGATCCCTTCTTGACTGGATTAAATCCTATCTTAGTAATAAATCTCAATTTGTCAAGTTCCAAAGCTCTATTTCCAAGGAAATAGTAGTGTCCTCTGGGGTACCCCAAGGAAGTCACTTGGGACCTCTCTTATTTAATATTTTCATCTCAGATCTATCTGAAGTATTAAAAAATGTCTCGCATCTATTGTACGCTGATGATCTGAAAATATATCATACTGTTACCTCACCCGCTGATGCCGCATTCTTGCAATCAAAGCTTATTGCACTAGATGAGTGGTGTAGTCAGAACAAGATAGAGCTTAATGTCGGTAAATGCCACGTGATAAAATTTCTCACATAAAAGATCCACATACCTACATGACTATTTCCTAAGTGGATCTCAACTACATCGTGTAAATCAAATTGAGGACCTCGGCATTCTACTCGACAAGAAACTGTGCTTTAAAGCTCACTACAACCGATTAATCTCAAAAGCCAATAGACTTCTTGGATTTATTAAGAGAAGAGCCAAAGACTTTAAGAACGTATGGGTCACTAAAACATTATTCTGTTCCCTTGTCCTTCCTCTTCTGGAATATGCATGTCTCACCTGGGATCCCTCTTTCCAGTTATATAGCAACAGAATAGAGTCAATACAGAAGCAATTCCTTCTCTTTGCTCTTAGGGACTTGTATGATCCTAGAGACTTTGAGAACCTTCCACCGTACGCAACTAGGCTCCAAATATTAAATCTTTTACCTCTTAGTTCTAGAAGAACTATCCTCACATCCTGTTTTACCTTAGATGTTTTGAATGGCGATATTATTTTAGATCACATCTCAAATAAATTCAGACTCAATGACAAAGTCAGGCTGACGAGACATTCAGGACTACTAAAGGAATATCCGCATAGCACAGTTTACGGACAAAATGAGCCTATTAACAGATGTTGTAGAGTCTTTAACAAATTCAGTGTACCCTACACACCTCCAATGAGTAAATTGACATACAAACTAAGACTGCGCTCTGTTTTATAAAGTATCCCAAACCCTGTATGACGATCCTTCTACCTGTGCCCATCTTACTAGTTTAGATTAAGTTACGTAAGTTAAATTGTTTACGTAAGTTAAATTGTTTTAAGTTACATTAAATTAAATTAAATTAAAAAATATAAGTTAATTATTATGTAACTAAATATTTTGTTGTGATAAATAAATAAATAAATAAATATAATCTGTTTAGCTTAAAGATTCTTTAAACTCAATGGTTTGTATTTTGTTAGAATCAGAACCATAAATTATTAAGACTGAAACCAGGATACTCGCATATGTATGGGACATGCTCGTGATCAAATCAATCCCGTGATTTGTGATCATATAAGTATGGAAGAGCGTTAAGGACATGAGAATAGTTGTAGCCTGTGTTAATTAAAAATAAAAAAACCCAATAAAAAAACATTAAGCTTAGAAACATAACAGGACTACAGTTGTGCGTAAAGCCCAATCATACGATACTATAGATGAAATCGAAATTATTGTGATCTAAACAAATTTTGTATGGGGAGTGGTGGAAAAGGTGACTACTAATTTATTTCACATCATGCAAGAGTAGCTATAAAATGTTTTGTACCAAATTTAAGCTTGAAAAATTGAATAGGTACTGAGAAACTTAGTGCATTGGATTTAATGAAATTGTGCAATTTGTATGGAAGGTGATAGAAGGAAAGGGGGGGGGGGGTTTTTTGGTGATTTTTCGACAAAAACTATAATCATAATTAAATTGATATATTTTAAATATTGGATCAATAACGTTCACACTTTTGAAGACAATCGAATTTTTGAAAAGTTGTGAAATTGTGGCATATTGTATGGGAGGGGATGGAAGGAGTGAAGCTAATCGGTTATTTTTTTTCCCGATATTAATAATAATGCCAATTAAGGATTTGGTACAACATTTTTCCCCGATGAAAGTTATACGTATTGAGAAAATTAATATAGAGTATTTCATGAAAAAGTGCAATTTGTATGGGAGGTGGTGAAAGGAGTAAGGGGTTCTTAGTAGTTTTTTGAGTAAGTACTACAATCATCATGCAGTTGATGTATTTTCAATTTCAGATCAGTAACATTCACACTTTCCAAGAAAATCGAATTTTCGAAAAGTCGGAATCGTGTCACATTGTACGTGAGGGGGTAGAAGGAGTGAAGCTAATCGGTTAATTTTTTCCCGATATATATAATAATGCCAATTAAGGATTTGGTACAAAATTTTAGCTTGATGGAAGTTATACGTACTGAGAAAATTGGTGTATAGTATTCAAATGAAAAAATATAGTTTGTATGGAAGGTGGTGCAAGGAGTAGAGGGATTCAAATAATTTATAAACTATAAGATGGCATTTATAAGAGAATTAATATATTTCAAGCTTCGAATTAATAGCTCTTATAGTTTCGGAAAAAAATCGATTATTAAATATTTTTGAAAATGTGTCACTTTGTATGGGAGGGGGTAGAAGGCGTGAGGGAAGTGACAAAAAACCAAAAGAAGATTACATCCTGGAGCATGCCTAATAAACTGTGAAAGTTTCGTTACAATCGGTTCAGCCGTTTTACTTTATTATTATAATAATAAAGTATTGTGATCGACACAAGAAAAAAAAAAAGTTTGCTACCCTGAAATTTTTTTTTTTCGCGTTTCATGACTAAATTAGCCTAAAAATGCAAAAAAAAAAATCCGTCTGTCTGTACGCCGTCCGCCGTACGCCGTACGCCGACGTGTACGCTCAGCACACATTAACTCCCAAACCCTTCAAGATAGAAAGTTCATTTTTGGAGTGATCGTAGATAGTTGCGGATCTCAAGCGGATATCCATTTTCGGGGGTATACGGGTTCAGGGGGAGGCGGGGGGAGCGCTTAAACCGAAAAATACGAATTCAAATATCTCAACCATGGTAACAGCTAGGAAGCTAAAGCTCAACATTAATATAGAGAAGTTTGTGGGACAACTTTTAAAAATAATTTAATTTTTGTATCCATTGGGGTGCGAAAAGGGGGGGCTTAGAACCAATTGTCGGCCGAATTTTTTTTTCAAATGATCATATCTTCGAAATTACTTATCGTACCAAAATCATATTTAAAGACCGTCAAGGTGACATATAGTTTCAATGGAACCAGCTTAAAAAGCGGCTAATTATTGTAAGGGGGAGGGTCAGGGGGGTGCAAAGAAAACCACTTAAAAATTAATATCTCAACTATCTCTTAAGCTATGTAATTGAAACTTAAAACGTATATTAAGCTATACTAGGCAAATACAAAAAAAATATAACATGTTGAAATAATAGTAGTGGGGGGAAATGGTGAGCATTTCAAAAATGGCGCACTTTTCAAAATTAGAAATCCTTATATCTCCAAAAATAGTACAGATATCAAATCAAAAATTTGTCAAATTGTAGAACTATATAATAGTTAATTTTGGTAAAAATTTTAAGTTGGGAGGTGTATGGGGAGGGAGGTAATAAGCAAAAATATCGAAAAATTTGAGTGATTTTTTTAGGGCTCTGGTAAAAGATACAAAGTTAAAATTTTGCACGTGAATACCTCTATTTAATCCACAAAGAAAAATAATAATAACTTGATCCATATTTGTTATAAACCGACCCCCCCGGTCTAACGTGCACAAGGTGTTTCATGTGCATTGAAAAAAACACATAAACTGAAAATTTTTGAGTGAAATTTTAAGGTAGAAATTTGAAAATTTGCGAAATGCATTTAAAAAAAACCCTAAATATACGAAATATTACCTGGTCGAAAACCTTTTACACTTCTACCCCCTCCCATACAAAATTATTTGTTCGACCATTTTCAAGAAATCAATTATCACCTAACTATTAAAAGCTATCAATTTGAAATTTTGCATAACAACTAACAAAAATAATTAAAATGAAATTGCGTTAAAAGTTTTAAAATCGCGCTTGACCTTCTACCCCCTCCCATACAAAAGTATGATTTCGACTAATTTCATTAAATCAACTAATAACAAACAAATTAGAAGCTACGAACTTGGAATTTCGTACGAGCACCTTACAATAAAAATGAAAGAAAATTACATCAAAAACTTTACGATTCCCTTACCTCCTCTACCCCCTCCCATACAAAATTATTTTTTCGAGCATTTTTAAGAAATCAGTTATCAGCTAATTCTTAAAAGCTATCAATTTCAAATTTGGCATAAAAGCTTATAAAAATAATTCAAATGAAGTTGCTGTAAAAATTTTGAAATCGCGCTTGCGCTTCTACCCCCTCCCATACAAAAGTATGATTTCGACCAATTTCATTAAATCAACTAATAACCAACAAACTAAAAGCTACGAACTTGAAATTCTATACAAGCACCTTACAAGAGACGCGAAATAAAACTGCGTATCAATTTTTACGATTCCCCTATATTCTCTACCCCCTCTCATACAAATGTTCGATTTCATGAATGTAAAATACACCGAATTTTATGAAAATTCTATGAAACTTCGTCTATGAAACACATTCTATACAGAGAATATTGGACGTGATTCAAGCAATTAATTAAAAAGCTATTAACATCCACCCACCCTTACTATTACCGCTACTCCTCCCCTCATAAAAACCAAACTTACAGAAACGAATGAAATATTGTTAACAGTCCTGCCCAAGAACTCCCTTTCACTTAGCCTTCCCTAACCACTCTAACCTGCATATTGACTTTCCACTCATCCGCAACTTGTCCCAAGAATAATAAAGTTTCGCCCGACTTGTTGGCAGTTTATTTGCGTGAAAGCCGGACAGACAGACGGACAGACAGAGAAGAATTTTAAAAACGCATGTTTCTGCTTAGTTATTGCTAAAATAAAGCAAAAAACTAACTTATAGCCATTTCTAAGCAAATAGCAGACAGACACTACAATTATACTTATATAGATAGAGTTTTAAATGACATTTGCCATAACCGCGCCTAAAATTCTTCCAACATTCGAACCCATCAAACATTCAACGAAACTCCAATAATTTTGAGATATTCCCAAAATACAATTATATTCCGAAAAGCAAGTCAACTTCTTAGCTCATAAGATCTGGATGAAAACCAAATATCAAAATTGTCCCCTAACTTTACCACTCTCACTAATCGCATTTACTAACCATTTATACGATTTCGAATCTTAAGAGTTTTCTTGCACAAACCGTTTTAACCATATTACTTTTAGTAAATCTTATTAGTTTCTTAGAAACGGGCAATTGCGAACAGAGAGACGCACAGAGTCCAAGCGAACAAGGATCCGTTTTCAAGTCAGTAAACAAGGTAAATCTAAATGCCAAACAACCCCTAACAAAATACTCTTCAATCCGAAGTCGGCATCTTTGAATCGTACAAAATAGTTTTATACTCTGATATACTCGTATATGAGTCCTTATCCCAATTCTTGTGTACGTATAGCTAAGTCCCACACTGGATTCATACTGTAGTCGTCCGTATGAAGTTTGAAAAAATGCCATATACATATGCAGTAGAGCTTCATATTCGAAGCCTTAATCTACTCGCAAAGTTCAGGTAAGTCATAGAGGTGAACACTTTCACTTTGTGAAAAATTGACCTTCGAGACTGTTTTGTACTCCGTGTTACTCGATGTCATACCATCATGAAACCACATGTATTTAAGGGTAACGAATTTTGTGAGATATAAATAGGATGAAGAATCCCAAATGCTTGTTCTTTCATACCATAGATAAGTCGTGGGTATGTCGTGGTTAAACAATGAAAACTACGTGAGGATAAAACTGCCACACGGACTTTTGTCCTGTTGTAAGTATGCCTCATGTGCATTTAACGGCAAAGTCAACTCTGCGTTTAACA
This sequence comes from Chorisops tibialis, assembly GCA_963669355.1. NCBI lineage: Eukaryota > Metazoa > Arthropoda > Insecta > Diptera > Stratiomyidae > Chorisops > Chorisops tibialis. The sequence continues at coordinate 130,613,676 of OY770263.1, forward strand.
TTGACAATAATCTTCGTAGGTTGTATATATATTTAAACACAGCGTGCGATTTATTGTACTGAAAAGGGCTGGATGCTTGCATATGTCTTTTGGGACTGACTAGAGCTTTTCAACGGAATACTGCTCAGAGCTCCAAGAATGAAGCACATTTTCCTCTTGCCTTATTTCATTTTTGATAGTAAGCTACACGAGGTAAAATAATAAGCTCCGAGTCAGGTGTGTCCTATGATGCAGAACAGGCTGTTCCTAGTAGAGAAAGAAGACTACTGAATTTCCATAATAATATATGAGCGATTCCTGCCAGCAAGTAAAACGGCTCTTGATAGTCACGGCGGGGATGAGTTGGAAAGTGTCGAATCTGCCTTTTTCCTTGCACCCGAACAATATTTACTAGCCAATTATCGCGTATGCAAAGGAACACTATATTACACATGGCACAACCTCTCTTATGGTTATGCTGGCGCATAGCGCGAAGCTGCAAGAAAGTGATAAATCTGTATGCCATAGGGTGTCATCAGCTATACCTATCCTGTTTGTGCATTTTGTACTCTGCAGAACAACTTATACGACTTATACGATTGTGCTTAAGAGTTTGGGTTTGACTATGAGAGCGAACTCGCCCGTAGGATCTGAGCACTCTGTGGATGAAATTCATGTAAAAGCGAAGATGCCCATTGCACAGTTTGTCTTCTACGCTTAAGACAAAAGACCCGAAAAGGATCTATTTAATAGTTCTTGTGCATATAAGATAAGAGTGCATAGTAGTAAAGCTCTGTCTTACTGCACAATCTCTAAAAGGCATGATGACAGCGAAATGTTCGTTTGCCTGGTACACTCATTCCTCCTAAGAAATTTTCATCGCTTGAGATTTACAGTGTATTCAATTCACGAGACAATGTTTTATGAAAAGGACGAGAGTTATTTTTGCAATTCACATGGGTGACCATGCACCGAATCGATTTCTCTCGGGAAGAAACTTTCAACACTTAAGGTTGTGCAGGATCCATTAGGTTCAGAGTTCCATTCTAACACAAGAGGTTAAAGTAGATGATTTAGCTGGATTGGTGAAGTTGTATTTTGACCACACGTCCACATAGTTTAACATTGCAGCTTTTTATCTACTTTATCTATTTTTTACGTGACAAAAAAAAAATTTTCAAAACATTTCAATGAATACATTTTAACGCCTCTTGAGCAAAATGTGACCACTTAGAGATTTCATTTCGGTATAATGAAAATTATGCGAAAGAAGCATTTTTCGTTCAAACTGTCATTGAAGTTTGCGTTGGCAAAAATTGAATTTGACTTTCTTCAGTTTAATTAAAATCAAGGCTAAGTTAATTTTCAATAGGACTGGTGATGTTGTGGAGAGCTATCTCGAAGCTTGTTAGGCCGGATTCCGTAAAAGATAGTCTTGTATAGACCATACAAATACCCTAGAAATTCTGTGTTTTTTCAATACACATGAATCACCTAGTGCAAATTAGAGCCCTCCTTTGGTGAATAACAGTTTTGTCTCGAATTAGTGTTTTTTTTTATGTATGTACATCAAATGGATGTATACACGGGCAAAATTTTAACTTTGTATCTTTTACCAGAGCCCAGAAAAATTAGTAAACATTTTCAAAATTTTGGCCCACTACATCGTTCCCCTCACACTCACCATCTTAAAATTTAATAAGGGATTTGAGAATGAAGTTAGTATTACATAATGTAAGATATACAATCTGCTTAGTTGAATGGCTTCAACACAATGTATTATATTTTGTTGGAATTAGAATCATAAATGATTAATAACAGGACCGTGCTCACGGGAGTGATTTGAAATCATATACATATTGAAGAGCGTTAAGGAAATATAAATAGTTGTAGCTGGTGTTAATTCTAAAAAAAAAATTTAAATAATATAATATTAAGCTCAAAAACAAAACAGAACTACGCTTGTGCGTAAATTCCAGTCATACGATACTATTAGATGAAATAGAAATTTTTGTGATTTTAAGAAATTTTGTATGGGGAGTGGTAGAAAGGGTGACAGCATTGAACTAATTTGTTTCACATTATGCTAAAGTAGCTTTAAAAATCTTTTATACCAAATTTAAGCTTCAAAAATTGAATAGGTACTGAGAAAATCAGTGCATTTGATTTAGCGAAATTGTACGATTTGATTGGGAGGTTGTAGAAGGAGAAGAGGGCTTACGGTAATTTTTCGAGAAACAACTATAATCATCATGAAATTGACATGTTATAAATTTCAGATCAGTAACATTCACACTTTTCAAGAAAATCGCATTTTTGAAAAGTCGTGGAATTGTGTCACATTGTATGCGAGGGGATAAAAGGAGTGAAACTAATCGGTTAATTTTTTCTCGATATTAATAAGAGTGCAAAATCTGAGCTCGATGAAAGTTAGCCATAAATACTGTTACAAACTTTTTGAAGCACTATTCAATAAAAGAGGTGTTATATGTTAAGAAATCATTGTTTATTTATTAAATGCATTGTCAACAACGGAAATTGCAACAAGTTATTCGAAGTGATTGCCTTTTGCCTTTACACAAGCCTTTAATCGAGCTGGCCACTTATCTATGGAAGCACGCACGACTTCAATCGGAAAGTTGGCGACTGCATGTGTAAGAGATGTCTTTAAGGATTCGATATTAGGATGTCTCTTAGAGCACGTCATTTGCTCTAAGACAGACCATAATTCGCAATCCAGCGGATTCAGGTCTGGGCTAGAGGAAGGCCAATCTTCAGCTTTAATAAAATCTGGAACATTTTCTTCAAGCCACTTTTGGGTTGACTTCGCCTTATGACCTGGTGCAGAATCTTGCTGGAAACTCCAAGGCTGATTTTTGAATAATGACGTGTTGAGAGGTTTCACTACACTTTCAAGGACACTTTCTTGATAAATTTTGGTAGACGTTTTGACGCCCTTCTCAGAAAAATGCAACTTTGTCATCCCGTTGTAGCTAACACCCCACCAAACCATTACTGAGGCTGGATGATGACCTCTTTCAACCTTTTGGGCAACTTGAGAAGCTTCTCTGGCACTGCGAGCATAAACCCTATCGTTTTGCTTATTAAATGTTTCTTCGACAGTAAAAATTTTTTTCGTCCGTAAACAAAATTTTACGGTGTTCTTGGTTTGCGTACCGGCAAAGTAATCGTTTTGATTTTTCCACTCTATTTTTTTTTAACGAATCTGTTAGTAAATGCCCGGTAGATCTACGATAAGCACCCAACCCCAAGTCACTTTTGATGATACGTGAAATTGTTCTTTGGGGTATTTTCATCTCACGCGATAAAATTGTTTGTTTCCGAAGAGGATTACGGCGAAATCTCTCGCGCACGGCTTTAACCGCTTGAGGTGTTCGAGTAGTTCGCGGACGGCCACTTCTTTCACGGTCACTTACTCCAGACGTATCATTAAATCTTTCAATAGCCCGATATACAAACATTCGGCTTATACCAAGGGTATGCAGAGTCTTAAAAATATCACTTGGTTGCATTCCTACTTTATGAAGTGCAATCACAGCAATTCTATTTTCTTTGTCACCCCAATCCATGTTCACTACACTAAAAATTAAACTCAAATAATGACAAATGCATCAAGCACAAGCGTACTATAGCGATTAGCTCGATTTTTAAGAAATGCAATATAACGGTTCCTTTCTGCAGGGTTGCCAAACCTTGTAACAATATTTATGGCTAGACTAGGTATGTACTGAGAAAATGGGTGTATGGAATTTCATGGAAAAGTGTAGTTTGTATGACAGGTGGTGAAATGAGTGGGGAACTCAAATAATTTGTATACTGAAACATTGTTTTTTTCAATAAAAATAGTATCGTCTAAATTTCAAATGAATAGCTCTTAAAGTTTCCAAGAATTTTTGATTATTATATATATTTGAAAATGAGTCACTTTGTATGGGAGGTGGTAGAAGGCGTGGGGGCAGTGAAATAGTAGCAAAAGCAGATTACATCTCGAAAGATACCTAATAACCTTCCTAAGTTTCATTACAATCAGGTCAGCCGTTTGTGCGGCCCGACAGACTGACAGAAAGATAGACAACAATCTCAAAAACTCAAGATGAAATCTGAGAGTATTATAAGTTTGGTTTAAAGTTTGTAACGCTAAGAAATAATGCTTGCACAGAGCCGCCAAGAGGACAGAAATATTTGTTGTCGCTCGAAAATCCCAAAACCGGATGTTCGTCCGTCCGTCCGTTCGCTCTCTAGCTTGAGAACGCGTCGAGCTAGAAAGTTCAAATTTTGTACACGTCATTTTTGGCAAAAATATAAGGTCAAGCTCGTGAGCCGGACAAATCGCTCCACCCCTTCTCCCCCTCCAATACAAAATGAATAATTTTCAATCATTTACAATAATCAAATTTTCTCGGAAACTAAGAGAGCTGAAGATTTGACAATTGGAATATATTATTTTTATCTAAAATTTGATGACTTATTGGACTTCCCCCACTCTTTCCACCACCTTCCAAACAAACTTTATTTTTTCATGAAACACTCTAAGCCTATTTTCTCGGAGCATATAACATTTATTGAGCTCACATTTTGAACTATATATATTGTGACCATAAAGTACCGGGATTTTGTAAATAAAATTACTCTGGGGAATATTATTTCAAATTTTTTTTCTGCTAAGCACATAGGACTGTTCTTAATTATTATCCCAAAAATTAGGGCGGCCAGTTAATCAGTTTGTTTACAGCAGCTAGTTGTACACCTCAGTAGCCTACGGCGATTTTTTAAATGGAATTTTCTTCAAAAAAATTTCATTTCGTGCAAATTCTGATGGAGCGCATCATAACTATTGATGAGACATCGATCTATGAGTTCGACATGCAAACCAGTCAACAATCATCGGAATGGAGGAAAAAAAGGACATAAAACAAAAATCGCCGTGGACTACTGAGGTGTACCCATTCAACCAGCTGCTGTAAACAAACCGCGCTAATTTTTGGAATAATAATAAAGGACTGTCCTACCTGTTTACCAAAAAAAATTGAAATATCATTCACAAAAATCGATTTCCTTGAAAACTATGGATGTTACTAGTCTGAAATTTAAGAGATGTCAATTTTATAATATTCGTAGTTATTTCTGAAAAAATCCCTAAAATCCTCTCACTCTTTCTACTACCACCTGTAGCGACACCAATAACGTGGTGTGCCACACCAATAAGCCACGACGGTGATCGTCGCGGCGGGCGTCAGTAAATATCGCTGGCGTCCGTGAGGGAACGATGCGTGAGCCGCCAGCGTCCGGAGGGGCGAGCGATGCTTGCACCAATGAGTGCGGCGCCTGCGTCCGGGGGCTAGCCTGGTCAGCTCTAACAAGAGCTGTTGGGTGGTTTCCAACTCTAAATCGTTGGTGCAAGGTTCCAGTTCTGATAAGAACTCTTATTTTACTCTCGGAACAATTCCAGTTCTGATAAGAACTCTTATTTTACTCTTTGAACAATTCCAATTCTGATAAGAACTGAAGTGTATGTTTTTTTACTCGGGTGTAAATAAAAAGACCTTGCTCGTTCTGTTTCAAATTCAATACTGACATTTATTTATTCTAATCTTAGCCTACTTATACCTAAAAATATAATTATCGGTCTTGTACCCCTCCAAATACTTTTAATATAATTTATATAATCGTTCTTCGACCTAATCGTACAATTTGACCTAACGGTTATTATTTTTAAATTTCGTGTGCCATTTGGTTGGACACAGTACAGTCCAAATAAATAGCCCACACCACCCATACAAACTGCACATTTTCACTAAACATACACTGATTTTCTCAGTTCCCATTCAATTTTTGAATGTTGCATTTGGCTTAAGACATTTTTATAGCTACTTTAGTTTGATGGGAACAAATTAGCTCAATGCTATCACACCTACCACACCACATACAAAATTTCATGGGATCCCAAAAATTTACATTTCATTTAGAGTACCGTTAGACTGCGCTTTACGGGCGATCGTAGACCTGTTATGTATGTTTTTATGCTTTATCATCAATGCCGCGACAGCCCAAATCGGGCCTTGGCCTACAGAAGTCGTCGCCTCTAATCGTCTCGATCCAAAGACAGCGTCCTCCAGCTGCTAATTATACTCTATATGAAATCTGAAAGTATTATAAGTTTGCCACAAAGTTTGTAACGCCAAGAAATAAGGCTCGGAGAAAAAAATGAATGATACAGAAGTTCATATAATCACTCAAGAAACTCAAAACCGGATGTCCGTCCGTCCGTCTGTCCGTCTGTCTGTCCGTCTGTCAGTCTGTCCGTCCGTGTCCTCTCTAGCTTGAGAACGCGTTGAGCTAGAAAGTTCAAATTTTGTATACGTCGTTTTTAATAAAGAAGTAAGGTCAAGTTCGTGAACGAGCCAAATCGCTCCACCCCTTCTACCCCCTCCCATACAAAATGACACAATTTCGCAATCTGACAATAAACGGATTTCCTTGAAAACTACAAATGACATTGATCTGAAATTTGGAATGTAATACTTTTATGATGATTCCAATCTACTCTATGAAAATAATTTGTGTCTTCCTCCTCCTTCCACCACCTCCCATACAAACTGCACTTTTTCATGAAATGCTCTAAGCCAATTTACTCAGTGCGTATAATAGTTATCAAGCTGAAATTGTGTACAAAATATTTATTTAAAATTATTATTAAGACTGAAAAAAATGAGATGATTAGCTGTACCCCTTCTACCCCCTCCCATACAAAATGACACAATTTCGTAATTTCACAATAAACAGATTTGCTTGAAAAATATTAATGCTATTGATCTGAAATTTGGAATATATTACTTTTATGATAGTCTAAATCTACTGTACAAAAGTTATTTGAGTCCTCTCCTTCCTTCCACCACCTCCCATACAAACTGCACTTTTTCATGAAATGCTCTAAGCCAATTTACTCAGTGCGTATAAAATTGACCGAGCTGAAATTATGCACTGAATATTTATTTGGAATTATTAGTAAAACCAAAAAAAAATTAGGCGATTAGCTTTACCCCTTCCACCCCCTCTCATACAAAATGACACAATTTCACAACTTTATAAAAAGTCGATTTTCATGAAAAGTATGAATACTACTGATCTGCAATTTAAGATATGTCAAAAGCATGATATTTATAGTTATTTCTGAAAAGTCATTAAAAACTCGCCCCTCCTTCTATCACCTCCCATACAAACTGCACTACTTCGCTACATCCAATACACTAATTTTCTCAGTACCAATTAAATTTTTAAATCCTATATTTTGTATACAACATTTTGATAGCAACCTAACCGCCATGTGAAAAAATTAGTTCAATGTCGTCACCCCTCTACCACTTCCCCTACAAAATTTCTTAAGATACAAAAAATTTCTCTTTCATCTAGAGTATCGCACGATTGGGCTTTATGCCCAATCGTACTCCTGTTATGTTTATACTCTAGATGAAATCTGAAAGTATATTGTGTTTGCCTTACCGTTTGCAACACTAAGAAATAATGCGCGCACAGAGCCGCCAAGGGTACAGAAATATTTGTTGTCACTCAAAAATCTCGATTCCGAGTTGCTGTCTGTCCGTCTGTCCGTCTGTCTGTCCGTCTGTCTACAACATAACTCTCGATAGCTTTGACCTATCGTGCTGAAATTTTTTTTATGTAATTTTTAGCAAAAAAGTAACTTTAAGTTCGTGAACGGGCCACATCCCCCCACTCCTTCTACCCCCTCCCATACAAATTTCATGAAATTTCAAAATTTAAAGAATTTAAGTTTTCTCCGAAACTACTTCAGCTATTGACTTGAAATTTGGGTCAAAATATTATAATATAGATGTCATTAATATCATTGAATATTGATTCGATCCCGTCACTCCTTCTACCCCCTCCCATACAAATGGACAATTTTGAAAAATGCATTTTTCGATGTTTATTGAAACTAGTGAAGTTATAAAATCAAATTTTTGCCAGAATTATTTTTGTTATAATCGCAATCAGTGTTGAATAAATTATCAACTTCACCTCACTCCTTCTACCCCCTCCCATACAAATTTCACGAAATTTTGAAATTTAAATTAAATTATTTTTCTTCGAAAATGATACAGATATCAACTTGATATTTTGTATAAAATACACAAATAGAAATATTAATAACAAGAAAAAAAATTGTTTTGATCTGTACACTCCTTCTACCCCCTCCCATACAAATGCATAATTTTTGTTAAATGCATTTTATCGATTTCCATTCAAACTAGAAAAACTACAAACTTCAAACTTTGCCAGAATTTGTTTCTTAGTAATTGAAATAAGTTTTAGAAAAAATTATTAGCTCTGCTTCACTTCTTCTACCACCTCCCATACAAATATCTGCATTATAAATTCAAGAAAAGCATTTCTCCTTCAAGTATATGAGAGCTACCGACTTTGAAATTCAATCAAAGCATGGTGATAAGGATGATGATGAGCAGTTTCAAAATCATCTTAAATGCTCCACTTCCTCTGCCACCTCCCACACAAATGCCCCAATTTCAGGAAAACTATGATCAATTTCTTTAAAAATAATGAAAACTAAAAACTTTAAATTCAGCAAAAAACATTTTGCATGCTATGTTTAGCATACGAAAAATACAAACCTTCCCCTCTACTTCTACCACCTCCCTCTACTTCTACCACCTCCCATGCAAAAGTCTCTATTCACTATCCGAAAGAATTTGAGATGGCATATTTTCTGGTATATTAAAGTCATTTCCATCTCATCTAGAGTATCATATGATTGGGCTTTAAGCCCAATCATAATTCTGTTATGTTTTTTAATATGGCTTTGCTGTCTTCATCAACCGAGTCTTCCCATCGCTTGCGTGGTTTGCCTACTGGCCGGTTACCACTCGCTTTGCCATTAAAAGCACGTTTGTCTTCCATTCGCTCTGCATGGCCAGCCCATTGCAGTTTACGTAGCTGATGAACGTTGAAGCTTCTGGCTCGTCGTAGAGTTGATACTACTCATGGTTGTATCTTATTCGCCATTCCGTTCCTTCCTTCACAGGTCCCAAAATTCTTCGGAGGACCTTTCTTTCGAATGCGTTAACTGCTTTTTCGGAAGTTCGCGTTAATATCCACGTCTCGCTGCCTTAACAGAGCACAGGTCGTATTATAGTTTTATAAATCCGCAGCTTATTGTTCCTGTGCACTTTCTTGGATTTCATTATTGGAAATAACGAATAATACGTCGTATTTGCAAGTATTATCCGTCGTTTGATTTCGTCTGTTTCATTACCGTCCTTTGTTAGATTACCCCCAAGATATATGAAGTTGTCCACACTCTCCAAATTATATTCCGAAATTATTATGTTTTGTCTGATTGGCATTCTCCTTCTTGTTTGCGTCATTACTTTTGTTTTGCTTTCATTAACGCGCAACCCGACTTCTTTTGCGGCGGAGTGAAGATTGACAAATACGTCCTTTGTACTAGGGAAGGATGTTAATGTCGTCAGCGTATGCTACTAGTTGGGTGGAATTGAATAGTAGTGTCCCGTTGGTGTCGACTGACATTTTTCGGTCGACATACTCTAGTGCCAAGTTGAAATGCATGGGGGCTAGGCTATCTCCCTGCTTTAAACCTCATTCCGTTTGAAAGCTGGTTGTGGAATCGATTTGTATTCTCACTTGGGATTCAGTGTTCGTCATTGTAAGTCTTGTTAGTCGGACTAGTTTTGGGGGAATTCCAAAGTCAAGCATGATTTGGTACAGTACGCTCATGTCGACACTGTCGTATGCTTGTTTAAAATCTACGAAGATTTAGTGCACGTCTGTGTTATATTCCCAGCATTTCTCAAGCACCTGTTTTACCGAGAATATCTGGTCTATTGTAGATCGTCCGGTTGTGAATCCACCTTGGTATTCGCCAATTATTTGATTAGTAGTTTCCACCGTATTTCAGAAGTTCAACTGGTATTTCGTCAATACCCGGCGCTTGGTTTCGTTTCTGGTCAAATAGGACTGCTTTGATTTCAGAAAGCGTGGGTGGTGTCGATGATGGTTCTTCTTCGTCAGTTGAGGCCTCAATTGAAATGTTGTCTGTCGTGATAGATGCTAATGGGGTGGGATTGAGAAGATGTTCAAAGTATATAGTAAACCCATCTTCTTTTGATTTCTTGTGCGTCGCTGATAATGTTGCCCTCTGCGTCTTTGCAGAGACTTGTTGTTGGTTTCTATCCTTTTTTAAGTCTTTTACAATTGCGTATGCGTCCCGCGTGGTCGTCCATTTTTTGTATCTTGTCATGATGGTACTTTCTTTGTTTTCGGCTGCAGGTCTTTTGCAGGTCTTTTTCGCATATCATGTTTTTATGCTTATTTATTGTTAAAATAAAGCAAAAAACTAACTTATAGCCATTTATAAGCAATTAACAGACAAACACTACAATTATGTTTATTTGTATAGACTAACGATCACCCGCGACTTCACCCGCGACTTCGTCCGTGTAAAAATCGCAATAATAAGCAATTTTTGCGAATGAATAATGTTCTTACTTCAATGACTCGTTGAACACAATGCTTTGTATTTTGTTAGAATCAGAATCATAAATTATTAAGCCAGAGACCATGATACTCGTGTTTGTATTGGACAGGCCCATGCTTACGGGGGTGACTTGAGATCATGTACATATTGAAGAGCGTTAAAGAAATGTATATAGTTGTAGTTTGAGTTAATTAAAAAAAAAGAAAATTCGTGGTTTTGTATGGGATGGGGTTAGAAGCAGTGAAGCTAATTCATTAATTTTTTTCCCGATATTAATAATAACGCTAACTAAGGATTTAGTACAAAATTTTAGCTCGTTGAAAGTTATACATACTGAAAAAATTGGTTTACAGTATTTCATGAAAAAGTGCAGTTTGTATGGGAGGTGGTGGAAGGAGAAGAGGGTTTTTAGTGATTTTTTGAGAAACAACTATAATCATCACGCAACTGATGTATTTTAAATTTCAGATTAGTAACATTTACGCTTTTTAAGAAAATCGAATTTGTGCAAAGTCGTGGAATTGTGTCACATTTTATGGGAGGGGTTAGAAAGAGTGAAGCTACTGAGAAAATTTGAGTATAATATTTCACGAAAAAGTGTAGTTTGTATGGGAGGGAGTGGAAGGAGTAGGGGGATTCACATAATTTGTATACTAAAAAATTGCATTTATAATAGAACTAATATAATTTAAATTTCAAATTAGTAACTCTTGTAGTTTCCAAGAAAATTTGATTATTACATATTTTTGAAAATGAGTCACTTTGTATGGGAGGAGTTAGAAGGCGTGGGGGTATTGAAATAAAACCAAACGCAGATTTCATCCCGAGTCATGCCTAATAAACTGTGAAAGTTTCATTACAATCGGTTCAGGCGTTTTTGCGTAAAAGCCAGACAGAACGAGAAGAATTTTAAAAACGTGTGTTTGTGCTTAGTTATTGCTAAAATTAAGCAAAAAACTAACTTATTGACATTTCTAAACAAATAACAGACAGACACTACAATTATATTTATATATATTTATATATGTGTAGATACTCGTATCCGTGATTTAGAGTGTCCACTCAAAATTTCCAAACTAATTTGTTCAATATATCACATCTAAAACAAATTTCACATCTTTCCGAAAGCATATCTAATATCACAACACGGATAAGAATACTTAATATTTGTTATCTGCAAAATAATGTTTTCATCTATCATCAATAATTATATTCCTTTCATAATAATTAATTATGGGAAATTAGGGACCATAATGCAAACAGATTTGTTTTCTTTTCTTCGACAAAATGCTACTATGATTCTGCCGCGGCTGGTCAATCATTCTCGTGATACACCAACATATTATGTAAGTGTATCGCATATCTCTCCTTCCTAAAGTTGTTATTTCGTAAATAATGATAATGGCGATAATGATGTATAAGAGACAACCAGCACGGTTTAAGAAAAACCTCTTTTTGTAATGGAATCTCATTCGATGAGTTAATAACAATCTAAAAGAGACGTGAGATGTGGGCGACGGTGGTGGTGAGCCTAAGAAATCGCTGTAGTTGAAAAATCTAAATCTTATTCGGTGAATTGATGCTTAGATGGATGGATGAAAAATTACATTGAGATTTGCTTTTAAAAATTCTCTCCAGGAGTTATTTTACAATCTATTTTTAGAGATGGGGAGATAAGCAGAAGAAAAAGAGAAAAGAGGATTTGATGTAATCCTGAAGGGAATTTATTATTAAGAAGGATCTCAGGATTCGTGTCATTTTCGAAAAGCTTGTGTTGATAATACTTCGCAGATACTCTTACATAGTATGTCAATTCGAATATGGTGAGCTTTCTTATTGAATCACGGTATTCTGTGAATTAATTGACTTGGTTGGCAATATTATATGTACAATCAGTACAATGTGGGACGATTTAAATTTCAACTGCTATGTGTTCTATCGGTAGAAATTGTATGCTCGTATTATGTACATATCTATACATATAAATATAATTGTAGTGTCCGTCTGTTATTTGTTTAGAAATGGCAACAAATTACTTTTTTGCTTTATTTTTGCAATAACTAAGCAGAAACTCACGTTTTTTAAATTCTTCTCTGTCTTTCCGTCTGTCTGTCCGGCTTTTACGCATAAAAACAGCTGAACCGATTGTAATGAAACTTCCACAGTTTATTTGGTATGCTCTGAGATGTAATCTGCTTTTGGTTTTAGTTCTACCCCCTCCCATACAAAGTGACTCATTTTACTTCATTATTCTAATAATAAAGTATTGTGATTGACACAGAAAAAAAAAATTTGCTACCCTGAAATTTTTTGTTTCGTGTTTCATGACTAAATTAGCCTAAAAATGCAAAAAAAAAAAAATCCATCCCGCCGTACGCCGTCCGCCATACATATGGACTCATATCTCCGAGACCGTTAAAGGTAGAATGTTTGTTTTTACGTGGATTGTTGACTGGGTAAGTAAGCTCTATGCTCTAAATTTTAGGGGGTATTAGGTGGAAGGGGGAGGCGGGAAAGATTCAAAAACTACACTTGTTAATATCTCCACCAGGAATGCACATAGGAAGTTCAAAATCAGTAGAGATATAGAGAGGGTTGTGGGACAAACTCTAAAAATAATCTAATTTTTTTATCCATTGGCGTCCGAAAAGGGGGGGCTAAGAACAAATTGTCGGCCGAATTGTTTTTCAAATGATAATATCTTCGAAATTACTTACCGTAAAAAATTTATTTTTTGGGACCATTAAGGTGACACATAGTTCCACCGGAATCAGCTTAGAAGGAGGCTAATTATTGTAAGGGAGATGGGGCAGGGGTGGTGCAAAGAAAAACACTTAAAAATCAATATCTCGGCTATTTATCAAGCTATGTAATTATTACTTGAAAACATATTAAACTATACTAGAAAAATACAAAAAAAAAAACATAACAGGAGTACGATTGGGCATAAAGCCCAATCGTGCGATACTCTAGATGAAAGAGAAATTTTTGTATCTTAAGAAATTTTGTAGGGGAAGTGGTAAAGGTGACGACATTGAACTAATTTTTTCACATGGCGGTAAGGTTGCTATCAAAATGTTTTATACAAAATTTAGGATTTAAAAATTTAATAGGTAGGTACTGAAAAAATTAGTGTATAGGATGTAGTGAAGTAGTGCAGTTTGTATGGGAGGTGATAGAAGGAGGGGCGAGTTTTTAGTGACTTTTCAGAAATAACTATAAATATCATGCTTTTGACATGTCTTAAATTGCAGATCAGTAGTATTCATACTTTTCATGAAAATCGACTTTTTATAAAGTTGTGAAATTGTGTCATTTTGTATGGGAGGGGGTAGAAGGGGTAAAGTTAATCGCCTAATTTTTTTTTGGTCTTACTAATAATTCTAAATAAATATTTAGTGCATAATTTCAGCTCGGTCAATTTTATACGCACTGAGTAAATTGGCTTAGAGCATTTCATGAAAAAGTGCAGTTTGTATGGGAGGTGGTGGAAGGAAGGGGAGGACTCAAATAACTTTTGTACAATAGATTCAGACCACCATAAAAGTAATATATTCCAAATTTCAGATCAATAGCATTTATATTTTTCGAGCAAATCTGTTTATTGTGAAATTACGAAATTGTGTCATTTTGTATGGGAGGGGGTAGAAGGGGTACAGCTAATCGTCTCATTTTTTTTAGTCTTAATAATAATTTTAAATAAATATTTTGTACACAATTTCAGCTTGATAACTATTATACGCACTGAGTAAATTGGTTTAGAGCATTTCATGAAAAAGTGCAGTTTGTATGGGAGGTGGTGGAAGGATGGAGAATACACAAATTATTTTTATAGAGTAGATTGGAATCATCATAAAAGTATTACATTCCAAATTTCAGATCAATGTCATTGGTACTTTTCAAGGAAATCCGTTTATTGTCAGATGGCGAAATTGTGTCATTTTGTATGGGAGGGAGTAGAAGGGGTGGAGCGATTTGGCTCGTTCACGAACTTGACCTTACTTTTTCGTTAAAAACAACGTATACAAAATTTGAACTTTCTAGCTCAACGCGTTCTCAAGCTAGAGAGGACACGGACGGACAGACGGACAGACATACAGACGGACAGACGGACAGACGGACAGACGGACAGACGGACAGACGGACAGACGGACGGACGGACATCCAGCTTTGAGATTTTTGAGTGATTATATGAACTTCTGTATCATTCATTTTTTTCTCCGAGCCTTATTTCTTGGCGTTACAAACTTTGTGGCAAACTTATAATACTCTCAGATTTCATCTAGAGTATAATAACATGTTGAAATAATAGTAGTGGGGTGAAATAGGGAGCATTTCAAATATGGTGCACTTTTCAAAATTACAAATCCTCATATCTCAAAAAAGAATACAGATATCAAATCAAAAATTTGTCAGATTATAGAACTACATAGTTTTTAATTTTCTTAAAAATTTTAAGTTAGGAGTTGTAAGGGGAGGGAGGTGATAAGCAAAAATGTCGAAAATTTTGAGTGTTTTTTTAGGGTTCTGGGTGGATACATCTATTTAATATACATAGAAAAATAATAATAACTTGATCCATAATTGTTATAAACCGACCCCCGGTCTAACGTGCACAAGGTGTTTCATGTGCATTGAAAAAAACACATAAACTGAAAATTTTTGAATGATATTTTAAGGTAGAAATCCCTAAATATACGAAATATTAACTGGTCGAAAACCTTTAAAACTTCTACCCCCTCTCATACAAAATTATTTTTTCGACCATTTTCAAGGAATCAATTATCACCTAACTATTAAAAGCTATCAATTTGAAATTATGCACAAGAACTTACAAAAATAATTGAAATGAAATTACATTAAAAGTTTTGAAATCGCGCTTGCCATTCTAACCCCTCCCATACAAAACTATGATTTCGAACAATTTCATTAAATCAACTTATAACCAACAAACTAAAAGCTACGAACTTCAAATTTTGTACAAACACCTTACAAGAGAAGCGAAATAAAACTACATATCAAAAGTTACGATTCCCCTACCTTTTCTACCCCCTCCCACACAAAATTATTTTTTCGAGCATTTTTAAAATGTAAAATACACCGAATTTTATGAAAATTCTATGCAACATCGTCTATGAAACACATTCCATACAGAAATATTGGACGTGATTCAACTAATTAATTAAAAAGTTATTAACATCCACCCACCATTACTACTACCCCTCCTCCTCCCCTCATAAAAACCCAAACTTGCAGAAACGAATGAAATATTGTTAAATTGACAACAGCCCTGCCCAAGAACTCCCTCTCACTTAGCCTTCCCTAACCACACTAACCTGCATATTGACTTTCCACTCATTCGCAACTTGTTCCAAGAATAATAAAGTTTCGCCCAACTTGTTGGCAGTTTATTTATTTTATTATTCTGATAATAAAGTATTGTGATCGACACACCTAATTATTTAAAGCTATCAATTTGAAATTTTGCACAAAAACTTTGAAAAAATAGTTGAAACAAAATTGCGTCAAAAGTCTTGAAATTGCTCTCTTCTACCCCCTCCCATACAAAAGTATGATTTCGACCAATTTCATTAAATCAACTAATAACCAAGAAAAAAAAAAAAATTACATCACAAGTTTTACGATTACCCTACCTCCTCTACCCCCTCCCACACAAAATTATTTTTTCGAGCATTTTTAAGAAATAAGTTATCAGCTAACTCTTAATAGCTATCAATTTCAAATTTTGCATAAAAACTTATAAAAAAAATAGTTGAAATGAATTTTTTATGATAAGTAATTTCGAAGATATAATCATTTGAAAAAACAATTCGACCGGCAATTTGTTTTTAGCCCCCCGCCTTCCCCCTTTTTGGACGCCAATGGAAAAGAAAGTTCAATTATTTTTGTAGTTTCTCCCACAACCCTCTCTATATCTCTGCTGGTTTTCAGCTTCCTATCTGCATTCATGGTGGAAATATTAGCAAGTGTAGTTCTTGGCTCTTTCCCTCCCCCTGCCACCCCCTCCACGTAACACTCCCCAAAATTTTGAAATTGGAGCTCACTTACCCCATAAATAATCTGCCCGAAAACGTATATTCTAACTTAAACGGTCTCGGAGATATGAGTCCATATGTACGGCGTTTTCGTTTTTAGGCTAATTTAGTCATGAAACGCGAAAAAAACAAAATTTCAGTGTAGCAAATTTTTTTTTTGTGTCGATCATGATACTTTATATTTAGAATAATAAAGTAAAATTCCCCGCAAGGGGGATGAGGTTGAGATTTTACCAATTCCTGCAACTATCTTTGGAGACTAGCGACTACACGGACCTGAACATACTATCCCCCTGTGGGATGAAAGCTGTAGAGTTTACCCACAGCCAGTCCTGCTTGCCCTAAAAATGGCAAATGGACACTCACTGGATCATGGGCTTATCACCCTTGAGCTTAAGACCTAACTGATACGAGAAATGGATACAGCGCATCGGATACGGACTGATTCTACGGTAACGACTTTTGGCATTCCAATACGGACTATGATTGGCTTCTGGAACGTTCGAACATTGAATGACGGGGGAAGAGCTGGGGTTACTGGGCCCTTGCACCGCCAGTCATTAATCGACCGTGAAATGGAGCACTATAACATCCAAATCTTGGGCTTGAGCGAGGTCAGGTTGCCACGATCAGGAGAAGAACGAACCCCTAGTGAAAACACTATTCTGTACATTGGCCCTGAAAGTGAAGCCAAAAATTGCGTGGCGTTCGTCCTTACACTGAGAGCGAGAAACAGTCTCATTAGCTGGGAACAAATTTCGGATAGGATTATCGTCGTCAGGCTCAGGACCAGTGTCAGAAACGTCACAATTCTGCAGTGCTACGCACCAACAAATACCGCAACATCTGGTGACAAAGAGGAGTTTTACAGCCAACTGAGTGCCAGCTTCGAACGTGTTCCAAGAGGTAATATTATTATCATCTCAGGAGATATGAACGCCCAGGTTGGATCAGACAACACTGGACTAAAACACGTCATGGGGAAGCATGGTGACCCTTGGGTCGACGCGTCACGACCTTGGATTAAGAACGGCGAATTATCTATGGAGTTTTGTAGTACTCGGCAAATGGTCATCGGAGGGACCCTTTTTCCACACAAGAGTCATCATAAAACATCTTGGGTTTCCCCTGATGGTGTTACTCAGAACCAGATCGATCATTTGGCTATAAGTCGCCGATGGAGAAGATGTCTCCTCGATGTGCGAGCAAAACGTGGAGCCGACGTGGGGAGCGATCACCACTTGATGGTTCCTGCTTGTGTACAGCAGCTATCCGACGACCACAAATTCTTCAAATGAAGCGCAAGCTTATTGTGGATAAACTCAGAAATCCCAACAAAAAACGCGAATACACCACTATTCTACGCGAAAAGTCATCCACATTGGGTGAATATGAAATGCGCACACTGGGCGCCAATTGGGATGCAACCAAAAACACTTTTCTAACTAGTGCTGAAGAATCTGTGTGATATATGCAAAGCGGTGAGAAACCCAAGATGTCGCAAGACACATGGGACAAGGTTGGCAATCGGAAAAAAGCCAATTTGGCAATCATCTCTCAACCCGATGTCAACCAACGAACGCCCGACCTGAGCCAGAACTACCGCGTAAAAAGATCTGGCAAACAAGGCAGAATCTGCGGCTTACCTTGGGGATAAGGGTTCACTATTCAAAATCATGAAATGAACAGGAATTTCATATCCAACCACCTGGTGAGACGGAATTCGCCTTAATATGAGTGAACTGGTGCGGCGATGGAAGCAATACTTCTCTGATATTTTAAACATCTTATCAGAGGAAGATATTCCAGAAAGAGAACAACTAGCAAACATCCAACCACAACAATCCTCTATTAGGGACGATCCCTCAGATAAAGAAGAGATAGTTTTCGCCATTCAGTCAATGGCGGGAAGGAAAGCTGCAGGTATAGACGGACAATCAACCGAACTCCTCACACCAAGCAAACTCCTAACAGCCAATATACTCCTCCCACTCTTTACTGAGTTGTGGAATGAAGGAAGATATCCGACTGAATGGAAGGAGGGCGTCATTGTGAAAATTCCGAAGAAGGGCGACCTTCGGGATTGTGGCAATTGGCGTGGTATATGGCTACTTACTGCCGTATCAAAAATTATGGCTAAGGTAATTCTCAAAAGGATACCGATACAACCGAATATTTGTATGGGAGGGGGTAGAGAATATAGGGGAATCGCAAAATTTGATATGTAGCTTTATTTCGATTCTCATGTAAGGTGCTTGTATAAAATGTCAAGTTCGTAGCTTTTAATTTGTTGGTTATTAGTTGATTTAATGAAATTGGTCGAAAACATACTTTTGTATGGGAGGGGGTAGAAGGGCAAACGTGATTTCAAAACTTTTAAAGCAATTTCAGAACAACTATTTTTATAAGTTTTATGCAAAATTTCAAATTGATAGCTTTTAAAAGTTAGGTGATAATTGATTTCTTAAAAATGGTCGAAAAAATAATTTTGTATGGGAGGGGGTGGAAGTTTTGAAGATATTCAACCTATTAATATTTCATACTTTTAGAAATTTTTTTTAAATGCATTTTGCAAATTTTTTAATTTCTACCTTAAAATTTCATTCAAAAATTTTCAGTTTATGTGGTTTTTTCATTTCACATGAAACACCTTGTGCACGTTAGACGCCCACTTCAGTGCATAACAATTTTGGAATAAATTGTTATTTTTTTCTATGTATATTAAATAGATGTATCGACGTGCAAAATTTAAACTTTGTATCTTTTACCACAGCCATAAAAAATTACTCAAAATTTTCAATATTGTTGCTTTCTACTTCCCTCCCCTTACACCTCCTAACTTAAAATTTTTAACAAAATTAACCATCATTTAGTTCTACAATCTAACAAATTTTCGATTTGATATCTGTACTTTTTTTTGAGATATAAGGATTTGTAATTTTGAAAAACCCGCCATTTTTGAAATGCTCCCCATTTCCCCCACTACCATTATTTCAACATGTTATATATTTTTTGTATTTTCCTAGTATAGCTTAATATAAGTTTCAATTTTCAATTACATAGCTTAAGAGATAAATGAGATATTAATTTTTAAGTGATTTTCTTTGTACCCCCCTTGCCCCCCCCCCCCCTTTCAATAATTAAGCACTCTTTAAGCTGATTCCAATGGAACTATATGCCACCTTAACGGTCCCAAAATATGAATTTTTTACG
This sequence comes from Chorisops tibialis, assembly GCA_963669355.1. NCBI lineage: Eukaryota > Metazoa > Arthropoda > Insecta > Diptera > Stratiomyidae > Chorisops > Chorisops tibialis. The sequence goes on from OY770263.1 coordinate 130,633,476, forward strand.
ATAAGTAAATTCGAAGATATAATCATTTGAAAAAACAATTCGGCCGACAATTTGTTTTTAGCCCCCCCTGTTCGGACGCCAATAGATAAAATTAAATTATTTTTACAGTTTGTCCCACAACCTTCTCTATATCTCTACTGATTTTCAACTTTTTTTCTGCATTCGTGGTTGAGATATTCGCAATTGTAGCTTTCGACTTTTTCCCTCCCCCGCCTCCCCCTTCCACCTAACACCCCTCAAAATTTAGAAAATAGAGCTCACTTACCCAATCAACAATCCACCCAAAAACGAACATTCTACCTTTAACGGTCTCGGAGATATGAGTCCATATGTACGAATCCCCTACATTCTCTACCCCCTCCCGTACAAATGTTTGGTTTCGTGAATGTACAACACACCGAATTTTATGAAAATTCTATGTAACTTCGTCTATGAAACACATTCCATACAGAGAATATTGGACGTGATTCAAGCAATTAATTAAAAAGCTATTAACATCCACCCCCCTTACTATTACCCCTGCTCCTCCCCTCATAAAAACCCAAATTTGCAGAAACGAATGAAATATTGTTATATTGACAACAGCCCTGCCCAAGAACTCCCTTTCACTTAGCCTTCCCTAAACACTCTAACCTGCATATTGACTTTCCACTCATCCGCAACTTGTGCCAAGAATAATAAAGTTTCGCCCGACTTGGCAGTTTATTTTTAGCTATGTAGAACTAGTTGCGTATAACTGTGTAATAACTTGTAAAGTTTATATTGGCGAAAAGATTTTTTTTGTTCAATATTAATTAAAATAGAGTTAGAACATAACTGCATCATCACTTTTACTTTATTATTCTAATAATAAATTATTGTGTTCGACACAGAAAAAAAAAATTTACTACTCTGAAATTTAGTTTTTTTCGCGTTTCATGACTAAAATAGACTAAAAATGGAAAAAAAAAAAATCCGTCCCGCCGTACATATGGACTCATATTTCCGAGACCGTTAAAGGTAGATTGGGTGGATTGTTGACTGGGTAAGTTAACTCAATTTTCTAAATTTTTGGGGGGGTGTTAGGTGTAAGGGGGAAACGCGGTGAGGAAAAGAGTCAAAAACTACACTTGCTAACATCTCCACCACGAATGCAGATAGGAAGTTGAAAATCAGTAGAGATATAGAGAGGGTTGAGGAACAAACTTCAAAAATAATTTAATTTTTTTATCCATTGACGTCCGAAAAGGGGGGGTAAAAACAAATTGTCGGCCGAACTGTTTTTTCAAATGATTATACCTTCGAAATTACGTATCTTAAAAAATTCATATTATGGGACCATTAAGGTGCCATACAGTTCCACCGGAATCAGCTTAGAGAGTGGATAATTATTGTAAGGGGGAGGGTCAGGGGGGGCTGGTGCAAAGAAAAACACTTAAAAATGAATATCTCAACTATCTCTTAAGCTATCTAATTCAAACTTAAATCATACAGGGTGTTTGGTACTCCGTGCATAACCTTGTAAGGGGTTATTCCTGGATATATTTTGAGCAAAAAATTGTTCTACGGAGATGGTCAATTTTCAATATCCACGGAGATACAGGGTAATCAAGAAAAGTCCTTCGGACCTGTACCCTCACTCACTCAAAACGCTATATCTTGAAAACTAATAATCACAATTCAAAGTGTTATAGCTTTTTTTTTAGGGAATCAATTTACCTTTCATCTGCTGTAATAGTCCGCATTGTTACTGTATCCGATTCTGAGATATTTGCTTCAGAACACAAATTTTTGACACTTTGACCCTCAAAATTCTAGGATCAATGTAGTTTTTCTCTAAAAAACCCATTATAAAAATGTCATTTTAATGTTGTTTTCTTATGTGCCATATTATTGCAATATGGACTATTACACTAAAATAAAGGTAATTTGATTCCCTAAAAAACAAGTTGTAACACTTTGAATTGCAATTATTGGTTCTCAAGATATAGCGTTTTGAGTGAGTGAGGGTACAGGTCCGAAACAATTTTCTTGATAACCCTGTATCTCCGCGGATATTGAAAATGGACCATCTCCGTAGAACAATTTTTTGCTCAAAATATATCCAGGAACCCCTTACAAGGTTATGCACGGAGTACCAAACACCCTGTATATTAAGCTGTACTAGAAAAATACGAAAAAAATATAACATGTTGAAATAAAAGTAGCGGGGGAAATGGGAACCATTTCAAAAATAGCGCACTTTTCTGTAAATTTTGAGTGATTTTTGTATGGCTCTGGTGAAAGATACAAAGTTTCAATTTTCCATGTGGATACATCTATTTGATGTAAATAGAAAAATAATAATAACTTGTTCCATAATTATTATACAGGGTGTTTGGTACTCCGTGCGCCACCTTGTAAGGGGTTATTCCTAGATATATTTTGAGAAAAAAATTGTTCTACTGAGATGTCAATTTTCAATATCCGCGGAGATACAGGGTTATCAAGAAAATTGTTTCGGACCTGTACCCTCACTCACTCAAAACGCTATATCTTGTGAACCAATAATTGCAATTCAAAGTGTTACAACTTGTTTTTAGGGAATCAAATTACCTTTATTTTAGTGTAATAGTCCATTTTGTACCTGTACCCAATCCTGAGGTATTTGCTTCAGACCACAAATTTTTGATACTTTGACCCTCAAAATCTGGGATCAATGTAGTTTTTCTCAAAAAAACGCGTTATAAAAATGTCATTTTAATGTTGTTTTTTTATGACCTATATTATTGCCTATAAAAGATGCACACGTACTTATGACTTAGGTTTTCCCGTTTTCCAGGTAATAAGCGAAAATACATATGGCTTAAAAATAAAATATGCCATAAAGCAACCCTCGTTTTAAAAAAACTACCTGAAATGTTGTTAAACTGAAATATTCTTTGTGTCCTTTAATTACTATTTAAATTGTCCGAGGAATGTCCTTTAATTAGTATTAAATTATCGAGGAATTGAATTAAATTAAAATGAGTTTCAACACAACTAGGTGCAGCACTTTGCCTTTTTTAATGGTGTACCTAACAAAATGAAAAGCGTATAAAAGCAAATCTTACTTCATATTTTTACCAGTTTTAGTTACTTTGTTAAAAGTAGAAGGTGTCACTAAAATTTAGAAAATAATTTCGAACTGCCTGAGTACACGAATGAAGAATATGCAGGCATCATTTTCATTTATGGAGAGTGTCCGGTAAATATACGAGCGGCGCGATCTTTTTATCATCAGAGATTTCCTAATCGTCGGATACCTGACAGGAGAGTATTCCAAGACGTTTACACAAGAGTTCGGGAAACAGGCAGCGTTAGGACAAGCAGAGTAAATGCAAATCCTGCGCCGATAATCGCTGTTCCAATCGATAAAGGAATACTACATGCAGTTCAAAATGATCCATCAATCAGTATCCGACGCTTGGCATTGCAGTTAAACGTCTCTACGTGGAAAGTTTGGAGTGTCCTAAAAGCAGAGCGTTTGCATCCCTACCACCACACACCAGTGCAGGAGCTGTTACCCATTGATTTGCCCAAAAGGATGAAGTTTTGCAACGACAACTAAGTGACGAGAATTTTATAAACAACATTCTTTGGACGGATGAGTACCAATTCACCAGGGACGGTATCACAAACTTCCACAATTATGAGAAAGTATGCACCCTCGTAATATTTCTGTGCTGAATTCGATTCAATTATGCTTTTGCGTTGTTTTGGAAAAACGTGTTTTTATGACAAGATTGTACAAAAATAATACAGGCGATCTTTTAAAATGGAAAAATCCATGACGTCACACAAACTGGAGAAGATGGCCGCTATGTCGTTCTGCCTAGGTTGGTATGTAGAAGATGGCCGCTATGTCGTTCTGCCTAGCTTGGTATGTAGAAAGCTTTGGTTTGCATCACCTTGAGACTTCCATGCTAGGAGGGGAGTACTGTGGTGACCTGACTGATTGGTGGTGACTAGCCGAACTAGTACAGAGAGATCGTCACGACACTACAACTGTCTTTTCTGCTTTTTTCTCCGGTTTAATTTTTCCAATTTATCTTTTCAACCGAAAAGTATGTTCTGTAACAGCACCCAAAGTAAGAGTTTACATACAGTGAGCGTCAAAATAATGTGCACACTTCATTCCTACATACAATAGGCAGAAAAAGTCTGCGTACACACTCAACACATCCAACATATCTATAAAAAACATCGTTTTAAGTTATTTATTTATTTAATAATTTATTTATTATTATTATTATTTATTTATTTAATAGTTTTTTTTCTTTTTATACTCTAGATGGAATCTGAGAGTATTATAAGTTCGCTCTAAGGTTTGTAACGCCAAGCAATAAGGCTCGGAGAAAAAATGAATGATACAGAAGTTAATATTATCACTCAAAAATCTCAAAACCGGATGTCGTCCGTCCGTGCGCTCTCTAGCTTGAGAACGCGTTGAGCTAGAAAGTTCAAATTTTGTACACGTCGTTTTTGGCAAAAAATTAAGGTCAAGTTCGTGAACGGGCCAAATCGCTCCACCCCTTCTACCACCTCCCATGCAAAATGACACAATTGCGCAATTTGACAATAAACGGATTTGCTCAAAAAGTATAAAAGTTATTGGCCTGAAATTCAGAATATATTATTTTTATGATAATATCAATCTATCGTATAAAAATTGTGCGTGTCCTCCCCCTCCTTCTACCACCTCCCATACAAACTGTACTTATCATGAATTAATCTAAGCCAATTTACTCAGTGCTTATAAAATTCAGCGGGCTGAAATTGAGCACCAAATATTCATTTAAAATTTTTAGTAAGGTCAAAAAAAATGAGATGATTAGCTTCACCCCTTCTACCCCCTCCCATACAAAATGACACAATTTCGCAATTTGACAATAAATGGATTTACTCAAAAAGTATAAAAGCTATTGGTCTCAATTTTGGTATATGTTACTTTTTTAATGATTTAAATTTACAGTACGAAAAATTATTTGCTTCCTCCCTTTCCTTCCACACCCTCCCATACAAACTACACTTTTTCCTGAAATGATCTAAGCCGATTTTCTCAGAACATATAACATTTGTTGCGCTCATATTTTGTAATAAATATTTAATTAATATTATTACTAAGATGAGAAAAAAAATATTTGATTTGCTTCACTACTTCTACCCCCTCGCATACAACATGACACAGTTTCACAACTTCACAAAAAATCGATTAGTAGGAGTAAGCATTTTGTATAAAACATTTTCATAGCTACTTTAGCATGATGTCGAAAAAATTAGTTCAATGCTAGCATCCCTTCTAACACTCCTCATACAAAATTTCTTGGGATCACAAAAAATTCTATTTCATCTAGAGTATCGTAAGATTGCGCTTTACGCGCAATCGTAGCCCTGTTATGTTTTTTCATGGGTTTATTACAAGCACACGAAACAAAAAAAAAGATGATTATTGAACTCCATAAAAATATTGAAATTAAAAAACGAAAACAAATCCTGAATTGCAACAATAAAAAGTCTGCGTACAAATATTTCTTTTCAAAATAAAACAATTGTTTTTCCTCGTTAATAGCTTGTGGGATATCCTCTTCTCTTTATTACTTCCCACAACCGTTTTTGCATGGAATCTACCAGCTTCTTAGTAAACTCTGGGGTTATTGAATTCCACTCCTGGATCAGGACTTCCTTGAGCATCACCTTCGACGTTATTGTGTGCGCTCGAATCCTTTGTTCCAAGTGATGCCACAAATGCTCTATTGGATTAAGGTCAGGAGATTGGGGCAGTGTACGAAGCTGACTTTTGGCATTATACAGCAACAAGAGTCTTACTACCTCCGCAGTGTGTTTAGGGTCGTTGTCTTGTTGGAAGTAAAAGTTGTCGCTTAAGCCCAAATGTTCTGCACTTTTCTTCAAATTGCGCTTGAGAATATTAAGGTAGTCTATTTTATTCATAATACTTTGAATAAACTCCATTTTTCCAACTCCTCCACTAGCCATACACATCATAACACCGCCACCACCGTGCCTTACTGTTGGACAGAGATTTTTTACGTCGAAGGCTGCGCCAGTTTTTCTCCAAACAATCTTCCGACCTTTGATTCCAAAAATACAAAATTTACTTTCATCCAAAAAATAACTTGGTTCCAAAATTCTTTTGGCTTGTTTATGTGTTCCTTAACAAACGCTAGCCGCTTGAGTCTGTTTACTGTTGTTATAAATGGCTTTCTACGGGCAACGCGTCCGTGATACCCATATTTTCCAAGAATTTTACGAACACCATCATCAGAAATAGACTTGCGGTACTTTGCTTTGATGTCCTTTGCCATATCAGCTGCAGTTAATCTATGATTAGCCTTCATCGTTCGGAGCAAGCTCCGAGTTCTCTGAGGGCTCAACTTTGAAGGACGGCCAGATCTGGGTTTTGAAACCAAAACTCCTGTGTTTTTGAAGTTATTTACAACTCGTTGTACAGATGAATGACTTTTGCTGACTATTGCACCTATTTCACGATATGACGTACCTTTTTTCCACAAATTCACGATAATTTTCCTTTCCCCAAATTCAATTTCCTTCCTTTTATTAGACATCTCTTACTTAACATTTTTTAGCAATTATTTTTAACGCAAACCTTAGATAAAAACATAACAGGGCTACGATTGCGCGTAATGCGCAATCTTACGATACTTTAGATGAAATAGAATTTTTTTGTGACCCCAATAAATTTTGTATGTGGAATGTTAGAAGGGATAGCATTGAACTAATTTTCTCCCCATCATGCTAAAGTAGCTATAAAAATGATTTTGAATAAAACAATTCCAAAAATTGAATGGGAAGTGAAAAAATTAGTGAGTTAGATTTAATGAAAATGTGCAGTTTGTATGGGAGGGGGTAGAAAGAGTGGGGGAATTTTAGTGATTTTTTCAGAAATAACTAGGAATATTATAAAATTGACATACCTTAAATTTCAGACTAGTGCCATTCATACTTTTCAAGAAAATCGATTTTTTGTGAAGTTGTGAAACTATGCCATATTGTATGGGAGGGGGTAGAAGCAGTGAAGCTAATCAAATATTTTTTTCTGATCTTAGTGATAATACTAATTAAGAATTTATTACAAAATATGAGCTCGATAAATATTATATGTTCTGAGAAAATCGTCTTAAAGCATTTCACGAAAAAGTGATGTTTGTATGGGAGGGGGTGGAAGGAGAGGGAGGACTCCAATAATTGTTCTACTGTAGATTTATATTATTATGAATGTAATAAATCCAAAAATTCAGATTAATAGCTTTCACACTTTTCGAGTAAATCCATTTATTGTCAAATTGCGAAATTGTGTCATTTTGTATGGGAGGGGGTAGAAGGGGTGAAGCTAATCGTCTAATTTTTTTTGGCCTTACTAACAATTTTAAATAAATACTTGGTGCAAAATTTCAGCTAGCTAAATTTTATACGCAGTGAGTAAATTGGCTTAGAATAATTCATGAAAAGTACAGTTTGTATGGGAGGTGGTAGAAGGAGGGGTAGGACACACATAATTTTTATACGGTAGATTGATATTATCATAGTAGTAATATATTCCAAATTTCAGGTTAATAGCTTTTATACTTTTCGAGCAAATCTCTTCATTGTCAAATTGCGCAATTGTGTCATTTTGTATGGGAGGGGGTAGAAGGGGTGGAGCGATTTGGCCCGTTCACGAACTTGACCTTACTTTTTGTCAAAAACGACGTGTACAAAATTTGAACTATCTAGCTCAACGCGTTCTCAAACTAGAGAGCGCACGGACGGACGGACGGACATCCGGTTTTGAGATTTTTGAGTGATAATATTAACTTCTGTATTCATCATTTTTTTCTCCGAGCCTTATTTCTTGGCGTTACAAACCTTAGAGCAAACTTATACTACTCTCAGATTCCATCTAGAGTATAAACACGTTTATTAACTTTCCTACACAAACTTTATTGTTATTAATGATTTAACTGCAACTCAGAGACTTTGACTTCCCTTTATACGCTTTGTACGCAGACTTTTTATTCCTGGTATTCCAGACTATTTTTCGTTTCCGAATTTTACCGTTGTTTTAGAGTACAGTAATTCTCATTTTTGTTTTGTTTTATGTTCAGAATGAAGTAATGAAAAATAGGAAAAAAAAAATATTTCGGAATAAAATGTTAGAAATGATGTTTTTTATAGATACACATGTCGGATGTGTTGGGTATGTACACAAACTTTTTCTGCCGAGTATATATGCATTTTACTTAAATTTTGACAACATGCTGAACTTCATCAAGTATTTGATGATTATTTAAGTTCTCATTGAGGTCTCTTTTATATAGCTAACCGACACTTGCAGTAAGTTTACAACAACAAAAAATATGTAGGAAAAACAAAACATTGTCCCTTTTTCTAGCGTCACAAAAAAGTGTACACATATGACAAGAGGCCTAGCGCTAGAAGATTTCAAGGAAAAAATTCCCGTTATCTTTCGTATTTTGTAGCTGTGGTAATCTATCGTCTTATTAGTTACTAGCGATCGCCCGCGACTTTGTCCGCGGAAGAATCGCAAAATAAGCAATTTTTGAGAATGTAGTTAGTAATATGTACATTATGTGAGATATATAATCTGTTTAGTTTAATGACTCTTTAATCAAAATGGTTTGTATTTTGTTGAAATCAGAACCATAAATTATTAAGAATGGACCCACGATACTCGCATTTGTATGAGACAGGCTCGTGATCAAATCAATCCCGTGATCAGAGATCATACACATAAGTATGGAAGAGTTGTAGCTTGTGTTAATTTAAAAAAAAAGACCAAATAAAATAACGTTAAGCTTAAAACCATAACAGGACTACGATTGTGCGTGAAGCCCAATCATACGATACTATAGATGAAATCGAAATTTTTGTGTTGTTAAGAAATTTTGTATGGGGAGTGGTAGAAAGGGTCGCAGTACTCAACTAAGTAGTGGGTATATGGGGGTTCTGGCTCACTTTGACCTTTGACCTTGACCTTTGACCTTGACCTTGACCTTTGACTTAGTGGGGATCCAAACCGGCAACACTTATTGGTGGGGATCCAAACCGGAGGTGGCTTATGGCAATACTTATTAGTGGGGATCCAAACCGGTAGTTGGACTTCAAGAAGGCTTTCGCTGTTTCTTCAGAGATGGCAGTAGCAGTATCCCTAACTGACTTTTTTTTTGAAATGCCAAGATTGATAAGATTTGTACGAATTATGATTCATATATGATGAAATTGATATTTACATTGATAGGAATGAACACGTGGGTTATATTTTTAGTTGGACTTTAAGAATGCTTTCGTTGTTTATATTGTGAAATAGGTTGTGGTCAGCATGTTTAGTTTTACGGATTAGGTTTCATATATGATGAAAATTGATAGATTGTGTGTATGGAGATTGTTATTGTTATTAATAGCGTGATATTATTTTATGACGTCATCATCGATTAGGAATAATTCTTTCGAATTGTTTATGGTTTAGAGTATTCATATGATAGGTTGTTTACATTTTTTTGTGTATGGAATTTTTTGGTTTACGAGTGAGATTGATATGAAAATTTCACCTCAATTCGCTAACATATATGATCATTTTTTGATAAACGAGTTCAAGCTCTTGCACATTACCTGCTTAGATACACCTTGGTACCCCTTTACCTGTCGATATTAATTTTAGAGTAGATTATTGGTTATTGGTTGTAAGAGATTATTGGTTATTGGTGAGTATATATATTGGTTAATGGAAGAGAGAGAGAGAGAGAGAGAGATGATGTATTGGTATTGATCCAGATAGGATGCTGGATAGGGGGATGTTGTATTAGTCCAGATGGGGTATAGATTGTGGTGTATGTGTATATGTGTGTGTGTGTGTGTATGTGTGGAGATTGTTATTGTTATTAATAGCGTGGTATTATTTCATGACGTCATCATCAATTGGGGTTGCCATAATGTCAGAAAAAAAAAAAAAAGAAAAATAAAAAATAAAAAAAAAATAAAAAAAAATAAAAAAAAAATAAAAGAAAAAAAAATAATTAAAAAAAATTAAAAAAAAAATAAAAAAAAAATTATTATAAAAATATATATTTATAATAAAAAATTATAAATTACATTATTTTGCTTTTCTTTTTATTATTCCACTTTTACTTAATATTATTCCACTGCTTCTTCACTTACGAACAGGAATAAACACGATCGTTTGTTATTGCAATTAGTTTTTTCTTGCGTGGTCAGCATGATATACGTTGGCCAGCATATTTTCGATGATGAAATTGATATTTACTTTAACAGGAATAAACACGTTCGTTATCAATTGAAATTTAAGTTTCGTGGTTTTAGGTTTCATATAGGCTAAAGTTAGCGATTGAATTCTGTGTGAGTAAAAGTAGATAAGAAATTTGTGTTATTATAGGTTGCTTATAATTAATTGTTTATAGTTTTGCGGTTCTTTGTTCTTATGGAAAAAGATCCATTCTGCTTTGATATACGTTGGTCAGCATATTTTCGATGATGAAATTGATATTTACTTTAACAGGAATAAACACGTTCGTTATTAATTGAAATTTAAGTTTGGTGGTTTTAGGTTTCATATAGGCTAAAGTTAGCGATTGAATTCTGTGTGAGTAAAAGTAGGTAAGAAATTATTGTTATTATAGGTTGTTTATAAATAATTGTTTATAGTTTTGCGGTTCTTTGTTCTTATGGAAAAAGATCCATTCTGCTTTGATATACGTTGGTCAGCATATTTTCGATGATGAAATTGATATTTACATTAACAGGAATAAACACGTTCGTTCGTTCGGTTGCTTATGAATAATTGTTTATAGTTTTGTGGTTTTAGGTTTCACATATGCTAAAATTAACGATTGAATTCTGTGTGATTAAAAGTAGATAAGAAATTTTTGTTATGATAGGTTGTTTATAAATAATTGTTTATAGTTTTGCGGTTCTTTGTTCTTATGGAAAAAGATCCATTCTGCTTGTTTGTGTGTGGTTAGCATATTTCTGTATAAATAAGATTTTATTATAGATAAGAGTTTTTTGCAGTATAGTTACGCAACATGACGTAATCCATTGGATTTACACAAAATGACGAAATCAATAAGTCTTATGAAGTAGTTGAACACAAATAAAATACTTAGTAAAAGAGAAGCAGCCCACCACCTACGACCAAACTTATAAAGCTGAAATAAAATGGAGCTGGAAAAGTACTTGGCATTTTTAATTAAATATAATTCCATCTTGTTGGAAGAACACCGCAAAGAAATTCTAAGAGATATACTATTTTTAATACAATACAATAAAATGGATGAAGCAAATTCAAAATACGGAATACAATACAAAATCAGCTGTCCTTGGTCTAAAGATGACGCAAAATCCGGACCAGATACATGCGCTTGTCATAGTGTTTATCGGAAATACAACAACGTTAAACCACTTATAAAATTTTACAATAGGTTAAGAAATGAAAGTTGTAAAGATTGATTTTTTCCTTTTATTCAACAATAAAACATATATTTCATTAAATTTGATTTTGTATTTTTAGCACCAGATTAAAACTTCATTAGGTTTAGTTAAATTTTCCATTTCTTTAGTATAAAATCCGACTTCGACTTTATGGAATTCTATATACTTCTTCTTCTCTCTGCTGATGCATCTTAAAGTTAGTGTCCCCGTATTGAATTCTTCCAACACTTTATCGCTACATTTATTATATCGCGAAGGTAAAAACAGTCTCATTCTATTCTCCAGTTCTACGACAATAGCTTTTCTACATTTAGAATAAGAGAAAAAATGACATCCATATCTAGGATAAAAGAAAAAAAATGAAAAAAAAAAATCATAAATTTACAGATTAGAGACTTACCGGGGTATCATTCTTTCCCCTGCTGTGATACGGTATCGCTTTCCCAACTTCAAGTCCGATATTTTAATAATAATAATCAATGCTTTACAACTCGATAGTTCGTTACTAGTTTCCATTGTGTTCTTGCTCTATTTAATATTTTTTTTTTTAACTGATCTATTTATATTAATTTCTTATCACTAACTAATAATTTCCATCCCTCCTACCAAGTGTACTGCCTTGAAACTGCTTTGTACTGCTTTAATACTGCTTCTATACTGAGGTGTACTGCCTTGAAACCAACTAATACCACCTTGAAACCAACTATACTGCTACACAACCAACCAAACAACTACACAGCTATATAACCAACCAACTATACAGCTATACAACCACACAGCTGTACAACCAACTATACAGCTATACAACCACACAGCTGTACAACCAACTATACAGCTATACAACCACACAGCTGTACAACCAACTATACAGCTAAACCAACCAACTATACAGCTATACAGCTATACAACTACACAGCTATACAACCAACTATACAGCTATACAGCTATACAACCAACCAACTACACAGCTATACAACCAACCAACTATACAGCTATACAACCAACCAACTATACAGCTGTACAACCAACCAACTATACAGCTATACAACCAACCAACTATACAGCTATACAGCTATACAACCACACAGCTATACAACCAACTATACAGCTATACAACCACACAGCTACACAACCAACTATACAGCTATACAGCTATACAACCAACCAACTATACAGCTATACAACCAACCAACTATACAGCTATACAACCAACCAACCAACCAACCAAACAATCAACCAACTTGTAATCACATTGATTCTCGAATATTCAAAAAAAAAATCTATACTTTTTTCCCTACAACACTCAGCAGTAATGTTTCTAAATTTATCCATTATTAAGTACAACTATAATCAGACTTTGATTCGGTGAAATGTTTCTATAAATATGCAAGATATACGAATTTTTTGTTTAGTCATATCATAATCAGCATGTCGATGACCTTGATCTTGGATAGAAACACTTTTATCTTAAACGCAGAATATTTTCCTCTATTTCCTCTCTGTTGGAACATGTAAGGTTGACGATATTGTAGAGTTGAATACAATTCAAATGTAGTGTAATTTAAAAAAATAGAAAATAAGAAATTGGCTTTATGCGCTGAAAAATGTAAAAAAAAGGTTTCTAACTGTGATTGAAACAAAACTGTTATATATTAAGAATTATTTTTATTATTATCTTAAATTCTAAATATCACAATGTCTCTCTTATCATCTAAATGGCTTAAAGCTATCTCATTAATACATGCAGTATAAATTTTATATAACTTAGACCTAAATATATACATATTTTATTGTTATTTTAAATTTAAATTTTATAATGTCCCTATGCATATGTACTAATTTTATCATCCTTAATTAGTCTCTTATCATCTAAATGGCTTAAAGTTATCTTATTAATACATTCTGTATAAATTTTATGAAGCTTAGATCTAAATATATACATATTTCCTCTAAAAATTTTCTCTCTATATAAACATTCTCTATAATTGTCTATTGTCAATATGTCTGTTGCAGTCTTTTTAACACCTTTGACCTTTTTTATAGTTTTACTATTATCTATACTTATAGAATACATTTTCGATCGTAACCCTATAAATTCCTTTATTATTTTTCCGTGCGTCTCGTCTTTCATTAGTCCTAATATTTTGCAATTTTTCAAAGGAATGTTATAAGGATTGTCTTTCGAATATTCTGAAGTATCAAAGTGTCTTTCAATGTCGTCTAAAATGTCTGTGTAAAAATCGTCTGTCTGAATTGTATAAATAAATGAATCCGTATCCATATAGTTTAGAAGAACATTGTCCGTGTATTTGGGTTTTATGTAGATGTAGTGGAAGTCGTACATCTTTAGCTTGGAAATATCAAGAACGGTAAAACCTAAATAAATTGGCTTATTATAGCACACATTTACTCTATCCATCTGAATGGCAACCATGGTTTCCGAAAATATAGCTACACTATGAAAGTTTGGTTTGGCTATAAGAGCGCGGGCACCTAAACTTCTTCCCTTACTTTCCCATTTTGTAACTAATTTTACATCTTTCCTTTTTTCCACATTCTCCATCGTTTTCCCATATACCGCGTTGTTTAATAGCTTGAAGAAATTTTTTTCAAATGAATTTGTGCTCTTTGTACGATGATAATTATTCAAATCAATATAACTCTTTAGCCAATCAGACTGTTTAAATTGTAAAATCCTATGAATGCAAACAAGTTTCAAACCATTCTCTAGGCACTGTTGTAGATTCCGATAGTGGATAATATATTTATGTTTGTTTGTTAAATCCGTTATAAGCTTGTTTGTTTTAGAACCGGGTGCTGCTTTGTTTTCTGCACAAAAAGGTAAATCGTTATGATCATTGTGTTTTGAACCGGGATACTCTAAATCAACCTCTAATATGTATCCAATATCGGAATCCAGCGGAATATTACGAATGTCGATTTCATTGACATTTTCAACCCATGCGAATGAAGAATGTGGAAGAGGTTGAGACATTGCCCACCCGTACAAGTTATTAGCATCCAAATATGTAATGTATTTTGAGGGTTTCGTTTCATCGAAATTGTCCATGTATTTGTTGTTGGCCACAGAGTGTCGATGCGAACATTGCGTAATACCCTCTCTAATACCGCGTTTAATAAAATTATAAATGTTAATGTCAGTCAAAAGTTCTAGTTTAATGTTTGTGGTTTTTAACATAGCGTCCCACGCTAACCCCGGAGCAGTATAGTATTGACAGGGATCCAGCTCATAGATTTGTTTACAAATTTTTCTGAAATTTTCAAATACGTCCGTTAAAAGCAAAACATCTGTTTTCAAATACAACTCTAAATAATCCCAAAGTGTCTTACAATTAAATTCTTTCCAAACTTTTTGTGCGTGTTCATAATCGATTTCACTGCGCTCACTATTTGTTAATTTACTCGCGAAATTTTCCCTTGGTGGCAAACAAACATCATCCAAACGAGTCCACGAATTTATATACTCATAGGGAAATACACCCTTTCTTGTGAGCAGTTTAAATTTGCTTTCTTCACCGTATATTGAACTATTGTCTTCAGTTTTGCCTCGGGTAAATATCTAACAAGCTCATCTAAACTACTATTCATAAATC
Organism: Chorisops tibialis; assembly: GCA_963669355.1. NCBI lineage: Eukaryota > Metazoa > Arthropoda > Insecta > Diptera > Stratiomyidae > Chorisops > Chorisops tibialis. Next base: position 130,648,574 of record OY770263.1, read on the forward strand.
TAATTGAATCTAAAAATCTTAATTCTATTGTATTGGTATCGCTAACCGTAATTCTCTTCGATACGGAAATGTATCGTTCTTTATTTTGAGGTATTACTTTTATATCACCATCTATATTCCCTAGTTCTTTTACGAATAAATGACAATCATACCCAGAAAAGTTGTGAAAAAAGATTGGAAAGAATTTAGGCACTCTAAATAATAAATTACATTGATTATGAGCTGGACCCCTATATTCCCCCGTTAAATGGCAGTGGTCTATTACTCGATCGTCGAGAAGAGGTTTCTTGCACATGTAACAAAGTTCCGTTTCAGTCTGAATTTTCATCTGTTGTGTTGTTAGTCTAGGTATAGGTTTCGGTTTCATAATATAATTGGAATAGAGCCACCTCACATCCCTAACAAGCGAATCTAGAAAATTTTTAGAGGATTCTTTTCCCTTATACACTCTTAACCTATCTAATGACGAATTAAAAGTACACTTAATGTAATACGAAAAGTCACATGGTGTGTGCTCCTGTACAACAGCTGATGAAGATGTTTCTGGGTTAGCAAAACCGGTACTAACCTCTTCAAGTAAACACTCAAAGTCTGCATATATAACGAATGGTACATCCAATTGGCGCTCATAGTGTTGAAATTGTAAAGTTGATTTTTCGAGACTTGGCATGCTGGACACAACCTTACCACACTCATTTTTGTGTTGTAATTGAGCTTCTTCATTATGGAAATGTTGCAGACATGTATTGCAAATGAACAGTTTGACCTCGTGGCGAGTCTGTTGATAATGGATCAACCTTAAACAGAAAAAAACAAATAAAAAAAAATTAAAAAACTCAATGTTATTACCTTGAAATGTTCTTGATCCAGACATAGTGATTCAGCTCATCAGTGTCTTGTATCAGTAATAAATTTATATGACACTTTTTCTCATTCTTTGTGTGATAATATGGGCCCACAATTTTTTCTGCTTCATACCCAAACACATTGACGCTAATTAATGGGTTTAATTCCTCAAACTTTGCCACTTTCTGCACGTTCAGTGGAAACTCGAGATCGTTGAACTTTAATGTTATTCCATTAGAAAGATGTATAACACTTTGTGTTATATCGTATATGTGGTATGACGATGGTCTGTCTGAATTTTTCAGCACCGGCGATAATGCGGAAATGATACTCCATTTAAAGCAGAATTCATCATTATTTTTTATATTAACACAAGCATGTTTCTTTGTTATGAAAGGCGGCAAAGGTACGTATTTCGTTCCCCTAAGCGGCTTGTATTCGTTTACGCAAATTTCGCAGAGTGTTATTTTCACCAGAGTCCACCCACTATCTCTTTCTTGGAACTCTTGCATTTTCTTAATAATGCTATCAACGTTATTTTTGAATGCTAACTGCAAGTCACATTCATCCAGAATGGTTTGCATTTTTGGTTGAAACGATTTAATGCTTATCACACATTCGCTTTCTTCCTTGTCATCTTTCAAACAGGTTTTCATGTAATCCGCAAATAGCTCAATATTAAACTTTATAGCGGATGATGTTTCTAATATTTTTTTTAAGATGACCATTAGTGGTTCCTCTAGACTTTTTAAAAATATTTCCGGAATTAATATATTATCGCTTTTATTTTCGTATATAAGCGTTTGAATTCTATTCTTGTAGGTGCTCTTAATTAACTTGAAATGCTGATCAAAACTTTGAATATTATTCCTTTTATGTGTGTTTGTACGAATGTGGTGATTCCAGTCTAGTATTTTCACCATCACCTGACACAAATCACAAAGTTTGAAAGATGAAGGTGGGCTAAGTTTAATCGTTTTATGTGGAATGATGTTCTTAACTGGTGTCCCCAATCGTTTCATTGAAGATAGTTCCTTCCTCTCTCCTATTGCGTTGCCGTTCATCGTAGTATTTTCTATTTAAAATATATACATTTTTGTAAAAGCTAGAAAAAATTGAAAAGCTCAAGCCAACACTTACTGTGAGTATTTTCTACATGTCTTTTCAGACCATCAGCCGTCGGGAAAATCACTCCACACACTTTACAAAGTACAGACTCCATTACTTTTTTATATAAATAAACTGCCAACAAGTCGGGCGAAACTTTATTATTCTTGGAACAAGTTGCGGATGAGTGGAAAGTCAATATGCAGGTTAAAGTGGTTAGGGAAAGCTAAGTGCAAAGGGGTTTCTTGGGCAGGGCTGTTGTCAATTTAACAATATTTCATTCGTTTCTGCAAGTTTGGGTTTTTATGAGGGGAGGAGGAGGGGTAATAGCAAGGGTGGGTGGATGTTAACAGCTTTTTAATAATTGCTTGAATCACGTCCAATATTCTCTGTATAGAATGTGTTTCATAGACGAAATTGCATAGAATTTTCATAAAATTCGGTGTATTTTACATTCATGAAACCGAACATTTGTATGGGAGGGGGTAGAGAATATAGGGGAATCGTAAAATTTGATACGCAGTTTTATTTCGCGTCTCTTGTAAGGTGCTTGTATAGAATTTCAAGTTCGTAGCTTTTAGTTTGTTGGTTATTAGTTGATTTAATGAAATTGGTCGAAATCATACTTTTGTATGGGAGGGGGTACAAGCGCAAGCGCGATTTCAAAACTTTTAAAGCAACTTCATTTGAATTATTTTTATAAGTTTTTATGCCAAATTTGAAATTGATAGCTTTTAAGAGTTAGCTGATAACTGATTTCTTAAAAATGCGCGAAAAAATAATTTTGTATGGGAGGAGGTAGAGGAGGTAAGGGAATCGTAATGCTTGTGATGCAATTTTCTTTTATTTTTATTGTAAGGTGCTCGTACGAAATTTCAAGCTCGTAGCTTCTAATTTGTTGGTTATTAGTTGATTTAATGAAATTAGTCGAAATCATACTTTTGTATGGGAGGGGGTAGAAGGTCGAGCGGGATTTTAAAACTTTTAACGCAATTTCATTTTAATTATTTTTGTTAGTTGTTATGCAAAATTTCAAATTGATAGCTTTTAATAGTTAGCTGATAATTGATTTCTTGAAAATGGTCGAAAAAATAATTTTGTATGGGAGGGGGTAGAAGTGTTAAAGGTTTTCGACCAGTTAATATTTCGTATATTTAGGGATTTTTTTTAAATGCATTTCGCAAATTTTCAATTTTCTACCTTAAAATTTCACTCAAAAATTTTCAGTTTATGTGTTTTTTTCAATGCACATGAAACACCTTGTGCACGTTAGACCGGGGGGTCGGTTTATAATAAATATGGATCAAGTTATTATTATTTTTATACTCTATATGAAATCTGAGAGTATTATAAGTTTGCTCTAAAGTTTGTAACGCCAAGAAATAAGGCTCGGAGAAAAAAATGATGAATACAGAAATTAATATTATCACTCAAAAATCTCAAAACCGGATGTCCGTCCGTCCGTCCGTCCGTCCTTCCGTCCGTCTGTGCGCGCTCTAGCTTGAGAACGCGTTGAGCTAGATAGTTCAAATTTTGCACACGTCGTTTTTGACAAAAAAGTAAGGTCAAGTTCGTGAACGAGCCAAATCGCTCCACCCCTTCTACCCCCTCCCATACAAAATGACACAATTGCGCAATTTGACAATAAACGGATTTGCACGAAAAGTATAAAAGCTATTGGCCTGAAATTTGGAATATGTTACTTTTATGATAATATCAATCTACCGTACGAAAATTATGCGTATCCTCCCCCTCCTTCTACCACCTCCCATACAAACTGTACTTGTCATGAATTACTCTAAGCCAATTTACTCATTGCGTATACAATTTAGAGAGCTGAAATTGTGCACCAAATATTTATTTGAAATTGTTAGTAAGCCCAAAAAAATTTAGACTATTAGCTTCACCCCTTCTACCCCCTCCCATACAAAATGACACAATTTCGTAATTTGACAATAAACGGATTTACTCGAAAAGTATAAAAGCTATTAGTCTGAATTTTCGGATATGTTATTTTCATAGTAATTTTAATCTACAGTAGAAAAATTATTTGCTTCCTCCCTCTCCTTCCACCCCCTCCCATACAAACTACACTTTTTCATGAAATGCTCTAAGACGATTTTCTCAGAACATATAACATTTATTGAGCTCATATTTTGTAATAAATACTTAATTAGTATTAGCACTAACATCAGAAAAAAATATTTGATTAGCTTCACTGCTTCTACCCCCTCCCATACAATATGACACAGTTTCACAACTTCACAAAAAATCGATTTTCTTGAAAAGTATAAATGGCACTAGTCTGAAATTTCAGGGATGTCAATTTTACAATATTCCTAGTTATTTCTGAAAAAAAACACTCTAATCGCCCCACTCTTTCTACCACCTCCCATACAAACTGCACATTTTCACTAAATCTAACTCACTAATTTTGTCAGTTCCCATTCAATTTTTGGAGTAAGCATTTTGTACAAAACATTTGTATAGCTACTTTAGCATGATGGGGAAAAATTAGTTCAATGCTGTCATCCCTTCTAATACTTCCCATGCGAAATTTCTTGGGATCACAAAAAATTCTATTTCATCTAGAGTATCGTAAGATTGCGCTTTACGCGCAATCGTAGCCCTGTTATGTTTCTATGTGGATTAAATATAGGTATTCACATGCGAAATTTTAACTTTATATCTTTTACCAGAGCCCTAAAAAAGCCACTCAAAGTTTTCGATATTTTTGCTTATTACCTCCCTCCCCTTACACCTCCCAACTTAAAATTTACCAAAATTAACTTTTATGTAGTTCTACAATCTGACAAATTTTTGATTTGATATCTGTACTATTTTTGGAGATATAAGGATTTGTAATTTTGAAAAGTGCGCCATTTTTGAAATGCTCCCCATTTCCCCCCAGTACTATTATTTCAACATGTTATATTTTTTTTGTATTTGCCTAGTATAGCTTAATATACGTTTTAAGTTTCAATTACATAGCTTAAGAGATAGTTGAGATATTAATTTTTAAGTGTTTTTCTTTGCACCCCCCCTGACCCTCCCCCTTACAATAATTAGCCGCTTTCTAAGCTGGTTCCAATGAAACTATATGTCACCTTGACGGTCTCTAAATATGATTTTGGTACAATAAGTAATTTCGAAGATATAATCATTTGAAAAAAAAATTCGGCCGACAATTGGTTCTAAGCCCCCCCTTTTCGCACCCCAATGGATAAAAAAATTAAATTATTTTTAAAAGTTGTCCCACAAACCCCGCTATATGTCTGTTGAGTTTTAGCTTCGTAGCTGTTACCATGGTTGAGATATTTGAATTCGTATTTTTCGGTTTAAGCGCTCCCCCCGCCTCCCCCTGAACCCTTATACCCCCGAAAATGGGTATCCGCCTGAGATCCGCAACTATCTACAATCCCCCCAAAAATGAACTTTCTATCTTGAAGGGTTTGGGAGTTAATGTGCGCTGAGCGTACACGTCGGCGTACGGCGGACGGCGTACAGACAGACGGATTTTTTTTTTGCATTTTTAGGCTAATTTAGTCATGAAACGTGAAAAAAAAAAATTTCAGGGTAGCAAACTTTTTTTTTTTCTTGTGTCGATCACAATATTTTATTATTATAATAATAAAGTAAAATCACTTGATTAACTTCACACTTGATTAACTTTCGTTGACAAATTTCTAACAACAAACTATATGTATAAAAAATCACTTGATTAACTTCACTTGACGAATTTCTAAGACAAACTATATGAATAAAAAATCACTTGATTAACTTCACTTGACGAATTTCGAAGACAAACTATAGCCGATGAGGTTTTTGCTGTTCTTTTTATACTAAAACTCTTATCTATAATAAAATCTTATTTATACAGAAATATGCTGAACACACACAAACAAGCAGAATGGATCTTTTTCCATAAGAACAAAGAACCGCAAAACTATAAACAATTATTTATAAACAACCTATCATAACAAAAAATTTCTTATCTACTTTTACTCACACAGAATTCAATCGTTAATTTTAGCATATATGAAACATAAAACCACAAAACTATAAACAATTATTCATAAACAACCGAACGAACGAACGTGTTTATTCCTGTTAATGTAAATATGAATTTCATCATCGAAAATATGCTGACCAACGTATATCCAAGCAGAATGGATCTTTTTTTTCCATAAGAACAAAGAACCGCAAAACTATAAACAATTATTTATAAACAACCTATAATAATAACAAAAAATAAAAAAAAACCCTTATCTACTTTTACTCACACAGAATTCAATCACTAACTTTAGCCTATATGAAACCTAAAACCACCAAACTTAAATTTCAATTGATAACGAACGTGTTTATTCCTGATAATGTAAATATCAATTTCATCATCGAAAATATGCTGACCACACACAAACAAACAGAATGGATCTTTTTCCATACAATCGGAAATATGCTGACCACACAAGAAAAAACTAATTGCAATAACAAACGATCGTGTTTATTCCTGTTCGTAAGTGAAGAAGCAGTGGAATAATATTAAGTAAAAGTGGAATAATAAAAAGAAAAGCAAAATAATGTAATTTATAATTTTTTATTATAAATATATATTTTTATAATAATTTTTTTTTTTAATTTTTTTTTTTAATTTTTTCTAATTTTTTTTTTTTTTTTGACAGGTACCAAGGTGTATCTAAGCAGGTAATGTGCAAGAGCTTGAACTCGTTTATCAAAAAATGATCATATATGTTAGCGAATTGAGGTGAAATTTTCATATCAATCTCACTCGTAAACCAAAAAATTTCATACACAAAAAAATGTAAACAACCTATCATATGAATACTCTAAACCATAAACAATTCGAAAGAATTATTCCTAATCGATGATGACGTCATAAAATAATATCACGCTATTAATAACAATAACAATCTCCATACACACAATCTATCAATTTTCATCATATATGAAACCTAATCCGTAAAACTAAACATGCTGACCACAACCTATTTCACAATATAAACAACGAAAGCATTCTTAAAGTCCAACTAAAAATATAACCCACGTGTTCATTCCTATCAATGTAAATATCAATTTCATCATATATGAATCATAATTCGTACAAATCTTATCAATCTTGGCATTTAAAAAAAAAGTCAGTTAGGGATACTGCTACTGCCATCTCTGAAGAAACAGCGAAAGCCTTCTTGAAGTCCAACTACCGGTTTGGATCCCCACTAATAAGTATTGCCATAAGCCACCTCCGGTTTGGATCCCCACTAATAAGTGTTGCCGGTTTGGATCCCCACTAAGTCAAAGGTCAAGGTCAAGGTCAAAGGTCAAGGTCAAAGGTCAAGGTCAAAGGTCAAAGTGAGCCAGAACCCCCATATACCCACTACTCAACTAATTTATTTCACATAATGCAAGAGTAGCTATAAAAATATTTTGTACCAAATTGAAGCTTGAAAAATTGAATAGGTACTGAGAAACTTAAAGCATTGGATTTGATGAAATTGTGCAATTTGTATGGGAGGTGGTAGAAGGAGTGGAGGGTTTTTTGGTGATTTTTCGACCAACCACTATAATCATAATTAAATTGATAAATTTTAAATATTAGATCAGTAACGTTCACACTTTTGAAGAAAATCTAATTTTTGAAAAGTTGTAGAATTGTGTCACATTGTATGGGAGGGGGTAGAAGGAGTGAAGCTAATTAGTTAAATTTTTCCCGATATTAATAATAATGCTAACTAAGGATTCTATACAAAATTTTAGCGTGATCAAAGCTATTGAGAAAATTGGATTAGAGTATTTCATGAAAAAGTGCAGTTTGTGGTGGAAGGAATGAGGTGTTTTTAGTGATTTTTTGAAAACAACTTCAATAATTATTCAATTGATATATTTTAGATCTGTCACTTTCACATTTTCCAAGAAAATCGAATTTTTGTAAATTCGTGGAATTTTATCACATTGTATGGGAGGGGGTAGAAGGAGTGAAGCTAATCGGTTTTTTTTTCCCGATAATAATAATAATGCTAATTAAAGATTTAGTACAACATTTTAGCTCGATGAAATTTACACGTACTGAGAAAATTGGTGTATAGTATTTTATGAAAACGTGTAGTTTGTATGGGAGGTGGTGGAAGGAGTGGGGAAATTTAAAACCTTGTCTACCAAAAGATTGCATTTGTAATTTAAATAATATACTCTAAGTTTCAATTCAATAACTTTTATAGTTTCCAAGAAAATTTTACTAATATATATTTTTGAAAATAAGTCACTTTGTATAGAAGGGGGTAGAAGGCGTGAGGGAAGTAACATAAAACCAAAAGAAGATTACATCCCGGAGCATACCTAATAAACTGTAAAAGTTTCGTTACAATCAGTTCAGCCGTTTTTGCGTGAAAGCCGGACAGACAGACAGACAGAGAAGAATTTTAAAAACGCGTGTTTCTGCTTAGTTATTGCTAAATAAAACAAAAAACTAACTTATAGCCATTTCTAAACAAATAACAGACAGACGCTACAATTATATTTATATAGATTCCCTGCGCATCATTTGTACTGATTAGAGTGTAGATGTATAAAAAAGTTATGTTACATTTAATTTGATGAAAATGGGCAGGCAAACTTCTTTGGAAACGCGAGAACTTGTCGTAAAATTTAGAATCGAAGGGAAAATGTTGTGAGAAATAGCTTCATTTATTGATAGAAGCCATAACACCGTCAAAAAAATTATTGACAAGTTCGAGATCAGTAATCATTGATACAATGAATATTGATCATTGATATAATGAATAAAATAGGATACCTAAACATATTGAATGATAATTTGGGTCCTAGTGTGGAAAATTTGAGGTTGAATCGTACGTGGATATTTCAACAAGACAGTGATCCCAAACATGCAGCCAAAATAGTTAAGGAATATTTGATTTATCACGCACCTAAACAATTGAATCACCCCCCATAATCACCGGACCTTAATCCCATTGAACATTTATGGGAACATTAGGACCGACAAATACGAAAGAGAAACATAACTAGCATAGACACCCTAAAAAATGCTTTACTGGACGACTGGCAAAATATTCCACCGGAAGTGACATCAAAATTAGTGGAATCAATGCCAAGACGACTAGCGGCTGTTTTGAAGGCAAAAGGAAAGCAAACTAAATACTGAATGCTGCATTTTGAGTATTATTTTTAATTACTTTATCATTCTAATAATAAAGTATTGTGTCTAGACAAGAAAAAAAAATTTGCTACCCTGAAATTTTTTTTTTCTCGTTTCATGACTAAATTAGACTAAAAATGCAAAAAAAAAATCCGTCCCGCCGTACGCCGTACATATGGACTCATATCTCCGAGACCGTTACAATTAGAATATTCGTTTTTGGGTGGATTGTTGACTGGGTAAGTGAGCTCTATTTTCTAAATTTTAAAGGGTGTTAGGCGGAAGGGGGAGGTGGGGGGAGGGAAAAAGTCGAAAACTACACTTGCTAATATCTCCACCACGAGTGTAGATAGAAAGTTGAAAATTAGTACAGATATAGAGAAGGTTGTGGAACAAACTATAAAAATAATTAATTTTTTTATCCATTGGCATCCGAAAAATGGGGGCTAAAAACGAATTGTCGGCCGAATTGCTTTTTCAAATGATTATATCTTCGAAATTACTTATCGTAAAAAATTCATATTTTGAGACCGTCAAGGTGGCATATGATTTCATTGGAATCAGCTTAGAAAGTCGCTAATTATTGTAAGGGGGAGGGTCAGGGGGGTGCAAGGGAAAACACTTAAAAATTAATATCTCAACTATCTCTTAAGCTATGTAATTAAAACTAGAAACGTATATTAAGCTGCACTTGGAAAATACAAAAAAAAATATAACATGTCGAAAAAATAATAGTTGGGGGAAATGGGGAGCATTTCAAAAATGGCGCACTTTTCAAAATTACAAATCCTTATATCGCAAAAAATAGTACACATATCAAATCAAAAATTTGTCAGGTTGTAGAACTACATAATGCTTAATTTTGATAAAAATTTTAAGTTGGGAGGTGTAAGGGGAAGGAGGTGATAAGCAAAAATGTCGAACATTTTGAGTGATTTTTTTAGGACTGTGGTGAAAGATATAAAGTCAAAATTTTGCATATGAATACCGCTATTTGATGTACATACAAAAATAATAATAACTTGATCCATAATTGTTATAAACCGACCCCCCCGGTCTAACGTGCACAAGGTGTTTCAGGTGCATTGAAAATTTGCGAAATGCATTTAAAAAAATCCTTAAATATACGAAATATTAACTGGTCGAAAACCTTTAAGACTTCCACCCCCTCCCATACAAAATTAATTTTTCGACCATTTTTAAGAAATCAATTATCACCTAACTATTAAAAGCTATCAATTTGAAATTTTGCCTAAAAACTTACAAAAATAATTGAATTGAAATTATTTTAAAATTTTTGAAATCGCGCTTGCCCTTCTACCCCCTCCCATACAAAAGTATGTTTTCGACCAATTTCATTAAATCAACTAATAACCAACAAATTAAAAGCTACGAACTTGAAATTACAAGCACCTTACAAGAGAAGCGAAATAAAGCTACATATTAAATTTTACGATTCCCCCACCTTCTCTACCCCCTCCCATACAAATGTTCGGTTTTGTGAATGTAAAATACACCGAATTTTATGAAAATTCTATGCAACATCGTCTATGAACACATTCCATACAGAGAATATTGGACGTGATTCAAGCAATTAATTAAAAAGCTATTAACATCCACCCACCCTTACTATTACCCCTCCTCCTCCACTCATAAAAACCGAAACTTGCAGAAACGAATGAAATTTTGTTATATTAACAACAGCCCTTCCCAAGAACTCCCTTTCACTTAGCCTTCCCTAACCACTCTAACCTGCATATTGACTTTCCACTCATCCGCAACTTGTCCCAAGAATAATAAGGTTTCGCCCGACTTGTTGGCAGTTTATTTTTATTACAACTGTATGTAAGACTTTATTTTGACGCTAGAATAAGGGACTATTTTTTGTTTTTCCTACATATTACTTTATTATTCTAATAATAAAGTATTGTGATCGACACAGAAAAAAAAAATTTGCTACCCTGAAATTTTTTTTTCGTGTCTGTGACTTAGACTAAGCTAGCCTAAAAATATATAAAACAAAAAAAATCCGTCCCGCCGTACGCCGTACATATGGACTCATATCTTCGAGACCGTTAAAGGTTGAATGTTTGTTTTTGGGTGGATTGTTGATTAGGTAAGTTAGTTCTATTATCTAAATTTTGGGGAGTTGCAGGTGGAATAGGGAGGCGGGGGAGGTAAAGAGTCAAAAACTACACTTACTAATATCTCCACCACGAATGCAGATAAAAAGCTGAAAATCAGCAGAGATATGAAGAGGATTGTGGGACAAACTTTAAAAATAATTAAATTTTTTTATCCATTGGCGTCCGAAAAGGGGGGGCTAAAAACAAATTGTCGGCCAAATTTTTATTTTTTTTTCAAATGATTGTATCTTTTAAATTACTAATCACAAAAAATTCATATATTGGGACCGCTAAAGCGGCGTATAGATTCATGCGAATCAGCTTAGAAAAAGGCTAATTATTGTAAGGGGAGGGTCAGAGTACAAAGAAAATCACTTAAAAATTAAAAAAAAAAAAAATCTCGACTGTCTCTTAAGCTATGTAATTGAAACTTGAAACGTATACTAAGCTTTACTAGCGAAATATGAAAAAAATATAACATGTGGAGATAATAGTAATGGGGGTATATGGGGGGCATTTCAAAAATGGCGCACTTTCCAAAATTACAAATCATTATATCTCAAAATTGAGTACAGATGTGAAATCAAAAATTTGTCAGATTGTAGAGCTATATAATCACTAATTTTGGTAAAAAATTAAGTTGGGGGGTGTGAGGGGAGGGAAGTGGAAAGCAAAAATATTGAAAATTTTGAGTAATTTTTTATGGCTCTGGTAAAAGATACAAAGTTTAAATTTTGCACGTCGATATATCTATTTAACATACATAGAAAAAAAAATAACAATTTGTTCCAAAATTGTTATGCACCGAAGTGGGCGTCTAACGTGCACAAGGTGTTTCATCTGAAATGAAAAAACCTCATAAACTGAACATTTTTGAATGAAATTGAATGAAACTAGAAAATTTGCGAAATGCATTTAAAAAAAATCTCTAAAAGTATGAAATATTGACCGGTCGAATATCTTCAAAACTTCCACCCCCTCCCATACAAAATTATTTTTTCGACCATTTTAAAGAAATCAATTATCACCTAACTATTAAAAGGTATCAATTTGAAATTTTGCATAAAAACTTATTAGAATAGTTGTAATGAAATTACGTTAAAAGTTTTGAAATCGCGCTTGCCCTTCTACCCCCTCCCATACAAAAGTATGATTTCGACCAATTTCATTAAATCAACTAATAACCAACAAATTAAAAGCTACGGACTTGTAATTTTGTACAAGAAACTTCCAAGAGAAAGGAAATAAAATTGCATCGCAAATTTTACTATTCCCCTACCTCTTCTACCCCTCCCATACAAATGCTTTGTTTTGTGAATGTAAAATACACCGAATCCTACGAAAATTCTATGCAACTTTGTCTATGAAACTGACATTCTATACAGAGAATATTGGACGTGATTCAAGTAATCAATTGAAAAACTTTTAACATCCACCCACCCTTACTATCACTTCTCATCCCTCCCCTCAAAAAAACTCAAACTTGCATAAATAAACGAACGAAATATTGATTATATATACTGGAGCTTTTGAACGTTTCCGCAAAGTGTTAAATTGATAACAGTCCTGCCCAAGGACCCCCTTTCACTTAGTCTTCCCTAACCACTCTAGCCTGCATATTGACTTTCAACGCATCCGCAACTTGTCCCAAGAATAATAAAGTTTCGCTCGACTTGTTGCCAGTTTGTTTTTTGTTGTTGTAAACTTACTGCAAGTGTCGATTAGCTATATAAAAGAGACCTCAATGAGAACTTAAATAATCATCAAATACTTGATGAAGGTCAGCATGGTGGTAAAATTTTAAGTAGAATGCATATAGGAATGAAGTCTACACTTTATTTTGACGCTCACTGTACATGTATGCCGCAATGAAACGAAATAAATGCGGGGTACGCAGTATTTCAGGAGCGCAATATCATGATAATCTAATTCCGAGCAATTTATGTATGCACGTAATTCATATCCGCACTTATTTAGTCTGCATCATTGTGAAAACATTAGTCAAGGGTGGTGGAAATAAAAAATAATAAAATTCCTGATCCTGTACGAAAGACTACCAGGCCTCCTTTAAGAAGACGAGTGAAAATTTCGTTGAGTCAGCATTTTAATATTATTTTCGAGTTGGGCTCTTGGTCCCATTGAAAAATACTACATCATACCTCACGCAGACCTGACCAGAAACCACAAGGACAGTATCTTTGTATAATTTTCATCCTTCTCCAAGCCTGTAAAACAAGTCAGGGCACTTCTAACATACTTTGCCTTATCATGTTTATCAGATTCAGTGAAGGAAAATCCGTCTTTTTTTCTATGCTACGAAAACATAAAAAAATGCATGTTATAGATTGGCGAAGAGTTTTTGAATTAGTCCTTGAGAAGAAAAATCAAATCCCAAGAATCCGACCTAATCAATACACAAGTGAAATTCAAAATGCCTCCTATAAATTTGAAGAACACAGACGGATGAGGTACCGTAAAGAAATAATGACCATGAAAGATGCTGCTTCGTGAGACGAAAAAGTAATAAAACCGAATTTAAGAAGGTTTGCTAGGCTCAAGATAAGAATTTAATTTATGTCATTTCGACTGGGAATGGGGACAAGAGGAATTCAGTTATTTTCAATTTTATGCGTATGGCACATCATTAATAGAAAGAAAACCAGAAAGTGACAAAATAACCAATTGATAAATCGGAAAGAGAATTCAAATACTTTTCTTACTTTCCATTCAGGATGTTGTGTAAACCCTTTTTCTTTTTTTACATCTGCATTTATGATAAATTGTTTGCATGATTGAAACTTCTTTTGAAAGCCTTGAGAGAAGAATGTTTCATAAAAGATAGGTCATCAAAAAGTAAAGTCGGTTTCCATCCATTTTTTTCCATTCAACAAATTGATGGAGCTTTGCTGTTTGAACTGTTCTTAAGCTGTCGAAATGTCTAGTTGTGTGGAAGACAAGAAATCCTTTTTATATTCATGTAACTTGGCTAGCTTCTCTGTTTTCAAGTTTATCTGACGAAATCGTTTGCAGGGAGTTGAGACATGATTTGAAAAATATATCGTACATGATTTTCAGGGTGGAACATCTGAAAACAGATTTTATTACCCCAAAAAAACATGAACTCAATCGTATATCCCTCAAAAATTTAAACGATTTTGTGCACCATACTGGTTTCGCTACATTGGACTCGCCCTAATTTTTCACACTTATGAAGGGTTCAGTAGCATTTAAAAGTATTCCTCTATTTCATTAACGTTTAAAGATTCTATGGCCCACAATCCACTAGAATAAAAAGATATTATAAATAGTTTATGGATCAACAAATTTATCCTCTTCTCTGGCTAAACCACTTCGCAATCTTTTCCATTTATCTTACTCTTCCAGGTGCTTTCCACAATTGTGGAAAGTTGCAAATGTTCAGCCAATTCCCTAGAAAGGAAGCTAAGCGAACCCTGCTAACTTCCGCCTAATCACAATTACTTTAGTGCTCTCGAAAGCAATGGGAACCGCTGTCAATCGCAAAATCGTTCATTATCTCGAGGATAAACAGTTTATTCACGATCGCCAATACGGTTTCCGTTCTGGAAGGTCAACGGGAGATCTCTAGGTCTATCTGACGGAACGTTAGAACTCCTGCTTGCACAAATACGGCGAAGGTCAAGTTCTTGCACTTGACATTGCAAGAGCTTTTGACAGAGTTTGGCACGAATGTCTTCTTGTTAAACTCGAGGTCTTTGGCCTCCTTATTCAATCGATTGAGAGTTTATTGTTTAATCGTACTATACGAGTCGTGTTAGAGGGCGTTACTTCCTCCTCCTTCCCAATCAACTCCGGTATCCCTCAGGGTTCTGTCTTATCGCCGACTCTGTTTTTTGTATTTGTTAATGACCTTTTGCTTTCTACTTTCAATCCAATCCATAGTTTTGCAGATGATAGTACTTTAAAAAACACCTTTGAGTTTGACTCCGCTACGGAATCTCACAAGCAATGTGTTGGCTCCAAACGCAGAGAGTTATTCGATTCGCTGAACACCGACCTTGTTTTAATCCTTGAATAAGGCAGGAAAAATAGAGTAAAGTTCAACGCCGCCAAAACGCAGACCTGTCATCTTTCTCTTAAACATGATGTTTCAGCGGCATCGTCTAATTTAGCCTTTAATGGCGTACCTCTTTGCTCTTCAGATGAAATTATTCTTTTAAGCGTAAAGTTAAATAACCACCTTGATTGGAGCACACACATCTTTGATGTTGCCCTTGGTACTTCCAAACGCCTAGGTACTCTTCGCAAATGCAAAAATATTTTACGCCTCGCGACATAGCTACCATCTACAAGACCTACATTCGACCTCGTTTAGAGTACAATTCACATTTATATGCTGGCGCTCCCAAAACTCACCTTGCACTGCTCAACCGAATCCAAAAACATGCATTCCGACTAATTGGAGATGAAACTATTACCGTTTCTATTGACTCCCTCGAGCATCGCAGAAACGTCGGAGTACTCAGCATTTATTATCGCTACTTTCATGGTAAATGTAGTGCGGAACTTAGATCACTCATTCCTCCACTTTACACATTTTCCCGAAAACCTCGTCAAGCTAAACGTGTACACGAGTTTGCCGTCAACCCTACTCGTACAGTGAAATATAGACAGTCATTCATCTCCCGAACGTCCAGACTTTAGAATGTATTGCCGGCTAACGTTTTCTCAAGTAGGTATAACCTTCAGTCCTTCAAGGATAATCTTCACCGTCATTTCCTTCTCTCTCCAACCTAATTTCCATAGTACACCCAAATTTTATCCACTTCCATTACCGCATTAATTGTACAATGCATTAAAGAGTGACCCCCTAAATTAAATTCGGTTCCTTAAAAAAAAAGTCTTTGCACAATTGAATTTGAAAATTTCAAAATAAGCGAAAATAATTGAAACAAACGATATTTTTAATTTATTATTGTAATTATTCTAATAATAAAATTTTGGAAAAAAATGTACTACCCTGAAGTTCTGTTTTTTCGCATTTCATGACTAAATTAGTCTCAAATTAAATAAAAATAAACTGTCAACAAGTCGTGCGAAACTTCATTATTCTTGGGACAAGTTGCGGATGCGTGAAAAGTCAATATGCAGGTTAGAGTAGCTTGGGAAGACTATGTGGAAGAGAGTTCTTGGACAGGGCTGTTGTCAATTTAACTCTTAATTGCGGAAACGATTAATAGCTCCAGTACATATAATCAACATTTCATTCGCTTATGCAAGTTTGGGTTCTTATGAGGGGAGGGGGTACAGTAAGGGTGGGTGGATGTTAATAGTTTCTTAATTGTTTGAATCATGTCCAATATTCTCTGTACAGAACTTCAGTTTCATAAACGAATAGAATTTTCGTAACAGACTAATAGGGATGCAAATACTTGTACGGGGAGGGTCAAGGAAAGCGGAAAGAAGAACATTTAACATTGATATCCAGA
Source organism: Chorisops tibialis (assembly GCA_963669355.1). Classification (NCBI taxonomy): domain Eukaryota; kingdom Metazoa; phylum Arthropoda; class Insecta; order Diptera; family Stratiomyidae; genus Chorisops; species Chorisops tibialis. Next base: position 130,665,295 of record OY770263.1, read on the forward strand.
CTATTTAAATTTCCAACCTTTATTTGACTATGTTAGCGGATTACGAGAAAAATATAACATATGGACAAAACAGTAGCGGGAGAAAGGCGGAGCATTTCAAAAAGTCTACGAACAAGTCGAGTGCTACTTTATTATTCTTGGAACAAGTTGAGATGCATGCGAAGTCAATATACAGGTTGGAGTAGATAAGGAAGCTAAGTGAATGGAGCAGGGTTGCTGTAAATTATTTAACGCTTAAATTCGTTTACGATCAATATAGTACATATGTATAATAAATATTGCAATCATTTATTTATGCAAACTTGGATTTTGTGTGGGCGAGTGGGGAAGGAGGGGGGAGATGTGTAGAAAGGGTTGATCGATGTTCATAGTTTTTAATTGATTGCTTGAATCACGTTCAAGGTTCTCTGTTAGATAGTTGTTCGTTTCGTAGGCGAAGTTTCATTGAATTTTTATGGAATTCGGTGCATTTTATATTCACGAAGAGGAATCACAATTCTGCAGTGCTACGCACCGACTAATACCGCAACATCTGGTGACAAAGAGTAGTTTTATAGCCAACTGAGTGCCACCTTCGAACGTGTTTCAAGAGGTGATATTATTATCATCTCGGGAGATATGAACGCCCAGGTTGGATCAGACAACACTGGGCTAGAACACGTAATGGGGAGGCATGGTGACCCTTGGGTCGACGCGTCACGACCTTGGATTAAGAGACCCGAAAACGGCGAATTATTTGTGGAGTTCTGTAGTACTCGGCAAATGGTCATCGGAGGGACCCTTTTTCCACACAAGAGTCATCATAAAACATCTTGGGTTTCCCCTGATAGTGTTACTCAGAACCAGATCGACCGTTTGGCTATAAGTCACCGATGGAGAAGATGTCTCCTCGATGTGCGAGCGAAACGTGGAGCTGACGTGGGAAGCGATCACCCCTTGATGGTTGCCCGCTTGAGATTGTGTACAGCAGCTATCCGACGACCACAAATTCAAATGAAACGCAAGCTTAATGTGGATACACTCAGAGATCGCAACAAAAAACGCCAATACACCACTATTCTACGCGAAAAGTCTTCCACATTGGGTGAAAATGAAATGCGCACACTGGACGCCAATTGCGAGGCAACCAGAAAACTATTCTAACTAGTGCTGAAGAATATGTGGGATATGTGCAAAGCGGTGAGAAACACTGGATGTCGCAGGACACATGGGACAAAGTTGGCAATCGGAAAAAAGCCAAATTGGCAATCATCTCTCAACCCCATGTCAACCAACGGACGCCCGACTTGAGGCAGAACTACCGCGATGCTCATATACAGCTTAAAAAGGCTGTTAGACGCGACAAGAGAAAGGCCATTGAAGATCTGGCAAACAAGGCAGAATCTGCTGCTTACCTTGGGGATATGGGTTCACTATTTAAAATCATGAAACAGTTGACGAACAGGAATTTCACCGCTAACCACCTGGTGAGAGATGTAAACGGAACTCTCCTTAATATGAGTGAACACCAGTTGCGACAATGGAAGGAATGCTTCTCTGATATTTTAAACATCTTGTCGGAGGAAGATATTCCGGAAACAGAACCACTTCCAAACATCCAACCGCAACAATTCTCTATTAGGGACGATCCCTCAGATAAGGAAGAGATAGTTTCCGCCATTCGGTCAATGGCGGGAAGGAAAGCTTCAGGTATAGACGGACTACCAACTGAACTCCTCAAAGCGGACCCGGAAATAACAGCCGATATACTCCTCCCAGGTATAGACGGACTACCAACCGAACTCCTCAAAGTGGACCCGCAAATCACAGCCGATATACTCCTCCCACTCATCACTAAGGTGTGGAGTGAGGGAAGATATCCAACTGAATGGAAGGAGGGCGTCATTGTGAAAATTCCGAAGAAGGGCGACCTTCGGGATTGTGGCAATTGGCGTGGTATATGTCTACTTACTGCCGTATCAAAAATTATGGCTAAGGTAATTCTCAATAGGATTAGTGATGTCGTCGAGAGCACTCTCGAAGTTTATCAGGCTGGATTCCGTAAAGGGTCGTCTTGTACCGACCACACAAATACCCTACGGATAATATTAGAGCAGTCAGCCGAACTGGGTTCGCCACTACATCTCATGTTTGTGGACTTCGAGAAGGCTTTCGACAGCGTTAAGCGAGATTACATATGGAATGCTTTGCGTAGGATAGGTATTCCAGATAAAGTCATAGCTATGATTAAAGAATCCTAGGAAGATGCAAGGTGTCGCGTCATGCATAGAGGAGAGCTGTCCGAGAGCTTTTCTGTGCGAACGGGTGTCAGACAAGGCTGCATATTATCACCAGCCCTGTTTCTGGTGGTAATAAATGACATCTTGAAAGCTGCACTGGAAGGTGGGGAAGGTAAAGGTCTTCAATGGAGACTATTTAACATCTTAAGTCACCTTGATTATGCTGATGACGTGTGTTTGCTTGCACATACCCGTTCGGACTTAGAGTCAAATGTTCGCTCGTTGCATTCTAAATGCAAAGAGGCGGGACTGAAAATAAATGTGCGTAAAACCAAGTACATGCACATGGGTTCGAACGCAAGCACACCGATTGTTCTTAACGGACGGGATGTGGAAGAGGTGCAAGATTTTTGCTATCTTGGAAGCATTGTCAGCATGGACGGCGGAGCCGAAAAGGATGTTGAGGCTCGGCTAAATAAAGCTCGTCAGGTCTTCGGTATCCTTTCCCCTTTCTGGAGGTTAAGAGAGATCTCCCTTCGCACGAAGCTGCGAGTTTTTGGCGCATGCGTCAAACCTGTGTTGTTGTATGGTTGTACTACGTGGAAAGTGACCGTTCGACTTACCAAGAAACTACAGACTTTCGTAAACCAATGCCTCCGGCGCATTTTAGGAATATTCTGGCCAGAAGTGATCTCCAACGACGAACTTTGGAGTACAACTGGCCAGACTAAAATAGGTATTTAGATTCAACGGCGGAAGTGGCAATGGATCGGTCATACTTTGAGGAAACCAGAGCAAAATATCGCAGAACAGGCTCTGGATTATAGTCCTCAAGGAAGACGTCGGGTTGGTCGACCATGTAACACATGGAAGCGAGCAATTGAGCAGGAGGCCAGAGGAATAAACAAGTCCTGGCAACAGCTTAAGGCCGATGCTCAGGATCGCGCCTTGTGGAAGAGAGTTGTTTCTGTCTTATGCCCCTATAGGGGGTCTTAACAGGAATTTGATTTGATTGATACTCTTCCCACTCTTCACTAAGGTGTGGAATGAAGGGAGATATCCGACTGAATGGAAGGAGGGCATCATTGTGAAAATTCCGAAGAAGGGCGACCTTTGGGATTGTGGCAATTGGCGTGGTATATGTCTACTTACTGCCGTATCAAAAATTATGGCTAAGGTAATTCTCAATAGGATTAGTGATGTCGTCGAGAGCACTCTCGAAGTTTATCAGGCTAGATCCTGTATAGGGTCGTCTTGTACCGACCACACAAATACCCTACGGATAATATTAGAGCAGTCAGCCGAAATGGGCTCGCCACTACATCTCATGTTTGTGGACTTCGAGAAGGCTTTCGACAGCGTTAAGCGAGATTATATATGGAATGCTTTGCGTAGGATAGGTATTCCAGATAAAGTCATAGCTATGATTAAAGAATCCTAGGAAGATGCAAGGTGTCGCGTCATGCATAGAGGAGAGCTGTCCGAGAGCTTTTCTGTGCGAACGGGTGTCAGACAAGGCCGCATATTATCACCAGCCCTGTTTCTGGTGGTAATAAATGACATCTTGAAAGCTGCACTGGAAGGTGGGGAAGGTAAAGGTTTTCAATGGAGACTATTTAACATCTTAAGTCACCTTGATTATGCTGATGACGTGTGTTTGCTTGCACGTTCGGACTTAGAGTCAAATGTTCGCTCGTTGCATTCTAAATGCAAACAGGTGGGACTGAAAATAAATGTGCGTAAAACCAAGTACATGCACATGGGTTCGAACGCAAGCACACCGATTGTCCTTAATGGACAAGATGTGGAAGATGTGCAAGATTTTTGCTATCTCGGAAGCATTGTCAGCATGGATGGCGGAGCCGAAAAGGATGTTGAGGCTCGGCTAAATAAAGCTCGTCAGGCCTTCGGTATCCTTTCCCCTTTCTGGAGGTTAAAAGAGATCTCCCTTCGCACGAAGCTGCGAGTTTTTGACGCATGCGTCAAATCCGTGTTGTTATATGGTTGTACTACGTGGAAAGTGACCGTTCGACTTACCAAGAAACTGCAGACTTTCGTAAACCAACGCCTCCGGCGTATTTTAGGAATATTCTGGCCAGAATTAATCTCCAACGACGAACTTTGGAGTACAACTCGCCAGACTAAGATAGGTATTGAGATACAACGGCGAAAGTCGCAGTGGATCGGTCATATGGAAACCAGAGCGAAACATCGCAAAATAGGCTCTGGATTATAACCCTCAAGGAAGGCGTCATTCCGATGATGTTTCACACTTTAGACCCGTTGAACCCTTGCTTAAAGGTAAAATTATGATGACCGAAGTGGGTCATCGTTTAATTGCATTTTCCTTTCGTGCCATCAATAAATTATCAAATTTATTGAACCGACGAAAGAAATGGTGCAAGAAATGGTAAATGTCGAAGGTGAAATACGGAGGAGGACTGATGCCCGCGAGGCAATCTGAGCCAAACCACTAACTCGAGTAGTTCGAGCAGTCGAAGGGAAAAGTTTTAAATAAAGGCAGTGTTTTAAATAACCAAAGTGTTTTCAATAACCAAAGTGTTTTAAATAACCGGAGTTCACCGAAGGGTAACTCAGCAGTATTACTGAAAGAAGAGTGACTAGCTAGTTGCAAAAAAAAACGTGTTGTTGTGTAAAGCGATCACAACACCTGTATCCTCACTCACTCAAAACGTTATACCTTGAAAACTAATAATTACAATTAGAAGTGTTATGGCTAATCAAACTACCTGTCATTTGATGTAACAGTCCAAATTGAAACTGAAACACAAATTTCTGTTTCATCGGCCCTAAGAATTCTTTGATCAATGTAGTTTTTCTCAGAAAACCCCATTATAAAAATGTCATTTTAATTTTTTTTTTTATATGCCATATTATTTCCTAGAAAAGATGCATACGCTTCCATTGCAATTACGATTCCAAAAATATCGCACTTTTATGCAAAAACCAAAAACATGTTGAACTACACTTTTTGCTTAACCTGAAAGAATTTAATAATTGTTTTTATGCTTTACAGTACCTTGCCAAATTATTAGATCATTAGCAAAATAGCTTTTTTTTCGTTTTAAGTTATAATAACTTAAAGCGTTTGCAATAATTGGCCGTTATTATACTCTAGATGAAATCTTAGAGTATATTGTGTTTGCCTTACCGTTTGTAACGCGAAAAAATAACGCTCTCACAGAGCCGCGAAGGGCACAAAAATATTTGTTGTCGCTCAAAAACATCGATTCCGAAAGACCGCCTGTCCGTTTGTCTGTCTGTCCGTGACAAATAATTAGACCCATAATCGCATGGAATTCAGTGTCATCGGCACAAATCAACCGTCTCAGGTCCTTTGAAAGAAACGTCCTATATCTTCCAGCTTCAATGGCTTTTACTAGACTTGACCCAAATGCTGATATATTCGTTAGAATCCCTAAGATAGAGTTATACCAAAAAATCCCAAAGTTTAAGAGACTTGATGATTATCTGATTAAAAATTTCATAAAATTCTTTAATAATCTGAAGGATTGTGACGTTGATGAACTAAAAAAACTAACTAGCAAGGAACACCTAGGTTCAATATATGACAACACAACAGAAACTTTTTTATTTAAATCCTTTCCTCATCATTTCTATTTTTTCTACATACAAAAAAATTATTATACTTAAGCAATAATACACCAACTTTCTATAACAGAAGATACAATTCGAATGAATTGAGCGATTTTGTTTATGACTTAATGTAAAAGCAATTTAAATTTTGAAATAATATAAAAAAGCTATATATATTTATCATGTTAAAATTTCATTATATCCTGCTTCAAATGGAGTATAATTTATGTATTTATACTCAAATAAGTTAAATCTAAATTTTAAGAGTGTAGCGTGTAAATGAAATAAAAATTTGAATATTACAATCAATATCTTGTTAAATATTTTTACGGCCCTAACTTATAAGTTTCAAACTAACAACAAAATAATCCTATAATGTAATTACAGGTTTTGTAGAAATTTTTCCTGTACTATCTCTAATAATTAAGAAGCACCTAAAATATTACTATCAAATAAAAACTTAAATAATAAAAATAGAAGCTAGTGCACTGATAAATTTAAGAATAATAAATGTAGTGCACTACTCAAAAATTAATTAAGCAATTACATGTAAAGATTAATGTATCCATATTAATATAATATCTGATAATAAAGAAATTTAAATCCAAAAAAAAAAGTCTGTCTGTCCGTCTGTGCGTCTGTCTACAGCATAACTCTCGAAAGCTTATTTATATCTATAGTGCTAAAAATTTGTGTGTGTCATTTTTAGCAAAAAAGTAACTTTAAGTTCGTGAATGGGCTATATCCCCCCACTCTTTCTACCCCCTCCCATACAAATTTCATGAAATATTTAAGCTATCGACTTGAAATTTAGGTCAAACTATTATGATATAGATGTCATTAATATCACAGAATATTGACCCGATCCCCTTACTCCTTCCACCCTCCCCCCTATACAATTTTGAAAAGTACATATTTTCGATTTTCATTGGAACTAGTAAAGCTGAAAAGACGAAATTTTGTCAGAATTAATTCTACTATAATTGCAATTTATTTTAAAAATAATTATCAACTTTACCTCACTCCTTCTACTCCCTCCCATACAAATTTCACGAAATTTTGAAATTCAAATTAAATTATTTTTCTTCGAAACTGTTAAAGCTATCAACTTGATATTTTGCACAAAGTATACAAATAGAAATATTGATAATGCGAAAAAAATTTGTTTTGATCCGTACACTCCTTCTACCCCCTCCCTTACAAATGTATAATTTTTGTTAAATGCATTTTATCGATTTCCATTAAAACTAGAAAAAGTACAAACTTCAAATTTTGCCAGAATTTGTTTCTTAATAATAGAAATAAGTGTTAGTAAAAATTATCAGCTCCACTTCACTCCTTCTACTACTTCCCATACAAATATCAGTATTATAAATTCAAGAAAAGCATATGAGAGCTATCGACTTTGAAATTGTATCAAAGCATGGTGATAAGGATGATGATAAGCAGTTTCAAAATCACCTTAAGCGCTCCACTTCCTCTGCCAACTCCCATACAAATGCTCCAATTTCAGGAAAACTATGTCCAATTTCTTTAAAAATAATGAAAACTAAAAACTTTGAAACAAAAAACAATTTGCATGCCATGTTCGGTGTCATATGCGAAAAATACAAACCTCCCCCTCTACTTCTACCACCTCCCATGCAAAAGTCTCTATTCACTATTCGAAAGAATTTGAGATGACATATTTTCCGGTACATTAAAATCATTTCATCTAGAGTATCATATGATTGGGCTTTAAGCCCAATCATAATTCTGTTATGTTTTTTATTAATCACTTTCCCTGTCCCTTAGTTAATGAAATACAACACAAAACTTATTTAATAAGCATATACTAAGCCAAAAAAACAAACATGAGTATACTTAATATTTCGTATGCTCGCCCTTAACCTCCAGTAATGCGTCTATACGACGAGGGATATTATTAATACAGTTTTCAATGGTGATTTTAATGTTTCTGCTATGGTTCCAAATCTCTGTAAGCACCTCTAATAATTCTTTTTTCGTAGTAGGTGCGGTATTACTCACTTCAATTTTGATAAGCTACCAAACATTTTCGATAGGGTTCATGTCCGGCGAATTTCCCGGTCAATCAAGGACCGTAACATTATTTGCAGCCAAAAATTGTGTTATAATATTCGCTTTATGGCACGGCGCTCCATCGTGCATAAAAATAGGGTTTTCATCTTCCTTAAACCAGTTTCTCATCTGCGGTAGCAGTTGCTCGCTCAACACTTTTTGGTACTGATCGGCGTTAAGAGTGCCTTTTACAATATACAGAGGTCCCGGCCCCTTGGCGCTGATCACAGACCACACCATGACTGACGGGGATATTCAATTGTGGGTACAATGCACTCCGAAAGAAACTTTTATTCCGGCCGTCGTCTCACAAATTTCGTTTTTTTCAGCCATAACCTGAAAATGGATTCATCCGAAAAACATACCTGAAAAACAAGAGGAAGAGCACACGGTGAAAGTTTAGCAAAAAAAACCACTGAACTATAATTTACCCGTTGCCGGTCATCTATGGTGAAATGCTTGTACTTTTTAGCACATTCAAAACGTTTTTTTTATCATGGCGGGTGTCTTGGTTTCTTCGCAGGTCTTCCGGCTATGAGGTGCTCTTCAGCCCATCTGCACTGGATAGTTCGCTGCAAGACCATGATGCCTGCTTCTTGGATTTTTTTAATGATAACTTTAACAAGTAATTTCCTGTTTTGCGTGAAGTAATCACGTATTTTTCAGTCAGTTCGCACAGTCGTTATTCGGCGTCGACCGCATGCGCCCTTCCGTCTTGGCGTCAAATCATCACCCGCATCCATTTCTTAATGTTTTTTGCTCTTAATAATCCGGAAATTTCCCCAACCTTCAAGCCCAAAATCTCGGTAATAAAAAATAGATTTTACAAAGTAGAAACTAATTAACTTACCTGTTATCCAATTTCCCAAAAAAAAAAATTATTATTACTACCTTAATTCAAAAATATTGCTTCCTTAGTTATAACAAGTAATTATTTGAAAAAAACTGACGGGTATGTTATTAATTTTTGGGACTAGTTGAAGATGCATGGAAAGTCAATATGCAAGTTAGAGTGGTTAATGAAGACTAAGTGGAACCCCCTTTCACAACTGGAACCCCTTTTCACGAGTGAAACCCTCTTTCACAAGTGGACCCTTTTTAAGGCAGGGCTGCTGTCAATTCAACACTTAATTGGATATTGGATACGATCAATAGCTTCAGTATATGTAATCAATATTTCATTAATTTATGCAAGTTTGGGTTCTTATGAAGGAGGGGTGATATTAAGGGTGGATGAATGTCAATAACTTTTCAATATTGCTTCAATTACGTCCAATATTTTCTGCATAGAATGTCAGTTTAACAGAAAAAGTTGCATAGAATTTTCATAAAATTCGGTGTATTTTACATTCACGAAACCAATCATTTGAATGGAAGGGGGTAGAGGAAGTAAGGGAAATTTAAAATTTGTGAAACAGTTTTATTTCATTTCTTTTGAAAGGTGCTAGTACAAAATTTAAAGTTCGTAGCTTTTAATTTGTTGTTTATTAGTTGATTTATTTAAATTGGTCGAAGTCATACTTTTGTATGGGAGGAAGTAGAAGGGCATGTGCTATCTCAAAACTTTTAAGGTAATTGGACATAGTTTTAATGGACATGTAGTTGGGCATAGTTTTAATGCAATTGGGGCATTTGTATTGGAGGTAGCGAAGGAAGTGGATAATTTTAAAACTGCATATAAACATTCTTATCCCGATGCTTTGTTTCAATTTCAAAGTCGATAGCTCTCATATGTTTGAATGAGAAATGCTTTTCTTGCATTTATAATATAAATATTTGTATGGGAGGTGGTAAAAGGAATGAAGCGAAGCTGATAATTTCTTTAGCACTTATTACAGTTATTAAGGGATGAATTCTGGAAAATTTTAAGTTTGTACTTTTTCTAATTTTAATGAAAATCGATTTCAAGATTTCACCAAAAATATGCATTTGCATATAAGGTGGTAGAAGGAATATACGGATCAAAACAAGATTTTCCGTCCTTAATGATATATTTATTATTAAGCTTTCAGCAAATCTTCGAGTCGATAGCTTTGACAGTTTCGAAGAAAATAATTTAAATTAAATTTCAAATTTTCGTGAAATTTGTATGGGAGGAGGTAGAAGGAGTGATCTGAGTTTATAATTTTTTCAAAACTGATTTCAATAATAATGAAATTAACACTGGCAAAAAATTTTTCCTTTGTCTTCAATGAAAATGGAATAAATACATTTTTGAAAATTGAGCCTTTGTGTGGGAGGGGTAAAAGGGGTGAGGGAATGATATTTGTGATGTTAATGATATTTATATCAGTATACATTAATCCAAATTTCAAGCTGATACCTTAAAAAGTTTCGAAGAAAAATCAATTTCAAAACTCAATGAAATTTGTATGAGAGGGGATAGAGGGAGTGAGGTGAAGTTGATTTTTTTTAAACTAATTGCAATTATAGTAGAATTAATTCTGGCAAAATTTCATACTTTCAGCTTTACTAGTTTCAATAAAAATCAAAAATATGTGTTTCTCAAAATTGTCCATTTGTAAGGGAGGGGGTAGAAGGAGTGAGGGGATCGGATCAATATTCTGTGGTATTAATGACATCTATATCGTAATTCTGTGGCCTAAATTTCAAATAGTTTCAAGGGAAATATTTATTTAATATTTATTTATTTTATTTAATATTTCGAAATTTCATGATATTTATATTGAAGGGGGTAGAAGAAGTGGGGGATGAAGTCCATTCACGAACTTAAAGTTAATTTTTTGCTAAAAATGACATACAACCAATTTCAGCACGATAGCCCAAATCTTTCGAGACAGACGGACAGACGGTTACACGAAATCGAGGTTTTTGAGCGATAACACATATTTTTGTACCCTTGACGGCTCTGTGCGGGCATTATTTCTTAGAGTTACAAATAGTAAGGCAAACACAATATACTCTCAGATTCTGAGATCTCTGTTCCTAAAAGGTGAAAAACGTGATTTTTCAGGAGATGCGTTTGAAAGAACCGGGACCGACACTAATCGCTTTAAACCCTTTAGATTAAAAATTAAAAATAAAATACTTCTAATTGGAATTTTGAAACGGGACAAGTTGCAAAATGTGCAGAAAGAGTTATAGAATTTTTAAAGCCAATAAATTTTTTTTTTCATTTTTTCCATATTTTTCAAATATTGAACCCCCTTAAGCTACTTTTCGCAAGGGGGTAGTTGTAGGATAAGGCTTTACCAATTCCTGGAACTATCTTTGGAGACTAGCAACTCCACGGACCTGAGCCAACTATCCCCTGTGGGATGGGGGCTGTAGAATTCACCCACAGCCAGTCCTGCTTGCCCTACAAATGGCAAATGGACACTCACTGCATCATGGGCTTATCACCCGTGATCTTAAGACCTAGTGGATACGAAAAACGAATACAGCGCCTCGTATATGGACTGATTCTACGGTAACGACTTTTGGCATTTGAAAACGGACTATGATTGGCTTCTGAAACGTTCGAACATTGAATGACGGGGCAGAGCTGGGGTTACTCGGTCCTTGCACCGCCAATCAGTAATCGACCGTGAAATGGAGCACTATAACATCCAAATCTTGGGCTTAAGCGAGGTCAGGTGGCCACGATCAGGAGAAGAACGAAAACACTATTCTGTACATTGGCCCTGAAAGTGAAGCCAAAAATGGCGTGGCGTTCGTCCTTACATCGAGAGCGAGAAACAGTCTCATTAGCTGGGCACCAATCTTGGATAGGATTATCGTCGTCAGGCTCAGGACCAGTGCCAGAAACCTCACAATTCTGCAGTGCTACGCACCAACTAATACCGCAACATCTGGTGACAGAGAGGAGTTTTATAGCCAACTGAGTCCCACCTTCGAACGTGTTCCAAGAAGTGATATTATTATCATCTCAGGAGATATGAACGCTCAGGTTGGATCAGACAACACTGGACTAGAACACGTCATGGGGAGGCATGGTGACCCTTGGGTCGACGCGTCACGACCTTGGATTAAGAGACCCGAAAACGGCGAATTATTTGTGGAGTTTTGTAGTACTCGGTAAATGGTCATCGGAGGGACTCTTTTTCCACACAAGAGTCATCATAAAACATCTTGAGTTTCCCCTGATGGTGTTACTAAGAACCAGATCGACCATTTGGCTATAAGTCGCCGATGGCGAAGATATCTCCTCGATGTGCGAACGAAAAGCTGACGTGGTGATCGATCACCACTTCATGGTTGCCTGCTTGAGGTTGTGTACAGCAGATATCCGAGTGAACACCAGTTGCGGCGATGGAAGGAATACTTCTCTGATATTTTAAACATCTTGTCAGAGGAAGATATTCCAGAAATAGAACAACTACCTAACATCCAACCGAAACAATCCTCTGTTAGGGACAATCCCCAGATAAGGAAGAGATAGTTTCCGCCATTCGGTCAATGGCGGGAAGCAAAGCGCCAGTTATAGACGGACTACCAACCGAACTCCTCAAAGCGGACTCGCAAATAACAGCCAATATAGTCCTGCCACTCTTTACTGAGTTGTGGAATGAAGGGAGATATCCGACTGAATGGAAGGAGGGCGTCATTGTGAAAATTCCGAAGAAGGGCGACCTTCGGGATTGTGGCAATTGGCGTGGTATATGTCTTCTTACTGCCGTATCAAAAATTATGGCTAAGGTAATTCTCAATAGGATTAGTGATGTCGTCGAGAGCACTCTCGAAGTTCATCAGGCTGGATTCCGTAAAGGGTCGTCTTGTATCGACCACACAAACACCCTACGGATAATATTAGAGCAGTCAGCCGAAATAGGTTCGCCACTACATCTCATGTTTGTGGACTTCGAGAAGGCTTTTGACAGCGTTAAGCGAGATTACATATGGAATGCTTTGCGTAGGATAAGTATTCACAAATCACTATCAGAATTCCTTAATGCAAGGAATTGCCATAAAACGGTTCCAAATTAAGATGTGGAAATCGAATTATCCTCTGGCTCATCATTTAGTGAAGGGACGAAACAAACAATAACATCCCTATACCAAAAACATAAATATAAATAACACAGAACAAAAATTGACAAAACATTGGCATCAACTAGTATTAAGTCTACGCTTTAAGCAAAGCTTATCAATAGAGAAGTCGAATACATCAGCATTCTCATTAACTTCTCTCGCGAGACGCGAAATCGGCTCATTCATACCATAGTTTGTCCGGTGAAAGCAAATTTGTAGCAATCTAGGCTGCCTTGGTAAAAATCGACCAACAGCAAACTGCATCAAACTCAAAAGTGTAGGAGAATCAACCATCCCTGTAAGAAGTTGATGAGCAAAAACTACATCAGCTACCTCACTTCGTTTTGAGAGTGACGACATATTTAAAAGCTTGAGTCGCTCGATGTAAGGAGGAAGACGCAGTCTGTCACTCCAATTAAGGTGGCATAAGGCTATTCTCACAAATTTACGTTGAATTGATTCAACTCTACCAATGTGATCAGCATAAAAAGGAGACCAAACTTGAGAAGCATATTCAAGATGAGATCTAACGAAGTTGTTATAAAGAATCAATTTAACAAAGGGATTGTTAAATTCCTTCGATAAGCGTGTGGTGAATCCCAACATAAAATTACCTTTTTGCACAATCTTATTTATATGCAAGCTAAAATCAAGTTTATGGTCAAACGTAATACCTAAGTCAATAATAGAGTTGACACGATCCAATTTACAGTCATTAAGACTATAAATAATTACAAACGGTGAAACTTTCCTAGTAAATGACATAACACGACATTTATCCACATTCAAACGAAGATCATTGTGGCGACACCAATTACTAAAATTAATCAAATCTTCTTGAAGAAAATTGTCAGAGTTGGAACTAAGGGACCTAAAGATCTTAATGTCGTCTGCATAAATAAGTACTTCAGAATATTTAAAAACAGATGCAACATCATTAATGGCCAAGACAAAAAAAAGTGGTCCCAAATGACTTCCTTGCGGAACACCAGAATGCGCAGTAAATGGCTTAGAAGTAAAACCACGAAAGAGAACTTGATAAGTTCTATTAAGTAGATACGACTTAATCCAATTAATAAACCATGTAGGAAAACCCAACATGTCTAATTTCAACAAAATAATGGAATGGGGTAATTTATCGAAAGCCTTACTAAAATCATGTTGTTTACTTGAAATCAGGGATTTACAGTGAAACGAGAGGCACTCATATACTACAGACTCAAAAAGCTTTGGAATAGCTGACAGCTTAGCTATTGGTCGATAGTTGACAACAGCAGATTTTGCTCCACTTTTGTGAGTCGGAATGATAAAGGAGGCCTTCCATACGTTCGGGAAAATTCCAATTTTTAGCGACCTTTGAAAGAGGAGGGAGAGTGGCTCAGCAATAGAGAGACAGCAGCGTTTGAGGACTAAAGCAGGAACACCATCTGGGCCAGGAGAAGAAACATCCTTCAGGCGAGAAATATGATTAACTATATCATTATAACTAATCGGTATACTAGAGAAAGTAGTTGAAGCAGTACTTCTAAAGCTATCAAAGTACGACATGTCAGGGATAAAGTTACTACCAGAAAAAGATCCACTGAAGAATGTGGCAAAAAAACTACAGATAGTAAATTGATCATTACTATTGTTGCCAAGAAATTGGAAAGAAGCTGGATAACCGTCAGATTTGCGCTTACAATTAACAAACTTCCAATTAACAAACTTCCAAAACTTCACGGGATCCCTAATAATATCCGACTGCACTTTAAGTAAATATTCAGCATATAAATGATTAGATAAATCTTTAAATAAGTCATAGTATTCTGTATACGTACGAAAATCTGTGTCATTCTTTGTCCTAGTATACCTATTCCACGCAGCATTACGAGAGTTGCGTATCGCACGTAACTCACTCGTGTACCAAGGATACAACAATGAAATATTCTTCCGATAAGTAAAAGGAACTGAAGCAACAAAAAATTGGTACAGAATATAATAAAAATCAAGTACGGCACCCTCAAAATCGGGATTGTCAAAAATTTCATCAAAGTTGAAATTAGAGATAAGATTGTCCAACCGTGAAAAATCGGCTTTGTTAAAATCAAAAGTTAGTTCTTTCTCACTAGGCATAAAAATACGCTCCTCGTCAATCATAAGAAATATATTAATGGGAGGGTGTAGGACATCAATGTTCGAAATTGATGATAAGCTCTCTTCCACGGAACAGGCACAGTAGTCTGAATAAAAAACCAGGTCAAGCTGTCTTCCATAGGAATTCCGAACAAGACTAAGTTGGTGGGGACCAAGTGCAAATATACTATCTACAAAAAAACATTCAAGCGATGAAGAAGCATCCGAAACTAAGAGCGTCAGAAAATGACCAAGAAAGACCTGGAATATTAAAATCACCCAATAAAATGAGTTCGTCAGATATATTCATAGTACTATGAACAAATGTTATACAGTCAACTGTTTTTTCGTATAAAGTAAAAGGACTAGAAGGGGGAATATATGTCAAAAGGACATAAATATCCTTATTGCAAAATATAAGTTTAACACACAAGATCTCCAGACAGTGAGGGTTCGGCACGTCAACAACTACACAATTAGTGCAGTTACGGACTGCTAATAACAGCCCACCACCTTTCAATCTCAAATCGGAATCATAACGATCCCTACGAAAGACTTGGAAGTCTGAACTAAAGAGTTCACTGTCAGAAAAACTACAGTTTAGTCCCGTTTCAGAAAAAGCAATAACGTCATAAGAGGAATTCTGGCTTGAAGCAAATATCGCCTGAGTTTTAGTGCGCAGTCCATTTACGTTTTGATAGTAAATGGACAATTGTCTGAGTTTTTTGAACCAGATCCCATTGATCTAATACGACGTGAAGTAAATTCTTTGACAAATGCTCCAGACGGCCAAGAATTATTATCTAATAATCGATTAAAAAGTTCATTATTGGCTATTACAATTTTAAACGAGGCAATGGAACTATCATCTTTACTAATTTTTACACATTTTACTGCTGATCCCGCTAAAATAAATTTTTTTGATATTAAATAGTTAATAATATCATCGGGGGATGTCCGGGGATCAAGTCGAGAAATAAAAAGGGCTTTCGGTCGAGGTACAGTAGATAGTAAAGGTAGATGTGAAGGCAAATTAGAAGAAAATTCAGTGGGATTAGTAGCAGTGTGAGGTGTTTGAGAGCTACTCGAAGAAAATAGGGTAGACTTCGAGAGTGTAGATTTTTTATGTTTATTGCCAGCGGAAACTTTTGAAGAAGTTTCACTATTTTTAGTAGAGGTAGAACAATTCACTGTAGTCTTCTTGCGAGAAGGACATTGATGAACTACAGGACTATTGATATCAATGGAGTCAGATGAATTAGAAGTATGTCTACTGCAAGGCATAATATCGCAGCAAGTAGAGACATCCACCATTTCAGG
Source organism: Chorisops tibialis (assembly GCA_963669355.1). Taxonomy (NCBI): domain Eukaryota; kingdom Metazoa; phylum Arthropoda; class Insecta; order Diptera; family Stratiomyidae; genus Chorisops; species Chorisops tibialis. The sequence goes on from OY770263.1 coordinate 130,681,638, forward strand.
ATTAACTGTACCCGTCGAGCAGTCTACCAAAGTTGGAGTCTTATTGAGTGAATTAAAAAAATTATTCACTCTCACAAATGAACTAGAAATATTATCTAGTTGCGCCTTAATCCTCGTCATCTCATCACCAATACTAGACATTTTAAAAGATAACGAGGATAATGAAATACTCCTACAGTCATGGCAGTACCAATATAGCCCAGGGGTAGAATTAAATCTCTCGGCAAAAATATTGGTAAGACCAACACACTTCGCGTGATAATTTCTACCACAAACACCGAAACATGTAAAAATGGGTGTCGAAGATTTCAACTCACTACATTTGTCTGCATTGCACTTAGTACCCATATTTAAATACGTAAAGACTTATAATACTCTAATAGCAATTCAAAAATAAACACCATGATATATGCAATCAAAATTACAAGCGAAAATTATGGTTACGAATTGTAAATCAAAGATTCAAACCTGTGGGTGACAGCTGAATTTAATTAAAAATCGAACAGCTGATCACAGTAGAAAGCGAGCCAATAAGTAAATAATAAAAATCACGCACACTTTTGCACGAACACAATGCTGCAACTAGAAACTAGAAACGGTGAACTGAATAATGACAAATACACCAAGAGAAACTAAATAAAAATCACCCAAATATGCACAATTAAACTAAACGAATCAAATCAAAAAGACAGAGATAAATTAAATAAACCAACAATTCACCGGAAAAACAAGAAGAGCCGACTAAACATTAAAAATAAGAATATAAAATAAAATAAAATTACACAAGCGAGACTTAATACAAGTTGACGCCGTGACGTACAAAAGACGATTCTAGATAAGGTCATAGCTATGATTAAAGAATCCTACGAAGATGCAAGGTGTCGCGTCTTGCATAGAGGAGAGCTGTCCGAGAGCTTCCCTGTGCGAACGGGTGTCAGACAAGGCCGCATATTATCACCAGCCCTGTTTCTGGTGGTAATAAATGACATCTTGAAAGCTGCACTGGAAGGTGGGGAAGGTAAAGGTATTCAATGGAGACTATTTAATATCTTAAGTCACCTTGATTATGCTGATGACGTGTATTTGCTTGCACATAACCGTTCGGACTTAGAGTCAAATGTTTGCTCGTTGCATTCTAAATGCAAAGAGGCGGGACTGAAAAAAATGTGCGTGAAACCAAGTACATGCACATGGGTTCGAACGCAAGCACACCGATTGTTTTTAACGGATAGGATGTGGAAGATGTGCAAGATTTTTGCTATCTTGGAAGCATTCTCAGCATGGACGGCGGAGCCGAAAAGGATGTTGAGGCTCGAATAAATAAAGCTCGTCAGGCCTCTGGTATCCTATCCCCTTTCTTTTCGTTAAGAGAGATCTCCCTTCGCTCGAAGCTGCGAGTTTTTGACGCATGCGTCAAATCCGTGTTGTTATAAGATTGTACTACGTGGAAAATGACCGTTCCACTTACCAAGAAACTACAGACTTTCGTGAACCAATGCCTCCGATGCATTTTAGGAATATTCTGACCAAGTGATCTCCAACGACGAACTTTGGAGTACAACTGGCCAGACTAAAATAGGTATTGAGATTCAAAGGCGGAAGTGGCAGTGGGTCGGTCATACTTTGAGGAAACCAGAGCGAAATATCGCAAAACAGGCTCTGGATTATAATCCTCAAGGAAGACGTCGGGTTTATCGACCATGTAACACATGGAAGCGAGCAGTTGAGCGGGAGGCCAGAGGAATAAACAAGTCCTGGCAACATCTTAAGGCCGATGCTCAGGATTGCGCCTTGTGGAAGAGAGTTTTTTCTGTCCTATACCCCTATAGGGGGTCTTAACAGGAATTTGATTGATTGATTGGTAAGCTACTTTACATTACAAGGAATAATACGTAACTTCTGGAAAATCTGTGAATGGACCGGAGTATGTGATTCGTTCTCAGACTTAGGTATTCTGCCATCTGTCGGACAACTTGGCCGCCTAGACAAGCTAAGTATCGCTGTCAATAGGGTACATATGGGTGTGAACGAAACACACACCATGTCACTCTTCTCTCGCAAGTTCTAATGGTGAAAATATATGAGTTAATATCGAACTCTAGCTAGCTAGCTTAATAAATTCAAAACTCGAGTTTTTACATGGAATTTTTCCGTCTCGTGCACCGAGGCATCTCGAATTCGGTAACACACATGTCGCAAGGATTTTCGAGCCCCACGTTGGGCGCCATTTTGTTACATGCCAGAGGCCTAGGAATGTTTAATTCGATACGAAAATCTCGAATTAAATGAAAGAAAGCGAAAAGGTTCGGTATTAGCCTGTATTGGCCTGAGACTCACCTACGTCCATTTCAGTATCAGTCTCGGTGCGACGCGCTAGCTTGATGCCGGGTCTAGCTGCGAGAGTCATGGGGGGGAGGATTCGTTGTCCTGAAATTGACAACAAGAAAAAAAAAACGACTTTCTCTGATGGCGATGTTGACCCGATCAGATGCCTCGACTATGGCGACGGACGTTATGTCTCCTCGTGCTTCGAAGAAGAAAAAAAACAACCAGTTCAAACTCTGGCTTGACGTTCGCTGCACTGGCATGTTAGCAGCTGGAGCTGCCAGATGTGTAACTACAAAACTTACATCAGTTGGCGGTAAAATTTGAATTTAAGGGAAATCAAAATATGGACTCATCCGACTTAACAACTGTCAATAGTAAACTGCCATGAGGTCAGGTTATACCGTCAAAATTTCCTGTTGAAAAGACGCTAACTCCGCGAAATGCTTTCCTCTGGGTAAATCAATCAAAATCAATTAATCAAATTCCTGTTAAGAGAAATAACTCCCTTCCACATGTCGCTATCCTGAGCATCAGCTTTTAACTGTTGCCAGGACTTGTTTATTCCTCTGACCTTCTGCTCAACTCGCTTCGTACGAAGGGATATCACTCTTAACCTCCGGAAAGGGGAAAGGATACCAAAGGCCTGACTAGCTTTGTGGGAAAGTGTCATATACAAATTATAGATGTATCATCAAATATTCAATGGTTTCCAGGAACCATCTTACGGATAACCTTGAATATTTAGGGAGACCAAATTACGATCAAAAATGCAATAAAATAATGTTAATACGCAAAATTCGGTAACTACAATCTATCACCTATTTCAATCGCAAGCTCATCTCATACGTCGAGTAACCCGATCATGCTTCTTATAAGCACACGCCAGTGTTATTACCGTTGTGAGGTCCGATTTCATAACATCATGTACACAAATCATCAAAACTTTGGGCGGTGGGTTTTCAAGTAGCATGTATGTTTGTTTTGATGTTTTGATGACTTGATATATGAGCGGAGCACGTACGAAGCGGTATACATGGTATTTCTTATGCGATTATTGGTTTCAGTATTTAGTGGAAGAAAAAGAATACTTTTAGGAGGATGTCGAAATGAAATGGGAATGAGTAATGGATCGTGAGGCGATTCATTACATTAAATGAAAAATGAGATAAGATAAGTTCTAGATCGTGAGCCAACTTATTACAGTTCATGCAGCAAAATCGGCTTTAAAAAAGTTAAAAAGTTGTCGTTGCAAATGGAAATTAAATATCATAATCTATTAAGACTATTTTTTACATAATTTAATTTGAAATAAGTGAAGAGAATCTACTGCCAATAATGAAGTGACCCAAAACGCAAGGATATCGCGCCTCGCATAGATGAACTCTTTGTTGGATATATGCGCCGTGTATATCCCAATATCGCTTAATGGAGGAATGTACGATGAAATAGGCAATGTTAGCTGGAGACGCTTTAGAAAAATTGGTGCGTACACAGATTTGTTCGATCAATTCCTACTTATAGTGCAGATACATTTGCTTGCTAATAAATGAAGTTCGTACTGCCAATAGTACTCCGCCGCCATGTAGCCTGCCGGCAGAACGAGAACAGTGATCGCATCGAGACACGACATCGTTCAATGGAAAGAAAATTCGATTGCAGCCAACTGTCAAGGCGATGACATCGCAATCAAGTGATGAAGATGATACGAAAAGTTCAGTTCTTTCCGTCCTGAAACGTGGGAGGATACATCACAAGAAACTGAACTCTGAATTACGTTGCGACCGGAACGACTTCGTTTCTTGGAAAAAACATGAATTTTTTGATATTGATCGTGACTGGCCAGAGCATGGGGTAATAAGTGCTCAGAAACACCAAGCTTGAAGTTGGCGAAACCCATTGAAGAGAGACTTACGTTTTTCTTCGTGAGTTTAGCGCAAATTAGTTGGTCCCCTCCACTTGCAGCTGAGAGGTTTTGAGGATTTCATCTAGAGTACAAACACCAAAGAAGATGAAGACAGGTATAGAAGACCCTTAATTACGTAATCAGAAATTTTTTTTTTCCTTAACATTGTTGTTTTGTTATTGTGAAAGGATCGTTGCCCACACAACCCTCCATTTAATAATTTTCATTTTCGTAGATTAAGGTAACCAAGATATACCCACGCAAGTAATGTGCTGAAATTGTATCGTATGTCGACCGGGAATTGAACTTCCGACCTTCGCATTGTAAACCAATACATAACTCACTGGAATACAAAAAAACTGAATCATTTCAAAAGAATAAACGAAACCGAAAATTTGCAGATAAGGTGTTTTGCGGCGCATTGTGCGATGTGTTAACAATCCTTCATAGAACTAAATGTGAAGGAACCTGACGATCAGAAGATGAGAATTGAGCCAATAAGTAAATAATAAAAATCACGCACACTTTTGCACGAACACAATGCTGCAACTAGAAACTAGAAACGGTGAACTGAATAATGACAAATACACCAAGAGAAACTAAATAAAAATCACCCAAATATGCACAATTAAACTAAACGAATCAAGTCAAAAAGACAGAGATAAATTAAATAAACCAACAATTCACCGGAAAAACAAGAAGAGCCGACTAAACATTAAAAATAAGAATATAAAATAAAATAAAATTACACAAGCGAGACTTAATACAAGTTGACGCCGTGACGTACAAAAGACGATTCTAGATAAGGTCATAGCTATGATTAAAGAATCCTACGAAGATGCAAGGTGTCGCGTCTTGCATAGAGGAGAGCTGTCCGAGAGCTTCCCTGTGCGAACGGGTGTCAGACAAGGCCGCATATTATCACCAGCCCTGTTGCTGGTGGTCACGTCAAATCCGTGTTGTTATAAGATTGTACTACGTGGAAAATGACCGTTCCACTTACCAAGAAACTACAGACTTTCGTGAACCAATGCCTCTGATGAATTTTAGGAATATTCTGACCAAGTGATCTCCAACGACGAACTTTGGAGTACAACTGGCCAGACTAAAATAGGTATTGAGATTCAAAGGCGGAAGTGGCAGTGGGTCGGTCATACTTTGAGGAAACCAGAGCGAAACATCGCAAAACAGGCTCTGGATTATAATCCTCAAGGAAGACGTCGGGTTTATCGACCATGTAACACATGGAAGCGAGCAGTTGAGCGGGAGGCCAGAGGAATAAACAAGTCCTGGCAACATCTTAAGGCCGATGCTCAGGATTGCGCCTTGTGGAAGAGAGTTTTTTCTGTCCTATACCCCTATAGGGGGTCTTAACAGGAATTTGATTGATTGATTGGTAAGCTACTTTACATTACAAGGAATAATACGTAACTTCTGGAAAATCTGTGAATGGACCGGAGTATGTGATTCGTTCTCAGACTTAGGTATTCTGGCATCTGTCGGACAACTTGGCCGCCTAGACAAGCTAAGTATCGCTGTCAATAGGGTACATATGGATGTGAACGAAACACACACCATGTCACTCTTCTCTCGCAAGTTCTAATGGTGAAAATATATGAGTTAATATCGAACTCTAGCTAGCTAGCTTAATAAATTCAAAACTCGAGTTTTTACATGGAATTTTTCCGTCTCGTGCACCGAGGCATCTCGAATTCGGTAACACACATGTCGCAAGGATTTTCGAGCCCCACGTTGGGCGCCATTTTGTTACATGCCAGAGGCCTAGGAATGTTTAATTCGATACGAAAATCTCGAATTAAATGAAAGAAAGCGAAAAGGTTCGGTATTAGCCTGTATTGGCCTGAGACTCACCTACGTCCATTTCAGTATCAGTCTCGGTGCGACGCGCTAGCTTGATGCCGGGTCTAGCTGCGAGAGTCATGGGGGGGAGGATTCGTTGTCCTGAAATTGACAACAAGAAAAAAAAAACGACTTTCTCTGATGGCGATGTTGACCCGATCAGATGCCTCGACTATGGCGACGGACGTTATGTCTCCTCGTGCTTCGAAGAAGAAAAAAAACAACCAGTTCAAACTCTGGCTTGACGTTCGCTGCACTGGCATGTTAGCAGCTGGAGCTGCCAGATGTGTAACTACAAAACTTACATCAGTTGGCGGTAAAATTTGAATTTAAGGGAAATCAAAATATGGACTCATCCGACTTAACAACTGTCAATAGTAAACTGCCATGAGGTCAGGTTATACCGTCAAAATTTCCTGTTGAAAAGACGCTAACTCCGCGAAATGCTTTCCTCTGGGTAAATCAATCAAAATCAATTAATCAAATTCCTGTTAAGAGAAATAACTCCCTTCCACATGTCGCTATCCTGAGCATCAGCTTTTAACTGTTGCCAGGACTTGTTTATTCCTCTGACCTTCTGCTCAACTCGCTTCGTACGAAGGGATATCACTCTTAACCTCCGGAAAGGGGAAAGGATACCAAAGGCCTGACTAGCTTTGTGGGAAAGTGTCATATACAAATTATAGATGTATCATCAAATATTCAATGGTTTCCAGGAACCGTCTTACGGATAACCTTGAATATTTAGGAAGACCAAATTACGATCAAAAATGCAATAAAATAATGTTAATACGCAAAATTCGGTAACTACAATCTATCACCTATTTCAATCGCAAGCTCATCTCATACGTCGAGTAACCCGATCATGCTTCTTATAAGCACACGCCAGTGTTATTACCGTTGTGAGGTCCGATTTCATAACATCATGTACACAAATCATCAAAACTTTGGGCGGTGGGTTTTCAAGTAGCATGTATGTTTGTTTTGATGTTTTGATGACTTGATATATGAGCGGAGCACGTACGAAGCGGTATACATGGTATTTCTTATGCGATTATTGGTTTCAGTATTTAGTGGAAGAAAAAGAATACTTTTAGGAGGATGTCGAAATGAAATGGGAATGAGTAATGGATCGTGAGGCGATTCATTACATTAAATGAAAAATGAGATAAGATAAGTTCTAGATCGTGAGCCAACTTATTACAGTTCATGCAGCAAAATCGGCTTTAAAAAAGTTAAAAAGTTGTCGTTGCAAATGGAAATTAAATATCATAATCTATTAAGACTATTTTTTACATAATTTAATTTGAAATAAGTGAAGAGAATCTACTGCCAATAATGAAGTGACCCAAAACGCAAGGATATCGCGCCTCGCATAGATGAACTCTTTGTTGGATATATGCGCCGTGTATATCCCAATATCGCTTAATGGAGGAATGTACGATGAAATAGGCAATGTTAGCTGGAGACGCTTTAGAAAAATTGGTGCGTACACAGATTTGTTCGATCAATTCCTACTTATAGTGCAGATACATTTGCTTGCTAATAAATGAAGTTCGTACTGCCAATAGTACTCCGCCGCCATGTAGCCTGCCGGCAGAACGAGAACAGTGATCGCATCGAGACACGACATCGTTCAATGGAAAGAAAATTCGATTGTAGCCAACTGTCAAGGCGATGACATCGCAATCAAGTGATGAAGATGATACGAAAAGTTCAGTTCTTTCCGTCCTGAAACGTGGGAGGATACATCACAAGAAACTGAACTCTGAATTACGTTGCGACCGGAACGACTTCGTTTCTTGGAAAAAACATGAATTTTTTGATATTGATCGTGACTGGCCAGAGCATGGGGTAATAAGTGCTCAGAAACACCAAGCTTGAAGTTGACGAAACCCATTGAAGAGAGACTTACGTTTTTCTTCGTGAGTTTAGCGCAAATTAGTTGGTCCCCTCCACTTGCAGCTGAGAGGTTTTGAGGATTTCATCTAGAGTACAAACACCAAAGAAGATGAAGACAGGTATAGAAGACCCTTAATTACGTAATCAGAAATTTTTTTTTTCCTTAACATTGTTGTTTTGTTATTGTGAAAGGATCGTTGCCCACACAACCCTCCATTTAATAATTTTCATTTTCGTAGATTAAGGTAACCAAGATATACCCACGCAAGTAATGTGCTGAAATTGTATCGTATGTCGACCGGGAATTGAACTTCCGACCTTCGCATTGTAAACCAATACATAACTCACTGGAATACAAAAAAAACTGAATCATTTCAAAAGAATAATCGAAACCGAAAATTTGCAGATAAGGTGTTTTGCGGCGCATTGTGCGATGTGTTAACAATCCTTCATAGAACTAAATGTGAAGGAACCTGACGATCAGAAGATGAGAATTGAGCCAATAAGTAAATAATAAAAATCACGCACACTTTTGCACGAACACAATGCTGCAACTAGAAACTAGAAACGGTGAACTGAATAATGGCAAATACACCAAGAGAAACTAAATAAAAATCACCCAAATATGCACAATTAAACTAAACGAATCAAGTCAAAAAGACAGAGATAAATTAAATAAACCAACAATTCACCGGAAAAACAAGAAGAGCCGACTAAACATTAAAAATAAGAATATAAAATAAAATAAAATTACACAAGCGAGACTTAATACAAGTTGACGCCGTGACGTACAAAAGACGATTCTAGATAAGGTCATAGCTATGATTAAAGAATCCTACGAAGATGCACGGTGTCGCGTCTTGCATAGAGGAGAGCTGTCCGAGAGCTTCCCTGTGCGAACGGGTGTCAGACAAGGCCGCATATTATCACCAGCCCTGTTGCTGGTGGTCACGTCAAATCCGTGTTGTTATAAGATTGTACTACGTGGAAAATGACCGTTCCACTTACCAAGAAACTACAGACTTTCGTGAACCAATGCCTCTGATGAATTTTAGGAATATTCTGACCAAGTGATCTCCAACGACGAACTTTGGAGTACAACTGGCCAGACTAAAATAGGTATTGAGATTCAAAGGCGGAAGTGGCAGTGGGTCGGTCATACTTTGAGGAAACCAGAGCGAAACATCGCAAAACAGGCTCTGGATTATAATCCTCAAGGAAGACGTCGGGTTTATCGACCATGTAACACATGGAAGCGAGCAGTTGAGCGGGAGGCCAGAGGAATAAACAAGTCCTGGCAACATCTTAAGGCCGATGCTCAGGATTGCGCCTTGTGGAAGAGAGTTTTTTCTGTCCTATACCCCTATAGGGATAGGAATTTGATTGATTGATTGGTAAGCTACTTTACATTACAAGGAATAATACGTAACTTCTGGAAAATCTGTGAATGGACCGGAGTATGTGATTCGTTCTCAGACTTAGGTATTCTGCCATCTGTCGGACAACTTGGCCGCCTAGACAAGCTAAGTATCGCTGTCAATAGGGTACATATGGGTGTGAACGAAACACACACCATGTCACTTTTCTCTCGCAAGTTCTAATGGTGAAAATATATGAGTTAATATCGAACTCTAGCTAGCTAGCTTAATAAATTCAAAACTCGAGTTTTTACATGGAATTTTTCCGTCTCGTGCACCGAGGCATCTCGAATTCGGTAACACACATGTCGCAAGGATTTTCGAGCCCCACGTTGGGCGCCATTTTGTTACATGCCAGAGGCCTAGGAATGTTTAATTCGATACGAAAATCTCGAATTAAATGAAAGAAAGCGAAAAGGTTCGGTATTAGCCTGTATTGGCCTGAGACTCACCTACGTCCATTTCAGTATCAGTCTCGGTGCGACGCGCTAGCTTGATGCCGGGTCTAGCTGCGAGAGTCATGGGGGGAGGATTCGTTGTCCTGAAATTGACAACAAGAAAAAAAAAACGACTTTCTCTGATGGCGATGTTGACCCGATCAGATGCCTCGACTATGGCGACGGACGTTATGTCTTCTCGTGCTTCGAAGAAGAAAAAAAACAACCAGTTCAAACTCTGGCTTGACGTTCGCTGCACTGGCATGTTAGCAGCTGGAGCTGCCAGATGTGTAACTACAAAACTTACATCAGTTGGCGGTAAAATTTGAATTTAAGGGAAATCAAAATATGGACTCATCCGACTTAACAACTGTCAATAGTAAACTGCCATGAGGTCAGGTTATACCGTCAAAATTTCCTGTTGAAAAGACGCTAACTCCGCGAAATGCTTTCCTCTGGGTAAATCAATCAAAATCAATTAATCAAATTCCTGTTAAGAGAAATAACTCCCTTCCACATGTCGCTATCCTGAGCATCAGCTTTTAACTGTTGCCAGGACTTGTTTATTCCTCTGACCTTCTGCTCAACTCGCTTCGTACGAAGGGATATCACTCTTAACCTCCGGAAAGGGGAAAGGATACCAAAGGCCTGACTAGCTTTGTGGGAAAGTGTCATATACAAATTATAGATGTATCATCAAATATTCAATGGTTTCCAGGAACCGTCTTACGGATAACCTTGAATATTTAGGAAGACCAAATTACGATCAAAAATGCAATAAAATAATGTTAATACGCAAAATTCGGTAACTACAATCTATCACCTATTTCAATCGCAAGCTCATCTCATACGTCGAGTAACCCGATCATGCTTCTTATAAGCACACGCCAGTGTTATTACCGTTGTGAGGTCCGATTTCATAACATCATGTACACAAATCATCAAAACTTTGGGCGGTGGGTTTTCAAGTAGCATGTATGTTTGTTTTGATGTTTTGATGACTTGATATATGAGCGGGGCACGTACGAAGCGGTATACATGGTATTTCTTATGCGATTATTGGTTTCAGTATTTAGTGGAAGAAAAAGAATACTTTTAGGAGGATGTCGAAATGAAATGGGAATGAGTAATGGATCGTGAGGCGATTCATTACATTAAATGAAAAATGAGATAAGATAAGTTCTAGATCGTGAGCCAACTTATTACAGTTCATGCAGCAAAATCGGCTTTAAAAAAGTTAAAAAGGTGTCGTTGCAAATGGAAATTAAATATCATAATCTATTAAGACTATTTTTTATATAATTTAATTTGAAATAAGTGAAGAGAATCTACTGCCAATAATGAAGTGACCCAAAACGCAAGGATATCGCGCCTCGCATAGATGAACTCTTTGTTGGATATATGCGCCGTGTATATCCCAATATCGCTTAATGGAGGAATGTACGATAAAATAGGCAATGTTAGCTGGAGACGCTTTAGAAAAATTGGTGCGTACACAGATTTGTTCGATCAATTCCTACTTATAGTGCAGATACATTTGCTTGCTAATAAATGAAGTTCGTACTGCCAATAGTACTCCGCCGCCATGTAGCCTGCCGGCAGAACGAGAACAGTGATCGCATCGAGACACGACATCGTTCAATGGAAAGAAAATTCGATTGTAGCCAACTGTCAAGGCGATGACATCGCAATCAAGTGATGAAGATGATACGAAAAGTTCAGTTCTTTCCGTCCTGAAACGTGGGAGGATACATCACAAGAAACTGAACTCTGAATTACGTTGCGACCGGAACGACTTCGTTTCTTGGAAAAAACATGAATTTTTTGATATTGATCGTGACTGGCCAGAGCATGGGGTAATAAGTGCTCAGAAACACCAAGCTTGAAGTTGACGAAACCCATTGAAGAGAGACTTACGTTTTTCTTCGTGAGTTTAGCGCAAATTAGTTGGTCCCCTCCACTTGCAGCTGAGAGGTTTTGAGGATTTCATCTAGAGTACAAACACCAAAGAAGATGAAGACAGGTATAGAAGACCCTTAATTACGTAATCAGAAATTTTTTTTTTCCTTAACATTGTTGTTTTGTTATTGTGAAAGGATCGTTGCCCACACAACCCTCCATTTAATAATTTTCATTTTCGTAGATTAAGGTAACCAAGATATACCCACGCAAGTAATGTGCTGAAATTGTATCGTATGTCGACCGGGAATTGAACTTCCGACCTTCGCATTGTAAACCAATACATAACTCACTGGAATACAAAAAAAACTGAATCATTTCAAAAGAATAAACGAAACCGAAAATTTGCAGATAAGGTGTTTTGCGGCGCATTGTGCGATGTGTTAACAATCCTTCATAGAACTAAATGTGAAGGAACCTGACGATCAGAAGATGAGAATTGAGCCAATAAGTAAATAATAAAAATCACGCACACTTTTGCACGAACACAATGCTGCAACTAGAAACTAGAAACGGTGAACTGAATAATGACAAATACACCAAGAGAAACTAAATAAAAATCACCCAAATATGCACAATTAAACTAAACGAATCAAGTCAAAAAGACAGAGATAAATTAAATAAACCAACAATTCACCGGAAAAACAAGAAGAGCCGACTAAACATTAAAAATAAGAATATAAAATAAAATAAAATTACACAAGCGAGACTTAATACAAGTTGACGCCGTGACGTACAAAAGACGATTCTAGATAAGGTCATAGCTATGATTAAAGAATCCTACGAAGATGCAAGGTGTCGCGTCTTGCATAGAGGAGAGCTGTCCGAGAGCTTCCCTGTGCGAACGGGTGTCAGACAAGGCCGCATATTGTCACCAGCCCTGTTGCTGGTGGTCACGTCAAATCCGTGTTGTTATAAGATTGTACTACGTGGAAAATGACCGTTCCACTTACCAAGAAACTACAGACTTTCGTGAACCAATGCCTCTGATGAATTTTAGGAATATTCTGACCAAGTGATCTCCAACGACGAACTTTGGAGTACAACTGGCCAGACTAAAATAGGTATTGAGATTCAAAGGCGGAAGTGGCAGTGGGTCGGTCATACTTTGAGGAAACCAGAGCGAAACATCGCAAAACAGGCTCTGGATTATAATCCTCAAGGAAGACGTCGGGTTTATCGACCATGTAACACATGGAAGCGAGCAGTTGAGCGGGAGGCCAGAGGAATAAACAAGTCCTGGCAACATCTTAAGGCCGATGCTCAGGATTGCGCCTTGTGGAAGAGAGTTTTTTCTGTCCTATACCCCTATAGGGATAGGAACTTGATTGATTGATTGGTAAGCTACTTTACATTACAAGGAATAATACGTAACTTCTGGAAAATCTGTGAATGGACCGGAGTATGTGATTCGTTCTCAGACTTAGGTATTCTGCCATCTGTCGGACAACTTGGCCGCCTAGACAAGCTAAGTATCGCTGTCAATAGGGTACATATGGGTGTGAACGAAACACACACCATGTCACTTTTCTCTCGCAAGTTCTAATGGTGAAAATATATGAGTTAATATCGAACTCTAGCTAGCTAGCTTAATAAATTCAAAACTCGAGTTTTTACATGGAATTTTTCCGTCTCGTGCACCGAGGCATCTCGAATTCGGTAACACACATGTCGCAAGGATTTTCGAGCCCCACGTTGGGCGCCATTTTGTTACATGCCAGAGGCCTAGGAATGTTTAATTCGATACGAAAATCTCGAATTAAATGAAAGAAAGCGAAAAGGTTCGGTATTAGCCTGTATTGGCCTGAGACTCACCTACGTCCATTTCAGTATCAGTCTCGGTGCGACGCGCTAGCTTGATGCCGGGTCTAGCTGCGAGAGTCATGGGGGGAGGATTCGTTGTCCTGAAATTGACAACAAGAAAAAAAAAACGACTTTCTCTGATGGCGATGTTGACCCGATCAGATGCCTCGACTATGGCGACGGACGTTATGTCTTCTCGTGCTTCGAAGAAGAAAAAAAACAACCAGTTCAAACTCTGGCTTGACGTTCGCTGCACTGGCATGTTAGCAGCTGGAGCTGCCAGATGTGTAACTACAAAACTTACATCAGTTGGCGGTAAAATTTGAATTTAAGGGAAATCAAAATATGGACTCATCCGACTTAACAACTGTCAATAGTAAACTGCCATGAGGTCAGGTTATACCGTCAAAATTTCCTGTTGAAAAGACGCTAACTCCGCGAAATGCTTTCCTCTGGGTAAATCAATCAAAATCAATTAATCAAATTCCTGTTAAGAGAAATAACTCCCTTCCACATGTCGCTATCCTGAGCATCAGCTTTTAACTGTTGCCAGGACTTGTTTATTCCTCTGACCTTCTGCTCAACTCGCTTCGTACGAAGGGATATCACTCTTAACCTCCGGAAAGGGGAAAGGATACCAAAGGCCTGACTAGCTTTGTGGGAAAGTGTCATATACAAATTATAGATGTATCATCAAATATTCAATGGTTTCCAGGAACCGTCTTACGGATAACCTTGAATATTTAGGAAGACCAAATTACGATCAAAAATGCAATAAAATAATGTTAATACGCAAAATTCGGTAACTACAATCTATCACCTATTTCAATCGCAAGCTCATCTCATACGTCGAGTAACCCGATCATGCTTCTTATAAGCACACGCCAGTGTTATTACCGTTGTGAGGTCCGATTTCATAACATCATGTACACAAATCATCAAAACTTTGGGCGGTGGGTTTTCAAGTAGCATGTATGTTTGTTTTGATATTTTGATGACTTGATATATGAGCGGAGCACGTGCGAAGCGGTATACATGGTATTTCTTATGCGATTATTGGTTTCAGTATTTAGTGGAAGAAAAAGAATACTTTTAGGAGGATGTCGAAATGAAATGGGAATGAGTAATGGATCGTGAGGCGATTCATTACATTAAATGAAAAATGAGATAAGATAAGTTCTAGATCGTGAGCCAACTTATTACAGTTCATGCAGCAAAATCGGCTTTAAAAAAGTTAAAAAGTTGTCGTTGCAAATGGAAAGTAAATATCATAATCTATTAAGACTATTTTTTACATAATTTAATTTGAAATAAGTGAAGAGAATGTACTGCCAATAATGAAGTGACCCAAAACGCAAGGATATCGCACCTCGCATAGATGAACTCTTTGTTGGATATATGCGCCGTGTATATCCCAATATCGCTTAATGGAGGAATGTACGATGAAATAGGCAATGTTAGCTGGAGACGCTTTAGAAAAATTGGTGCGTACACAGATTTGTTCGATCAATTCCTACTTATAGTGCAGATACATTTGCTTGCTAATAAATGAAGTTCGTACTGCCAATAGTACTCCGCCGCCATGTAGCCTGCCGGCAGAACGAGAACAGTGATCGCATCGAGACACGACATCGTTCAATGGAAAGAAAATTCGATTGCAGCCAACTGTCAAGGCGATAACATCGCAATCAAGTGATGAAGATGATACGCGACCGGAAAAAACATGAATTTTTTGATATTGATCGTGACTGGCCAGAGCATGGGGTAATAAGTGCTCAGAAACACCAAGCTTGAAGTTGACGAAACGCATTGAAGAGAGACTTACGTTTTTCTTCGTGAGTTAAGCGCAAATTAGTGGGGGACCAACTGAGAGGTTTTGAGGATTTCATCTAGAGTACAAACACCAAAGAAGATGAAGACAGGTATAGAAGACCCTTAATTACGTAATCAGAAATTTTTTTTGTCCTTAACATTGTTGTTTTGTTATTGTGAAAGGATCGTTGCCCACACAACCCTCCATTTAATAATTTTCATTTTCGTAGATTAAGGTAACCAAGATATACCCACGCAAGTAATGTGCTGAAATTGTATCGTATGTCGACCGGGAATTGAACTTCCGACCTTCGCATTGTAAACCAATACATAACTCACTGGAATACAAAAAAAACTGAATCATTTCAAAAGAATAAACGAAACCGAAAATTTGCAGATAAGGTGTTTTGCGGCGCATTGTGCGATGTGTTAACAATCCTTCATAGAACTAAATGTGAAGGAACCTGACGATCAGAAGATGAGAATTGAATTAATTACATACACAATTGATCTTTAAGTCGTTCAATGTAAGAAGGAGGCAACTAACGTTAAAAACAATTCTATTCCAACTTCGCACATTCCCATTTCGACTGTTTCTAAAGAATGCTTTTTTTTGTACAGAATGACCTATAACAATTTTCGGCTTTTATGTGCAATGCACAAACACAGTCATGGAGGGAGGAATAGGACTAGGAAGGTAGAGGAAGAGGAGTGAGAACGACCATAACGAGTGGAAAAGCTAGTATATTTATACTCTAGATGAGATCTGAGAGTATATTGTGTTTGCCTTACCGTTAGTGACGCTTGGAAATAACACTCGCACAGAGCCGCCAAGGGTACAGAAATATTTGTTGTCGCTCAAAAACCTCGATTCCGTGTGACCGTCTGTCCGTCTGTCTGTCTGTCTGTCTGTCTGTCCGTTTGTGCGTCTGTCTACAACATAACTCTCGAAACCTTTGAGCTATAGTGCTAAAAATTTTTGAGTGTCATTTTTAGCAAAAAAGTAAGGTCAAGTTCGTGAACGGACCAAATCGCTCCACCCCTTCTACCCCCTGCCATACATAATGACACAATTACGCAATTTGATAATAAACGGATTTGCTCAAAAAGTATAAAAGTTAATGAACTCAAATTTTGAGCATATTACTTTTATAATGATTTCAATCTGCCGTATAAAAATTATGTGTGTACTCCCTCTCCTACCACCACCTCCCGTACAAACTGCACTTTTTCATGAAATGCTCTAAACCAATTTACTCAGTGCGTATAAAATTTAGCGAGCTGAAATTGTACAAAAAATATTTATTTAGAATTATTAGTAAGACTAATAAAAACTAGATGATTAGCTTCACCCCTTCTACCCCTTCCCATACAAAATGACACAAACACGGAATTCGATAATAAACGGATTTGCTCAAAAAGTATAGAAGCCATTAGTCTGAAAATTTAAGTATATTACTTTCGTGGCGATTTCAATCTACCATATAAAAATTATGCGTCTCCTTCTCCTGCTCCCACCACCTCCCATACAAACTGTACTTTTTCATGAAATACTCTAAACCAATTTACTTTGTGCTTAGAAAATTTATCGAGCTCCAATTTAGCACTAATTATTATATAATTTCTATCTACTGTATAAACTTTATGTGAGTCCTCCTCTTCTTTCCACCCCCTCACACACAAACTGCACTTTTTCATGCAATGCTCTAAACCAATTTATTCAATACATATAAAATGTATCAAGCTGAAATTATGCATTAATACCTTATTTAGAATTACTATTCAGCCCAAAAAAAATTAGATGATTAGTCTTACCCCTTCTACCACCTCCCATTCAAAATGGCGCAATTTTGGAATTCGACAATAAACAAATTTGCTCGAAAAGCATGGATGCTATTGATCTGAAATTTGGAATATATTACTTTTATGATAATTTCAATCTATCGTTTAAAAAATATTTTAGTCCTCCCCTGTCTTCCACCTCCTCCCATACAAACTCTACTTGTTCATGAAATACTCTAAAACAATAACTCAGTGTGTATAAAAATTATAGACCTGAAATGGTGCACTTAATATTTATTTAGAATTATTAGTAAGCCCAAAAAAATGAAGCTATTATCTGTCCCCTTTTACCCCCTCCCATACAATCTGACACAATTTCATAACTTTACAAAAAGCGGATTTTCCTGTATAGTATGAATGCTATTGATCTACAATTTAAAACATGTCAAAAGCATGCTGTTTATAGTTATTTGTGAAAAAGTCATTAAGGACTCGCCCCTCCTTGTACCACCTCCCATACAAACTACACAATTTGCAAAAATCCAATAACCTAATTTTCTCAGCAACTATTAAATTTTTTAATCCTATATTTTGTGTAAAACGTTTTGATAGCAACTTTAGCGTAATGGAAAAAATTTAATTCAATGTCGTCAACCCTGTACCACTTCCCCTACAAAATTTCTTGAAATCAAAAAATTTCTCTTTCATCTAGAGTATCGCACAATTGGGCTTTATGCCCGATCGTAGTCCTGTTATGTTTTTCAGTTGTACTTGCGCTATTGACAAATATTTGCAGATGTTATGGGGACTGAATGATAGAAAGCGAATAGAAACCATCAACTGAGTATCTCGGCCTTCTTGAAGTGGAAATGTTTCACTTTTAAACCGTTTGCCCATTTTATTTCGAATAATTTTTCATCGCCAGCAGCAACTGAAAAATTCGTGCCTAAATAAACCGCGTCTGGAGTGGGAATCGAACCCACGACATATTGACTGAGAAGCAAGCACCCCCACGGAAGTTTGTTGCATTTCGCTTCAAATGTGCGATTTATTCCAGCTTTTGAACTACTTAAGCGCCTAACACAATATAGTATATAAGTACTTTAATTAGCATACCGGCTATGTAACATATAGCCAGTATGCTAACTGACACTCAAATTCCTAATTAATCCTGAAAGTGCACCAATTGATACAAACTTAAACAAACCTTATAACTCGTATCTTTCAAAAACGAACGATATCCACTTACCGAAACTGTTGTACTGAAGAAGGGTCCAACTGGCTGCAGATCGTAGAGAACTGCAAACGAAATAAAACATATTTTAAGAATTAATTGCTACAACTCACAGTTTCTTGTTTCAGTTGAGCAGGAGGCCAGAGGAATAAACAAGTCCTGGCAACAACTTAAGGCCGATGCTCAGGATAGCGACTTGTGGAAGAGAGTTGTTTCTGTCCTATGCCCCTATAGGGGGTCTTAACAGGAATTTGCCATTGACAGTTTCTTAGATAAATACATTTCTATTATTTGTTTTTTTTTATACTCTAGATGAAATCTGAGAGTATATTGTGTTTGCCTTACCGTTTGTAACGCTAAGAAATAACGCTTGCACAGAGCCGCCAAGGGTACAGAAATATTTGTTGTCGCTCAAAAACCTCGATTCCGAGTGACCGTCTGTCCGTCTGTGCGTCTGTCTACAGAATAACTCTCGAAAGCTATGAGCTATAGTGCTAAGAAATTTTGAGTGTCATTTTCAGCCAAAAAGTAACTTTAAGTTCGTAAATGGTCTACATCGCCCCATACCTTCTACTCCTCCAATACAAATTTCATGAAATTTCGAAATATTAAAAAATTGATTTTTCTTTGAAACTGTTTAAGCTATCGACTTGAAATTCAGGTCAATGTATTGCAATATAGATGTCATTAATATCACGGAATATTGATCTGATCCTCTCACTCCTTCTACCCGCTTCCATACAAATGGAAAATTTTTAAAAATACATATTTTCGATTTTCATTTAATCTAAAAAAGCTGAAAAGACGAAGTTTTGCCAGAAATAATTCTACTATAATTGCAATTAGTTTTAAAAATAATTATCAACTTCACCTCACTCCTTCTACCCCCTCCCATACAAATTTCACGAAATTTTGAAATTTAAATTAAATTATTTTTCTTCGAAACTGTTAAAGCTATCAACTTGATATTTTGCACAAAGTATACAAATAGAAATATTGATAATGCGAAAAAAATTTGTTTTGATCCGTACACTCCTTCTACCCCCTCCCTTACAAATGTATAATTTTTGTTAAATGCATTTTATCGATTTCCATTAAAACTAGAAAAAGTACAAACTTCAAATTTTGCCAGGATTTGTTTCTTAATAATTGAAATAAGTGTTTGTAAAAGTTATCAGCTCCGCTTCACTCCTTCTACCACTTCCCATACAAATATCTGTATTATAAATTCAAGAAAAGCATTTCTCCTACAAGTATATGAGAGCTATCGACTTTGAAATTGTATCAAAGCATGGTGATAAGGATGATGATAAGCAGTTTCAAAATCATCTTGAACGCTCCACTTCCTCTGCCAACTCCCAAATTTCACGAAATTTTGAAATTTAAATTAAATTATTTTTCTTCGAAACTGTTAAAGCTATCAACTAGATATTTTGTACAAGGTATAAAATTAAAAATATCAATAACGTGCAAGAAAATTGTTTTAATCCTAACACTCCTTCTAACCCCTCCCATACGAATGCATAATTTTTGTTAAATGCATTGTATCAATTTCCATTAAAACTAGAAAAATTAAAAACATAAAATTTCGCCAGAATTTTTTTTTTAATAATTGCAGTAAATGCTACAAAAAATTATCAGCTCCGCTTCACTTCTTCTACCCCCTCCCATATAATATCTGTATTATAAATTCAAGAAAAGCATTTCTCCTTCGAATATATGAGAGCTATCGACTTTGAAATTGAATGGTTACATAGTGATAAGGGTGACGATAAGCAGTTTCAAAATCATCTAAAACGCTCCATTTCCTCTGCCACCTCCCATACAAATGCCACAATTTCAGGAAAACTATGTCCAATTTCTTTAAAAATAATGAAAACTAAAACTTTTAATTCAGCAAAAAACATTTTGCGTGCCATGTTCGGTGTCATATGCGAAAAATACAAAGCACCCCCTCTACTTCTACCACCTCCCATGCAAAAGTCTCTATTCACTATTCGAAAGAACTTCGTCTAGAGTATCATATGATTGGGCTTCACACCCAATCATAGTTCTGTTATGTTTTTTTTATCAAATCCTCTCCAAAACTTATTTCTTATCAAACAACAGATCGATAAGAGGTCTTAATAATTAAACAATTTAATAAAAATAATCATCATTAAACAATTCTGTTGCGAGTTCCAAACATGCCAGAGCTATCGGATATAAACCAATTATATTTTTCGTCATTTTCGTATGTTTTCTTTTCCTTTTCTGTACCATATCTCGAAATAATTTCATGAACTTTTTCTGACAGGCAAATACATACTTCATTGATTTTTGATCAATAAATCGAAATTACCACCCGATATTAGGCAGTCTTCTTATCAATTCTTCGATAATCATCAATTGTGTCAAGAAAAATATCAATATATCCTTATTAAGAGTATAAGGACTCTAACTCTCGGAATGAGTGGGTATAAATCCTTTCGACATGAATGAAACATAAAGAATAATTTAGATTGATTGTGATTCTTTTTGAACTAGAGACGGCTGTGTAGATTGGTATCGGTTAATAAAACTGCCATACAGATTCCATTTAAATACAAATTGTTTTTTCTTTTCACTTTCTCCAGGAACTTAGGTCGGCAGATCCATAAATGAAAATTATCACGTTTAACAGCCCACAAGTGTATAAACAAATTTTTCTTTGGCAATTTGTTTCTTTTCGTATTGACCTTTGCATAAATCTCAAATTTTCCTGGTGGATATTTGGTAAGCACGTGTATCCCTGCGTATTTTTCTAAAGGATATGTTTACCTAATGGACAGTATATATGCCTGGAGGTCCTCATCCTCGGTTATATTTTTCGGTTAGCATCAGTGCCTTTTTTCGGTTTATTGCGTACGCAATTTTCGAGAATGTCGAGTAACTTTTTGATGGTTGTCTTTCGGTGTTTTATACGAGCCGTAGTGGATGATTCTCTATATAGCTGAGTAAACACAACAGGATTAGGCAAAATATCCTTAGGGATATCAAAATTGTCATATATCATAGTGTGCCGTGTTTAGATAGGGGAGATTTGGCATAAATTGGATACTAAGTGTGGTATTGGTTATATATTGCTTCAGGGTATCCTGTTTTGTGAATCTTTTTCAAGTATTGGTAATGCTATAGCTTTGAGTTGGAATAAACTATCCAATATCGACAGCTTAATAGATCCTGAGATGCCATTAAATATTATTTTCTACTTTCCATGCTGCAAACATTTCGATTAATAAAACCGATGGAGGGTATATCCTGTTAGACAGTTAGTAGACCACTAGTTGGTTTACAAATGTTAAGAAATCTAAAGTTCATGATACCAAGGCCCGATTTCGTCTATCCTGCCATTGAAGAATTCGAAAACCAAAGGTAATCTGGTTCACTTGTAAGATATTGTTTTTGATACGATTATACGAAATAATACATATTACCTATGACCAAGCGAAAATACCGAAAAACTATCAAATTTCTTGTTTCATTTCTTCCTAGTAGTCGCGATAGTTCCTAAATGGCTTTTACCTACTTTAATTTTTCTTAAAATTTTCGTGGTTGAGTCTTAGAAAATTCATGATATTCCGCATACATAGTGGATGATAGCAAAATTTATAAATAAATAATTCCTCAAGACTATTTATTCCAGCCAAACCTTTTTAGCACAAGCCAAAATATCCAATGAATGGGGCTCAATTTTATTATTCTTGGCACAAATACAGGATGCATGTGATGCCAATATGCAGGTTAGCATGGTAGCAGATACGTTATCCTAAAGAGATCGGGGTTCTACGGCAGGGCTGATGCCAATTATTTTACATTTACCTGCGATGCAATAGCTCCAGTACATAGAATTAATTCTTCAATGGCACTACAGCTCAAATCGGGCTTTGGACTCCTGATCTCTAAGTTCCTTAACATTTAATTTGATATTGTGAAAGCGTTGTATGCCCTTCGCACAACCGTCTATCTACGAATTTTGATTTTCGCAGTTTGAGGTGGCCGAAATATACCCACGCAAGTAGTGTACTGAAATTTTACGTCGACCCTAGTTCAATATTTTATTCGACTATTTATGTAAGTTTGGATGTGTACAGGAGGAGGGGCGCGGTGGAATGATTGCTTAATTAGTTGCTTCAATTGCGCTCAATTCTATGCATAGAAGATTAATTTCATGGACGAAGTGATTTCCACGAAATTCCGCATAGTGTATATTTATGAAACCATACATTTATATGGAAAGGGGTTGAAGGGTTATTATAATCGTAAAATTTCTGATGAGTGCTTCGTGGTGTACTAGTAGCGTACTTGCATATTTAATAGGTCGTGGGCTCGATACCACTCGTTACGGGCTTGTCGTGGAAAATTGTAACGCCAAGAAATAATGGTCGCACAGAGGTGCGGTACAGAAATATGTATGTCCGTCCGTTAGCTCTCTATCTAAAGAACGCGTTGAGCTAGAAAGTTTAAATTTTATACACTCGTTTTTGACAAGTTCGAGAACGGGCCAAATCGCTCCACTCCTTCTACTCCCACTCATACAAAATGGCTGACTTCCAATCATTTACAATAATCAAATTTTCTTGGAAACCATTAACGTTAATAATTTGAAATTTGAAAGATTCTTTTTATCACTCCTTTCACCCTTCTCCCGTGCAAACTGTACTTTTTCGTGAAATACTCTAAACCAATTTTGTCAGTACGTATAACATTTGTCGAGCTCATAATTTGAACTAAACACATAATTAGTATTATTATTAATATTAGAAAACTTACTTCCTCCCGTAAAATATGACACAATTTCACAAAAAATCGATTTTCATGAAAAGTATAAATGTAACTAGTCTGAAATTTGGGAGATGTTAATTTCACAATATTTACAGTTATTTCTAAAAACAGGGTGAAAATCCCAAACTCCTTCTACCACCTCCCATACTAACTGCACAATTTCACTAAATCTACCACACTAATTTTCTCTGTGTCTATCAAATTTTTGAAGCTTACATTTTGTAAAAAACAATTTTCTATCTACTCTAACACCATATGGAAAATAAACTGCAAATAAGTCGGGCGCAACTTCATTATTTTTGTGATAAGTTGAGGATGTGTGGAAAGTAAATATGCAGGCTTGAGTGGTTAGGAAAGACTAAGTGAAAAGGAGCTCTAGGGCAGGGCTATTGTCAATTTAACTCTTTTAATTTTTTTTAATTTTCAAGTTTCTACCTTAAAATTTCATTCAAAAATTTTCAGTTTATGTGTTTTTTCATTCCACATGAAACACCTTGTGCACGTTAGACCAGGGGGGTTGGTGCATAACAATTGAAGAATTTTTATTATTTTTTTGTACGTATAATAAATGGATGTATCCACATGGAAAATTTAAACTTTGTATCTCTTACCAGAGCTCTAAAAAAACCACTCAAAATTTTCGATATTTTTGCTTACCACCTCCGCCCCCTTACACCCGCGACGTAAAACTGTTATCAAAATTCAAAACTATGTAGTTTTACATTTTGACAAAATTCGAATTTCATATCTGCACTCAGTTTCGAGATATAATGGTTTGACATTTTGAAAAGTGCAATGCTCCCCATTTCCCCCCCACTACTATTTTGTCCAAATATTATATTTTTCTCGTATTTCCCTAGTATAGCGCAATATAAGTAGCATAAGTACCAGCACCCCCCCCCCCCCCCCTGACCCTCCTCCTTACAATAATAAGCGTCTATGTAAGCTGATTCCACTGGATCTATATGCTACCTTGATGGTCTAAAAATATAAACGTTTTATGCTAAGTAATTTCGGAGATAATATCATTTGAAAAAAAAATTCGGCCGACAATTGGTTTTTATCCCCCCCCTTTTTGCACCCCAATGGATAAAAAAATTAAATTAATTTTTAAAGTTGTCCCACAAACCCTTTTGTATGTATATCGATTTTTAGCCTCCTAGCTGTAGCCATGTTTTAGATATTTGATTTCTTAGTTTTCGGTTTAAGTGCTCCTCCGCTTCCCCCTGAACCCTTATAACCTTATAACCCCCAAAATGGGTGTCCGCCTGAGATCCGCAACTATCTACACTCCCTCCAAAAATGAACTTTCTATCTTGAAGGGTTTGGGAGTTAATGTGCGCTGAGCACACACACCGGCGTACGGCGTACAGACAGACGGATTTGTTTGCATTTTTAGGCTATTTCAGTCATGAAACGCGAAAAAAACAAAATTTCAGGGTAGCATTTTTTTTTTTTTTTGTCAAGTCGATCACAGTATTTTATTATTAAAATAATAAAGTAATATGAATTATAAGTATTATTTCTTTTAAAAATGTGATGATAGTATAAATAAACTGCCAACAAGTCGGACGCAACTTTATTATTCTTGGTTAGGGAAGACTAAGTGAAAGGGAGTTCTTGGGCAGGGATGTTGTCAATTTAATTGCGGAAACAATTCATAGCTCCAGTACATATAATCAATATTTCATTCGTTTATGCAAGTGTGGTTTTTTATGAGGGGTGGGGGAGGGGTGATAGCAAGGGTGGGTCTATGTTAATAATTTTTTAATTGATTGCTTGAATCACGTCTAATATTCTCTGTACAGAATGTTTCATAGACGAGTTGCATAAAATTTTCATAAAATTCGGTGTACTTCACATTCACGAAACCGAACATTTGTATTGGAGGGGTAGATCGAGTAAGGGAATCGTAAAATTGGTGATGCAATTTTATTTCATTTCTCATGTAAGATGCTTTTACAAAATTCAAAGTTCGTAGCTTTTAGTTTGTTGGTTATTAGTTGATTTAATGAAATTGGTCGAAAACATACTTTTGTATGGGAGGGGGTAGAAGGGCAGGCGCGATCTCAAAACTTTTGACGCAATTTTGTTTCAACTATTTTTAAAAGCTTTTCTGCAAATTTTTAATTTGATATCTCACAATAGTTAGGTGATAATTGATTTCTTAAAAATGGAAGCAAAAATTGTATTGGAGGGGGTAGAAGTTTTAAGGTTTTCGGCCAGTTAATATGTCAAATATTTAGAAATTTTTTTAAAATGCATTTTACAAATTTTCAAGTTTCTAAAAAAAAAAAATTTCATTCAAAAATTTGTGTGTTTTTTCAATGAACGTGAAACACCTTGTGCACGTTAGACTGGGGGGGGGGTTCGGTTTATAACAATTGTCGAACAAAATATTATTTTTCTTCTATGTATATTAAATAAATGTATCCAATTTAAACTTTGCGTTTTTCACCAGATTCCTAAAAAATCACTCAAAATTTTCGACATTTTTGCTTACAACCTCCCTCCCCTTATACACCCCAACTTAAAATTTTTCAATCAAATTCCTGTTAAAACCCCCTATAGGGGCATATGACAGAAACAACTTTCTTCCACAAGGCGCTATCCCGAGCATCGGCCTTAAGCTGTTGCCAGGACTTGTTTATTCCTCTGGCCTCCTGCTCAACTGCTCGCTTCCATGTATTACATGGTCGACCAGCCCGACGTCTTCCTTGGAAATTATAATCCAGAGCCTGTTTGGCGATGTTTCGCTCTGGTTTCCTCAAAGTATGACCGCTCCACTGCCACTTCTGCCCTTGAATCTCAATACCTATTTTAGTCTGGCGAGTTGTACTCCAAAGTTCGTCGTTGGAGATCACTTCTGGCCAGAATATTCCTTAACTGCGTCGGAGGCATTGGTTCACAAAAGTCTGTAGTTTCTTGGTAAGTCGAACGGTCACTTTCCACGTAGTACAACCATATAACAACACTGATTTGACGCATGCGTCAAAAACTCGCAGCTTCGAGCAAAGGGAGATCTCTCTTAACCTCCAGAAAGGAGAAAGGATGCCAAAGGCCGGACGAGCTTTATTTAGACGAGCCTCGACATCCTTTTCGGCTCCGCCGTCCATGCTGACAATGCTTCCGAGATAGTAAAACTCTTGCACCTCTTCGACATCCTGTCCGTTAAGAACAATCGGTGTGCTTGCATTCGAACCCATGTGGATGTACTTGGTTTTACGCACATTTATTTTCAGTCCCGCCTCTTTGCACTTAGAGTGCAACGAGCGAACATTTGACTCTAAGAACAGTTATGTGCAAGCAAACACACGTCATCAGCATAATCAAGGTGACTTAACATGTTATATAGTCTCCATTGAAACCTTTACCTTTACCACCTTCCAGTTCAGCTTTCAAGATGTCATTTATTACCACCAGAAACAGGGCTGGTGATAATATGCAGCCCTGTCTGACACCCGTTCGCACAGGGAAGCTCTTGGACAGCTCTCCTCTATTCAAGACGTGACACCTTGCATCTTCGTAGGATTCTTTAATCATAGCTATGACCTTATCTAGAATACTTATCCTACGCAAAGCATTCCATATGTAATCTCGCTTAACGCTGTCGAAAGCCTTCTCGAAGTCCACAAACATGAGATGTAGTGGCAAACCCATTTCGGCTGACTGCTCTAATATTATCCGTAGGGTATTTGTGTGGTCGGTACAAGACGACCCTATACAGGATCTAGCCTGATAAACTTCGAGAGTGCTCTCGACGACATCACTAATCCTATTGAGAATTACCTTAGCCATAATTTTTGATACGGCAGTAAGTAGACATATACCGCGCCAATTGCCACAATCCCGAAGGTCGCACTTCTGCGGAATTTTCACAATGACGCCTTCCTTCCATTCAGTCGGATAACTTCCTTCATTCCACACCTCAGTAAAGAGTGGGAGGAGTATATCGGCTGTTATTTCCGTGTCCGCTTTGAGGAGTTCGGTTGGTAGTCCGTCTATAACTGGAGCTTTCCTTCCCGCCATTGACTGAGTGGCGGGCGGAAACTATCTCTTCCTTATCTAGGGGATCGTCGCTAATAGAGAATTGTTGCGGTTGGATGTTTGTAGTTGTTCTGTTTCTGGAATATCTTCCTCTGACAAGATATTTAAAATATCAGAGAGGTATTCCTTTCATCGCCGCAACTGGTGTTCACTCATAGTAAGGAGAGTTCCGTTGACATCTCTCATCAGGTGGTTGGCGGTGAAATTTCTTTCGTCAACTGTTTCATGATTTTGAATAGCGAACCCATATCCCCAAGGTGAGCCGCAGATTCTGCCTTGTTTGCCAGATCTTCAATTGCCTTTCTCTTGTCGCGTATAACAGCCTTTTTAAGCTGTAAATGAGCATCGCGGTAGTTCTGCCTCAGGTCGGGCGTTCGTTGGTTGACATCGGGTTGAGAGATGATTGCCAATTTGGCTTTTTTTCGATTACCAACCTTGTCCCATGTGTCTTGCGACATCCAGGGTTTCCCACCGTTTTGCACATATCCCACAGATTCTTCAGCACTAGTTAGAAAAGTGTTTTTGGTTGCCTCCCACTTGGCGTCCAGTGTGCGCATTTCATATTCACCCAGTGTGGATGACTTTTCGCATAGCATAGTGGTATATTTGCCTTTTTTGGAGGGTTCTCTAAGCTTATCCACATTGAGCTTGCGCTTCATTTGAAGAATTTGTGGTCGTCGGATAGCTGCTGCACACAATCTCAAGCAGGCAACCATCAAGTGGCGATCGCTCCCCACGTCAGCTCCACGTTTCGCTCGCACATCGAGGAGACATCTTCTCCATCGGCGACTTATAGCCAAATGGTCGATCTGGTTCTTAGTAACACCATCAGGGGAAACTCAAGATGTTTTATGATGACTCTTGTGTGGAAAAAGAGTCCCTCCGATGACCATTTGCCGAGTACTACAAAACTCCACAAATAATTCGCCGTTTTCGGGTTTTTTAATCCAAGGTCGTGACGCGTCGACCCAAGGGTGACCATGCATCCCAATGACGTGTTTTAGTCCACTGTTGTCTGATCCAACCTGAGCGTTCATATCTCCTGAGATGATAATAATATCACCTCTTGGAACACGTTCGAAGGTGGCACTCAGTTGGCTATAAAACTCCTCTTTGTCACCAGATGTTGTGGTATTAATTGGTGCTTAGCACTGCAGAATTGTGACGTTTCTGACACAAGTCCTGAGCCTGACGACGATAATCCGATCCGAGATTGGTTCCCAGCTAATGAGACTGTTTCTCACTCTCGGTGTAAGGACGAACGCCACGCCATTTTTGGCTTCACTTTCAGGGTCAATGTACAGAATAGTGTTTCCACTAGGAGTTCGTTCTTCTCCTGAACCTGTCCACCTGACCTCGCTCAAGCCCAAGATTTGGATGTTATAGTGCTCCATTTCACGGTCGATCACTGATTGGCGGTGCATGGACCGAGTAACCCCAGCTCTTCCCCCGTCATTCAATGTTCGAACGTTCCAAAAGCCAATCATTGTCCGTTTTCGAATGCCATAAGTCGTTACCGTAGAATCAGTCCATATCCGATGCGCTGTATCCGTTTCTCGTATCAGTTAGGTCTTAAGATCACGGGTGATAAGCCCATGATGCAGTGAGTGTCCATTTGCCATTTGTAGGGCATGCAGGACTGGCTGTGGCTGAATTCTACAGATCCCATCCCACTGGGGGAAATTATTATCGAAACTAAAAACTATGTAGTTTTATAAGCTGACGAATTTTTGATTAGATATCTGTACTCAATTTTGAGATATAACGAATTCTAATTTTGAAAAGTACACCATTTTTGAAATGCTCCCCATTTCCTCCCACTACTATTATGTCAAAATTTTATATTTTTTTGGGTTTTGCTAGTATAGTTTAATATACGTTTAAATTTTCAATTACATAGCTTAAGAGATAATTGAGATATTCATTTTTAAGTGATTTTCTTTGCACCCACGCTGACGCTCCCCCTTACAATAATTAGCCCATCTCTAAGCTGATTCTGGTGGATCTTTATGCCACCTTAATGGTCTCAAAATATGAACTTAATCATTTGAAAAAAGATTCGGCCGTCAATTTTAGCCCCACCGTTTCGGACGCCGATGGGTAAAAAAATTAAATTATATTTAGAGTTTGTCTCACAACCCTCTCTATATGTATGCTGATTTTCAGCTTCCTATGTGCATTCGAGGTGAAGATATTAGCAAGTGTATTTTTTGACGCTTTCCCTCCCCCTTCCACCTGACACTCCCAAAAATTTGATTAATGGAGCTCACTTACCAAATTAAAAATCCACCCAAAAACTAACATTCTAACGGTTTCGGAGGTATGAGTCCATATGTACGGCGGACGGCGCACGGCGGAACGGATTTTTTTTTTGCATTTGAGCCTAATGAAACGCTAAAAGATAAAATTTCAGGGTACCAATTTTTTTTCTGTGTCGATCACAATACTTTATTATTAAAAGAATAAGGTAATTAGTTCAATGTTGTCCCACTCTCTACAACTTCCCCTACAAAAATTCTTAAAATAAAAAAAAATCTCTTTCATCTAGAGTATCGCATGATTGAGCTTCACGCCCAATCGTAGTCCTGTTACGTTTATACTCTAGATGAAATCTGAGAGTATATTGTGTTTGCCTTACCGTTTGTAACGCTAAGAAATAATGTTCGTCAAGGGTACAGAAATATTTGTTGTCGCTCAAAAAATTCGATTCCGAGTTGCTGTCTGTCCGTCTGTCCGTCTGTTTACAGCATAACTCTCGAGCTATCGTGCTGAAATTTGTTGTGTGTCATTTTTAGCAAAAAAAAAACTTTAAGTTCGTAAACGGGCCACATCCCCCCACTCCTTCTACCCCCTCCCATACAAATTTCACGAAATTCTGAAATTTTCAGAAATTGATGTTTCTTTGAAACTATTTAAGCTATCGATTTGAAATTTAGGTCAAAGTATTATGATATAAATGTCAATAATATGACGAAATATTGATCCGCTCCCGTCACTCCTTCTACCCCCTCCCATACAAATGCATAGTTTTGATAAATGTAGTTTTTCGATTTTCATTGAAACTAGCAAAGTTGTAAAAACGAATTTTTGCCAGAAATAATTCCAATCAGAATTGAAAAAATTATCAACTACACCTCACTCCTTCTACCCCCTCCCATACAAATTTCACGAAATTTAAAATAAATTATTTTTCTTCGAAACTATTAAAGCTATCTACTTAATATTTTGCATAAAGTACACAAATAGAAATATCAATAAAGTGAAAAAAATGTGTTTTGATCCGTACACTCCTTCTACCCCCTCCCTTACAAATGTATAATTTTTGTTAAGTGCATTATATAGATTTTCATTAAAACTAGAAAAAGTATAAACTTCAAATTTTGCCAGAATTTGTTTTTCAATAATTGCAATAAATGCTAAAAAAATTATCAGCTTCTCTTCACTCCTTCTACCCCCTCCCATACAAATATCTGTATTATAAATTCAAGAAAAGCATTTCTCCTTCGAATATATTAGAACTAGCGAATTTGAAATTGAATCAAAGCGTGGTGACAAGGATGATGATAACCAGTGTTACACGTTTTCCCCAACTGGGAAAGCGGATAAAAACAAAACCCCTGGCTACTCGGGGCGGAACGAGCCTGTCCGGCTAGCCCGTGGAGTCGGGCCGTGGGCGCCAGTAACTCTTTCTTGAGGCTTCGTTCCCTGCCAACTTTCCCGGACCGAGCTACTAGTCCGGATAGGCTTATCACGCAAAATGAATGTCCGTAGCCCGCCTAGAACACGTCACACTTGATCTTCACACAAATATTATATATAGAAAGAAAAATATTAGCAGCTAAGGGAAACAAATATTGCCCAGCGGCTTTATTGAAAATGAACCTGGCTAAAATATTACGTTACTTGAGTAGAAAACAAACAAAAGGTCCCTGGCTAGAATTACTTGGACAGTACTGCTGCTCCCACAGATCTTCGCTTCGTTGGGGCCCGTCGATGTAGATTCCGTCGAATTTCTCGTCGTCGCTTTTGCTTTTTGGCTTCTGTCCGGCGTCGTTGATGCTGGGCTCTCGGAATTTTCTAGACTTCTACGCAACTATTGATTTTCGTGGCCGCCTTAATTGTCCACAAAACTGCTCGTAATTTCTTCCCACAAGCCGAGTAAGCCAAATTGCACTCCAAACTGCGTATCATAAACTGCACAAAACTCGATAAATCACGGTCAAAATCCTTCACTTTATCTCTTTATTTTCTGCTGCTAACACTGCGCACTGCGAATCGCATGAAAGGTTTTCTTGAAAAACGTCCGTACTCGATGCTGGTTACGTTGAAAAAGCCCCGAGCGTCCGTTTGAATTTTTTTTCGCTCAGGCCTCAACGGACTTTTTTCCACGGCTTTTCCGTTTTTTTCGAATGTGGCCGTTGAACTTTCTTCGTTCAACGGCCCATTTACTTATTTGCTTCTCGTATATTTGGCGCTTTCCCGTTGTTGTTGTTGTTGGTATTAGCGCCTCGTCATTTCCCCAACTTAGGCTTAACTTCCTAGTTGTTGTTTCTTTCTGTGTTAGTGTCGCTTAAGTCGACAGAGTTTCAACCGTTTCACTCATTTCGGATGAGCTTATTCTTTTGCCATCGTCCGCTTCGTTGTCTCCGTCGCTGTTGTCGCGTAATTATGATTTGGCGTCAAGTCTTAATGACAGTTCGCGATTGTTTACGTTTTGGGCGGATCGCGCTGGTTAATTTTCGCGTCGTCAGTTTTCGTGTCGTCCTAGTGTCCTGGAGTTCAGCGGTTCATAGTGGTGTGGCGCCAAGGATAAGGCGCGTATGAAAGTGTCGTATGTGAAGTGATGGTGCGTGAAAATATCGGAATAGTGTTCGTATTTTGGACGCCAAGCGTGGTCGCTGTTGTTCAACAAATGGGGCATCGTCGATATTTCCGCCGCTTCAGTTTTCCTCTGGTAAGTAGGACGCGTGTGTCCATCGGAGCACGATCGACGGGTCGGAGTGTTGCAGCTCGTGTCATTCCGGGTGGAAACTCAGGTAAGTAAGATTCTTTTGTATTTCTACCTTCGATTCTGGTGGTTTGTGGTTACGAATCGGCGGCAGGTAAGCGTTGGAATTTCCTCGCGGCCTGCATTGAACGTCGTGGTGGGTGTCCGGTGCCAGCTCTGTATTGGGAGCCAAGCCTTGCGAGTCGATGTATTTTAGTCGCTCGATTCCTTGACTTGGTGCCATGGGACGGAGCTTGTGTTTCGACGGCATTTCGTTGTCGCCGATGTTGTTGGTGCGTCGTACGTCGTCGCCTATCTTCATATGGTATTATTTGAACGTTAACACTCTTTTCTCGTTACAGACAATGTTTCCACTACTCTACGTTATTTCGTATTTCTAACCGGGCTACGAGACGGGGTGGACATTAGGTTTAATGATAGCCCTAATTCGGAAGTATGGAAGGTTGTCTCGCGGAGTGTTAGTGGTAAATTCTTTTAAATTCAAACGCATGTTGGAATTGATCGCTAACAATCTTATTTTTCAGGAAATCTAAGCCTCGTTACGATGAAAGCGTAACATTCCCCCCTCACCTCGAAGAGAATTGCCCCAATTCTCTACAACCTAAATGTGAGTTAATCTATGTATCCTTCCTCCTTGCCGGTAAGTCATTTGAACCTACACTTATTTGAACCTACACCCGTTTATTTATATTTCTAAATTCTTAAGTTTACTTGTTCCTGACTCTCACTAATCTACAACTAAAACTAAAATTCAAGGTACCAGTTTGATTTCCTTATCTGTCTAACCTTTAATTCTACTTATCCCTAATGTCGATGATCCTAAGACTAAAGTTACAATTCAAAATGCCAAATCTATTCGATCTTCTTACATGTCTAAACCTTAAGTCTAATAATTTATACTAACCACCACCCTAAGACTGACATTAAAATTCAAAAAAAACTAAATTCATATTTGTTCCCGTATACTAATGCCCCTCTTATTTGTTTATTTTTAGGCTCATAGCTATACTTAAACTAACCGAGAGACGGAGTGAGGTAGCTTAAAGTACCCGAAGCGAGAAAGAGGATCGGTGAGAAGGTATATGATTTGGAACAGCACTTGGGATAATGGTTTTTGTGAATAATCCGTAATTGGCAATTTCCCGATCAGCAATCCGCGCGGGCAGTGATGAGAAGTAATTTTCTATACTCTTTTAAATTTGAGATTTATATTCTTTTTTTTTTCAGGGCTTTGAACCCAAATTCCTACCATACGAAACCCCCTAAGCTTTTCCGAGGCCTATTTCTATTAAGTTACCATGTTAGCTATAGGCCATATTAAGAATTAACTTTATATTTTCACTTCAATTGAACTATACCCGTTCACCCCATTATTCGCGTCGTACGGCTCGAGATTCTGTTGTTCGTTGACGTTTTTGCCTTCTGGCTTTAGGTCCTTGGCATGCCATACTCCTGATGATTTACCCTTATCATCAGTTAGTTCGTATGACCATGGTGATATTTTTCGCAGTATGGTGAATGGACCTACAAACTTTGGAGCCAGTTTGGCCGTGAAGAATTTGGCGGCGTCAGACAGTACGTGATTCCGGCGCCACACTAAGTCGTGCGGTCGGAAAACTACATCACGTCTGCGTAGATTGTGGTAGCCAGCGCTTTTTTTTGCTGCTAACGCTAGCCGTTTGGAAACGTCGTCAATGACGCGCTCCCGCTGGACTGCCAAGCTTATGACCTAGCCTATTCATCTCCCTCCCGAACAAGATGAAATAAGGAGTCAACTTGGTGGCTTCATGTATTGCTGTCCGAATGGCACAGGCTGCTTTTGGTAGGTGTTCGTCCCATGATCTGTGGTTGTCGGAGACAAAAGAGCGCAACATAGTCTCCACCGCTTGGTTCCGGATTTGCCTGGGCGTGATAGAACGGCGTGTGATTGATCACTACCCCGTACGAATCAGTTAGACGACGAAAATCTTTACTACGGAATTGTACTCCGTTGTCCACGATCACCCACTTCGGTGCTCCGAAAAGTAGAAATACGTTTTCTTCCAATGCCTGGTTTATCTGATTGGTTGTGGCAGACCTTAACGGGAAGAATAAAGGGAATTTAGAGAAGTAGTCGATGACGCTCAAGATGTACTTATACCCCCTTTTCGATCTAGGTAGTGGTCCGATTAAGTCGATGCTGAGCATTTGCCACGGTTTGACTACATTTGACCGACATGCCATTAATCCCGCTGGTTTTCGCCGGTCTATTTTGCATGTCTTGCAGATTTGGCATTTGGAAACAAATTGCTTGACCTCCATCCTCATTGTAGGCCAGTAGAATTCCTGTGGTAGTCGGTTCGTTGTCTTTTTGACCAGCGTGTGCAGCGTGTAGATCGTGACATCTCCTAAGAAGATTTTCCCTCTCCCCTGGTGATGGCACTAATTTCCACGCGTCGTCTGTCGGTGCGTCGGAATATCTTGGTTTAATATATTTGAACAGTTGGTCCTGTTCGATGCGCCAATCTGGATATTTGGTGGGGTGTTTGGCAATTTTGTCAAACTTAACATCAAACCATGATTTGGCTGGGTTGGCGTCTCTGATCTCCTCTACCATCGGTACTGCACGAGATAGTGCATCCGGAACGTGGTGTTCCTTCCCTTTCCTATGGATGATATCGAAATCATATTGTTGCAACCGGACCGCCCACCTGGCTAACCTTCCACTGGGGTCCTTCGGATTGTTAAGCCAGACCAATGAGTGATGGTCGGTGATAACCGTAAAACGTGACCCTTCTAGGTACGGACGTAACTTTTCCACCGCCCAGATTACTGCCAGACACTCTCTCCGTGGTGGAGTAGTTTCTCTCTTGTTTCGATAGTGATCTGCTCAAATATGCAATTGCTTTCTCTCCTTCTTGGAATTCTTGCGAGAGAACCGCTCCTATCCCGAAACCGGAAGCGTCTGGAATAAGGAGCGTGCCCTAAGAAAAGGAACCACTGGCGCCCACGCCCGTCTCCACGGGCTCAGCCGGACAGGGTACGTTCCGCCCCTAGTGCGAGGGGTTTATTTGGAAAACGGATTCTCGACCGGAGAATACCGTAATTAAATTGGCGCCCCACGTTGGGCGCCAATGTTACACGTTTTCCCCAACTGGGAAAGCGGATAAAAACAAAACCCCTGGCTACTCGGGGCGGAACGAGCCTGTCCGGCTAGCCCGTGGAGTCGGGCCGTGGGCGCCAGTAACTCTTTCTTAAGGCTTCGTTCCCTGCCAACTTTCCCGGACCGAGCTACTAGTCCGGATAGGCTTATCACGCAAAATGAATGTCCGTAGCCCGCCTAGAACACGTCACACTTGATCTTCACACAAATATTATATATAGAAAGAAAAATATTAGCAGCTAAGGGAAACAAATATTGCCCAGCGGCTTTATTGAAAATGAACCTGGCTAAAATATTACGTTACTTGAGTAGAAAACAAACAAAAGGTCCCTGGCTAGAATTACTTGGACAGTACTGCTGCTCCCACAGATCTTCACTTCGTTGGGGCCCGTCGATGTAGATTCCGTCGAATTTCTCGTCGTCGCTCTTGCTTTTTGGCTTCTGCCCGGCGTCGTTGATACTGGGCTCTCGGAATTTTCTAGACTTCTACGCAACTATTGATTTTCGTGGCCGGCTTAATTGTCCACAAAACTGCTCGTAATTTCTTCCCACAAGCCGAGTAAGCCAAATTGCACTCCAAACTGCGTATCATAAACTGCACAAAACTCGATAAATCACGGTCAAAATCCTTCACTTTATCTCTTTATTTTCTGCTGCTAACACTGCGCACTGCGAATCGCATGAAAGGTTTTCTTGAAAAAACGTCCGTACTCGATGCTGGTTACGTTGAAAAAGCCCCGAGCGTCCGTTTGAATTTTTTTTCGCTCAGGCCTCAACGGACTTTTTTCCACGGCTTTTCCGTTTTTTTTCGAATGTGGCCGTTGAACTTTCTTTGTTCAACGGCCCATTTACTTATTTGCTTCTCGTATATTTGGCGCTTTCCCGTTGTTGTTGTTGTTGGTATTAGCGCCTCGTCATTTCCCCAACTTAGGCTTAACTTCCTAGTTGTTGTTTCTTTCTGTGTTAGTGTCGCTTAAGTCGACAGAGTTTCTAACCGTTTCACTCATTTCGGATGAGCTTATTCTTTCGCCATCGTCCGCTTCGTTGTCTCCGTCGCTGTTGTCGCGTAATTATGATTTGGCGTCAAGTCTTAATGACAGTTCGCAATTGTTTACGTTTTGGGCGGATCGCGCTGGTTAATTTTCGCGTCGTCAGTTTTCGTGTCGTCCTAGTGTCCTGGAGTTCAGTGGTTCATAGTGGTGTGGCGCCAAGGATAAGGCGCGTATGAAAGTGTCGTATGTGAAGTGATGGTGCGTGAAAATATCGGAATAGTGTTCGTATTTTGGACGCCAAGCGTGGTCGCTGTTGTTCAACAAATGGGGCGTCGTCGATATTTCCGCCGCTTCAGTTTTCCTCTGGTAAGTAGGACGCGTGTGTCCATCGGAGCACGATCGACGGGTCGGAGTGTTGCAGCTCGTGTCATTCCGGGTGGAAACTCAGGTAAGTAAGATTCTTTTGTATTTCTACCTTCGATTCTGGTGGTTTGTGGTTACGAATCGGCGGCAGGTAAGCGTTGGAATTTCCTCGCGGCCTGCATTGAACGTCGTGGTGGGTGTCCGGTGCCAGCTCTGTATTGGGAGCCAAGCCTTGCGAGTCGATGTATTTTAGTCGCTCGATTCCTTGTCTTGGTGCCATGGGACGGAGCTTGTGTTTCGACGGCATTTCGTTGTCGCCGATGTTGTTGGTGCGTCGTACGTCGTCGCCTATCTTCATATGGTATTATTTGAACGTTAACACTCTTTTCTCGTTACAGACAATGTTTCCACTACTCTACGTTATTTCGTATTTCTAACCGGGCTACGAGACGGGGTGGACATTAGGTTTATTGATAGCCCTAATTCGGAAGTATGGAAGGTTGTCTCGCGGAGTGTTAGTGGTAAATTCTTTTAAATTCAAACGCATGTTGGAATTGATCGCTAACAATCTTATTTTTCAGGAAACCTAAGCCTCGTTACGATGAAAGCGTAGCACCAGTTTCAAAATCATCTTAAACGCTCCAATTCCTTTGCCACCTCCCATACAAATGCCTCAATTTCAGGAAAACTATGTCCAATTGAAAATAATGAAAGCTACAAACCTTAAATTCAGCACGAAATATTTTGCATACCACATTAGGTGTCATATCCATAAATTACAAACCTTCCCCCTCTCCTTCTACCACCTCCCATACAAAAGTCACTATTAATTATTTAAAAGAATTGGAGGTGACATATTTTCCGGTAACTCCGCCATAGACGGTCCCAAGCCCGAGTTGAGAAAGGAGGAGGGAACATGGAGTTAACCTGAATGGCCAGTAACACCAGTGCGTCTCAGGAAGTAGGCAAAAAGTATGACATAGTTGGACTTGCAGCATAGCTGTGAGAACTCCAGCATGTCATATTTAGCTCAAAACTCCCACCCTTTTTCTACTAGGGTGTAATAAATAAGTAGGACCGGTCCTCCAGGTCGGGGGTTGGGCGAGGCGCCGACAACGCATCACCGGAAAAAGAACACTGTCCAGAAACCTGAAGAACAGCCTCGGAAAGGATGGACTCAACGGCAACGACCCCGCAAACGAAAAATGGACTACTCTATTGGATCTTGGAATGTTCGATCCTTATTTAGGACAGGAGCTCTGAAAGAGTTTCTCGAAGAAGTGGCAAAACACAACATCAACATAACTGCCATCCAAGAAACGAAATGGCTCGGTCGCGAAATCATGGACATGAGATCACACACAATCTATCCAAGTGGAAAATTGTCGGGAAGCAGAGAGTTTGGAGTCGCTTTTGTCGTTGACAAAAAATTTAAACAGCAGGTCACGAGCTTCAAACCAATAAGTGAAAGATTGTGTGCAATCCGAATAAAGACTAAATTTTTCAACACTTGGTTGATCAACGTTCACGCACCAACAGAAGACAAGGACGATGTAACTAAAGACGAATTTTATGCCACCCTAGAGACAACCTATGACTCACTGCCATCGAATGACCTAAAAATTGTCTTAGGGGATTTTAATGCAAAAGTCGGAAAGGAAGAGGCTCATAGAGGAACAACAGGAGGGCACAGTCTCCATGACATAACCAACGACAATGGCCAACGTCTTATTGATTTCGCAAGCAGCAAAAATATCATAGTAAGCTCTACGTGCTTCCCACATCGCGATATTCACAAACGAACGTGGGCATCACCAGATGGTCACACCTTCAACCAAATAGACCACGTTCTTATTGAGAAAAGGGCTGCTTCCAGCATACTTGATGTACGAACTCTCCGCGGTGCGAATTGTGACTCTGATCACTATCTAGTCAGAGCTAAGTATCGATGCAAAATAGCTTGTCGTGGGTATTCGAAAACGAGTAGAGCTCGCAAATTCAATGTCGACAAGCTTAACGACGAAACGGTGGCGCAGGCTTACATGCTAGCATGTAATAAACACCTGACACCAATATATGAAAATATCCAAAATATGCCAGTGGATAATGCGTGGATGAAAATACGAGACGGCATCAAATCCTCCGCGGAAGAGGTATTAGGATATCAAGCACAGCGAAAAAGTAATGATTGGTTCGACCAAGAATGTCGCGACGCAATAGATAGAAAGAACGAAGCTTACAAAATTTTTACTGAACGACCAACACGAGCCAAAAAAGAAAGATATGACGAGCTTAGGCGATATGCGAAAAAGACCTGCAGACGAAAACAAAGGAAGTACCATAATGACAAGATACAAAAAATGGACGACGACATGAGAAAAAATAATACGCGGGACGCATACGCCATAGTAAAAGACTTGAAAAAGGGATATAAACCAAAAACCAGTCTCTGCAAAGACGCAGAGGGCAATATCATCAGCGACACAGAAGAAATCAAAAGGAGATGGGCTTCATACTTCGAACATCTTTTGAATCCCATCCCAGTAGCACCGATAACGACAGACAACATTTCAATTCAAGCCTCAACTGACGAAGATGAACCATCATCGACACCACCCACGCTTCCTGAAATCAAAGCAGCCCTATGTGACCAAAAACGAAACAAAGCGCCGGGAATTGACGAAATACCAGTTGAACTTCTGAAAAACGGTGGAAACTGTGTCGCTGAAATACTGCACAGCATGATATGCAAAATTTGGACAGAGGAAATCATACCCGACGACTGGCGAAAAAGCATTATATGTCCAATTTACAAGAAAGGAGACAAACTCTGCTGTGAGAACTACAGAGGTATATCATTGTTGTGTACGTCCTATAAAATACTGACAAAAATAATTGAACGTCGTCTTAAGCCCTATACTAATCAAATAATTGGCGAATACCAAGGCGGATTCAGAACCGGACGATCTACAACAGACCAGATATTCTCGGTGAAACAGGTGCTTGAGAAATGCTGGGAATATAACACAGACGTGCACCAAATATTCGTAGATTTTAAACAAGCATACGACAGTATCGATAGGAGCGTACTGTACCAAATCATGCTTGACTTTGGAATTCCTCCAAAACTAGTCCGACTAACAAGACTCACAATGACGAACACTGAATCCCAAGTGAGAATAAAAACCGATTCCACAACCACCTTTCGAACGGAATGTGGTTTAAAGCAGGGAGATGGTCTAGCTCCTATGCTTTTCAACTTGGCACTAGAGTATGTCGTCCGAAAAATCCCAGTCGACACCAACGGGACACTACTATTCAAGTCCACTCAACTAGTAGCATACGCTGACGACATTAACATTCTAGCAAGATCCTTCCCTAGTGCTAAGGAGGTATTTGTCAATCTTGACTCCGCCGCAAAAGAAGTCGGGTTGCGCATTAACGAAAGCAAAACAAAAGTAATGACGCAAACAAGAAGGAGAACGCCAATCAGACAAAACATAACAATTGCGGAATATAATTTGGAGAGTGTGGACAACTTCATATATCTTGGGGCTAATCTAGCAAAGGACGGTAATGAAACAGACGAAATCAAACGACGGATAATACTAGCAAATAAGACGTATTATTCGGTACTTCCAATAATGAAATCCAAGAAAGTGCACAGGAACAATAAGCTGCGGATTTATAAAACTATTATACGACCTGTGCTCTGTTATGGCAGCGAGACGTGGACATTAACGCGAACTTCCGAAAAAGCAGTTAACACATTCGAAAGAAAGGTCCTCCGAAGAATTTTGGGACCTGTGAAGGAAGGAACGGAATGGCGAATAAGATACAACCATGAGTTGTATCAACTCTACGACGAGCCAGAAGCTTCAACGTTCATCAAGCTACGTAAACTGCAGTGGGCTGGCCATGTAGAGCGAATGGAAGACAGAAGAATCCCCAAACGTGCTCTTAAAGGCAAAACGAGTGGTAACCGGCCAGTAGGCAAACCACGCAAGCGATGGGAAGACTCGGTTGATGAAGACAGCAAAGCCATTTTAAAAATTAGCAGCTGGAGGACGCGGTCTTTGGATCGAGACGATTGGAGGCGACGACTTCAGGAGGCCAGGGCCCGATTTGGGCTGTCGCGCCATTGATGATGATGATGATATTTTCCGGTACATTGAACTCTTTCTTATTTCATCTAGAGTATCATATGATTGGGCTTTACGCCCAATCATAATTCTTTTATGTTTTTAGTTTAGTTTTCCTGCGTACGTTCTTTATTCTTATTCATGTAAGGCCGATTTTTTCCAATTTCGTTACTCAATCGCTGCAAAACTCTGTAAAATATTCGCTGTTGATGGTTTTTCCCTTCTCTGCGTGGTCAATGAACAATATTCCATGCGCATCCCAAAACACTGAGGCCGAAACATTACCGGCGTTTGCGTTTTTGGTTGCTTCGGACGACTTACAGCGGATGCTCTCTACTGAGTTGACTGTCGATGTGATTCCTGAGTGTACTGATGGATCCATTTTTCATTCATTGTCACATATCGACACAAAAAATCCTGTTAATTCCGCTTAAACAATTCGAAACTGTGCTGTGAATCATCGATGCGTTGTTGTTTTTGGACCACTATGAGCGAACGCGGCACCACTTTGAATACAGCTTTTTCATGGCCAAATGTTCATGCACGGTGGTAAAGGCACTGCCTTTTGATAGGATGTCAGCTATCTGCTGCAACTCCTTCCGAAACGATTTTGCGCACTTTTATATGTTTCTGGAATAACAGCCTCATTTGAACGTCCTGAGCGTTCAGCATCATCAATGTTTATACGGCCGCGTTTGAATTCCACACCAACGTTTGACTATTGTTTTTGATGGAGCAGAGTCCCCATATCACTGATCAAGCCAAACTTTAGTTTGATCAGTATTTTCTCACATCAAAAAGCAATGTTTTATTAACCCATGAAACTCTTTTTCTTTGGGAATATCAAAAGTAGCGTCACTAAAACCACTGTAACTTGTTACCGATGTATTAAGTCGGTAAAGAAAGGATATTAAAATTGGGTGTATTATAGAAATTCAGGTGAAAAGAGACGGAAATGACGGTGAACATTATTCTTAAAGGACTGGAGTTTACACCCGTTTGAAAGAAGTCGGCAATGCGTTCCAAAGTCTGGAAGTTCGGGAAATGAAAGACCGCCAAAATTCCACTGTATAGGATGATAACAGTTTGACAGTATACTCGTACATATGCTCCGCTTGACGAGTATGTCGAGGAAAAATATAAAGTGGCGCATAATCCCGAACTGCATTTACCATAGAAGTAGCGATTGTAAATGCAGATTACCCCGACATTTCTGCGATGCTCGAGAGTCAACAGAAGACGTATTGGTTTCATCTCCAATAAGTCGTAACGCATGATTCTGTATTCAATCGAGCAACGCAAGGTGTGTTTTGGGTGAGCCAGCCCAAAGATGAGAATTGTGCTCTAAGCGAGGTCGAATTGAGGTCTTGTAGATAATAGCTAAGTCGTGAGGGGTAAAGTATTTTTGTCATTTACGAAGAATACCTAGGAGTTTGGAGGCATCAGGGGTAAATATGCATTCAAATATGTGTTTCTTCCAACCGAGATGGTTATTGAACTTAACGCCTAAAGCTATAAAAGCTTTGGAAGGGCAAAGTTGTACGCCATTAGAGGCTACATTAAGGACGACGCTGGAACATTATGTTCAAGGGGAAGATGTCAGGCCCATGTTTAGCGGCATTAAACTCTACTCTATTTCTCCTGCCTCATTCGAGGATTAAATCGAGATCTGAGTGCAGCGAACAGA
Source organism: Chorisops tibialis (assembly GCA_963669355.1). Lineage (NCBI taxonomy): Eukaryota > Metazoa > Arthropoda > Insecta > Diptera > Stratiomyidae > Chorisops > Chorisops tibialis. The sequence goes on from OY770263.1 coordinate 130,724,260, forward strand.
ATAACTTCCTGTGATTGGAGGCAATAGAATGCTTATTTGATTTCGGAGCGGAGTCAAATTCAGAGGTTTTGTCCTTTAGATAACACCTATGAATTTGACTGTCATCTGCAAAACTATGAATTGGATTGAGAGTAAAAGACAACAGGTCGGTAATAAATACTAACAATAGAGTGGGCGATAAGACAGAACCCTGGGGAATAGCAGACTTGATTGGGAAGGAGAAAGATGTAACACCATCTTATACTACTCGCATAGTGCGTTTGCCAAGAAACTCTTAATCCATTGAATGACCAATGGCTATGAGCTTAACAAGAAGACAATCATGCCAAATTCTGTCAAAAGCTCTTGCAATGTCAAGCGCAAGTACTTGACTTTCGCCGTATTTGTGCAATCAAGAGTTCCAGCGTTCCGTCAGATAGACCAAGAGATCTCCCGTCGATCTCCAGAACGGAAACCGTATTGGTGATCGTAGATAAGCTGTTTATCCTCGATATATTGAACGATTTTGCGATTGAGCAGTTTCCATCACTTTCGAGAACACTGAAGTAATGGCTATTGGGCGGTATTTGGCGGGATTCGCTTTACTTACACCCAGAAGAGTAAGATAGGAAAGATTGCGAAGAGGTTTGGCTGATTGCCATCAGGGCCAGCGGACTTGTGAATATTGAGTTTTTGCAGAATCCTGGATATGAGACGATTGATTTTATAATTGAATACTATGTTTCTTTATTTCTAATTTACTTATAAAATAGAGAGAGCTTTCAAAAAAAAAAAAAAGTAATAATAACATTATTTTATGCATATCGACTGTAACGAAAGAAAATTAATGCTACGATAAGATTCCAGGAAGAAAACTACCAGTTTCCCTATCGCTGGGCATCAAACTTATTTTTTTCCCACGAAACCCGTCTACCAAAGTATTTTGTCAAGGATCCTACTGCTATTGTAGCTTACGCGAACAATAAAACCGACTCCGACAACACGCAGGAAAAGTGCAATTCCGTAAATTTTGTTGCTCGGATACGTTCGGTACGACATTACACTTAATTCTATGTTCTCCGTTCGTAAAAAAATACTAACGAAGGATGGAAACGATGCCTGAATATTTCTGAAGTTGTTTAAGCACTTCTGAAAGGGCCTGCTTCTTTTTGTACATGAACCATCCGGAGGAGCAAGATTTTGCAAACGTAAGGACGAGCTTCTTACTTTGAATGGCAATACGAATTTAATGTGCTTGATTGATAAAAGAATTTATCTTTTACTTCTTCGAAAAATACGATTTTTTGTTCGTAAACAAGACTTCAAGTAAACATCCGGAGAAGGAATTTATTATTAATATTCTAAATGTTTTGATTTTAATTCAAAAACTCAACCTCCTTCTTGTATTTAAAGTTCAAGATCGAGTTTTATTCATATCGTCAAGCTGAACATTTTCCCGAAGAAAAGGTCAGTAAGTGATTTACTTTATTATTATAATAATAAAGTATTGTGATCGACACAAGAAAAAAAAAAAGTTTGCTACCCTGAAATTTTTTTTTTTTTCGCGTTTCATGGCTAAGTTAGCCTAAAAATGCAAAAAAAAAAAATCCGTCTGTCTGTACGCCGTCCGCCGTACGCCGACGTGTACGCTCAGCGCACATTAACTCCCAAACCCTTCAAGATAGAAAGTTCATTTTTGAGGGGATTGTAGATAGTTGCGGATCTCAGGCGGATACCCATTTTCGGGGGTATACGGGTTCAGGGGGAGGCGGGGGGAGCGCTTAAACCGAAAAATACGAATTCAAATATCTCAACCATGGTAACAGCTAGGAAGCTAAAACTCAACATTAATATAGAGGGGTTTGTGGGACAACTTTTAAAAATAATTTAATTTTTTTATCCATTGGGGTGCGAAAAGGGGGGGGGGGGGGGGCTTAGAACCAATTGTCGGCCGAATTTTTTTTTCAAATGATTATATCTTCGAAATTACTTATCGTAACAAAATCATATTTGGAGACCGTCAAGGCGGCATATAGTTTCATCGGAACCAGCTTAGAAAGCGGCTAATTATTGTAAGGGGGAGGGTCAGGGGGGGTGCAAAGAAAAACACTTAAAAATTAATATCTCAACTATCTCTTAAGCTATGTAATTGAAACTTAAAACTTATATTAAGCTATACCAGGCAAATACAAAAAAAATATAACATGTTGAAATAATAGTAGTGGGGGGGGAAATGGGGAGCATTTCAAAAATGGCGCACTTTTCAAAATTACAAATCCTTATATCTCCAAAAATAGTACAGATATCAAATCAAAAATCTGTCAGATTGTAGAACTACATAATAGTTAATTTTGGTAAATTTTAAGTTGGGAGGTGTAAGGGGAGGGAGGTAATAAGCAAAAATATCGAAAACTTTGAGTGATTTTTTTAGGGCTCTGGTAAAAGATACAAAGTTAAAATTTTGCATGTGAATACCTATATTTAATCCACATAGAAAAATAATAATAACTTGATCCATATTTGTTATAAACCGACCCCCTCTGGTCTAACGTGCACAAGGTGTTTCATGTGCATTGAAAAAAACACATAAACTGAAAATTTTTGAGTGAAATTTTAAGGTAGAAATTTGAAAATTTGCGAAATGCATTTAAAAAAAATCCCTAAATATACGAAATATTAACTGGTCGAAAACCTTTAACACTTCTACCCCCTCCCATACAAAATTATTTTTTCGACCATTATCAAGAAATCAATTATCACCTAACTATTAAGAGCTATCAATTAAAAATTTTGCATAACAACTAACAAAAATAATTAAAATGAAATTGCGTTAAAAGTTTTAAAATCGCGCTTGACCTTCTACCCCCTCCCATACAAAAGTATGATTTCGACTAATTTCATTAAATCAACTAATAAACAACAAATTAAAAGCTACGAACTCGAAATTTCGCACGAGCACCTTACAATAAAAATGAAAGAAAATTGCATCACAAGTTTTACGATTCCTCTACCTCATCTACCCCCTCCCATACAAAATTATTTTTTCGAGCATTTTTAAGAAATCAGTTATCAGCTAACTCTTAAAAGCTATCAATTTCAAATTTGGCATAAAAACTTATAAAAATAATTCAAATGAAGTTGCTTTAAAAGTTTTGAAATCGCGCTTGCGCTTGTACCCCCTCCCATACAAAACTATGATTTCGACCAATTTCATTAAATCAACTAATAACCAACAAACTAAAAGCTACGAACTTGAAATTCTATACAAGCACCTTACAAGAGACGCGAAATAAAACTGCGTATCAAATTTTACGATTCCCCTATATTCTCTACCCCCTCCCATACAAATGTTCGGTTTCATGAATGTAAAATACACCGAATTTTATGAAAATTCTATGCAACTTCGTCTATGAAACACATTCTATACAGAGAATATTGGACGTGATTCAAGCAATTAATTAAAAAGCTATTAACATCCACCCACCCATACTATTACCCCTACTCCTCTCCTCATAAAAACCAAACTTACAGAAACGAATGAAATATTGTTAACAGTCCAGCCCAAGAACTCCCTTTCACTTAGCCTTCCCTAACCACTCTAACCTGCATATTGACTTTCCACTCATCCGCAACTTGTTCCAAGAATAATAAAGTTTCGCCCGACTTGTTGGCAGTTTATTTTTTGATGGTGTGGTATGCTTCTTAAAATACTTATACAATATTTTAAAATCCTCCCAGTAAAACAAGAGAAGAAATATCTGCCAACAAGTCTGTCGCAACGTTATCAATCTTGGGACAAATTGGGGATACGTTGGCGGTGAATATGCCGGTTAAGCAAAGATCCCCATATCAGTCGGGGATTTTTTTTTGTGCACTATTTCGCACGGTTTGTTGGTGCGCTATTGCTTGTGCGCTTTTAAGGACAGTTTGCTTTGAGGGAGTTGCCTTGCGTTTTTGTAAAAAGCATACGCTAATCCCACGAAAATGAGACATCATCTGGACGCACCTTTAAGATGGTAGCAGATAGGGGAGTCGAAGTGGTTGGGGGTTCAAAGGAGGTTTATTGCAAATTATTTAATACTTTGCTCCGATTAAAATGTTAAAAATAGCTTAAATCTATGGATTCAATCTTTCTTTCATTTATATAAGCAAGTTTGGATTTGTATGGGGATGGAGAGGGAGGGGGTCCAAATTTTTTTTTTATGTGTATCCATGGATGCAAGCACCTACCAAATCCGAACATTAATCTTTCACTAGAGCCCTAAAACAATTACTGTTCGACATTTTGGGTCACTACCTTCCTTCTCTTACGCCCAACTGAAAATTTTTCCAAAATTATAAACTTTAAATCTTCATAATCAACTTAATATCTTTAATGGATTTTTAGATATCCAGGTTTGAAATTTGGAAAAATGCATCATTTTTGAAATGACCTCCATTTTCACCCGCCACTGTTATATACTGAGCCCTCGTTTTACACGATAAATATGTTCCAACTAAAACCGTTTAGAAAAGACATGACACTCACAGTAAAATTAAAGATTTGTTCCAAAGTTTAGAAAATACGTGTAAAATGAAAAATAACTACATGCTGTTTAAAGTACCGTGCAAAAAAACTAAAAACCAATATTATGTTAATTATATAGAAAAAAATTCAAAATTTAATTAAAGTAGGATTTTTAGTAGCTATCATCACTGCATGAAAATAAGCGTGCACGTTTATTGCTGACTGCAGCAGAGCAGTATTGGTTTCATCACTTAGTATGTCTAACACGTTTAATTTGCCAAAGCCTATTGAAGACTCGCGTTCGTTAATAACGTCCTCTGATGTTGGCTTTTTTATACTCTAGATGAAATCTGAGAGCATACCGTTTGTAACGCTAAGAAATAATGCTCGCAAAGAATCGCCAAGGGTACAGAAATATTTGTTGTCGCTCAAAAACCTCGATTCCAAGTGTCCGTCTGTCCGTATGTCCGTCTGTCTGTCAGTCTGCCTGTCCGTCTGCCTACAACAAAACTCTCGAAAACTTTGACCTACCGTGCTGAAATTTGTCACGTGCTATTTTTAGCAAAAAAGTAACTTCAAGTTCGTGAACGGGCCATATCCCCCACTCTTTCTACCCCCTCCCATACAAATTTCATGAATTTTCGTAATTTAAAGAAAATGATTTCTCTTCATTTCAGCTTTTGACTTGAAAATTTGGTCATGGTATAATGATGTAAATATCATTAACGTCAGAAAATATCCCTTACTCATTCTACCTTTTCCCATACAAATGCACAATTTTCAAAAATGCATTTAGGCGGTTTGTATTCCAACTAACAAAGCAAAAAGAACCAATTTTTTTCATAATTACATATATTACAATTGCAACCAATTTTGGAAAAACTATCAACTTCACCTCACTCTTTCTACCCCCTCCTATACAAGCTTCACGAAATTTCAATTGAATTATTTTTCTCCAAAACCGTCAATTACTAGCATTGACGGTTTTGGATTTTGAGAAAAGTATTCTATTAGAATGTCATTGATATCAAAATTGTTGGTTTTGATTCAAATACTCCTTCTATCACCTCCCAAACAAATGCACAGTTTTCGTAAATGCATTTAAATTTGTGATGATTGGGAAGAATGAGGGACAGGAGCTCTCTTAGTAATGTTTCGGGCGCAAGATCCACTTGGACCGACATCATGGGAAAGCATAGTGACAATTAGGCTAACACGTCACGACCTTGGACTAAGAGACTCGATAACGGTAAATTATTTGCTGCGTATTGTACAATAGTACGCGGCAAATGGTCATCGAATGGACCCTTTTTCCACCCAAGAGTCACTATAAAACATCTTGGGTTTGCCTTCATAGTGTTACTCAGAACTAAATCGACCATTTGGTCAGAAGTCGCCTATGGAGAAAATCTCTCTGCTCGACGTGCGAACGAAGGGTGGAGCACGCGTGGAGAGCGATCTAAGTGGTGATAGATAGGTTAGGTTAGGTTTGTGGAGGGACTAGACACCAATGCACGTAGGCCACCAGTGTGCCCATTGCACGCCTCCATATTGGTACAATGTGGAGCTAAATATCATTTAGCCAGCCTACTCTACCGATGAAACTAATGAGCTTCATAGGTTCAAGTGGCCGGAGATCATTCATTTCGGCGCAGAAGTACTCTGCTAGAATTTGTCTTCAAATTGTTCGGAAGCATGCACGATGGCATAGGAAATGCTCTACTGTCTCATCCTCCTCAACTTTTGCAGTCTCTGCACATGTCATTAGTTGTAAAGCCGAAGTCTTCGAGCGTATTTTCTAAGATGATAGTAGCACGTGACTATACCTACTAGTGTCCGTAGGGAGTTTCTAGCGAGTTTCAATATTTTTATTGATTCAAACCCATCCCATAAAAACTTCGTGGTGTTACTTGAGTCGCTTTATAACCATTTGAGACTTTTCCTTCCCTAAACTTTGTTGGCGTAGATTGCCTTAATGACTTATAAGGCAATACCAACTTTGTCCTTTTTCTGAACAGAGGCCAGATCTCATCTGACCATTCTATCCGCTACTTTATTTCCAGGTATATCCCAAAGACCCGGAACCCAACAAAGTCGCAAAGTGCAGGTATTCCCCAATTCTTCCAACATCTCCATAGAATGGTTCAAGCATCTTGAGTTCAGTGCAGTTTGGCTGTTTGCAGATCAAGGCTTTTAGAAAAGCTGCCATAACATACTCCCTCTTCCATTTTCGAACCATCAGTAAATATCGCAATCTCGTCATTATGCATAACAAGATTGTCAATCCTTTGCTATTTACAGAGTGAATTCATAGTGCTGCCCAAAGTGTATCTTTGATAGGTGTGTATCATGCATCTATGTATGTACACTTTAATTCCGTTTTCATATGCTCCAGGATGGTGGCATAAATTTTTTATAGTACTGTAGATAAAGTCGGAGAGTATTTGTATTTGCCACAAAGTTTGTAATGCTAAGAAATAAGGCTTGGAGAAAAGAATGAATGATACAGAAGTTCATATCAAATTCCTGTTAAGACCCCCTTAGGGGCATAGGACAGAAACAACTCTCTTCCACAAGGCGCGATCCTGAGCATCGGCCTTAAGCTGTTGCCAGGACTTGTTTATTCCTCTGGTTTCCTGCTCAACTGCTCGCTTCCATGTGTCATATGGTCGACCAACCCGACGCCTTCCTTGAGGGTTATAATCCAGAGCCTGTTTTGCGATGTTTCGCTCTGGTTTCCTCAAAGTATGACCGATCCACTGCCACTTTCGCCGTTGAATCTCAATACCTATTTTAGTCTGGCGAGTTGTACTTCAAAGTTCGTCGTTGGAGATTACTTCTGGCCAGAATATTCCTAAAATGCGCCGGAGGCATTGGTTTACGAAAGTCTGTAGTTTCTTGGTAAGTCGAACGGTCACTTTCCACGTAGTACAACCATATAACAACACGGATTTGACGCATGCGTCAAAAACTCGCAGCTTCGAGTGAAGGGAGATCTCTCTTAACCTCCAGAAAGGGGAAGGATACCGAAGGCCTCACGAGCTTTATTTAGCCGAGCCTCAACATCCTTTTCGGCTCCGCTGTCCATGCTGACAATGCTTTCGAGATAGCAAAAATCTTACACCTCTTCCACATCCTGTCCATTAAGAACAATCGGTGTGCTTGCGTTCGAACTCATGTGCATGTATGTACTTGGTTTTACGCATATTTATTTTCAGTCCCGCCTCTTCGCATTTAGAATCCAACGAGCGACCATTTGACTCTAAGTCCGAACGGTTATGTGCAAGCAAACACACGTCATCAGCATTATCAAGGTGACTTAAGATGTTAAATAGTCTCCATTGAAGACCGTTACCTTCCCCACCTTCCAGTGCAGCTTTCAAGATGTCATTTATTACCACCAGAAACAGGGCTGGTGATAATATGCAGCCTTGTCTGACACCCGTTCGCACAGGGAAGCTCTCGGACAGCTCTCCTCTATGCAAGACGCGACACCTTGCATCTTCGTAGGATCCTTTAATCATAGCTATGACCTTATCTGGAATACCTCTCCTACGCAAAGCATTCCATATGTAATCTCGCTTAACGCTGTCGAAAGACTTCTCGAAGTCCACAAACATGAGATGTAGTGGCGAACCCATTTCGGCTGACTGCTATAATATTATCCGTGGGGTATTTGTGTGGTCGGTACAAGACGACCCTTTACGGAATCCAGCCTGATAAACTTCGAGAGTGCTCTCGACGACATCACTAATCCTATTGAGAATTACCTTAGCCATAATTTTTGACACGGCAGTAAGTAGACATATACCACGCCAATTGCCACAATCCCGAAGGTCGCCCTTCTTCGAAATTTTAACAATGACGCCCTCCTTCCATTCAGTCGGATATCTTCCTTCATTCCACACCTTAGTGAAGAGTGGGAGGAGTATATCGGCTGTTATTTCCGGGTCCGCTTTGAGGAGTTCGGTTGGTAGTCCGTCTATACCTGGAGCTTTCCTTCCCGCCATTGCCCAAATGGCGGAAACTATCTCTTCTTTATCTGGGGGATCGTCCCTAATAGAGGATTGTTGCGGTTGGATGTTTGGTAGTTGTTCTGTTTCCGGAAAATCTTCCTCTGACAAGATGTTTAAAATATCAGAGAAGTATTCCTTCCATCGCCGTAACTGGTGTTCACTCATATTAAGGAGAGTTCCGTTGACATCTCTCACCAGGTGGTTGGCGGTGAAATTCCTGTTCGTCAACTGTTTCATGATTTTAAATAGTGAACCCATATCCCCAAGGTAAGCCGCAGATTCTGCCTTGCTTGCCAGATCTTCAATGGCCTTTCTCTTGTCGCGTCTAACAGCCTTTTTAAGCTGTATATGAGCATCGCGGTAGTTCTGCCTCAAGTCGGGCGTTTGTTGGTTGACATCGGGTTGAGAGATGATTGCCAATTTGGCTTTTTCCGATTACCAACCTTGTCCCATGTGTCTTGCGACATCCAGGATTTTTCACCGCTTTGCATATATTCCACAGATTCTTCAGCACTAATTAGAAAAGTGTTTCTGGTTGCCTCCCAATTGTCGTCCAGCGTGCGCATTTCATATTCACCCAATATGGATGACTTTTCGCGTAGAATAGTGGTGTATTCGCGTTTTTTGTTGGGATCTCTAAGCTTATCCACATTAAGCCTGCGCTTCATTTGAAGAATTTGTGGTCGTCGGATAGTTGCTGTACACAATTTCAAGCAGGCAACCATCAAGTGGTGATCGCTCCCCACGTCAGCTCCACGTTTCACTCGCACATCGAGGAGACATCTTCTCCATCGGCGACTTATAGCCAAATGGTCGATCTGGATCTGAGTAACACCGTCAGGGGAAACCCAAGATGTTTTATGATGAGTCTTGTGTGGAAAAAGGGTCCCTCCGATGATCATTTGCCGAGTACTACAAAACTCCACAAATAATTCGCCGTTTTCGGGTCTCTTAATCCAAGGTCGTGACGCGTCGACCCAAGGGTCACCATGCCTTCCCATGACGTGTTCTAGTCCAGTGTTGTCTGATCCAACCTGGGCGTTCGTATCTCCCGAGAAGTTCATATAATCACTCAAAATTCTCAAAACCGGATGCCTGTCCGTCAGTCCGACCGTTTCCACTCTAGCTTGAGAACGCGTTGAGCTAGCTCTCTAGCTCTCTCAAATTTTATAAACGTCATTTTTGACAAACAACTAATGTCAAAGTCGTGAACGGGTCAAATCGCTATACCCCTTCTACCCCCTCCCATACAAAATGACACAATTTCGCAATTTCACAATAAACGGATTTGCTCGAAAAGTAAAAATGCTATTGATCAGAAATTTGGAATGTAAGACATTTATGGTGATTGCAATCTACTGTATAAATATTATTTGTGTCCTTCTCCTTCCACCACCTCCCATGCAAACTGCACTTTTTCATGAAATGCTATAAAACAATTTATTCAGTGCGCAAAAAATTTATCGAGTTGAAATCGTGCAATAAATATTTATTTACAATTATTATTAAGACAAAAAAAAGACGATTAGCTTTACCGCTTCTACTCCCTCCCATACAAAATGACACAATTTCGCAATTTGACAATAAACGGTTTTGCTCGAAAAGTATAAATGCTATTGATCTGAAATTTGAAATATGTAACTTTTATTATAATGTCAAACTACTGTAAAACAGTTTTTTGAGTCCTACCCTTACTTCCACCACCTCCCATACAAACTACAATTTTTCATTAATTACTCAAATTTACTGAGTAAATTATAAATATAAAATTGATCGAGCTGAAATTGTCCACTAAATATTTATTTAGAATTATTATTAAGACCAAAAAAAAATTAGACGTTTAGTTTCACTCCTTCTACCCTCTCCCATACAATCTGACACAATTACACAAATTTTCAAAAAGTAGATTTTCCTGAAAAGTATTAATGCTACTGATATTAGTAGTAGTTATTTCTCAAAAAGGCATTAAGAACTCGCCCCTTTTACAAAAAACTATGCAATTCAATTAAATCCAATACAATTATTTTCTCAGTATCTATAAAATTTTGACTATGATTGGCTTCTGGAACGTTCGAACATTGAATGACGGGGGAAGAGCTGGGGTTACTCGGTCCTTGCACCGTTAATCCGTGATCGAAAGTGAAATGGAGCACTATAACATCCAAATCTTGGGCTTGAGCGAGGTCAGGTGGACAGGATCAGGAGAAGAACGAACCCTAAAGGAAACATTATTCTGTACATTGGCCCTGAAAGTGAAACCAGAAATGGCGTGGCGTTCGCCCTTACGCCGAGAGCGAGAAACAGTCGCATTAGCTGGGAACCAATCTCGGATCGAATTATCGTCGTCAGGCTCAGAACCAGTGGCAGAAACGTCACAATTCTGCAGTGCTACGCACCAACTAATACCGCAACATCTGGTGACAAAGAGGAGTTTTATAGCCAACTGAGTGCCACCTTCGAACGTGTTCCAAGAGGTGATATTATTATCATCTCGGGGGATATGAACGCCCAGGTTGGATCAGACAATACTGGACTAGAACACGTCATGGGGAGGCATGGTGACCCTTGGATCGACGCATCACGACCTTGGATTAAGAGACCCGAAAACGGCGAACTATTTGTGGAGTTTTGTAGTACTCGGCAAATGGTCATCGGAGGGACCCTTTTTCCACGCAAGAGTCATCATAAAACATCTTGGGTTTCCCCTGATGGTGTTACTCAGAACCAGATCGACCATTTGTCTATAAGTCGCCGATGGAGAAGATGTCTCCTCGATGTGCGAGTGAAACGTGGAGCTGACGTGGGGAGCGATCACCACTTGATGGTTGCCTGCTTGAGATTGTGTACAGCAGCTATGCGACGACCACAAATTCTTCAAAGCTTAATGTGGATAAACTCAGAGATCCCAACAAAAAACGCGAATACACCACTATTCTACGCGAAAAGTCGTCCACATTGGGTGAATATGAAATGCGCACACTGGCCAATTGGAAGGCAACCAGAATCACTTTTCTAACTAGAGCTGAAAAATCTGTGGGATATGTGCAAAGCGGTGAGAAACCCTGGATGTCGCAAGACACATGAGACAAGGTTGGCAATCGGAAAAAAACTAAATTGGCAATCATCTCTCAACCCGATGTCAACCAACGAACGCCCGACTTGAGGCAGAACTACCGCGATGCTCATATACAGCTTAAAAAGGCTGTTAGACGCGACAAGAGAAAGGCCATTGAAGATCTGGCAAACAAGGCAGAATCTGCGGCTTACCTTGGGGATATGGGTCCACTATTTGAAATCATGAAACAGTTGACGAACAGGAATTCCACCGCCAACCACCTGGTGAGAGATGTCAACGGAACTCTTCTTAATATGAGTGAACACCAGTTGCGACGATAGAAGGAATACTTCTCTGATAGTTTAAACATCTTGTCATAGGAAGATATTTCGGAAACAGAACAACTTCCAAACATCCAACCGCAACAATCCTCTATTAGGGACGATCTCCCAGATAAGGAAGTGATAGTTTCCGGCATTCGGTCAATGGCGGGAAGGAAAGCTCCAGGTATAGACGGACTACCAACCGAACTCCTCAAAGCGGACCCGGATATAACAACCGATATACTCCTCCCACTCTTCACTAAGGTGTGGAATGAAGGAAGATATTCGACTGAATCAAAAATTATGGCTAAGGTAATTCTCAATAGGATTAGTGATGTCGTCGAGAACACTCTCGAAGTTTATCAGGCTGGATTCCGTAAAGGGTCGTCTTGTACCGACCACACAAATACCCTACGGATAATATTAGAGCAGTCAGCCGAAATGGGTTCGCCACTACATCTCATGTTTGTGGACTTCGAGAAGGCGTTCTACAGCGTTAAGCGAGATTACATATGGAATGCTTTGCGTAGGAGAGGTATTCCAGATAAGGTCATAGCTATGATTAAAGAATCCTACGAAGAGGCAAGGTGTCGCGTCTTGCACAGAGGAGAACTGTCCGAGAGCTTCCCTGTGCGAACGGGTGTCAGACAAGGCTGCATATTATCACCAGCCCTGTTTCTGGTGGTAATAAATGACATCTTGAAAGCTGCACTGGAAGGTGGGGAAGGTAAGGGTCTTCAATGGAGACTATTTAACATCTTAAGTCGCCTTGATTATACTGATGACGTGTGTTTGCTTGCACATAACCGTTCGGACTTAGAGTCAAATGGTCGCTCGTTGCATTCTAAATGCAAAGAGGCGGGACTGAAAATAAATGTGCGTAAAACAGTACATGCACATGGGTTCGAACGCAAGCACACCGATTGTTCTTAACGGACAGGATGTGGAAGAGGTGCAAGATTTTTACTATCTTGGAAGCATTGTCAGCATGGACGGCGGAGCCGAAAAGGATGTTGAGGCTCGGCTTAATAAAGCTCGTCAGGCCGTCGGTATCCTTTCCCCTTTCTGGAGGTTAAGAGAGATCTCCCTTCGCACGAAGCTGCGAGTTTTTGACGCATACGTCAAATCCGTGTCATTATTTGGTTGTACTACGTGGAAAGTGACCGTTCGACTTACCAAGAAACTGCAGACTTTCGTAAACCAATGCCTCCGGCGCATTTTAGGAATATTCTGGCCAGAAGTAATCTCCAACGACGAACTTTGGAGTACAACTCGCCAGACTAAAATAGGTATTGAGATTCAACGGCGGAAGTGGCACTGGATCGGTCATACTTTGAGGAAACCAGAGCGAAACATCGCAAAACAGGTTCTGGATTATAACCCTCATGGAACACATGGAAGCGAGCAGTTGAGCAGGAGGCCAGAGGAATAAACAAGTCCTGGCAACAGCTTAAGGCCGATGCTCAGGATCGCGCCTTGTGGAAGAGAGTTGTTTCTGTCCTATGCCCCTATAGGGGGTCTTAACAGGAATTTGATTGATTGATAAAATTGTCGAATCCTAAATTTTGTATAAAACATTTTGATGGCAACTCTGGCGTGATATTAAATAAACTGCCAAGAAGTAGGGCGAAACTTTATTATTCTTGGGACGAGTTCGTTTCTGCAAGTTTGGGTTTTTATGAGGGTAGGAGGAGGGGTAATAGTAAGAGTGGGTGGATATTAATAGGTTTTTAATAATTGCATGAATCACGTCCAATATTCTTTGTATGGAATGTGTTTCATAGACGAAGTTGCATTGAATTTTCATAAAATTCGCTGTATTCTACATTGACGAAACCGAACATTTGTATGGGAGGGGGTAGGGCGGGTAAGGGAATCATAACACTTGTAATGCAGTTTAATTTCATTTCTCTTGTAGGGTGCTTGTACAAAATTCTAAGTTCGTAGCTTTTAATTTGTTGGTTATTAGTTGATTTAATGAAATTGGTCGAAATCATACTTTTGTATGGGAGGGGGTAGAAGAGCAAGAGCGATTTCAAGACTTTTGACGCAATTTCGTTTCAACTGTTCTTAAAAGTTTTTATGCAAAATTTTGAATTGATAGCTTTTAATAGTTAGGTGATAATTGATTTCTTGAAAATGGTCGAAAAAATAATTTTGTATGGGAGGGGGTAGAAGTTTTAAAGATTTTCAACCAGTTAATATTTCGTATACTTATGGATTTTTTTTAAATGCATTTCGCAAATTTTCAAGTTTCTATCTTAAAATTTCACTCAAAAATTTTCAGTTTATGTGTTTTTTTCAATGCACATGAAACACCTTGTGCACGTTAGACCGGGGGGTCGGTTTATAACAATTATGTCACAAGTTATTATTATGTTTCTTTGTATATCAAATAGATGATAAATTTAAACTTTGTATCTTTTTCCAGAGCACTAAAATAATCACTCAAAATTTTCGACATTTTTGCTTACCACCTCCCTCCCCTTACACCTCTCAACTTAAAATTTTTACCGAAATTAGCTCAACAATCTAGCAAATTTTCGATTTGATATTTGTTCTTAATTTTGAGATATCACGATTTGTAATTTTGAAAAGTGCGGCATTTTTGAAATGCTCTTCATTTCCCCTCCACTACTATTATTTCAACATGTTATATTTTTTCCGTATTTTACTAGTATAGCTTAATATATGTTTCAAGTTTCAATTACATAGCTTAAGAGATAGTTGAGATATTAATTGTTAAGTGTTTTTCTTTGCAACCCCCTGATCCCCTCTTTCAATAATTAGCCAGTCTCTAAGCTGATCCCGGTGAAGCTATATGCTACCTTAATGGTCCCAAAATATGAATTTCTTAAAATATGTAATTTCGAAGATATAATAATTTGAAAAACAAATTTGGCTGACAATTTGTTCTTAGCCCCCAATTTTCGGACGCCAATGGATAAAAAAATTAAATTATTTTTAAAATTTGTCCCACAAACCTTCTCTATAGCTCTACTGATTTTCAACATCCTATCTGCATTCGTGGTGGAGATATTATCAAGTCTAGTTTTTGACTCTTTCCCTCAACCCGCCTCCCCCTTCCACCTAACATCCCCCAAAAATTAGAAAATAGAGCTCACTTACCCAATCAACTATCCACCCAAAAACGAATATCCTACCTTTAGCAGTCTCGGAGATATGAGTCCATATGTACGGCGGGACGGATTATACTTTATTATTATAATAATAAAGTATTGTGATCGACACAAGAAAAAAAAAAAATTTGCTACCCTGAAATTTTTTTTTTTCGCGTTTCATGACTAAATTAGCCTAAAAATGCAAAAAAAAAAAATTCGTCTGTCTGTACGCCGTCCGCCGTCCGCCGTCCGCCGTACGCCGTCCGCCGACGTGTACGCTCAGCGCACATTAACTCCCAAACCCTACAAGATAGAAAGTTCATTTTTGAGGGGATTGTAGATAGTTGCGGATCTCAGGCGGATACCCATTTTCGGGGGTATACGGGTTCAGGGGGAGGCGGGGGGAGCGCTTAAACCGAAAAATACGAATTCAAATATCTCAACCATGGTAACAGCTAGGAAGCTAAAACTCAACATTAATATAGAGGGGTTTGTGGGACAACTTTTAAAAATAATTTAATTTTTTTATCCATTGGGGTGCGAAAAGGGGGGGGGCTAAGAACCAATTGTCGGCCGAATTTTTTTTTCAAATGATTATATCTTCGAAATTACCTATCGTAACAGAATCATATTTGGAGACCGTCAAGGCGGCATATAGTTTCATCGGAACCAGCTTAGAAAGCGGCTAATTATTGTAAGGGGGAGGGTCAGGGGGGCTGCAAAGAAAAACACTTAAAAATTAATATCTCAACTATCTCTTAAGCTATGTAATTGAAACTTAAAACTTATATTAAGCTATACTAGGCAAATACAAAAAAAAGTATAACATGTTGAAATAATAGTAGTGGGGGGAAATGGGGAGCATTTCAAAAATGGCGCACTTTTCAAAATTACAAATCCTTATATCTCCAAAAATAGTACAGATATCAAATCAAAAATCTGTCAGATTGTAGAACTACATAATAGTTAATTTTGGTAAAAATTTTAAGTTGGGAGGTGTAAGGGGAGAGAGGTAATAAGCAAAAATATTGAAAATTTTGAGTGATTTTTTTAGGGCTCTGGTAAAAGATACAAAGTTAAAATTTTACATGTGAATACCTATATTTAATCCACATAGAAAAATAATAATAACTTGATCCATATTTGTTATAAACCGACCCCCCCGGTCTAACGTGCACAACGTGTTTCATGTGCATTGAAAAAAACACATAAACTGAAAATTTTTGAGTGAAATTTTAAGGTAGAAATTTGAAAATTTGCGAAATGCATTTAAAAAATGTCCCTAAATATACGAAATATTAACTGGTCGAAAACCTTTAACACTTCTACCCCCTCCCATACAAAATTATTTTTTCGACCATTTTCAAGAAATCAATTATCACCTAACTATTAAAAGCTATCAATTAAAAATTTTGCTTAACAACTAACAAAAATAATTAAAATGAAATTGCGTTAAAAGTTTTAAAATCGCGCTTGACCTTCTACCCCCTCCCATACAAAAGTATGATTTCGACTAATTTCATTAAATCAACTAATAACCAACAAATTAAAAGCTACGAACTCAAAATTTCGTACAAGCACCTTACAATAAAAATGAAAGAAAATTGCATCACAAGTTTTACGATTCCTCTACCTTCTCTACCCCCTCCCATACAAAATTATTTTTTCGTGCATTTTTAAGAAATCAATTATCAGCTAACTCTTAAAAGCTATCAATTTCAAATTTGGCAT
Source organism: Chorisops tibialis (assembly GCA_963669355.1). Taxonomy (NCBI): domain Eukaryota; kingdom Metazoa; phylum Arthropoda; class Insecta; order Diptera; family Stratiomyidae; genus Chorisops; species Chorisops tibialis. The sequence continues at coordinate 130,740,993 of OY770263.1, forward strand.
AAAAACTTATAAAAATAATTCAAATGAAGTTGCTTTAAGAGTTTTGAAATCGCGCTTGCGCTTCTACCCCCTCCCATACAAAACTATGATTTCGACCAATTTCATTAAATCAACTAATAACCAACAAACTAAAAGCTACGAACTTGAAATTCTATACAAGCACCTTACAAGAGACGCGAAATAAAACTGCGTATCAAATTTTACGATTCCCCTATATTCTCTACCCCCTCCCATACAAATGTTCGATTTCATGAATGTAAAATACACCGAATTTTATGAAAATTCTATGCAACTTCGTCTATGAAACACATTCTATACAGAGAATATTGGACGTGATTCAAGCAATTAATTAAAAAGCTATTAACATCCACCCACCCATACTATTACCCCTACTCCTCCCCTCATAAAAACCAAACTTACAGAAACGAATGAAATATTGTTAACAGTCCAGCCCAAGAACTCCCTTTCACTTAGCCTTCCCTAACCACTCTAACCTGCATATTGACTTTCCACTCATCCGCAACTTGTCCCAAGAATAATAAAGTTTCGCCCGACTTGTTGGCAGTTTATTTATACTCTAGATGAAATCTGAGAGTATTATAAGTTTGCCACAAAGTTTGTAACGCCAAGAAATAAGGCTCGAAGAAAAAAATGAATGATACAGAAGTTCATATAATCACTCAAAAATTTCAAAACCGGATGTCCGTCCGTCCGTCTGTCTGTCTGTCTGTCTGTCTGTCTGTCCGTCCGTCCGTCCGTGTCCTCTCTAGCTTGAGAACGCGTTGAGCTAGAAAAATCAAATTTTGTATACGTCGTTTTTAACAAACAAGTAAGGTTAAGTTTTCGAACGAGCCAAATCGCTCCACCCCTTCTACCCCCTCCCAGACCAAATGACACAATTTCGCAATCTGACAATAAACGGATTTGCTCGAAAAATACAAATGACATTGATCTGAAATTTGAAATGTAATACTTTTATGATGATTCCAACCTACTCTATAAAAATAATTTATGTCTTCCCCCTAATTCCACCACCTCCCATACAAACTGCACTTTTTCATGAAATGCTCCAAGCCAATTTACTCAGTGAGTATAATAGTTATCGAGCTGAAATTGTGCACAAAACATTTATATAGAATTATTAGTTAAATCAAAAAAATGAGACGATTAGCTGTACCCCTTCTACCCCCTCCCATACAAAATGACACAATTTCGTAATTTCACAATAAACGGATTTGCTCGAAAAATATAAATGCTACTGATCTGAAATTTGGAATATATTACTTTTATGATGATATAAATCTGCTGTGCAAAAATTATTTGAGTCCTCTCCTTTCCACCACCTCCCACACAAACTGCACTTTTTCATGAAATGCTCTAAGCCAATTTACTCAGTGCGTATAAAATTGATCGAGCTGAAATTGTGCACTAAATATTTATTTAGAACTATTAGTAAAACCAAACAAAATTTAGACGATTAGCTTTACCCCTTCTACCCCCTCCTATACAAAATGACACAATTTCACAACTTTATAAAAAGTCGATTTTCCTTAAAAGTATGAATGCTACTGATCTGAAATTTAAAACATGTCAAAAGCATGATGTTTATAGTTATTTCGGAAAAGTCATTAAAAACTCGCCCCTCCTTCTATCACCTTCCATACAAACTGCCCTACTTCACTACATCCAATACACTAATTTTCTCAGTACCTGTTAAATTTTTAAATCCTAAATTTTGATTAAAACATTTTGATAGCAACCTTAACGCCATGTGAAAAAATTAGTTCAATGTCGTCACCCCCTCTACCACTTCCTCTACAAAATTTCTTCAATCATCAAATCAAATTCCTGTTAAGACCCCCTATAGGGGCATAGGACAGAAACAACTCTCTTCCACAAGGCGCGATCCTGAGCATCGGCCTTAAGCTGTTGCCAGGACTTGTTTATTCCTCAAAAAACAAAATTTCTTAAGATACAAAAATTTCTCTTTCATCTAGAGTATCGCACGATTGGGCTTTATGCCCAATCGTACTCCTATTATGTTTTTTTTTGCATTTTTAGGCTAATTTAGTCATGAAACGCGAAAAAACTAAATTTCAGGGTAGCAAATTTTTTTTTGCTCGGTCGATCTTTGTTATTAGAATAATAAAATAAATTTAGTTCAATGTTGTCATCTCCTCCACCACTTTCCCTACAAAATTTCATCTAGAGAATCGCACGATTGGGCTTTACACCCAATCGTAGTCCTGCTATGTTTTTATATTGGTCCCGAGCCATGCACCAACAATTTCAATTTTCTTAGCCATAATGACTACCTTCTCCAGAATTACAGCATTAAGCGGAAGAAGATCCAAAATAGCTTCCAATCCTGTGGACGATTTACACAATGCCCCCGTTATGCCTATGCAGTCCATCCTCTGAATGTGATTGAATATATTTCAGTTCCGTACTTTCCCACCATACCAGCGCACCCTATGTAACGATTGGTAGAATGATACTGATATACAATGGCCGACAAAAGTCTATATACGGCCCCTATTGCTATGCTGCTTGACGAGCCCAACAGCACTATTGGAAAAAAGGAAAGCTTTAGTCTTCTTTATAATCCATTTTTATTGACATGTAACAAAAAAATCTTTTCTCCAATATAAATTCCAATCTATTCGTAAAAAAACTAAAAAATATTATAGCATTAACAAAAGTCTACGTACGATCATGAGATCCACCAAAAACTTCATTAAGGAATTTACATTTCATTCCAAAACTTAATATTAATATTTTGTTGGCCCACCATGGGCATCTACGAGGGTCGTTTGATAAGTCCCTGGCCCAAGTAAGAAAAAAGCATTTTTTCCGGAAATTTTTTTTTTATTTTTCAACATAATCTCCCTGGAGGTTAATACATTTGGTCCAACGTTTCTCAAGTCCTTTCATACCGTTCAAAATGAAATTTTTGTCACAGTCTGCAAAAAATTGGGAAACGGCGTCTTTCACCTCTTGGTTCGATGAAAATTTTTGTCCACCGAGGTGAGTTTTCAATTTGGGGAACAAAAAAAAGTCACATGGGGCCAAGTCGGGCGAATAAGGTGGGTGGTCAACGATCTCATACCGCAAATCGTGTAATTTGGACATGGAAACCGCGCAGGTGTGGACAGGGGCGTTGTCGTGGTGGAACAAGATCTTCTTTTTTTTCAAACCAAAAACCAACTGCCAAAAACAAACTGTTACCTACAGAAACCTGAAAAAATTCATGAGACCGTTCGAAAGTGCCATCTACCTAGCGATAGCAAAAACTTTTTCGTGAAACCACGTTTTGTCATTTGGGCCAGGGACTTATCAAACGACCCTCGTATAACTGCCTGCAAGCGTCCTGGCATTGATGCGACCAAACTCGTTATGCGTTATTTGACCCCATCCCTCAATAAGCTTCTCTTTTAGCATTGTAACATTTCTAATGTCGTGTTTTCTTATTTTTCGATCCAGAAGCTCCCAAACGTGATCGATGACATTCAAGTTCGGACTTTGTGGGGGTGTATTGACTGTCAAGGAGCATAACATAGTAGCCAGTCCTTCACGATTTGAGCGGTGCGCTAAGGATCATTGTCTTGTTGGAATATCCAGCTTTCACCAAGGTCCAACTTATCGAACGAGTCCCTTAAAATGTGTTGCAAGATGGTTTTGTAGAAATGGCGATCCATGACACCATCAATGAACATCAAATTTCGTACACCCGACGCTGCGCCAGCACCCCAAACCACCACATTACCACCGCCATGTTTGACTGTAGGAATTCGGTGTTTCGGGTCCATTCCCGTGTTTTCCTTTCTCTTTGAATTGTTCTTGGATGCACCGTGGTTCCTGTTCGTTTTGCTATGTCCTCCGCCAATTTTGTGGCATGCACCTTTGGGTTTTGATTCACTTTTTTCAAAATAAAGGAGACATCTCTGCAAACCAGCTTCAACGGTCAATCACTGCGCGGCTTGTTTTCAACAAAGAATCAGCTTTTTTAGTTGTTGAATATGGTTTGAATTGTCGATTTACTTAAATTCAACAATTTGGCTATTTCAAGGATCATGCCCTGACGATATTATATATTCAACATCAAATCGAGAGGTCATTGTCTTAATGTATAAATTCAACATCATGCAATATATAAGCACATGCCATGCGTCCACGGGTCGCAAATTTGCGACCGTTGGATATCCGTGATATTGGAAAACATAACATTCACATTAAGTTTCCTGAACGAAACGAATGGGCAACAATACGATACTCAGCACCTGTATAGGTTCTCATCTCTATACAGACGGATCTAGAACTAGCCAGGGGACAGGGGCAGGGATTTATTCCCACGACCTCGACATCCAAACTTCATTTCATCTTCCAGAACACGCGACAGTGTTCCAAGCAGAAGTATTAGCCATTAACGAGTGTAGAAAAATTATTCTTGATATGCAAAACAGTCTCGGAAATTGTTACATTTTCTCGGACAGCAGGGCTGCGCTTCAGGCACTCCAATCCTACAGGACTACATCCAAACTAGTGTCCATTTGTAGACACAATTTAAATCGCCTAGCTGCCATAACGGAAGTTTTTCTAATTTGGATACCGGGTCATAGTAACCTGCTAGGTAACGAGAAGGCAAATACGCTTGCACGGCAAGGATCTGCAAACATCAATTCCACTAGGAAGTCAGTCGATGTAGCACCAACAGTGCTGAAGACTAGCTTCAAACAGACTATTTCGGATTCTTTCTTGGCGGGGTGGCGGCAGCTGGAAAGCTGTAAAACGGCCAATTCCTTTTGGGAAGAACCGAACAAAAATATTACAGCTCAGCTGTTACAACGTAGTCGCTATAGTATCCGAACTATTGTCGGCCTGACCACAGGCCATTGCTTGCTAAGGCTGCACGCATTTAGAATGAGGATCGCGAGCGACAGCTTGTATAGAGGTTACGAAGAAGACGAAGAATATATCGAACATTATCTTTGTCACTGTCCGCAAATCTCCAACAGTCGTCTCCTTTGTTTAGGCTCTAGATTCTTCTCAGAACTAGACGACCTCAGAGGCGTCCAACATTCGAGCCTGTTAAGGTTTGCAAACCGAACCAAGTGGTTAGAGCAAGAGGAGTGACTTCCAACTTATAACAATAGAGGGAGTACAATGGGCCCAACTAAATGGCCTCAGTGCTTGTGGTTCCGTGCAACCACCCTCCTACAACCTAAACCTAAACCTAAATTGGTTTAGAGTATTTCATGAAAAAGTACAGTTTGTATGGAAGGTGGTTGAAGGAGGGACCATAAAATATACATATAATTTTTATACGGTAGATTAAAATCATTATAAATGTAATACATTCCAAATTATAGACTAATGGCTTTTATACTTTTTGAGCAAATCCGTTTATTGTCGAATTGCGAAATTGTGTCATTTTGTATGGGAGGGGTAGAAGGGTGAAGCGAATCAATAAAAAAAAATCCATGAATTCTCCTTGTAAAATTCCAGCCGTTTTTTAAGGGTTTGCTGACAGAAATAGTACTACTTATTGACCATCTATCCCTCCGGAACGAATTCGTCATTCATCAAACCTCGAATATCGAAAAAAAACAATGAGCATCGTCTTGATTTTGAGCAGCTTTGGCGTGGTTTCTTCGGTTTCGGCTCATTTTGTTCCTCTATTCCGACGATTGTTGACTGGTTTACATGTCAAACTCGTAAACCCATGTCTCATCTCCAGTTATCATGCGCTCCATGAACGCGGGATCAGAATTCGGACGATCAAGCATGTCCAAGGTGACCTGTTCAAGGTACTTTTTTTCAAGAAAATTCAGCTTTATTGGAAAGAGTCGTGTAAGGACGCATTTTATGGTCAAAGTATCCTCCAAAATCGAACGAAGAGGATCGCAAGAGTCTATCGTACTACTACTACTATCGTAGTACTATCCGTAACACTGGTATAACGATTTTCGAGTACCATTTCCTTTACTTTTTGAATGATTTCGTCAGTTGAAGAGGTCGAAGGTCGTCCAGAACAAGGCATGTCTTCAAGGATCTCTCGACCATCCTTAAAGGCATTATACCACTCGCATGATCGTGTTTTTGATATTACTGAATTACTGTAAGCCTTTTCCAACATTCACAACGATTCCGCACACGAAATTTCGCTGGAAACACAAAATTTGAGGCAAACTCTTTGTTCCATATTTTTATCCATTGTAAAAATTGCGAGGTGTACCGATTCAACCAGTTGCTGTAAACAAACTGATTAACAGAACGCGCTAATTTTTGGGATAATAATTAAGGACAGTCCGATCTGCTTATCAAAATAAATAAACTGCCAAAAAGTCGGGCGCAACTTTATTATTTTTGGGACAAGTTAAAGATGCATGGAAAGTCAATAAACAAGTTAAAGTGGTTAGGGAAGACTAAGTGGAACCCCCTTCAGGGCAGGGATTCTGCCAATTTAACACTTAATTGCGAATACGATCAATAGCTCCAGTACATGCAATCAATATTTCATTCGTTTATGCAAGTTTGGGCTTTTATGAGGGAGGGGTGATATTAAGGGTGGGTCGATATCAATAATTTTTCAATTGATTGCTTCAATTACGTCCAATATTTTCTGTGTAGAATGTCAGTTTCATAGACGAAGTTGCATAGAATTTTCATAAAATTTAGTGTATTTTACCTTCACGAAACCAACCGTTTATATAGGAGGGATAGGAGGTAAGGGAAATGTAAAATTAGTGATGCAGTTTTATTTCATTTCTTTTGTAAGGTTCTCGTACAAAATTTCAAGTTCATAGCTTTTAATTCGTTGTTCAGCAGTTGATTTATTGAAATTGGTCGAAATCATACTTTTGTATGGGAAGGGGTAGTATGGCAAGTGCGATCTCAAAACTTTTGACACAGTTCCATTTCAACTATTTTTGAAAGCTTTTGTGCAAAATTTCAAATTGATAGCTTTTAAATTTTAGGTGATAATTGATTTTTTAAAAATGGTCGAAAAAATAATTTTGTATAAGAGGGGGTAGAAGTTTGGAATTTATTCGACCAGTGAATATTTCATTCTTTTAGAGATTTTTTTTAAATGCATTTCACAAATTTTCAAGTTTCTACCTGAAAACATTCAAAAATTTTCAGCTTATGTGCTTATACTCTAGATGAAATCTGATAGCATATTGTGTTTGCCTTACCGTTTGTAACGCTAAGAAATAACGCTCGCACAGAGCCGCCAAGGATACAGAAATATTTGTTATCGCTCAAAAACCTCGATTCCGAGTGACCGTCTGTCTGTCTGTCTGTCCGTCTGTGCGTCTGTCTGCAGCATAACTCTCGAAAGCTTTGAGCTATAGTGCTAAAAATTTTTGTGTCATTTTTAGCAAAAAAGTAACTTTAAGTTCGTGAATGGGCCACATCCCCCCACTCCTTCTATCCCATACAAATTTCATGAAATTTCGAAAAATTAAGAAATTGATTTTCTTTGAAACTATTTAAGCTATTGACTTGAAATTTTGGTCAAAGTATTATGATATAGATGTCATTAATACATTCATACCGAATATTGACCCGATCCATTTACTCCTTCTACCCCCTCCCATACAAATGGTCAATTTTGAAAAATACATATTTTCGATTTTCATTGAAACTAGTAAAGGTACAAAAACGAAATTTTATCAGAATTAATTCTATTATAATTGCAATTTATTTTAAAAATAATTATCAACTTCACCTTACTCCTTCTACCCCCTCCCATACAAATTTCACGAAATTTTGAAATTTAAATTAAATTATTTTTCTTCGAAACTGTTAAAGTTATCAACTTGATATTTTGTGTAAAGTATAAAAATAGAAATATTGACAATGCGAAAAAAATTTGTTTTGATCTGTACACTCCTTCTACCCCCTCCCATACAAATGCATAATTTTTGTTAAATGCATTTCATCGATTTCCATTCAAACTAGAAAAAGTACAAACTTCAAATTTTGCCAGAGTTCGTTTTTTAATAATTGAAATAAGTGTTAGAAAAAATTATCAGCTCCGCTTCACTCCTTCTACCACCTCCCACACAAATATCTCTATTATAAATTGAAGAAAAGCATTTCTCCTTCAAGTATATGAGAGCTATCGACTTTGAAATTGAATCTAAGCATGGTGATAAGGATGATCATAAACAGTTTCAAAATCATCGTAAACGCTCCACTTCCTCTCCCACCTCCCATACAAATGCCTCAATTTAAGGAAAACTATGACCAATTTCTTTAAAAATAATGAAAACTAAAAACTTTAAATTCAGCCAAAAACATTTTGCATTTTGCATATTTTTTCTGTATGTATAATAAATAGATGTATCCACATGGAAAATTTAAACTTTGTATTTCTTACCAGAGCCCTAAAAAAAATCACTCAAAATTTTCGATATTTTTGCTTACCACCTCCGTCCCCTTACACCTCCCGACTTAAAACTTTTACCAAAATTTAAAAGTATGTAATTCTACAATTTGAAAAAATTTAAATTTGATATCTGCACTCAGTTTTGAGATATAATGGTTTGAAATTTTGGAAAGTGCAATGCTCCCCATTTTCCCCCACTACTAGTTTGTCCAAATGTTATATTTTTCTCGTATTTCCCTAGTATAGCGTAATGTAAGTAATAAGTTTCAATTATGTAGCTCAACAAATTGCCGAGATATCGATTCTTAAGTGTTTTTCTTTGTAATTCCCCCTCCTGACCCTCCCCCTTACAGCAATTAACCTCTATGTAAGCTGATTCCAGTATCTCTATATGCCACCTTGAAGGTCTAAGAATATAATTTTTTTATGGTAAGTAATTTCGAAGATATAATCATTTGAAAAAAAAATTCGGCCGACAATTGGTTTTTAGCCCCTCCCTTTTTGCACCCCAATGGGTAAAAAAATTGAATTAATTTTAAAAATTGTCCCACAATTTTCTCTAAATGTGTCTCTATTTTTAGCTTCCTAGCTGTGACCATGTCTGATATATTTGATTTCTTAGTTTTCGGATTAAGTGCTCCCCCTCGCCACCCCCTGAACCCTTACACCCCTCAAAATGGGTGTACGCCTAAGATCCCTTAAAAAATAAACTTTCTATCTTGAAGGGTTTGGGAGTTAATGTGCGCTAAGCGTAGACACCGGCGGACGGCGTACAGACAGACGGATTTTTTTTTTGCATTTTTACGCTATTTTAGTCATGAAACGCGAAAAAACAAAATTTCAGGGTAGCAAATTTTTTTTTTCAAGTCAATACTTTATTATAAAAATAATGGAGTAAAATTTCTTAAACATCATTTCCCAAAGGAAATTTAATTACAAATTCCGGGTATTTCATTGTCACAAAGTATATACGAGTACCTTAAGACGACTGTTAGGCGCGAAAAGAGCAGGGCCATAGAAGATTTGGGCCATACGGCGGAATCTGCGGCTTACTTAGGGGCTATTGGCGAACAGGAATTTCACCTCCATTCTCCCGGTGGAACATTTCATTGATAAGATCATAGATATGATAAAAGAATAATACGAAGATGCTTATATGTACATATGTATAAGCAGGAGAGTTATCAAAGAGCTTTATTGTGCGAACGAGATTCAGACAAGGCGGCATATTTTCACCAAGCCAATTTCTGCTGGTAAAAAATGTCATATTGAAAATTACGCTGGAGGCTGGGGAAGATAAAGGTCTTCAGTGGAGACTGTTGATCATCTTAAGTCACCTTGATTATGCTGATGGCGTGTGTTCGCTTCGCATAACCGTTTGGACTTAGAGTCAAATGTATGCACGTTGCACTCCAACAATAGAGAAGGAGGACTGAAGATAAATGTGCATAAAATCTAGTACATGCACGAACATATCGATTATTTTTAATGAACAATTTGTGGAAAAGGTGCAAGATTTTTTGTTACCCCGGAAGCATTATCAGCATAAGTCGAAGAGGATAATTAATCTCGGATGAATAAAGCTCATCTGTCTTCAGTATCATTTTCTCTTTCTGGAGGTTAAGAGAGATTTTCCTTCGCACGAAGCTGCGAGTGTTTGATGCAAGTAGCAAATCCGTGTCTTACCAAAGAACTGCAACCTTGAACAAATATCATCTTCAATGATGAACCCTGGAGTACAACTAGACAGACTAAGATAGTCATTGAGATTCGAAGGCGGAAGTAGCACTGGATCAATCACACTCTGAGGAAACCAGAGCAAAACATCTCCGAAAAGGCTCTGGATTATAATTCTCAAGGAACATGCGGAGTTGGAAGCGAGCAGTTGTACAGGAGGCCAGAAGAATAATCAAGTCCCTGCGACGACTAAGGGACGATGCTCATCATCGCGCCTTGTAGAAGGGTACTATTTTTGTCCCATATCCCTAAAGGGGATATAACCAGGAAATTGGCTGATTAATTGGTTGCCCAGGTACTTACAAATTTATCTTTAATTAGAAAAAAAAAATTTTTTATTTCTGCCACAAGTCATTTCCCAACCAATTTCTAGGAATAAGTTCAGGGAACCATTCTGATTAACTATTACTCATAAGTATATTTCAAGCAATTAGATAATACAATATGCTAGGGTGTAGTCTAGTGGGTAGAGAGTTGGTCTACAATGCGAAGGTCGTGAGTTCAAATACCGGTCGACGTATAATTCCAGCACACTGCCTGCATGAGTAAACCTTGGTTACCTCAATCTACGAAAATGAAAATTTCGTAGATAGAGGGTTGTGCGAAGGTCTAACAACCCTTTCACAATAAATAATGAATAAATGTTAAGGAACCTGAAGGTCAGGAGGTCAAAGCCCGATTTGGGCTGTAGCGCCATTGTAGTGTAGAAGATAATACAATATCGGTCTTTTCTTAAATATCATAGCATGAATAAGTCAAATGAGAAATTCAGCCTCAAACGCTTATCCATTTCCAAAAGTTTAAAAATTGTATTTCGATCTCATCTTATTACGGATATATCCCCCATATCATCACGTCTCTTAATCCTTTATTACGTCTCATCACTTAGTCTTCCGACAAATACACACTTCAGCAAGGTCGTTTCAAATTTTTCTTAGCTTATCCGGATCAACAACGACAACATTCAATTTTTTTTTTCTGACCATTTTCTTACAAAGGATTTCCCGTCTATTTCGTATCTAAAATGCGAAACTTTTTTAAATGATAAAAGTCGAACTCTAAATTTCCCCGTAATGGAATCGAAATTTTCCATTTACATATAAATCGAAATGTTGAAATAAATTCCCGTTGTATTATGCGTGGAAGCTATAACCCTTTGCCCCATACACATGACTCCAAACGCATATCAAACTTATTCCAAAAAAAAAGAAGACTTTTTCGGGAGTTATACATATGTAGATGTTTGGGCCGAAAAAGGTTTATCAGGCTAAAATAAAAACAAAAAATAAATTCGTATTATTCGAGTTTTTGCGAGTGAAATTACTACGTTTTTGGAAGATCGTGATGGTCATACGACAAATTGAAATTTTTTTTTGTCCCTAGCCGAAATTTTAGGTGGTCAGTCCTTCATCAGTATTTGTAGGATAAAGGGAGATAGTACAATGTACAGGCAAATTAGGGAAAAATTGTCCATAGCAGGAAAGTTATTGAGAGGTCGTTTCTGAAAGCGAAACGATAATGCAAGTCATTATCAAATTTATTTATATAAATGATATTTGGCAGACTTTGAAACAACTACATAAATTGTGTGAATTGGAACGTACCAAAGAGAAGTTTAATAAATGAAAAAGGAATTGAAATTTAATTAATTGGTGGCCAGGTGAACTAAAAACTATGCTTATAGAATTGCAGTTTATCCTTTAAACAAGTTGAACGCTATCCAGGCAGCGAAAGAGCACTTTTACTTTAAGGGAATTTTTTTGCAGGTCGGAGATTTCAACTTTCGACCTAGAATCAATCGTAAGCTACCTAGACCAACCGTCGAAAGTAGGTAACTATCGTATATAAAGTTACACGGTAGTTCGTGCACTTAATTGCCCTAACATTTTTAGGAGTGATCGTAAACCGTTTGAAACTTTCTATACAAAAAAAAGGTAACAGTAATCATTGTTTAACAGAAATCACCCTTTTTTTCTTAGGTGTTTGCATTACATTGTAAAAACATAACGGGAGTACGATTGGGCATAAAGCCCAATCGTGCGATACTCTAGATGAGAGAGAAATTTTTGTATCTTAAGAAATTTTGTAGGGGAAGTGTAGAGGGGGTGACGACATTGAACTAATTTTTTCACATGACGCTAAGGTTGCTATCAAAATGTTTTATGCAAAATTTATGATTTAAAAATTTAATAGGTACTGAGAAAATTAGTGTATTGGATGTAGTGAAGTAGAGCAGTCTGTATGGGAGCTGATAGAAGGAGAAGCGAGTTTTTAAAGACTTTTCAGAAACAACTATAAACATCATGCTTTTTAAATGTTTTAAATTGCAGATGAGTAGCATTCATACTTTTCAGGAAAATCGACTTTTTATAAAGTTGTGAAATTGTGTCATTTTGTATGGGAGGGGGTAGAAGGGGTAAAGCTAATCGTCTAAAATTTTTTGGTCTTATCAATAATTACAAATAAATAGTTACTGCACAATTTCAGCTCAATCAATTTTATACGCACTGAGTAAATTGGTTTAAAGCATTTCATGAAAAAGTGCAGTTTGTATGGGAGGTGGTGGAAGGAGGAGGGGGACACAGGTAATTTTTATACAGTAGAATTATATTATTATAAAAGTATTATATTCTAAATTTCATATCAATAGCATGTATACTTTTTGAGAAAAACCGTTTATTGATAAATTGCGTAATTGTGTCATTTTGTATGGGAGGGGGTAGAAGGGGTGGAGCGATTTAGCTCGTTCACGAACTTGACCTTACTTTTTTGTTTAAAACGACGTATACAAAATTTGAACTTTCTAGCTCAACGCGTTCTCAAGCTAGAGAGGACACGGACGGACAGACGGACAGACAGACGGACAGACGGACGGACGGACATCCGGTTTGGAGATTTTTGAGTGATTATATGAACTTCTGTATCATTCATTTTTTTCTGCGAGCCTTATTTCTTGGCGTTACAAACTTTGTGGCAAACTGCAGATTTCATCTAGAGTATAAACAGCAATAGTAATGCGTATTAAAGCGTTTGAGCTAATATTTCGATGTTTTTCTGTTCGAGGCGAAAATTGTTATTTGTTTAAGCAAGTCGAAGTTGATGCATGGATTCGCTAGCATAAAATAAAAATTTTTGAATTAAATTTTTGTGATCAAAAATTTATAATCAATTTCGCCTTGATTTTATTTCTAACTAGCAAACCTCCGCGACTTCGTCCGCGTACAAATAGCAACAATAAGCAATTTTTGAGAGTGTAGTTAGTAATGCATTATGTGGGATATAAAATCTGCTTACTTTAATGGCTCTTTGAAGAGAATGGTTTGTATATTGTTGGAATCAGAACCATAAATTATTAAGTATGAAAGCATGATACTCCCATTTTTATGGGATAAGCTTGTGATCAAATCAAACCCGTGATTCGAGATCATATACGTGTTGAAGAGCGTTAAGAACATGTGAATAATTGTAGCTGGTGTTAATTAAAAAAAAAAGCAAATAAAATAACATTAAGCATAAAAACATAACAGGACTACGATTGTGCGTAAAGCCAAATCATACGATATTATTAATAGATGAAATCGAAATTTTTGCGGTGTTAAGAAATTTTGTATGGGGAGTGGTAGAAGGGGTGACAGCACTGAACTAATTTATTTCACATCATGCTAGAGTAGCTATAAAAATGTTTTGTACCAAATTTAAGCTCCAAAAATTGAGTAGGTACTGAGAAACTTAGTGCACTGAATTTAATGAAATTGTGCAATTTGTATGGGAGGTGGTAGAAGGAGTGGGGGGTTTTTGGTGATTTTTCGAAAAACAACTACAACTATCATGCAATTGATACACTTTAAATATCAGATCTGCATCATTCACACTTTTCAAGAAAATCGAATTGTTACATAGTCGTGTAATGTGCCTCATTGTATGGGAGGGGGTAGAAGGAGTGAAGCTACTCGGTTAATTTTCTTCCCGCTGTTAATAATAATGCTGATTAAGGATTAAGTTTAAATTTTTACCTCGATGAAATTTAAATGTACTGAGAAAATTCGTTTAGAGTATTTTATGAAAAAGTGCGGTTTATATGGGAGGTGGTGGAAGGAGAAGGGGGTTTTTGGTGATTTTTTGAGAAACAACTATAATCATTATGCAATTGATATATTTTAAATTTCAGATCAGTAACATTCAGACTTCTCAAGAAAATCGAATTCTTGTGAAGGCGTGGAACTGTGTCACATTGTATGGGAGAAGGAGTGAAGCTAATCGGTTAATAAAACATTTTAGCTCGATGAAAGTTACACGTACTAAGAAAATTGGTGTAAAGTGGTTCATGAAAAAGTGTAGTTTGTATGGGAGGTGGTAGAAGGAGTGACAGACCTTAAATAATTTGTATACCACAAGACTGCATTTATAATAGAAATAATATAGTCCAAATTTCAAATTAATAGCTTTTATAGTTTTCAAGAAAATTTGATTAATATAATAAAATCTTTCAAACGCGAAAAATAAAAAAAATAAAAAATAATAAAATAATTATCTCAAAAAAAAAACGCAACTTTATTAGAAGATTTTATTTATTGTTAGATGCGGCCAACTAAGCGGAGCGCGGACTTAAAACTGACTTACTTTTCTATTCCCGAGTTAAATTTCATATTTGCGATAAGGTACTCCCACGTGACTTGATGTCGGTGTGGAAGGAACATTCCTCACACGAATTTTCTGCTGCGTCTGCTGGGAAATTGTCTTTCAGTGGTTTTCCGTTGTGTCAGCGATGCGATTAGCATTTTACGCGAATGGAGAGGTTGTCTTCTCGGATGACTTATCCGGTGACTTAACCCCTCCCTCCTTAGGTATCGACTCCCGACGATTACTCTTTAGCGTGACCATGAACTTTGTTTGGTTTTTACGCAGTATGAAAAGGTAAGCAGATGCACATATTATGATGATACCAATGATGATCATGTCAGTGGTTATGTTTACGTACCATTTCAAATTCGAATCGTACTTAACCTCTTGAATGTGTTTTGTGTTGTTAATGTTTTGCAGGTGCATCTCTTCTAAAAGAAATTTTCTTTCGATGTTCGCTATTGTAATATTCCTGTTTATGTTTGGCAGCACCATTTCGGGATAAAAACGTTCTGAATTTTCGTAATTAAAGTTTTCGATTGAAATTGTGCAATTTTTAATTTTAATAATGTTATTTTTCCTGATCTTTACTTCGCTTGGTTGCCCGCAGGTATTTGACAATATTTTTCTTTCAAGTTTTTTGTTACTACAATACTATTTGATACAATTTTGATTTCCTCCGCTATATTTTTATAGTAGTTACAATTCATTTCTCTTGTGTTTAGTATATTGGAAATACATTGATCTTTATGGAGCACTAGGTCATCTTTCAAAATGTGTTTTTTGTTTATATTGACAAAAATATTTTGCTTACATGTAATTACTTTCCTAACATTAGTGCTTATTTCTAGTGAACCATTTTTATTTGGAATTTTTTCAATATGCATTCTAAAATATGAATTTTGTACAAAATTTGGTATGGATAATACAAAAATTATAGAGTTATCTTTAAATAATACACACGACTTTATATAAGGTAATTTATCTGTAGTAATGTTATTGAATGTTATTTCTTCTTGTGTTAGGATATCTCTAGGTAAAATTTCTAACTTACTAGCTAAAATTATTTCTTTTACATTTATAATTTGCTTTGACAATATGTTGATATTTTCATTAATTTCTGTAATGATCATAAGCATTTTTAATTTTTAAATAGCTATCCTGTTTTGAACATTATTTACATGATTCGTTATGTTTCTAATCTGATCCGAAATTTGGCTATTTATCGTAACTTGATTGTTCAAATTCGCGATAATATTTCTATTATTTCTTTCGGCTACTTCGAAGTGTTTCTCAATGTCCTCGCGGTCATTGTTATCCATTACACCGGCTACAAATCGTAAACTATTGCCCCAAATATTAATTAATCCTCTTTTATTTACGTGATGAGGAATGATATTATTAAGATTTTCGCGAAGGTGTTTAAGATTATACAATAAGGTTATAGGTATTTCAATTTTTCCGTTAAGTTGAACTAAATTTGATTCTATTTTATTTGTACTGTCCTCGTATTGGGTTAAATTTATTAAGTGCATGATTCTATTATAATTACTAATTATTTTTATTTCTGATTCCTGTAGAAGAAAGTATCCATTTCCAAAGGGTATTTCCTCTATTTCGATTGATGGCTTGACAAATGTGAGGTGTGAGATTAATAAAAAGATGATGATTCCTGTAAGAAAATATTAATTTTGATATTTCAGTTGTCTTTGGAATTGGCTAATGTATCGAGGTTTTTCTTGATTTACTTTAAGGTGGTCTTCCCCAGATTTTTCTACATGTACTTTCTTATGGTGTGGTTGAAGTTTAGTTAGAATTACTAAGCTTAAGATAATTGGAGGGTTTTCCTTTGTGTCTTCCCCAATTTCGAGTTTTAATTCTTTTTGTTTTGTTAGCATAGAGAGTTGTATTTATTGCTTGATATTCTTCGGGTCTAATTTTTCCATTTAGAAAGTCTAAGGGTTTCCTGTTCGTGGATGAGTGAGTTGTTTCATTGTAAATTTTCAGGGCTTTGGTGATCGGATCATCATCAGGTGGTAGCCCTTCTTCTTTCTCAATAACGTTAAGTATACGTAAATGTTCATTTAGAGTGTTGTGGAATCTCTCTATGTCTCCATTACTCGTGTGATTATTAGGGGTGGTGAAGTGAATATCGATTCCTTCGTTATTCAAGAAAGTAATGAAATTTCGACTATTAAATCCTCTTTCTCTATCTGTAATGATCTTCGCTGGTTTTCCGAAAGACGCTAGATATTGCATAAGGCCATTTTTTAAGTCTGACCAGTTTCTAGATTTAATTGGGATTATTTGCGCGTGTTTAGAAAATTTATCGATTATGGTGATATATGGGTTACCTTTGCTTTTAAACCAGATATCCATATGAATCACTTCCAAAGGTTTCTTGGGTGTTTCTGTAACTTTGTAGGGAAGTTTGAGGGGGTGCCTTTCGTATTTGGCGGTATTACAAATATGACAGTTATTTATTACTCTTTGTATTTCTAGTTTTAATTTTGGAAAATAATATTTCCTTTTTATTTCGAAATAAGCGTCTTTGATACCTCTATGGTTCGTTCTATGATGTTGCTCTAATATTCTCTCCTGCAATTCCTGGCGATTTAAAATATCTTCCAGTAGTATAGAGCATTTATTTAGTTTTAGCGCTTTATTTTTCGAATAATGCTTTAGGTATGTATTTTGGAATTCGCGGTAAATGTTAATGTCATCGATCATAATGTTTTTTCATGACATCGATAAAATAATTTTCTCCAGGATTGGGATGTGTAAAGGTTTTTCTAGTCCTGCCGTGAATTTTTTGAATATTTACATCTAATTCGGAATCTTTTCTTATAATGATCTGTGTTTTATAAAAATTTAAAGGAAATTCTGAGATTGGGATATATTCTGTATTGTCTTCATCAGCTGAGTGTATTGTTGCATCTGTCGAATTAATTTCGTCAGCCTCCATTTCGTTCGAATGGATTTCTATTCTTGATAGAGCGTCAGCGACTTTATTTTCTCGGCCTTCTAAATACTCGATGTCGAAGTTGAATTCTTCTAGTTTAACTTTCCACCTTTGCAATTTCGCATTAGGTTCTTTCAAGTTATGCAACCACTGTAAGGGTTTATGGTCTATTTTAATCAAGAATTTCCTACCATAAAGATATGGCCGAAAGTATTTGGTAGCCCAAACTATCGCAAGCAATTCTTTCTCGATTGTTGAATATCTGCACTCATGATCATTGAGTGTTCGAGAAGCATAGTAAGTTGGATGACTATCCTGGGAGAGTACAGCACCAATAGCAAAGTTACTAGCGTCCGCAGTTAGAGTAAACTTTTTTGCGAAATCGGGATAAACTAGTATAGGATCTGTGGTGATCAAATGTTTTAATTTATTAAAGGATTCTTTGTATTCAGGATTATTCACGTCGATGCGTTTGTTCTTCTTTAAATAGTTCGTCATGGGTTTCGCAACCTTGGCAAAATCTTTAATGAATTTGCGGTAATACCCGACTAAACCTAAAAAGGATTTAATTTCTTTTGGGGTTTTCGGTATAGGAAATTTGTTGATTGCGTGAATTTTGGTAGGGTTAGGTTTTATTCCGCCGACAGTGATTATGTGACCGAGAAATTCGATCTCTTGTTTAAAAAATTCGCTTTTATCTAACTGAATCTTCAGGTTTGCTTCCTGAAGTCTTTTTAATATTTTTTGTAGGGAATCGAAGTGTTCCTCTTTGCTAGTACTAAAGATGATGATATCGTCTAGGTAGACGTAGCAGATCTTGCCGATGTATTCCTTGAGTATCGAATTCATGAGCCGTTGGAAAGTTGCCGGGGCATTTTTTTGACCAAATGGCATCCTGGCAAACTCATAATGTCCGTTATCGGTGCTGAAGGCTGTCTTTCTTATGTCTTCTTTGGCGATTTCGATCTGGTGGAAACCCTTTCCCAGATCCAAAGTTGTAAAATACATGGCTCGCCCTAATTTGTCCAAAATATCGTCAATATTTGGGATAGGGTATTTGTCATCGATAGTGACGTTGTTTAGTTTCCTGCAGTCGATGACGATACGCCACTTTTCTTCGCCTGACGCATCCTTGTTCTTCGGAACAACCCAAATTGGGGAAGAATAAGGAGAGTCACTGGGTTTAATGATACCTTGCCTTAGCATGTCGTCGATTTCTTTGTGGACTTCTTGACGGTGGATCTCAGGATATCGATAGAGTTTTGTAAAGATTGGAACTTCGTCGGAGGTATTAATTTTATGCTTGATTTCATGCGTAAATGTAAGGTCATTGCCTTCACGATAGAAAGCTTTGTCGAATCTTCTCACTAACTTTAAAAGGTCGACTTTATTTGATTGATCTAAATGATCACATCTTATCTCGTTTGCATCGAGAAATATTTCGTTTTGGAAAACTGTCAATTCTACGAAAGGCACAGGGACAGCATATTCCCTTTCTTCATTTTAGTTGAAGAAAAGAGGAATTTCATTTCCTGTTTTTAATTTCAGAATTTTATTTTTGTAATTAATTTCGGCTTCGAGTGGAAGCATAATATTGTTTCCTATTAGTCCATCGAAGTCGTCGTGGAACTCCATTTCTAGGAACTCAATTTTTTCCACTGAATCGAATTCAACAAAAGGGTCGATTAATAATTTAGTGTCACACGCGATCACGTTTTTAAGGGTTTTAACATTCACAGGATTTATTTTATTTCTATAGATAGTGTTGCAGATACCCGTATTCAGGATACTCATAGTTGCGCCAGAGTCCACTATGAGCCTTAAGGGTCTTCCTCTAGTTTGAACTTTTATATAAGCAAGTGATTGCTGTTTTCCGAGGCTGCTAAGGGAAAATTTCTTACTGTATTTTCAGTTTCTAAAGAGTTAACTCCGCCATAGACGGTCCCAAGCCCGAGTTGAGAAAGGAGGAGGGAACATGGAGTTAACCTGAATGGCCAGTAACACCAGTGCGTCTCAGGAAGTAGGCAAAAAGTATGACATAGTTGGACTTGCAGCATAGCTGTGAGAACTCCAGCATGTCATATTTAGCTCAAAACTCCCACCCTTTTTCTACTAGGGTGTAATAAATAAGTAGGACCGGTCCTCCAGGTCGGGGGTTGGGCGAGGCGCCGACTACGCATCACCGGAAAAAGAACACTGTCCAGAAATCTGAAGAACAGCCTCGGAAAGGATGGACTCAACGGCAACGACCCCGCAAACGAAAAATGGACTACTCTATTGGATCTTGGAACGTTCGATCCTTATTTAGGACAGGAGCTCTGAAAGAGTTTCTCGAAGAAGTGGCAAAACACAACATCAACATAACTGCCATCCAAGAAACGAAATGGCTCGGTCGCGAAATCATGGACATGAGATCACACACAATCTATCCAAGTGGAAAATTGTCGGGAAGCAGAGAGTTTGGAGTCGCTTTTGTCGTTGACAAAAAATTTAAACAGCAGGTCACGAGCTTCAAACCAATAAGTGAAAGATTGTGTGCAATCCGAATAAAGACTAAATTTTTCAACACTTGGTTGATCAACGTTCACGCACCAACAGAAGACAAGGACGATGTAACTAAAGACGAATTTTATGCCACCCTAGAGACAACCTATGACTCACTGCCCTCGAATGACCTAAAAATTGTCTTAGGGGATTTTAATGCAAAAGTCGGAAAGGAGGAGGCTCATAGAGGAACAACAGGAGGGCACAGTCTCCATGACATAACCAACGACAATGGCCAACGTCTTATTGATTTCGCAAGCAGCAAAAATATCAGAGTAAGCTCTACGTGCTTCCCACATCGCGATATTCACAAACGAACGTGGGCATCACCAGATGGTCACACCTTCAACCAAATAGACCACGTTCTTATTGAGAAAAGGGCTGCTTCCAGCATACTTGATGTACGAACTCTCCGCGGTGCGAATAGTGACTCTGATCACTATCTAGTCAGAGCTAAGTATCGATGCAAAATAGCTTGTCGTGGGTATTCGAAAACGAGTAGAGCTCGCAAATTCAATGTCGACAAGCTTAACGACGAAACGGTGGCTTACATGCTAGCATGTAATAAACACCTGACACCAATATATGAAAATATCCAAAATATGCCAGTGGATAATGCGTGGATGAAAATACGAGACGGCATCAAATCCTCCGCGGAAGAGGTATTAGGATATCAAGCACAGCGAAAAAGTAATGATTGGTTCGACCAAGAATGTCGCGACGCAATAGATAGAAAGAACGAAGCTTACAAAATTTTTACTGAACGACCAACACGAGCCAAAAAAGAAAGATATGACGAGCTTAGGCGATATGCGAAAAAGACCTGCAGACGAAAACAAAGGAAGTACCATAATGACAAGATACAAAAAATGGACGACGACATGAGAAAAAATAATACGCGGGACGCATACGCCATAGTAAAAGACTTGAAAAAGGGATATAAACCAAAAACCAGTCTCTGCAAAGACGCAGAGGGCAATATCATCAGCGACACAGAAGAAATCAAAAGGAGATGGGCTTCATACTTCGAACATCTTTTGAATCCCATCCCAGTAGCACCGATAACGACAGACAACATTTCAATTCAAGCCTCAACTGACGAAGATGAACCATCATCGACACCACCCACGCTTCCTGAAATCAAAGCGGCCCTATGTGACCAAAAACGAAACAAAGCGCCGGGAATTGACGAAATACCAGTTGAACTTCTGAAAAACGGTGGAAACTGTGTCGCTGAAATACTGCACAGCATGATATGCAAAATTTGGACAGAGGAAATCATACCCGACGACTGGCGAAAAAGCATTATATGTCCAATTTACAAGAAAGGAGACAAACTCTGCTGTGAGAACTACAGAGGTATATCATTGTTGTGTACGTCTTATAAAATACTGACAAAAATAATCGAACGTCGTCTTAAGCCCTATACTAATCAAATAATTGGCGAATACCAAGGCGGATTCAGAACCGGACGATCTACAACAGACCAGATATTCTCGGTGAAACAGGTGGTTGAGAAATGCTGGGAATATAACACAGACGTGCACCAAATATTCGTAGATTTTAAACAAGCATACGACAGTATCGATAGGAGCGTACTGTACCAAATCATGCTTGACTTTGGAATTCCTCCAAAACTAGTCCGACTAACAAGACTCACAATGACGAACACTGAATCCCAAGTGAGAATACAAACCGATTCCACAACCAGCTTTCGAACGGAATGTGGTTTAAAGCAGGGAGATGGTCTAGCTCCTATGCTTTTCAACTTGGCACTAGAGTATGTCGTCCGAAAAATCCCATTCGACACCAACGGGACACTACTATTCAAGTCCACCCAACTAGTAGCATACGCTGACGACATTAACATTCTAGCAAGATCCTTCCCTAGTGCTAAGGAGATATTTGTCAATCTTGACTCCGCCGCAAAAGAAGTCGGGTTGCGCATTAACGAAAGCAAAACAAAAGTAATGACGCAAACAAGAAGGAGAACGCCAATCAGACAAAACATAACAATTGCGGAATATAATTTGGAGAGTGTGGACAACTTCATATATCTTGGGGCTAATCTAGCAAAGGACGGTAATGAAACAGACGAAATCAAACGACGGATAATACTAGCAAATAAGACGTATTATTCGGTACTTCCAATAATGAAATCCAAGAAAGTGCACAGGAACAATAAGCTGCGGATTTATAAAACTATTATACGACCTGTGCTCTGTTATGGCAGCGAGACGTGGACATTAACGCGAACTTCCGAAAAAGCAGTTAACACATTCGAAAGAAAGGTCCTCCGAAGAATTTTGGGACCTGTGAAGGAAGGAACGGAATGGCGAATAAGATACAACCATGAGTTGTATCAACTCTACGACGAGCCAGAAGCTTCAACGTTCATCAAGCTACGTAAACTGCAGTGGGCTGGCCATGTAGAGCGAATGGAAGACAGAAGAATCCCCAAACGTGCTCTTAAAGGCAAAACGAATGGTAACCGGCCAGTAGGCAAACCACGCAAGCGATGGGAAGACTCGGTTGATGAAGACAGCAAAGCCATTTTAAAAATTAGCAGCTGGAGGACGCGGTCTTTGGATCGAGACGATTGGAGGCGACGACTTCAGGAGGCCAGGGCCCGATTTGGGCTGTCGCGCCATTGATGATGAAAGAGTTAATTCTGGAATTGATGGATGCATCGACATCCATGGGCTCTTGGCTATTGTTTCTATTGTTATTATAATAGTTATTATTTTGTCTGGTATTTTGCGATCAATTGGGGTTAAATGGTCTAGAGTTTGAACTTTGTTGATTTCGCCTGTTATCAG
The DNA here is from genome assembly GCA_963669355.1 of Chorisops tibialis. Taxonomy (NCBI): domain Eukaryota; kingdom Metazoa; phylum Arthropoda; class Insecta; order Diptera; family Stratiomyidae; genus Chorisops; species Chorisops tibialis. The sequence continues at coordinate 130,764,070 of OY770263.1, forward strand.
ATTGGTGGTTTCGATTTGGGTTAGTAAAGTGATTGTTATCGGTAGGTGTACGAGAGTTGTTATAGTGGCTATTTCGGTTTTTATTATAATTTAAGTTCGTAGAGTGATTATTATGGCAACTATTTTGGTTTTTATTGTTGTTATTTCTGAAGGAATTAAAGTATGCATAGTTTCCTTCAAATAGAATATCAATGGCTTCTTCTAAAGTTCTTGGGTTTCTACTGAAGAGGATTGATCTCATTGGCTCTGGTAATTTGCTTTTGAAAACAGTTAGAGCCGTTGCGATATTTGCTCTAATAGTAAGGGTTGAATTAGCTTCGTCCTTAGCTTTGTTATTCAGTATTCTAAGAATGCCTTTGATTTTATTGTAGAGGTCAACACTGTCCGTACAGAAAGTAACACCTCGAAGTTCGTCGAGAATTTGCAAACTACTTTTTTTATCACTAAAATTGTTAAGGAGCACCATTTTAATTTCGGACCAGGTTTTCACATGATTATTTATTTCAATAATTTCTCTAGCTTCATGAACTAATTTGCTTTTAATTTTATTGTAGAGATTTGTTTGGCTAGGTACATCATATCTTAAAACTAATGGAAGGACCTCTTCAATAAGATCTATGAAAGTAAAGAGGTCCTCACCCTTTCCTCCAAATTCCGGGAGTTGTCCAATATATTTGAGAGGATCGATGCTAAGACTCAATGGCTGTTGTGGTTGCTGCATCGTTGTTGTATTAGTTGCAAGACTTCCTTCAAGTTGCAGCAGACTTCCTTCTTGTTCTTCCGAAATTATTTCTCCGTCGAAATAGCGTTGCTCTAATTGGTGAGTTCGTCGTCGTTGCTCCAGTTTGGTCGCACTTTTTAATTAGTCACAAAATTTCTCACTGTTGCTCTGCTTTTTTTCCTTTATTTCACTAAATTTTCTCTTTTTTCAATTCACGGTTTTTATCACTGGATCCCTTTATTCGGGATCCTACCGACTGCGCCAATAAAATCTTTCAAACGCGAAAAATAAAAAAAATAATAAAATAATTATCTCAAAAAAAACGCAACTTTATTAGAAGATTTTATTTATTGTTAGATGCGGCCAACTAAGCGGAGCGCGGACTTGAAACTGACTTACTTTTCTATTCCCGAGTTAAATTTCATTTTTGCGATAAGGTACTGCCACGTGACTTGATGTCGGTGTGGAAGGAATGTTTCACACGAATTTTCTGCTGCGTCTGCTGGGAAATTGTCTTTCAGTGGTTTTCCGTTGTGTCAGCGATGCGATTAGCATTTTACGCGAATGGAGAGGTTGTCTTCTCGGATGACTTATCCGGTGACTTAACCATATATATTTTTGAAAATGAGTCACTTTGTATGGGAGGGGGGTAGAAGGCGTGAGGAGAGTGAAATAAAACCAAAAGCAGATTTCATTCCGATGGAACCTAACAAACTGTGCAAATTTCATTACAATCGATTCAGCCGTTTGTGCGTGAAAAGCGGTCGTACAGACAGACAGACAGACAGACAAAAATTTCAAAAATGTGTTTTTATGCTTAGTTAGTGCTAAGATAACTCAAAAAACTAACTTATAGCCATTTATAAGCAAATAACAGACAGACACTACAATTATATTTATATGTATAGATTTCATTTTAGTCTGCATAATATTAAATTGTAACTGATCCAAATATTCTATAATACATATTGAATACTGTCATCTGCAATATATTGTTAAGAAAAGGTAAAAATTATTTTGTAATCGATACCCTCGAATCAATAAAGTAAACAGTTCCCAATACCCAATTCTAGAATTAACTATGTCTGATCAACTAATTTATTAATTCCTAATAATCGATTCCAAGTAATGCAAAACGAATCTATATTAAATGTTAAGAAAAAGAAATCTGTAATGCGAAAGAGAACCATCATCGCCTAGTGATAATGACTATAGAATCGATTCTAGGAATTATTATTAGGAATTGATGAATATATTGATGAGACGCATTAAAAAAACTCGTAGTTTAGCTCAAGGTTGGGCTAGTACTCAAAAATTTTAAATCAGGCTAACTTCAAATTTTTTCAACATTTTTATTATGTCTTCTTGTGCTTTAGAACTGAGAGTATGTTAAGTAAGACAATCAATTGGCCGATTTTCGGGACTCTTATTCCAAGATCGTAATACTTCAACCCAAGGGTCACCATTCTTTCTCATAACGTTTTCTAGTCGAGAGCCAAGCCCTCTATAGTAGAAAGCCGAGTAACTGAATCTAACAACAACACGTTGGAGTCATAACAAACATGACAGTTCCATACAAATTCGCGCGCTTTTGTATGGAGCAGACACGGCGGGATTCGTAAGAATCGCGTTTATTCTTAAATGGAGTGCTAAAGATAGTTCAGCTTTCTAAGGTACTTTAATAATAGTGCTCGGCATGTAATTATTACACGTTGATATGAGTGCAATAGATTTTTAATTGAAAAAAGTGCGATCAAAGTTAAATCTCGGCTTCTCACACCGAAGAAAATCTGTCACTCATATTGTGCAGAGTTCTCCGGTTAATTTTCATACAGAAAATTGTAAAATTTTAGTTATTGCGAAAAAGTGTGCACTCGCGTAATATTTCCGTGCTTAATTTGATTTAATTATGCTTTTGTGTTGTTTTCGGTAAAACGTGTTTTTACGACAAGTTCGTCAAAAATAATACAGGTGGTCCTTTGGAATGGAAAAATCCATGACGTCACACCCGCTGGAGTCATTCAAGATGGCCGCTGCGTCAGTTCTGCCCAGCTTGAGATGTAGAAAGCTTTGGTTAGAGTCAATGTGGCGTTCACATCTCCTGAGATAACAATAATATCACCTCGTGAAACACACTTGAATGTTTATTTATTTATTTATTTATTAATCGCTTTGAACAAAAAAGATAACATTTTCAATTATACAAAAGTAAAAATACGAGAGCAGTGATGATAAGATTTCAAACATTAAAGATTATAGTTTTTACTCTATTTTTAAATAAAACAAAAGAAGTAATTAAAGATCCAAGTTGAAGTTGATCGTGGTTCCTTTGCATTCTCAACATCGGGGAATGGTAGTAAATATCGAGTGAGGCTCGAGGAAGATAGAAAATATCTGAATTCCTGGTTGAGACTGTTCCCTGCCGGAAATTCAGGTCGTTACAGAGGTAGGTATTAAGCAAGTAGTTGTAAAGTTTATAGAGGAAGCAAGCATCAAGAAAAGCCCGTCGTAGATGCAAAGGTTGAAGTTGACGTGCTATAAGTCTGTCATTGTAGCTGATATGAGGCTTTTTTAGTCTGTAGAAAAGGGTGCGAGTAAATTTACGCTGGACGGATTCGACGGTCGTAACATGGCAAGCATGGTGAGGGTTCCATACAATAGAGCAGTATTCTAAGACACCACGGACGAGATTGGAAAATAGCAAGGCTGCTGCTCTTGGACGGTTAAACTGGAATGTCGTACGAAGGACGAACCCAGCAAGTCTGTATGCCTTCTTTGTAATCTCAAAATAATGATTAACGAATTTAAGCTTGCGATCGAAAGTCACTCCTAGATCCTTTATTGTAGATACTGCTACAAGGGTGGTTCCGTTAATAGAGTAAGTGAGGACAGGAGAGGTAGTCTTATACGAAAACTCCATAGCAAAACACTTCTCAATGTTCAGACAAATATCATTGTTATAGCACCAACTGGACAAAGTCGACAAGTCAGTCTGGAGGTCCAAGCAGTCAGAATAAGAAGAAATTTCACGGAACATTTTGAGGTCGTCTGCGTATAAGAGACAATTTGATGATAGGAATTGGGGCAGATCATTAATGAAGAGCGTAAATAGCAGTGGACCAAGAATAGATCCCTGTGGAACACCAGAGTTAGAGAGAAACTCAGCTGAAGAATGTCGAGCTTAAAAAGGCTGTTCAACGCGACAAGAGAAAGGCTATTGAAGATCTGGCCAACAAGGCAGAATCTGCGGTTTACCTTGGGGATAAGAGTTCACTATTTAAAATCATGAAACAGTTGACGAACAGGAATTCCACCGCCAACCACCTGCTGAGAGATGTCAACGAAACTTTCCGTAGTATGAGTGAACACCAGTTGCGGCGATGGAACGAATACTTCTCTAATATTTAAAAGATCTTGTCAGAGGAAAATATTCCAGAGACAGAACAACTACCGAACACCCAACCGCAACAATCCTCTATTAGGGACGATAGTTTCCGCCATTCCGGTCAATAGCGGGAAGAAAAGCCCCAGGTGTAGACGGACTACCAATCGAACTCCTCAAAGCGGACCCGGAAATAACAGCCGATATAATCGTCCCACTTTTTACTGAGGTGTGGAATGAAGAAAGATATCCGATTGAATGGAAGGACAGCGTCATTGTGAAAATTCCGAAGAAAGTCGACCTTCGGAATTGTGGCAATTGGCGTTTTATATTACTTTATTATTTTAATAATAAAGTATGTTTACTTACTGCCGTATCGAAAATCATGGCTAAGGTAATTCTGTAAGATAATTCTCAATAGGTGATGTCGTCGAGAGCACTCTCGAAGTTTATCAGGCTGGATTCCGTAAAGGGTCTTGCACCAATCACACAAATACCCTACGGATAATATTGGAGTAGTCAGCCGAAATGGGTTCGCCACTACATCTCATGTTTGTGGACTTTGAGAAAGCTTTCGACAGCGTTAAGCGAGATTACATATAAAATGCTTCGCGTAGGAGGTATTCCAGATAAGGTCATAGCTGTTAAAGAATCCTACGAAGATGGAAGGTGCAGCGTCTTGCCTAGAGGAGAACTGTCCGAGAGCTTTCCTGTGCGAACGGGTGTCAGACAAGGCTGCATATTATCACCAGCCCTGTTTCTGGTGGTAATAAATGACATCTTGAAAGCTATACTGGAAGGTGGGAAAGGTAAAGTTCTTCAATGGAGACTATTTAACATCTTAAGTCACCTCGATTATGCTGATGACGTGTGTTTGCTTGCACATAACCGTTCGGACTTAGAGTCAAATGTTTGCTCGTTGCATTCTAAAAGCAAAGAGGCAGGACTGAAAATAAACGTGCGTAAAACCAATTACATGCACATGGCTTCGAGCGCAAGCACAACGATTGTTCTAAACGGACAAGATATTGAAGAGTTGCAACATTTTTGTTATCCCTGAAGCATTCTGAGCATGGACGGCGGAGTCGAAAATAATATTGAGACTCATATAAATAAAGCACGTCAGGCCTTCGGTATCCTTTCCCCTTTCTGGAGGTTAAAAGAGATCTCCCTTCGCATGAGGCTGCTAATTTTTGACGCATGCGTCAAATCCGTGTTGTTATATGGTTGTACTACGTGGAAAGTGACAGTTCGACTTACCAAGAATATACAGACATTCATGAACCAATGTCTCCGACGCATTTTAGGAATACTCTGGCCAGAAGTGATCTCCAACGACGAACTTTGGAGTACAACTGGACAGTCTAAAATAGGTATTGAGATTCAATGGCTGAAATGGCAGTTGATCGCTTATACTTTGAGGAGACTAGAGCGAAGCATTGTCAAACAGGCTCTGGATTATAATCCTCAAGGAAGACGTCGGGTTGGTCGATCATGTAACACATGGCAGCGAGCAGTTGAGTAGGAGGCCAGAGGAATAAACAAGTCCTGGCAACAGCTTAAGGTCGAAGCTCAGGATAGCGACATGTGGAAGGGAGTTGTTTCTGTCCTATAGGGGGTCTTAACAGGAAATTTGTTTGTTGCTTATAACCACGCTCAAGCCGAACATTTCTTACTAGTGGTGATACTCCATTACACAGTCGTTCAAACGTTCCGGAAGCCAATCACAATCTGTTATCGAATATCAAAAGCCGTTCCAGTAGAATTCGTCTACATCCGAGGCACTGTATTCGTTTTTCGTATCATTTAGTATTTTAAGATCACGGGTGGAGAGCCCGTGATCCAGTTAGTGTCCATTTGCCATTTTTACGGGAAGCAGGACTTTTCTTCTGTCCATCTCACACGAGGACTTTTTTTAATTATATAACATATCTACACTAGTGTTACTGTCTAGGAGCACGCTCTCTTCAGCTGGTTTCGAGTTTGGCCTCGGACCCTTTAATCGAGCTGCCACTTGTCGATATTCAAAAAGTCGACGAGTGACAGCTCGTACCGAAAAGATGATAAAAGATTGCGTCTTAAAAACTACTTGTAAAGTAATTATCGGGATTATAAATTTATACTTGGCCTCAAATTTTAAATAAAAACATAAAAGAATTATGATTGGGCGTAAAGCCCAATCATATGATACTCTAGATGAAATGAGAAAGAGTTCAATGTACCGGAAAATATGTCACCTCCAATTCTTTTAAATAATTAATAGTGGTAGAAGGAGAGGAGGAAGGTTTGCAATTTTTGGATATGACACCTAATGTCGCATGCAAAATATTTCGTGCTGAATTTAAGGTTTGTAGCTTTCATTATTTTCAATTGGACATAGTTTTCCTGAAATTGAGGCATTTTTATGGGAGGTGGCAGAGGAAGTGGAGCGTTTAAGATGATTTTGAAACTGTTTATCATCATCCTTATCACCACGCTTTGATTCAATTTCAAATTTGATAGTTCTAATATATTCGAAGGAGAAATGCTTTTCTTGAATTTATAATACAGATATTTGTATGGGAGGGGGTAGAAGGAGTGAAGAGGAGCTGATAAATTTTTTTAGCATTTATTGCAATTATTAAAAAACAAATTCTGGCAAAATTTTAAGTTTATGCTTTTTCTAGTTTTAATGGAAATCGATATAATGCACTTAACAAAAATTATACATTTGTATGGGAGGGGGTAGAAGGAGTGTACGGATCAAAACAGATTTTTTTGTTTTTATTGATATTTTTACTTTTATACTTTATGCAAAATATCAAGTTGATAGCTTTAACAGTTTCGAAGAAAAATAATTTAATTTAAATTTCAAAATTTCGTGAAATTTGTATGGGAGGGGGTAGAAGGAGTGAGGTGAAGTTGATTATTTTTTTTAATTCTGATTGGAATAATAATAAAATTAATTCTGGCAAAAATTCGTTTTTATAACTTTGCTAGTTTCAATGAAAATCGAAAAACTGCATTTTTCAAAATTATGCATTTGTATGGGAGGGGGTAGAAGGAGTGACGGGATCGGACCAATATTCCGTCATATTGATGACATCTATACTATAATACTTTGACACAAATTTCAAATCGATAGCTTGAATAGTTTCAAAGAAAAATCAATTTTTAAAAATTTTGGAATTTCGTGAAATTTGTATGGGAGGTGGTAGAAGGAGTGGGGGGATGTGGCCCGTTCACGAACTTAAAGTTTTTTTTTTGCTAAAAATGACACTCACCAAATTTCAGCACGATAGCTCAAAGCGTTCGAGAGTTATGCTGTAGACAGACGGACAGACGGACAGACGGACAGACGGACAGACGGACAGACGGACAGACGGACAGACGGACAGACAGACAGACGGACAGACAGCAACTCGGAATCGAAGTTTTTGAGCGACAACAAATATTTCTGTACCCTTGGCGGCTCTGTGCGAGCATTATTTCTTAGCGTTACAAACGGTAAGGCAAACACAATATACTCTCAGATTTCATCTAGAGTATAAAGAAAACATTTATAGCTAGCGATCGCCCGCGACTTGGCCCGCGTAAAAATGGTTATAAGGCATGGGTTCGATTAAATAGGACCGATATGAAATGTGTTTAAAACTGAAAGTTTAAATGATTTTAAATTGAAAATAATATTTTCATTTAATACAAGTGATCACCCGCAACTTCGTCCGCTTAAGAATTGTAATAAAATACAATTTTTGACAATATATTTAGTACTAGCAATCGCCCGCGACTTTTTCCACTTAAGAAACGCAATAACAAGCAATTTTTGAGAATGTAGTTAATAATATATTATGTGCGATATATGATCTGCTTACTTTAATGGCTATTTGAACACAATGTTTTATATTTTGTTGGAATTAGAAAAATAGATGATTAATAATGAACGCATGATATTTGTATGGGACAGGGCCGTGATTTCAGATCATATCCATATTGAAAAGCGTTAAAGAAATGTCAATAGTTGTCGCAGAAAAAATATAAATCAAATAACATTAAGCTCAAAAACATAACAGAACTGCGATTGTGCGTAAAGCCCAATCATACGATACTAAAGATGAAATTAAAATTTTTGTGATCTTAAGAAATTTTGGAGAGTTGTAGAAGGGGTGACAGCATTGAACTAATTTGTTTCACATTATGCTAGAGTAGCTATAAAAATGTTTTAAACCAAATTTAAGCTTCAAAAATTGAATAGGTACTGAGAAACTTAGTGCATTGGATTTAGTGAAATTGTGCAATTTGTGTGGGAGGTGGTAAAAGGAATGAGGGTTTTTAGTAATTTTTCGAGAAACAACTATAATTATCATGAAATTGATATGTTAAATTTCGAATCAGTAACATTCACACTTTTCACGAAAATCGAATTTTTGAAAAGTCGTGTAATTGTGTCACATTGTATGGGAGGGGTTGAAGGAGAAAAGCTAATTAATTTTTTTCCCGATATTAATAATAATGGGCTTATTACAAAATTTTAGCTCAATGAAAGTTATACGTACTGAGGAAATTGGTGTTTAGTATGTATTTCTTGAAAAAGGGTAGTTTGTGTGGGAGGTGTTGAAAGGAGTGGAGGATTCAAATAATTTGCATACTGAAAGATTGAATTTATGATAAAAATAATATATTCATAATTTCAAATTATATTTCAAATAGCTGTTATAGTTTCCAAGAAAATTTGATTATTATATATTTCTGAAATTGAGTCACTTGGTATGGGAGGGGGTAGAAGGCGTGACGGAAATGAAATAAATATAATGGAGAGTTTGCTCTCCGTAGAGCTCTCTAATAGTTTGGTGAATGTTTTCACAGTGCATTTTCGAATTTAAAGAAAAGATTTCTGGATTCTAATTACAATTAACTAACCTTATTTAACTAATTAAGCTTAAATTACACCCACCCAATTTATCCCATTCTGTGGAAAATAATAATCTTTTGTAGTTGTCGATCAATTTGATAAAGGTCTCAGCAGAGACTGAAATATCACGAATAATAAAGCGTAATCGGAAATCTTTTCTTTCAAGATATTTCCATTGAGTTAGCCAATATTGTGTCAATATTCTAGGAAAAAAATTAATTTATTTGAACTTTCACATTTATTTCAACTTCGACAATGAAAGTTCCCCACCCAACCTATAATCCACCCAAAAATGAGTTCTCTTTCTATAAGGGTTTCAGGCATATGGGTCTTTGAATGTCGTTGTAGCGTACACGTAGGGCGAACAGACAGACGAATTTTTTTTGCACTTTCAAGCTAATTTAGTCATGAAACACGAAAAGACAAAATTTCGGGGTAGCACATTTTTTTTCTATGTTGATCACAATGCTTTATTATTAGAATAATAAAGTGAAAAACATTATTACTAAAACGTCATATACTAAATTTTAGGAGAATAGCTTTGACACATTCCAAGAAAATATTTGTATCACGGAACTAAATAACTAAATAAAACAAAGTAACTTTAAATTAAGTGTGATAATTATTGCAATAATTAAAAAAGTTATTCAAATAATGCTAATAATGAAGTGTTTCGACTTACGTCGTGACGTATATCGAAGTAGTTTGAGATATTGAAACAAAACCAAAAGCAGATTATGGCTTGAAGCATACCCAACCAACTGTGAAAGTTTCATTAGAATCGATTCAGGCGTTGTTGAGTTAAGTCCGGACACATAGCCAAACACAAAAGTTTAATTATTGTCTATATAAAGTAAATCACTAACTTATAGATATTTAGAAACAAACAAAAGACAGACACTACAATTATATTTATATGTTTAGATTTCTCTGAAGGATTTTGTCAAACTGAGCTGCATTGTTCGAAGGATATGGTATCGAATTCCCATTTTACTTTGTTACTCTAATAATAAAGTACTAGCAACCAGCAGTCCCTAGGTGATTGAATGAATCTATAAAATACCCTATAATTGATTAGTCACCAATGATCTGTAAATGCGGATCTGATCCTCTCTTTGACAAAAAGCAGGACACGTGCTTTAAGGTCGCATCTAAAGATGTTAGGGAAAAGTACTTTAATAGCGGCTTATAGGCACACGCTTTTGACTGACTTAAACGTTGAGTGAAGAGTGCTCAGTGGTTAACGCGATCAAGGATCCAAGCTTCAAGTCTTCTTCTTAGCATGAAAAAAATCAATTATTTATTCATTATACACTTATGAGTGAAACGTGCGCGAAAAATATTTACATAGTACATAGAAACCGCTTTCATATACTGTAACAGAGTGTTTTATTGTATCCTCCAGGAAAAATTAAACGACTCTGAAAGTGAGGTAAAATCGAAAAATGCTTCAGTATTGCTAAGTTTAAAATTTTATATGCGCTTAGAAATTTGAAATCAAGACGCTCTTATTAGTTGGAGAAAAGCAAATGGCGCAATTTAAAATGACGTCAATAAAAAATAAACTGCCAACAAGTCGGGCAAAACTTTATTATTCTTGGGACAAGCTGCGGATGTGTGGAAAGTCAATATGCAGGTAAGAGTGGTTAGGCAAGACTAAGTGAAATGGAGTTCTTGGGCAGGGCAATTGTCAATTTAACACTTTGCGGAAATGTTCAAAAGCTCCGGTACTTATAATTAATATTTCGTTCGTTTATTTATGTAAGTTTGAGTTGTTAATAGTTTTTTAATTGATTGCTTGAATCATGTTCAATATTTTCTGTATAGTTTCATAGACGAAGATGCATGGAATTTTCATAAAATTCATTGTATTTTAGATTCACGAAACCAAACATTTATATGGGAGGGGGTAGAGGAGGTAAGGGAATCGTAAAATTTGTGACGCAATTTTATTTCCTTTCTCTTGTAGTGTGATCGTACAAAATTTCAAGTTCGTAGCTTTTAATTTGTTGGTTATTAGTTGATTCAATGAAATAGGTAGCAATGATATTTTTGTATGGGAGGGGGTAGAAGGGCAAACTCGATTGCAAAACTTTTAAAGGAATTTCATTTCAATTATTTTTATAAGTTTTTATGCAAAATTTGAAATTGATAGCTTTTAAGAGTTAGCTGATAACTGATTTCTTAAAAATGCTCAAACAAATCATTTTGTATGGTAGCGGTTGGAAGAGGTAGAGGAATCGCAAAATTTGTGATGCAATTGTGTTTCCTTTCTCTTGAAAGGTGCTCGTACAAAATTTCAAGTTCGTAGCTTTTAATTTGTTGGTCATTAGTTGATTTTATGAAATTGGTCGAAATCATACTTTTGTATGGGCAAGCACGATTTCAAAACTTTTAAAGTAATTTCATTTGAACTAGTTTTATAAGTTTTTATGTAACATTTCAAATTAATAGTTAAGTGATAATTGATTTCTTAAAAATGGTCGAAAAAATAATTTTTGTATGAAGCTATCCGAGGAATTAATTAATATTTCAAACTTTTATAGATTTTTTCAAATGCATTTTCCAAATTTTCAATTTTCTACCTTAAAATATCATTCAAAAATTATTAGTTTATGTGTTTTTTTCATTACACATGAAACACCTCGTGCACACCCTTCGGTACATACCAATTTTGGAACAAATTATTATTTTTCTTTCTATGTATATCAAATAGATGTATCGACGTGCAAAATTTAAACTTTGTATCTTTTACCAGAGCCCTAAAAATATTACTTAAAATTTTCAATATTTTTGCTTTCCACCTCCCTCCTCTTACACCCACCAAATTTAAGTTTTTTACCAAAAATGAAAATTATATAGCTCTATAATCTGACAAATTTTTTATTTGATATCTGTACTCAATTTTGAGATATAATGATTTGTAGTTTTGGAAAGTGCACCATTTTTGAAATGCTCCTTATTTCCCCGCACTACTATTATGTCCATATGTTATATTTTTTTCATATCTAATAAAGTTTAGTATACGTTTCAAGTTTTAATTACATAGCTTAAGACGCAGTCGAGATATTTTTAAGTGCTTTTCATTAAAACCCCCTGACCCCCTTTCAATAATTAGCCTATTTCTAAGCTGTTTCTGGTGGATATATATGCCACCTTAATGGTCCCAAAATATGAATTTTATGTAATTAGCGATTTCGAAGATATAATCATTTGAAAAAAAAAATTGGCCGACATTTTGTTTTTAGCCCTTCTTTTTCGGACGTCAGTGAATTCCGCGTAAAGCGGAATCTTACGATACTCTAGATGAAATAGAATTTTTTGTGATCCCTAGAAATTTTGTATGGGGAGTATTAAAACGGGTGATAGCATTGAACTAATTTTTTCCCCCATCATGCTAAAGTAGCTATAAAAATGTTTTATACAAAATGCTTACTCCAAAAACTGAATGGGAACTGAGAAAATTAGTGAGTTAGATTTAGTGAAAATGTGCAGTTTGTATGGTAGAAAGAGTGGGCGGATTTTAGTGATTTTTTCAAAAACAACTAGGAATATTATAAAACTGACATCCCTTAAATTTCAGACTAGTGCCATTCATACTTTTCAAGAAAATTGTTTTTTTGTGAAGTTGTGAAACTGTGTCATACTGTATGGGAGGGGGTAGAAGCAGTGAAGCTAATCAAATATTTTTTTCTGATCTTAGTGATAATACTAATTAAGTATTTATTACAAAATATGAGCTCGATAAATGTTATATGTTCTGAGAAAATCGTCTTAGAGCATTTCATGAAAAAGTGTAGTTTGTATGGGAGGGGGTGGAAGGAGAGGGAGGACGCAAATAATTTTTCTACTGTAGATTTAAATTATTATGAAAGTAATATATTCCGAAATTCAGATTAATGGCGTTTATACTTTTTGAGTAAATCCATTTATTTTCGAATTGCGAAAATGTGTCATTTTGTATGGGAGGGGGTAGAAGAGGTGAAGCTAATCGTCTAATTATTTTTGGCCTAACTAACAATTTTTAATAAATATTTGCTGCACAATTTCAGCCCGCTAAACTTTAAACGCACTGAGTAATTTGGCTTAGAGTAATTCATAAAAAGTACAGTTTGTTTGGGAGGTGGCAGAAGGAGGAGGATGACACGCATAATTTTTATACAGTAGATTGATATTATCGTAAAAGTAACTTATTTCAGGCCAATAGCTTTTATACTTTTCGAGCAAATCCGTTTATTGTCAAATTGCGCAATTGTGTCATTTTGTTTGGGAGGGGGTAGAAGGGGTGGAGCGATTTGGAGCGTTCATAAACTTGACCTTATTTTTTTGTCAAAAAGGACGTGTACGAAATTTGAGCTTTCCAGCTCAGCGTATTCTCAAGCTAGAGAGCGAACAGACGGACGGACGGACATCCGGTTTTGAGATTTTTGAGTGATTATATGAATTTCTGTATCATTCATTTTTTTCTCCGAGCCTTATTTCTTAGCGTTACAAACCTTAGAGCAAACTTATAATACTCTCAGATTTCATCTAGAGTATAAAAATTTCAGGGTAGCAAATTCTTTTTTTTCTGTGTCGATCACAATATTTTATTATTAGAATAATAAAGAAATTGGAACAGAGGAATATAACAATTGGGATCTTGCGAAAAAAAGCATTCAACGCAACTACAACCGTATTTCATTGATGATTTTGAAGTACTTTATTTTCCGTTGGGCTTATACTTTTTTCTTTCAGGATGTCTTTTATCAATGTATATATTTATAACAAAAAAAAAAACATGGAGAACAAATGGACAATACGCGTTATAAAATGTTGGACAGATACTAACCGGTAGATTCTAAACAGGTTCTTAGCACAAAATTGTGCCGAACGACGCGTGCCGTTATAGAGAGTATGAATAATATTTTTTGAGTCAATAAAGACACGAAGGTGTGTGTGTGTGTGTGTACGTATAACAATGAAACCATTATATGCGAACAACAAAGTAAAAAATTTCCAAATCGTTTTGTCGATCACTATGCTCTTTACGTACATTTAAAACAAATAAACTGCCAACAAGTCGGGCGAAACTTTATTATTTTTATTTATTAGAAAGTCAATATGCAGGTTAGAGTGGTTAGGGAAGACTAAGTGAAAGGAGCTTCTTGAGCAGGGCAGTTCTCAATTTAACACTTTCCGGAAACGCTCCATATTTCATTCCTTTATTTATACAAGTTTGAGTTTTCATGAAGGGAGGGGGGAGGGTGATAGTAAGGGTGGGTGGATGTAAATAGTCTTTTAAGTGATTGCTTGAACCAAATCCAATATTCTTTGTATAGAATGTCAGTTTCATAGACGAAGTTGCATAGAATTTTCATTGGATTCGGTGTATTTTAAATTCACGAAACCAAACATTTGTATGGGAGGGGGTAGAGGAGGTAAGGGAATCGTAAAATTTGTGATGAAGTTTTATTTCGTTTCTTTTGTAAGGTGCTTGTACAAAATTTTAAGTTTGTAGCTTTTAATTTGTTAGTTAATAGTTGATTAAATGAAATTGGTCGAAATCATACTTTTGTGTGGGAGGGGGTAGAAGGGCAAGTGCGATCTCAAAACTTTTAACGTAATTTTATTTCAACTATTTTTGTAAGTTCTTGTGCAAAATTTTAAATTGATAGCATGTGATAGTTAGGTGATAATTGATTTCTTAGAAATGGTCGAAAAAATAATTTTGTATGGGAGGGGGTAGAAGTTTTAAAGATATTCAACCAGTTAATATTTCAAACTCTTAAAAATTTTTTTTAAATGCATTTCGCAAATTTTCAAGTTTCTACCTAAAAATTTCATTCAAAAATTTTCAGTTTATGTGTTTTTTTCATTGCACATGAAACACTTTGTGCACGTTAGACCTCCACTTCGGTGCATAACAATTTTGGAACAAATTATTATTTTTTTTCTGTGTACATTAAATAGATATGTCGACGTGCAAAATTTAAACTTTGTATCTTTTACGAGGGCCATAAAAAAATCAATCAAAATTTTCAACATTTTCGCTTTCCACCTCCCTCCCCTTACACCCCCCAGCTTAAATTTTTTACCAAAATTAAAGACTATACAGGGTGTTTGGTACTCCGTACATAACCTTGTAAGGGGTTATTCCTGGATATATTTTGAGCAAAAAATTGTTCTACGGAGATGGTCAATTTTCAATATCCACGGAGATACAGGGTGATCAAGAAAAGTCCTTCGGACCTGTACCCTCACTCACTCAAAACGCTATATCTTGAAAACTAATAATCACAATTCAAAGTGTTATAGCTTATTTTTTAGGGAATCAAATTACCTTTCATTTGGTGTAATAGTTCACATTGTAACTGTATCCAATTCTGAGATATTTGCTTCGGAACACAAATTTTTGACAGTATGACCGTCAAAATTCTAAGATCAATGTAGTTTTTCTCTAAAAAACCCATTGTAAAAATGTCATTTTATTGTTGTTTTCTTTTGTGTCATATTATTGTCTATAAAAGACGCATACACTTGCATTGCATAAGTCTTATAGTTTAGAAGAAATTATCATTCCAATAATTTAGCACTTTTGTCAAAAAAGTAAGAATAGGTTGATCAACACTCTCCGCTTGAACTAAAAGAACTTAAGAATGGTTTTTACGGTTTATTTCAAATTTCCTTAATTACAATAAATGTTCAAAATGGCTACCTTCATTTTAAATGCACGCTAAAGCTCGTTTTGCCAGTGTTCTCTTTGTGTTCATACTCCTCAACTGCTGCCTTACTTCTGTTGCTGCCGCATCGATTCTGGCGTTTAGATCCTGCAACGTTACTACTTCCGTTGCGTAGACAAGGTCCTTCATCCGTCCCCATACAAAGAAATCCATAATAGTTAAATCAGGGGATCTTGCAGGCCAGTGTATCGGTCCATTTCTACCGATCCAGCGATTGCTATAATTGGAATTTAACCAATCTCTGATCTGTCGGCCGTAATGAGCTGGAGCACCATCGTGTTGGTAAAACATGGAAGCCAATCGTTGCAGTGGCACATCATCCAATAACTCCTGTAGATCATTTGTCAAAAAACGCAAGTAATTGGAACTATTTAAGGTAGGCGGAAGCCTAATAGGACCAATAAAATCGTTGCCAATCACACCTGCCCATAAATTGACACTGAATCTGTGCTGAAATGATGCCTCTCTTCTTGTATGTGGATTGCTCTCAGCCCATGTGTGTAAGTTGTGGAAGTTTGTGATACCGTCCCTGGTGAATGGGGACTCATCCGTCCAAAGAATGTTGCTGATAAAATTCTCGTCACTTATTTGTCGTTCAAGGAGCCAATTGCAAAACTCCATCCTTTTGGGTAAATCAATGGGTAACAGCTCCTGCACTGGTGTGTGGTGGTCGGGATGCAAACGTTCTGCTTTCAGGACACTCCAAACTTTCCACGTAGAGACGTTAAACCGCAATGCCAAGCGTCGTATACTAGTTGATGGATCATTTTGAACTGCAGCTAGGATTCGTTGATCAATTGAAACAGCGATTACCGGCGCAGGATTTGCATTCACTCTGCTTGTCCTAACACTGCCTGTTTCCCTAATCCTTCTGTAAACGTCTTGGAATACTCTCGCTTAAGGTATTCGACGATTGGGAAATCTGTGATGATACAAAGATCGCGCCGCTTGCTCATTTCCCTGACACTCTCCATAGAGGAAAATTATGTCTGCATATTCTTCGTTCGTGAACTCAGGCATTTCGAAATTCTTTTCTAAGTTTTAGTGACACCTTGTTCTTTTACAAATTTAACTAAAACTGATAAAAATATGAAGTATGGTTTGCTTTTATAGGCTTTTCATTTTGTTAGGTAACCCATTAAAAAGGGCAAAGTGCTGCACCTAGTTGTGTTGAAACTCATTTTAATTTAATTCATTTTCTCGATAATTTTAATACTACCTAAAGGACATTCATTGATAATTTAAATAGTAATTAAAGGACACAAAGAATATTTCAGTTTAACAACATTTCAGGCAGTTTTTTTAGAACGAGGGTTGGTTTATGGCATATTTTATTTTTAAGCCATATGTATTTTCGCTTATTACCTGGAAAACGGGAAAACCTAAGTCATAAGTATGTGTGCATCTTTTGTAGGCAATAATATGGCACATAAAAAAACAACATTAAAATGACATTTTTATAATGCGTTTTCTTGAGAAAAACTACATTGATCACAGAATTTTGAGGGTCAAAGTATCAAAAATTTGTGGTCTGAAGGAAATACCTCAGGATTGGGTACAGGTACAATACGGACTATTACACTAAATGAAAGATAATTTGATTCCCTAAAAAACAAGCTATAACACTTTGAAATGCGATTATTGGTTTTCAAGATATAGCGTTTCGAGTGAGTAAGGGTACAGGTCCGAAGGACTTTTCTTGATCACCCTGTATCTCCGTGGATATTGAAAATTGACCATCTCCGTAGAACAATTTTTTGCTCAAAATATATCCAGGAATAACCCCTTACAAGGTTATGTACGGAGTACCAAACACCCTGTATAGCTCTACAATCTGACAAATTTTTGATTTGATATCTGTATTCAATTTTGAGTTTTGATGATTTGTAGTTTTGGAAAGTGCGCCATTTTTGAAATGCCCCCCATTTCCCCCCACTACTATTATGTCCACATGTTGTATTTTTTTTCATATTATGCTAATAAAACTTAGTACACGTTTGAAGTTTCAATTACATAGCTTAAGAGATAGTCGAGATATTAATTTTTAAGTGTTTTTCTTTGCAGCCCCCCTGACCCTTCCCCTTACAATAATTAGCTTCTGTCTAAACTGATTCTAGCACATCCGTATGCCATCTTAATGGTCTCAAAATATCAATTTTTTATGGGAAGTACTTTTGAAGATATAATCATTTGAAAAAAAAATTCGGCCGACAATTGGTTCTTAGCCCCCCTTTTCGCACCCCAATGGATAAAAAAATTAAATTATTTTTAAAAGTTGTCCTACAAACTCTTCTATATGTATGTTGATTTTTAGCTTCCTAGCTGTAACCGTGGTTGAGATATTTGAATTCGTATTTTTCGGTTTAAGCGCTCCCCCTGCCTCCCCCTGAAGTCGTACACCCCCCAAAATAGGTATCCGTTTGAGATCCGCAATTACCTATAATCCCTCCAAAAATAAACTTTCTATCTTGAAGGGTTTGGGAGTTAATGTGCGCTGAGCGTACACGTCGGCGTACGGCGGACGGCGTACGGCGGACGGCGTACAGACAGACGGATTTTTTTTTTGCATTTTTAGGCTAATTTAGTCATGAAACGCGAAAAAAAAAATTTCAGGGTAGCAAAGTTTTTTTTTTTCTTGTGTCGATCACAATACTTTATTATTAGAATAATAAAGTAAAATTAGAGTACTTAAAAAAAATTGCGTTTTAACTCGCCCTTTTTCAAGTTTTTTTTTTTTTGTTACAAAGTGAGTTGTTGAATAGGGAATCTCGGCCTTTATGTGCAATGCACAAACACAGTCATGGTGGGAAGGAATGGGATTGGGAAGGTAGAGGAAGGGGAGTCAAAACGACCGCACGAATGGTGGTATATTTTGCAGTTTTACTGGCTGCTACTGACAAATATTTGCAGATGGTATAGGGGTAGCTATTGTCAACTTTCCAAATGTAAAGATATGCAATAAGAGACCGGTATGTCTTGTTTTTCGCTCCGGCTTGAAGTTTGTTCTTTCTGTCTCTTTTTCGCTCCGGCTTGAAGTTCTTGTATGCTTGTCGTAATTACGGGAGTAGTTATCAATTTTCCTTTTTTTTTGTTTTTTTGCGTTTCATGACGAAATTGGCTTAAATAAACTGCCAAGTCGGGCGAAACTTTATTATTCTTGGGACAAATTGCGAATGAGTGGAAAGTCAATATGCAGGTTAGAGTGGTTAGGGAAGACTAAGTGAAACGGAGTTCTTGGGCAGGGCTGTTGTCAATTTAACAATATTTCATTCGTTTCTGCAAGTTTGGGTTCTTATGAAGGGAGGAGGAAGGGTAAAAGTAAGGGTGGGTGGATGTTAATAGCTTTTTAATTGATTGCTTGAATCACGTCCAATATTCTCTGTATAGAATTTGTTTCATAGACGACGTTGCATAGAATTTTCATAAAATTCGGTGTATTTTACATTCACGAAACCGAACATTTGTATGGGAGGGGTAGAGCGGGTAAGGGAATCATAAAATTTGTGATGCAGTTTTATTTCATTTCTCTTGTAAGGTGCTTGTACAAAATTCCAAGTTCGTAGCTTTTAAATTGTTGGTTATTAGTTGATTTAATGAAATTGGCCGAAATTATACTTTTGTATGGGAGGGGGTAGAAGGCCAAGAGCAATTTCAACACTTTTGATGCAATTTTATTTCAACTATTTTTAAATGTTCTTAAGAAAAATTTTAAATTGACAGCTTTAAATAGTTATGTGATAATTGATTTCTTAATAATGGTCGAAATCATACTTTTGTATGGAAGGGAGTAGAAGAACAGGCGCGATCTCAAAACTTTTGACGCAATTTTATTTCAACTAATTTTAAAAGTTTTTGTGCAATATTTCAAATTGATAGCTTTTAATAGTTAGGTGATAATTGATTTCTTGAAAATGGTCGAAAAAATACTTTTGCATGGGAGGGGGTAGAAGTTTTAAAGGTTTTCAACCAGTTAATATTTCGAATATTTAGGGATTTTTTTTTTAAATGCATTTCGCAAATTTACAAGTTTCTACCTTAAAATTTCACTCAAAAATTTTTAGTTTTTTCCAATGCACACCTTGTCCACGTTAGACCGGTTAATAACAATTATGGAACAAGTTGTTATTATTTTGCTATGTATATCAAACAGATGTATCCACATGCAAAATTTAAACTTTGTATCTTCCACCACAGCCCTAAAAAATCACTCAAAATTTTCGACATTTTTGCTTATCACCTCCCTCCCCTTACACCTTCCAACTTAAAACTTTTACCAAAATTAAAGACTGTTTAGTTCTATAATCTGACAAATATTCGATTTGATATCTGTTCTAATTTTTAAGATACAACGATTTATAATTTTAGAAAGTGTGCCATTTTTGAAATGTTCCCTATTTCCCCCCACTACTATTATTTCAACATGTTATATATTTTTCGTATTTTCCTAATATAGCTTAATATACGTTTCAATTACATAGCTTAAGAGATAGTTGAGATAATGATTTTTAAGTGTTTTTCTTTGCACCCCCTGACCCTCGCCCTTACAATAATTACCCACTCTATAAGCTGATTCCGGTGAAGCTATATGCCACCTTAATGGTCCCAAAATATGAATTTTTTGCAATAACCGATTTCGAAGATATAATTATTTGAAAAAAGAAAATTCGGCCGGCAATTTATTTTTAGCCCCCCTTTTCGGACGCCAATGGATAAAAAAATTAAATGATATTTAAAGTTTGTCCCACAACCCACTCTGTATCTCTACTGATTTTCAACTTTCTATCTGCAGTCGTGGTGGAGATAATAGCAAGTGTAGTTTTTGACTCTTTGCCTCTCCCCGCCACCCCCTTCCACCTAATACCCCCCAAAATTTGAAAATAGAGCTCACTTACCCAATCAACAATCCACCCAAAGACGAACATTCTACCTTAAACGGTTTCAGAGATATGTCCATATGTACGGCGGAAGGCGTACTGCGGCGCGGATTTTTTTTTTTTTTTGCTTTTTTAGGCTGATTTAGTCATGAAACGCGAAAAAAAAAAATTTAAGAGTAGCAAATTATTTTTTTTTCTGTGTCGATCACAATACTTTATTGTTAGAATAATAAAGTAAAATTAATAAAAAAAACATAACAGCATTACGATTGGGAATAAAGCCCAATCGTGCGATACTCTAGATAAAAGAGAAATTTTTTGATTTCAAGAAATTTTGTAGGGGAAGCGGTACAGGGGTTGACGACATTGAATTAATTTTTTCCCATTACGCTAAAGCTGCTATCAAAATATTTTACACAAAATTTAGGATTAAGAAATTTAATAGTTGCTGAGAAAATTAGGTTATTGGATTTATCCTAATTGTGTAGTTAGTATGGGAGATGGTACAAGGAAGAGCGAGTCCTTAATGACTTTTTCACAAATAACTATAAACCTCATTGTAGATCAATAGCATTCATACTTTACAGGAAAATCCGCTTTTTGTAAAGTTGTGAAATTGTGTCAGATTGTATGGGAGGGGGTAGAAGGGGTACAGATAATAGCTTAATTTTTTTGGGATTACTAATAATTCTAAATAAATATTAAGTGCACAATTTCAGCTCGATAGATTTTATAAACACTGAGTTATTGTTTTAGAGTATTTCATGAAAAAATAGAGTTTGTATGGGAGGTGGTGGAAGATGGGGGAGGACTTAAATAATTTTTATATGATAGATTGAAATCATCATAAAAGTAATATATTCCAAATTTCAGATCAATAGCATCCATGCTTTTCGAGCAAATTCGTTTATTGTCGAATTCCAAAATTGCGCCATTTTGTATGGGAGGTGGTAGAAGGGGTAAGTCTAATCATCTAATTTTTTTTGGGCTGAATAATGATTCTAAATAAGTTATTAATGCATAATTTCAGTTCGATACGTTTTATACGTACTGAATAAATTGGTTTAGAGCATTGCATGAAAAGTGCAGTTTGTATGGGAGGGGGTGGAAAGAAGAGGAAGACTCAAATAAATTTTATGCAGTAGATTGAAATTATCGTAAAAGTATTATATTCAAAATTTCAGACTAATGGCTTTTATACTTTTTGAGCAAATCCGTTTATTGTCGAATTGCGTATTTGTGTCATTTTGTATGGGAGGGGGTAGAAGGGGTGAAGCTAATCATCTAATTTTTATTGGTCTTACTAATAATTCGAAATAAATATTTTTCGCCCAATTTCAGCTTGGTAAATTTTATACGCACTGAGTAAATTGGTTTAGAGCATTTCATGAAAAAGTGCAGTTTGGACGGGAGGTAGGAAGGACATAATTTTTATACGGTAAATTGAAATCATTATAAAAGTAATATGCTCCAAATTTGAGTTCAATAACTTTTATACTTTTCGAGCAAATCCGTTTATTATCAAATTACGTAATTGTGTCATTTTGTATGGGAGCGGGTAGAAGGGGTAGAGCGTTTTGGCCCGTTCACGAACTTGACCTTACTTTTTTGCTAAAAATGACACACACAAATTTTTAGCACTATAGCTCAAAGCTTTCGAGAGTTATGCTGTAGACAGACGCACAGACGGACAGACAGACAGACGGTCACACGAAATCGAGGTTTTTGAGCGACAACAAATATTTTTGTACCCTTGGCGGCTCTGTGCGAGCGTTATTTCTTAGCGTTACAAACGGTAAGGCAAACACAATATACTCTCAGATTTCATCTAGGGTATAAACATAACACGGCTACGATACTCTAGATGAAATAGAATTTTTTGTGATCCCAAGAAATTTTGTATTGGTTAGTGTTAGAAGGGATGATAGCATTGAAATAATTTTTTCCGCATCATGCTAAAGTAGCTACAAAAATGTTTTATAGAAAATATACTTACTCCAAAAATTGAATGCGAACTGAGAAAATTAGTGAGTTAAATTTAGTAAAAGTGTGCAGTTTGTATGGGAGGTGGTAGAAAGAGTAGGGGAATTCTAGTGATTTTTTCAGAAATGACTGGGAATATTATAAAATTGACATACCTTAAATTTCAGACTAGTGCCATTCATACTTTTCAAGAAAATCGATTTTTCGTAAAGTTGTGAAACTGTCTAATATTGTATGGGAAGGTGTAGAAGCAGCAAAGCTAATCAAATATTTTTTTTCTGATCTTAGTGAAAATACTAATTAAGTATTTATTACAAAATATGAGCCCAATAAATGTTATATGTTCTGAGAAAATCGTTTTAGAGCATTTCATGAAAAAGTGTAGTTTGTATGGGAGGGGGTGGAAGGAGAGGGAGGACGCAAATACTTTTTCTACTGTAAATTAAGATTATTATAAAAGTTATGTATTTCAAAATTCAGATTAATAGTTTTTATACTTTTCGAGTAAATCCATTTAATATCAAATTGCGAAATTATGTCATTTTGTATGGGAGGGGGTAGAAGGGGTGAAGGTAATCGTCTAATTTTTTTTGGCCTTACTAAATATTTCAAATAAATGTCTAGTGCACAATTTCAGCCCGCTAAATTTTATACGCACTGAGTAAATTGGCTTAGGGTAATTCATGACAAGTACAGTTTGTATGGGAGGTGATAGAAGGAGGGGGAGGACACGCATAATTTTTTAGGGTAGATTGATACTATCATAAAAGTAACATATTCAAAATTTCAGACCAGTATCTTTAATACTTTTTGAGCAAATCCGGTATACGGTATATTGATATTATTATAAAAAACATAACAGGGCTACGATTTCGCGTAAAGTGCAATCTTACGATACTCTAGATGAAATAGAATTTTGTGTGATCCAAGAAATTTTGTATGGGGAGTGTTAGAAGGGGTGATAGCATTGAACGAATTTTTTCCCCATCATGCTAAAGTAGCTATGAAAAGGTTTTATACCAATTGCTTACTCCAAAAATGGAATAGGAGCTGAGAAAATTAGTGTGTTAGATTTAGTGAAAATGTGCAGTTTGTATGGGAGGTGGTAGAAAGAGTGGGGGCATTTTAGTGATTTTTTCAGAAATAACTAAGAATATCATAAAATTGACATCTCTTAAATTTTAGACCAGTAACATTCATACTTTACAAGAAAATAGATTTTTTGTGAAGTTGTGAAACTGTGCCATATTGTATGGGAGGGGGTAGAAGCAGTAAAGCTAATCAAATATTTTTTTCTGATCTTAGTGATAATGCTAAATAAGTATTTATCACAAAATATGAGCTCGATAAATGTTATATGTTCTGAGAAAATCGGCTTAGAGCATTTCATGAAAAAGTGTAGTTTGTATGGGAGGGGGTTGGAAGGAGAGGGAGAACGCAAATAATTTTTATATTGTATATTGAAATCATTATGAAAGTAATACATCCCGAAATTCAGACTAATAGCTTTTATACTTTTCGAGCAAATCCATTTATAGTCGAATTGCGAAATTGTGCCATTTTGTATGGCAGGGGGTACAAGGGGTTAAGCTAATCGTGTAATTTTTTTTAGCCTTACTAACAATTTTAAATAAATATTTAGTGCACAATTTCAGCTCGCTAAATTTTATACGCACTGAGTAAATTGGCTTAGAGTAATTCATGACAAATACAGTTTGTATGGGAGGTGGTAGAAGGAGGGAAAGGGAACGCATAATTTCTATACCGTAGATTGATATTATCATAAAAGTAATATATTCCAAATTTCAAGCCAATAGCTTTTATGCTTTTCGAGCAAATCCGTTTATTGTCAAATTGCGCATTTGTGTCATTTTGTATGGGAGGGGGTAGAAGGGGTGGAGCGATTTGGCCCGTTCACGAACTTAAAGTTACTTTTTAGCTAAAAATGACACACACAAATTTTTAGCGCTATAGCTCAAAGCTTTCGAGAGTTATGCTGTAGACAGACGCACAGACGGACAGACAGACAGACAGACAGACAGACAGACAGACGGACAGACGGTCACTTATAATCGAGGTTTTTGAGCGACAACAAATATTTCTGTACCCTTGGCGGCTCTGTGCGAGCGTTATTTCTTAGCGTTACAAACGGTAAGGCAAACACAATATACTCTCAGATTTCATCTAGAGTATAAAAATATATTCTAAATTTCAGGTCAATAGCTTTTATACTTTTCGAACAAATCCGTTTAATGTCAAATTGCGCAATTGTGTTATTTTGCATGGGACGGGGTAGAAGGGGTGAAGCTAATCGTCTAATTTTTTTTGGCCTTACTAACAATTTTAAATAAATATTTGGTGCACTATTTCAGCCCGGTAAATTTTATACGCATTGAGTAAATTGGCTTAGAGTAATTCATGACAAGTACAGTTTGTATGGGAGGTGGTAGAATGAGGGGGAGGACACACATAATTTTTTTAGGGCAGATTGATATTATCATAAAAGTAACATATTAAAAAATTCAGACCAGTAGCTGTAATACTTTTTGAGCAAATCCGTTTATTGTCAAATTGCGCAATTGTGTCATTTTGTATGGGAAGGGGTAGAAGGGGTGGAGCGATTTGGCCCGTTCATAAACTTGACCTTACTTTTTTGTCAAAAACGACGTGTACAAAATTTGAGCTTTCCAGCTCAACGCGCTCAAGCTAGAGAGCGAACGGGCGGACGGACGGACATCCGGTTTTGAGATTTTTGAGTGATAATATTATCTTCTGTATCATTCAATTTTTTCTCCGAGCCTTATTTCTTGGCGTTACAAACTTTATAGCAAACTTATAATACTCTAAGGTTTCATCTAGAGTATAATCAATCTTGGATGCTTATCTCCGAGATCGTTAAAGATAGGGTGTTCCATTTTTCGACAATTGTTAAGAAATCAAGCCATTTAAAGCTATCATATATTTAAAACAAAGTTGCATTAAAAGTTTAAGATCCCTCTTGCCTTTCTACCCCTTCCCATGCAAAAGTGTGATTTTGGCCAATTTCAATAAATTAACTAATCTATATAATAATGAAAAACTTTGCATGTACAATTTTTAAGTCAAGTGACATACATTAAGTAGATTACTAAGTTTTACCGAGATAATTTCGTCGGTATCGGTGGTTCAATGGAAAAAATCGCCTGCTACGCGGCCGGCCCCGAGTTCGATTCCTGGCTGATATTCTTTTTTACGAATCTCTTATTACGATTCGACTACAGTAAAAATATCATAATTTCAAATAATTTTTTTTCCATGCAGGGAGTTCGATTTTTTTACTTCAAAACTAACGACTTGATGTCTAAAACTGAATTCCAAAATTGTGGCTAAGATTTCAAGTTCATCAGCATCGGTGTTTGTGTGGTGAAATGCTCGCCTGTCATGCGGGCTCCGATTTACGGTCGAGAAACTTTTTTAAAGTATTTCTTTAGCACATTGCAAATTTGAATTTTCCAAAATAACAGTGTATTTTTACATGGACAACTCTATGTTGCTATGACATGGTAAATTTGACTGAAGCGTCAGCCTTAAAACTACATACCTGCCTATTAAGAAATTCAGTTTACACAAGGACCATATTTTCGCTTAATTTCCAACTTTGATTGCTTCGAAATGTGTGCTTTGGAGCCAAACAAGACTACACTTAAACCACACTTCCATTTACTTCCTTCGAATATTTCTTCACTGCATATAACTTATATATTGTCCTGATTTTATCTCCGAGATATACCACCTCTACGAATATAATCCCAAAACATATCTCTAGATACGAAGGACATCATATTATGGTTACCGAAATTTGTTGCGTTCCTTCTGACATTGAATAATTTCCATGCGGGAAATTAGAAACCGTCAGAGCGTACTCTTGCCAGCTTCCCCAAAAATATTTTGTTGGCAAAATCCACGCCGTAAAGGATTTAACTGAAATTTTGCTTACATAAATTGTGTAGATGTATTGAATAGGAGTACGAGGTGTGTTCAAAAAGTAAAGTGACTTTATATTTGTATGAAAAAATATTTATTTATTCATCAATATTTATATTGTCCCCTTCAAAGAAATCCCCCTTAGATACAATGCACTTGTGCCAACGCTTTTTCCTGTCCTCAAAGCATTTCTCATAAGCACTTTTTGGTATATCCTTGAGCTCCTCGAGCGATGCAGTTTTTATTTCATCAATCGTTGCAAATCTCCGTCCTTTCATAGGTGTTTTCAGTTTTGGGAACAGGAACAGTTCCATTTGGGCGATTGGGCTTTGGTTTCGACGTTATAACCATATACCCATGATTCGTCACCAGCTATGACCCTTTTGAGAAAATCAGGATGATCACTGACGTCATTCAAGAGCTCCTGAGCGATGCTCATGCGACGGTTCTTCTGATCAAAATTCAGAAGTTTCGGAACAAACTTCGCTGACACACGTCTCATGCCCAAAACATCCGAAAAATTGCATGACACGAGCCGACTGATATGCCAACATCCTCAGCAACTTCTCTTATGGTAATTCGTTTATTTTCAAAAACAATTTTCTTCACAGCTTCGACGATATCTTCTGTTTTTGACGTGCTGGAGTGTCCAGAGCGAGGTTCGTCGTCGACATCTTCTCGGCCATCTTGGAAGAGTTTGTACCGCTTGTAAACATTTTTTTTACTTAGAGCAGACTCACCGTACGCCACTGTCAACATTTCAAGTGTTTTTGAGCACTTGATTTCATTTTTCACACAAAATGTGATGCAAATTCTTTGCTCCTCAACAAAACACGTCTAACCTTTTTATCTCTCAAAAACAAACGAAGTATGCTATGTATATACTTGAAATTGTGATCATATGTTCGGGACATGTGTACCAACACAACAACAATAAAAAATCGATAATCGAATGTTCGTTGCCCGCGAAATTTGAAAAATCACCTTACGTTTTGAACACACCTCATATATGTACGCGCGTTGAATACGAGATTTTAATTAGGTATAATTATTATATTAAAATCATTTTAAGCTTTTTTTTTCCTGAAAAGAGAAGAACACACTCTTTCCGTATGGGTCTTGGCCTTCTGACGTTCCCAGACATTTTAATTTTCTTGTTGTGAAAGAGTTGTTAGCCATTCGTACAATCATCGCAAACTAGTCAATCATCATCAATATAACCAACTTATCTATGACCGCCAATACGGGTTCCGTTCCACTGCAGATCTCAAAGTCTATCTGACTGAACATTCGAACACGTTCATTCACAATTACGGGGAAGGCCACGTAGTAGCTCTTGAAATTGCATTGGACAGAGTTTGGCACAAGGGTCTGTTGGTAAAACTCATAGCAATAGGTTGTAATACTACCCTTATCAAATGGATTGAGAGTTTCATTTTTCAACGATCGGCATAAGTTATAATGGATGGCGTATCATTCCAACCGTTTCAGATCAATTTCAGCGTCCCTCAAGACTCTGTTCTTTCTTTATAATCTTCATTAATGACCTTCTGTCAATAACACTCAATCCAATTCATAGCTTTGCCCATGATAGTACTCTCGATAATACCTTTCAATTCGACTCTGTTACTGAAGCTCATCGTGCTTCAGTATATTCTAAATCCATCGAATTGTACGATTCATTGAACTCAGACATCAACTTAATCCTGAAATGGAGCAAAATAAAAAAACGAAATAAAAACATCTCATTAGCGCGTGCTAGCTCGTCGGCGGGGAGGTTCTCGTCACTAAGGTCTCCACGTGTATATGTTCATTTTTACTCAAGGAATTCCACCCAGAAATTTGGTAAGGGTCGATACTAGTATCCTCTCCCGTTATTTGTTCCAGTTCGGCTCCGCTATGATTTTTCTCTTTTGTCGACATAAGTCATTGTGGTGACTATACTGCACCGGGTCTCATGCCCTTTCCCACTAGACCTGGGACAACAAGGACAAAAAAAATGTTGGCGAATAGTGGTCACAAATTCTCACATATCACTGGAAAGTGATTTAATCTTCATAATGACGACTCAGTGTCGAATAGCTAGGGTGTAGCCTAGTGGGTAGCGTGTTAATCTACAATGCGAAGGTCGTGAGTTCAAATCCCGGTCAACACATAATTCCAGCACGCTGCCTGGTTGGGTATACCTTGGTCACCTCAATCTACGAAAATGAAAAATTCGAAGATAGAGGGTTGTGCGAAGGTCTAACAATATTTCCATAATAAATAATGAAAAATGTTAAATAACCTGAAGGTCAGGAGGCCAAGGCCCAATTTGGGCTGTAGTGCCATTGCAGTAGTAGTAGTAGCAGTGTCGAATATTATTATACTCCACTGCAGGAAGTATAATAATTATCAGAATGGCGACTTAGTGCCGAAATTTACTTCACTTCACACACAATGGCGACTTATTAATTCACTTCACTGTATATGGAAACAATTATCAAAATGGTGACTCAGTGTCGAATATTATTTTACTTCACTGTAGATAGACATACATTTCAAAAAAGAAGTCTCAATGCCGAATATTAATTCACTTAACTGCAAACAGAATTAATTATCAAAATGGAGACTCCGTGTCGAAAATTATTTTACGTGACTGTATATAGATATAAATTGCAAAAAGACGACTTAATGTAGAATATTAATTCCATTAACTGTAGATTGACCATGTGTTCTTGGATATGTGAAGTTTTAATTAAAAAGGAAACGACTCCTGGTATCAAGATAACGCAATTCACGATAGAAAGATATACGAATTCTAAAATTGCGACACCGTGTCGTGAAATGAGTGGATTCACCGAAGGTTGAACAGTCTTGGACCCGTAAAACTTTTTTTATCCGAGATGGCTCCTGGTCGAATTAATTAAAGCGCGAGGATCTCTTAGTCACAAATTAACACGATATTTATCTATTGATCAATATAAAATTGCTTTGAATTTGAAAATTTCGGTCGCCGATAGCGTTGCACGAGTTTCTATCAGAGTTTTAGTTATTTTTATACTCTAGATGGAATCTGAGAGTATTATAAGTTTGCTCTAAAGTTTGTAACGCCAAGAAATAATGCTCGCACAGAGGCGCCAAGAGTACAGATATATTTGTTGTCGCTCAAACATCTTAAAACCGGATGTCCGTCGGTCCGTCTTTGCGCTATCTAGTTTGAGAACGCGTAGACCTAGCAAGTTCACAATTCGTACACGTCGTTTTTTACGAGAAAGTAAGGTCAAATTCGTAAACGGGCCAAATCGCTAAACCCCTTCTACCAAGATGACAAAATTTCTCAATTCGACAACAGACGGATTTACTGGAAAAGCATTAAAGCTATTGATCTGAAATTTTGAATATATTATGATACTTTTATAATAATTTCAGTCTACCGTAAACAAATTATTTGTGTCATTTCCCTCCTTCCACCACCTCCACAAACTGCGCTTTTTCATGAAATGCTCTAAACCCATTTACTTAGTACGTATAAAATTAATCGAACTGATATTGGGCACTGAATATTTACTTAGTCCAAAAAAAACTAGACCATTAGCTTTACGCCTTCTACCCCTCCCATACAAAATGATACATTTTTGCAATTTCTATACATAATATATTACTTTTATGATAATTTCAATCTACCGTATACAAACTATTTGTGACCTTCCCCCCCTTCCACCACCTCCCATACAAACTGCACTTTTACATGAAATGCTCTAAGCCCATTTACTGAGTACATACAAAATTAATCGAACTGGAATTGTGCACTTTATTTAGAATTATTAGTGAGTCCAAAAAAATTATTACTATTAGCTTTACCCCTTCTACCACCTCTATTACAATCTAACACAATTTCACAACTTTACAAAAAGTCGATTTCCCTGAAAAGTGTGAATGCTACTGATTCGCAACTTCAAGCATGTCAAAAACATGATGTTTATAGTTATTTCTGAAAAATTCTTTAAGAATTCGCTCCACCTTCTACCACCTCCCATACAAACTGCACAATTTCACTAAATCCAATACACTAATTATCTCAGTTTCTATTAAATTTTTGAATCCTAAGTTTTGTATAAAAGATTTTGATAACAACCTTATGTTACCATAGCATGATGAGAAAGAATGGTTCAATGTCGTCAACCCCTGTACCTCTTCCCCTACAAAATTTCTTAAAAACAAAATATTTCTCTTTCATCCAGAGTATCGCATGAATCGTAGTCCTGTTTTCTTTTGTATTTTGTATCGCTGTATGCGATCCGGCGTGAAACTTTAGTGCGGCAACCTTTATACGCGTCGCTTACGTCGCGAGAGGCAAGAAGATAAGGGAAAACATATTGTTGGTTGTTTCTGGCTACAAAAAGAACCATCGTCAATGTTTATCTCTCAAAATGTACGATTCGACGATCAGGAAAAAAAAAACAATTGAAAAAAAACTAAGAAGCGTATGTCGATAGCCAAATTCGACCGAATCCCCAGCTGATCAAAATGGTAGAGAGCGAGTTGTAGCCAACTATCTACAGAGAAACTTACCTAACGGTTTTTCGATCTTTTATTTTACACTTTGCTCGACCTAGAGGTTGTACCACCTACCGTTCGTGGCTCCATCTATTGTTCGGCAGGAAAGAAAAGAAAAGGAAATCCAATTCATTCCGTTTTACATTACGTCATGAAGAAGGTTGAAATGAATTGAAAAAACATAACAGAATTATGATTCAGCGTAAAGCCCAATCATATGATACTCTAGATGAAATGGGAATGACTATAATATACCGGAAAATATGTCATCTCAAATTCTTTCGAATAGTAAATAGAGACTTTTGCATGGGAGGTGGTAGAAGTAGAGTGGGAAGTTTGTATTTTTCATATATGACACCGAACATGGCATGCAAAATGTTTTTTACTTACTTACTTACGATGGCGCTACAGCCCAAATCGGACTTTGGCCTCCTGAATGCTTTGCCTCCATCCATCTCGGTTCAGTGACCGCGTCCTCCAGTTTGAAAATCTTAGCAGTGATTTGCTGTCTGCGTCAATCGAATCCTCCCAGCGCTTTAGTGGTTTTCCGACCGGTCTTTGTCCGTTGACTTTCCCTTTTAGCGTGCGTTTGGAAATTCTTCCGTCATCCATCCGCTCCACATGACCAGCCCATTGTAACTTTTTAAATTTTATGAGGGTTGACACTTCTGGATTGTCGAAGATGGCATACCATTCTCTATTGTATCGTATTCTCCAGATCGAGTCTTCCCTCACAGGTCCGAGGATTCTTCTGAGGACCTTTCTTTCAAAGGCGTTAAGTAGTTTTTCGGACGCCTGAGTCCATGTTTCGCTGCCATAGCATAGCACAGGTCGTATAATCGTTTTATATAACTTAAATTTTGTTTTCCTGTGTACGTTTTTATTTTTAATTATTGGAAGTACCGAATAATACGTCTTGTTTGCCATAATTATTCTTCTTTTAATTTCGATGGGTTCGCTTCCATCCTTCGATAGGTTCGCCCCTAGGTATATAAAGTTGTCTACGTTTTCTATGTTATAGTCTCCTACTGTGATATTTTGTCTGATTGGCGTCTTTTTCCAAGTTTGCGTCATAATTTTTGTTTTATTTTCATTAATACGTAGACCAACTTCCCTTGCTACCGAGTCAAGGTTTACAAATACTTCCTTGCAAGGATATCTATGTCGTCGGCATATGCTACGAGTTGTGTGAATTTGAAGCATAGTGTTCCCTTGGTGTCAACGGGAAGTTTCCGAACAACATATTCGAGTGTTAAGTTGAAAAGCATTGGTGCCAGGACGTCACCTAGTTTAAGGCCGTTGTCTGTTTTAAAACTGGAAGTCAGATCATTTTCTACTCTGACTTGTGACAAAGACTCAGTCATTGTCATTCTTGTCAGTCGGACCAGTTTCGGTGGGACTCCAAACTCCAATATGGTTTTATATAGTACGCGCCTGTCGATACTGTCGTATGCTTGCTTGAAGTCAACAAATATCTGGTGCACATCAATATTATATTCCCAGCACTTTTCCAGCACCTGTTTAACTGAGAATATCTGGTCCGTGGTCGAGCGTCCAGCTCTAAATCCGCCTTGGTATTCACCAATTACTTTGTCAGCATAGGGCTTAATTCTCTTTTCTAGAACTTTCGTCAAGATCTTATAAGACGTACACAACAGAGATATTCCTCGGTAGTTTTCGCAGCAGAGTATGTCACCTTTTTTATAAATTGGACATATGATGCTCTTGCGCCAATCTTCAGGAAGTATTTCCTGCGTCCATATATCGGTGACTAATCTATGTAGGAGATGCGCTATGCAGGTGTCGCCGGCTTTCAGAAGTTCAGCTGGGATTTGATCAGTGCCCGGCGCTTTGTTGTTTGGGTGGTTCCTTAGGGCTGTTTTTACTTCTTCAAGTGTGGGAGGACTCAAAGAGGATCCTTCATCGGCTGTTACATCAGTTATACCTGCTATTGTATCTGCTGCTGTTCGTGTAGGTGATGGGCTCGGGTTAAGAAGGTGTTCAAAATATGTTTTTTGCTGAATTTAAAGTTTTTATTTTCATTATTATAGAAATAGTTTCCCTGAAATTGGGGCATTTGTATGGGAGGTGGCAGAGGAAGTGGAGCGCTTAAGATGATTTTGACCCCGCTTATCATCATCCTTATCACCATGCTTTGATTCAATTTCAAAGTCGATAGCACTCATATATTCCAAGGAGAAATGCTTTTCTTGAATTTATAATACATATATTTATATTGGAGGGGGTACAAGCAGTGAAGCGAACCTGATAATTATACTCTAGATGGAATCTGAGAGTATTATAAGTTTGCTCTAAGGTTTGTAACGCCAAGAAATAAGGCTTGGAGAAAAAAATGAATGATACAGAAGTTCATAAAATCACTCAAAAATCTCAAAACCGGATGTCCGTCTGTCCGTCTGTCCGTCTGTCCGTCTGTCCGTCCGTCCGTCTGTCCGTCTGTCCGTCTGTCCGTCTGTTCGCTCTCTAGCTTGAGAACGCGTTGAGCTAGAAAGTTCAAATTTTGTATACGTCGTTTTTGACAAAAAAGTAAGGTCAAGTTCGTGAACGGGCCAAATCGCTCCACCCCTTCTACCCCCTCCCATACAAAATGACACAATTGCGCAATTTGACAATTAAAGGATTTGCTCAAAAAGTATAAAAGCTATTAGCCTGAAATTTGGAATATATAACTTTTCTGATAATATCAATCTACCGTATAAAAATTATGCGTGTCCTTCCCCTCCTTCTACCACCTCCCATACAAACTGTACTTTTCATGAATTACTATAAGCCAATTTACTCAGTGTGTATAAAATTTAGCGGGCTGAAATTGTGCACCATATATTTATTTAAAATTATTAGTAAGACAAAAAAAAATTAAACGATTAGCTTCACCACTTCTACCCCCTCCCATACAAAATGACCCAATTTCGCAATTTGACAATAAATGGAATTAATCGAAAAGTATAAAAGCTATTAGTATGAATTTTGGGATATATTACTTTAATAATTATATAAGTCTACAGCAGAAAAAATTATCTGCATCCTCCCTCTCCTTCCACCCCCTCCCATACAAACTACACTTTTTCATGAAATGCTCTAAGACAATTTTCTCAGAACATATAACATCTATCGAGCTCATATTTTGTAAAAAATACTTAATTAGTATTATCACTAAGATCAGAAAAAAATATTTGATTAGCTTCACCCCTTCTACCCCCTCCCATACAATATGACACAGTTACCCAACTTGACAAAAAATCTATTTTCTTGAAAAGTATGAATGTTACTCATCTAAAATTTAAGAGATGTCAATTTTATGATATTCTTAGTTATTTCTGAGAAAATCACTAAAATCCCCCCACTCTTTCTACCACCTCCCATATAAACTGCACATTTTCACTAAATTTAACACATTAATTTTCTCAGCTCCTATTCAATTTTTGGAGTAAGCATTTTGTGTAAAACATTTTTATATGTAGCTACTTTAGCATGATGGGGAAAAAATTAGTTCAACGCTATCACCCCTTCTAATACTCCCCATACAAAATTTCCTGGGATCACAAAAAATTCTATTTCATCTAGAGTATCGTAAGATTGCGCTTTACGCGAAATCGTAGCCCTGTTATGTTTTTTTCTAGAATTTAGTGCAATTATTAAAAAACAAATTCTGGCAATATTTTCTGTTTGAACTTTTACTAGTTTTAATGGAAATCGATATAATGCATTTAACAAAAATTAAGCATTTGTAAGGGAGGGGGTAGAAGGTGTGTACGGATCAAAACATTCTTTTTAGCGTTATTAATATTTATATTTTTATATTTTACACAAAATATCAAGTTGATAGCTTTAACAGTTTCGAAGAAAAATAATTTAAATTTCAAAATTTCGTGAAATTTGTCTGGGAGGGGGTAGAAGAAGTAAGGTAAAGTTGTAATTCTCTTTAAAACTAATTGCAATTATAGTATAATTAATTCTGGAAAAATTTCGTCTTTTCAACTTTACTAGTTTCAGTAAAAATCGAAAAAATGTATTTTTCACAATTGTCCATTTCTTTGGGAGGGGGTAGAAAAAGTAAGGGGATTGGATCAATAATATATTAATGACATTTATATAATAATATTTTGACTTAAATTTCAAGATGATAGCGTAAAAGGTTTCAAAGAAAAATCAATTTCTTAATATTTCGAAATTTCATGGCATTTGTATGGGAGGTGGTAGAAGGAATGGAGGGATGTATCCCATTCACGAACTTTAAGTTACTTTTTTGCTAAAATTGACACACAAAAATTTTTAGCACTATAGCTCAAAGCTTTCGAGAGTTATGCTGTCGTGACAGACGCACAGGCGGACACATAGCAACTTGGAATCGAGGCTTTTGAGCGACAACAAATATTGCTGTGCCCTTGGCGGCTCTGTATGAGCATTATTTCTTAGCGTAACAAACGGTAAGGCAAACACAATATACTCTCAGATTTCATCTAGTGTATAAAAATCCCTAAAGGTA
Source organism: Chorisops tibialis (assembly GCA_963669355.1). Lineage (NCBI taxonomy): Eukaryota > Metazoa > Arthropoda > Insecta > Diptera > Stratiomyidae > Chorisops > Chorisops tibialis. The sequence continues at coordinate 130,799,652 of OY770263.1, forward strand.
TGAAATATTAACTGGTTGAATACCTTCAAAACTTCTACCCCCTTCCATAAAAAAATAGTATACTCTAGATGAAATCTGAGAATATTATAAGTTTGCGACAAAGTTTGTACCGCTAAGAAATAAGGTTCGGAGAAAAAATAAATGATACAGAAGTTCATATAATCACTCGAAAATCTCAAAACCGGATGTCCGTCCGTCCGTCCGTGTCCTCTCTAGCTTGAGAACGCGTTGATCTAGAAAGTTCAAATTTTGTACACGTCGTTTTTGACAAAAAAGTAAGGATAAGTTCGTGAACGGGCCAAATCGCTCCACCCCTTCCACCTTCTCCCATACAAAATGACACAATTGCGCGATTTGATAATAAACGGATATGCTCGAAAAGTATAAAAGCGATTGGTCTCAAGTTTGGGACATAGTACTTTTATGATGACATCAATCTACCATATAAAAATTTTGCATGTTCTCTTCCTCCTTCTACCACCTCCCATACAAACTGTACTTTTTCATGAAATGCTCTAAGCCAATTAACTCAGTGCTTATAAAATTTAACGCGCTGAAATTGTGCACTAAATATTTATTTAAAATTGTTAGTAAGGCCGAAAAAAATTAGACGATTAGCTTCACCCCTTAACCAATTTCGCAATTCGACAATAAATGGATTTGCTCGAAAAGTATAAAAGCTATTAGTCTGAATATCGGGATATATTACTTTCATAATGATTTCAATCTACAGTATAAAAATTATTTGTGTCCTCTTTCTCCTTCAACCCCCTCCCAAACAAACTACTTTTTTTCATGAAATGTTCTATGCCGATTTTCACAGAACATATGACATTTTTCGAGCTCACATTTTGTAATAAAACTTATTTAGCATTGTCACTAAGATCAGAAAAAAAATTTGATTAGCTTCACTGTTTTTACCCCCTCCCATACAATATGACACAGTTTAACAATTTCATAAAAAATCGTTTTTTTTGAAAAGTATGAATGTTCCTAGTCTAAAATTTAAGAGATGTCTATTTTATAACATTCTCTTATTTCTGAAAAATCATTAAAATCCCTCCACTCTTTCTACCACCTCCTATACAAACTGCACATTTTCACTAAATCTAACTCACTAATTTTCTCAGCTCCTATTCAATTTTTGGAGTAAGCGTTTTGTATAAAACATTTTTATAGCTTCTTTAGCATGGTGGGGAAAAATTAGTTCGATGCTATCACCCCCCATACAAAATTATTTGGGATCACAAAAAATTCTATTTCATCTAGAGTATCGTACGATTTCGCTTTACGCGCAATCGTAGCCCTGTTATGTTTTCTACCATTTTTAGGAAATCAATTATCACCTAACTATTAAAAGCTATCAATTTGAAATTTTCCACAAAAACTTTTAAAAATAATTGAAACGAAACTGCTTCAAAAGTTTTGACATCGCGCGTGCCCTTCTACGCCCTTCCATTCAAAAGTATGATCTCAACCAATTTCAATAAATCAACTTCAAATTAAAAAACATAACAGGGCTACGATTGCTCGTAAAGCGCAATCTTACGATACTCTAGATGAAATAGAATTTTTTGTGATCCCAAGAAATTTTGTATGGGGAGTGTTAGAAGCGGTGATAGCATTGAACTAATTTTTTCCCCATCATGCTAAAGTAACTATAAAAATGTTTTGTACAAAATGCTTACTCCAAAAATTGAATGGGAACTGAGAAAATTAATGAGGTAGATTTAGTGAAAATGTGCAGTTTGTATGGGAGGTGGTAGAAAGAGTGGGGGGATTTTAGTGATTTTTTCAGAAATAACTAAGAATATCATAAAATTGACATCTCTTAAATTTTAGACCAGTAACATTCATACTTTTCATGAAAATAGATTTTTTGTGAAGATGTGAAACTGTGTCATATTGTATCGGAGGGGGTAGAAGCAGTAAAGCTAATCAAATATTTTTTTCTGCTCTTAGTGATAATGCTAAATAAGTATTTATCACAAAATGTGAGCTCGATAAATGTTATATGTTCTGAGAAAATCGGCTTAGAGCAATTCATGAAAAAGTGTAGTTTGTATGGGAGGGGTTAGAAAGAGAAGGAGGACGCAAATAATTTTTATACCGTATATTGAAATTATTATTAAAGTAATATATCCCGAAATTCAGACTAATAGCTTTTATACTTTTCGAGCAAATACATTTATAGTCGAATTGCGAAATTGTGCCATTTTGTATGGGAAGGGTTGGAAGGGGTGAAGCTAATCGTCTAATTTTTTTTAGTCTTACTAAGAATTTTAAATAAATATTTAGTGCACAATTTCAGCTTGCTAAATTGTATACGCACTGAGTAAATTGGCTTAGAGTAATGACAAGTACAGTTTGTATGGGAGGTGGTCGAAGGAGGGGAAGGACACGCATAATTTTTATACGGTAGATTGATATTATCATATAATTAATATATTCCAAATTTCAGGCCAATAGCTTTTATACTTTTCAAGCAAATCCGTTTATTGTCAAATTGCGCATTTGTGTCATTTTGTAAGGGAGGGGGTAGAAGGGGTGGAGCGATTTGGCCCGTTCACGAACTTGACCTTACTTTTTTGCTAAAAATAACACACGAAACATTTTAGCACTATAGCTCAAAGCTTTCGAGAGTTATGCTGTAGACAGACGCACAGACGGACAGACAGACAGACAGACAGACAGACAGACAGACGGACAGACGGTCACTCGGAATCGATGTTTTTGAGCGACAACAAATATTTCTGTACCCTTGGCGGCTCTGTGCGAGCGTTATTTCTTAGCGTTACAAACGGAAAGGCAAACACAATATACTCTCAGATTTCATCTAGAGTATAACTACGAACTTGAAATTTTGTATGAGCACCTTACAAGATCTGGATCATGGGCTTATCACCCGTGATCTTAAGACTTAAATGATACGAGAAACGGATACATCGCCTCGGATACGGACTGATCCTACGGTAACGACTTTTGGCATTCGAAAAAGGACTATGATTGGCTTCTGGAATGTTCGAACATTGAGTGACGGGGGAAGAGCTGGGGTTACTCGGTCCTTGCACCGCCAATCAGTGATCGACCGTGAAATGGAGCACTATAACATCCAAATCTTGGGCTTGAGCGAGGTCAGGTGGACAGGATCAGGAGAAGAACGAACCCCTAGCGGAAACACTATTCTGTACATTGGCCCTGAAAGTGAAGCCAGAAATGGCGTGGCGTTCGTCCTTACGCCGAGAGCGAGAAACAGTCTCATTAGCTGGGAACCAATCTCGGATAGGATTATCGTCGTCAGGCTCAGGACCAGTGTCAGAAACGTCACAATTCTGCAGTGCTACGCACTAACAAATACCGCAACATCTGGTGACAAAGAGGAGTTTTATAGCCAACTGAGTGCCACCTTCGAACGTGTTCCAAGAGGTGATATTATTATCATCTCGGGAGATATGAACGCCCAGGTTGGATCAGACAACACTGGACTAGAACACGTCATGGGGAGGCATGGTGACCCTTGGGTCGACGCTTCACGACCTTGGATTAAGAGACCCGAAAACGGCGAATTATTTGTGGAGTTCTGTAGTACTCGGCAAATGGTCATCGGAGGGACCCTTTTTCCACACAAGAGTCATCATAAAACATCTTGGGTTTCCCCTGATGGTGTTACTCAGAACCAGATCGACCATTTGGCTATAAGTCGCCGATGGAGAAGATGTCTCCTCGATGTGCGAGCGAAACGTGGAGCTGACGTGGGGAGCGATCACCACTTGATGGTTGCCTGCTTGAGATTGTGTACAGCAGCTATCCGACGACCACAAATTCTTCAAATGAGCGCAAGCTTAATGTGGATAAACTCATAGATCCCAACAAAAAACGCGAATACACCACCATTCTACGCGAAAAGTCATCCACATTGGGTGAACATGAAATGCGCACACTGGACGCCAATTGGGAGGCAACCAGAAACACTTTTCTAACTAGTGCTGAAGAATCTGTGGGACATGTGCAAAGCGGTGAGAAACCCTGGATGTCACAAGACACATGGGACAAGGTTGGCAATCGGAAAAAAGCCAAATTGGCAATCATCTCTCAACCAGATGTCAACCAACGAACGCCCGACTTGAGGCAGAACTACCGCGATGCTCATATACAGCTTAAAAAGGCTGTTAGACGCGACAAGAGAAAGGCCATTGAAGATCTGGCAAACAAGGCAGAATCTGCGGCTTACCTTGGGGATATGGGTTCACTTTTCAAAATCATGAAACAGTTGACGAACAGGAATTTCACCGCCAACCACCTGGTGAGAGATGTCAACGGAACTCTCCTTAATATGAGTGAACACCAGTTGCGACGATGGAAGGCATACTTCTCTGATATTTTAAACATCTTATCAGATGAAGATATTCCGGAAACAGAACAACTTCCAAACATCCAACCGCAACAATCCTCTATTAGGGACGATCCCCCAGATAAGGAAGAGATAGTTTCCGCCATTCGGTCAATGGCGGGAAGGAAAGCTCCAGGTATAGACGGACTACCAACCGAACTCCTCAAAGCGGACCCGGAAGTAACAGCCGATATACTCCTACCACTCTTCACTAAGGTGTGGAATGAGGGAAGATATCCGACTGAATGGAAGGAGGGCGTCATTGTGAAAATTCCGAAGAAGGGCGACCTTCGGGATTGTGGCAATTGGCGTGGTATATGTCTACTTACTGCCGTATCAAAAATTATGGCTAAGGTAATTCTCAATAGGATTAGTGATGTCGTCGAGAGCACTCTCGAAGTTTATCAGGCTGGATTCCGTAAAGGGTCGTCTTGTACCGACCACACAAATACCCTACGGATAATATTAGAGCAGTCAGCCGAAATGGGTTCGCCACTACATCTCATGTTTGTGGACTTCGAGAAGGCTTTCGACAGCGTTAAGCGAGATTACATATGGAATGCTTTGCGTAGGAGAGGTATTCCAGATAAGGTCATAGCTATGATTAAAGAATCCTACGAAGATGCAAGGTGTCGTGTCTTGCATAGAGGAGAGCTGTCCGAGAGCTTTCCTGTGCGAACGGGTGTCAGACAAGGCTGCATATTATCACCAGCCCTGTTTCTGGTGGTAATAAATGACATCTTAAAAGCTGCACTGGAAGGTGGGGAAGGTAAAGGTCTTCAATGGAGACTATTTAACATCTTAAGTCACCTTGATTATGCTGATGACGTGTGTTTGCTTGCACATACCCGTTCGGACTTAGAGTCAAATGTTTGCTCGTTGCATTCTAAATGCAAAGAGGCGGGACTGAAAATAAATGTGCGTAAAACCAAGTACATGCACATGGGTTCGAACGCAAGCACACCGATTGTTCTTAATGGACAGGATGTGGAAGAGGTGCAAGATTTTTGCTATCTCGGAAGCATTGTCAGCATGGACGGCGGAGCCGAAAAGGATGTTGAGGCTCGGCTAAATAAAGCCCGTCAGGCCTTCGGTATCCTTTCCCCTTTCTGGAGGTTAAGAGAGATCTCCCTTCGCACGAAGCTGCGAGTTTTTGACGCATGCGTCAAATCCGTGTTGTTATATGGTTGTACTACGTGGAAAGTGACCGTTCGACTTACCAAGAAACTACAGACTTTCGTAAACCAATGCCTCCGGCGCATTTTAGGAATATTCTGGCCAGAAGTAATCTCCAACGACGAACTTTGGAGTACAACTCGCCAGACTAAAATAGGTATTGAGATTCAACGGCGAAAGTGGCAGTGGATCGGTCATACTTTGAGGAAACCAGAGCAAAACATAGCAAAACAGGCTCTGGATTATAACCCTCAAGGAAGACGTCGGGTTGGTCGACCATGTAACACATGGAAGCGAGCAGTTGAGCAGGAGGCCAGAGGAATAAACAAGTCCTGGCAACAGCTTAAAGCCGATGCTCAGGACCGCGCCTTGTGGAAGAGAGTTGTTTCTGTCCTATGCCCCTATAGGGGGTCTTAACAGGAATTTGATTGATTTGATTGACCTTACAAGAGAAATGAAATAAAACTGTATCACAAATTTTACATTTCGCTTACCCCTCCACCCCATACAAATGATTCGTTTCGTGAAGTAAAATATACTGAATTTCATGAAAATTCTGTGCAACTTCGACTATGAAACTGATATTCTATACAGATAATATTGGATGTGATTCAAGCAAGAAATTAAAAAAGTATTAACATCAACCCACCCTTGCTATCACTCCTCATCTCTCCCTTCATAAAAACTTGCATAAATAAACGAATGAAATATTGATTATATGTACTGGAGCTATTGATCGTATCCGCAATTAGGTGTTAAATTGACAACAGCTCTGCCCAAGAACCCCCTTTCACTAAGTATTCCCTAACCCCTCTAATCTGAATATTGACTTTCCACGCATCCGCAACTTGTCCCAGGAATAATAAAGTTTTGCACGACTTGTTGGCAGCTCTAATATCACCTATATATGTGCATTTTTCGGATCAGCAAATTAAGATTTCACACAGTATGCGTATAGCATGCTTGGACTCCCATTTTTCTAAACACCAACATTTTCAGAACTAGCACCATCTCATGGAGATTCGAAAAGTCTGTTGTGAACGAGCCCTTACCAACCGGTAACTCTGTTTCGCTAATATTTAATCGTCCGACTGAGCAAGATAACTTTTTACCCACTTGACTTCGTACTATGAAATTTCTTAGTTGAGTTCCACATTTCATAATGTGAATATGGAATGCAAACCATGACCAATATGTATTACAATTTTGACGAAATCGCCGAAAATTTCGAGCAATTCGATAAAAGTAAAATCATAAAAGTATGTACAGCAAATTATTAAGTTAGCTGCGCGTAACTAGACAGTAATAGTTACCTTCAATTTCAGTCTACATAGTGAAGAATCATTCGAATTCGCAACAAACTTTAATGAAAACTGATGAAAACCCATTTCCTCTTAAATGGCTTAATCAACAAGTACAACTCCAGGATAGAGAGATATCCCAAGGCAGTTCATCAATGCCAATTAAGTTCACTTCGCATCGCTGTTTCGTGCAAATTAACAGGTTAATCAGTCTGAATTTCTTCGAAGAAGCTGCCGGCAATAAACAATGTGTAAATGGAGATCGATACAATAGTTCTGTTCTCAACTTGGAAAATAAAGTAGCGAATAGGTGGTACTAAGTTATGGCATAAAAATAAACAACTCCAGGATTTTATAGATATTCATATAGCAGTTATATATAGATGCCTTGAAAGGGTTTTAAGATTTACTTTAGTTTCCGCAACATTTGACTAGAAACAAATTAAACTTATTTTGGCCTACAGGACTAATGTATCTGGCGTTACACGAGCCCTGTTAAATACTAATCGAGTAAGCTGGGCCATTTTAATTTCACACAAACCTAATTCAAACAGAATTTCGTAGTAGTCCTCTTCGACCCTCTACCAACCCACAGGAAAAACAACTTTTCAACTTCTGTCCATAGAGTGTAAGACTGTAAAACTACATATGTATGTACATGTAAATAGAGAAACTTTATTTGATTCGATATTCATATGGTACTCGTACACATATCCTGACTGAGAGATCATTTATGTGAGTTTGGCAAGTTACCTTTTCGGTAAGCCATCAAGCATACATACTTTCCATTTCGCTAATCTCGTCAAAAAGGCGAGTGAAAACCGAATGAACCATTACGGCACCATCACCACACAAAGTGTCCTACAGCCATAAATAAATCTCCGAAGTTTTTCAAGACGTGGCATAAACATAAACCCACACAAAAACAACAACCAGGCGAATCAATTTCAAAACTTTAATGTTCCGATTAATACGAAGTAAATAAACTATAATCTTCCTGGCTTGGCACCTTTTGTTGCTACAAAATCACTACGAAGGTATAATAGGACTCCATTACGTTCGCTTTTTGTTGTTCTGACTTTTTGATTTATCTCCTGCGAGAAAGCGCCAAAATATCGCCATATATTACAATAATGTGAGCTGCCGGGAATGCGAGCAGGAACCTTTCGTTGTCGTTTCTTCCTATGTGATATACGACGATATGGTACTGTACTCTTCGATGGCATCTCGAAGAAGAGACATAAAACATGCGGTCTGAATGAATATTTATGACCAGGAAAACCGAAGGAAAAAAAATTCTTTTCAGATGGGTCCACTTTACCTAAATAAATTCCGATAGGACATGGCGGGTGTTGCTGTTTCTTTGATGTTCTTTTTGATTCTGTTTAATTGGTCGGCAATTTAATAAAACAAACCACTAGTAATTCTCCTATTGACTCGAAATCGAACATTATACACCGTTCTTAAAAATAAATAAATGTTAATGATTTTTAATCTTATTGTAATAGATACTCAATGACAATTTCAAAGCTTCTGGACTTCAGAATAAGTCTATAAAGCTGAGCTACAGTTACAATAGAACATCCCGAAATCAAATAAAGAAAAATATCAGAGATTCCCTTTTCAAGGCCCGGAATCTCATATTTTCAAGACAGCATTTTATTTCCAACGGAGTATCCTTTCTGTTGTATGGTGTGCTTTTGAGCGAAAGAAACGTCAAATTGAAAGTAATTTCAGGATATGCCAGTCAAAATTTGGGTTTTTCTGAGAAAATAAGACTTGTGTTTCATATTTTAAGCATAGTAAGTTATTCGGGGTTTTTGACAAGTGTTAATAAAATTTAGAATGAAAGCGTATAAGAAAATAGTACACCTAAATTTTGTTTTTTTATACATACATAACAAGAAGTGTAAAATTTCATTTGACATAAACACTGACAGTATTTAAATATATGGTATGTATTATACTAGCATCTGAAAGTAATGCTAAAATTATTATATTTTTATTATAGGTATAAGATTTGTAACGTTATGAAATAAGAACCGAAGAAAATAATGCGAACTCACGCAGAAAAGTTTGTCGTCACTCAAAAATCTGAATACTGAATTTATCTTTACTTCTTACACGGTCTTAGAAAGTTCAGTGGTTATTCACTCCTCACTCCATTTTTAGGGTACAATTATTGGGCTCCTTAAGTAATTAATCAAGCATTTCCTGTAACATTTTCATTTCGAAAAATTGGTGGACTTGTAAAGTTTATAGAAAGAGTGATTAGCGCTAGTAGTCGCAGGAGAAATCCTACCACAAGTTTTTTTTACAGGAATTAGAGGAGTAGCCCTTTTGTACTGAAGCACAGCTCCTCCAGTGGGTGGGAAGGGAAGTGTGTTTATCTCTCAGTGATAGCTCTACAAACAGGGATATGCTTAATTATATTCAACAACAAGAGCTCTGCCAGCGAATCCTACTCTCCGTCTCCAAGAAGACGATCACTCGACCGGACACTACTCGGCACCTCATCGTCTAATTGCTAGTCGCGTCCAACGTAAGTTGCAGCTTATACGTCGCGAGAGGCATACTCAGCTTCTCTTTCTCAGATTGAATCTGCAAGGTGGTTCCTTGCCGGGCGAGTTCGTCGGCTCTGCAGTTCCCCTGGTACCCAGCAGAGGCGAATTTTGAATTATTCAGCCATCTCCCTCAGAGACCGGCTATCAGTGAAGATGCCAATATCCTTAGTTGATATTACATTACACTTAAGCCAGGCCAAGGCTTCTTTCATCGCCATCACCTCAGCTTGGAACACACTACAATGAGCCGGAAGACGGAAAGATAAGCTTAAGTTAAGCATTGGGGATAAAACACCACCTCGCACTCCACTTCTTGTTTTGGAACCATCAGTGTAGAAGGATATGAACTCTTCCTGCCGTATTTTATCTGCCAACCAATCTTGTCTCGAGGGGATGACGGTGAGGAAATTATTATCAAATCAAAACTTGGAAGAGTGTGGTCTGTGTTTTCGATTAAATTCTCGAAATTTTCCAGAATTAAGGAGTGACCAGTTTGAATGCAGGTCCCCTGGCAAGTTTTTTTGAGGCGGGCGGCTGCAAGTCCCCCATAACATCTGGAAATTTTTGTCAGTAGCAGCCAGTACCACTGAAAAATATAGCTTCCACTCGTTACGGTCGTTCTACTCCCAGTCCCCTACCTTCCCAATCCCATTCCTTGCCTCCATAACTGTGTTTGTGCTTTGCACAAAAAGGCCGAAATTGCCTGTAACACAGATCATTCTGTAAAAAAAGTGCCATCTGTTTACTAATAATATCGAGAAATAGCAGATGAAACAGTACTTCTAGTGATGCGGAGAGGGTTGTTTTCAGAGCCCGACTTATGCATAAGCACGCTGTTCTCTGCACCTCGCCGAGGAGAGTGCGGTTTGTCTCTGTCTTTAGAGCAGTTCACCACACGATCAAACCATATAGCAAGATGGGTCTGATGACGGCAATGTAGATCCAATGCACTAATCTGGGCTGTATTCCCCATTTCTTACCTATGAATTTCTTACAAGAGTAAAGCGCAATAGTAGCTTTGCTTACACGTTTCTGAATATTAGGTTTCCAGCACCCAGATATTTTGCTCTATATGCGAAAACAAAACTGGTACCATCCAGGCTTGAAGGGTCAAAATGGGAAATTTTGTATTTCCTTGTGAAAAGGACTAGCTCGGTTTTGTATGGGCACACTCTCAGTCCACATTCACGAGTCCACTTAGATTTTAGAAAATATATGATAATAGCCTTGCAAGCCTTGAATATTTGCGATCTTCAGCTATCCACAATTCTGTACACACACACACACGCACACATATTACTCATCGACTAAAAGAAGGTCGACAACATCGGACGGGGGGCCGACAATGTCCGACGAGGACCGACAATATCCGTCGGGGGCCTACAATATCCGACGGCCAAGCCGACAGTCAGGAACACGTCGTCGTATGGGTGGCGACCGCCGAAAGTCAGCGAAAAGCGTCCTTCTATGGGCAACGACCGACGACGACCGGCAACGGCGGCTGATAGTCAGTGAACACGTCGTAGTACTGTATATAAAAAGGGCGAGCATTCGTGAAGATAGTGAGCTGTGAGTTGATATTTGGATGGGAGAGTCGAAAGTGGGAAGCGAGTAGGGGAGTCGGCGAGTGTCATCGACGGGCAAGAGTAAGTTCTGTGACCGACAGGCGCAGTTCAAAAGCCTTGTAACGACAGGCAGAGTTCAGTATGCAAATAAGTCCCTTAATCGACAAGTGGAATTCAGTAAGCGAATACGTTATTTGATGATCAACGGCGGAGATTAGCAGTCGAGTTCAGATTTGAAAGCGAAAGAGTCGAGATCAGGTCACCACATAGTGAAGTCGATAGAGTCAGTCGAACAACTGGAAGACACAGTCGATGATTAGAAGTCGATAGTGTCTGAATTGACGGCGGTGCACGACAACGCGAATATTAAGGCGATAAAGTGTGAACAAAACGTGTTAAGGTTAATCTCAAAAGCAGTTATTTTTATTTTAAAGAAAACTAATTACATTTTTACTTGAAATCCAGCGACTCTTTGTGCACTTCAATAACTTAACTTAACTATAAATAAAAAAAGAGTACTAATATTAAGTAAATATTTTCCATAGATTGTTTTTTTTTTGCATTTTTAGAAAGAAGAAACGCAAAAAACAAAATTTCAGGATAAATATTTTTTTTTCCGAGTCGATCACAATATCTTATTATTTAAATAATAAAGTAAAACCACCTGAAATTCAGCTGCATAAAGTTCTCCAAGTATAAAATGACTTAATTCCTGATCATTTTCAATATGATTCATATATGTACGTGACTGACATATAATCCCTCTGTTCAATACGGCAGATGATTATTTTTTGGTTCATAATGATCTCAAATAAACTGCCAACAAGTCGGGCGAAACTTTATTATTCTTGAGACAAGTTGCCGATGAGTGGAAAGTCAATATGCAGGTTAAAGTGGTTAGGGAAAGCTAAGTTAAAGGGATTTCTTCGGCAGGGCTGTTGTCAATTTAACAATATTTCATTCGTTTCTGCAAGTTTGGGTTTTTATGAAGGGAGGATGAGGGGTAATAGTAAGGGTGGGTGGATGTTAGCAGCTTTTTAATAATTGCTTGAATCACGTCCAATATTCTCTGTATAGAATGTGTTTCATATACGAAATTGCATAGAATTTTCATAAAATTCGGTGTATTTTACATTCACGAAACCGAAAATTTGTATGGGAGGGGGTAGAGAAGGTAAGGGAATCGTAAAATTTGATATGTATTTTTATTTCGCTTCTCTTGTAAGGTGCTTGTATAAAATTTCTAGTTCGTAGCTTTTAGTTTGTTAGTTATTAGTTGATTTAATGAAATTGGTCGAAATCATACTTTTGTATGGGAGGGGGTAGAACGGCAAGCGCGATTTCAAAACTTTTAAAACAACTTCATTTGAATTATTTTTATAAGTTTTCATGTAAAATTTGAAATTGATAGCTTTTAAGAGATAGCTGATAACTGATTTCTTAAAAATGCTCGAAAAAATAATTTTGTATGGGAGGGGGTAGAGGAGGTAGGGGAATCGTAAAACTTGTAATGGAATTTTCTTTCTTTTCTGTTGTAATGTGCTCGTACAAAATTTCAAGTTCGTAGCTTTTGATTTGTTGGTTATTAGTTGATTTAATGAAATTGGTCGAAATCATACTTTTGTATGGGAGGGGGTAGAAGGGCAAGTGTGATTTCAAAACTTTTAACGAATTTTATTTCAACTATTTCTTAAAGTTTTTGTGCAAACTTTCAAAATGATAGCTTTTGATAGTTAGGTGATAATTGATTTCTTAAAAATGGTCGAAAAAATAATTTTGTATGGGAGGGAGTAGAAGTTTTAAAAATATTCGACCAGTTAATATTTCAAACTTTTAAAGACTTTTTTTAAATGCATTTCCTAAATTTTCAAGTTTCTACCTAAAAATTTCATTCAAAAATTTTCAGTTTATGTGTTTTTTTCATTCGACATGAAACACCTTGTGCACGTTAGACCCCCACTTTGGAACATCACAATTTTGGAAGAAATTACTATTTTTTTTCTATCTATATCAAATAGATGTGTCGACATGCAAAATTTAAACTTTGTGTCTTTTACCAGAGCCATAAAAAAATCACTCGAAATTTTCAACATTTTCGCTTTCCACCTCTTTCCCCTTACACCCCTCAACTTGAATTTTTTATCAAAATTAAAAATTATATAGTTCTACAATCTGACAAATTTTTGATTTGATATCTGTACTCAATTTTGCGATTTGATGATTTTTAGTTTTTGAAAGTGTACCATTTTTGAAATGCTCCCCATTTCCCCCCACTACTATAATTTCCACATATTATACTTTTTTCATATGTCGCTAGTAAAGTTTAGTATACATTTTAAGGTTCAATTATATAGCGTAAGAGAGAGTCGAGATATTAATTTTTAAGTGTTTTTCTTTGCACCCCTCCTGACCCTCCCCCTTTTACTAATTAGCTTCTATTTAAACTGGTTATAGTAGATCTATATGTTATCTTAATGGTCTCAAAATATCAATTTTTTATGGTAAGTAGTTTCGAAGATATAATTATTTGAAAAAAAAATTCGGCCGACAATTGGTTCTTAGCCCCCCCTTTTCGCACCCCAATGGATAAAAAAACTAAATTATTTTTAGAAGTTGTCACACAAACTCTTGTATATGTATGTTGATTTTTAGCTTCCTAGCTGTAACCATGGTTGAGATATTTGAATTCGTATTTTTCGGTTTAAGCGCTCCCCCTGCCTCCCCCTGAACTTGTACACCCCCCAAAATAGGTATCCGCCTGAAATCCGCAACTACCTACAATCCTTCGAAAAATGAACTTTCTGTCTTGAAGGGTTTGGGAGTTAATGTGCGCTGAGCGTACACGTCGGCGTACGGCGGACGGCGTACGGCGGACGGCGTACAGACAGACGGATTTTTTTTTTTTTGCATTTTTAGGCTATTTTAGTCATGAAACGCGAAAAAAAAAATTTCGGGGTAGCAAATTTTTTTTTTTTCCCAAGTCGATCACAATACTTTATTATGAAAATAATAAAGTGAAATTATCACTTAAATTTTGGCACGGTATGAAAACACTCGAAGCATAATTTTTATTAACAACTTTCACATGCTGTTACTTTTCAATCCACCACGGGTGCGGCAACTGACGCTCATTACGCTGCTTATCGAATATTAATAACTAGTAAAAATGAAATTTATTCAGTATGAAATTCCTCGGAAATATGCAAAGCTGCCGTACTATCGGAACATAATGGCTTACAGTTATGCAAAGGAAAACAGTATTTATTTCGAAATCGTAATATTTAAAAAAAAGCTGTAACACTATTTTATTCATTGCTTTTTAAGTTTACAATTTCGTCCAGCAATATATTATATTATCATTTTACTTTATTTTTCTAATAATAAAGTATTGTGATCGACACAGAAAAAAACATAACAGAATTATGATTGGGCTTAAGGCATTATTAATATTTCTATTTCTATACTTAAAACAAAATATCAAGTTGATAGATTTAACAGTTTCGAAGAAAAGTAATTTAAATTTCAAAATTTCGTGAAATTTGTATGGGAGGGAGTAGAAGGACTAAGGTGAAGTTGTAAATTATTTTTAAAATAAATTGCAATTATAGTAGAATTAATTCTGACAAAATTATGTCTTTTCAGCTTTACTAGTTTCAATGAAAATCGAAAATATGTATTTGTCAAAATTGTCCATTTTTATGGGAGGGGGTAGAAGGAGTGAGGGGATCGGGTCAATATTCCGTTATATTAATGACATTTATATCATAATACTTTGACCCAAATTTGAAGTCGATAGCTTAAATGGTTTCAAAGAAAAATAAATTTCTTATCATTTCGAAATTTCATGAAATTTGTATGGGAGGGGGTAGAAGGAGTGGGGGGATGTAGTCCATTCACGAACTTAAAGTTATTTTTTTGCTAAAAATGACACACAAAAATTTTTAGCACTATAGCTCAAAGCTTTTGAGAGCTATGCCGTAGACATTCCGACAGACAGCAACTCGGAATCGAAGTTTTTGAGCGACAACAATTATTTCTGTACTCTTGGCGGCTCTGTGCGAGCGGTATTTCTTAGCGTTACAAACTGTAAGGCAAACACAATATACTTTCAGATTTCATCTAGAGTATAAAAATTTGCTTGTCTGAATGTTGTTTTTTCGTGTTTCATGACTAAAAATGCAAAAAAAAGATCCGTTTATATGGACTCATATCTTCGAGACCTTTAAAGCTAGAATGTTCGGTTTTGGTGGAAGGGGGAGGCGTGGGAGGTAAAGAGTCAAAAACTACACCTGCTAATATCTCCACCAGGAATGCAGATAGGAAGCTGAAAACTAGCAGAGATATAGAGAGGGTTGTGGGATAAGCTTTAAAAATAATTTAATTTTTTTATCCATTGACGTCAAATAAATATAAGGTTGCATTCGCAGCCAAAGTGTCCAATTCACTCAAAATTAATACTGTTTGCTGTATCAATTAAATAAATTAAGCACATCACGTTTAAGAATGATTAAAATTCAAGTCATTCGAACAGATAAAAAGACTTATTTCAGAAAGACATACCGCAATGGAACTATCGGCTACTGAGACATAATATACATAAGTTCAAAAAAAAATATCTAAGCATCTCTGTAGGATAAAGATTCTTGCAAAGTTATAACTTATCGCAATGAATCAACCGAAACTGACCTAATTTTCAATGAAACTTACTCTGAGTCTGCATCGAATCGAATCTTTCACTGACCCTTACCAATCCTTTAAATGAACCATAAACCTTCCAATTTGCTTTCAACATTTCTCGGGCTTCCAATGCTTTCAAGGATCCCACTTCAAATTCATAATTCAGACACAATTTCCAATTTAATTAAGACGGAAAAAACACCACCATCGTCATCGAAAGAAACCCAAATTGAATATTCATGCCATTATTTAGTATAACAATCCGGTTCATCGAAGCCACCATTAATAAATTCATAGGGATGTAACACTCTCGATAGTTAAGTCAAACACGATTAATGGTCCCCGAAGTCAGTCAAACAAAAATCATTCCCAATAAGTATAACCCGTCCCCAGCGAAATTCAGCAACAAAGAAACAATGGAAATACCGCCACACACAGTACCCTCTTGTCTATCATAATTCTTACAAAACAGGCTGTAAAAAAAATTATGCCCAAGGACATTCGGCACGAATCTACATGCCACAAATAAATCGTATCTTCTTCTTTTGTAAAGAACCGCGTAAGAAGCGTTTTTATTTCAATTCAGGACGGGTCCAAAATTTATGGATAAAATAAAATTTATGAGAAAATCTCGATTACGTGACCGATAGGATCCTGATATTGGCGGAACGCCGTTCAAGTTCATACTTTGACAAGGACTCCTTATCAAGGAGTCGTCTTCTGTAACCATCTATAATTTTAAGGGGCGGCATAAGTTAGTCGCCAGGTGATTCACTTCTCAAGTAATATGATTCGTGCGTAGAAATCTGACGAAAATGAAATAAAGACGAACGCCTCTGTAGCTAGGGATGTTATCTAACTCTTATTGGGCCTGTCTTAAGACAATAATTTATTACGTGCCCGAAATTTTTCATCTTCAATCTTTTCTCAAGAGTTCTCCTATCCTCGAGGTTTTTTTTGGTCCTTTCTTTGGCTGGACGTTCTATTCATCTTCTTCAGATGCTTCGGCTGGAGGATTAGATTGGAATATTATCCTTAAGAGGATTATTGGTATGATGATGAAAAGTAAGTCTGGCTTAGAAGGACGTTAAATATGATTTTATATGATGCAAAATTAAATCTAAAATATCTGCCGACAAGTCGGGCGCACCTTTTTATTCTTCAGACAAGCGTGGAAAGTCAATGGAAAAGAATGGGGATTATAGGGTAAGGCTGTTGTCAATTATTTAGCACTTAGCTGCGATTCAGTGTTGGTTTCAACCTTTTTAACTAGGTGTGGGGGAGGGAAGGGAGGGGAAGGTTCATGAAACTCAAGGGGCCAAATATATATATATTTTTTTTTTCAAATAAAAATTTTACGAACAACTTTTTTTGTATAAAACCAAATCCAAACTTAAAAAATTATATTCAAAAAAAATTGGCAATGGCCACGTATAAATCGCACACGATAATTTCAATTAAACTATTCTCATCATTAAATTACAATAAGAGAATTCCAAACGCGGTATTAAGCTAATACTTTTGCTTTTACATACGAAGGGAAGTCAAAAATTTTGCAGAACGATGAGGATGGACAAAGAAGGGAGGAAATGTTTTTACCTGGAGGTATTCTAACACTCAATACAGGTATAAATACAAAATTTCTGTCAAATCGAATCACTAACGTTTTAGTTATCGCCAAATCAACAAGTCAATCGTAAAGAAAACGCTACCTATGGATAAAATTGAGTTTCGTGCTGTCATTAAGTTCCTTACCAAGCAAGGAAAAACGCCACAAATTATTTAAGAAGAAATATCATCTATTCACGGAAACTCTTGTTCTGAAAAACGATTATTTATTCCGGCAAGGCAGCAGAAAGTTATTTGAAGATGACTTCCTCAAAAATCGTCGAAAAAGTTTAGAAACTTGTTCTCGAAGATACTCGTTTAAAGAAGAAACAAATCGCAAAAATGGTTGGAGCATCAGATACAACCATTTTGAATATCGTCCACGATCATTTCGGCATTTCTAAGGTCAGCACAAGATGGGTACCGAGAATGCTCTCAGCAGTTCAAAAAAAGCAGCGCGTCGAGTTTTCACGCGTCTTTTGGAACTCTGTAGCGAGAACAATGGTGAAATGTTGACCCTGATTGTTACTGGAGACGAGACTTGGGTTCATCATTATGATCAGGAGTTAATGCAGTGCTGGTAAAGACGCTTCACCCCCAAGAAGTTCGAGGTCTCACAATCCGCCGAAAAATCATGGCTACTATTTTTTCGGATTCAGAGAGAGTTTTGATGATCGACTATAAAGAAAAGGACAGCGTATCACAGGGGGATACTGTACCAACCTGCTACTAAAATTAACGGATGCCATCAAAGAAAATAGAAGAGGAAAGTGGACTCGAGTTATGCTGCTCTTGCACGACAACAAACCTGTTCTCAAGAGCCATATTGCAATGGCTGCCCTACAGAAATGCGGCTCCGGAAAATTGAACCACACAATTATAGTCTAGATCTGACCCCTTCCAATTACTATTTGTTCCAAAAACTGCAGAAAAAACTCCGGGGATGACAATTTTCCAACGATGAAGAGGTGAAGTCAGCATTTTCAGGCTATTTTGAAGGTCTTGCTAAAACACATTTTTTAAGAAGGAATTAATAAACTTTGTGGGAGATGTGATAAATGTATTGGGTTCAAAAGAGAATATGTTGAAAAGGAAAAATAATAAATTGTTTCATTTTTCCCCCCTTACCTGTCATTCTGCGAAATTTTTGACCTCCCTTCGTACATATGTCAAATTTAATACAAAAACTAAGTTAATAAATCTCTTTTGAAATGAAATTTTTAAGTTGGTGGGTGTAAGGGGAAAGAGTTAGTGAGCCAAAAAGTCGAAAACTTTGAGTCATTTTTTTAGAGCTGCGGTAAAAGATTCAAGATTCAAATTTTTCACGTGCATATATCAATTTTATACACATAAAGAAAATAAACTGCCAACAAGTCGGATGCATTTTTATTATTTTTGGGACAAGTTGAGGATGCATTGAAAGTCAATATGCAGGTTAGAGTGGTTAAGGAATACTAAGTGGAACACTCTTCCACAAGTAGATCCCCTTTAGGGCAGGGCTGCCGTCAATTTAACACTTAATTACGAATACGATCCATTGCTCCAGTACATGTAATCAATATTTCATTTGTTTCTGCAAGCTTGGGTTGTTATGAGGGAAGAGGGAAGAGTGATAGCAAGGGTGGGTGGATGTTAATAATCTTTTAATTGATTGCTTGAATCACGTTCCATATTTTCTGCGTAGAATAAACGAAGTTGCATAGAATTTTCATACAATTCGGTTTATTTTACATTGACGATACCAATCACTTGTATGGGAGGGGGTAGAGGAGGTAAGGGAATCGTAAAATTTGTGATGCAGTCTTATTTCATTTCTCTTGTAAGGTGCTCGTATAAAATTTCAAGTTCTTAGCTTTTAGTCTGTAGGCTGTTAGTTGATTTATTGAAATTGGTCGAAATCATACTTTTGTATGGGAGGTGGTAGAAGGGTAGACGCGATCTCAAAACTTTTGACGCAATTTCGTTTCGATTATTTTCAAAAGCTTTTGTGGAAAATTTCAAATTGATAGCTTGTAATAGTTAGGTGATAATTGATTTCTTAAAAATGGTCGAAAAATAATTTTGTATGGGAGGGGCTAGAAGTTTTCAAGGTATTCAACCAATAAATAATTCATACTTTTAGGGATTTTTTTAAATGCGTTTCGCAAATTTTTAAGTTTCTACCTTAAAATTTCATTCAAAAATTTTCAGAGTATGTATTTTTTTCATTGCAAATGAAACACCTTATGCACGTTAGACCCCCACTTCGGTGCATAGCAATCATCATCAACATCATCAATGGCGCAACAGCTCAAATCGGGCCTTGGCCTCCTGAAGTCGTCGCCTCCAATCGTCTCGATCCAAAGACCGCGTCCTCCAGCTGCTAATTTTTAAGATGACTTTGCTATCTTCATCAACCGAGTCTTCCCATCGCTTGCGTGGCTTGCCTATTGGCCGGTTACCACTCGATTTGCCTTTCAAAACACGTTTGGAGATTCTTCTGTCTTCCATTCGATCTACATGGCCAGCCCACTGCAGTTAACGTAGCTTGATGAACGTTGAAGCTTCTGGCTCATCGTAGAGTTGATACAACTCATGGTTGTATCTTATTCGCCATTCCGTTCCTTCCCTCACAGGTCTCAAAATTCATCGGAGGACCTTTCATTCAAATGCGTTAACTGCTTTTTCGGAAGTTCGTGTTAATGTCCATGTCTCGCTGCAACAAGCGAGCCCAAGTCGTACAATAGTTTTATATATCCGCAGTTTATTGTTCCAGTGCACTTTCTTGGATTTCATTATTGGAAGTACCGCATAATACGTCTTATTTGCTAATATTATCCGTCGTTTGATTTCGTCTGTTTCATTACCGTCCTTGGTTAGATTAGCCACATTCTCCAAATTATATTCCGCAATTGTTATGTTTTGTCTGATAGGCACTCTCCTTCTTGTTTGCGTCATTACTTTTGTTTTGTTTTCGTTAATGCAAAACCCGACTTCTTTTGCGGCGGAGTCAAGATTGACAAATACCTCCTTAGCACTAGGGAAGGATCTTGATAGGATGTTCATGTCGTCAGCGTATGCTACTAGTTGGGTGGACTTGAATAGTAGTGTCCCGTTGGTGTCGACTGGGATTTTTCGGGCGACATACTCTATTGCCAAGTTGAAAAGCATGGGGGCTAGACCATCTCCCTACTTTAAACCACATTCCGTTCGAAAGCTGGTTGTGGAATCGGTTTGTATTCTCACTTGGGATTCAGTGTTCGTCATTGTGGATCTTGTTAGTCGAACTAGTTTTGGAGGAATTCTAAAGTCAAGCATGATTTGGTACAGTACGCTCCTGTCGATACTGTCGTATGTTTGTTTAAAATCTACGAAGATTTGGTGCACGTTGTGTTATATTCTCAGCATTTCTTAAGCACCTGTTTCACCGAGAATATCTGGTCTGTTGTAGATCGTCCAGTTGTGAATCGGCCTTGGTATTCGCCAATTATTTGATTAGTATAGAGCTTAAGACAACGTTCAATTATTTTTGTCAGTATTTCATAGGACGTACACAACAATGATATTCCTCTGTAATTCTCACAGCAGAGATTGTCTCCTTTCTTGTAAATTGAACATATAATGCTTTTTCGCAAATCTTCGGGTATGATTTCCTTTGTCCAAATTTTGCATATCATGTTGTGCAGTATTTCAGCAACACAATTGCCAGCGTTGTTCAGAAGTTCAACTGGTATTTCATCAATTCCCGGCGCTTTGTTTAGTTTTTGGTCACATAGGACTGCTTTGGTTTCAGCAAGCGTGGGTAGTGGCGATGATGGTTCATTTTCGTCAGTTGAGGCTTCCATTGAAATGTTGTCTGTTGTGATCGGTGCTAATGGAGTGGGATTCAAGAGATGTTCCAAGTATGAAGCCCATCTAATTTTGATGTCTTCTGTGTTGCTGATGATGTTGCCCTCTGTGTCTTTGCAGAGTCTGGTTTTTGGCTTGTATCCCTTTTTTAAGTCTTTTACTATTGCGTATGCGTCCCGCGTTTTATTTTTTCTCATGTCGTCGTCCATTTTTTGTATTTTGTCATTATGGTACTTCCTTTGTTTTTGTCTCTTTTGGCTCGTGTTGGTCGTTCAGTAAAAATGTTGGGAGCCTCGTTCTTTCTATTTATTGCGTCGCGACATTCTTGGTCCAACTAATCATTATTTTTTCGCCGTACTTGATATCCTAATACCTCTTCTGCGGAGGATTTGATATCGTCTCGTCCACGCATTCTCCACTGGTATATTTTGGATATTTTCATATATTGGTGTCAGGTGTTTATTACATGCTAACATGTAAGCCTGCGCCACCGTTTCGTTGTTGAGCTTATCGACATTGTATTTGTGAGCTCTACTCCTTTTCGAATATCCACGACAAGCTATTTTGCATCGATACTTAGCTCTGACTAGATAGTGATCAGAGTCACAATTCGCACCGCGGAGAGTTCGTGCATTAAGTATGCTGGAGGCAGCCCTTTTGTCAATCAGAACGTGGTCTATTTGGTTGAAAGTGTGACCATCTGGTGATGCCCACGTTCGTTTGTGAATATCGCGATGTGGGAAGCATGCATGTACATCCAATAGTTGTATCCACATGCAAAATTGAAACTTTGCATCTTTCAACAGAGCCCTAAAAAAATCACTCAAAATTTTCGACATTTTGGTTTGCCACCTCCCTCCCCTTATACTCCCCAACTTAAAATGCTTACCAAAATTAGAAACTATGTATTTCTACAATCTGACCAAATATCAATATGATATTTGTGCTCGATTTTGAGATATAACGGTTTGAAATTTTAGGATATGCACCATTTTATAAATGCTCCCCATTTTCCCCCACTACTAGTAAGTCCAAATTTTATATTTTTCGCATAATTTCCTAATGTAGCTTAAGAGATAGTTGAGATATTAATTTTAAGTGTTTTTCTTTCAAATCCCCCCCCCCCCCCGGACCCTTCCCCTTACAACAATTAGCCTCATTTAAAGCTGATTCTGGTTGGTCTGTATACCACCTTAATAATCCCGAAATATGAAATTTTTATAGTAAGTAAGTTCGAAAAATTTGAAAAGAAAATTCGGCGGACAATTTGTTTTTAGTCCCCCCACAAATCCTTCTATAAGTATGTTGATTCCTAACTGGAACCATGGTTGAGACTTTTGAAATTTTAATTTTCGGTTTTAGCGCTCGCCCCGCCTACCCTTGAACCCTTACACACCCCAAATTAGGTGTCCGCCTGAGATCTGCAACTATCTACGATCCCCTCGAAAATTTTCTATCTTGAAGGTTTTGGGAGTTAATGTGCACTGAGCGTACACTTCGGTGGACGGCGGACGACGCACAGACAGGTGGATTTTGTTTTGCATTTTTAGGATATTTTAGTCATGAAACGCGAAAAACCAAAATTTCAGGGTAGTGCATAAGTAAAACTAACATTCTATACAGACAATTTTGAACGTGATTCAAGCAATTATTTAAAAACTTATCAATATTCAACCAACCTTTCAACACCCTCCCCCGGCCTCTCTCAATACGAACCAAAACTTACATAAATAAATGAATCAAATATTGATTATATGTATACACTGGAGCTATTGAGCGTAATCGCATTTAAGTGGTATAAAATTTACAACAGCCGTGCCCTAGGACCCCCATTCACTTAAACTTTCCTTTCTAGCCTAACCTGTATATGCTTAACTTGTCCCAATAATTATAAAATTGCGCCCGACTTGTTGGCAGTTTATTTGCTATTACTGGGCCAAATATGAGGAAGAATTACTTCACTACACCGGATCTGGCGTATTCGATATAATTTGTGATGCGATATCACCAGATAAGCCAGGTCTGAAAACTTACGGACGAGCTTGACAAAGTCCTCAACCACAAGAAGTGGTGGAGTACTTCCAATTCCATAATCGAACTCAGTTAGGAGGTGAATCAATTCGGGAACACCTAGCCATTCTGACTATAACTTGCAATTTTGGACAATACCTAAACAACGTCCAACCTGTTGATTGCAGGTTTGTAGATTACGCAACCATCGAATCCGAGGAGAACCAACTCACTTTGAGCTAAAGCCCTGCGCTAAGCCGGTATTTTATCGTGCTCGTCAAACTCCTTTTGCATTACGAGAATGCATCAAAAAGGTATTGGACGATTTGGTGAAGCAAGGCATTATAATACTATCTGATTATATGTAGATAGGAATTGGGCTACTCCGATAGTACCGATCGTAAAATCGAATGGTCAAATTCTTCTAATTTATAATTATATAATTTAGCTAAGCTCGTCTTCATCGTTAGCAGCAAACGTGCTCTTAAAGGCAAAGCGAGTGGTAACCGGCCAGTAGGCAAAACACGCAAGCGATGGGAAGACTCGGTTGATGAAGACAGCAAAGCCATTTTAAAAATTAGCAGCTGGAGGACGCGGTCTTTGGATCGAGACGATTGGAGGCGACGACTTCAGGAGGCCAGGGCCCGATTTGGGCTGTCGCGCCATTGATGATGAAGCTTAACGACGAAACGGTGGCGCAGGCTTACATGTTAGCATGTAATAAACACCTGACACCAATATATGAAAATATCCAAAATATGCCAGTGGAGAATGCGTGGATGAAAATACGAGACGGCATCAAATTCTCCGCAGAAGAGATATTAGGATATCAAGCACAGCGAAAAAATAATGATTGGTTCGTCCAAGAATGTCGCGATGCAATAGATAGAAAGAACGAGGCTTACAAAATTTTTACTGAACGACCAACACGAGCCAAAAGAGAAAGATATGACGAGCTTAGGCGATATGCGAAAAAGACCTGCAGGCAAAAACAAAGGAAGTACCATAATGACAAGATACAAAAAATGGATGACGATATGAGACAACACAAAACGCGGGACGCATACGCAATAGTAAAAGACTTAAAAAAATGGTATAAATCAAAAACCAGTATCTGCAAAGACGCAGAGGGCAACATTATCAGCGACGCACAAGAAATAGATGAGGTTCCTACTTTGAACATCTTCCCAATCCCACCCCATTAGCACCTATCACGACAGACAACATTTCAATTGAGGTCTCAACTGACGAAGAAGAACCATCATTGACACCACCCACGCTTGTAGAAATCAAAGCAGCCCTATGTAACCAAAAACGAAACAAAGCGCCGGGAATTGACGAGATACCATTTGAACTTCTTAAAAACGGTGAAAACTGTGCCGCTGAAATACTGCACAGCATGATATGCAAAATTTGGACAGAGGAAATCATACCCGACGACTGGCGAAAAAGCATTATATGTCCAATTTACAAGAAAGGAGACAAACTCTGCTGTGAGAACTACAGAGGTATATCATTGTTGTGCACGTCCTATAAAATACTGACAAAAATAATTGAACGATGTCTTAAGCTCTATACTAATGAAATAATTGGCGAATACCAAGGTGGATTCAGAACCGGACGATCTACAACAGACCAGATATTCTCGGTGAAACAGATGCTTGAGAAATGCTGGGAATATAACACAGATGTGAACCAAATCTTCATAGATTTTAAACAAGCATACGACAGTATCGACAGGAGCGTACTGTATCAAATTACGCTTGATTTTGGAATTCCCCCAAAACTATTCCGACTAACAAGACTCACAATGACGAACACTGAATCCCAAGTGAGAATACAAACCGATTCCACAACCAGCTTTCGAACGGAATGTGGTTTAAGGCAGGGAGATGGTCTAGCCCCTATGCTTTTCAACTTGGTACTAGAGTATGTCGTCCAAGAAATCCCAGTCGACACCAACGGAACACTACTATTCAAGCCCACCCAACTAGTAGCATACGCTGACGACATTAACATCCTAGCAAGATCCTAAGGAGGTATTTGTCAATCTTGACTCCGCCGCAAAAGAAGTCGAGTTGCGCGTTAATGAAAGCAAAACAAAAGTAATGACGCAAACAAGAAAGAGAACGCCAATCAGATAAAACATAAAAATTGCGGAATATAATTTGGAGAGTATGGACAACTATTGGATTTTTATATATCGGCAACACTAAATTACTTATTACTTTATTATTATAATAATAAAGTATTGTGATCGACACAAGAAAAAAAAAAAGTTTGCTACCCTGAAATTTTTTTTTTTTCGCGTTTCATGACTAAATTAGCCTAAAAATGCAAAAAAAAAAAAATCCGTCTGTCTGTACGCCGTCCGCCGTCCGCCGTACGCCGACGTGTACGCTCAGCGCACATTAACTCCCAAACCCTTCAAGATAGAAAGTTCATTTTTGGAGGGATCGTAGATAGTTGCGGATCTCAGGCGGATACCCATTTTCGGGGGTATACGGGTTCAGGGGGAGGCGGGGGGAGCGCTTAAACCGAAAAATACGAATTCAAATATCTCAACCATGGTAATAGCTAGGAAGCTAAAACTCAACATTAATATAGAGACGTTTGTGGGACAACTTTTAAAAATAATTTAATTTTTTTATCCATTGGGGTGCGAAAAGGGGGGGCCTAGAACCAATTGTCGGCCGAATTTTTTTTTCAAATGATCATATCTTCGAAATTACTTATCGTACCAAAATCATATTTAAAGACCGTCAAAGTGACATATAGTTTCATTGGAACCAGCTTAAAAAGCGGCTAATTATTGTAAGGGGGAGGGTTAGGGGGGGTGCAAAGAAAAACACTTAAAAATTAATATCTCAACTATCTCTTAAGCTATGTAATTGAAACTTAAAACTTATATTAAGCTATACTAGGCAAATACAAAAAAAATATAACATGTTGAAATAATAGTAGTGGGGGGAAATGGGGAGCATTTCAAAAATGGCGCACTTTTTAAAATTACAAATCCTTATATCTCCAAAAATAGTACAGATATCAAATTAAAAATTTGTCAGATTGTAGAACTATATAATAGTTAATTTTGGTAAAAATTTTAAGTTGGGAGTTGTATGGGGAGGGAGGTAATAAGCAAAAATATCGAAAAATTTGAGTGATTTTTTTAGGGCTCTGGTAAAAGATACAAAGTTAAAATTTTGCACGTGAATACCTATATTTAATCCACATAGAAAAATAATAATAACTTGATCCATATTTGTTATAAACCGACCCCCCCGGTCTAACGTGCACAAGGTGTTTCATGTGCATTGAAAAAAACACATAAACTGAAAATTTTTGAGTGAAATTTTAAGGTAGAAATTTGAAAATTTGCGAAATGCATTTAAAAAAAATCCCTAAATATACGAAATATTACCTGGTCGAAAACCTCTAACACTTCTACCCCCTCCCATACAAAATTATTTTTTCGACCATTTTCAAGAAATCAATTATCAGCTAACTATTAAAAGCTATCAATTTGAAATTTTGCATAACAACTAACAAAAATAATTAAAATGAAATTGCGTTAAAAGTTTTAAAATTGCGCTTGACCTTCTACCCCCTCCTATACAAAAGTATGATTTCGACTAATTTCATTAAATCAACTAATAACCAACAAATTAAAAGCTACGAACTTGAAATTTCGTACGAGCACCTTACAATAAAAATGAAAGAAAATTGCATCAAAAGTTTTACGATTCCCTTACCTCCTCTACCCCCTCCCATACAAAATTATTTTTCGAGCATTTTTAAGAAATCAGTTATCAGCTAACTCTTAAAAGCTATCAATTTCAAATTTGGCATAAAAACTTATAAAAATAATTCAAATGAAGTTGCTGTAAAAGTTTTGAAATCGCGCTTGCGCTTCTACCCCCTCCCATACAAAAGTATGATTTCGACCAATTTCATTAAATCAACTAATAACCAACAAACTAAAAGCTACGAACTTGATAACTATACAAGCACCTTACAAGAGACGCGAAATAAAACTGCGTATCAATTTTTACGATTCCCCTATATTCTCTACCCCCTCTCATACAAATGTTCGATTTCATGACTGTAAAATACACCGAATTTTATGAAAATTCTATGCAACTTCGTCTATGAAACACATTCTATACAGAGAATATTGGACGTGATTCAAGCAATTAATTAAAAAGCTAATAACATCCACCCACCCTTACTATTACCCCTACTCCTCCCCTCATAAAAACCAAACTTACAGAAACGAATGAAATATTGTTAACAGTCCTGCCCAAGAACTCCCTTTCACTTAGCCTTCCCTAACCACTCTAACCTGCATATTGACTTTCCACTCATCCGCAACTTGCCCCAAGAATAATAAAGTTTCGCCCGACTTGTTGGCAGTTTATTATGTATTTATATTATATATCTTATACACTTGTATTCATTTCAACTCTTATAATTGCATTACACACACACTTACATATTGTTCATGGATTTCTCTAACTTATAAGTTTTGCTCTCTGTTCTGAATAAACAACAATCGAGATCGGATGTGTTCCGCGTTTTCTTCTTACTTTATCCCAACAACAACTTCATATATCTTTGGGCTAATTTAGCAAAGGACGGTAATGAAACAGACGAAATCAAACGACGGATAATATATATTTGCAAATAAGACGTATTATTCGGTACTTCAATATTAAAAATCAAGAAAGTGCACAGGAACAATAAGCTGCGGATTTATAAAACTATTATACGGCCTGTGCTCTGTTATGGCAGCGAAACGTGGACATTAACGCGAACTTCCGAAAAAGCAGTTAACGCATTTGAAAGCAAGTTCCTTCGAAGAATTTTGCGACCTGTGAAGGAAGAAACGGAATGGCGAATAAGGTGCAACCATGAGTTGTATGAACTCTACGACGAGCCAGAAGCTTCAACGTTCATCAAACTACGTAAACTGCAGTGGGCTGGCCATGTAGAGCGAATGGAAGACAGAAGAATCCCCAAACGTGCTCTCAATAGTAAGGCGAGTGGTAACTGGCCAGTAGGCAAACCACGCAAGCGATGGGAAGACTCGGTTGATGAAGACAGCAAAGCCATATTAAAACATAACAGGGCTACGAGTGCGCGTAAAGCGCAATCTTACGATACTCTAGATGAAATAGAATTTTTTGTGATCCCAAGAAATTTTGTATGGAGAGTGTTAGAAGGGATGATAGCATTGAACTAATTTTTTCCCCATCATGCTAAAGTAGCAACAAAAATGTTTTATACATAATGCTTAATCCAAAAATTGAATCCGAACTGAGAAAATTAGTGAGTTAGATTTAGTGAAAATGTGCAGTTTGTATGGGAGGTGGTAGAAAGAGTGGGGGAATTCTAGTGATTTTTTTCAGAAATAGCTAGGCATATTATAAAATTGACATCTCTTAAATTTCAGACTAGTACCATTCATACTTTTCAAGAAAATCGATTTTTTGTAAAGTTGTGAAACTGTGTCATATTGTATGGGAGGGGGTAGAAGCAGTGAAGCTAATCAAATATTTTTTTCTGGTCTTAGTTATAATACTAATTAAATATTTTTTTACAAAATATGAGCTCAATAAATGTTATATGTTCTGAGAAAATCGTCTTAGAGCATTGCATGAAAAAGTGTAGTTTGTATAGGAGGGGGTGGAAGGAGAGAGAGGACGCAAATATTTTTTCTACTGTAGATTAAGATTATTATAGCAGTAATATTTCCCAAAATTCAGATTAATAGCTTTTATACTTTTCGAGTAAATCCATTTAATATCAAATTGCGAAATTGTGTCATTTTATATGGTGAAGCTAATCGTGTAATTTTGCTTGGCCTTACTAACAATTTTAAATAAATATTTGGTGCAGAATTTCAGCCCGCTAAATTTTATACGCACTGAGTAAATTGGCTTAGA
Organism: Chorisops tibialis; assembly: GCA_963669355.1. Taxonomy (NCBI): domain Eukaryota; kingdom Metazoa; phylum Arthropoda; class Insecta; order Diptera; family Stratiomyidae; genus Chorisops; species Chorisops tibialis. The sequence continues at coordinate 130,828,716 of OY770263.1, forward strand.
GTAATTCATGACAAGTACAATTTGTATGGGAGGTGGTAGAAGGAGGGGGAGGACACGCATAATTTTTTTACGGTAGATTGATATTATCTTAAAAGTAATATATTCCAAATTTCCGGCCAATAGCTTTTATACTTTTCGAGCAAATCCGTTTATTGTCAAATTGCGCCATTATGTTATTTTGTATGGGAGGGGGTAGAAGGGGTGAAGCTAATCGTCTAATTGTTTTTGGCCTTATTAACAATTTTAAATAAATATTTGGTGCACAATTTCAGCCCGCTAAATTTTATACGCACTAAGTAAATTGGCTTAGAGTAATTCATGACAAGTACAGTTTGTATGGGAGGTGGTAGAAGGAGGGGAAGGACACGCATAATTTTTTTACGGTAGGTTGATATTATTATAGAAGTAACATATTCAAAATTTCAGACCAATAGCTTGTATACTTTTTGAGCAAATCCGTTTATTGTCAAATTGCACAATTGTGTCATTTTGTATGGGAGGGGGTAGAAGGGGTGGAGCGATTTGGCCCGTTCACGAACTTGACCTTACTTTTTTGTCAAAAACGACGTGTACGAAATTTGAGCTTTCTAGCTCAACGCGTTCTCAAGCTAGAGAGCGAACGGACGGACGGACATCCGGTTTTGAGATTTTTGAGTGATAATATTATCTTCTGTATCATTCATTTTTTTCTCCGAGCCTTATTTTTTGGCGTTACAAACTTTAGAGCAAACTTATAATACTCTCAGATTTCATCTAGAGTATAAACATAACAAGACTACGATTGGCCGTAAAGCCCAAACTTACGATACTCTAGATGAAAGACAAATTTTTCGATTTCAAGAAATTTTGTAGGGGGAGTGGTACAGTGGTTGATGACATTGAACTAATTTTACTTTATTATTCTAATAATAAAGTATTGTGATCGACACAAGAAAAAAAAAAAATTGCTACCCTGAAAATTTTTTTTCGCGTTTCATGCCTAAATTAGCCTAAAAATGCAAAAAAAAATCCGTCCCGCCGTACGCCGTACATATGGACTCATATCTCCGAGACCGTTAAAGGTACAATGCTCGTTGGGTAGATTGTTGGTTGGGTAAGTGAGCTCTATTTTCTAAATTTTTGGGGGGTGTCAGGTGGAAGGGGGAGGCAGGGGGAGGGAAAAAGTCGAAATTACACTTGCTAATATCTCCACCACGAATGCAGATAGAAAGTTGAAAATCAGTAGAGATATAGAGAAAGTTGTGGGACAAACCGTAAAAATAATTTAATTTTTTTATCCATTGGCGTCCGAAAAGGGGGGACTAAAAACAAATTGTCGGCCGAAATGTTTTTTCAAATGATTATATCTTCGAAATCGCTTATCGTAAAAAAATCATATTTCGGAAACGTCAAGATGTCATATATTTCCATCGGAATCAGCTTAGAGAGTTGCTAATTATTGAAAGGGGGAGAGTTAGGGGGGGTGCAAAGAAAAAAACTTTAAAATAAATATCTCAACTATCTCTTAAGCTATGTAACTGAAACTAGAAATATATATTAAGCTATACTAGGAAAATACAAAAAAAATATAACATGTTTAGATAATAGTAGTGGGGAGAAATGGGGAGCATTTCAAAAATGGCACTTTTCAAAATTACAAATCCTTATATCTCAAAAAAAAGTACAGGTATCAAATCAAAAATTTATCAGACTGTAGAACTACATAAGGGTTAATTTTGGTAAAAAATTTAAGTTGGGAGGTGTAAGGGGATGGAGGTGATAAGCAAAAATGTCGAAAATTTTGAGTAATTTTTTTAGGGCTCTGGTAAAAGATACAAAGTTTAAATTTTTCATGTGGCTACGTTTATTTGATGTTAATAGAAAAATAATAATAACTTGATCCATAATTGTTATAAACCGACCCCCCCGGTCTAACGTGGACAAGGTGTGTCATGTGCATTGAAAGAAACACATAAACTGAAAATTTTTGAGTGAAATTTTAAGGTAGAAACTTGAAAATTTGGGAAATGCATTTAAAAAAAATCCCTAAATATTTGAAATATTAACTGGACGAAAACCTGTAAAACTTCTACCCCCTCCCATACAAAATTATTTTATCGACCATTTTTAAGAAATCAGTTATCAGCTTACTCTTAAAAGCTATCAATTTCAAAATTTGCGTAAAAACTTATAAAAATAATTGAAATGGAGTTGCTTTAAAAGTTTTGAAATCGCGCTTGCCCTTCTACCCCCTCCCACACAAAACTATGATTTCGACCAATTTCATTAAATCAACTAATAACCAACAAACTAAAACCTACGAACTTGAAACCTTATACAAGCACCTTACAAGAGAAGCGAAATAAAACTACATATCAAATTTTACGATTCCCCTACCTTCTCTTACCCCTCCCATCCAAATGTTCGGTTTCATCAATGTAAAATACACCGAATTTTATGTATATGAAACACATTCTATATAGAGAATATTGGACGTGATTCAAGCAATTAATTAAAAAGCTATTAACATCAACCCACCCTTACTATTACCCCTCCTCTTCCCTTCATAAAAACCCAAACTTGCAGAAACGAATGAAATATTGTTAAATTGACAACAGCCCTGCCCAAGAACTCCCTTTCACTTAGCCTTCCCTAACCACTTTAACCTGCATATTGACTTTCCACTCATCCGCAACTTGTCCCAAGAATAATAAAGTTTCGCCCGACTTGTTGGCAGTTTATTTTCTCATCACCTTAAAGTTGCTATCAAAACGTGTTATACAAAATTTAGGATTCAAAAATTTAATAGGTACTAAGAAAACTAGTATATTGGGTTTAGTGAAATTGTACAGTTTTTATGGGAGGTGGTTGAAGGAGGGGTGAGATCTTATGACTTTTTCAGAAATAGCTATAAATATCATGCTTTTGATATGCTTTAAATTGTAGATCAGTAGCATTCATACTTTTCAAAAAAATCCATGTTTTGTTAAGTTGTGAGAATGTGTCTGATTGTATGGGAGGGGGTAGAAGAGCTAAAGCTAATAATCTATTTTTTTTTGCCGTACTAATAATTCTAAATAAATATGAAGCGCACAATTTCATCTAGATACATTTTATTCGCACTGAGTAAATTGGCTTAGAGTATTTCATGAAAAAGTACAGTTTGTATGGGAGGGGGTGGAAGGAAAAAGAGGACACAAAAAATTTTTACACAGTAGATTGAAATCATTATAAAAGTTATATATTCCAAATTTCAGGTCAATAGCTTATACATTTTTCGAGCAAATCCGTTTATTGTCGAATTGCGATATTGTGTCATTTTGAATGAGAGCGTGTAGAAGGAATAAAGGTAATCATCTAAATGAAATAAAAGATTTCCGGATTCTACACTGTTACGCTTTATTATTCGTGACGTTTCGGTCTCTGCTGAGACCTTTAAATTGTGCAGTTTGTATGGGAGGGGGTAGAAGGAGTGAAGTGAAGTTAATAAATGTTTTCAAAATAAATTGCAATTATAGTGAAATTAATACTGACAAAATGTCTTCTTTTCAGCTTTACTAGTTTCAATGAAAATCGAAAATATGTATTTTTCAAAATTGTCCATTTGTATGGGAGGGGGTAGAAGGAGTAAGGGGATCGGATTAATATTCCGTAATATTAATGACATCTATATTATAATACTTCCACCTACATTTCAAGTCGATACCTTAAATAGTTCCAAAGAAAAATCAATTTCTTAATATTTCAAAATTTCATGAAATTTGTATGGGAGGGGGTAGAAGGAGTGGGGGATGTAGCCCATTCACGAACTTAAGTTACTTTTTTGCTAAAAATGACCCACAAAAATTTTTAGCACTATAGCTCAAAGGTTTCGAGAGTTATGCTGTAGACAGACGCACATACGGACAGTCAGACAGACAGACAGACAGACGGACAGACGGTCACACGGAATCGAGGTTTTTGGGCGATAACAAATATTTCTGTACCCTTGGCGGCTCTGTGCGAGTGTTACTTCTAAGCGTTACAAACGGTAAGGTAAACACAATATACTCTCAGATTTCATCTAGAGTATAAACACGTTTATTAACTTTCCTACACAAACTTTATTGTTATTATTGATTTAACTGCAACTCAGAGACTTTGACTTTCCTTTATACGCTTTGAACGCAGACTTTTTATTCCTGGAATTTCAGACTATTTTTCATTTCCGAATTTTACCCTTGTTTTAGAGTACAGTAATTCTCATTTTTGTTTAGTTTTATGTTCATAATGAAGTAATGAAAATGGGAAAAAAAAATATTTCGGAATAAAATGTTAGAAACGATGTTTTTACTTTATTATTATAATAATAAAGTATTGTGATCGACACAAGAAAAAAAAAAAGTTTGCTACCCTGAAATTTTTTCGTTTCATGACTAAATTAGCCTAAAAATGCAAAAAAAAAATCCGTCTGTCTGTACGCCGTCCGCCGTACGCCGACGTGTACGCTCAGCGCACATTAACTCCCAAGCCCTTCAAGATAGAAAGTTCATTTTTGGAGGGATCGTAGATAGTTGCGGATCTCAGGCGGATACCCATTTTCGGGGGTATACGGGTTCAGGGGAGGCGGGGGGAGCGCTTAAACCGAAAAATACGAATTCAAATATCTCAACCATGGTAACAGATAGGAAGCTAAAACTCAACATTAATATAGAGAGGTTTGTGGGACAACTTTTAAAAATAATTTAATTTTTTTATCCATTGGGGTGCGAAAAGGGGGGGCTTAGAACCAATTGTCGGCCGAATTTTATTTTCAAATGATCATATCTTCGAAATTACTTATCGTACCAAAATCATATTTAGAGACCGTCAAGGTGACATATAGTTTCATTGGAACCAGCTTAAAAAGCGGGTAATTATTGTAAGGGGGAAGGTCAGTGGGGGGTGCAAAGAAAAACACTTAAAAATTAATATCTCAACTATCTCTTAAGCTATGCAATTGAAACTTGAAACATAAATTAAGCTTTACTAGCCAAATACAAGAAAAATATAACATGTTGACATAATAGTAGTGGGGGGAAATGGGAAGCATTTCAAAAATGGCGCACTTTTTAAAATTACAAATCCTTATATCTCCAAAAATAGTACAGATATCAAATCAAAAATTTGTCAGATTATAGAACTATATAATATTTAATTTTGGTAAAAAATTTAAGTTGGGAGGTGTATGGGGAGGGAGGTAATAAGCAAAAATATCGAAAAATTTGAGTGATTTTTTTAGGGCTCTGGTAAAAAATACAAAGTTAAAATTTTGCACGTGAATACCTATATTTAATCCACATAGAAAAATAATAATAACTTGATCCATATTTGTTATAAACCGACCCCCCCGGTCTAACGTGCACAAGGTGTTTCATGTGCATTGAAAAAAACACATAAACTGAAAATTTTTGAGTGAAATTTTAAGGTAGAAATTTGAAAATTTGCGAAATGCATTTAAAAAAAATCCCTAAATATACGAAATATTAACTGGTCGAAAACCTTTAACACTTCTACCCCCTCCCATACAATATTATTTTTTCGACCATTTTCAAGAAATCAATTATCACCTAACTATTAAGAGCTATCAATTTTAAATTTTGCATAACAACTAACAAAAATAATTAAAATGAAATTGCGTTAAAAGTTTTAAAATCGCGCTTGACCTTCTACCCCCTCCCATACAAAAGTATGATTTCGACTAATTTCATTAAATCAACTAATAACCAACAAATTAAAAGCTACGAACTTGAAATTTCGTACGAGCACCTCACAATAAAAATGAAAGAAAATTGCATCAAAAGTTTTACGATTCCCTTACCTCCTCTACCCCCTCCCATACAAAATTATTTTTTCGAGCATTTTTAAGAAATCAGTTATCAGCTAACTCTTAAAAGCTATCAATTTCAAATTTGGCATAAAAACTTATAAAAATAATTCAAATGAAGTTGCTGTAAAAGTTTTGAAATCGCGCTTGCGCTTCTACCCCCTCCCATACAAAAGTACGATTTCGACCAATTTCATTAAATCAACTAATAACCAACAAACTAAAAGCTACGAACTTGAAATTCTATACAAGCACCTTACAAGAGACGCGAAATAAAACTGCGTATCAAATTTTACGATTCCCCTATATTCTCTACCCCCTCCCATACAAATGTTCGGTTTCATGAATGTAAAATACACCGAATTTTATGAAAATTCTATGCAACTTCGTCTATGAAACACATTCTATACAGAGAATATTGGACGTGATTCAAGCAATTAATTAAAAAGCTATTAACATCCACCCACCCTTACTATTACCCCTACTCCTCCCCTCATAAAAACCAAACTTACAGAAACGAATGAAATATTGTTAACAGTCCTGCCCAAGAACTCCCTTTCACTTAGCCTTCCCTAACCACTCTAACCTGCATATTGACTTTCCACTCATCCGCAACTTGTCCCAAGAATAATAAAGTTTCGCCCGACTTGTTGGCAGTTTATTTTATAATATGTCGAATGTGTTGTGTATGTACGCAAACTTTTTCTGCCAAGTGTAGGTAATACTCTTGATAGTCCCTCATATTAATCCTACTGCTCCCTTTTTAAATAAAAAAAATAGCGTCAACTCTAAATTTCAAATCGTTTTAAACTACAATATAATCCCTTAAACGTTATTCCATGTTAACTTTTTGCAAAGATAAAAGGACGTTAATGCAAATTTCGTGTGGACGATCTGACAAGTAAAAGGGGAATACTTGTTGCAAAATTTCATCGACTTTAATTAATTTTCTACATATAGTCATGTCAATACGAAAAGGAGAAACTTATAAAAAAAACGTAACAGGAGTACGATTACGCCTAAAGCGCAATCTTACGATACTCTAGATGAAATAGAGTTTTTTGTGATCCCAAGAAATTTTGTATGGGGAGTGTTAGAAGGGGTGATAGCATTGAACTAATTTTTTCCCCATCATGCTAAAGTAGCTATAAGAATGTTTTATACAAAATGCTTATTCCAAAAATTGAATATGAGCTGAGAAAATTAGTGTGTTAGATTTAGTGAAAATGTGCAGTTTGTATGGGAGGTGGTAGATAGAGTGGGGGGATTTTAGTGATTTTTTTCAGAAATAACTAAGAATATCATAAAATTGACATCTCTTAAATTTTAGACCAGTAACATTCATACTTTTCAAGAAAATAGATTTTTTGTCAAGTTGTGAAACTGTTGTCATATTGTATGGGAGGGTGTAGAATCAGTGAAGCTAATCAAATATTTTTTTCTGATCTTAGTGATAATACTAATTAAGTATTTATTACAAAATATGAGCTCAATAAATGTTATATGTTCTGAGAAAATCGTCTTAGAGCATTTCATGAAAAAATGTAGTTTGTATGGGAGGGGGTGGAAGGAGAGGGAGGACGCAAATAATTTTTCTACTGTAGATTTAGACTATTATTAAAGTAATATATCCCAAAATTCAGATTAATAGCTTTTATGCTTTTCGCGCAAATTCATTTATAGTCGAATTGCCAAATTATGCCATTTTGTATGGGAGGGGGTAGAAGGGGTGAAGCTTATCGTCTAATTTTTTTTTGGCCTTACTAACAATTTTAAATAAATATTTGGTGCACAATTTCAGCTCGCTAAATTTTATACGCCCTGAGTAAATTGGCTTAGAGTAATTCATGACACATACAGTTTGTATGGGAGGTGGTAGAAAGAGGGAAAGGACACGCATAATTTTTTTATGGTAGATTGATATTATCATAAAAGTAATATATTTCAAATTTCAGGCCAATAGCTTTCATACTTTTTGAGCAAATCCGTTTATTGTGAAATTGCGCATTTGTGTCATTTTGTATGGGAGGGGGTAGAAGGGGTGGAGCGATTTGGCCCGTTCACGAACTTGACCTTACTTTTTTGTCAAAAACGACGTGTACGAAATTTGAGCTTTCTAGCTCAACGCGTTCTCAAGCTAGAGAGCGAACGGACGGACGGACGGACGGACATCCGGTTTTGAGATTTTTGAGTGATAATATTAACTTCTGTATTCATCATTTTTTTCTCCGAGCCTTATTTCTTGGCGTTACACACTCCAGAGCAAACTTATAATACTCTCAGATTTCATCTAGAGTATAAACATAACAGAACTACGATTGTGCTTAAAGCCCAATCGTGCGATCCTCTAGATGAAAGAGAAATATTTTGATTTTAAGAAATTTTGTAGGGGAAGTGGTGAAGGGGGTAACGACATCGAACTAATTTTTTCACATCACGCTAGAGTTGCCATCAAAATGTTTTATACAAAATTTGGGAGTCAAAAATCTACTAGGTACTGAGAAAATTAGTGTATTGGATTTAAAGAAATTGTGCAGTTTGTTTGGGAAGTGGTAGAAGGAGGGGCGAGTCCTTAATGACTTTTTCAGAAATAACTAAAAACATCATGTTTGACATGTCTTGAATTGCAGATCAGTAGCATTCATACTTTTCAGGAAAATCGACTTTTTGTGAAGTTGCGAAATTGTGTCAGATTGTATGGAAGGGAGTACAAGGCGTAAAGCTAATAGTCTATTTTTTTTGGTCTTACTAATAATTCTAAGTAAATGTTTAGTGCACAATTTCAGCTCGATAAATTTTATATGTACTTAGTAAATTTGTTTATAGCATTTCATGAATAAGCGTAGTTTGTATGGGAGGTCGTGGAAGGAAAGGGAGGACTCAAATAACTTTAATACAATAGATTGAGATCTTCATGAAAGTATTACATTCCAAATTTCAGATCAATAGCATTTATACTTTTCAAACAAATCCGTTTATTGTCAAATTACGAAATTAAGTGATTTTGTATGGGAGGGGTAGAAGGGGTACAGCTAATCTTCTATTTTTTTTGGTTTTACTAATAATCTATACATATAAATATAATTGTAGTGTCTGTCTGTTATTTGCTTATAAATGGCTATAAATACGTTTTTTGCTTCATTTTAGCAATAACTAAGCAGAAACAAAAGTTTTTAAAAATTTTCTGTCTGTCTGTCTTTCCGATTTTCACGCAAAAACGGCTAAGCCGATTGTAATGAGACTTTCACAGTTTGTTAGATGTGCATTAAGATGAAATCTGTGTGTGGTCTTATTTCAATACCCCTACGCCTTCCACCCCCTCCCATACAAAATGACTCATTTCAAAAATATATAATAATCAAATTTTCTTCAAAACCATTGAAGCAAATCATTTGAAATTTCGAACATACTATTTCTATCAGAAATATGATCTATGGTATACAAATTATTTGAATCCCCGTACTCCTTCCACCACCTCCCATACAAACTGCACTTTTTCATGAAAGGCTATTCACCACTTTTCTCAGTATGTGTAACTTTCATCGAGCTTAAATGTTGTACTTTATCCTTAATTTGCATTATTATTAATATCGGGAAAAAATTAACCGAGTAGCTTCACTCCTTCTACACCCTCCCATACACTATGACACAAATCCATGGCTTTACAAATTTCGATTTTATTGAAAATTGTAAATGTTACTGATCTAAAATTTAAAATATGTCAATTGTAAATTAATTATAGTTGCTTCTCAAAAAGTCACTTAAAACCTCCTACTTCTTCCACCACCTCCCATACAAACTGCACTTTTTCATGAAATATTCTATACTAATTTTCTCAGTACATATAACTTTCATTGAGCTCAAATTTTGTACTCTATCCCAAATTAGCATTATTAATATCGGGAAAAAATTAACCGAGTAGCTTCACTCCTTCTACCCCCTCCCATACAATGTGACACAATTCCACGTCTTTACAAAAATTCGATTTTCTTAAAAAGCGTGAATGATACAGACCTGAAATTTAAAATATATCAATTGCATGATGATTATAGTTGTTTCTCGAAATATCACCAAAACCCCCCCCTTTCCTTCTACCACCTCCCATACAAATTGCACAATTTCATTAAATTCAATGCACTAAGTTTCTCAGTACCTACTCAATTTTTGAAGCTTAAATTTGGTACAAAACATTTTTATAGCTACTTTAGCATGATGTGAAACAGATTAGTTCAGTGCAGCCACACTTACCAAACAAAATTTCATAATATCACAAAAATTTCGATTTCATCTATGGTATCGTATGAATGGGCTCTACGCACAATCGTAGTCCTGTTAGACTTTCAAGCTTAATGTTATTTTATTTGGGCTTTTTTTTTAATTAACACAAGCTATAATTATTCACATGTCCTAAATACTCTTCAATACGTATATGGTCTCAAATCACGGGATTGATTTTAATAATTTATGGTTCTGATTCCAACAAAATACAAATAAGGTGTTCAAAGAGCCATTAAAGTAAGCGGATTATATATCGCACATAATGTATTACTAACTATATTCTCAAAAATTACTTATTATTGCGATTTTTATGCGGACGAAGTCGCGGGCGTTTGCTAGTTCTAAATAAATATTTAGTGCATAATTTCAGCTCCATAAATTTTATACGCACTGAGTAAATTGGTCTAGAGCATTTCATAAAAACTGCAGTTTGCATGGGAGGTGGTGGAAGGAAAGAGATGACACAAATAATTTTTATACAGTAGATTGAAATCATCATAAGATTACTACATCCCAAATTTCAGATCAATAGCATTTATACTTTTCGAGTAAATCCGTTTATTGTCAAATTGCGAAATCGTGTAATTTTGTATGGGAGGGGGTAGAAGGGGTGGAGCAATTTGGCCCGTTCACAAACTTGACCTTACTTTTTTGCCAAAAACGACGTGTACAAAATTTGAACTATCTTGGTCAACGCGTTCTCAAGCTAGAGAGGACACGGACAGACAGACGGAAAGACGGACGGACATCCGGTTTTAAGATTTTTGAGTAATTATATAAACTTCTACATCATTTATTTTTTTCTCCGAGCCTTATTTCTTGGCGTTACAAACTTTGTGGCAAACTTATAATACTCTCAGATTTCATCTAGATTATAAACATAACAGAACTACGATTGGGGTTAAGACCCAATCATGCAATAATTTAGCTGGAAAAACATTTTTTGATTTCAAGAAATTTTGTATGGCAGTGGTGCTAGAGTTGCTATCAGAATGTTTTATTGAAAATTTAATCTTCAAAAATTTAAGAAGTATTGAAAAAATTAGTGTATTGGATTTGTAGAAGGAGTGGGGAGTTCTTAGTAAGTGTTTCAGAAATAACTATAAACATTATGCATTTGACATGTTTTCTATCGCATATCAGTAGCATTCAAACTTTTCAGGAAAATCGGCTTTTCGAAAAGTTGTAAAATTGTGTCATATTGTATGGGATCGGGTAGAAGGAGTGAAGCTAATCATCTATTTTTTTGGTCCTACTAATAATTCTAAATAAATGTTCTGTTAAAAACTTCAACTCGATAAATTTTATAAGTACTGTGTAAATTGGTTTATTGTATTTCATGAAAAAGTGTATTTTATATGAGAGGTGGTAGAAGGAGTGGGGGAACTCAAATCATTTTTTAACCGTAGATTGAAATTTGTATAAAAATAATATATTACCAATTTCAGATCAATAGATTTTATACTTTTTGAGAAAATCGGTTTACAAATCTCGAAAATGCGTTCTTTTGTATGGATGGCGTAGGAGGGGTGGAGCAATTTGGTTCGTTAACGAACCTTACTTTTTTGTCAAAAACAACGTGTACAAAATTTAAACGTTCTAGCTCAACGTGTTCTCAAGCTAGAGAGCGAACAGACGGACAGGCAGACGGACATCCGGTTTTGAGATTTTTGAGTGATAATATTAACTTCTGTATTATTCATTTTTTCTCTGAGCCTTATTTCGTCGTTACAAACTTTAGAGCAAACTTATAATACTCTCAAATTTCATCTAGAGTATAAAAATCCATACCCATCAGTATTAAAGGAAAAGAAAGATTGCTGATCATGTCTGGAAGCTTTAATAAACAGGAATTCTGGAAGTACAGGTTTTTTTGTTTTGTGCAACGTAATCAAAATGTCGAAGCTGCCATCGTTTCGTACCTCTTTTACCTACAAACCAACATCTCCATACATTGCTTCATAGTTGTCGGAATATCACGGTCCAATACTTTAATAGTACACAGAATCTGGACCCAACCTATCGAATATGTAGGAATATTTCAAGAGATGAGCTGAGCAGTTTGTAGAGTGCTGCGGTGTGGATGTATCTATTTCACACTAATTTAGACCGTATCTACGAGTAAGCAGATATTATGCAATTTTACGCGCGGTTGAAACTGGAAACAACTTTTCATCAAATTTATGAAATTTGAGCTTTATGTTATTGTGTAGATATGTATGTGTGAGTTTTCGCGAAACTTCAGTAAAAAGGTGTGGTTTAATAACCGCATACCGTATGAACAATTGAAATTTCATATAATACCTGCTAAGTGGGGCACAACTTTATTGTACTTCAAAATAGTTGAGGATGCGTAAGATGTCAATGTGCAGATTAAAATGGTAAAAGATAGAGATTCGAAAATGCTCTATAGGACATTAGTTTCAGAAGTAGTTGTAGTAAATTTAGAGAAATTCGGTGCTCGTGAATCGTACATTTGTAAATATGCAATTTTTTTCAATTTGTTTGGAAAAGTGTTCGTATAATACAATGTATTGGTTATTAGCTGATTAATTGAAATTGTTCGATATTATACTTTTGTAGGCTATAGAAAGGAGTAGAAAGGGTTCTAAATTTGTATAATCTAGATGATACCTATATTTTGCTTGCTGACAATAAAAAATATCTACCAATAATTCGGGCGCAACTAATACTCTTGGGTGCAATTGAAGACGCGTGGGAAACCAATATGCCAGTTAGGGTGGATAAGGAAGACTAAATGAAAGCGGGCTCTCGGGCCGAGCTGTTCAACACTTAATTGCGATTACCATCAATACCTACAGTACATGTAATCAATATTTCGTTAATTTATGCAAGATTGAGTTTATATGGGAAGACGGGATAGAAGGGAGAGGGGGATAGAAGGGGAAGTGGGCGGGGTTTAGTGAAAGCTAATAATTTTTTAATTGACTGCATGAATCACGCACAAAATTCACTTCGATAGCTCTCATATACTTGAAGGAGAAATGCTTTTCTTGAATTTATAATACAGATATTTGTATGGGAGGTGGTAGAAGGAGTGAAGAGGAGCTGATAATTTTTTCTAACACTTATTTTAATTATTAAGAAGCAAATTCTGGCAAAATTTTAAGTTTGTAATTTTTCTAGTTTGAATGGAAATCGATAAAATGCATTTAACAAAAATTATGCATTTGTATGGGAGGGGGTAGAAGGAATGTACGGATCAAAACAAATTTTTTTCGTATTATTAATATTTCTATTTGTATACTTTATACAAAATATCAAGTTGATAGCTTCAACAGTTTCAAAGAAAACTAATTTAATTTAAATTTCAAAATTTCGTGAATTTTGTATGGGAGGGGGTAGAAGAAGTAAGGTTAAGTTGATAATCATTTTTAAAATAAATTGCAATTATAGTAAAATTAATCCGGACAAAATTTCGTCTTTTCAGCTTTACTAGTTTCAATGAAAATCAAAAATATGTATCTTTCAAAATTGTCCATCTGTATGGGAGGGGGTAGAAGGAATAAAGAGATCGGGTCAATATTCCATGACATTAATAAAATCTACCTATATTGTTATACTTTGACGTAAATTTCAAGTCGATAGCTTAAATAGTTTCAAAGAAAAATCAATTTCTTTTTATTTCGAAATTTCATGAAATTTGTATGGGAGGGGGTAGAAGGAGTGGGGGGATGTAGCCCGTTCACGAACTTAAAGTTACTTTTTTGCTAAAAATGACAGGCACAAATTTTTAGCACTATAGCTCAAAGTTTCCGAGAGTTATGCTGTAGACAGACGGACAGACAGCAACTCGGAATCGAAGTTTTTGAGCGACAACAAATATTTCTGTACCCTTGACGGCTCTGTGCGAGCGTTATTTCTTAGCGTTACAAACGGTAAGGCAAACACAATATACTCTCCAATTTCATCTAGAGTATAAAAATGTTTTGTACCGAATTTTGAAAAATTGAATAGGTAGTGAGAAACTTAGTGCATTGGATTTAGTGAATTTGTGCAATTTTTTTTATGGGAGGTGGTAGAAGGAGTGGGGGTTTTTGGTGATTTTTTGAGACACAACTATAATCATAATTAAATTGACATATTTTTAATATTAGATCAGTAACGTTCACACTTTTGAGGAAAATCGAATTTTTGAAAAGTTGTGGAATTGTGTCACATTGTACGGGAGGGGGTAGAAGGAGTGAAGCTAATCGGTTAATTTTTTCCCGATAACAATAATAATGCTAATTAAAGATTTAGTACAACATTTAAGCTCGATGGAAGTTACGCGTATTGAGAAAATTGGTGTATAGTATTTCATGAAAAAGTACAGTTTGTATGGGAGGTGGTGGAAGGAGTGGGGAAATTTAAAAACCTTGTCTACCAAAAGATTGCATTTGTAGTGTATATAATATATTCTAAGTTTCAATTTAATTACTTTTATAGTTTCCATGAAAATTTGATTAATATATATTTTTGAAAATGAGTCACTTTCTATGGGAGGGGGTAGAAGGCGTGAGGGGAGTAACATAAAACCAAAAGGAGATTACATCCCGGAGCATACCTAATAAACTGTGAAAGTTTCGTTACAATCCGTTCAGCCGGGTTTGCGTGAAAGCCGGACAGACAGAGAGACAGGCAGAGAAGAATTTTAAAAACGCGTGTTTCTGCTTAGTTATTCCTAAAATGAAGCAAAAAACTAACTTATAGCCATTTCTAAACAAATAACAGACAGACACTACAATTATATATATATAGATGATAAAGTAATATTGGTATAAAAGATAGAACTGGTCTATTCTTTTTTTTATAAAAGTCATGTATCTAAAAATTGCTATGATTACGATTAAAGTGATATGAATTTAAATACATATAAAGAAAAAGTAAATAAGTAAATATAAAGATTTGCTTTTATAAGAGCAAAATAAGTTTTATTCCAATATGTATTAAATTTATCCTGATAGTTATTGAATTAATACTAGAACAAGGTCATTAATTTTTTTATCTTCATTTTGGTATAAATTTGATTTTAAAAACTGGTTTTCTTATACTAACCACAATAGATTTTATAAACACGTGACATAAACTTTCTTGCCTAAGATCCTAAGAAACAAATAAAATCGTCTGGTTGATTCTTTTATAGGTCGCGGGATAGGTTTTATACGTGTGATTGACAAACATTTGCCATGGATACGATTTTCATATATATTTTTTATACTCTAGATGAAATCTGAGAGTATTATAAGTTTGCTCTAAAGTTTGTAACGCCAAGAAATAAGGCTCGGAGAAAAAAATGATGAATACAGAAATTAATATTATCACTCAAAAATCTCAAAACCGGATGTCCGTCCGTCCGTCTGTGCGCGCTCTAGCTTGAGAACGTGTTGAGCTAGAAAGCTCAAATTTCGTACACGTCGTTTTTGACAAAAAAGTAAGGTCAAGTTCGTCAATGGGCCAAATCGCTCCACTCCTTCTACCCCCTCCCATACAAAATGACACAAATGCGCAATTTGACAATAAACGGATCTGCTCGAAAAGTATAAAAGCTATTGGCCTGAAATTTGGAATATATTACTTTTATGATAATATCAATCTACCGTATAATATATTATGCGTGTCCGTCCCCTCCTTCTACCACCTCCCATACAAACTGTACTTATCATGAATTACTCTAAGCCAATTTACTCAGTGCGTAAATTGTGCACTAAATATTTATTTAAAATTGGTAGTAAGGCTAAAAAAAATTAGACGATTAGCTTCAACCCTTCTACCCCCTCCCATACAAAATGACACAATTTCGCAATTCGACTATAAATAGATTTGCTTGAAAAGTATAAAAGTTTTTAGTCTGAATTTCGGGATATATTACTTTTATAATAGTTTCAATATACTGTGTAAAAATTATTTGCGTCCTCCCTCTCCTTCCAACCCCTTCCATACAAACTGCACTTTTTCATAAAATGCTCTAAGCCGATTTTCTCAGAACATATAACATTTATCGAGCTCATATTTCGTAATAAATACTTATTTAGCATTATCACTAAGATCAGAAAAAAATTTTTTGATTAGCTTTACTGCTTCTACCCCCTCCTATACAATATGACGCAGTTTCACAACTTCACAAAAAATCTATTTTCTTGAAAAGTATGAATGCTACCAGTCTCAAATTTAAGAAATATCAATTTTATGATATTCTTAGTTATTTCTGAAAAAATCACTAAAATCTCCCCACTCTTTCTACCACCTCCCATACAAACTGCACATTTTCACTACATCTAACACACTAATTTTCTCAGCTCCTATTCAATTTTTGGTGTAAGCATTTTGTATTTTAACATTTTTATAGCTACTTTAGCATGATGGAGAAAAAAATAGTTCAATGCTATCACCCCTGCTAACACTCCTCATACAAAATTTCTTGGGATCACAAAAAATTCTATTTCATCTAGAGTACCGTAAGATTGCGCTTTACGCGCAATCGTAGCCCTGTTATGTTTTTATTATTATTTTGAAATGTTGATAAAATATATTTGCTCTACGAATTTACATCAGAATCGGATTGATTCTTGACAACGACAGTTTCTTTTTCTTGTTTAAGAGCGCAAAGTAGTGCGGGTGAACATGTTTATCAGTGAAAAGTGCTCATAGAATAGATGTTTTGTATTCAAATTTGCAGATTTGAATCATGTGTGCTTCCGAGTCTTATAGTATAATTATTGTCATATTCACAAATTTTCAAATACAGGCGTAAAAATCGTTTTTGCGCAATGTTATTTACTTATCTATAGAAACGGACGAGAAATTGTAAAATAAGTATTGTTTACCTTACCCATGACATTGAAATGAAAAACCATAAAGGATAAAATTAGATAATAGTTTAGGCGTCGGAATAGTTTCGAATAATATTGATGAAAAAATTGTTTCTGATGCAGCACCGTTTAAGGCATCTTCAAATAAAATTTCTTAAAACATAGGCTTAGCATAGTCTATTCCAGAAAACTTTAAATGGTAAAACGTAAATATTATTTTGACATTTGGCTAAGGTTTAAAAATATTTCAGATTGATGTACCCCTCCATTCCTGAACCTGTTCCGATTACCAAATGGAAACAAAAAGTTACCTACATATTAACGTATTGGCAAATGCGCAACACTTATTTTTTTTTTTATTCAATTATATTAAAAAATCAAAATCTTTACTAGGCTGGGTTATGGAACTAAGAAGAAGTATGTACGAAATTCGCTCAATTGATCGCCATACATTGTAGCACTTAGGTATTGTTAGTCATATATAAGGAAATATAGAGAGATAATTTTACAATTAATAATATTATCTTTTAATTTCACGCACTGATTACAAAAAACGTTTCAAAAATTTTGGTTTTGCTTTTAGTTAATGATTAGTCAAGATAAATTTTCATTTGCACTTTTTGCTGGTAGAAAAAAAAGCTCTTTACCTTAAGTTCAATAAGAATTTGGACAAGTTTTGAATTATCATTGAATTGCATTCAAAAATCGGGTTTTGCCTAATCTTGTGTAATGAGTTGAAACATTGTTACTATTTAATGCAGCAACGTCTTAACTATGATTTGACACTAAATTTGTTTCAGTAAGCTAACATTTTTCTAAAAAAAAAATAAAAGATGCGTTCGATTTTAAAACACAATGATTCCAATTATATAAATAAACTGCCAACAAGACGGACGAAACTTTATTATTTTTGGCACAAGTTGCGGATGCATGGAAAGTCAATATGCAGGTTAGAGTGGTTTGGGAGACTAGGTGAAAGCGAATTCTTGGGCAGGACTGTTATTAATTTAACAATATTTAATTCGTTTATGCAAGTTTGGGTTTTTATGAGGGGAGCGGGAGGGGTGATAGTAAGGGTGGGTGGATGTTAAAAACTTCTTAATTGATTGCTTGAATCATGACCAATATTATCTGTATAGATTGTGTTTTATAAACGAAGCTGCATAGAATTTTCATAAAATCGAAAAAAAACCCTAAAATTTGTGATGCAATTTTATTTCATTTCTCTTGCAAGGTGCTCGTACAAAATTTCAATTTCGTAGCTTTTAATTTGTTTGATATTAGTTGATTTAATGAAATTTGCCGAAATCATACTTTTGTATGGGAGGTGGTAAAAGAGCATGCGCGATTTCAAAACTTTTGAGGCAGTTTTGTTTGAACTATGTTAAGAAGAGCTTATGCAAAATTTTAAATTCATAGGTTTTAATAGTTAGGTGATAATTGATTTCTTGAATATGTTCGAAAAATTAATTTTGTATGTGAGAGGGTAGAAATTTTAAAGGTATTTGACCAGTTAATATTTCATATGTTTGAGAATTTTTTTAAATGTATTTTGCAAATTTTCAAGTTCCTACCTTAAAATTTCATTCAAAAATTTTCACTTTATGTGTTTTTTTTCAATGCACATGAAACACCTTGTGCACGTTAGACCGGGGGGTCGGTTTATAACAATTGTGGAACAAATTATTATTTTTTTTATGTACATGAAATTGATGTATCCAAATGCAAAATTTAAACTTTGTATCTTTACCCAGAGCCCTAAAAAATTGACTCAAAATTTTGGACATTTCTGCTCACCACCTCCCTCCCCTTACACCTCCCAACTCAAAATTATTTATCAAAATTAATAATTATTCAGTTTTACAATCTGACAAATTTTCAATTTAATATCTGTACTCAGTTTTGAGATATAACGATTTGTAATTTTGAAAAGTGCGCCATTTTGAAAATGCTCTCCATTTCCCCCTACTACTAATATTTCCACATGTTATATTTTTTTCGTATTTTTCTAGTATAGATTAATATATGTTTTAAGTTTCAATTACACAGCTTAAGAGATAGTTGAGATATTCATTTTTAAGTGTTTTTCTTTGACCCTCACCCTTGCAGTAATTAGCCTCTCTCTAAGCTGATTGTGGTGGAGCTATATGCCACTTTTTTTCCCAAAATATGAATTTTTTGTGATAAGTAATTTCGAAGATATAATCATTTGAAAAAACAATTCGGCCGACAATTTGCTTGTAGCCCCCCCCCCCCTTTTCGGACGCCAATGGATAAAAAAATTAAATTATTTTTGTAGTTTGTCCCTCAACCCTCTATATATCTCTGCTGATTTTCAGCTTATAGTATAAGAATTATTTAAGCACTCCCCTTCCTTCCACCACCTCCCATACAAACTGTACTTTTTCACAACCAAACCAATTTACTCAGTGCGTATAAAATTTATCGAGCTCAAATAGTGCACTTAATATTTTTTTGAAATTATTAGTAAGGCCAGAAAATATTAGACTATTAGCTTTACCCCTTCCACTCTCTCCCATACAATCTGACACAATTTCACAACTTTACAAAAAGTGAATTTTCCTGAAAAGTATGAATACTACTGATCTACAATTAAAAACATATCTAAAGCATGATGTTTATAGGTATTTCTGAAAAGTCTTTATGAACTCGCCCCCCCTTCTACCACCTCCCATGTAAACTGCACAATTTTACTAAATATAATTACATACATACTAATTTTCTCAGTACCTATTAAGGTTTTGAATCCTAAATTTTGTATTAAATATTTTGATAGCAACTTTAGATTGATGAGAAAAATAAATGTACAATGTCGTCAACCCCCGTACCACTTCCTCTGCAAAATTTCTTCAAATCAAAAAAATTCTCTTTCATCTAGAGTATCGTCCTGTTATGTTTTTTTTTTCTTAACAGATCGTCGCACCAAATTTCTACCGCCCGAGAACGAAAAAAAAACACGGGCACGCATTGCGTCAGCTTCTAGCAATTCAATTGGAGGGAATTGCAACTTTTTTGCAATTTTTCGTGGGAAATGAACGTCGTCCAATCCGAAGTTGCGATCGAACCAAGTTTTTTTTTCGGCACCACCCGGAAAGTCTCTTGCTTTTCTTTCTTTTATTTTTTTACTAGCCGGATTGCCAGTTCGACGAACTAACCACAGAAATTCACACAGGAAAACAAAACGAAAAGGTGGCGCACATATTAACTCCAGACGACAATAACTTTATTATCTATACATATAAATATAATTGTAGTGTCTGTCTGTCTGTCTGTCTGTCTGTCTTTCCGGCTTTCACGCAAAAACGGCTGCACCGATTGCAATGAAACTTTCACAGATTATTAGCTCTACCTCTGGGAGTAATCTGCTTTGGGTTTTATTTTCCTCCCCTCACGCCTTCTACCCCCTCCCATACAAAGTGATTCATTTTCAAAAACTTATAATAATCAAATTTTCATGGAGACTATGAAAGCTATTAATTTGAAATTTAAAATATATTATTTCTATTATAAATACAATCTTCAAGTATATAAATAGTTTGAATCCCCCAACTCCTTCCACCACCTCCAATACAAACTAAACTTTTTCATTAAATACTATACTCCAATTTTCTCAGTACTTGATCGATTAGCAGGGATCTTCAGAGAGAACCCAACAAAAGTGGATGTAAAAAGCGTATGTAGCCACTTTGGACTGGTACATGACCGGCCAAACCAGCAAAATCGTAGCCATCCTACATCGGCTGAGATTTGTTAAGAATAGGCTATGCCAAAAAGCCATTGATGTCGTAGGTATTTCGGCTACCTGTAGCAACCAACCTGCGTAACCTACTCACACATTCAAACAGTAAAATTTCGTCCCTAGCGTGGTATCTATCGTATATGATTAGCCAGCGTATCCTGCGGGAGCTATTATAGTACGTAAGATGTGAGGCACAAAAACAATAGATGTATTAATAGGCTGGCGATTTGGTTGGTATTCGCACCTTAGGGAAATACCATATCTTTTACGGTTTTTAAAGTGCTTAGTGGTTACGACTTCTCGCTGGGTTCATTCGTTATATAGTATGTATTGTGTATTGTGTCAAACGTCAAGTGCTGCTTATGACGAAAACATAGAAAGTTTATCCAATTCAGTTTTTTCAATCATATGCTGTTGATCGTCTATAAGTGAAAAAGTCTATTGGTGATTTTTGACATTATATTTTGATTTTTGTCAGTGAGTAATTCTAAGTAAAGGAAGTTAAAATACGTACAAGTAATTATTAATTGAAATTAAGAGAAAAATCTATTGCTGCGTTTTAATATTATATTTTGATTTTGGCAAAAGAGGCCTTACACTAATAGTGATTTCTTTTCTAGAATTTAGTTCGCAGAAATTTTTTTGGAATAGAACATAAAAAGTGCTCTCAAGAAAATATGTTAGGGTTAAAACGGGGTAACATTTTTCGCAGAAATTAGTGTAAGCAGATTATATATGAAATATACCGTACATTACTATGAAAAGCACATTGTATCGATATTTACGCGGACGAAGTTGCGGATATTTGCTAGTTCTAATAATAAAGTACTGTGATCGACATAGAAAAATACAATGTGATACCCTAAAATCTATTTTTTTCGCGTTTTTATTAGCCTAAAAGTGCAAAAAATAAAACAAATCCGTCCGGCCGGACACCGTACATATGGACTCATATCTCCGAGACCGTTAAAGGTAGAATGTTCGTTTTTGGGTGGATTGTTGATTGGGTAAGTAAGTTAAATTTCCTAGTGGGGAGTGTTAGGATCACGGGGGAGGCGGGGGAGGGAAAGAGTTAAAAACTGCACTTACCAATATCTCCACCAAGAATGCAGATAGGAAGCTCAAAATCAGCAGAGATCTAAAGAGGGTTGTGGGAAAACTCTGAAAATAATTTAATTTCTTGTATCCATTGGCGTCCGGAAAGGAGGGTGCTTAAAAAAATTGTTAGCAGATTTTTTTTTTTCAATTGATCATATCTTCGAAATTACTCATCATAAAAAAATAATAATTTGGGACCAATAAGGTGGCATGTAGATCCACTAGAATCAGCTTAGAGAAAGGCTAAGCATTGTAAGGGGGTCGGTCAGGAGGGGGCGGGGGTTGTGATTCAATCTTAAAATGTATATTAAGCTATAATAGTGAAATGTAAAAAAAATAAAACATGTGGAAATAATAGTAGTGGGGGAAATGGGAAGCAAATGGCGCATTTTTCAAAATGACAAAACGTTATATCTCAAAATTGAGTACAGATATCAAAACGAAAATTTGTTAAATTGTAGAACTACATAGTTTTCAATTTTGGTAAAAATTTTAAGTTTGGAGGTGTGGGAAGAGGAAGGTATTAAGCAAAAATGTCCAAAATTTTGAGTAATTTTTTTTGGGCTCCGGTTAAAGATACAAAGATTAAATTTGATGCACATAGAAAAAAAATAATAATTTGTTATAAACCGACCCCCCGGTCTAACGTGCACAAGGTGTTCCATATGCATTGAAAAAAACTTATAAGCTCAAAATTTTTGAATGAAATTTTAAGGTAGAAACTTGAAAATTTACAAAATGCATTAAAAAGATCCATGAAATATTAACTGGTCGAATACCTTTAAAACTTCTACCCCTCCCATACAAAATAATTTTTCGACCATTCAGCTAAATTTCTGAAACTGCGTCAAAAGTTTTAAGATCGCGCCTGCCCTTCTACCCCCTCCCATACAAAAGTATGATTTCAACCATCATGCTTTTGACATGTTTTAAATTGTAGATCAGTAGCATTCATTCTTTATAGGAAAGTTCACTTTTTGTAAAGTTGTGAAATTGTGTTAAATTGTATGGGAGGGGGTAGAAGGGGTACAGCTAATAGCTTTTTATTATTTTTTTTTTTTTTGAGCTTTACTAATAATGTTAAATAAATATTAAGTGCACAATTTCACCTCGATATATTTTATACACACTGAGTTATTGTTTTAGAGTATTTCATGAAAAAGTAGAGTTTGTATGGGAGGTAGTGGAAGGAAGGGGAGAACTTAAATAATTTGTATATGGTAGATTGAAATTATCATAAAAGTAATATATTCCAAATTTCAGGTCAATAGCATCTATGCTTTTCGAGCAAATCCATTTATTGTTGAATTCCAAAATTGCGTCATTTTGTACGGGAGGGGTAAAAGGGGTAAAACTAATCATCCAATTTTTTTTGGGCTTAATAATAACTCTAAATAAGTTATTAATGCACAATTTCAGCTCGATACATTTTATACGTACTGAGTAAATTGGTTTAGAGAATTTCATGAAAAAGTGCAGTTTGTATGGGAGGGGGTGGAAATAAGGATAGGACTTAAATAAATTTTATACAGTATATTGAAATTATCGTAAAAGTATTATATTCCAAATTTCAGATCAATAGCTTTTATACTTTTCGAGCAAATCCGTTTATTGTCGAATTGTGAAATTCACACGGAGAGAGTGTTACCTTACGTCGGAGATGAGAAAAACGTATATTATTTACCCCATCATCCTGTGTTCAAGGAAGACAGCACTACAACAAAACTCCGTGTCGTGTTTGATGCTTCAACCAAGACGTTAAATGGAAACAGCCTTAACGAGTTATTACATACCGGTGCAAAGTTACAACAGGACTTAAATCAGATTTTAATTCGCTGGAGAATATACAAGCACGTATACAACGCTGACATTGAAAAAATGTTTCGACAGATTCAGGTGGCGGAAACCGATTGCGACTACCAGAGAATTCTTTGGAGACGTGATAAAAATAGCATTGCTGAAGAGTATCGCCTGAATACAGTAACTTACGGCACGGCTGCTGCTATATTCCTATCAGTGAGATCACTGATGCAGCTAGCTGAAGACGAAGGGAAGAATTACCCCGATGCTGCTGCAATACTTAAAAACGACTTTTACGTCGACGACATGATGACCGGCGCTCGCACATTAAAAGGTGCAATGAAACTTCAGGTTGGAATATCAAATCTTTTAAGAGAAGGTGGTTTCAATCTAATTCACCAACTCGCCGGAATTGTTATCAATGATACCAAAAGATGCCAAGGAGCAAGGACTATTTAAAATCTCACGACGACTCACCTATAAAAGCATTAGGACTAAATTGGCACCCATCTAAGGATTCAATTCAAAATTACGGAATTCAGCAAATCCAAAAAATTAACAAACAGACAATTATTGTCAAACATCGCTACTATCTACGACCCACTTCAATGGCTTGCACCAGTTACAGTCAAAGCCAAACTCCTAACGCAGAAAATTTGGAGGTTAGGCATTGGCTGGGATGAGGTTCCTACTAATGACATCCTGATTGAGTGGAATAAATTTGATGCAGACCTGCATTTTCTGGAACATATAAAAATCCCACGATGGATTAACTGCGAAGTTGAATCCAAAATAGCGCTTCATGGCATTTGCGATGCATTTGAAGTAGTTTACGCCGCAGCCATACATAGCAAAATCGTTGACAGCTCAGGAACTATAACAACGCAACTTCTATGTGCGAAAACACGAGTCACTCCAATTAAAGCAAAAATATCTCTTCCGAAACTTGAATTGAACAGAGCTTCGTGCGAAGGGAGATCTCTCTTAGCCTCCAGAAAGGGGAAAGGATACCGAAGGCCTCACGAGCTTTATTTAGCCGAGCCTCAACATCCTTTTCGACTCCGCCGACCATTCTGACAATGCTTCGGAGATAGTAAAAAACTTGCACCTCTTCCACATCCTGTCCGTTAAGAACAATCGGTGTGCTTGCGTTTGAACCCATGTGCATGTACTTGGTTTTACTCAAATTTATTTTCAATCCCGCCTCTTTGCATTTAGAATGCAACGAGCGAACATTTGACTCTAAGTCCGAACGATTATGTGCAAGCAAACGCACGTCAGCAGCATAATCAAGGTGACTTAAGATGTTAAATAGTCTCCATTGAAGACGTTTACCTTCCCCACCTTCCAGTGCAGCTTTCAAGATGTCATTTATTACCACCAGAAACAGGGCTGGTAGATAGTGTCCAGCCTTGTCTGACACCCGTTCGCACAAGGAAGCTCTCAGACAGCTCTTCTTTCTGCAAGACGCGACACCTTGCATCTTCGTAGGATTCTTTAATCATAGCTATCACCTTATTTGGAATACCTCTCCTACGCAGAGCATTCCATATGTTATCTCGCTGAACGCTGTCGAAAGCCTTCTCGAAGTCCACAAACATGAAAATTAGTGGCGAACCCATTTCGGCTGACTGCTCTAATATTATCCGTAGGGTATTTGTATGGTCGGTACAAGACGACCCTTTACGGAATCTAGCCTGATAAGCTTCGAGAGTGCTCTCGACGACATCACTAATCCTATTGAGAATTACCTTAGCTATGATTTTCTATATGGCAGTAGGTAGACATATACCACGCCAGCTGCTACAATCCCGAAGGTCGCCCTTCTCGGAATTTTCACAATGACGCCCTCCTTCCATTCAGTCGGATATCTTGCTTCATTCCACACCTCAGTAAAGACTGGGAGGAGTATATCGGCTGTTATTTCCGGGTCCGCTTTGAGGAGTTCGGTTGGTAGTCCGTCTATATCTGGAGCTTTCCTTCCCGCCATTGACCGAATAGCGGAAACTAACTCTTCCTTATCTGGGGGATTGTCTCTAATAGAGGATTGTTGCGGTTGGATGTTTGGTAGTTGTTCTGTTTCTGGAATATCTTCCTCTGACAAGATGTTTAAAATATCAGAGAAGTATTCCTTCCATCGCCACAACTGGAGTTCACTCATATTAAGGAGAGTTCCGTTGACATCTCTCACCAGGTGGTTGGCGGTGAAATTCCTGTTCGCCAACTGTTTCATGATTTGGAAAAGTGAACCCGTATCCCCAAGGTAAGCCGAAGATTCTGCCTTGTTTGCCAGATCTTCAATGGCCTTTCTCTTGTCGCGTCTAACAGCCTTTTTAAGCTGTATATGAGCATCGCGGTAGTTCTGCCTAAGGTCGGGCATTCGTTGGTTGACATCGGGTTGAGAGATGATTGCCAATTTGGCTTTTTTCCGATTGCCAACCTTTTCCAATGTATCTTGCGACATCCAGGGTTTCTCACCGCTTTGCACATATCCCACAGATTCTTCAGCACTAGTTAGAAAAGTGTTTCTGGTTGCCTCCTAATTGGCGTCCAGTGTGCGCATTTCATATTCACCCAATGTGGATGACTTTTCGCATAGCATAGTGGTGTATTTGCGTTTTTTGTTGTGATCTCTGAGCTTATCTACATTAAGCTTGCGCTTCATTTGAAGAATTTGTGGTCGTCGGATAGCTACTGTACATAATCACAAGCAGGCAACCATCAAGTGGTGATCGCTCCTCACGTCAGCTCCACGTTTCGCTCGCACATCGAGGAGACATCTTCTCCATCGGCGACTTATAGCCAAATGGTCGATCTGGTTCTGAGTAACACCATCAAGGGAAACCCAAGATGTTTTATGATGACTCTTGTGTGGAAAAAGGGTCCCTCCGATGACCATTTGCCGAGTACTACAAAACTCCACAAATAGTTCGCCGTTTTCGGGTCTCTTAATCCAAGGTCGTAACGCGTCGACCCAAGGGTCACCATACCTCACCATGACGTGTTCTAGTCCAGTGTTGTCTGATCCAACCTGGGCGTTCATATATCTCCTGAGAGGATAATAATATCACCTCTTGGAACATGTTCGAAGGTGGCACTCAGTTGGCTATAAAACTCCTCTTTGTCACCAGATGTTGCGGTATTAGTTGGTGCGTAGCAGTGCAGAATTGTGACGTTTCTGACACTGGTCCTGAGTCTGACGACGATAATCCTATCCGAAATTGGTTCCCAGCTAATGAGACTGTTTCTCGCTCTCGATGTAAGGACGAACGACACGCCATTTTTGGCTTCACTTTCAGGGCAAATATACAGAATAATGTTTCCACTAGGGGTTCGTTCTTCTCCTGATCCTGTCCACCTGACCTCGCTCAAGCCCAAGATTTGGATGTTATAGTGCTCCAATTCACGGTCGATCACAGCTCCTCCCCCGTAGTTCAATGTTCGAACATTCCAGAAGCCAATCATTGTCCGTTTTCAAATGCCAAAAGTCGTTACCGTAGAATCAGTCCATATCCGAGGCGCTGTATCCGTTTCTCGTATCAGTTAGGTCTTAAGATCACGGGTGATAAGCCCATGATCCAGTGAGTGTCCATTTGCCATTTTTAGGGCAAGTAGAACTGGCTGTGGGTGAATTCTATAGCCCCCATCCCACAGGGGGATAGTTAGCACAGGTCTGTGGAGTCGCTAGTCTCCAAATATAGTTGCGGGAATTAGTAAAACCTCATCCTACAACTACCTCCTTGCGACTACATACCGACCATAGAAGCTAAAAATTTAATGTAATTGAGTAAATGATCGAACATGCAACATAATCACCTTCAAGTAAAGCATGTCCGATCATTCAACCCAGCATGCAATATGATCATACCTTTAATTATACTCTAGATGAAATCTGAGAGTATTATAAGTTTGCCACAAAGTTTGTAACGCCAAGAAATAAGACTCGGAGAAAAAAATGAATGATACAGAAGTTCATATAATCTCTCAAAAATCTCAAAACCGGATGTCCATCCGTCCGTCCATCCGTCTGTCCGTCCGTGTCCTCTCTAGCTTGAGAACGCGTTGGTCTAGAAAGTTCAAATTTTGTACACGTCGTTGTTGACAAAAAAGCAAGGACAAGTTCGTGAACGGGCCAAATCGCTCCACCCCTTCTACCCCCTCCCAGACAAAATGACACAATTTCGCAATTCGACAATAAACGGATTTTTTCAAAAAGCATAAAAGCTATTGATCCGAAATATGGTATATGTTACTTTTATAATAATTTCAATCTGCTGTTTAAAAATTAGTTGAGTCCTCCCCTTCCCTCCACCACCTCCCATACAAACTACAATTTTTTATGAAATACTCTAAATAAATTTACTCAGTACGTATGAAATTTATCGAGCTGAAATTAAGCACTAAATAATTATTTAGATTTATTAGTAAGACCAGAAAAAATTAGGCGATTAGCTTCACTCCATCTACCCCCTTCCATACAATTTGACACAATTCAACAACTTTACAAAAAGTCGATTTTCCTGAAAAGTGTGAACCCTACTGAACTGCAATTTAAAATTACATTTACAGTTATTTCTAAGAACGTCATTAATAAATTCACACTTCTTCTACCATCTCCCATATAAACTGCACAATTTCACTAAATCCGATACACTATTTTTCTCAGTATCTATTAAATTTTTGAATCCTTAATTTTGTATAAAACATTTTGATAGCAACCTTACCGTGATGTGAAAAAATTAGTTCAATGTCGTCACCCCCTCTACCACTTCCACTACAAAATTTCTTAAAATAAAAAAAATTCTCTTGTGTATCTAAAACCATTAAGATACACGAATTCCTTCCCCTCTACCAACGACTGGTGTGGTCGGCTGAGTACAGCTCTTACAAACGCGCTCCACTCGCTTCCAGACTGTGACTGGAGAAACTAAAGTGACTGGAGATACTTAATCGGCGGCACAGGATCTGGAGAAGATCAACTGCCGCCGAAACAGTGTGATTTTGTCTGGAAGGGGGTAGACGGGGTGAAGCTAATCGTTTAATTTTTGTTTGAGTCTTACTAATAAATAATTCTAAATTAATATTTGGTGTTAAATTTGATCTCGATAAATTTTATACGCACTAAGTAAATTGGTTTAGATTAATTCATTAAAAAGTACAGTTTGTATGGGAGGTGGTGGAAGGAGGGGGAGGACACTCATAATTTTTATACGGTAGATTGAAATCATCATGAAATTAATATATTCAAAATTTCAGACTAATAGCTTGTATAGTTTTCGAGCAAATCACTTTTTTGTTATTTGTTGTGTCATTTTGTATGGGAGGAGGTTGAAGAGGTGGAGCGATTTGGCCCGTTCACGAACTTGACCATACTTTTTTGACAAAACGACGTGTACAAAATTTGAACTATCTAGCTCAACGCGTTCTCAAGCTAGAGAGCGCACAGGCAGTCGGACGGACGGACGGACATCCGGTTTCGAGAGTGTTATATGAACTTTTGTATCATTCATTTTTTCTCCGAGCCCTATTTCTTAGCGTTAAAAACTTTAGAACAAACTTATAATACTCACAGATTTCATCCAGAGTATAAAAATATACCCCAAACTTAAAAGTTTTTTGAATCTCCGATGAGGCGAACTCATCCGAGTAAACAACGGTCCAGAGAGACCTAATGACCATCTTCTATATATTTTTCGGGTTAAAGCAAGGAAACGGTATTGTATCTGTACCCTTGAGAGTTAGTGTCAGGATGTTCACGTTAAGCACACAAGATAAGGATCTATGTACCTATACCCTTTAATCAGACTTCCGAATAGATTCGAAGAAATCTTCCAGTTGACACCAGAAAGACACTACTGTTAAAATCTACGCAGCTAAAAGCTTACGCATTAACATAACGGAGCGATCACATCTGGACGCCATGGAAGTAAATAGGACTACGCATGACAATAAATGGTGATTGGAGCCGATTTAGGCTGTGGCGCCATTGATGACTATGATAATAATAAAAAGACGCAAACACGAAGAAAAACACCAATCGGACAAAATCTTACAAGTTGCGATTATAACAAAGAAAACTTGGACAACTATTTATGGATATCTAAGCTTTAAAACTCAAAAATAATGCTAGCAATAAAACACATTATTCAGATTTTCCTACAATCAAATATAACGACAAATATAGAAAAAAGAAGGGATGAAGTTACTGTAATATGTGATTTTTTATCGTGCTAATAATTTTAATAAAATATTAAGTATTATATTTAATTCGATCCTGGAATATTGTGAAATAGTGCCGTTTGTATATGAGATGGTAAAAGAAGTGAGGGAACTCGAATAATTTTTAAACCGTAGATTAAAATTGTCATACAAACATTTTATTGTCAACTTCAAAACCGAATTATTGTGAAAAAGTGTCGTGGAACCAATGAAGGAATTTGGCACAATCAGGAACTTAATTTTATATTCTTGACCAAAATAATGCGCATTTAAAAGTAGTAAGTGGACTCGATCTGAAGAATATGATACAATAGAGAATTGTATGCCATCAACTGTTAACCGCTGGGAGGATTCTATTATCATACAGGGAGCAAATCACTGCTAAGATTTTAGAACTGGAGGACATGGTCACTGAACCGAGACGGATATAGGCGCAGTATACGGGAGGCCAAGGCCCGATTTGCGCTGTAGTGCCCTCTGAAGTAAGTAAGTAAATTATGTATATATGGCGATCAGACAGACTATGCAATTTTTTAGCATTTTTCGCGAAAACTGAAAGCTTGCTAGTAATGATTTTTTTTTCAGATTGTAAAAAAAGCTTCTTTATTTGAAATAATAAAATAATTATGTTCTGAGCTCCTGGGAGTCTCGATTTTTCATTTCCCTAAGTGGTCTCAACTTCATCGTAGAACCTCTAAGCTCGGTATTTTATCCCAATTCAATATCGAAAATCTTATTACTCAGTTCTTAATTAAGGCATTCATGAAATTGAGTTGAGAACATTTCGACCCGAAAATTAACAAATGTCCCAGACTATTCTATATCTTTACAATTTTCTGCCAATCAAATACACTCTCCAGAAATCGAATATCGAATTCATATCGAATTAGGTGCCAATTTCTCGTATAAATTGACCTCACATACACAGTTATGGCGAAATAAAATTCTGAGTTTCCTTTTATGTCACAAGCGTAAAGCAAATATCATAATGAGCTTGTGTTTATTGCGGTATCGAATTAGAAATGAAACAAGTATTCCCTAGGAAAAAACAAGTCCTTCATCAAAAATAAAAGGAAATTTTCGTCAACATTTCGTCCTTAATGTAGGACGGAAAAGGAAAAATAATAAAATAAATAAAGCAATTTTCCTAGACTACGAAGAGAGAGATTCATTGGACACGACAGGAGAAGTATTTGATTGCACCGTGTATAATATTAAGAAATTCTACATGAACATTTATCATAATCAGAATTTGCTTTTTTTAAAATCCTTTTAATGTCACCACATGTCGTGATATACGTATGTTGATGTCAGGTAACTCTATCAAAATTTGCGCCTTGTATAAATCACATAAATATTTACGCAAGTAAGAGGCAAGACAATGTCGTTATCCATCATAGAGATGAGTCTCTCTAATGTATGACACACCAAATAGGATAGGGTGGAACCTGTGTTTAAGTGCACGTCTCACAGAGCTTGTTTGGTACAGTGGGAACATTATGTTTCAATAGACATTGAATCGCAAAACATATCCTTGGAGCTTTTCGAAAAGAGTTTACCCACAGTCTGGTTTTTATTCTTATCCTGTTTGTATCCCTGAAATAGGATAAATACGTCGTTATAAAGAGGTCTAGGCAAGTAAATTATCGTAATAGCCTACTCCCTGAATGGGATGCGATTTGGATATTTTCCTATCGGTTACGGCGGAGTTTATTTGGGATGCAGGCGGGCAACCGGTGTTTGGATTTCCCAGATCAGCATGCACGAGTAAGTAAATTTGCTCAGTTTGAAAGCGTGGATAAAGGCGAGAGGTATATTTCCATGCTAACCGCGAATCGAAATATTGCGAAATGTGCTATCGACCATGAAATATGCTGCATATTTAGCTACGAGCGATGTTGTCCATTTATGCTGGAGTAGATAAAGGCTGACTGTGGGAAAATAGAGCTATACGAGTTGCTGGAATAACCTGCGATAAAAGTTTTGTATAATTCGTTGAATTGGATTTCATAAAACCATATAGAATCATTCTTGATCCTTCTCTGCAGAACGGTTTTTACATGAAAAACTTCAGACTTGTTAGATCCTACGCCATTGTGGGCTAAAGCTTAATCAGCATATTGTTACACATCAGCTATACTTGCTAATCATCTACCACTGATCAATGATGCAAATTAATGCGCGCGTATGAACACTGTAAGGAACTCCTGCATGAAGGCTATGCGACTCGATCGGAATATTCAAGGCCTACAACAACAAAAGCACTATCAAGAACATCTGCCGCCAAATGCGACTCCATCGGAATGTTCAGCAACAACAACTACATGTAGAGACTCAGCCAACAGGGAAACGACTCAGTCGACGAGGCAGTGCTTTATAAGTTTCAATAAAAATATAATTCTGAGCACCTGCGAGGTCCTTACCAAGAAAGCAATAACAGACATATGCGTACATTTTGATGCAATGAATCAGCAAACACCTGCCGCGGTTGGTGCTGGGTATAAAAGAGCAGGGGTTCGTGAAAAGCGGCAGCCGAAATCTGAGCATCACGTAGTGAAGTCGGGGGAGTCAGTCGACGGCGGAAGTATATAACATCATAACATCCCCAAGGCATTCCGACCCATCCGCCTAACTTCGTGCATTCTTAAAGGCCTGGAAAGACTGGTGGACAACTACCTGCGTGCAAATATGACCCACTCGGTCCAATGCCCATACCAACACGCCAAAGGTAGGTCTACTGATACCGCCTTACATGTGACGTTAGCCGTCGTAAAGGAAGCTTTCCATCATAAAGAGGTTGTACTTGATGCCTTTCAAGACGTGGATCGCCAAAGCTGTCTACATATCAAGCTAGGCAGAACTGACGTAGCGGCCATCTTAAATCACTCCAGCGGGTGTCATGGATTTTTCCATTTCAAAAGACCACTTGTGTTATTTTTGACGAACTTGTCGTAAAAACACGTTTTACCGAAAACAACGCAAAAGCATAATTACATCAAATTAAGCAAGGAAATATTACGCGAGTGCATATGTTTTCGCAATAACTAAAATTCTACAGTTTTTTGTGTGAAAATTAACCGGAGAACTCTGCACAATATGAGTGACAGATTTTCTTTGGTGTGAGAAACCGAGATTTAACTTTGATCACACTTTTTTCAATTAAAAATCTCTTGCACTGATATCATCGTGTAATAATTACATGCCGAGCACTATTATTAAAGTATCTCAGAAAGCTGAACTATCTTTAACACTGCAATTAAGAATACACGCGATTCTTACGAAGCCCGCCGTGTCTGCTCCATACAAAAGAGAGCGAATTCGTATGGAACTGTCACTTTTCCTTTATTATTCTAATAATAAAGTACTGTGATCGACACAGAAAAAAAAATTTGCTACCCTGAAATTTTGTTTTTCACGTTTCATGAACAAATTAGCCTAAATAAACTGCCAACAAGTCGGGTGAAACTTTATCATTCTTGGAAAAAGTTGCGGATGAGTGGAAAGTCAATATGCAGGTTAGAGTAGTTAGGGAAGACTAAATGACTAAGAAACAATATTTCATTCGATTCTGCAAGTTTGGGTTTTTATGAGGGGAAGAGGAGGGGTAATAGTAAGGATGGATAAATGTTAATAGCTTTCTAATTGATTGCTTGAATCACGTCCAATATTCTCTGTAAAGAATTTGTTTCATAGACGAAGTTGCATAGAATTTTCACAAAATTCGGTGTATTTTACATTCACGAAACCGAACATTTGTATGGGAGGAGGAAGAGCGGGTAAGCGAATCATAAAATTTGTGATGCAGTTTTATTTAATTTCTCTTGAAAGGTGCTTGTACAAAATTCCAGATACAGAGATATAGAAAGGGTTGTGGAACAAACTAAACAAATAATTTAATTTTTTTATCTATTTGCGTCCGAAAAGGGGGGGGGGGCTAAAAACAAATTGTCGACCAAATTGTTTTTTGAAATGATTATATCTTCGAAATTACTTATCGTAAAAAATTTATATTTTGGGACCATTAAGGTGGCATATAGTCCTACCGGAATCAGCTTAGAGAGGTCAAGGGGGGTGCAACGAAAAACACTTAAAAATGAATATCTCAACTATCTCTTAAGCTATGCAATTGAAACTTGAAACATAAATTAAGCTTTACTAGGAAAATACAAAAAAAATATAACATGTTGAAATAATAGTAGTGGGGGAAATGGGTAGCATTTCAAAACTGGCCCACTTTTCAAAATTACAAATCCTCATATCTCATAAAAGAGTACAGATATCGAAAATTTGTCAGATTGTAGAACTACCTAGTTAATTTTGGTAAAAATTTTAAGTTGTGAGGTGTAAGGAGAGCGAGGTGATAAGGAAAAATGTAGAAAATTTTGAGTGATTTTCTTAGGGCTCTGGTGAAAGATGCAAAGTTTGAGTTTTGCATGTGGATACATCTGTTTGATATAGGTACATACAAAAATAATAATAACTTGATCCATAATTGTTATAAACCGGAACCCCTTTCTAAAGTGCACAAGGTGTTTCATGTGCATTGAAAAAAACACATAAAGTGAAAATTTTTTAGTGAAATTTTAAGGAAGAAACTTGAAAATTTGCGAAATGCATTTAAAAAAAATCCCCAAATATACAGAATATTAACTGGGCGAAAACCCTTAAAACTTCTACCCCCTCCCATACAAAATTATTTATTGGACCATTTTCAAAAAATCAATTATCACCTAACTGTTAAAAGCTATCAATTTGAAATTTTGCACAAAAAGTTTAAGAAATAGTTGAAATAAAATTGCGTCAAAAGTTTTGAGATCACAACTGTCCTTCTACCCCCTCCCATACAAAAATATGATTTTGAACATTATTAAGAAATCAATTATCATCTAAGTACATATTTAAGCTTACAAAAATAGTTGGAATCGAATTACGTGACAAGTTTTGAGATCGCGCTTGCTCTTCTACCCCCTTCCATACAAAAGTATGATTTCGACCAATTTCAATAAATCAACTAATAACTAACAAAGTAACAGCTACGAACTTGGAATTTTGTACGAGCTCCTTACAAGAGAATTGAAATAAAACTACATCACACATTTTATGATTCGCTTACCCGCTCTACCCCCTCCCATACAAATGTCGGTTTCGTGAATGTAAAATACACCGAATTTTATGAAAATTCTATGCAACTTCGTCTATGAAACAAATTCTATACAGAGAATATTGGACGTGATTCAAGCAATCAATTAAAAAGCTATTAACATCCACCCACCCTTACTATTACCCCTCCTCCTCACCTCATAAAAAACCAAACTTGCAGAAACGAATGAAATATTGTTAAATTGGCAATAGCCCTGCCCAAGAACTCCCTTTTACTTAGTCTTCCATAGCCACTATAACCTGCATATTAACTTTCCTCTCATCCGCAACTTGTCCCAAGAATAATAAAGTTTCTCCCGACTTGTTGGCAGTTTATTTGTTATGACTCCAACGTGTTGTTGTTATATTGACTTACGTGGCTTTCTACTTTAGAGGGCATTGGGAGGGCGCATTTAGCCATGTCAACATGGATGCCGTACTTGATGCCTTGCGCAGCTATAGTGTGGAACCTCTTTTAACTGCATAAATAGGTAAACTTCTTTGCTCACGAAATATCATAGAATGGATGGGGGACGAGATAAGAAAAGTCACGGTGCACAAAGGTATATCACAATGTGGCATAATTTCGGTCTTAGCCATAAAAGAGCCCTAACCGTTTTAAATCGGAACTGGTACCCCACAATAGCATATGCAGACAATCTTGTCATCACGCTAACTGTTAAGTTTCAGAAAGTTCTAGGCGACCTTATTCAGTCCGCTCTACAAGTGTCAGACAGCTGGGCACTAGATAAAGGACTTAATATTAACCCTAAAAAAACAGACCTGGTCGTATTCTCCAGAAGAAGAAGACCATACGTTTTCAATCGACAAATCATTGGGGGTATTACTATGGTTCCGAACCAGGTTAAGTTCTTAGGTATTATTATTATGGATAGCAAATTATCCTGGAAGGTCAGCATTCACGAACGAGCAAAAAAAGCTACCGCAGACTTCTTCGCTGCAAAAATACGTTCGGCTTGAAAAGCGGCCGGGAAAGCCGCACCTCATCCACTGGATGTATATCAGCAAAATTAGACTAATAATTTGCTATGGCGCACTGATGTGGTGGACTGCCGTACTAAAAACCAACCTAGCACGTTTACAACTCCAACGGATGCCATGTTTGTGCATTATATAAATATATTTTCAGAATTGAGATCACAATGTTTAAAGCTTTCCAGGCGGGTATATAGTTCCTACATCACAGAAATTCTAGAGAACCTTGTACACAGCCCCAAGCGTCTTTGGAATCACATTAATTCATTTGATAAAAATAACATAATACCGTCAAACAGCTTCTTGGATAATCCACTCAAAATTTCCAACACTTTTGCAGAATACTTTTCTCAAACCTATTCTGGTAAAACATGCTCTTTCATTCATATAGAACAAAAAAATAATCTAAATCTGTCAGTACTATCTTTTGATAGTACTAATGTTTTATTAAAGTTAAAAGCATTAAAAGTAGAAAAATCTGCAGGGCCAGGTAATGTACCCCTATAATTTTAAAATCGTGTAGTGAGGAACTAGTTTATGTTTTTAACCGATCCATGAAATTGGGTAAATTTGTTCACACCTAGAAAAAATCTTTTATAGTAGCTGTCCATAAACCAGGGGATAAAAAAAAATAAACTGCAGGCCGATATGTATCCAGTCAGCTATTCCTAAAAACTTTGAAATTCTTATTTATGACCAAATTAGTCCTTTAACTCATAACTTGATTATTCCTAGCATGGTTTCCAAAAAAGCAAATCTGCTACCTCAAATTTAATCTCGTTTACCCAATTTATTAATAAACACACTAGGACTACGAATGGTCTTAAGGCTCAATCATGCGATTCTCTAGATGCAGAGACATTTTTTGATTTTAAGAAATTTTGTGGGGGAGTGGTAGAAGGGATAACGGCATTGAACCAATTTTTTAACATCAAGCGGGAGTTGCTACGTTACAACGCAAGGCCAGGGCCCCATTTGAGCTCGATAAATTTTATACGTACTGAGTTAATTGGCTTAGAGCATGTCACGAAAAAGTGCAGTTCGTATGAGAGGGGGTGCAAGGAGAGGGAGGACGCAAATAATTTTTATAGGGCAGATTGACATCATCATCAAAATAATTTATCCCAAATTTTCGACTAATGGCTTTTATACTTTTCGAGCAAATCCGTTTATTATCGAATTGCGAAATTGTGTCATTTTGTATGGGAGGAGAGTATGGGAGTATTTGAATCATTTTTTTTGCCCCATACAGGAAAATTATGACATTCGTATGCAAGGTGGTAAATTCCGCCAGAGTGGGTCCCGGGTGAGAAAGGAGGAGTTGTATGAACTCTACGACGAACCAGAAGATTCAACCTTCATCAAGCTACGTAAACTGCAGTGGGCTGGCCATCTAGAGCGAATGGAAGACAGACGGGCTTTTAAAGGCAAAGAGAGTGGCAACCGGCCAGTAGGCAAACCACGCAAGCGATGGGAAGACTTTAAAAATTAACAGCTGAAGGACGCGGTCTTTGAATCGAGCCGATTGAAGGCGACGACTTCAGGAGGCCAGGGCCCGATTTGGCCTGCCGCACCATTGATGATGGGAGGAGGATGGGTAGAAGACGGGAAAGGATATTGATTATTCTTGCTGGAATTACTATAATCATTAACAAAACTTATTTTCATAATAAAATCAAACATCAACCAGACGTACATACCTCGACTTACGTCATGACGTAAACTAATGTAGAGAGATATTGAAATAAAATCAAAAGCAGATTATGTCTCGAAGCATACCCAACAAACTGTGAAAGTTTCATTAGTTCGGTCGTTTTTGAGTTAAATTCGGACAGGATATCAAAAACTTGTTTTTGTGCTTAGTTATCTTCTAAATAAAGCAAAACAATAACTTACAGGCATTTATAAACAAATAACAGATAGACACTACAATTATAATTATATGTATACTTAAACCTTAACTAGTGAATCAAAACTATAATCGATTGTCTGAGACATGTATGTAAATCAATGAAAAATCATCATTTGAATAAAATGTTAGGGATTTTTATTCTTTATTATTCTAATAATAAAGTATTGTGATCGACACAGAAAAAAGATAACAGGACTACGACTAGGCGTTAAGTCCAATCGTACGATACTCTAGATGAAAGATAATTTTTTTTTATTTTAAGAAATTTTGTAGGGGAAGTGGTAGAGGGGGTGACGACATTGAACTAATTTTTTTACATCTCGGTAAGGTTGCTATCAAAATGTTTTATACAAAATTTAGGATTCAAAAATTTAATAGGTACTGAGAAAATTAGTGTATTGGATTTAGTGAAATTGTGCAGTTTGTATGGGAGATGGTAGAAGAAGTGTGAATTTATTAATGACGTTTTAAGGAATACCTGTAAACATTATTTAATTGAGATATTTTAAATTGCAGTTCAGTACGGTTCACACTTTTCAGGAAAATCGACTTTTTGTAAAGTTGTTGAATTGTGTCAAATTGTATGGAAGGGGGTAGAAGGAGTGAATCTAATCGCCTAATTTTTTTTTCGTCTTACTAATAATTCCAAATAATTATTTACTGCACAATTTCAGCTCGTTAAATTTTATAAGCACTGAGTAAATTGGCTTAGAGCATTTCATGAAAAAGTACAGTTTGTATGGGAGGTAGTAGAAGGAGGAAGAGGACATGCATAATTTTTATATGGTAGATTGATATTATCATAAAAGCAATATGCCCCAAATTTGAGACCAACCGCTTTTATACTTTTCGAGCAAATCCGTTTATTGTCAAATTACGCTATTGTGCCATTTTGTATGGGAGAGGGTAGAAGGGGTGGAGCGATTTGGCCCGTTCACGAACTCGTCCTTACTTTTTTGTCAAAAACGACGTGCACAAAATTTAAATTTTGTAGATCAACGCGTTCTAAAGCTAGAGAGGACACGGACGAACAGACGGACGGACGGACATCCGGTTTTGAGATTTTTAAGTGAGTATATGAACTTCTGTATCATTCATTTTTTTCTCCGAGTCTTATTTCTTAGCGTTACAAACTTTGTGGCAAACTTATAAAACTCTCAGATTTCATCTAGAGTATAAAAATTGCTACCCTGAAATTTAGTTTCATTTCATGACTATATTAGCCTAAGAATGCAAGACAAAATCGTCCCGCCGTACGCCATACTTATGAACTCATATCTCCGGGAACGTTAAAGGTAGAATCTTCGTTTTTGGGTGGATTGTTAATTGGATAAGTGAGCTCCACTATCTATATTTTGGGAGTGTCAGATGGAAGGGGGAGGCCGGGGGAGGCCGGGGGAAGCCGGGGGAGGCCGGGGGAGGCCGGGGGAGGCCGGGGGAGGCCGGGGGAGGCCGGGGGAGGCCGGGGGAGGACAAGAGTCAAAAACTACACTTGCTAATATCTCCACTACGAACGCAGATAGGAAGCTGAAAATTAGCATAAATATAGCGAAAATTGTGAAACAAACTTCAAAAATAATTTAATTTTTTTACACATTGGCGTCCGAGAAGGGGGGGGGGCTAAAAACAAATTGTCGGCCGAATGTTTTTTTCGGATGATTATATCTTCGAACTTACTTACCATAAAAAAAATCATATCTTGGGACTATTAAGGTGGCATATAGATCCACCAGAATCAACTCAGAAGGAGGCTAATTATTATAACGGGGAGGGTCAGGAGGCTACAAAGAATAACACAATTATTCGCAATAAAATGGGGAAACGGTGTAAAAGTGAAACAGTTCCACTTCAAGAAGGCCTAGATATTCAGTAGATGGTTTCTGTTCGCTTTCTATCAGTCAGTCCCCCATAACATTTGCAAATATTTGTCAGTGAGCAGCCAGTACAACTGAGCAATATACCAGCTGCTCCACTCGCTACGGTCGTTCTCACTCCCATTCCCCAACCTTCCAATCCCATTCCTTCCCTCCATGACTGTGTTTGTGCATTGCACATAAAGGCTGAAATTGCCTATAGCACAGGTCATTCTGTAAAAAAAAAAAAAAAACTTAAAAATAAATATCTCGAATATCTCTTAAGCTATGCAATTGAAACTTAGAACATATATTAAGCTACACTAGCGAAATACAAGAAAAATATAAAATTTGATCACAGCACTAGTGGGGGGAAATGAGGAGCATGGGTCACCTTCCAACATTTCAAACCATTATATCTCAAAACTGAGTACAGATATCAAATCAAAAATTCGTCAAATTATAGAACTGCATAGTCTTTAATTTTGGTACAATTTTAAGTAAGGGGGTGTAAGGGGAGGGAAGTGATAAGCAAAAATGTCGAGTGACTTTTTTAGGGTTGTAGTGAAAGAATCAAAGTTTAAATTTTGCATGTGGATACATCTATTTGATATACATAGAAAAATAATAATAATTTGTTCCACAATTGTTATGCACCGACCCCGCTGGTCTAACGTTCACAAGTTGTGCATTGAAAATAACACAAAAACTGAAAATTTTTATACTCTAGATCAAATCTGAGAGTATTATAAGTTTGCCACAAAGTTTGTAACGCCAAGAAATAAGGCTCGGAGAAAAAAATTAATGATACAGAAGTTCATATAATCACTTAAAAATCTCAAAACCGGATGTCCGTCCGTCCGTCCGCCCGTCTGTCTGTCTGTCTGTCCGTCCGTGTCCTCTCTAGCTTGAGAACGCGTTGAGATAGAAAGTTCAAATTTGGTATACGTCGTTTTTAACAAAAATGTAAGGACAAGTTAGTGAACGAGCCAAATCGCTCCATCCCTTCTACCCCCTCCCACACAAAATGACACAATTTCGCAATCTGACAATAAACGGATTTGCTCGAAAAATGTAAATGCTATTGATCTGACATTTGGAAAATATTACTTTTATGATGATGTTAATCTACTGTACAAAAGTTATTTGAGTCCTCCCCTTCCTTCCACCACCTCCCACACAAACTGCACTTTTCATGAAATGCTCGAAGCCAATTTACTCAGTGCGTATAAAATTGATCGAGCTGAAATTGTGCAGTTAATATTTATTTAGTATTAGTAGTAAAACCGATAACAAATTAGACGATTAGCTTTACCCCTTCTACCCCCTCCCATACAAAATGAGGCAATTTCACAACTTCATAAAAAGTCGATATTCGTGAAAAGTTTGAAAGCTACTCATATGCAATTTAAAACAAGTCAAAAGCATGATGTTTATAGTTATTTCTGAAAAGTCATTAAAAACTCCCCCCTCCTTCTATCACCTCCCATACAAACTGCACAATTTCACTAAACCCAATCTGACAATAAACGGATTTGCTCGAAAAATGTAAATGCTATTTATCTGAAATTTGGAAAATATTACTTTTATGATGATGTCAATCTACTGTACAAAAGTTATTTGAGTCCTCCCCTTCCTTCCACCACCTCCCACACAAACTGCACTTTTCATGAAATGCTCGAAGCCAATTTACTCAGTGCGTATAAAATTGATCGAGCTGAAATTGTGCAGTTAATATTTATTTAGTATTAGTAGTAAAACCGATAACAAATTAGACGATTAGCTTTACCCCTTCTACCCCCTCCCATACAAAATGAGGCAATTTCATAACTTCATAAAAAGTCGATATTCGTGAAAAGTTTGAATGCTACTCATATGCAATTTAAAACATGTCAAAAGCATGATGTTTATAGTTATTTCTGAAAAGTCATTAAAAACTCCCTCCTCCTTCTATCACCTCTCATACAAACTGCACAATTTCACTAAACCCAATAGACTAATTTTCTCAGTACGTATTAAATTTTTAAATCCTAAATTTTGCATAAAACATTTTGAAACATTAGCGTCATGTGAAAAAATTAGTTCAATGTCGTGACCCCGTCTACCACTTCCCCTACAAAATTTCTTAAGATCGCGCGATTGGGCTTTATGCCCAATCGTACTCCTGTGCTGTTTTAATAAAATTTTAAGGTAGAAACTTGAAAATTTGTGAAATGCATTTCAAAAATTCCCTAAATGTATGAA
Organism: Chorisops tibialis; assembly: GCA_963669355.1. Classification (NCBI taxonomy): domain Eukaryota; kingdom Metazoa; phylum Arthropoda; class Insecta; order Diptera; family Stratiomyidae; genus Chorisops; species Chorisops tibialis. The sequence continues at coordinate 130,870,651 of OY770263.1, forward strand.
ATATTAACTGGTCGAATCCCTTTAACATTTCAACTCCCTCCCACACAAAATTATTTTTTCGACCATTTATAGGAAATCAATTATCTCCTAACTATTTAAACTATTTATCAATTTAAAATTTCGCACATAAAAATCGTTAAAATGAAATCGCGTCAAAAGTTTTGAGATCGCGCGTGCCCTTCTACCCCCTCACATGCAAAAGTATGATTTCGACCAATTTCAATAAATCAACTAATAACCAACAAATTAAAAGCTACAAACTTAAAATTTTGCCCGACACCTTTCAAGAGAAACGAAATAAAACTGCATCACAAATTTTACGATTACCTTACCTCCTCTACTCCTTCCATTCCAATGTTTGGTTTCGGGAATGTAGAATACACCGAATTTTATGAAAATTATGTACAACTTCGTCTATGAAACTGACATTCTATACAGAGAATATTGGACGTGATTCAAGCGATCAATTAAAAAATGATTAACGTCCACCCCTTCCCTCATAAAAACACAAACTTGCGTGAAAAAACGAATGAAATATTGATAACATGTACTGGAGCTGTTGATCGTATCCGACATTAAGTGTTAAATTTACTACAACCCTGACCATGAGCCCCCTTTCATTTAGTCTTCCCTAAACACTCTAACCTGCATGTTGAATTTTCACGCATCCTCAATTTGTTTCAAGAATAATAAAGTTGCGCCCGACTTGTTGGTAGTTTATTTTCATATACTACCGTGTACTACCAATCAACATTTTAGACACATACATATTTCTAGCTAGATTTCGCCTAAACTATTTATCACAATATATTTAATCATGAGTGAAAGAATTTTTACCATTAATAAAACATATCAAATATCATTTGAAATGTTTGTCATCAAGTTGGGCGAAATTTTAAAACGAACTTTGTTAACATATTTAAAATTTCGGTTGAAATTACTACCGAGAGTTCAAAATACAAAGATTTTTATAGTGAAACATTTTATTAAATGCTAGCGATCCCCCGCGACTTTCTCCGCGTATGAATCGCAATAATGATCAATTTTTGAAAATTTAGTTAGTAATACTTTATGTGAAATGTACAATCTACCAGTTCTAATGGCACGCAATGTTTTGTATTTTGTGGAAATCAGAAGCATAAATTATTCAGATGATACTCGTATTTGTATGGGACAGGCCCGTGCTCAGGTGTGTGATTTCAGGTCATATACGTATTGAAGAACGTTAAGAAATTGTAAATAGTTGTAGCTTGTGTGAATTCTAAAAGACTATATCAAATAACATTAAGCTCAAAAACATAATAGGACTACGATTGTGCGTAAAGCTCAATCATAGATGAAATACAAATTTTTGTGATCTTAAGAAATTTTGTATGGGGAGTGGTGGAAGGGGTGATAGTATTGAGATAATTTCACATCTTTCTAGAGTAGCTATAATAATGATTAGTACCAAATTTAAGGTTCAGAAATTGAAAGGGTACTGAGAAAACTAGTGTATTGGGTTTAGTAGAAATGGTACAGTTTGTATGGGAGGTGGTAGAAGGAGTGAGAGGTTTTTAGTGATTTTTCGAGAAACAACTGTAAACATAATGCAATTGATATATTTTAAATTGTAGATCAGTAAAATTCATACTTTTCAAGAAAATCGAGTTTTTGCAATTGTGTTATGTTGTAAGGGAGGAGGTAGAAGGAGGGAAGCTAATCGGTTTAATTTGAGCCTATAAATTTTATACGTACTAGGAAATTGGCTTACATGTAGTATTTCATGAAAAATTGCATTTGTATGAGAGGTGGTGTTCGTAGAAGAATTCAAAAAATTAGTGTACCATAGATCACATTTATGTGAGAGCTAATAATTTGAAATTTATTATTAGCTCTTATAGTTTCCAAGAAATTTTTAATATTACATATTTTTGAAACTTAGACATTTTGTATGGGAGGGGGTATAAGGCGTTGGGGGATTGAAATAAAACTAAAATCAGATTACGTCTCTAAGCACACCTAACAAACTGTGAAATTTTCATTACAATCGGTTGAGCCGTTTTTGTTTTAAATCCGAACAGACGAGAAGGATTTCAAAAACATATGTTTTCGCCTCATAGTCTAGTTAGTCTGCCTAAGACGAAGAAGAATTTCAAAAATGTGTTTTTATGCTTAATTATGCTTATGAATTACTCTACTACAATTGATTTTATATGTATAGATGCTACCATCCATTTCAGTTTCATCTAGTTTAAGCAGTTTAACTGTAACATTATAAATCTTCATCCAACATCCAATTCATACCGAAATAATACAATTATTGTCTGACAATAGCTGAATGGATTTTATTCAGACCGAATATTTAAGATGAATAAAGGCGAGCAAGAGATATAAAATTTTGTTATTCTTTTTTTTAAACGCAATTTACAAAAGGACAATAGCTAATACTTTTACATACCAGCTGTTCAGAATCACGAGAAATTCCCAAATCGACAGAACTATCTAATCGCTAATGGACTGGAAACGTTTTTCTTAACACAACACATTCAACTATCTGTACTAAGATAGTATTATGAATTTCCACTAACCTGATAAAATTTTAGATGCACACGTTCAGCTCGCTTAAATATTCTTATTTTTAGGTCGCACGATTTCAAGCACTAACAAACAAATCTCGAAAACACGCGACTTATACCTGTCGGCACCAAATGTCACTACCTTAACATAAATTTATGATTTCACAAACTTTCAAGAAACTATTTTTCCTTACAGATTTTACTGCACTAGAACTTAAAAGATCCTCTTACACTGAAGCCAAGCTAATTACTTTTTCTGCTATGATCTTACATAAAAAATTTTTTCCTTTTCAAAGTAAGATTGAAAATCTAATTCGCAAAACATCCACGAGAAACGAATTAATATTGGGTAATACCGAACGAATCTTGTGGTGGAGATATCCAGGGCTATGGGAGAACTGAAAGGAACTGAAAGAGCGCTACTTGCAATTACCCCAAATAAAAAAATTATAAGAAGCTTCCACACGATACGAAAGATATAAACACTTGACAGAGGGATTTTGTTGGTGTAGTTGCGTCGCGTCGCCTCTCGTTGCTACAGAAACCCGACGAAGTAAGGGACCAACAGAGGGGCTGGTAAATCTTTGAGACTGGTTCTTGCCTTTTCTCGCTACTATCTATTTTCAGGAAAATATTTCTGGAGCCTGACACGGCTGCTGCTCCTTTGATGCTCGATTGCTGCTCCGGAATAACGACGACCATGGTTTCAATATAAAACGAAGTCTGCTCGGAAATGGAGGGGTTGACCAATTTCTGCGCATAAACAGAACTAAATCGTGGCAGTACAATGAAAGGATATAAGGCCAGAGGATAATCAGTTGAGAGACGTGAACACAAGACTCTAGATAACATGTCGAGATGGGATGGTGAAAAATGACCCATACAAAGAGTGTCCTTCAGAACTTCGCGATAGTGCAGATTGTGCATACCAAATCAAACGAGGTGCATTGCGTGAGACTAAAATAGAGTTGCTAAGTTAAACTGGTAAGATAAAAATAAAAAAAATGTTTGACACATTCTAACCATCTATTAAAAAAAGTTCGTTATATAGAGCTTGTTAAAGGATATATGAATCTGTAATACAAATTTAGGGCATTTAACTTTATTTTCCAGTTAAGAAAACCGATAGGGGCATAGGATAAATACAGTTCTCTTCCACAAGGCACGATCCATTGTCACCATAAGTTCACGCTAGTTTGCAGTTTCTTGGTAAGCCTAAAGGTCACTTTTTATGTATTATAACTATATTTCAACACGGATTTGACGCAAGTGTCAAACACTCGCAGCTTCGTACAAAGAAATATCTCTGTTAACCTGCAGAAAGGAGAAAGGATACCGAAGGCATGACGTTTATAACTCACATGAGCATCAATATCCGTTTCGTCTCCGCCATCCATACTGACAATGCTTCCAAGGTAACAAAAATCTTGCACCTCATCCACATCTTGTCCGTTAAGAACATTCGATGCGCTTGTGCTCGAACCACCGATCTTGATTTTGGTTTAACGCACATTTGTTTTCAACCCTGCCTTTTTGCGTGTAAAATGTAGAGAGCGAATATTCGCCTCTAAGTCCGAACGGTTATGTGCAAGCAAACACACGCCATCAGCATAATCAAGATGACTTAAGATGTAATATAGTGTTCACTAAAGACCTTTATCATCCCCACCTTCCAGTGCAGCTTTCAAGATGTCCTTTATAATTTCCTTCTGCTGCTGATGATAATCTATACATGTAAATATAATTGTAGTGTCTGTCTGTTATTTGTTTATAAATGGCTATAAATAAGTTTTTTGCTTTATTTTAGCAATAACTAAGCAGAAACAAACGTTTTTAAAATTTTTCTCTGTCTGTCTTTCCGGTTTCCACGCAAAAACGGCTAAACCGATTGTAATGAAATTTTCACAGTTTGTTAAATGTGCACCGAGATGTAATCTGCGTGTGGTCTTATTGCAATACCCCCACGCCTTCCACCCCCTCCCATACAAAATGACTCATTTTCAAAAATATATGCTAATCAAATTTTCTTCAAAACCATTGGAGCAAATCGTTTGAAATTTAGAACATACTATTTTTATCAGAAATGTGATCTATGGTACACAAATTATTTGAATCCCCCTACTCTTCCACCACCTCCCATACAAACTGCACTTTTTCATGAAAGGCTATTCACCAATTTTCTCAGCATGTGTAACTTTCATCGAGCTTAAATGTTGCACTTAATCCTTAATTTACATTATTATTAATATCGGGAAAAAATTAACCGATTAGCTTCATTCCTTCTACCACCTCCCATACAATGTGAAACAATTCCACGACTTTACTTAAATTCGATTTTCTTGAAAACTGTAAATATTACTGATCTGAAATTTAAAATATGACAATTGTAAATAAATTATAGTTGCTTCTCAAAAAATCACTTAAAACCCCCTACTCCTTCCAACACCACCCATACAAACTGTACTTTTTCATGAAATATTCTAAGCTAATTTTCTCAGTACATATAACTTTCATTGAGCTCAAATTTCGTACTGTATCCTCAATTAGCATTATTAATATCGGGAAAAAATTAACCGAGTAGCTTCACTCCATCTACCCCCTTCCATACAATGTGACACAATTCCACGTTTCTACAAAAATTCGATTTTCTTAAAAAGCGTGAATGATACAGACCTGAAATTTAAAATATATCAATTGCATGATGATTATAGTTGTTTCTCGAAATATCACCAGAAACCCCCTTTTCCTTCTACCACCTCCCATAAAAATTGCACAATTTCATTAAATTCAATGCACTAAGTTTCTCAGTACCTACTCAATTTTTGAAGCTTAAATTTGGTACAAAACATTTTTATAGCTACTCTAGCATGATGTGAAACAAATTAGTTCAGTGCAGCCACTTACCATACAAAATTTCATAATATCACAAAAATTTCGATTTCATCTAAAGTATCGTATGATTGGGCTCTACGCACAATCGTAGTCCTTTTAAGTTTTCAAGCTTAATGTTATGTTATTTGGGCTTTTTTTTTAATTAACACAAGCTATAATTATTGACATGTCCTAAATGCTCTTCAATACTTATATGATCTCAAATCACGGGATTGATTGGATCACGAGCCTCTCCCATTCAAATGCGAGTATCATGCTATCATTCTTAATAATTTATGGTTCTGATTCCAACAAAATACAAAACATTGTGTTCAAAGAGCCATTAAAGTAAGCGGATTATATATCCCATATAATGTATTACTAACTACATTCTCAAAAATTACTTATTATTGCGATTTTTATGTGGACGAAGTCGCGGGCGTTTGCTAGTATGTAATATGTCTGACACCCGTTCGCACAGCAAAAATCTAAAACAGTTCTCCTCTATGTAAGACACGACACCTTGCATCTTCATAGGATTCTTTAATCGTAGCTATGATCTTATCTAGAATAGCTCTCCTACGCAAAGCATTCAATATGTAATCTCGCGGTGTCGAAAGCCTTCTCGATGCCCACAAACATGAAATGTAGTGGCGACCCCATTTCGGCGGATTGCTCCAATATTATCCCTAGGATATTTGCATGGTCTGTACAAGATGACCCTTTATGGAATCCACCCTGATAAACTTCGAGAGAGATCTCTACAACATCATTAATCCTATTGAGAATTACCTTAGCCATGATTTTCGATATGGCATATATACTAAGCCAGTTTACCTATATAAGGTGCTTCCAATTAAAATTTGGAAATTTGACAAGATGAGCGTACACTAATATGCACTAAAGTTCAGTGTTGCCAATTCAATGCTGTCGGTGCTATATAAATCATTATTTTGATTGATTTAGCTCTCAGATGTTTCATTGAATTCACATTGGAACGAAGCCAACGCATGCTAATGTTGTACTTTAAGCCTACTTAAACCTGTGAGCTATGTCACTGTTACATGTCTTTTTTTTAATTTCAGCAATTTATTGGTGTTCGGGGGTTGGATGGGTGTAGACAGGGTAACAGTGGCAGACATGTTTTTTCTTTTGAGAATGTTCATACTCTAGATGAAATCTGAGAGTATATTGTGTTTGCCTTACCGTTTGTAACGCTAAGAAATAACGCTCGCACAGAGCCGCAAAAGGGTACAGAAATATTTGTTGTCGCTTAAAAACCTCGATTCCGAGTGACCGTCTGTTCGTCTGTCCGTCTTTCCGTCTGTCCGTCTGTCCGTCTGTCCGTCTGTCTGTCTGTCAGTCTGTGCGTCTGTCTACAGCATAACTCTCGATAGCTTTGAGCTATAGTGCTAAAAATTTGTGTGTGTCATTTTTAGCAAAAAAGTAACTTTAAGTTCGTGAACGGGCCAAATCGCTCCACCTCTTCTACCCCCTCCCAAACAAAATGACACAAATGCGCAATTTGACAATAAACGGATTTGCTCGAAAAGTATAAAACCTATTGGCCTGAAATTTGGAATATATTACTTTTTTGATAATATCAATCTAGGGTATAAAAAGTATGCGTGTCCTCCCCCTCCTTCTACCACCTCCCATACAAACTGTACTTGTCATGAATTACTCTAAGCCAATTTACTCAGTGCGTATAAAATTTAGCGAGCTGAAATTGTGGACTAAATATTTATTTAAAATTGTTAGTAAGCCTAAAAAAAATTAGACGATTAGCTTCACCCCTCCTCCCCTTCCCATACAAAATGGCACAAATTCGCAATTCGACTATAAATAGATTTGCTCGAAAAGTATAAAAGCTATTAGTCTGAATTTCGGGATATAGTACTTTCATAATGATTTCAATATACAGTATAAAAATTATTTGCGTCCTCTCTCTCCTTCCACCCCCTCCCATACAAAGTACACTTTTTCATGAAATGCTCTAAGCCGATTTTCTCAGAACATATAACATTTATCGCGCTCACATTTTGTGATAAATACTTATTTAGTATTATCAATAAGATCAAAAAAAGATATTTGATTAGCTTTACTGCTTCTACCCCCTCCCATACAATATGACACAGTTTCACAACTTCACAAAAAATCTATTTTCTTGAAAAGTATGAATGTTACTGGTCTAAAATTTAAGAGATGTCAATTTTATGATATTCTTAGTTATTTCTGAAAAAATCACTAAAATCCCCCCACTACTTCTACGACCTGCCATACAAACTGCACATTTCCACTAAATCTAACACACTAATTTTCTCAGCTCCTATTCAATTTTTGGAGTAAGCATTTTGTATAAAACATTTTTATACTCTAGATGAAATCTGAGAGTATTATAAGTTTGCTCTAAAGTTTGTAACGCTAAGAAATAAGGCTCGGAGATACAGAAGTTAATATTATCACTCAAAAATCTCAAAACCGGATGTCCGTCCGTCCGTCCGTCCGTTCGCTCTCTAGCTTGAGAACGCGTTGAGCTAGAAAGCTCAAATTTCGTACACGTAATTTTTGACAAAAAAGTAAGATCAAGTTCGTGAACTGGCCAAAGCGCTCCATCTCTTCTACCCCCTCCCATACAAAATGACACAAATGCGCAATTTGACAATAAACGGATTTGCTCGAAAAATAATATAATAGTATAATATAATAATAATATAATAGTATAAAAGCTATTAGTCTGAATTTCGGGAAATATTACTTTCATAATAATTTCAATATACAGTATAAAAATAATTTGCGTGCTACATCTCCTTCCAACCCCTCCCATACAAACTACACTTTTTCATGAAATGCTTTAAGCCGATTTTCTCAGAACATATAACATTTATCGAGCTCACATTTTGTAATAAATACTTATTTAGCATTATCACTAAGGTCAGAAATGATCCCAAGAAATTTTGTATGGGGAGTGTTAGAAGGGGTGATAGCATTGAACTAATTTTTTCCCCATCATGCTAAAGTAGCTATAAAAATGTTTTATACAAAATGCTTACTCCAAAAATTGAATAAGAGCTGAGAAAATTAGTGTGTTAGATTTAAAGAAAATGTGCAGTTTGTATGGGAGGTGGTAGAAAGAGTGGGGGGACTTTAGTGATTTTTTCAGAAATAACTAAGAATATCATGAAATTGACATCTCTTAGAAATAGATTTTTTGTGAAGTTGTGAAACTGTGTCATATTGTATGGGAGGGGGTAGAAGCAGTAAAGCTAATCAAATATTTTTTTCTGATCTTAGTGATAATGCTAAATAAGTATTTATCACAAAATGTGAGCTCGATAAATGTTATATGTTCTGAGAAAATCGGCTTAGAGCATTTCATGAAAAAGTGTAGTTTGTATGGGAGGGGGTGGAAGGAGAGGGAGGACGCAAATATTGTATATTGAAATCATTATGAAAGTAATATATCCCGAAATTCAGACTAATAGCTTTTATACTTTTCGCGCAAATCCATTTATAGTCGAATTGCGAAATTGTGCCATTTTGAATGGGACGGGGTAGAAGGGGAGAAGCTAATCGTCTAATTTTTTTTAACCTTACTAACAATTTTAAATAAATATTTAGTGCACAATTTCAGCTCGCTGAATTTTATACCCACTGAGTAAATTGGCTTAGAGTAATTCATAACAAGTACAGTTTGTATGGGAGGTGGTAGAAGGAGGGGGAGGACACGCATAATTTTTAAACCGTAGATTGATATTATCATAAAAGTAATATATTCCAAATTTCAGGTCAATAGGTTTTATACTTTTCGAGCAAATCCGTTTATTGTCAAATTGCGCATTTGTGTAATTTTGTATGGGAGGAGGTAGAAGGGGTGGAGCGATTTGGCCCGTTCACGAACTTAAAGTCACGTTTTTGCTAAAAATGACACACACAAATTTTTAGCACTATAGCTCAAAGCTTTCGGGAGTTATGCTGTAGACAGACGCACAGACGGACAGACAGACAGACAGACAGACGGACGGACGGACAGACGGTCACTCGGAATCGAGGTTTTTGAGCGACAACAAATATTTCTGTACCCTTGGCGGCTCTGTGCGAGCGTTATTTCTTAGCGTTACAAACGGTAAGGCAAACACAATATACTCTCAGATTCCATCTAGAGTATAATAATTTCATTAGCTTTACTGCTTCAACCCCCTCCCATACAAAATGACACAGTTTCACAACTTCACAAAAAATCTATTTTCTTGAAAAGTATAAATGTTACTGGTCTAAAATTTAAGAGATGTCAATTTTATGATATTCTTAGTTATTTCTGAAAAAATCATCAAAATCCCCCACTCTTTCTACCAACCCCCATACAAACTGCACATTTTCTCTAAATCTAACACACTAATTTTCTCAGCTCCTATTCAATTTTTGAAGTAAGCATTTTGTATAAAACACTGTTATAGCTACTTTAGCATGATGGGGAAAAAATTAGTTCAATGCTATCACCCCTTATTTTGTATGGGGAGTGTTACCCATACAAAATTTCTTGGGACCACAAAAAATTCTATTTCATCTAGAGTATCGTAAGATTGCGCTTTACGCGCAATCGTAGGCCTGTTATGTTTTTATTTTTTTTTTGTTTTAATAAAAAAGTAATACAAAATTCACTATATATGTATTTAAACTCTAGAAAACTTACGTAATTGATGCAGAATAAAATTACAAACAAACTGCCAACAAGTCGGGCGAAACTTTATTATTCTTGGGACAAGTTGCAGATGCGTGGAAAGTCAATATGCAGGTTAGAGTAGTTGGGGAAGACTAAGTGGAACCCCCTTTGACAAGTGGAACCCCGTTTCACAAGTGAAACCCCCTTTCACAAGTGGAACCCCCTTCACAAGTGAAACCCCCATTAGGGCAAGGATGATGCCAATTCAACACTTAGTTGCGAATACGATCAATAGCTCCAGTACATGTAATCAATATTTCATTCGTTTATTTATGCAAGTTTGAGTTCTTATGAGGGGATTTGTGAGGGGTGATAGTAAGGGTGGGTGGATGTTAATAGTTTTTTAATTGATTGCTTGAATCACATCCAATGTTCTCTGTATAGAATGGCAGTTTCATAGACGAAGTTGCATAGAATTTTCATAAAATTCGGTGTATTTTACATTCACGAAACCGAACATTTGTATGGGAGGAGGTAGAGCGGGTAAGCAAATCATAAAATTTGTGATGCAGTTTTATTTCATTTCTCTTCAAAGGTGCTTGTACAAAATTCCAAGTTCGTAGCTGTTAATTTGTTGGTTATTAGTTGATTTATTGAAATTGGTCGAAATCACACTTTTGTATGGGAGGGGATAGAAGGTCAAGCCTGATTTCAAAACTTTTAACGTAATTTCATTTCAACTATTTTTGTAAGTTCTTATGCAAAATTTCAAATTGATAGCTTTAAATAGTTAGGTGATAATTGATTTCTTAATAATGGTCGGAATCATACTTTTGTATGTGAGGGGGTAGAAAAACAGGCGCGATCTCAAAACTTGTGACGAAATTTTATTTCAACTATTTTTAAAAGTTTTTGTGCATAATTTTAAATTGATAGCTTTTAATAGTTAGGTGATAATTGATTTCTTGAAAATGGTCGAAAAAATAATTTTGTATGGGAGAGGGTAAAAGGTTTTCGACCAGTTAAAATTTTGTATATTTAGGGATTTTTTTTAAATGCATTTCGCAATTTTTCAAGTTTCTACCTTAAAATTTCACTCAAAAATTTTCAGTTTATGTGTTTTTTATCAATGCACATGAAACACCTTGGGCACGTTAGACCGGGGGGGTCGGTTTATAACAATTATGGTTCAAGTTATTATTATTTTTCTATGTATATCAAATAGACGTATTCACATGCAAAATTTAAACTTTGTATCTTTCACCAGAGCCCGAAAAAAATTACTCAAAATTTTCGGCATTTCTGCTTACCACCTCCCAGCTCAAAATTTTGACCAAAATTAATAATTATTTAGTTCTACAATCTGACAAATTTTCAATTTAATGTCTGTACTCAATTTTGAGATATAACGATTTGTAATTTTGAAAAGTACGCAATTTTTAAAATGCCCCCCATTTCCCCCACTACTATTATTTCCACAGGTTATATTTTTTTCGTATTTAGCTAGTGCCGATTAATATTTACTTTAAGTTTCAATTACCTAGCTTAAAAGATAGTTGAGATATTCATTTTTAAGTGTTTTTCTTTGAACCCCCCTGACCCTCCCCCATGCAGTAATTAGCCTCTCTGTAAGTTGATTCTAGTGAAGCTATATACCGCCTTAATGGTCCCAAAACATGAATTTTTTGTGATAAGTAATTTCGAAGATATAATCATTTGAAACAACAATTCGGGCGACAATTGGTTCTTAGCCCCCCCTTTTCGGACGCCAATGGATAAAAAAAATTAAATTAATTTTTTAGTTTGTCCCACAACCCTCTCTATATCTTTTCTGATTTTCAGCTTCCTACCTGCATTCCTGGTGGAAATATTAGCAAGTGTAGTTTTTGACTCTTTCCCTCCCCCCGCCTCCGCCTTCCACATAACACCCCCCAAAATTAGAAATAGAAATTGGAACTCACTTACCCAATCAACAATCTGCCCAAAAACGAACATTCTGCCTGTAACGGTTTCGGAGATATGAGTCCATATGTACGGCGGACGGCGTACCGCAGGACGGATTTTTTTTTTTTACATTTTTAGGCTGATTTAGTCATGAAACGCGAAAAAAAAAATTTCAGAGTAGCAAATTTTTATACTCTAGATGAAATCTGAGAGTTTGCCACAAATTTTGTAACGCCAAGAAATAAGACTCGGAGCAAAAAATGAATGATACAGAAGTTCATAAAATCACTCAAAAATATCAAAACCGGATGTCCGTCCGTCCGTCCGTGTCCTCTCTAGCTTGAGAACGCGTTGAGCTAGAAAGTTCAAATTTTGTATACGTCGTTTTCAACAAAAAAGTAAGGTCAAGTTCGTGAACGGGCCAAATCGCTTCACCCCTTCTACCCCCTCCCACACAAAATGACACAATTTCGCAATTTCACATTAAATGAATTTCCCCGAAAAATATAAATGCTATTGATCTGAAATTTGGAATGTAATACTTTTATGATAATATAAATCTACTGCATTAAAGTTATCCGAGTCCTCTCCTTCCTTCCACCACCTCCCATACAAACTGCATTTTTTCATGAAATGCTCTAATCCAATTTACTCAGTGCATATAATACTTATCGAGCTGAAATTGTGCATTAAATATTTAATTGAAATTAGTAGTAAGACTAAAAAAAATTAGACGATTTGCTGTAGTCCGTCTACCCCCTCCCATACAAAATGATACAATTTCGCAATTTCACAATAAACGGATTTGCCCGAAATATATAAATGCTACTGATCTGAAATTTGGAATTTAATACTTTTATGATGATATAAATCTACTGTATAAAGTTATTGGAGTCCTTCCCTTCCTTCCACCACCTCCCATACAAACTGCACTTTTTAATGAAATGCTCTGAGCCAATTTACTCAGTGCATATAATACTTATCGAGTTGAAATTGTACAGCAAATATTTAATTGGATTTAATAGTAAGATTAAGAAAAAATTAGACGATTACCTGTACCCCTTCTAACCCCTCCCATACAAAATGACACAATTTCGCAATTTCATTATAAACGGATTTGCTCAAAAAATAGAAATGCTATTGATCTGAAATTTGAAATATAATACTTTTATGATGATATAAATCTACTGTATAACAGTTATTTAAGTCCTCTTCTACCCCCTCCCATACAACCTAACACAATTTCACAACTTTATAAAAGGTCGATTTTCCTGAAAAGTATGAATGCTACTGATTTGCAATTAAAACATGTCAAAAGTATTATGTGTTTATTTCTGGAAAGTCATTAAAAACTCGCCCCTCCTTCTATCACCTCCCATACAAACTGCACTATTTCACTACATCCAACACACTAATTTTCTTAGTACCTTTTAAATCTTTAAATCCTAAATTTTATATAAAACATTTTTTTGATAGCAGCCTTAGCGTCTTGTGAAAAAATTAGTTCAACGTCGTCACCCCCTCTACCACTTCCCCTACAAAATTTCTTAATATCCAAAAATTCCTCTTTCATCTAGAGTATCGCACTTTTGTTATGTTTTTTTTTCTGTGTTGATCACAATACTTTATTATTAGAATAATAAAGTAAAATTTGTCAGATTGTAGAGCAATATAGTTTTTAATTGTGGTAAAAAATTTAAGTTGGGGGTGTAAGGGGAGGGAAGTGGAAAGCAAAAATGTTGAAAATTTTAAGTAATTTTTTTTAGGGCTCTGGTAAAACATAAACAGTTTAAATCTTGCATGTCGATACATCTATTTGATATACTTAGAAAAAAAAATAATAATTTGTTCCAAAATTGTTATGCACCGAAATGGGGGTCTAACATGCACAAGGTGTTTCATGTGTAATGAGGAAAACATAACAGGGCTACGATTGCGCGTAAAGCGCAATCTTACGATACTCTAGATGAAACAGAATTTTTTGTGATCCCAAGAAATTTTGTATGGGGAGTGTTAGAAGGGGTGATAGCATTGAACTAATTTTTTCCCCATCATGCTAAAGTGGCTAAAAAAATGTTTTATACAAAATACTTACTCCAAAAATTGAATAGGAGCTGAGAAAATTAGTGTGTTACATTAAGTGAAAATGTGCAGTTTGTATGGGAGGTGGTAGAAAGAGTGGGAGGATTTTAGTGATTTTTTCAGAAATAACTAAGAATATCATAAAATTGCCATCTCTTAAATTTTAGACCAGTAACATTCACACTTTTCAAGAAAATATATTTTTTGTGAAGTTGTGTAATATTGTATGGGAGGGGGTAGAAGCAGTGAAGCTAATCAAATATTTTTTTCTGATCTTAGTTATGATGCTAAACAAGTATTTATTACAAAAGGTGAGCTCGATAAATGTTATATGTTCTGAGAAAATCGGCTTAGAGGATTTCATGAAAAAGTGTAGTTTGTATGGGAGGGGTTGGAAGGAGAGAGAGGACGCAAATAATTTTTATACTGTATATTGAAATTTTTGAAAGTATTGTATCCCGAAATTCAGACTAAAAGCTTTTATACTTTTCGAGTAAATCCATTTATAGTCGAATTGCGAAATTGTGTCATTTTGTATGGGAGGGGGTAGAAGGGGTAAAGTTAATCGTTTAATTTTTTTTTACCTTACCAACAATTTTAAATAAATATTTAGTGCACAATTTCAGCTCGCTAAATTGTATACGAACTGAGTAAATTGGCTTAGAGTAATTCATGACAAGTACAGTTTGTATGGGAGGTGGTAGAAGGAGAGAAAGCACACGTATAATTTTTATACGGTAGATTGATATTATCATAAAAGTAATATATTCCAAATTTCAGACCAATCGCTTATATACTTTTTGAGCAAATCTGTTTATTGTCAAATTGCGCATTTGTGTCATTTTGTATGGGAGGGGGTAGAAGGGGTGGAGCGATCTGGCCCGTTCACGAACTTGACCTTACTTTTTTGTCAAAAACGACGTGTACGAAATTTGAGCTTTCTAGCTCAACGCGTTCTCAAGCTAGAGAGCGAGCGGACGGACGGATGGACGGTCGGACATTCGGTTTTGAGATTTTTGAGTCATAATATTAACTTCTGTATCATTCATTTTTTTCTCCGATCCTTATTTCTTGGCGTTACAAACTTTAGAGCAAACTTATAATACTCCAGATTTCATCTAGAGTATAAACACATAAGCTAATAATTTCTGAATGAAATTTTAAGGTAGAAACTTGAAAATTTGCGAAATGCATTTAAAAAAAATTTATAAGAGTTTGAAATATTAACTGGTTGAATATCTTCAAAACTTCTACCCCCTCCCATACAAAATTATTTTTTCGGTCATTTTTAAGAAATCAAATATCACCTAAAAGCTATCAATTTGAAATTTTGCATAAAAACTTATAAAAATAAACTGCCAACAAGTCGGGCGAAACTTTACTATTTTTGGGACAAAATGCGCATGCGTAGAAAGTCACTATGCAGGTTAGAGTGGTTAAAGAAGACTATGTGAAAAGAGCTTCTTGGGCAGGGCAGTTCTCAATTTAACACTTTCCGGAAACGTTCAAAAGCTCCATATTTCATTCCTTTATTTATGCAAGTTTGAGTTTTCATGAAGGGAGGGGAGAGGGTGATAGTAAGGGTGGGTGGATGTTAATAGTTTTTTAATTGATTGCTTGAACCAAATCCAATATTCTTTGTATAGTATGTCAGTTTCATAGACGAAGTTGCATAGAATTTTCATTGGATTCGGTGTATTTTAAATTCACGAAACCAAACATTTGTGTAGGAGGGGGTAGAGAAGGTAGGGGAATCGTAAAATTTGTGATACAGTTTTATTTCTTTTCTTTTGTAAGGTTCTTGTACAAAATTTCAAGTTTGTAGCTTTTAATTTGTTAGTTATTAGTTGATTTAATGAAATTGGTCGAAATCATACTTTTGTGTGGGAGGGGGTAGAAGGGCAAGTGCGATCTCAAAACTTTTAACGAAATTTTATTTCAACTGCTTTTGTAAGTTCTTGTGCAAAATTTCAAATTGATAGCATTTAATAGTTAGGTGATAATTGATTTCTTAAAAATGGTCGAAAAAATAATTTTGTATGGGAGGGGGTAGAAGTTTTGTAGATATTCAACCAGTTAATATTTCAAACTCTTCTAAATTTTTTTTAAATTCATTTCGCGAATTTTCAAGTTTCTACCTAAAAATTTCATTCAAAAATTTTCAGTTTATGTGTTTTTTTCATTGCACATGAAACACCTTGTGCACGTTAGACCCCCACTTCGGTGCATAACAATTTTGGAACAAATTATTATTTTTTTCTGTGTAAATTAAATAGATATGTCGACGTGCAAAATTTAAACTTTGTATCTGTTACCAGAGCCATAAAAAAATCAATCAAAATTTTCAACATTTTCGCTTTCCACCTCCCTCCCCTTACACCCCCCAAATTAAATTTTTTACAAAAATTAAAAACTATATAGCTCCACAATCTGATAAATTTTTGATTTGATATCTGTACTCAATTTAGAGATTTGGTGATTTGTAGTTTTGGAAAGTGCGCCATTTTTGAAATGCTCCCCATTTCCCCCCACTACTTTTATGTCCACATGTTGTATTTTTTTCATACTTCGCTAGTAAAGCTTAGTATACATTTTAAGTTTCAATTACATAGCTTAAGAGATAGTCGAGATATTAATTTTTAAGTGTTTTTCTTTGTACCCCCTGACACTCCCATTTACAATAATTAGCTTCTATCTAAACTGATTCTAGTAGATCCATATGCCATCTTAATGGTCTCAAAATATCAATATTTTATGGGAAGTGATTTCGAAGATATAATCATTTGAAAAAAAAATTCGGCCGACAATTGGTTCTTAGCGCTCCCTTTTCGCACCACCCCAATGGATAAACAAATTAAATTATTTTTAGATGTTGTCCCACAAATTCCTTTATATGTATGTTGATTTTTAGTTTCTTAGCTGTAACAATGGTTGAGATATTTTAATTCGTATTTTTCGGTTTAAGTGCTCCCCCTGCCTCCCCCTGAACCCGTACACCCTCCAAAATCTGTATCCGCCTGTATCCCTCCAAAAATTAGCTTTCTGTCTTGAAGGGTTTGGGAGTTAATGCGCGCTAAGCGTACACGTGGGCGTACACAGACGGATTTTTATACTCTAGATGAAATCTGAGAGTATATTTTGTGTGCCTTACCCTTTGTAACGCTAAGAAATAACGCTCGCACAGAGCCGCCAAGGGTACAGAAATATTTGTTGTCGCTCAAAAACCTCGATTCAGTGTGACCGTCTGTCCGTCTGTCCGTCTGTCCGTCTGTCCGTCTGTATGTCTGTATGTCTGTCTATCTGTCTATCTGTCTGTCTGTCCGTCTGTGCGTCTGTCTACAGCATAACTCTCGAAAGCTTTGAGCTATAGTGCTAAAAATTTGTATGTGTCATTTTTAGCAAAAAAGTAAAGTCAAGTTCGTGAACGGGCCAAATCGCTCCACCCCTTCTACCCCCTCTCATACAAAATGACACAAATGCGCAATTTCACAATTAACGGATTTGCTCGAAAAGTATAAAACGTATTGGCCTCAATTTGGAATATATTACTTTTATGATAATATCAATCTACGGTATAAAAATTTTGCGTGTCCTCCCCCTCCTTCTACCACCTCCCATACAAACTGTACTTGTCATGAATTACTCTAAGCCAATTTACTCAGTTCGTATAAAATTTAGCGAGCTGAAATTGTGCACTAAATATTTATTTAAAATTGTTAGTAAGGCTAAAACAAATTAAACGATTAGCTTCACCCCTTCTACCCCCTCCCATACAAAATAGCACAATTTCGCAATTCGACTATAAATGGATTTGCTCGAAAAGTATAAAAGCTATTAGTCTGAATTTCGGGATATATTACTTTCATAATGATTTCAATATACAAAATTATTTGCGCCTCAATCTCCTTCCAACCCCTCCCATACAAACTACACTTTTTCATGAAATGCTCTAAGCCGATTTTCTCATAACATATAACATTTATCGAGCTCACATTTTGTGATAAATACTTATTTAGCATTATCACTAAGATCAGAAAAAAATATTTGATTAGCTTTACTGCTTCTACCACCTCCCATACAATATGACACAGTTTGACAACTTCACAAAAAATCTATTTTCTTGTAAAGTATGAATATTGCTGGTCTAAAATTTAAGAGATGTCAATTTTATGATATTCTTAGTTATTTCTGAAGAAATTACTAAGATCCCCCCACTCTTTCTACCACCTCTCATACAAACTGCACATTTTCACTAAATCTAACACACTAATTTTCTCAGCTCCTATTCAATTTTTGGAGTAAGCTTTTTGTATAAAACATTTTTATAGCTACTTTAGCATGATGGGGAAAAAATTAGTTCAATGCTATCACCCCTTCTAACAGTCCCCATACAAAATTTCTTGGGATCACAAAAAATTTTATTTCATCTAGAGTATCGTAAGATTGCGGTTTACGCGCAATCGTAGCCCTGTTATGTTTTTTTTTGCATTTTTAGGCTATTGTAGTCATGAAACGCGAAAAAAAAAATTCAGGGTAGAAAATTTTTTTTTTCCCAAGTCGATCACAATACTTTATTATTAAAATAATAAAGTAATAGTTGAAATCAAATTACCTTAAAAGGTTTGAAATCGCACTTGCCCTTCTACCCCCTTGCCCTTCAGTGGATCTTTTTCTGGTAGTAACTTTATCCCTGACATGACGTACTTTGATAGCTTTAGAAGTACTGCTTCAACTACTTTCTCTAGTATACCGATTAGTTATAATGATATAGTTAATCATATTTCTCGCCTGAAGGATGTTTCTTCTCCTGGCCCAGATGGTGTTCCTGCTTTAGTCCTCAAACGCTGCTGTCTCTCTATTGCTGAGCCACTCTCCCTCCTCTTTCAAAGATCGCTAAAAATTGGAATTTTCCCGAACGTATGGAAGGCCTCCTTTATCATTCCGACTCACAAAAGTGGAGCAAAATCTGCTGTTGTCAACTATCGACCAATAGCTAAGCTGTCAGCTATTCCAAAGCTTTTTGAGTCTGTAGTATATGAGTGCCTCTCGTTTCACTGTAAATCCCTGATTTCAAGTAAACAACATGGATTTGTCAAAAACAGGTTAACTGTTACCAATCTGATGGAGTTTACGAATAAATCCATTGTTGGTATTGAGGAGGGTAAGCAGGTGGATTGCATTTATACTGATTTTAGTAAGGCTTTCGATAAATTACCCCATTCCATTATTTTGTTGAAATTAGACATTTTGGGTTTTCCTACATGGTTTATTAATTGGATTAAGTCGTATCTACTTAATAGAACTTATCAAGTTCTCTTTCGTGGTTTTACTTCTAAGCCATTTACTGCGCATTCTGGTGTTCCGCAAGGAAGTCATTTGGGACCACTTTTGTTTGTCTTGGCCACTAATGATGTTGCATCTGTTTTTAAATATTCTGAAGTACTTATTTATGCAGACGACATTAAGATCTTTAGGTCCCTTAGTTCCAACTCTGACAATTTTCTTCAAGAAGATTTGATTAATTTTAGTAATTGGTGTCGCCACAATGATCTTCGTTTGAATGTGGATAAATGTCGTGTTATGTCATTTACTAGGAAAGTCTCACCGTTTGTAATTATTTATAGTCTTAATGACTGTATATTGGATCGTGTCAACTCTATTATTGACTTAGGTATTACGTTTGACCATAAACTTTAGCTTGCATATAAATAAGATTGTGCAAAAAGGTAATTCTATGTTGGGATTCACCACACGCTTATCGAAGGAATTTAACAATCGCTTTGTTAAATTGATTCTTTATAACACCTTCGTTAGATCTCACCTTGAATATGCTTCTCAAGTTTGGTCTCCTTTTTATGCTGATCACATTGGTAGAGTTGAATCAATTCAACGTAAATTTGTGAGAATAGCCTTATGCCACCTTAATTGGAGTGACAGACTGCGTCTTCCTCCTTACATCGAGCGACTCAAGCTTTTAAATATGTCGTCACTCTCAAAACGACGTGAGGTAGCTGATGTAGTTTTTGCTCATCAACTTCTTACAGGGATGGTTGATTCTCCTACACTTTTGAGTTTGATGCAGTTTGCTGTTGGTCGATTTTTACCAAGGCAGCCTAGATTGCTATAAATTTGCTTTCACCGGACAAACTATGGTATGAATGAGCCGATTTCGCGTCTCGCGAGAGAAGTTAATGAGAATGCTGATGTATTCGACTTCTCTATTGATAAGCTTTGTTTAAAGCGTAGACTTAATACTAGTTGATGCCAATGTTTTGTCAATTTTTGTTCTGTGTTATTTATATTTATGTTTTTGGTGTAGGGATGTTATTGTTTGTTTCGTCCCTTCACTAAATGATGAGCCAGAGGATAATTCGATTTCCACATCTTAATTTGGAACCGTTTTATGGCAATTCCTTGCATTAAGGAATTCTGATAGTGATGATACCCCTTCCTTTACAAAAGTATGATTTCGACCTATTTCATTGAATCAACTAATAACAAACAAATTAAAAGCTACGAACTTGAAATTTTGTACGAGCACACTACTTTCGTGAACCAATGCCTCCGACGTATTTTGGGAATATTCTGGCCAGAAGTGATCTCCTACGACGAACTTTGGAGTACAACTGGCCAGACTAAAATAGGTATTGAGATCCAAAGGCGGAAGTGGCAGTGGATCGGTCATACTTTGAGGAAACCAGAGCGAAACATCGCCAAACAGGCTCTGGATTATAATCCTCAAGGAAGACGTCGGGTTGGTCGACCATGTAACACATGGAAGCGAGCAGTTGATTGAAAGAGAGTTGTTTCTGTCCTGTGCCCCTATAGGGGGTCTTAACAGGAATTTGATTGATTGACACTAAAAGAGAAAGGAAATAAAATTGCGTCACAAAATTTTACGATTCCCCTGCCTTCTCTACCCCCTCCCATACAAATGTTTGGTTTCGTGAATGTAAAATACACAGAATCTTATGAAAATTCTATGCAAATTCGTCTATGAAACTGACATTCTATACGTATTGGACGTGATTCAAGCAATCAATTGAAAAACTATTAACATCCACCCACTCTTTCCATCACGCCTCACCCCTCCCCTCATAAAAACTCAAACTTGCAGAAATAAACGAACGAAATATTGATTATAAGTACTGCAGCTTTTGAACGTTTCCGCAAAGTGTTAAATTGACAATTGCCCTGCCCAAGAACCCCCTTTCACTTAGTCTTCACTAACCACACTAACCTGCATATTGACTTTCCACGCATCCCCAACTTGTCCCAAGAATAATAAAGTTTCGTCCGACTTGTTGGCAGTTTATTTTATGTTATTATGAATTTCTCTTTAAGTTTGTTATGAAAAGTTTTGGTTTTTGTTTTTTATAAATACATATATTTACATTACTGAAAAAATGTACATCAATGGATTTTTGATTAAAGCTTCCAATTAACCAGAACCTCAATGTAAGGTGCTGCCGTAGACTTTTGCCCGCGACTGTATCTTCAGAATTACCTAGGACAAAAAGATGATATTTTAGGACCAATCAGGTAGCATATGCATCCACCATAATCGCCTTAGAAAAAGAAAACCAATACTTGCAAGGAAGAAGCTCAAGGAGTGCAAAGAAAAACGCTTAAAAATTAATATCTTGACTATCTATTAAACTATGAATTATTGTGATTGGAGTATACATATTAAATTAAGCTATAGTAATAAAATATAAAAAAAAACCATGTAACATATTGACATTACAGTAGCGGATGGAAATGGCAGACATTTAAAAAATGGCGCACTTTTCGAAACTTCAAACTCAAAATCCAGATTTTAAATTGAAATTTCGTCAGTGTAAGGGGAGTAACGGGGTGAGCTAAAACATCGAAAACTTTTAGTAATTTGCTAGGGCTCTAGTAAGATACACAAATTTCAACTTTCTCACGCATTTGATATATGTTCATATGTATAAAACAAATATAATAATTCAGATCACAACAAAAACATGTCGATTCTGTCCTAAAAACGGTATATGGTATGGTAGTCTGAGAAAGACTATGAGTGTTCCCTAGTGTCCTACCTATGTATACCAGCTCGTGAAATCCCTAATTATAACGTTCTTCACTTATGGTATTCTAGTATTTCCTAAACATGATTAAAACTCTCAACATAGGCTAAACGTGCCTTTCAACGACTGTATTCCCTATATATTTGAACTAAGGCGTTATGATCATATATCACAGTATCGGATTAGCATTCTAGGATGCACATTACCCTCTTTCCTTAAGTGCAGATCACTAATTTTCTTGCATAATATTCTACAGCAAAGTGAGCCTAATACCTCCATCAGGCATCGTAAATTTCTTGCTCCGCGTTTCCTCAAGACGATTGGGAGGGTTCCTTCTGCGTCCAGACCATAAGAATCTGGAATAATCTTCTGACTCAAATTCAGCGTGTTGATGATCCGGGTACATTCAAGCGATTTGTGTATTCCCTTGAGTTGTAATCTGTTGCTCTTTAATTTGATTTGAATTTTGGCGTCTTCTTAGTAGTTTTAAGAAGATATTACTTAACATTTTCTTTTCTTAATTAATTAATTATAATAATAATTCCGAACCCTATCTATTATTATTAATGTATTTTATTTTTTATTATCTTAGTTATTTTCTTTTTATTTTATGCTTTATTGTTTTCTAAGCTTAATTTTATATGACTATTATTTTGTTTATACTCTAGATGACATCTGAGAGTATAATTATAATATAATATAATAATAATTTCTACAAAATTAGAGCCCGACTAATATTATACGAATGAGAATATTGGTATTTAGTATTTCATGAAAAAGTGCAGTTTGTTTGAGAGGTGGTGGAAGGAGTGGGTGGATTCCAATAATTTAATAATTCGATTCGATGATTTTATTTTAAATAAAGCTCATACAGAAATTTGATGCAGTAACTATACTAATCGGTGGTTGGGTGTGTATAGATATGGTAAGCATCTGATCAGCATCATAAGGTGACACCCAGTGTTGTAACTATCATATACACATCATTGGTGCTCATAATACCTCTACGTGGTAGCCACCGAGTACTGATCTTGTCCATCCGGATTTGACTTGTTGAACTAATAGGCGCGAGTGCTAATGAAACAGAAAAATTCTTGCCCTCCAAGTTGGGGGTTGGGCAATATGTTAAAAACTCATCCTCGGAAAAACCAGACTTGTTTTGAAATCTGAAGTACCGCCTCGGACTGAATTGATTCAATGGCAACGATCACGCAAACAAAAAAATGGGCTATTCCTTCGGATTTTGGAACGTGCGATCCTTGTACAGAGCAAGAACAGTAAGAACGCTTCTGGAACAGGCAAGCAAATACAATATGGACATCATTGCTTTCCAAGAAACTAAATTGTTAGGTAGCGAAGTTACTGACATTGGATCGCATAGAACTTTCGAAAGTGGGAAGTCCCTCTGCTTTTACCACCTCCCATACAAAAAGTCAATATTCACTATTCGAAAGAATTTGAGACGGCATATTTTCCGCTAAAATAAACTCTTTCCCAATTCATCCAGAGCATCATATGATTGGGCTTTTCGCCCAATCATAATTCTGTTACTTTTTTTTGCACTTAGAAGCAATTTTAGTAATGAAACGAGAAAAAAAATTTAAGGCAATCAATTTACTTTATTATTCTAAGAATAAAGTATTGTGATCGACACTAGAAAAAAAACAGTTTGCTACCCTGAAATTTTTATTTTTCGCGTTTCATGACTAAATTAGCCTAAAAATGCAAAAAAAAAAATCCGTCCCGCCGTACGCCGTACATATGGACTCATATCTCCGAGCCCGTTAAAGGTACTATGTTCGTTTTTGGGTGGATTGTTGGTTAGGTAAGTGAGCTCTATTTTCTAAATTTTGGGGGTGTTAGGTGGAAGGGGGAGGCGGGGGGAGGGAAAAAGTCGAAAACTACACTTGGTTATATCTCCCTCACGAATGCAGATAGAAAGTTGAAAATCAGTAGACATATAGAGAGGGTTGTGGGACAAACTTCAAAAATAATTTAATTTTTTTATCCATTGGTGTCCGAAAAGGGGGGGCTAAAAATAAATTGTCGGTCGAATTGATTTTTCAAATGATTATATCTTCGAAAATACTTATTGTAAAAAATTCATATTTTAGGACCATTAAGGTGGCAAATAGTCTCATCAGAATCAGTTTAGAAAATGGCTAAGTATTGTAAGGGGGAGGGTCACGGGGGGTCGAAAGAAAAACATTTAAAAATGAATATCTCAACTATCTCTTAAGCTATGTACTTGAAACTTAAAACATATATTAAGCTATACTAGGAAAATACAAAAAAAATATAATATGTTGAAATAATAGTAGTGGGGGAAATGGGGAGCATTTCAAAAATGGCGCACTTTTCAAAATTACAAATCCTTATATCTCAAAAAATAGTACAGATATCAAATCAAAAATTTGTCAGATTGTAGAACTATACAATATTTAATTTTGATAAAAATTTTAAGTTAGGGGGTGTAAAGGGAGGGAGGTGGTAAGCAAAAATGTCGAAAATTTTGAGTGATTTTTTTAGGACTCTGGTCAAAGATAGAAACTTTAAATTTGGCACATGGATACATCTATTTGATATACATAGAAAAAAATTAACATTTTGATCCATAATTGCTACGAACCGACCACCCCGGTCTAATGGGCACAAGGTGTTTCATGTGCAGCGAAAATAACACGAAAACTGAAAATTTTTGGATATAATTTGAAGGTAGAAACTTGAAAATTTGGGAAATACATTTTAAAAAAATCCCTAAAAGTATAAAATATTAACTTGTCGAATACTTTCAAAACTTCTACCCCTTCCCATACAAAATTATTTTTTCGACCATTTTTAAGAAATTAATTATCACCTAACTATTAGAAGCTATCAATTTAAAATTTTGCATAAGAACTTACAAAAATATTTGAAATGAAATTATTTTAAAAGTTTTGAGATCGCACTTGCCCTTCTACCCCCTCCCATACAAAAGTAAGATTTCGACCAATTTCATTAAATCAACTAATAACCAACAAATTAAAAGCTACGAACTTGAAATTTTTTACGAGTACCTTACAAGAGAAGAAGAAGAAAATTGTTTGACAAATTTTGCAATTGCCCCACCTCTTCTACCCCCTCCCATACAAAATTATTTTTTCGAGCATTTTTAAGAAATCAGTTATCATCTAACTCTTAAAAGCTATCCATTTCAAATTTTGCACGAAAACTTACAAAAATAATTGAAATGAAATTCTTTTAAAAGTTTTGCAATCGCGCTTGCCCTTCTACCCCCTCCCATACAAAAGTATCATTTTGACCGATTTCATTAAATCAACTAATAACCAACAAATTAAAAGCTACAAATTTGAAATTTTGTACGAGCACACTGCATGAGAAAGGAAATAGAATTGTGTCACAATTTTTACGATTCCCCTACCTCCTCTACCCCCTCCCATACAAATTTTTGGTTTCGTGAATGTAAAATACACCGAATTTTATGAAAATTCTATGCAACTTCGTCTATGAAATCGACATTCTATACAAGGAATATTGGACATGATTCAAGCAATCAATTAAAAAACTATTAACATCTACCGACTCTTACTATCACCCCTCAACCCTCCCCTCACAAAACTCAAACTTGCATAAATAAACGAACGAAATATTGATTATATATACTGGAGCTTTTAAATTGATAACTGCCCTGCCCAAGAACCCCCTTTCACGTAGTCTTTCCTAATTACTCTAACGTGCATATTGACTTTCCACGCATCAGCAACTTGTCCCAAGAATAATAAAGTTTCGCCCGACTTGTTGGCAGTTTATTTTTTTCTTAAATCGATCACAATGTTTTATTATTAGAATAACTGAGTAAAATGAATTCGTCAAGTCTACAATTTAATCCTCCATTTTTTATGCTGCCTTACTTTATGAGTTTCTCGAAGCGGCGTGTATTTTACATAAAATTTAAAGCCCATGGAACAAAATTTATTGATACTCGCACCAAGTAAAGCCTCACCGATAAAAAGAAAGGATTCAAGTTAACAAAAACGAAACGGAAATAAGGACAATTTTATGCCATAAATATGTCAGCAATCGTTGGCCATTTACAAAGTCGTGTACCCTCTTCAATGAAATCGACGAATTGATGACGGATAAAATCGAAATCCATTTATTTGTACCGAAAGGCGAACAAAGCGAAACACGGTCTGTAGTACTCTTATAAAGTAATAAGATAAGATATGCAGCATCGCTTGACACTTTTTGAAATGGTCTTTAAGAAACGTCGAAGGCCAAGATTTTTTCTATATGAGGAACTGCAAAATATAGAGTTTATCAAATTTTTGGATTTTTATACTCTAGATAAAATTTGAGAGTATGTTGTTTGCCTTACCGTTTATAACGCTAAGAAATAATGCTCGTACAGAGCTGCCAAGGGTACAGAAACATTTGCCGTCGCTCAAAAACAAAATAACCGTCTGTCTGTCTGTCGCCCTGGGTGCAGAAAAGCTGTGGTCGTAGCATGTAAGGTGTTTCGGCTCAGTTGTCAACTATTTAATTTATGTAACATTGTTTCGTTCGTTTTCTCTGTCGAAACGTTCATATATGTATTAGACGAAAGGTAAAGATCTTTCAACTGGTATCAATTTTTGGGAATATGTAAGTTGAAATTAGTTTTTCTACCTTTTAAATTACAATTATTAATAATTTCCAATTGGAGAGTGTAATGGAAAGTACCAATGCCAAATAAATTAAATTGCTTACAGATTGCATGACGACATGCAACGATCTTGCAAAGGTGCTGTTAAATACCGCGCAAGGTAAAAAGTATTAAGCGATTTATGGCAATTTTTGAAATTATTATTTTGAAAACAAAACAAAATCGAGCCTCAGAGATAAGAAGAAAAGCTTGAAGATAACTGGAGGAGGTTCTTACTCAGTAAAAAATCAAGCCAATTCGAGGAAAGAGTAGTGGAATCGGCTGGCCTTGAAGCAGCTGTTGTTGTATTTCGTTCTTAGCACGGTACTTAACAGATCTAGTACTAGTGACAAATAAAAGGAAAATGGAGAAGCTCAAGCGCATGAAGATGTTACCTTGGAACAGGAAGAAATCGAAGAATCTGTTATTGTTAATACAAATGTAAAACCAAATAAGAGAACGATAATAAAAAGGTTTGTGTCGGCGGTGGAGAAGACAAGCAATGTTCAAAGGTAATGTACACCGTCACTTTCGTCTTTCTCCACATAAATTAAACTAATCTAACTTGAGTTTTTTCTCCAATTCCTATACCGACACAGCTGTGCATAGCATTATAGGGTGACCCCCTAAGTTGTGTTCGGTTCTTTAAAAAAAAAAAAAACAGCAAATGCTTGAAATAGACATTTTAAAATTCGGAAACATTGATTTTATTTATATAAAATTATTATACAATATACAGTACCTGGCCAATGAATTATACTCAAAGCATTTTTCTTCGAAATGAAACAATAATGACCACAGCTATAAGTCCCTTGTGGGTATTTCCATATTTTAATAGCAGTAAATACCCTGACTGTTTTGCTATGCATTTATTAAAAAATGGTAGATGAAAGAGTAGATGTTCGATTGGACAAGAGGGAGCGTTGAAAAAGTGTACGAAAAGCAACACCACGGGCTGACAGGAAGGTTGTTTCAATTGTTGAAAGGAACAGAAAGGCTTAAATAAAACTGGTCCATAAGATGGTTTCGGATAAAGGCGTTGAAATTTCAAAACGCACTCTCAGACGTCGGATGAAAGAAGCGCATTTGGACTGCAGAAAAATAACCAAAAACCGAAGTAATTCCTGCAATGATAAAAAAAAGACTAGCTTGGGCAAAGACGCATAAACACTTCTCAACATCTGACTGGAAAAATGTAAGCATAATTTTATTTTATTTTATCTCAAGGATATTAAATATTTGGAATTGAAAAATCTCACAGGTTTGCTTCCCTGATGAATGCCGGATCGAAGTGACTGAAGAGCAAGCAATTTATGCAAGAAGGAGACCATGTGAAAGATTGCTTCCTGAATGTGTTGAGCAAAGGGTAAAGCACCCAATAGCAGTGATGATATGGGGTGTGATCTCTAGGAAATCACTCGGAGCTTTATATTTTGTCGAAACTACCATGAACTCCGACCAATATCTGAAAGTTCTCAGGGATGTTTTTCTTCCTCAAGTGGCAAGTTGGTTCGAAGAAAAGTACCAATATATCTTTATGCAGGACGGCGCACCCTGCCACACTGCTAAATGTGTGAAAAAATACCAAAGCCAAAATAATGTTAAAGTTTTACCATGGCCAACGTTAACATATGATATGTTTTGAATGACGACATTTTCCCATTCGAACATCGATCACCTTGAAATGATTCTGTACGGCTAGTCCTAGTTCCGGGCAGGAATCATCATCCATCTGATGAATCAAATCCTGAAGTAAGAGTGTACTCTACTGTTATAAAAATGTTTTTTCTCTAAATATTCTTTCTGCTAATAGACAGCAACTCGATATGTTTCTTGGAATGAATTTGTTCATCACATGAAGTCAAAGAGCTTATTATTCGGCCGGACATGGAAATGGTGACAATTATTCTTCACGAAGGAGCTATCATTAAAGGAAGACGAGTGAGATGATTAACTGGGAATTACAGGATGGAGTTAAAATTTCTTTTTAGATCGATTCAAACACTTTTCATATGGCTATTGCAGATCCGACCAAATTTGAAGAGAAATTGCGAGATGTTGAGAAAAGATTGAGAGTTACAGAAGGTATTACTGAATTTAAGAAAGAAAAAAAATATATCAGAGTACATATATAATTTTACCAGGAGTATCAGTAGTGGGGATACAGGGCTTCTGGACCGGAAGTCCATATGGCAATACTTATTAGTTGAGATCCAAACCGGAAGTCCATATGGCAATAGTTATTAGTGGAGATCCCAACCGGAGGTGGCTTATGGCAATACTTATTAGTGGGGATCCAAACCGGTAGTTGGACTTCGAGAAGGCTTTCGCTGTTTCTTCAGAGATGGCAGTAGCAGTATCCCTAACTGACTCTTTTTTGAAATGCCAAGATTGATAAGAGTTGTACGAATTATGATTCATATATGATGAAATTGATATTTACATTGATAGGAATGAACACATGGGTTACATTTTTAGTTGAACTTTAAGAATGCTTTCGTTGTTTATATTGTGAAATAGGTTGTGGTCAGCATGTTTAGTTTTACGGATTAGGTTTCATATATGATGAAAATTGATAGATTGTGTGTATGGAGATTGTTATTGTTATTAATAGCGTGATATTATTTTATGACGTCATCATCGAGTAGGAATAATTCTTTCGAATTGTTTATGGGTTAGAGTATTCGTTTGATATATGTAGATAAGAGTTTTTTGTTATGATAGGTTGCTTACATATTTTGTGTATGGATTTTTTTTTGTTAACAATTACATTTTTAGTTGGACTTTAAGAATGCTTTCGTTGTTTATATTGTGAAATAGGTTGTGCTCAGCATGTTTAGTTTTACGGATTAGGTTTCATATATGATGAAAATTGATAGATTGTGTGTATGGAGATTGTTATTGTTATTAATAGCGTGATATTATTTTATGACGTCATCATCGATTAGGAATAATTCTTTCGAATTGTTTAGAGTATTCATATGATAGGTTGTTTACATTTTTTTGTATGGAATTTTTGGTTTACGAGTGAGATTGGTCTGAAAATTTCACCTCAATCCATGACGTCATCATCATCGATCAAATTATATGTGTTTATGATTTATTCTTTCGAATTGTTTATGGTTTAGAGTATTCATATGATAGGTTGTTTACATTTTTTGTGTATGGAATTTTTGGTTTACGAGTGAGATTGATATGAAAATTTCACCTCAATCCGCTAACATATATGATCATTTTTTGATAAACGAATTCAAGCTCTTGCACATTACCTGCTTAGATACACCGTGGTACCCCTTTACCTGTCGATATTAATTTTAGAGTAGATTATTGGTTATTGATTGTAAGAGATTATTGGTTATTGGTGAGTATATACATTGGTTAATGGAAGAGAGAGAGAGAGAGAGAGAGAGAGAGATGATGTATTGGTATTGATCCAGATAGGATGCTGGATAGGGGGATGTTGTATTAGTCCAGATGGGGTATAGATTGTGGTGTATGTGTGTGTGTTTGTGTGTGAATGTGTGGAGATTGTTATTGTTATTAATAGCGTGGTATTATTTCATGACGTCATCATCAATTGGGATTGCCATACATAATGTCAAAAAAAATAAAAAACATTAAAAAAAAATTTAAAAAAATTTAAAAAAATTAAAAAAAATTAAAAAACATAATAGGACTACGATTGCGCGTAAAGCGCAATCTTACGTTACTCTAGATGAAATAGATTTTTTTCTGATCCCAAGAAATTTTGTATGGGGAGTGTTAGAAGGGGTGATAGCATTGAACTAATTTTTTCCCCATCATGCTAAAATAGCTATAAAAAATGTTTTATACAAAATGCTTACTCCAAAAATTGAATAGGAGCTGAGAAAATTAGTGTGTTAGATTTAGTGAAAATGTGCAGTTTGTATGGGAGGTGGTAGAAAGAGTGGGGGGATTTTATTGATTTTTTCAGAAATAACTAAGAATATTATAAAATTGACATCTCTTAAGTTTAAGACTAGTAAAATTCATACTTTTGAAGAAAATAGATTTTTTGTGAAGTTGTGAAACTGTGTCATATTGTATGGGAGGGGGTAGAAGCAGTAAAGCTAATCAAATAATTTTCTCTGATCTTAGTGATAATGCTAAATAAGTATTTATTACAAAATGTGAGCTCGATAAATGTTATATGTTCTGAGAAAATCGTCTTAGAGCATTTCATGAAAAAGTGTAGTTTGTATGGGAGGGTTTGTAAGGAGAGGGAGGACGCAAATAATTTTTATACTGTATATTGAAATCATTATGAAAGTAATATATTCCGAAATTCAGACTAATAGCTTTTATACTTTTCGAGCAAATCCATTTATAGCCGAATTGGGAAATTGTGTCATTTTGTATGGGAGGGGGTAGAAGGGGTGGAGCTAATCGTCTAATTTGTTTTACCCTTACTAACAGTTTTAAATAAATATTAAGTGCAGAAATTCAGCTTGCTAAATTTTATACGCACTGAGTAAATTGGCTTAGAGTAATTCATGACAAGTACAGTTTGTATGGGAGGTGGTAGAAGGAGGGGGAGGACACGCATAATTTTTATACGGTAGATTTATATTATCATAAAAGTAATATATTCCAAATTTCAGGCCAACGCCTTTAATACTTTTCGAGCAAATCCGTTTATTGTCAAATTGCGCATTTGTGTCATTTTGTATGGGAGGGGGTAGAAGGGGTGGAGCGATTTGGCCCGTTAACGAACTTGACCTTACTTTTTTGACAAAAACGATGTGTACGAAATTTGAGCTTTCTAGCTCAACGCGTTCTCAAGCTAGAGAGCGCACGGACGGACGGACGGACGGACATCCGGTTTTGAGATTTTTGAGTGATAATATTAATTTCTGTTTTCATCATTTTTTTCTCCGAGCCTTATTTCTTGGCGTTACAAACCTTAGAGCAAACTTATAATACTCTCAGATTCCATCTAGAGTATAAAAATTAAAAAAATTTAAAAAAAAAAATTAAGAAAAAATTTAAAAAAAAATTAAAAAAAAATTGAAAAAATTAAAAAAAAATTTAAAAAAAAATAAAAAAAAAATAAAAAAATAAAAAAAAATCATAAATTTACAGATTCGCATGACAATGTTCCTAGGTCTAATACTGATAAACCCGATTAATGGGCTATTTAACGTACACGAACTGACAGGATTTACGGAAATACAACTTAACAAAGTAGAAATAGTGACCAAAGCAAATATTATCATACACATAATTGACATAAGAGAAATTTTAGACGTAATAAACGAATTTTCAACCAATACAGCTAATTTTAACGGAGAACAGAAGAACTTACTTATTACAGAACTAAAACAATTGACAAACATATAAAATCACATGAAGACGACAGACGAAAATAATCATAATCTCATTACCGTAATAAACCAACAAATAATTATAAACAACAATTTAATGAATCTTTCAGACAGCTTAGAAATTGAAAAATAAATATATAGAACCATGTCAACTACAACAACAACAACTACAACACTATAAAATACAACCAAACAACCATACAAACACCTGCTACCAACTTACCTTATTAAATTTTACTATAAGTTAAGAAATAAAAAAGAGTCTTGTGTGTTGTTATACTTGTATACCAAATTCTGGTTAATATGCATATTTCAAGAAAAAAATAAACTGAATGATGGTTTTAAGCATATTTATTATCAAGATATTTTTTAAATAAATAAACATAAGAAAATTACGATATGTATCGGTTATATTATATAGAATAGCTATTTCTTTAACAATGAAACAGTTTTCAGATCCTCTAAATTTAATATTTATATTATTACTTCAGCTTTTCTCAATGCTTCAATGATGGCAACAATCTCGTTGTTATGACTACTATCTCCCGCCTGTAGCGCTGATACAAGTAATCGTAATCGGTCCACCAATTCATTGGGGTCATCCCAAGAAATATACTGTTTTGGTTCGATTGATGTTTGTATTAAATCTCCTCCTCTATGAGTTAAAAGTTTGTTAATAATTTTTGTATATTTATAGCCACGGTTTCCATTTATTTGTCTTTTGCTGGGTTCGACTGATGTTTGTATTAAATCTCCTCCTCTATGAGTTAAAAGTTTGTTAATAATTTTTGTATATTTATAGCTACGGTTTCCATTTATTTGTCCTTCGCTGGTATAGTGACGTCTATAGGCATTAGTATCAAGCAGAATATTTCTATAGTTTTGTAAATCATCTTGATTGTACAGAGTCTTATCTGGAACTTTCATAAATAGTAGCTCATATATGCCCGGAGTACCCTCATATGTTTTATCTTTTATTAATATTTGGCTACCATCGATTGTGAAAATCGAGTTTCCAATTTCCCATTGCTCATTATCATGATAAACACCATAAGTACTATCAATTTAAATCCGTATTATTTGCAAATATATTTAAATATTTTGTAGGTATTTCATCAAATTCTCGCTCGTTCATATATTCAATGAGTTCTTGCCGACCTGAAGGAGTTGTCACATATTTACGTATGCTTCTTACATCCGGAGACTTTAATGGTGTTTCAAAAGTATCAGTTAGATTAACCTTTCGTCCGAATTTGGGTGTTGGAGTTTCAAAGTCTACGTCACTTTCAATATTATCTGTAGATTGAGTTTCCATGTTTTCTTCTTTTTCAGGTTCATATTTACTGTGATTATGATTTTCTACATCTCCTTCTCTTTTAGGCTCCAATTTACTGTGTTCATACAGTTTAACTAATTTTTTAAGAGGTCTTGTGATTGGCTTAAAAGTTTGTTCTTGTCGAGTTTCAGCATTAACTCTACCTATTTTGAATTGCTTATATTTTTTACGTATAGAGTTACCAGACTTTATAATTTGTCTAAGAATATCTTTATCGGTCGACTTCTGCATTTTTCCTTCATACACAACAACAACAGATTAACAGATATCGTACTGCTTTGTACAGCTTTAACACTGCTTTGTACAGCTTTAATACTGCTTCTGTACTGAGGTGTACTGCTTTAATACTGCTTTGTACAGCTTTAATACTGCTTTAATACTGCTTCTGTACTGCTTTGTACAGCTTTAATACTGCTTTGTACAGCTTTAATACTGCTTTGTACAGCTTTAATACTGCTTTAATACTGCTTCTGTACTGCTTTGTACAGCTTTAATACTTCTTTAATACTGCTTCTGTACTGCTTTGTACAGCTTTAATACTGCTTTAATACTGCTTCTATACTGCTTTGTACAGCTTTAATACTGCTTCTGTACTGAGGTGTACTGCTTTAATACTGCTTCTGTACTGAGGTGTACTGCTTTAATACTGCTTCTGTACTGAGGTGTACAGCTTTAATACTGCTTCTGTACTGAGGTGTACTGCTTTAATACTGCTTCTGTACTGAGGTGTACTACTTTAATACTGCTTCTGTACTGAGGTGTACTGCTTTAATACTGCTTTTGTACTGAGGTGTACTGCTTTATACAGCTTTATTACTGCTTTCAGTTTTTAAATATAGTTTTTAAAACTTTTTTTTCTCATATTACTGAATCAAAGTCTTCATATTGATTATATATAGTTGTATTTATTTGATATTCGAATCAAGATGGGAAATAACTTCTCTTGGCTGCTGAAAGTGAACAGAATTCAAAGCATATATACAGTATTCATATAAATTTAGAAACATGACTGCTGAGTGTTGAAGGGACAAGTATAGATTTTTTTTTTTTTTTGATTATTAGAGCCTGTGATTACAACCAACCAACCAACCAACTATACAACCAACGAACCAACCAACCAACCAACTATACAACCAACCAACCAACCAACCCTTTAAATAGCCCATTAATCGGGTTTATCAGTATTAGACCTAGGAACATTATCATGCGAATCTGTAAATTTATGATTTTTTTTTTTGATTTTTTTTTATTTATTTTTTGATTTTTTTTTTTAATTTTTTTTTGATTTTTTTTAATTCTTTTTTAATATTTTTAATTTTTTTAAATTTTTTTTAATTTTTTTTTAATTTTTTTTTTAATTTTTTTTTTTAACTATTTTTTAAATTTTATTAATTTTTTTTAATTTTTTTTAATTTTTTTTTAATAGTTTTTAATTTTTTTTTCATTTTTTTTAAATTTTTTTTAAATTTTTTTTTTTATTTTTTTTTATTTTTTTTTTTGACATTATGGCAACCCCAATTGATGATGACGTCATGAAATAATACCACGCTATTAATAACAATAACAATCTCACACATACACACACACACACACATATATACACATACACCACAATCTATACCCCATCTGGACTAATACAACATCCCCCTATCCAGCATCCTATCTGGATCAATACCAATACATCATGTCTCTCTCTCTCTCTCTTCCATTAACCAATATATATACTCACCAATAACCAATAATCTCTTACAACCAATAACCAATAATCTACTCTAAAATTAATATCGACAGGTAAAGGGGTACCAAGGTGTATCTAAGCAGGTAATGTGCAAGAGCTTGAACTCGTTTATCAAAAAAATGATCATATATGTTAGCGGATTGAGGTGAAATTTTCATATCAATCTCACTCGTATGAATACTCTAAGCAATAAACAATTCGAAAGAATTATTCCTACTCGATGATGACGTCATAAAATAATATCACGCTATTAATAACAATAACAATCTCCATACACGCAATCTATCAATTTTCATCATATATGAAACCTAATCCGTAAAACTAAACATGCTGAGCACAACCTATTTCAAAATATAAACAACGAAAGCATTCTTAAAGTCCAACTAAAAATGTAATTGTTAACAACAAAAAAATCCATACACAAAAAATGTAAGCAGCATATCATAACAAAAAACTCTTATCTACATATATCAAACGAATACTCTAACCCATAAACAATTCGAAAGAATTATTCCTACTCGATGATGACGTCATAAAATAATATCACGCTATTAATAACAATAACAATCTCCATACACACAATCTATCAATTTTCATCATATATGAAACCTTATTCGTAAAACTAAACATGCTGATCACAACCTATTTCACAATATAAACAACGAAAGCATTCTTAAAGTCCAACTAAAAATGTAATTGTTAACCCACGTGCTCATTCCTATCAATGTAAATATCAATTTCATCATATATGAATCATAATTCGTACAAATCTTATCAATCTTGACATTTCAAAAAAAAGTCAGCTAGGGATACTGCTACTGCCATCTCTGAAGAAACAGCGAAAGCCTTCTCGAAGTCCAACTACCGGTTTGGATCCCCACTAATAAGTATTGCCATAAACCACCTCCGGTTTGGATCCCCACTAATAAGTATTGCCATATGTACTTCCGGTTTGGATCTCCACTAATAAGTATTGCCATATGGACTTCCGGTCCAGAAGCCCTGTATCCCCACTACTAGTATCGGTTACGTATGATAGAAATAGTGATATAACGGGACGACTACTTGTTCTGCTTATAATTTTTGCCATCTTTATGTCGGTAATGTCACGAATGCGAGGTATGAAAAGTCCAATCAGCATGGATACATTTGTAAGTAGAATTTTTCGCTGGTATAAAAGAAAATTCATAATAAGTTCCAAATTATTAGACCCAAATGGGCCGAGCAAAATTCACTCTAGTCGATCCGTTTGAAGGTGGCCGTGGTGTCCTGTTCAAAGATGTTGCTGGTCTTCAAGAGGCAAAACAAGAAGTAATGGAGTTCGTTGATTACCTGAAAACACCGGAAAAATATGAAAAATTAGGTGCGAAAGTACCAAAAGGAGCACTTTTGCTGGGTGCCGCAATGATGCCGCAGAAAAAGATTGTAAATGAAAGAAATTAAAAGAATATTTATATTTATGAACTATTTATTGTATTTTATGGGTGCCGCAATGATGCCGCAGAAAAAGATTGTAAATGAAAGAAATTAAAAGAATATTTATATTTATGAACTATTTATTGTATTTTATTTATTTTTTTATTAATTAAAATAAAAAGAGGAGAAAAACATATTCCTCCTCGTATTTGATAACTTCGATAAAAAGTACGATTTGCCTTTTTCTTAACGTATCCAAAGTGCAATTTCCCATTTTAGTGCATACTAGAAGATTCTTTTCACGTTCCAAAAGATCCAAGAGCTAAAATACAGCGATTGGTATTTTGGTAATTCGCGTTTAATTGGCAATTCTACTTGCATTTACTTCTACTGCAATCGATGTATGATACCGCAATGATGCCGCGAATGATACTGCAATGATACTGCAATGATACTGCAATGATACTGCAATGATACCGCAATGATACCGCGAATGATACTGCAATGATACCGCGAATGATACTGCAATGATACCGCGAATGATACTGCAATGATACCGCAATGATACCGCGAATGATACGGCAATGATACCGCGAATGATACCGCAATGATACTGAAATTGTATTTCATTTTGATGTGAAGATAAATTGTTAATCATGCATTTTGAAAAGGGCACATTTCGGCTCAAACATCTTACACCCTACTTTCCTGCACAGGTAAATTTTCCCTTAAAAATAAACTTTATTATTCTTGGGACAAGTTGCGGATGCGTGGAAAGTCAATATGCAGTTTAGAGTGGTTAGGGAAGACTAAATGAAAGGGGGTTCTTTCGCAGGGCAGTAGTCGTTCGTTTATTTATAAAAGTTTGAGTTCTTATAAGGGGAGTTGTGAGGGGTGATAGTAAGGGTGGGTGGATGTTAATAGTTTTTTAATTGATTGCTTGAATCACATCCAATATTCTCTGTATAGAATGCCAGTTTCATGGACGAAGTTGCATAGAATTTTCATAAAATTCGGCGTATTTTACATTCACGAAACCGAACGTTTGTATGGGAGGGGGTAGAGAAGGTAAGGGAATCGTAAAATTTGATATGCAGTTTTATTTCGTATCTCTTATAAGGTGCTTGTACAAAATTTCAAGTTCGCAGCTTTTAGTTTGTTGGTTATTAATTGATTTAATGAAATTGGTCGAAATCATATTTTTGTATGGGAGGGGGTAGAAGAGCAAGGTTAGGTTAGGTTAGGTTAGAGTGGCGGCCTTAGCCCACATAGACCCTTTGGGATCCATAGTGATACCACATCGGAAAATAGAGAAAACCTAATGGTTCGCTGGTATTGCGAGTTCCTTGTTGAGCTCAAAGGATTTCGCTGCTGCCGCAAAGTTCAGAACGTTTTGCATACTACAGCTCGACACCTGTTTAAGATCGGAGAAGAACGGAGAGCCGAGGGTTATAAGCCTTCTTCTAGCAAGCGCCGGACACTTACATAAGACGTGCTCCATTGTCTCTCTTACTCCCGGCTGGTTGCAATTCCTTCAGCGATCATGGGTTACCAAACCCATCCTATAGGCCTGTGCTCCTATAAGACAATGGCCAGTGATGATGCCAACCATTGTCGCACATTGCTTCCTGGGTAGTGATAACAAGAGTTTTGTTTTCTTTGCATCATACCTGTTCCACATTGATTTTGTGGTTCCACAAGTTGTGGTCGTATGCCATCTAGCTTCGGCTAGATTCGTGAACTGTGTGTCCAAATATCCTTTGATGATCATTATAGGCGGTGGTACGTTTTATGCGAGTTCGTGATCAAGATTTGCCCCTCTTTTCGCCAGGTCGTCCGCGGCCTCATTACCTGTTATGCCACTGTGGCCTGGAACCCAGCAGAGTTCTACCCTTCTGTTGACACAGAGATTCTGTAACGCGCGATGACAGTTAAAGACTACCCTAGACTTTATAGTACAGGCTTCTAGTGCCTTTAGGGCAGCCTGACTATCTGTGTATATAATTATTCTTTCGTTACCATTTCGCGACGATCTGCTGGCGATCTCGCCTGCTCTCTGGATTGCCAGGATTTCCGCCTGAAAGATACTGCAGTCGTTTGGTAGCCTGAGAACTAAATCCGTTGTGAGGTCAGGTGTGTGCACTGCTGCGCCCACCCCTCCCTCCATTTTGGATCCATCCGTATAGATATTTATCGCTCCCCTAAGGTCTCCGGTTCTTGTTGACCAGTATTCCCTATCCTATATACGTATCGAGAATTTCCTGTCGAAAACTGACTTCGCAATCATAGAGTCCGTGTTTCCCGCGGGTAGACTTATGTTACTGTGACCGTAGGGTCGTGTACTAAGTTGCTTGTGCTCCTTGAGTCGTAGAGCACTCTTGGATGCCACGTTTAATGCGACCAAGTCTATTGGTGGTAAAGACAGTAACACGTTCAGTGAATCGGAGGGCGTGGTCCTAAGAGCGCCAGTGATTCCCAGACATGCCTGCCTTTGTACTTTTTCCAATCTTTGCCTGTAGGTCGTCTTATTTAGAGCGGGCCACCATATCATTATGCCATACAGGAGAATTGGCCTTACGATAGCTGTATATATCCAGTGCGTTATATTCGGGTCTAGTCCCCAGCTTCTTCCGAACATCCTTTTGCACGAGTAAAAAGCGATACTAGCCTTTTTTGAACGCTCTTCAATGTTTAGTTTCCAGGTTAGCTTACTATCTAGGATCAGTCCCAGATACTTTGCGTGGCTGGTCAGAGTTAGTTCGGTGATTCCTATTTTAGGTAGCCTAAACTCCGGAGTTTTAATTTTCCTCGTGAACAGAACTAGTTCCGTTTTTAGCGGGTTTACGTTTAGTCCGGCGCTTTTCACCCAGTCGTATAGTTTTCTGAGTGCTCCTTCCGTGAGCTCGGATAACGTGTTTGTGTACTTGCCTGATACCAGTATCACTACGTCGTCAGCGTAGGCCACCACGTTTACCCCTGAACTGCTTAGGACCTTAAGTATGTTATTGGGAGTCAGCACCCACAGGAGTGGAGATAGTACCCCTCCTTGTGGCGTTGTCCCTACAGCTATGTTTGCGAGAACTAGCATTACCCCATTCCGACGCTATGGTTCGATTTTTAAGCATAGTCTCGATCCATGCGCTGATCGTTTTGTTTACTTGAGCAGAGCGGAGAGCTTCCCCAATGGCATCCGTTGTGACATTATTGAAGGCTCCCTCTATGTCTAGGAAAGTGCCTAGAGTGTACTCTTTATGCTGCAAAGATTTTTCGATGTTTATCACCACCTCGTGGGTGGCAGTCTGCACCGATTTCCCTCTAATGTATGCGTGTTGAGCTTGGGATAGATGTTCTGGGTTCATCCTATCTACATCAAGGACCCTTTCTAGTGTTTTTAACAAGAAGGACGTAAGACTAATGGGTCGATAGTCCTTAGGGTTAACGTGATTGCCCTTACCTGCTTTCGGTATGAAAACAACCCGTGCTTCCCTCCATATTTGGGGTACGTAGTTTAGTCTAAGGCATCCCTTAAAAATCGCCGCGAGCCATGGTGCAACCAGTCCTTCTACATTTTGTATCATGGCTGGTATTATCCCATCCGGTCCCGGCGACTTATACGGATCGAACGAGCCAATTGCCCACCTTAGTCTATGTGCTGAGAATAGCCCTGGAACATTCTCCAGGCGTTCATTGTTTACCTCTTGGCGGGTGGCGCCGGGGTCCTGGCAGCCTGGAAAGTGAGTGCTTAAGAGAGCCTCAAGCGTACCCTTGCTGTCATTTGTCCAGCTACCATCCGTGTCTTTTAGTAAGTCTGGCGAAGCTGGATTTTTGGATAGCAGCTTCCGAAGTCTAAAGGCTTCTGAGGCTTGCTCTATTCGGCTACAGAATTCTCTCCAGCCTATTCTTTTCGCTTTTCTCAGTTCCCTTTTGAAGACTTTTAGGGAGCTCCTATATTCAGTCCATGCTTCGGTCTGCCCTGTGCGCTTTGCGATGTTAAAAAGCGAATGCACTTTTTTACGAACTTCGCCCAGCTCCCTATTCCACCATGGTGGTTGGGATCTTTTTGGCGGATACTTTAAGGGGCACGCCTTTGCAAAGGCATGTTTCATAGTGTTTGTTAGAAAAGTGGTGGCGTCATCCAACTTTTGTGTATTCCAAATATAGTCCGGCTTCCTATTTCCTAGTTTGCCTAAGACTATATTTGAGTATAGATTCCAGTCCGCTTTTGCCGGATTTCTATACGCTTTAACATCCTTATTTGGAATGCTGCCCACCTCAAATTCTATGTAGTTATGGTCGGAAAGTGATGGTTTGTCGAGGACTTTCCAATTTTCCAGCCTACATTCATTCGAGTCCGTATGTAGTGTTATGTCGATAACGTTTTCGCTATTAGGGCCTTTATAGGTTGGCACACTTCCGCGATTCCCGATTAGTAAGTTATTTTTTAACAAGAAAAGTAGTAGAGACTCACCCCTTTCGTTGGTGTCCTTACTCCCCCATATTGTATGATGAGAGTTCGCGTCGGCGCCGATTACTAAGTTCAGCTTTGCCCGTGCTGCTTCCTTCGCCAGCGTACGCAGTTCCTCTGTTGGAGATGGCATATCATGGGCCATGTAAGCTGATGCTAATAGCATTGGCGGTTGTCGGTTTTTTCCCTCGATCAGTGCGACCGCTAGGTCAGCTGTGCTTTAATTAGCCTTTAGGAAAACATTAAAACATTTTCTGACCATAATGGCCGAACGCTTCTTACCTTCCTTTTGAGATACGAATAAGTTAAAGTTGTGTGACTTAAGGCCCTTGATCTCTCCGCTTCCGGATACCCACGGCTCTTGTATCAATGCCACATCATACTTCCCTTCTTCCAAGGTGAGCAGTAGCTCAGCCGAAGCCGAGATACTGTGATGCAAGTTTATTTGTATTACTCTTAGCATCTTGATTTTATTATCGTTTATTGTTGTGACACGGTGGGAGTAGCGTGTGGGTCTTCTGTCCCACTACTGCTCTCCTCATCCGTGTCTATCGATATATTTTCAGCCACTGTGGTCAGATCTTTCATCACCAATTATTTTTCCACTTCGTTGGCCTCGAGGGTGTTGATATTATTGTCCTTGTGGTTACGCTTTTTTAGGCGTATGATGACGCTTCCAATACCCCAAGCCATTTTACCGAAGCGTGGGTATAAAATATCCTCGGCTTTTTTATTTATTTGGAGGATCAATACTTGGCCGCCGCCCGCTGTATGCGGTTCGCAGGCATTTATTATCCTCCAGTCGGCCGTAGGAATGTCGGGGTTCTGTCGTTGGAGCAGTTTCAGGGCGGTCGCTGCGGGCATCATTCTGGGTAGATGAACCTTAGCTTTTGGTACCGACGGTACACATGCTCTGTCAACTATCTCCAGCTTCGCTCCCTCCCACGTATTTACGAGGGTGCTTACGGTCTTCTTACACCAGTCTAGTGTGAGTTGATCGTTGCACTTTACAATTTTGACCTCGTTGAACCATCCTGCTCCATCAAACGAGGGCATAGGTTGGTCCAGCTTGGTCTCCATGTACGATACCATTTCGTCTAGTAGTCTCGTCTCCACAATTTTCCACTTTTCCATGCTCATCCTTCCGAGTGGGTCACTGTGGTCGACAAGCGCTACCGTTAGATGCTTTTTCGTGGCATCCGCCATTGTACTTTTCTTCGTCCCTGACGTTGATGCACTGGTCTCTGTAATAGGGTGGCTGGGCTTAGTCTTCTTTGACAATGATCGAGGTTGGATATCCTCTTCCGATCTTTGCCTTTTGTGCCTCTTTGTCTCCACCCGGTTGTGTACGCTTTCTTCGACCTTGTTGCAGAAGCTTGGGTTCCCGCTTTTAAGGCCTTTTTTACCCTCCAGTTCCGCTCTGCTCTTGGCTATGGTTACTTTGGCCCATGCGAGATTCTTCTGCTCTTTTTGAGTGAGTTCCACCTTGTTGCCGAGTTCCATTTCGTACCTGAGCGCGGCCTTGTACTGAGCGAGTAGCTTGCGATTCTCCCGCGAGGGTTTGGACCTTGGTGTCTTACGCACCATAGTATCCTCCCCCTCTTTGGGAGATCGCAGTAGCTGCTCCTCTTCTTCAATGGAGAGGGTCTTGTCACTATCCTGAACCGAACGAGGTTCGGAAGTGTCCAAAGTGAACTTAGTTGGTTTTGTGGGGTCAGTAGTAGAACGTCCAGTACAGCCTGCCCTCTTCACTGTACCGGATGTGCTAGCAGTAGTCACACCACCCGCACGACCTGCATCAATCATCGCGCGGATTGTTTGTTTGTGGCCGCTGGCGACACAGGAGGATTTGTCACCCCCCGTGCCCTCGCCGGTAGTCGCAGCTACGACTCCTACCGACATGGATATCCCCACCCG
Source organism: Chorisops tibialis (assembly GCA_963669355.1). Taxonomy (NCBI): domain Eukaryota; kingdom Metazoa; phylum Arthropoda; class Insecta; order Diptera; family Stratiomyidae; genus Chorisops; species Chorisops tibialis. The sequence goes on from OY770263.1 coordinate 130,913,724, forward strand.
CGATTTTTTCCTTTCCTTGGACTCCATTTTGGGTTTCCCCACTCGGCTTTCTTTAAAGTCTGCCAGCACGCAAAAGACTTGGTTATCTAACACCTTTATCCCCCGTCTCCAAACATTTACAGTTTGTGACGCATTGGGTATAGTGTAAAGTGCCCGAGAGAGTTCGCCTACCAACCTTGACCAGCAAATCTTGCAGGTTGGCGTTTCCCAGGTGTCACCGCGGGGAGGATCTCTGCTTGGCCACTTGGGGCAGTCCACAATATGATCAGGGTTGCTGCCCCGAACACTGTCGACTCCCCCTTCGACTACCTCCCCTAGAAGAGCAAGCGTGATTTCAAAACTTTTAACGTAATTTCATTTCAACTATTCTTGTAAGTTTTTATGCAAAATTTCAAATTAACAGCATTAAATAGTTAGGTGATAATTGATTTCTTAATAATAGTCGAAATCATACTTTTGTATGGCAGGGGGTAGAAAAACAGGGTCGATCTCAAAACTTGTGACGTAATTTTATTTCAACTGTTTTTAAAAGTTTTTGTGCACAATTTCAAATTGATAGCTTTTAATAGTTAGGTGATAATTGATTTCTTGTAAATGGTCGAAAAAATAATTTTGTATGGGAGGGGGTAGAAGTTTTAAAGGTTTTCGACCAGTTAAAATTTCGTATATTTAGGGGTTTTTTTTTAAATGCATTTCGCAAATTTTCAAGTTTCTACCTTAAAATTTCACTCAAAAATTTTCAGCTTATGCGTTTTTTTCAATGCACATGAAACACCTTGGTCACGTTAGATCGGGAGGGGGGGGGGTCGGCTTGTAACAATTACGATTCAAGCTATTATTATTGTTCTATGTATATCAAATAGACGTATCCACATGCAAAATTTAAACTTTGTATCTTCCACCAGAGCCCTATAAAAATCACTCAAAATTCCACATTTTGGCTTATCACCTCCCTCCCTTTACACCTTCCAACTTAAAATTTTTACCAAAATTAACTTGGTAGTCCTACAATCTGACAAATTTTCGATATCTGTACTCTTTTATGAGATATAAGGATTTGTAATTTTGAAAAGTACGCCAGTTTTGAAATGCTACCCATTTCCCCCCACTACTATTATTTCAACATGTTATATTTTTTTTGTATTTTCTTAGTATAGCTTAATATATGTTTCAAGTTTCAATTACATAGCTTAAGAGATAGTTGAGATATTCATTTTTAAGTGGTTTTCTTTGCACCCCTCCGTGACCCTCCCCCTTACAATAATTAGCCACTCTCTAAGCTGATTCCAATGGAACTATATGCCACCTAAATGGTCCCAAAATATGAAATTTTTACGATAAGTGATTTCGAAGATATAATCATTTGAAGGGTGTAGCCTAGTGGGTAGCGTGTTGGTCTTATAATGCGAAGGTCTTGAGTTCAAATCCCGGTCGACGCAAAATATAATTCCAACACATTGCCTGCTTGGTCATGCCTTGGTCACCTCAATCTACGAAAATTAAAAAATTCGTAGAAAGAGGGTTGTGCGAAGGGCTAACAACCCTTCCACAATAAGTAATGAAAAATGTTAAGAAACCTGAATGTCAGGAGGCCAAGGTCCGATTTGGGCTGTAGTGCCATTGTAGATGTAGAGAGATGAATCATTTGAAAAAATAATTCGGCCAACAATTTGTTTTTAGCCCCCCCCCCCCTTTTCGGACGCCAATGGATAAAAAAATTAAATTTGTCCCACAACCCTCTCCATACCTCTAATGATTTTCGACATTCTATCTCCATTCGTGGTGGAGATATTAGCAAGTGTATTTTTCGACTTTTCCCTCCCCCGCCTCCCCCTTTCACTTAACACCCCCCAAAATTTTGAAAATAGAGCTCACTTACCCAATCAACAATCCACTAAAAAACGAACATTCTACCTTTAACGGTCTCGGAGATATGAGTCCATATGTACGGCGTACGGCGGGACGGATTTTTTTTGCATTTTTAGGCTAATTTAGTCATGAAACGCAAAAAAACAATTTCAGGGTAGCAAATTTTTTTTTCCTGTGTCGATCACAATACTTTATTATTAGAATAATAAAGTAAATTAATCAATTCTATTAAAGAAGTTTGGTTTGATGATGATCTAATCAAAATAAACTGAAAATAGCATAAAAAGTATGGAATCTCGTGTAAAAGATTAAGTAAAAAATCGAGGTAGTTGGACGGAATACTATGGTAGTTTTTAATTATATCTGAATGTCCTTTTCTGTAATTATTACTTTAAATGAATTGAAAAATATTTAATAAAAACTAAAAAAAAAAAAAAAAATATGCTGAACATTATTGCCAACTGAAAAATTGTATAGCTAATATGTTAATCATTGATTTGAGTATAATTCATTGGCCAGGTACTGTAAAAATATCAGTTTCAGTTAAAACTATGACTTCATATTTGTGGATAACACACCGAGACTTCATTAGATCCTTGTAAAAATTCGATGTATGCAACAATATGGTGTGTAGAAGTAAAGAGATCTAAGGAAGACGAAAAATCTACTGAATTGAGTTTCCAAAGAAATTCTTGCGTGATGGAAGCAATACTCTAGATTTAAGAGAATCAGAGTGTGGGCTATTTATTTGGACTGTACTGTGTCCAACCAAATGGCACACGAAATTGAAAAATAATAACCGTTAGGTCAAATTGTACGATTAGGTCGAAGAACGATTATATAAATTATATTAAAAGTATTTGGAGGGGTACAAGACCGATAATTATATTTTTAGGTATAAGTAGGCTAAGATTAGAATAAATAAATGTCAGTATTGAATTTGAAACAGAACGAGCAAGGTTTTTTTATTCACCGCCAAAAAGTGCCCAAGAGTAAAAGAACATACACTTCAGTGCTTATCAGAATTGGAATTGTTCAAAGAGTAAAATAAAAGTTCTTATCAGAACTGGAATTGTTCCAAGAGTAAAATAAAAGTTCTTATCAGAACTGTAATCTTGCACCAACGATTTAGAGTTGGAAAACACCCAACAGCTCTTATTAGAGCTGACCAGGCTAGCCCCCGGACGCAGGCGCCGCACTCATTGGCGCAAGCATCGCTCGCCCCTCCGGACGCTGGCGGCTCACGCATCGTTCCCTCACGGACGCCAGCGATATTTACTGACGCCCGCCGCGACGATCACCGTCGTGGCTATTTGGTGTGGCACACCACGTTATTGGTGTCGCTACATAATTGGTGACCCCGAAAGGAAATTTAAACACGAACTCCTCTGTGGAGTCAAAAAGTATCAACAGAAATCATCATCATCATCAACACCGAATGAATCAAAATCAGCATCATCATAATAATGAAAACCAGCATCGTCATCACCGACAACAAATCTTCAAGAAGTATCAACGGAATCATCATCAACAATCAAATCATCTAAACTCATCATTATCATCACTCATCAACACCAACACCGAAATCATGAAAATCAGCATCATCTTAATGAAATCCAGCATCGTCATCAGCGACAACTAATCTTCAAAAACACAAAAACCTCACGTATGTTAAAAATTTATTATTTGTATTCTTTGGATTTTTTTTTGATTTTTTTTTAAAAGTGCCAGAATCTAAAATTTTTTACTATCATATAAATCGTAATGTAATACATCGGAATTCGATTCAATGCGCGAAGTTTTAATTTCTATTCAGTGACGTATCGGTATTTATCGCATTATAAGCCGCCACACCTCAAGCCTTGAAACGATTTCAACTTACGCGCACTCTTTTTGCCATTCTGTCTTTCTGTTGAAGATGACGGAGGAAGAAGTAGAAGTCGCATATATAAAACTCCCAACATTTTGGGACAAGGCCCCCTCTGCTTGGTTTATAGCAGCAGAGGCTCAATTTGCCGCAAAGAAGATTAGGAAAGATGAAAGTAAATACGCGTATGTTTTAGCTTCATTGCCCGTTGAAGCAATTAATTCGGTAATAGACATTTTAAACGCTCCTTCCGAGTCAGAAAAATATGAGAGTTTGAAACAAACATTAATTAAGCGCCATAGCGCATCTGAAGAAAAAAGGTTAGAGCAGTTGTTAAGCTCGGAGGACCTCGGCGATCGCAAACCTTCAGAACTGTTCCGACACATGTCAAATTTGGCCGGAAATATTACCGCTATCGGTGATACGCTTATCCAAACCCTTTGGGAACGCAAATTACCGGCCATGGTATCAATCCCTTTAGCAGTAGCTAAGGACCAAAAATTTGAACAAAGACTTGAACTCGCGGACAAAATGTGGGAGGTGACGCAAAAACCTAACATAAGTGCGATCGTTTCGACCCGTGATAGCGAGTTGGAATCCTTGAAAAAGGAAATTAGCGAATTGCGAAACGAAATTCGCGGTCTTAATCGTCATCAGTGGTCGAACCGCAGCCGCAACTGCTCGCGAAGTAATAAAAAATATGACAAAGGTCAACATCACACGTCTGCGCGGTCGGGTGACACTAATTGCTGGTATCATGCGCGTTTTGCCGAGAAAGCAACCAAATGCGTCGGTCCATGTAACTTTAAACCGAAGTTAACTACCGGTAAAAAAAACTAATCAACCCGACTGTCGCTACAACAGACAGTCGGATTAAACCTGCATACCGTTTATTCGCGCGCTGTTCTGAGAACAAGTGCAATTTTCTAATCGACACGGGCGCGGAGGTGTCAGTTATCCCAAAAACCCTTTTCCCAAAAGAAAAATTCGGTAAAACGGAAACAAATCTCACTGCTGCCAACGGATCCGCAATCAAAACTTTCGGCATCAAATTATTGAAGCTCGACATTGGCTTACGGCGACCTTTCACTTTTCCTTTCGTGTTCGCCGACGTTCAAAAACCAATCATTGGCGTAGACTTGTTAAACAAATTCGGCATTATAATAGATATGCGGAAAAGAAAATTAATCGATTCTGCAACAAAACTATCAGTTGACGGAATCAGGTGCAAAGAGTTTTCGGACCCGCCAAAAATAAGCAAAAACAACGGAGATTATGGAATAATTATTGAAGAATTTCCTACTCTCACCACAGCACCAGACTATTCTCTACCAGCAAACCACAAGGTCGTCCATCACATTGTTACAAACGGGCACCTCCCATTTTCGAGACCTCGTCGATTGAACCCTGAAAAACTTAGGCCAGCTAAGACAGAATTCGATCACATGCTACAGTTGGGTATATGGCGCCCATCGTCTTCACCGGTCTCTTCACCACTGCATCTAGTACCAAAAAGGGACCCCACAGATTGGCGCCCATGTGGCGACTACCGGCGTTTAAACGCAATTACTACACCCGATCGGTATCCGATTCCACACATCCACAACTTTTCACTCCAACTCCAGGGGTGCACGGTTTTTTCAAAAGTGGATTTAGTGCGGGCGTACCATCATATCCCAGTAGCTGAAGAGGACATATGCAAAACAGCAATCACGACACCTTTTGGACTCTTTGAGTTCACCCGAATGCCTTTCGGTGGGCGCAACGCAGCCCAAACCTTTCAGAGATTCATGAACGAGGTGACACGAGAGCTTCCTTTCGTTTTCGTCTATATTGACGACATACTCGTAGCAAGCAGATCCCATGCAGAGCATGCAGATCACCTACGACAGTTATTCACGCAACTTGCCTCCTACGATCTAAAAATCAACAGCGCCAAGTGTAATTTTGGACTGAAAGAGTTCGATTTTTTAAGTCACAAGATCAATCACAAAGGAATTCTTCCTTCGGAAATGCGCATTCAAGCCATAAAGAATTTTGCCAGTCCGAACTCACTTCGGCTCACTCAACGTTTCGTAGGAATGGTAAATTATTACCACAGATTCATCCCCAAGCTAGCAGAATTTTTGGCACCAATTCACACCCTCGTCGCACAACACTCCAACAAAAAGAAAAAAATTAAAACATTTAATTGGCCAGAAGAGTGTGAGGATGCAGTGAATAAAATTAAAGAAGCAATAGTGAAAGCAACGCTTCTCGTTCACCCTTTGAACGATGCAAAACTGAGACTCACAGTAGACGCATCAAATATCGCAGTAGGAGCGGTACTGGACCAATTAAGCGAAGAAAATCATTGGGAGCCTTTGGGATTTTTCTCAAAAAAACTAAGTACCGCCGAATGCAAGTATTCCGCTTTCGATCGCGAACTCCTATCCATTTACCTAGCGATTAAACATTTTTCGCATTTTTTGGAAGGTCGTCATTTCACCGTATATACGGACCACAAGCCCTTAACAACGGCGTTACATACAAAAGCTGATCGAAGCCCTAGACAAACGCGACATTTAGATTTATCGGCCAGCATACAAGCGATATACGGCATATCAAAGGTCGCGACAATGTAGTGGCTGACTTACTGTCTCGCGCAGAAAATATTCCTCTTTATTCTATAGACAGTGAGAAACTAACCCTGGAAAACCTTATCAAACTCCAGGAAAACGATCAAGAATTGAAGGAACTTCAGACGGCATCCAAATCGAAAACTTCGATTTTCAAACTCGAAAAGCGAGTGTTTCCCTTAATGAACTTTTCAGTGTGGTGCGAAAGTTTCGACCTCTCAAATACGCCCTTTTGTACCTCAAAAACTCCGTCAATCAGTTTTCAGGTCACTACATGACATGACACACCCCGGAATCCGTGGCTCGAGAAAGCTAATAAGTGAGCGATATTTCTGGCCCAAAATGAATACAGACATCAATCACTGGGCGAAAAACTGCATTCGTTGTCAACGTTCCAAAGTGACACGGCACACCAGGGCGCCTCTTGGCAATTTCAAGCCACCGAATAGTCGATTCGAGCACATTCATATGGACCTAGTCGGTCCCTTGAAGCCTTCAAACGGTTTTAGTTACATTCTAACTATAGTCGACCGTTTCACTCGTTGGCCGGAAGCGTATCCACTTCGAGATATTACAGCGAACACTGTTGCATCAACTTTTTTCCGGGAATACATATCTCGTTTCGGTGTTCCCTCCAGAATCACAACCGACGAAGGCAGTTCGAGTCAAAGCTATTTTCCGAGTTAAATAAATGCCTAGGAACTCATAGAATTCGCACGGCGGCTTACCACCCGCAGGCGAATGGAATGGTCGAACGTTTTCATCGCCAGCTGAAGACCGCTTTAAAATGTCGCGAGAGCCAAGCAAATTGGACGGAAGATCTCCCAATAATCCTTCTAGGACTAAGAGCAGATTTCAAAGCGGATTTGAGCTGTTCGCCGGCAGAATTGGTTTTCGGTCAAACACTGAAACTTCCAGCCGAATATTTTATTGACAACTCTTCAGGCGATTTTGAGCCTGAAACTTTTGTCACCCAACTGCGCAACAAAATGTCAAAGCTAAAACCGACAAACGCGAAGAACACCGACACCCCCCCTGTTTACATCCCAAAAGACTTAGAAAATTGTGAGCAAGTTTTTGTTCGAGTCGAAGGAACTAAACCGGGTTTACAACCGCCATATGAAGGTCCTTACGCGGTGGTACGTAGATTTAGAAAGACTTATATCGTGAATATCAACAATAAGAATGCTAACATAAGCATCGATCGTTTAAAACCAGCTTTTGTTATCGAATCGAATTCCGAATGTACACCAAAAAAAGGTAAATTTCAAGTAAAAGTTAATTTCAAGCAAAATTAAGTGAATTTCAATTAAAAATAATTTCAAGTAAAGTAAATGCAAGCAAAAATAAATTCAAATAAAATTCTAATTGTAAATCATTACGCCTTCGTCTGGAAGGGGGGTGATGTGGGCTATTTATTTGGACTGTACTGTGTCCAACCAAATGGCACACGAAATTTAAAAATAATAACAGTTAGGTCAAATTGTACGATTAGGTCGAAGAACGATTATATAAATTATATTAAGAGTATTTGGAGGGGTACAAGACCGATAATTATATTTTTAGGTATAAGTAGGCTAAGATTAGAATAAATAAATGTCAGTATTGAATTTGAAACAGAACGAGCAAGGTCTTTTTATTCACCGCCAAAAAGTGCCCAAGAGTAAAGGAACATACACTTCAGTTCTTATCAGAATTGGAATTGTTCAAAGAGTAAAATAAAAGTTCTTATCAGAACTGGAATTGTTCCCCAAGAGTAAAATAAAAGTTCTTATCAGAACTGTAATCTTGCACCAACGATTTAGAGTTGGAAAACACCCAACAGCTCTTATTAGAGCTGACCAGACTAGCCCCCGGACGCAGGCGCCGCACTCATTGGCGCAAGCATCGCTCGCCCCTCCGGACGCTGGCGGCTCCCGCATCGTTCCCTCACGGACGCCAGCGATATTTACTGACGCCCGCCGCGGCGATCACCGTCGTGGCTATTTGGTGTGGCACACCACGTTATTGGTGTCGCTACACCACATATCGTCCATATCCTCAATTTCTGGCCACAAGAAGTCCGTTATCATCTCGCGATAGCGAACACCATTCACGGTAAAACACCATTCATGGTAACTGCTTGGCCGTCCTCATTTTCGAAGAAGTACGGCCCGATGACGCCGCCAGCCTATAAACCGCACCAAAGAGTCACTCTTTGTGGATGCATCGGCTTGTGTTGAAAATTCCCGATGCAGGAACAGGAATAAGTGTTGAAAATTCCCGATGCAGGAACAGGAATAAGTGTTGAAAATACAAAAGCGATGTTAAGGCGATGATTTATTCAATTTAACAATCCATTTGAGGATGACGCGTTGGAGCGTTTTTTATTAAATTGACACGTTTCCGCTGCCACCAATGTTATATGTTCTGAAACACACGTTAAACTTGTTATATGTTCTGAAACATATGTTAACTTATGTTTCTGAAATATAGAGAAAAAAACAATAAAATAATATAGAAATTAAGTTTATTTATTTTAAGAGCCGTGTGCTCTGGATGAGGTCAACGAAGAACTGACTAAGTCAGAGCTCTTTAGAAAAATAAGCTCGGCTCGCAACCGTTTGAGTCAGCAATATTCTTATCTTATAAAATATACAAAATCGTTTACATTATCAAACTGAACAAATCGAATATGAACAATATTGTTTACGTCATCAAAAGTATAAATCGAATATGAACAATATTGTTTACGTTATCAAAAGTAATCACAAAAATGCGCTTCAAAAATATTCTGAAGGTTGTTTACAATATTAAAAGTGAACTTAAGAAATAATACAATGTTTCAAAAATACAATGTTTCAAAAACAAGAGCATGTACATAAATTGGTTAATTTAAGTACATGTAAAGGAAACAAGTACACAGGCAGGAACTGGAAGTGTACTAGTACATAGTAATATGATTAGTTGTAAGTAGTTACATACATGTAACATCCCCCTTCTTAGCTGGAAGACATCCCTGGCTTCCTCGAGGTATCATCCTTTTTGAAAAAATTAGAAAGAGGTTCGATAGTATTACTAACATTCTCGTCCTCAGAGGCAATATTCCTTGACTTATGACTTCTCCAAAACTTAAAAATTTTCCAGGAAGCGATTCCCAGTACTATTATAACAATAATAACAGAAATCAAAAAGCTTGTGTTTTCTCTTGTAATAAAATTCAATGGTTTTAAGGCTCGATTCCAAGCGGATTCCTCTTCTGCGATTTCGCCATTAAGATTTTTCAAATCGTGAATATTCAATACGGGTAATACTGTTTTGGATGATGTGTCAGGAATACGTAATTTATCAATGTCTACGTCAAAGCAGCAGTCTGCAAAAGTTATAAGTTTATCTTGCTGCCGCAAAATTTTTATCTCTTCGTTATTAAGTGTGGAATACGTTAATGAGTTAGATTTAATCGTACAGTTATTTATCAAAGTTATTTTGTATGAACCCAGAGGATTGAATTCATTGGTATAATTATTACATTTAACCTTAATTTGTGTGTTCGAATTTGACACGTATAAAATTTCAAGTTCATCAATCATGTGAAGAACTTCTATGTTTCCATCAACCAATCTTAGCTTACAATTTAAATTAGATCGTCTAATGAAAGCATTAATCTCGCACTCGTTCAAATCGATCTCTAATGTACTTAACATTAAGTTCTTACCAAAATATATATTATTATAATTTTTACAGTTCAATTCATTAATAACCGCATAATTCTCTTGATTTGCGATTAAGTATTTATTAATATTAATAAAAGTAAACAAATTGCTATCTCTAATATAAGGAATATTCAAAGTTTCATACAACTGAAATATTTCACCGCCTTTAGTGTCCATTCTTAAAATTACAATTATTTGATTGTTTTCTGAATATGCGATAAGTTCCAAATTATTAACAATGATTGGATAATTTTCCATATTGGGTTCTATTGTAAAGTCATATTGCATTGCCAAAGTTTTCAATTTTTCTATTAAAATTTCAGGATCAATTATTGTTGGGTGCAACATACCCAATTTTAAAAACAATATTGAATCTTTAAGTGATTCAATTTGCATGCTAATTACTCCTATTTTGTGAGAAATTTTGTTTGTTAATTCGTCGTAATACAATTGTAATCGAAGCGAATTTGATTCTTTGTGTAAAAAAGTAATTTCATTAATCGTGTAGTTAAGATTTACAGCGACCGCTTTATATTCATCGTTTAAAATTTTATTTTGTTTTGAAATTTCTTTCATCAATAGTATACCTTGTTTAGAGGCTTCCCTAATATTTTCTTCATTTTCGCGGATTAAATTTAAGTTATGTTGAATAGACAGTGCATCTCCACTGTCCATGGTACCAAAAAGAAATTTAAGACCCGAACCTACAACATCAATCAGTCCCCGTCTACCCCTATGATCGGATCGTCCTAGGAGTCTATACACGTTCTTCAATTCATGTTCCAGTGCGCTAGCTTCGCGCAAAAGGTTTGACTTAAAGGCGTTGCAATGATCAATCTGTGTAGCACAAGGATCCTCTATTGTGGTATTGCCTCGTTTAAGTGATTTATTAATGTCGTTAGCAGTACACAATGTTCGTCTAGACAAGCATATTCTGTGTATTTCCTTGATCAAATCATTGCAATCGTTTATATAGGAATGAAATTCCTCGTCTATGTCTATAATTTTGATTAACTTAATACTACCATTAATAAGTTGAAGTTTCCCTAACTTTTTAAAATATAACCCAGGGTTGTCAATTCTGTCTATTTGAGGGCCCAGGCGTGTTGGTTGTACCCTGTAAATATAATTTAATATCCTGATTATTCACTTGTGTCATTTTATTTTGCTTTTGAATTGTAACATGGTTATCTGAAACATTTTTAATAGGGTATGGTCCATACCAAGTTGGGTCTAATTTAGCTGGGCGGCTAGTATTTCTAACCAAGATCATGTCTCCTATTTTGTACTTCCTGTCCTTCCCTACGTGCTTGTCATAACGTTCCTTCGACTTAGCCTTGGACTGGGAAGAGGAAAGTTTTGCTTGTTTGTGAATGTTATTCAATGTGTTTCTGAGTAGTTCCACATAATCGAGATTTGTAACGTCTCGTTTATAAAATCTAGTATGACTCAAGATTCTGGGCTTCATGCCAAAGAGCATTTCGTATGGTGTAAATCCCACAGATTTATGAATCGTTTGATTGTAACAAAATGACGCCATCCTAAAACGCAGTTCCCAATTCACCTGGTCTGGGAATTCTTTCAAAGTTAACCGCAAGTACTCAGATAGTCGGGCGTGCGCTCTTTCAACAGCTCCGTTTGATTGTGGATGCGCTATAGAAGTTGTTTTGTGTTCACTTCCTAAAAGTGTAAACAACTTCTTCATTAGTGCAGAACAAAAGTTTGCTCCTTTGTCAGTCAAAATGTATTGCGGTAATCCGAAAGGCACTATCCAACTCTCAATCAACGCTTGAGAAACAGTTTGTGCCTCAAGATTAGCAATGTGAACAAACTGAATATATTTAGTTAAATCGTCCTGGATCGTAAGAGCATAATTGTTGTCAGACGATTTAAATTTAAATGGTCCGACACAATCCATACAGATTTTTTCAAAAGGTTTACTTGATGAAGATGTTATCTTCATAGGAGTTCTTCTATTAAATCTTTCTATTTTATTTCTCTGACAAGAGTCACATGTTTTAATAAAATCGTTTATGTCTTTAGACATATTTTCCCAAGAGCAAGTTCTTTTAATAAACTCCTCTGTAGAATTGATTCCTCTGTGTCCGTTTGTGGGCATTTTGGATAATTTCCTTTTTATCCTTCAGTGATAATACTGTAGTGTTCCTTTGAGATTCGTCATCAATGTTTAATGGAGTTGCAACATGTACGTCGTTCGGCGTGCCAGAGAAATCCACACCGAGTTCGTTTAAGATATTCTCAACATCATCATCATATGTGATGATTTCTGATTCATTTCCACCTGTAACCGGTCTAATATTCCGACTCAACTCATCCGCAACAACATTAGTTTTGCCCTTGACGTAATCAACAACGTAATCATATTCCTCCAATTTAAGTCGCCATCTAGCAAGACGTGAACTTGGATCCTTTATGCTAAAAAGCCATTTTAGTGGTTGGTGATCTGTTTCAACTGTAAAGCGCTGACCGTACAAGTAATGTCTTAGCTGCTTTACAGCCCAGACTATGGCCAAGCACTCCTTTTCGATAGTTGAATAATTCCTTTCTGCCTTATTTAAAGCTCTACTAAGAAATTGGATAGGATGATTCATACTATCATATTTCTGGCTCAAAACGGCTCCAATGCCAACATTACTGGCGTCCGTTGAGAGTGTAAACGTTTTTTCATAATCGGGATATTTCAGAATTGGGTCCGAAGACAATTTCCTTTTTATGTCCTCAAAAGCCCTTATCTGCTCGTTCTTCCATATAAACGGAGTATCCTTTTTCAGTAAGCTGTTAATTGGGCTGGCTATTATCCCAAAGTCTTTGATGAATCTCCTATAGTAGCCAGCCATTCCCAGGAAACTCTTCACTTCCTTTTGGCTAGTGGGGGCTTTGAGATTACTAATAGCTTCAACTTTCTTTGGGTCGGTCTTGACACCATCGGGTGTAATGATGTGTCCCAAATAACCAACTTCTTTGCTAAGAAAAGTGCATTTCTCAAGTTGAATTTTCAGATTATTTTCCTTAATTCGTTCCAAAACCTTCCTAAGTTTATTATTATGGTCTTTTAAGTTATGACCGTATATAACAATATCGTCTAAATACACATAACAAGTATTGCCTTGCAGTCCTTGAAGGACTTCATTCATGGCTCTCTGAAAACAAGCGGGTGCATTTCTCAACCCAAACGGCATTCTATTGAATTCAAAATGACCGTAGGTAGTTGAAAACGCAGTTTTACCTTTCTCTTTAATTGGGATTTGATGGAATCCGGAGGTAAGGTCCAGAGTAGAAAAATAGACGGATCGTCCCAATTGGTCCATAATTTCACTTATATGTGGGAGCGGAAAATTGTCTTGAACAGTCTGTGCATTTAGCTTCCTATAATCAACGACAAGTCTCCACTTCTTAGATCCATCAGCACCATCCTTTTTCGGAACTACCCATATGGGTGAGTTCCATGGTGACTTACTGGGTCTGACTGTATTATTGTCAATCAGTTTGGTTATCTCGTTGGAGACAAATTCCTCATGAATTTTGGGGAATATCTTTGTATACACAGGTTTGGCACCATCAATTGTATCAATGGAGTGTTCAATGGTTGGAATTAACCTGTTGGGATCAATTTTCCCAAAAGCCTCCCTATTATCGTTCAGGATTTCATACAAAGAATCCTTCTCTTCTTGAGTTAAATGATTTGTATCTATCTCAATCTCGTCCAGCCCCTCCAAAATTATTGAGTTCTCGGAGAATTTTTCGGAGTTCAAATTTCGAATTTTAATCGATTTCACTTTATCAGTATCATTAATCAATGATACGAGAGCTCTTCCCGTTTCATATATTGTTGTTAAACAAGAGGGCATTCTTATTCCATTGAATTGCTTCTCACTGATTAAAACCTCGTTTCCGATTTGTCCAAAAGTAGGCACACATCTAAAAACTTCCTCCGAAGGCCTTAAGGTAATTTTATTTGATTCAAGTTTCACCTCAAGATTGCTGCCTCCAAGCATACAATTCCTGTAGTCAATTATCAATTCATTTTTTTTCAAAAAATCATTTCCCAATATAACGGGATAGTCCTGCAGCAATTTGCTGGACACTACGTGAAGTTTAGTTAAGAAAATACTTTTTCCAATACCAACTTCTATAGCCGCTTCTCCTTGCGACCGTTCTTTTGTCTTACTTATGCCATTAAAAGTCAAAATAGCTTTTTCATCAACCTGTGATGCAAATACTTCGTTCCTCCTTATGAGACTGATCTCAGCGCCAGTATCAATAAGAGCCTTCATTAACCGTCCGTTAACCCTTACAAATATAAATGGACTTTCATCGAGTACCGATTTTTTGTCCACTTCATTGAGATTTAAAAAAACTTTAGAAACATTATTCGTTCGGAAAGTATCCGAATTTCCATCGCAATCATAATCAAACTCGTTAATTTGGCCGTCTGCCTCCTTCACGAATTTAATATTCCGCTTTTCAAAAGTTTTCGTTTGTTTTTTCGGGCAGTTCATACTTACATGACCGCTCGCCTGACATGATCCACAATTTGCCTTGCAATTTGCAGAAAAATGTCAAAGTTTGTTACAATTGTAACACTTTGAGTCCTTTAGACTCACGTTTTTTCTTTCGTTTTTTCCCCCATCAAGGGTCATTTGTTGAAAAGATTTAACAGCCTTAATAGAAGCTAGCCTGGTTTCTTCGGCTTCGGCATCTATTGCTGCCGCCTCTAGTGTTTGAACCTTCTGTGTAATAACAAAGGTTTGTATGGGAGGACAAAGTCCATTGATATACCAGGTCCTACTTAACACCTTAATCAAATTCAATTCGTCCTTGATAAGTTCCCTAGGAGAATCCCCCAGTCTAGAATCTACTATTCTTTGGGTAATCCTCCTAAATTTCGTAGTATATGAAGCAACACTTTCTGATCCTTGCTTTATACCAGGCAACTGCACGAACAGCTGATCAATAGTAGCCTTCTCCTTGCAAAGGCTCTCAATATGAGGTTTCAAGTCATCCCAACTATCTATGTCAGGGTTAGAACGCAATATGTCCCTTGCATTCCCCGTAAGGGCATGTTTAATGTTCCTAAAAAGTCTGGGCTTGTCTCCATCAGAAGCAAGCAGCTCGTAAGCCAACTCGCAACCTTCAATGAAACGCTCAGCCTCCTTTGCGTTCCCGTCGAATTTCTCGACATAGCGAAGGGTGTCAGACCACGAAGTCATGTCGTAAAAAGATGCGTTTGAGTTACAGAGGAGGGAATCACTATCGTCACTGAGATTACCGGGGTCACTATCCTTGTTCACGATTGTATTATCAGAATCAGATTCGTCCTCTGAATCTTCCTTGATTGAATTTTTTTCGAGATAAGCGGACACCGATGGCTGAACACCTTCTATCACAGAATAAGGAACGAAAGTTTCCCTACCATTAACCAAGGCTCTGATCAAAAAATTCACACCGTATCGTTCGCGGAAACCGACCAATTCTTCAGGATTACAACTATAAATCTTTTCACCGATTTTTATCAACACGGAACTATTATCACTCATTTGGCAATAGCAACACAATAACAATGTTTAACACAATAGACCCAAATAATCACGATATTCCGTATTTAACAAAATCAACATAAAAATAATAAACGGCATAAAAATGTACTTACATACAATAATTAGTAGATACAACTGCAGCAACCAATAAGATGAACTTCATGACGCTGTCCAAGCGATTGCGAAGCACAGCAAAATTCGAATCCTTTCGCAGGATCAAAAAGAAGTGTTGAAAAGTCCCGATGCAGGAACTTGAAGAAGTGTTGAAAATTCCCGATGCAGGAACAGGAAGAAGTGTTGAAAATTCCCGATGCAGGAACAGGAAGAAGTGTTGAAAATTCCCGATGCAGGAACAGGAATAAGTGTTGAAAATTCCCGATACAGGAACAAGAAATAAGTGTTGAAAATTCCCGATGCAGGAACAGGAATAAGTGTTGAAAATTCCCGATACAGGAACAGGAATAAGTGTTGAAAATTCCCGATGCAGGAACAGGAATAAGTGTTGAAAATTCCCGATGCAGGAACAGGAATAAGTGTTGAAAATTCCCGATGCAGGAACAGGAATAAGTGTTGAAAATTCCCGATGCAGGAACAGGAATAAGTGTTGAAAATACAAAAGCGATGTTAAGGCGATGATTTATTCAATTTAACAATCCATTTGAGGATGACGCGTTGGAGCGTTTTTTATTAAATTGACACGTTTCCGCTGCCACCAATGTTATATGTTCTGAAACACACGTTAAACTTGTTATATGTTCTGAAACATATGTTAACTTATGTTTCTGAAATATAGAGAAAAAAACAATAAAATAATATAGAAATTAAGTTTATTTATTTTAAGAGCCGTGTGCTCTGGATGAGGTCAACGAAGAACTGACTAAGTCAGAGCTCTTTAGAAAAATAAGCTCGGCTCGCAACCGTTTGAGTCAGCAATATTCTTATCTTATAAAATATACAAAATCGTTTACATTATCAAACTGAACAAATCGAATATGAACAATATTGTTTACGTCATCAAAAGTATAAATCGAATATGAACAATATTGTTTACGTTATCAAAAGTAATCACAAAAATGCGCTTCAAAAATATTCTGAAGGTTGTTTACAATATTAAAAGTGAACTTAAGAAATAATACAATGTTTCAAAAATACAATGTTTCAAAAACAAGAGCATGTACATAAATTGGTTAATTTAAGTACATGTAAAGGAAACAAGTACACAGGCAGGAACTGGAAGTGTACTAGTACATAGTAATATGATTAGTTGTAAGTAGTTACATACATGTAACATACTGACGCCCGCCGCGACGATCACCGTCGTGGCTATTTGGTGTGGCACACCACGTTATTGGTGTCGCTACACAGAGTAAGAATTTTTGTTATTTTTAGGAATCGAAACATTGATTACATTCTTTTTAGCTTTCGGAAGATGTTTAGAGTTAGTTGAGAAGGGTTTAGTCTACTGTTAATTCATTCGTATTTCCTATGAAAATGCGAAGTTCGGCTATATGCTTAAGAATTTTGGCTAATGGCAGCTATCAGCTATGCGTAAGTAGCAACTTCCTGCTAGTCATGCGGCAAACAGCAACATCGAAAGTGTTTCGACAAACCCTTGATTTGTTCGATAACCAATTCTGTCAAAAGTGGATTAAATTAAATGTAGACAATTTTCGTCGAAGCCAACAATATTTTCATGACAATAACAAACTACCCGGCGTTATGGGCTGCATTGATAGTATACGTAGACATAGGTGTGTTGAAGCCCAACCAAGAGGAACATATGATTTTCAACAGAAAGGGTTTCCATAACAATAACGTTATGGTAGCAAGAATATAATTATAATATTTTCTGACCTTAACTCTTAAATTAATATTTTTCAGACTTACGACCATCAAAATAAGATATTAGCTGTTGATCCATCCTTTGGAGGTGCAGTTCATGATTCTTTTGTTTGGAGGTTGAGTAATGTCAAGATATTTTTCGATCCTCTCACCCCACCTTTGGTTTTCGACTCTTCGGTAAGTTATTACTAAAGAGATGCCTTCGGACAACTGAAAAATTACCCGACGACTGACGGAAAACCATTATATGTCCGGTATATAAAAAGGGTGACCGCCTGCGTTGCGAAAATTACAGGGGAATTTCATTGTTATCGAACAAAGACTCAGTGAATACGCTAATAACATCATCGGAGAATATCCAGGTAGCTTCAGATCCGGACGATCGACAACGAACCAGTTATTCTCAGTAAAACAGGTGCTAGCAAAATGCTGTGAATATGATAGTAATGTGCACCAACTGTTCGTCGATTTTTGTCAAGCATACGATAGTGTCGACCGTAATGCTCTGTACAGAATAATGATTGAACTAGGTGTCCCACCGAAACTAGTTCGGTTAATAAAAGCCGCGATCGAAAACAATGAGTGCCAAGTAAAAATCCAAAACGAGGTGGCTCAAAGCTTTCCAATGGAGTCAGATCTCAAACAAGGATATGGTCTCGCCCCCACACTCTTCAACTTGGTGCTCGAGTATGTCGTCAGGAAGGCAACTTCAGTAACCTCAGTGGACACCTGAGGTACGCTACTCGTAAAATCCGCACAGTTGGTGGCGTACGCAGACGACGTGGATATTCTGGCCCGATCAATACTTTACGTTAAAGAGGTATTTCAGGAGTTGGAGTCGGCAGAGGGTGAAGTAAGGCTCAGGGTCAATGAGGCGAAAACTAAACACATGACACAGACACGAAGGACTGTCCCAGAGAGGCAGAACATTACTATAGGTGAACACAACTTCGAGCAGGTGGAAGAATTCGTATAACTGGGAGCCCTTCTCACAAAAGTAGTGTTCAAGGTCAAAGCTCAAGGCAATCGACCACAGGGGAAGCCACGAAAGCGATGGGAGGACTCAGTCAACACAGATTGCAGATCGCTTCTCGATTTTTCAAACTGGAGGATCGGGTCGCTGGACCGAGAACTGGAGGAGGTGCATCCGGGAGGCCAAGGCTCGATATGGAATGTAGCGCCATTGCATCATCATCATGCCTTCGGTTAAAGTAAATATTTTGTACCGTGGCTGCTTACACCTTATAGACCAGCAAAAAACTATTCATTGGAAAAGAAATTTAACGATATACATTCCCGGACTCGTAATATCGTGGAAAGAACGATTGAAGTCCTAAAAGGTCGATGGCGTTGTTTGAACAGTGATAAACTGCTAACAAGTCGGGTGAAACTTTATTATTCTTGGGACAAGTTGCGGATGCGCGGAAAGTCAATATGCAGGTTAGAGTGGTTTGAGAAGACTAAGTGAAAGAGAGTTCTTGGACAGGGCTGTTATCAATTAAACAATATTTCATTCGTTTATGCAAGTTTGGATTTTTATGAAGGGAACGAGGAGGGATGATAGTGATAGGGTGTAGAAGAGCAGGCGTGAACTTAAAACTTTTGACGCAATTTTGTTTCAACTATTTTTAGAAGTTTTTGTGCAAAATTTTAAATTGATAGCTTTTAATAGTTAGGTAATAATTGATTTCTTGAAAATGGTCGAAAAAATAATTTTGTATGGGAGGGGGTAGAAGTTTTAAGGGTATTCAACCAGTTAATATTTCATATATTTAAGAATTTTTTTAAATACGTTTGCAAATTTTCAAGTTTCTACCTTAACCATTCAAAAATTTTCAGTTTATGTGTTTTTTTCAATGCACATGAAACACCTTATGCACGTTTGACCGGGGGGGGGGGTCGGTTTATAACAATTGTGAAACAAATTATTATTTTTTTCTATGTATATTAAATAAATTTATCCACAACAGAGCCCTAAAAAATCTCTCAACATTTTGGACATTTTTGCTTACCACCTCCTTCCCCTTACACCTCCCAAATCAAAATTCTTACCAGAATTAAAGATTATTTAGTTCTACAATCTGATAAATTGTCGATTTAATATCTGTACTCGATTTTGAGATATAACGATTTGTAATTTTGATTATATATTTTTAAAATACTTCCCATTTCCCCCCACTACTATTATTTTCACATGTTATATTCTTTTCGTATTTCGCTATTATATATTAATATATGTTTTAAGTTTCAATTACATAGCTTAAGACATAGTTGAGATATTCATTTTTATGTGTTTTTTTTTATCCCCCCTACCCTCCCCCTTGCAATAATAAGCCTCTCTCTAAGCCGATTTTAGTGAAACTATATGCCGCCTTCAATCAATCAATCAAATTCCTGTTAAGACCCCCTAGGGCATAGGACAGAAACAACTCTCTTTCACAAGGCGCGATCCTGCGCATCGGCTTGAAGCTGTTGCCAGGACTTGTTTATTCCTCTGGCCTCCTGCTCAACTGCTCGCTTCCATGTGTTACATGGTCGACCGATCCGACGTCTTCCTTGAGGGTTATAATCCAGAGCCTGTTTTGCGATGTTTTGCTCTGGTTTCCTCAAAGTATGACCGATCCACTGCCACTTTCGCCGTTGAATCTCAATACCTATTTTAGTCTGGCGAGTTGTACTCCAAAGTTCGTCGTTGGAGATCACTTCTGGCCAGAATATTCCTAAAATACGTCGGAGGCATTGGTTTACGAAAGTCTGTAGTTTCTTGGTAAGTCGAACGGTCACTTTCCACGTAGTACAACCATATAACAACACGGATTTGACGCATGCGTCAAAAACTCGCAGCTTCGTGCGAAGGGAGATCTCTCTTAACCTCCAGAAAGGGGAAAGGATACCGAAGGCCTGACGAGCTTTATTTAGCCGAGCGTCAACATCCTTTTCGGCTCCGCCGTCCATGCTGACAATGCTTCCGAGATAGCAAAAATCTTGCACCTCTTCCACATCCTGTCCATTAAGAACAATCGGTGTGCTTACGTTCGAACCCATGTGCATGTACTTGGTTTTACGCACATTTATTTTCAGTCCCGCCTCTTTGCATTTAGAATGCAACGAGCGAACATTTGACTCTAAGTCCGAACGGGTATGTGCAAGCAAACACACGTCATCAGCATAATCAAGGTGACTTAAGATGTTAAATAGTCTCCATTGAAGACCTTTACCTTCCCCACCTTCCAGTGCAGCTTTCAAGATGTCATTTATTACCACCAGAAACAGGGCTGGTGATAATATGCAGCCTTGTCTGACACCCGTTCGCACAGGAAAACTCTCCTCTATGCAAGACGCGACACCGTGCATCTTCGTAGGATTCTTTAATCATAGCTATGACCTTATTTGGAATACCTCTCCTACGCAAAGCATTCCATATGTAATCTCGCTTAACGCTGTCGAAAGCCTTCTCGAAGTCCACAAACATGAGATGTAGTGGCGAACCCATTTCGGCTGACTGCTCTAATATTATCCGTAGGGTATTTGTGTGGTCGGTACAAGACGACCCTTTACGGAATCAGCCTGATAAACTTCGAGAGTGCTCTCGACGACATCACTAATCCTATTGAGAATTACTTACTTACTTACTTACGATGGCGCTACAGCCCAAATCGGACTTTGGCCTCCTGAATGCTTTGCCTCCATCCATCTCGGTTCAGTGACCGCGTCCTCCAGTTTGAAAATCTTAGCAGTGATTTGCTGTCTGCGTCAATCGAATCCTCCCAGCGCTTTCGTGGTTTTCCGACCGGTCTTTGTCCGTTGACTTTCCCTTTTAGTGTGCGTTTGGGAATTCTTCCGTCATCCATCCGCTCCACATGACCAGCCCATTGTAATTTTTTAAATTTTATGAGGGTTGACACTTCTGGATTGTCGAAGATGGCATACAATTCTCTATTGTATCGTATTCTCCAGATCGAGTCTTCCCTCACAGGTCCGAGGATTCTTCTGAGGACCTTCCTTTCAAAGGCGTTAAGTCGTTTTTCGGACGCCTGAGTTAATGTCCACGTTTCGCTGCCATAGCATAGCACAGGTCTTATGATTGTTTTGTATAGCTTAAGTTTTGTTTTCCTGTGCACGTTCTTGTTTTTGATTATTGGAAGTACCGAATAATAAGTCTTGTTTGCCATCATTATCCTTCTTTTAATTTCGATGGGTTCGCTTCCATCCTTCGATAGATTTGCCCCTAGATATATGAAGTTGTCTACGTTTTCTAGGTTATAGTCTCCTACTGTAATATTTTGTCTGATTGGCGTCTTTTTCCTAGTTTGCGTCATAATTTTTGTTTTGTTTTCATTAATGCGTAGTCCAACTTCCCTTGCTACCGAGTCAAGGTTTACAAATACTTCCTTAGCACTCTCCAGAGATCTTGCAAGGATATCTATGTCGTCGGCATATGCTACGAGTTGTGTGGATTTGAAGCATAGTGTTCCCTTGGTGTCAACGGGAAGTTTCCGAACAACATATTCGAGTGTTAAGTTGAAAAGCATTGGTGCGAGGCCGTCACCTTGTTTAAGGCCGTTGTCTGTTTTAAAACTGGAAGTCAGATCGTTTTCTACTCTGACTTGTGACAAAGACTCAGTCATTGTCATTCTTGTCAGTCGAACCAGTTTCGGTGGGACTCCAAACTCCAACATGATTTTATACAGTACGCGCCTGTCGATACTGTCGTATGCTTGTTTGAAGTCAACAAATATCTGGTGCACATCAATATTATATTCCCAGCACTTTTCCAGCACCTGTTTAACTGAGAATATCTGGTCCGTGGTTGAGCGTCCAGCTCTAAATCCGCCTTGGTATTCACCAATTACTTTATCAGCATAGGGCTTAATTCTCTTTTCTAGAATTTTCGTCAAAATCTTATAAGACGTACACAACAGAGATATTCCTCGGTAGTTTTCGCAGCAGAGTTTGTCACCTTTTTTATAAATTGGACATATGATGCTCTTGCGCCAATCTTCAGGAAGTATTTCCTGCGTCCATATGTCCGCGACTAATCTATGTAGGAGATGCGCTATGCAGGTGTCGCCGGCTTTCAGAAGTTCAGCTGGGATTTGATCAGTGCCCGGCGCTTTGTTGTTTGGGTGGTTCCTTAGGGCTGTTTTTACTTCTTCGAGTGTGGGAGGACTCAAAGCGGATCCTTCATCAGCTGTTACATCAGTTATACCTGCTATTGTATCTGCTGCTGCTGTTCGTGTAGGTGATGGGCTCGGGTTAAGAAGGTGTTCAAAATATTGTGCCCATCTTAGTTTTATATCTTCCGCGTTACTTATAATGTTCCCTTCCGCATCCTTGCATAGGGTCGTTTTCGGTTTGTAACCTTCTTTCATCCTTTTGACAAGGGAATACGCGGCTCTTGTGTTGTGTAATTTAAATTGTTCGTCCATGTTTTTAAATTCGTCATTATTGTACTTCCGTTTTTTTTGTCTGCATATTTTGTTTGCAAATCGTCTAAGATCCTTGTACTTGTCTTGTTTGGCTCGTGTCGGCCGTTCCGTTAATATTTTGTAAGCTTCATTTTTTCGTTCTAAGGCATCTTGGCATTCTTTGTCGAACCAATCATTTCTTTTGCGCCGGGGTTGTTGTCCTATCACCTCCTCTGCGACAGATGTAATGCCATCCCTATGTCGAATTTAGGAACCGGTTGTATTTTTGAGTGTCCTCGGTTTGCGATTCGACATCAAAACTTGGTCTTTACCAAATAGTGGTCTGTGTCGCAATTAGCCCCTCGACATGTACGCACGTCGAGAATGCAGGAGGCCGTCCTTTTCTCTATTAGAACATGGTCTATTTGATTGAATGTTCTTCCGTCGGGTGAAGCCCACGTTCTCTTATGTCACGATGCGGGAAGCATGTCGAGCTTACAATAAGGTTTTTGCTGCTGGCGAAATCAGTCAGCCTCTGGCCGTTGTCGTTACTAATATCATGGAGACTATGCCTTCCAATTGTCCCTATGTATGCTTCTTCTTTGCCCACTTTCGCGTTAAAGTCACCTAATACTATTTTAATATCATTCGACGGAAGGGAGTCGAATGTTGATTCTAAGGTGCTGTAGAAATCGTCTTTAACTTCGTCGTCTTTGTCTTCCGTTGGGGCGTGGACATTAATAAGCCAAACATTAAAAAAACTTGTTTTGATGCGGATTGCACACAATCGTTCATTGACGGATTTGAAGTTGGTAACTTGGTGTTTAAACTTCTTGTCGACGATAAACGCAACTCCAAATTCCCGGCTTCCCGATGATTTCCCACTTTTGAAAATTGTGTGCGATCTTAAGTCATTAATCTCGTTACCTAATAATTTAGTTTCTTGGAGTGCAATTATGTTTATATTGTATTTGACTGCCTGTTCCAGAAGCTCTCTCACTGCTCCTGCTCTGTACAGGGATCGCACGTTCCAAGATCCGAAGGAATAGTCCATTTTTCGTTTGCGTGGTCGTTGCCGTTGAATCAATCCAGTCCGAGGCGTGGCTTCAGGTTTCGAAACGGGTGTGTTTTTTCCGAGGATGAGTTGTTAACACATCGCCCAACCCCCAACTTGGAGGGCCATATTATTATAGTGCTAGAATTTTTCTGTTTCATTAGCACTCGCGCCCATCAGTTCAGCAAGTCAAGTCCGGATGGACAAGACCAGGATCCGGTGGCTACCACGAGGAGGTATGATGAGCACAATTGATGTGTATATGACAGTTACAACACTGGGCGTCGCCTAATGACGCCGATCAGATGCCTACCCTGTCTATACCCATCCAACCACCAAGAGAACTCTATTGAGAATTACCTTAGCCATAATTTTTGATACGGCAGTAAGTAGACAT
Organism: Chorisops tibialis; assembly: GCA_963669355.1. Classification (NCBI taxonomy): domain Eukaryota; kingdom Metazoa; phylum Arthropoda; class Insecta; order Diptera; family Stratiomyidae; genus Chorisops; species Chorisops tibialis. Next base: position 130,938,029 of record OY770263.1, read on the forward strand.
ATACCACGCCAATTGCCACAATCCCGAAGGTCGCCCTTCTTCGGAATTTTCACAATGACGCCATCCTTCCATTCAGTCGGATATCTTCCTTCATTCCACAATAAAGAGTGGGAGGAGTATATTGGCTGTTATTTCCGGGTCCGCTTTGAGGAGTTCGGTTGGTAGTCCGTCTATATCTGGAGCTTTCCTTCCCGCCATTGACCGAATGGCGAAAACTATCTCTTCCTTATCTGGGGGATCGTCCCTAATAGAGGATTGTTGCGGTTGGATGTTTGGAATTTGTTCTGTTTCCGGAATATCTTCATCTGACAAGATGTTTAAAATATCAGAGAAGTATTCCTTCCATCGTCGCAACTGGTGTTCACTCATATTAAGGAGAGTTCCGTTGACATCTCTCACCAGGTGGTTGGCGGTGAAATTCCTGTTCGTCAACTGTTTCATGATTTTAAATAGTGAACCCATATCCCCAAGGTAAGCTGCAGATTCTGCCTTGTTTGCCAGATCTTCAATGGCCTTTCTCTTGTCGCGAGTAACAGCCTTTTTAAGCTGTATATGAGCATCGCGGTAGTTCTGCCTCAAGTCGGGCGTTTGTTGGTTGACATCGGGTTGAAAGATGATTGCCAATTTGGCTTTTTTCCGATTGTCAACATTGTCCCATGTGTCTTGCGATATCCAGGGTTTCTCACCGCTTTGCGCATATCCCACAGATTCTTCAGCACTAGTTAGAAAAGTGTTTCTGGTTGCCTCCCAATTGGCGTCCAGTGTGCGCATTTCATGTTCACCCAATGTGGATGACTTTTCGCGTAGAATGGTGGTGTATTCGAGTTTTTTGTTGGGATCTCTGAGTTTATCCACATTAAGCTTGCGCTTCATTTGAAGAATTTGTGGTCGTCGGATAGCTGCTGTACACAATCTCAAGCAGGCAACCATCAAGTGGTGATCGCTCCCCACGTCAGCTCCACGTTTCGCTCGCACATCGAGGAGACATCTTCTCCATCGGCGACTTATAGCCAAATGGTCGATCTGGTTCTGAGTAACACCGTCAGGGGAAACCCAAGATGTTTTATGATGACTCTTGTGTGGAAAAAGGGTCCCTCCGATGACCATTTGCCGAGTACTACAGAACACCACAAATAATTCGCCGTTTTCGGGTCTCTTAATCCAAGGTCGTGAAGCGTCGACCCAAGGGTCACCATGCCTCCCCATGACGTGTTCTAGTCCAGTGTTGTCTGATCCAACCTGGGCGTTCATATCTCCCGAGATGATAATAATATCACCTCTTGGAACACGTTCGAAGGTGGCACTCGTTGGCTATAAAACTCCTCTTTGTCACCAGATGTTGCGGTATTAGTTGGTGCGTAGCACTGAATAATTGTGACGTTTCTGACACTGGTTCTGAGCCTGACGACGATAATCCTATCCGAGATTGGTTCCCAGCTAATGAGACTGTTTCTCGCCCTCGGCATAAAGACGAACGCCACGCCATTTCTGGCTTAACTTTCAGGGCCAATGTACAGAATAGTGTTTCCGCTAGGGGTTCGTTCTTCTCCTGATCCTGTCCACCTGACCTCGCTCAAGCCCAAGATTTGGATGTTATAGTGCTCCATTTCACGGTCGATCACTGATTGGCGGTGCAAGGACCGAGTAACCCCAGCTCTTCCCCCGTCATTCAATGTTCGAACGTTCCAGAAGCCAATCATAGTCCATTTTCGAATGCCAAAAGTCGTTACCGTAGAATCAGTCCGTATCCGAGGCGATGTATCCGTTTGTCGTATCATTTAGGTCTTAAGATCACGGGTGATAAGCCCATGATCCAGTGAGTATCCATTTGCCATTTTTAGGCCAAGCAGGACTGGCTGTGGGTGACTTCTACAGCCCCCATTCCAGAGGGGGATAGTTAGCTCAGGTCCGTGGAGTCGCTAACTCCAAAGATAGTTGCAGGAATTGGTAAAACCTCATACTACAACTACCCCCTTGCGGGAGTATGCCGCATTAATGATCCCAAAATATGAATTTTTTATGATAAGTAATTTCGAAGATAAGCTAGGGTGTAGTAGGTAGCGTGTTGGTCTTGTAATGCGGAGGTCGTGAGTTCAAATCCCGGTCGACGCAATATTCCAGCACATTGCCTGCTTTGTTATACCTTGGTCACCTCAATCTACGAAAATGAAAAATTCGTAGATAGAGGGTTGTGCGAAGGGCTAACAAACCTTCCACAATAAGTAATGAAAAATGTGAAGGAACCTGAATGTCAGGAGTCCAAGGTCCGATTTAAGCTGTGTAAAAAAAAAAGAAATTTCGAAGATATAATCATTTAAAAAAAAAATTCGGCCGCTGCTTCCAATCCAAGCTTTCTTAATTCTAAGTTTTCTTTTTCGTTCTGCATATCCTTTTCAATTTTGCGGCTTCTGGCCCTGTATTTCAAATATCTTTTATTTTAGCGCCAATCTCCGTTTTTCTATTTCGAGCATTTCTTATTGGAAATTGCATGTCTTCTCCACCGTCAACACATACCTTTCCATTAACGTTTTCTTATTTTGTTTTCCATTCGCGATAACACACTCTTCGATTTCTTCCTGCTCCGAGATAACATCTTCATGTACACTGGAGTCTTGTTAAATACGGCGCTACATACAAAAGTAGAAGGAGCACCAAATGATCTTGATAGAGTTATGCCATCAACAGTTGCTTCAGTGCCAGCCGATTCCACCACGCATTCCTCGAACTGACTCAATTTTTTTTAGTAAGAATCTTCTCCAGGTTTCTTTAAGCTTTTTTTTGTTATCTCTGAGCTTCGTTTTTATTTTACATATATTTCAAATCCGCCCACATCTAATAATCTAAAAAGTGAGTATCCTTAATAATGCATTTCAATTTAGGTAAGAAATTTAATTTATTTATTTATATATCGACTTGTAATTTTCTCCACTTCACTCTTTCTACCCCTCCCATACAAATTCAATTTACTTATTTTTCTTCGAAACTGTCAAACCTATGAACTTAAAATTTTAAGCAAAGTATAATAATGCAAATATCATTGTTCTTCGATACCTCCCATATAATTTTGGTATATGAATTATATCGATTTCCATTAGAACTAAAAAAACCAGACATTTAATATTTAATAATAATAATAATAAAGAATATTACTTTAAATATTAATAATAATTTTATTTCAATTTTATCAAAACAATGATTACTCACAAATAATAGTAAAAAATACGTCATACAAGCCCCAACAAATATTTAAAAATTTTAAATAATTAACAAATTATTTATCGCATAAAGCTGACTTTAACTGCATGCTAGATAAATTATAATCAATTTGGCAGTAATTATTATTACAGTAGAAGGAGTGAAGCTACTCGGTAAATTTTTTCCCGATATTAATAATGCTGAGAAAATTAGCTTAGAATATTTCATGAAAAAGTGCAGTTTGTATTGGAGGTGGTGGAAGGAGTAGGTGGTTTTAAGTGAATTTTTGAGGAACAACTATAATCATTACGCAATTGATATATTTTAAATTTCAGATCTGCGTCATTCACGCTTTTCAAGAAAATCGAATTTTCGTAAAGTCATGGAATTGTGTCATATTATATGGGAGGGGGTAGAAGGAGTGAAGCTACTCGGTTAATTTTTTCCCGATATTAATAATAAACCAAATTAAGGATAAAATACAACATTTAAGCATGATGAAAGTTACACATACTGAGAAAATTGGTGAATAGCCTTTCATGAAAAAGTGCAGTGTGTATGAGAGGTGGAGGAAGGAGTATGGGGATTCAAATAATTTGTGTACCATAAATCACATTTCTGATAAAAAATGTATGTTCTAAATTTCAAATGATTTGCTCCAATGGTTTTGAAGAAAATTTGATTAGCATATATTTTTGAAAATGAGTCATTTTGTATGAGAGGGGCTGGAAGGCGTGGGGGTATTGAAATAAGACCACACGCAGATTACATCTCGGTGCACATCTAAGAAACTGTGAAAGTTTCATTACAATCGGTTTAGCCGTTTTTGCGTGAAAACCGGAAAGACAGACAGACAGACAGAGAAAATATTTAAAAACGTTTGTTTCTGCTTAGTTATTGCTAAAATAAAGCAAGAAACTTATTTATATCCATTTATAAACAAATAACAGACAGACACTACAATTATATTTATATGTATAGATTGATTTTGATTTTTTTTTTTTTTGGAAAATTTTCTGGAATCCCTTTTCCGCTCTGGTCGTGTGTTGACATGAGCAGATGTTTCGACGAAACCCCAGCAGGAGAGAGGGGTGGATTTTGTGGAGTTTTGGAGAGGAGCCTTATTGTCAGTTTGGAAGAGAATTATTACAAAATTTAGACAGATTTGTTGAGTTGTACTCAGTTCTGGCTCTTTTGAGTTTCGGCAGTTGTTCGACTAGTAGTAGTTTCGTTTATATAAAATTTTAATCAGTTGCAAGTTTATAACTAGGAACTATCTACACAATTTACAATTAGGATTTTTTTTATTATTTACCCAATTTACCCCTAGGAATTTTTTTTTAGATTAATTAGAATTATGGTTATTTACAAAATTGACTAATTAGGTCCACGAAAATTAATAAATTACAAAATTTACGATATATACAAACTACGATTTACGTTATGTACACCTACGAATTTTTTTTAATTATCTACACAATTTACAGAGCTAGGAATTTATTTACACAAATTTACAACTACGATTTCCTTTCGACACAAATCTACGACTACGAATTTTACATTTTACTACGCAAATTACAAATAGTCCTGTTGAGTTATTATTCGCAATTTCAGTAAATATATTTGTAGGCGTTTCATATAACATACGCTCTATTTCATTAAATTTTTTTTTTGTTGAAATGTCTCTGTTACGAACTCCGGAGAAAGGAGCGGCTCCAGAATATGCGATATGTCAGGAAGAGGTGAAAGGTGACGACGAAGTTGTCACTAAGTGTTCACACAACTTTCATCAGACATGTCTTACAACATGGATTGATTCATACCAAACCTGTCCATAATGTATCGAACAACTTTCTTCAACGGACTACTGGACTGAGTATATTGTGTTTGCCTTACCGTTTGTAACGCTAAGAAATAATGCTCGTACAGAGTCGCCAAGGGTACAGAAATATTTGTTGTTGCTCAAAAATCTCGATTCCGAGTGACCGTCTGTCTGTCCGTCTGTCCGTCTGTTCGTCTGCCTGTCTGTCCGTCTGTCTACAACATAACTCTCAAAAGCCGTGACCTATCGTGCTGAAATTTTTCATATATCATTTTTAGCAAAAAATTAACTTTAAGTTCGTGAACGGGCCACATCCCTCCACTCCTTCTACCCCCTCCCATACAAATTTCATGAAATTTGGAAATTTAAAGAAATTGATTTTTCTCCGAAACCGTTTCAGCTAATGACTTGAAAATTAGGTAATAGTATTATAATGAGAATACCATTACTGTAAAAAAATATTGCTCTGATCTCCTTACTCCTTCTACCCCCTCTCATACAAATGTACAATTTTCAAAAATACATTTATTCGGTTTGCATCGCAACTAGCAAAAAAAGAACCAAATTTTTGTCAAAATTAATATTATTACAATTGCAACCGATTTTGTAAAAATTGTCAACTTCACCTCATCCTTTCTACCCCCTCCCATACAAATTTAGCGAAATTTCGGAATTTGAACAAAATTATTTTTCTTCAAAATCGTCAAGGCTATCAACTTTAAATTTTGAGGAAAGTATACTATTACAAGTATCATTGATGCCAAATGTAACGCTAAGAATTTTTGCGTTATGGGTTTACCCAATGTAAACCCATAACTTGTTACATGTTATATTGTAACGTTAAAGAAAATAGTGTTATGGATTTACTTAATTGTAAACCCATAACTGATTTTAATTCCTTAGGTTACTTTTACTATTGCGATTTGCCCGGTGCAAACCCTCAGTTCTCAAACGAGAATTGTTAAGGTTGCTTTACGAATTTACCCTATGTAAATTCGTAATGACTGGAGTAGTTTCTACTGAAGATTAGACTCACTGAAGATTTACCCTATGTAAACCTTTAGTGGTCGGAAGTGGCGACTTGAGCTTTGGCCATAACCCAAGCGCGGACTAATAGATCAGCGTTGGACTTCAACGCTGTCGACTAAGAACGAGAAAGTTGTCCCAGCCTGGTCAGCTCCCATCGGAGCTAACCCCGTACTCTCAAGGCCTTGTGGGGCCGGGGACGGGCTAGAATTCTTTCTCGGACGTGAGGGGGAAGAATGGTTGTCCTAGCCGGTCAGCTCCATTGGAGCTAACCCCGTACTCTCGGCCCTGTAGGGCCGTGGACGTGCTAGTATTTAATGATACTGTAAAACGGGAAGTTTAATCGTTAGTGACATATTTACCTCCATCGTAATTAAAACTCTTGTTGGATTCTTCACTTTTTATTTCTCCAATTCTTCGCTGTAACAGTCCTAATTTTCACTTAACAGTCTTATTTTCTTAATTCGATATAAAAACAGTTTTATTTACTTAATTCGATTTTTCACTACAATATATAACTTTCACTAGAACAATTTTACTTTCTTAATTTAATTCTTCACCTTTTTAACAATATATAATTTTCACTAGAACAATTTTTCTTTCTTAATTTGATTCTTCACCCTTTTAACAATATATAATTTTCACTAGAACAATTTTACTTTCTTAATTTGATTCTTCACCTTTTTAACAATATGTAATTTTCACTAGAACAATTTTTCTTTCTTAATTTGATTCTTCACCTTTTTAACAATATATGATTTTCACTAGAAATAGTACTTTAAAGATAGTACTTACAAGCGCTTGGGAGGCTTGGGTGTTCTTTTGTTAGCACTTGGTAGGCCTTTAGAACAAGAGACCGAACTCATATTGAGTTCGGGTATTTATACAAAATTCTTATGTGCTACTTTCCTACATTCTTATTTCCTAGTTACCAATAACTGCATCGTCGTCGATAAATTATTACAAAATTCTTAACACTTTCGGTCGTATGACCTTAAGTGTTCCAGTTAAATTTTATTTTTGTTTATAATATCACCGTCCGAAAGAAAATACCATATAGTGTCGTAACACCAAATCGGCATTTCTTATCATCGAACTTTTCTTCGCGTAATAATTTTAATTATCCAAAACATTGCCCGCTGCATTTCTTTGTCATAATTCATAGCCGAACCGCATTTCCATGTACGTATATCTACAAACCGATATACTTATTTTCACATGCGTTCATATGGCTAACAATTCATATGCCGGCTGCATGGGTACGCATATGTACATACATACCGACATACGTATCGCTCGTATGCGCTTGCCTTGATATATTTACATATCATTAGGTTTTGGTCGCATAGGCTTTGAATTGTTGTTGTCATTTCTGTTCGTCGAGCTAGAACATATCATCATTTTTTTTATTTGATATGCAGCTCGACATTGAAATTTTTGTTGTTTTGATCATATTCGGCTAGGTCAGGTTCTTTCTGTTCTACCGAATATGATATCTTTTTCACATGATTATGACTCTTAGTTTCTCGAGCAATGTTTTTGCGAATGTTCTGATGAAAGATGACCAGATTTCGTGTCACAACACCAAAAAATTTGGTTTTGATTCGAATACTCCTTCTACCTCGTCCCATACAAATGCACAATTTTGATAAAATGCATTTAATCGATTTTTATTGAAACTAGAAAAAGTACAAGCTTGAAATTTTGCCACAATTTGTCCCTTAATAATTGCAATAAATGCTAAAAAAAATATTAACTTCGCTTCACTCCTTCTACTACCTCCCATACAAATTTTTGTATTAAAAACTCAAGAAAATTATTTCTTCTTCGAGCATATGAGTAACAAAGCAATATGATTAGGATGTTGAAAAGGAGATTCAAAATCATCCAAAACCCCCCATTTTCTCTGCCACCTCCCATAAAAATGCATAAATTCAGGCAAAAATTGTTCAATTTCCTCGAAAATTATGAAAGCTACAAACTTTAAAATCAGCATGAAACACTTTGTATACTACGTTCGGTGTTATATACAAAAATTACAAACCTTCCCCCTCTGCTTTTACCACCTCCCGTACAAAAGTCACAGTTCACTATTCGAAAGAATTTAAGATGACATATTTTCCGGTACAATAAACTATTTCCTATTTCATCTAGAGTATCATATGATTGGGAGTTACGCCCAATCATAATTCTGTTATGTTTTTCCTTATGGTTAAATTTGAATCCTCCACAGCAGACCGGTGGTCGTGTTTTCTACGCTCCGGACGGAACCTTCGTTCCGGAAATCAATCTAGATCTTCCCGGAGAAACGAACAATCAAAGGATTATTCCTGCCGTAAAGGAGAATTCCCGAAGATCTTCGTCTATGAGTGGACATTCGTCAAATGGTCAAGGTCGTAGTTCTCAGAGTTCTTGCCGACCAAATGATCTTCAAAACGAACGCGTGAGTGTGTCTCTTGGAGTTGATGAGACCAGTAGACTTCAGATTGCCGCCTCCACCGATTGTGACTCGAGACCGGAATTTTAACACGAATAATAGACGCCGATTAACGATCAGCGCTCTTCGTTCTTGGGGGTTGAAATACACAGGAGATAACAAGGTGCTTCGAGCTCAAGAACTTCTTTACCGTGTGGAAGTATTTGCTAACACCAATTTAAACGGTGCAATGGATTTTGTGGCCGCAAATTTCCATCTTCTTCTACAGGGCAGGCCCAATCAGTGGTTTTGGATCTGGCATAGATCCAATCCGATTATTACTTGGGCGGCCTTACGATCAGCTTTTTTGCAAGCTTGGGGAGATGAAGTATCCGACTACGAGATCCGAAGACAAATGTTTTTAAAACAACAAGCGCCGTCAGAACCTTATCCAGCTATCGAACAAGACTTACTGGAGCTTAGATCCCTGTTATCACACCCAATGGATGACATGGAATTCGTTGAATTGGTGCGAAATAATTTATCGGCGGCTAACCAACAACATCTGGCTCTACAACCGATATTTTCTCTGGCGCTATTGCGACAAATGGTATGTCGGCTCGTTTGGAGAAATACTAGAACTATTTCATCAAATTCCTACGCAGGTAGACCAAACTATGGACGAGGAGATTACCAAAGGTTGGCGGAGTTAGACCGGCCCTCAGTTTCTCCGATTGCGAGTGTCGACGAAGTACCTAACGCCTTAGAAATTGTATCGGCAGTATCTTCTCTCGTCTGCTGGAATTGCGACCAGCCAGGCCACGGTTATAGAGATTGTGAGAAGACTGCCAAGCGCATCTTTTGCTATGGCTGCGGAGCTAAAGACGTTATTAAGCCCCGTTGTCAGACGTGCAATCGGGGAAACTGGAGTTCGGACAGACGAGCCGTGGGTCTCTCTCGTCCAAGTACGAGAAACCCGCTGACATCCGTTCCACCAGATCCAATAAACTAGCTACGACCCTTTCAGCTCCGTGTAGAGACCATATCACAACACCAAAGATAGAAGTCTCGAAAAGAGTAAAGACTGTTACACCAGATTCAACGAAGACCCCAACCATATCAATTTTACGCAATAATCCTCTTCATCCGGTTCAAGCTAAGTATGTTCCGCGGAAGCCTTACCATCTACGACTTCGCGAATATATGGAAGCGCAAACAAGGATTTTCAACACTGTTAACTCTTCAATTTCACCAAATTCCGAATTTCAAACTTCCTCGCCCCAACCCAAAAAAACAATCTTACGTCTACGTCAGTTTCGGCGTAGAGTTCGAGTGAGAAAGAGGGCACTTGTGTCTTCGATTATCCCCGAACCTGTTGACGTACGTCCCTATGTTGAAAAAATATAAGGCTCAAAGCTCGGGCTTAAGAGATTGAGTACCGATCGGCACTACTTGCCGAGAGTTAGTAGTTAACGAGACCCCTGTAACGATAGGTTCAGACTAACGACTTAATGTTACTACTAACGAGTTAAAGTGATAATAAATACATTATTATACAAAAGGCGTGTTTTATTCGGGTTTCAATATTATTTACATTTTGGTGCCGAAACCCAGGACATTGTGTTTAAAATCGAACAACTAACGAACAAAATAACGAAATAGTGCTATCCTCAATTTTGCACGCGTGGCTAACGGCATTAACGGTTTCTTTTCAAACAAAGGAGTTGATATCGCGTGCGACATATCATGGACAAGTGACTCGATTAACGAATAGTGCTAATGATTCTTTAAGTAGTTCGGATTATCGGGTTATCGAAGATAATTCCGCGAATTTCCATAAAATAGAGGAAGATCTGTCGGTTCTTCTGCAACGATTAATAGCCGCTCATGACAGTCTTATTGCGATCAATGTGGAAGTTCGCGAGAAATCGCTACTCAAATTGGAAGACGCGGATAAGGAATTCGAAAAAATCGCGGAATATGAGGATTTAGCAATAGGAACCATATGTAGAATCAATTTACGGTAAGATAAACTAAAGCGAGTGAATCTCCCGCGCTCTAGAGATCCTCTTAATGTACCTAACGAAATTCCTGCGCGCAGTGCGGTGAAATTACCAACTCTTCGTTTAAGAGAGTTCTCAGGTATATACAGAGACTGGACTCCGTTTTGGGAGCAATTCAGATCGGCCGTTCACGAAAATCCTAGCCTTACTGGTATAGAGAAATTCCATTACTTGCAAACTGCGCTAAAGGGATCTGCTCAGAGAACTATCGCCGGTTTTACTCCATCGCAAGCATGTTACGATGGCGCCATCGCGCTGTTGCTTGAAGAGTACGGAAATTCCGAAAAGCTCATAGACCAAATAATGCAAGAGCTTATGGCTTTGCAAATCGTTCATTCTAGAACGGACGCAAAGGGTAACAGTGGGGGGTATAACACAGTGCAAGCCTGTAGCAGATCTCTTACGGCTTTACGAGTACCTCCAAGTCATTATTAAATTATGCTGAAAGCAGTTTTATTGAGATGTTTACCGAGCGAGCTAAGAGTAGATTACCATCGTTCGTGTAATTCGATACTCTCTGAAAAGACTGAGGATGCACAGTCACATCAGGAAGAGAACGATGACGATGAAAGCTCTATTGCGTTTGAAGGTGACGGGCAAGTAAAGAGCATCATCAAATTCTTACAAAGAGAGGTGCATTCTTTGGAGAACGCACTTGTGGGAAAAGGCCGCCCAAGGGAAAGCATTAGAAATACTTCGACAGCAGCTGGGCTAATGACCACAAATATTAAGTAAGTATTTCGTGCTTCTTTTGCAAATCGAATAGTCATGCCGCTGTAGAATGTGACGTAAAGTTATCGCTCGCACACAAAAAGGAACTGTTGAAGCAGGACAAGCAATGCTATCGTTGTACTAAGAGAGGACCCAACTCCAAGTTTTGTAAGGTGAAGGGTATAATGTGCCGAAACTGCAACCGCCGACATCCCACTTCTTTGTGTGATCTCAGTTTTACGAAAAATAACATTACATTACATTACACAAATATACAGCAGTCGTTAAATTTGTGCGCGTACAATAACAATGAAGTGTACCTTCAAATCGCAAGAGTGTAAGTATTAAGTAATATGCTTTTGTATAAAAAATCCAGTATGTGCGGTAGAGACTGCCTATAGGGCAAAAGTGTCCCACCAAACCGTGTGCCTTTTATACGAGACACCGGTTTGTTCGGGGGGCTCTTAGCTAACGGCGACGGGTGTGTGTTTACGGTGTGTATAAACAAGAGCACGTGTTTGCAAAGAAGAACATATGCGTCTTCTTTATGCATCAATTTTTTTTTTTATTTTTGCTTTTCTGCCATCTTCTTAAATCTTTTACATGCAAACATACAGTGGGAATTTTTTTTATCTTTTCATTTGTGTAAGATCAGTGTTTAGCCGAATGCTTTTAATTAAAATAACAGTTCTCCGTAATAGGTCTTTATTGTTCGGTGGTCGGTATGCGAGAGACCGATTTTCATTTCTTTTGGTTTTACAAATACAATTTAGGTATTGCCAGATAACATTATATAAATCAATATTGCCCGATAAAATAAAGTTTCTAATATAAATTCGATATTGCCAGATAAACTTAAACAATCAGGTTTTCGGTAATAAGATATTGTTGCGAGCTAGGGGTTCGCCGGGATTTCAAGTAAAACACAATTCGTTTAAAAATAAGTGATAATTTATTTATTCGCACTATATGGCACTACCGCCGCGTACTGTTCTATCGCTTTCCTGCACTAGTTCGCGTCTCCGTCATCAAAAAGACTGGTTCTCGACTGAAAGCTTTCGTGCCTTTTATACATTTTTCACCCTATTCTTGACTGTTCTCGATGCTTCCGTCGGGTGTGTGACTGAACTATACTGGAGATCTTTAATTATGGCTTTTTACATATTGGGGGATACTGTTCTACATAATTCTTGTCTATTCGAGAGAGATCGAATTGCGTGGTTGGCAGATCTGTAACATTACCCTCTCCTTAGTCCCTGTTCGTCCCGAACAGAGTCGTTCACTTCCTCAATGGCACCATGGTACTTTGTTCGTCGGTCGAGATGTACCACTTTCATTTTAGTACGAGGTTTTTGATGTAGTTGAGTCCGGTAGACGACATCATTTAACCGGTTGATGATCTGGTAAGGGTCCTCCCAATTGCGCTGTGTTTTCGGCGATCTGCCCTTCTGTCGGGATTGTATAACCAAACCAAATCGCCCTCTTGGAATCCTGATGAATTCGCCCGTTGATCATACCTCGTCTTCATGCGGTCGGTCGCCAAATCAATTTTATCCCTGACCAGGTTATAAATTGTATTTAGTCGACATCTAAGATCCGAGACGTAATCTTTGGCATTGGTTGGTTAGTCTGGTGGCACTCCAAATATTAGTTCCGCAGGGACTCGAATATTTCTTCCGAAAATGGCTCGGGAGGGAGTTTCTCCTATTGTTAAATGTACCGATGTTCTGTAGGCCATCAAAAATGGAGTGATGTGCTGATCCCAGTCCTGTTGCTTCTCGCTGACGAGTTTGGATAGGTGTGAGTTCAATGTCCTATTGAAACGTTCCACCATTCCATCGGACTTTGGATGTAATGGAGTTGTCCTGGTTTTGTTTATTCCCAGCATTTGGCACACATGTTTGAATATTTGAGATTCAAAATTGCGCGGGTTCGTTGCTCCGATATTATCATAAAACCCTAGGCCTGTTCAACAAAATGAGCTTTGGAGCTCATCATGCCGACTTACCCAGGAAAGGGGGAACTTAAAAATTTGGGAGAAACTCACGGTCGGAATGGTAACTCGACCAAATGTCTCGACGAAACGGTGTCAGGTGTTTTTGACAACGCCCAGCCCACCCTGCCTTAGCCATACAGTCTCCTAATAATCTTCCTCGAATGGCCCCATGAAGATAGGGGGAGGAGGATGGGGAAACTAGAGAAAGAGCTTTTTAATTTGTCAAACTAGATCGTCATTCCGTATTATTCGTTATTTTTAATTCTTGTACACAAATTAAACCATAATATTTTTCATCATACATTTCACCATGGCCTGTTTCGTCGTTATCCATGATACTATTGCCTTTTATATGAGTATTTTGATTATAACGTTTGGGACCAAACAAAAAAATTTATTCATCTATCTAAAAAACTTAATCCAAAGAAGAAATTAAGATCTATTTCTAGTTCCGTAATATTTTAGCCTTAATAAATTATAACCTAAATTTTGCAATTGCAAATTTCTAGTACAAAACAATGTATAGAAAAAATTGAACAAAATTTCAATCTTAAGGTAAAAAAAAAATGTCTTAGAAAACGAAAAGATATGATTAAATAAATTTAGTAGTGTAATGTAAAAATATCCATGATTAAGAATGTTTATTCTTCACTTATTTCATAGATAATATAAATTCTATACTTTAAAAATAATAAATATATTCTTGTATTTTTCTAGATTTTTTTTTTTAAATCTATTTCAGTTAAAGCAGTTAAACCGTATGTTTATTTATTCCCTACCTAATTCTTGTGCGCACAACTATATGGGTGGGACACTCATCGAGGAATAATTTTTAAATATTTTGTTTTTGTTTACAACCCAAAAGAAAAAGAAAAATATATAAAAAAATTATAAGAACATGTATAAACATTATAGAAATGTGACTTGGACATTAATGTAATAAAAAAATTACAATAAAGAGGCCAAAGACTTATCATTTGTTAATGCTGAAGATGATGTTGTTGTTGGCGACGATTATGTTTTTGTTAACGATGATGTTGTTGTTGACGACGATGACGTGCATCATAATTTGCCGCGTAGTACTGTTCCAATTTGTTAAGATCCTGTTCGGATAATTGATTTGTAGGAATTTGTGAAGACGCCGAATCAGATCGCTTCACTTCGTAGCATTTTAAATCCTGTGCGATTTGATCTAATGCAAGAGTAGCATCATTTTCGGGACGTCCCGATGATGCAGATGGCGTTTTTCCACCCGATAGTTGCATGCTTGTCGATAGTTAGTAGTCATATCACGTAATCAATTTTTAACTTTTTTTTTATATAGAAATCATAAACAAATAGAATTCACTATAAACTGAATTATTTATTTTATAATAAATTAAATTAATTATAACAAATTTATCTTTACTAATATTTAATAATTTTTTTTTTCTTCCTAGTTTCTACGCACAACGAAAACATCCACGTTAATTTTTCTTCATACTGGCAATAATTTAAATGGTATTGAAGAACATTTCGTATCGAATCGGTGTCATTTATATGATTTCATAAAATTCGCGAAAACTGTTGTTAGAACTTTTTTTTTTTTAAATTCGATATTACATTTGAACCTTTTTAGAATTTCCTTTTTTTTGTTTTTTTTTTCACTATAACCAATTTTTATACTCTAGATGAAATCTGAGAGTATTATAAGTTTGCTCTAAGGTTTGTAACGCTAAGAAATAAGGCTTAGAGAAAAAAATGAATGACACAGAAGTTAATGTTATCACTCAAAAATCTCAAAACCGGATGTCCGTCTGTTCGCTCTCTAGCTTGAGAACGCGTTGAGCTAGATTGTTCAAACTTTTTACACGTCGTTTTTGACAAAAAAAGTAAGGTCAAGTTCGTGAACGGGCCAAATCGCTCCACCCCTTCTACCCCCTCCAATACAAAATGACACAATTGCGCAATTTCACAATTAAAGGATTTGCTCAAGAAGTATAAAAGCTATTGGCCTGAAATTTGTAATATATTACTTTTATATTAATATCAATCTACCGTATAAAAAATTATGCGTGTCCTCCCCCTTCTTCTACCACCTCCCATACAAACTGTACTTGTCATGAATTACTCTAAGCCAATTTACTCAGTGCGTATAAAATTTAGCGAGCTGAAATTGTGCACCAAATATTTATTTAAAATTGTTAGTAAGGCGAAAAAAAATTAGACGATTAGCTTCACCCCTTCTACCCCCTCCCATACAAAATGACACAAAATGATGCAAATTCGCAATTTAACAATAAATTAATTTACTCGAAAAGTATAAAAGCTATTAGTCTGAGTTTTGGGATATATTACTTTCATAATGATTTCAATCTACAGTAGAAACATTATTTGCGTCCTCCCTCTCCTTCCACCCCCTCCCATACAAACTATACTCTTTCATGAAATGCTCTAAGACGATTTTCTCAGAACATATAACATTTATAGAGCTAATATTTTGTAATAAATACTTAATTAGTATTATCACCAAGATCAGAAAAAAATATTTGATTAGCTTCACTGCTTCTACCCCCTCCCATACAATATGACACAGTTTCGCAACTTCACAAAAAATCGATTTTCTTGAAAAGTAGTCTGAAATTTAAGGGATGTCAATTTTATAATATTCCTAGTTATTTCTGAAAAAAATCACTAAAATCCCCCACTCTTTCTACCACCTCCCATACAAACTGCACATTTTCACTAAATCTAACTCACTAATTTTCTCAGTTCCCATTCAATTTTTGGAGTACGCATTCTGTATAAAACATTTTTATAGCTACTTTAGCATGATGGGGAAATTAGTTCAATGCTATCATACCTTCTAACACTCCCCATACAAAATTTCTTGGGATGACATCTAGAGTATCGTAAGATTGCGCTTTATGCGCAATCGTAGCCCTGTTATGTTTTTTTCTCTTTCAGTCCGAGATGAAAATCAATCTGCGAGCACGATAATTGTCAAGCAAACAAAAAAAAAGTCTAATCCGCTTTTTTTTCGTACATATCAAAAACTCATAAAAAAAATAGTCCGGCCCTATTCGCACGATAACTTTCTTCCTCGAGACCTGTTCCTCATTTCTCAAGTCCCGTTCTCTCCCCGACCACGTTGGGTGGTCATTGCCGAAAGTCTCTGCCGACCTTTTGGGCAACTGCAGCGGTCGGGAATTCCGGCCGACATCTAGATGGCGCGGACCCGTCATACATAACAAAGAGTTAATAGAGTATTATGCAAGTTGAAGTTTCACATTTCGTCATGACTTCATGCGCCACAAAAAATTAGAACCAAAATCTGGACCAATAGAAATTTCTCAGTTCTCACTTCACAATTTCTATCCATTTACATTTTACTTTATTACTAGCAAACGCCCGAGACTTCGTCCGCATAAAAATCGCATTAATAAGCTATTTTTGAGAATGTAGTTAGTAATACATTATATGGGATATATAATCCGCTTACTTTAATGGCTCTTTGAACACAATGTTTTGTATTTTGTTGGAGTCAGAACCATAAATTATTAAGAATGTTACCATGATACTCGCATTTGAATGGGAGAGGCTCGTGATCAAATCAAACCCGTGATTCGAGATCATATGTATACGTGTTAAGGACATGTGAATAGTTGTAGCTTGTGTTAATTGAAAAAAGCCCAAATAAAATGACATTAAGCTTAAAAACATAACAGGACTTCGATTGTGCGTAAAACCCCATTATGTGATACTACCGATGAAATAGAAATTTTTGTAATCTTAAGAAGTTTTTTGTGGGGAGTGATAGAAGGGATGACAGTACTAAATTAATTTTTTCTACACCATGCTAGAGTAGCTATAATATATATATTTTGCACCAAATTTAAGCTTGAAAAACTGAATAGGTAACTTGAGAAACTTAGGGCATTGGATTTAGTGAAATTGTGCTATTTGTATGTGAGGTGGTAGAAGGAGTGGGGGGTTTTTGGTAATTTTTCTAGATACAACTATCATCACCATGCAATTGATATCTTTTAAATTTCAGATCAGTTAGATTCACACTTTTCAAGAAAATCGAGTTTCTGCAAAGTCGTGAAATTGTGTCATATTGTAAGGGAGTGGGTAGAAGGAGTGGAGCTAATCGGTTAATTTTTCCCAATAATAATAATTATGATAATTAAAGATTAAGTACAAAATTTTAGCTCGATCAAAGCTATGCGTACTGAGAAAATTGGTTTAGAGTATTTCATGAAAAAGTGCAGTTTGTATGGGAGGTGGTAGAAGGAGTGGAGGGTTTTTGGTAATTTTTCTAGAAACAACTATAATCACCATGCAATTGATGAGTTTTAAATTTTAGATCAGTTAGATTCACACTTTTCAAGAAAATCGAGTTTTTGCAAAGTCGTGGAATTGTGCCACATTGTATGGGAAGGGGTAGAAGGAGTAAATCTAATCGGTTAATTTTTTCCGATAGTAAAAATTATGCTAATTAAAGATTATTACAAAATTTTAGCTCGATCAAAGCTATACGTACGTGAGAAAATTGGTTTAGAATATGAAAAAGTGCAGTTTGTATAGGAGGTGGTGCAAGGACTGGAGGGTTTTTAGTTATTTTTTGAGAAGCAACTACAATTATCATTGAATTGATATATTTTAAATTTTAGATCAGTTAGATTCACACTTTTCAAGAAAATCGAATTTTCGCAAAGTCGTGGATTTGTGTCAGATTGTATGGGAGGGGGTAGAAGGAGTAAACCTAATTGGTTAGGACCATCATGGTACCGGGCCGCTAACAGCCTATGAGGCCCTAAAAGGTACATGATGGTGGTGGATAACGATAAATAAAATTTTTTGTTTGTTCGGCGAAGGCACGTGGTATGTTGTTGTTGTAGTTGGAGGAAAATAGGAACTATTCGACAAGCACCCAGAAATACATTATATGCGGGCGATGACGTCATCATAGATAAATGTATTTTAATTTATGTAAGAAAAATTTATAGATGTTATTAGAATATACAAAGTAATACTTTGTTGCAAATGCTAACTAGTATTTATTTATTGAAAGTAGATCACACGTCAATTTTATTATTAGAATATTCAAAGTAATACTTTGTTGCAAATGCTAACTAGTATTTATTTATTGAAAGCAGATCACACGTCTCATAAATATATTTTTTTTTGTAGTTCCAATGCTAGCAATGCATTTGGAATCATATAAATACGATGCAGTATGTTTGACTTATTCAATCTATTCGTGCATTTGTTAAACGAAGAACGCTGAATACAAATAAGTAAAATATTTTTTTAAAAAGTAATTTTATTAAAAGTATTGTTTGAAAATCTTTACAAAAATGGATGTATTCGCAGAGCTGACAAGTGGTGAGCAGAAGTAAGATTAAATTTTTTAAATTAATTTCATTTAAAATAATAAAAATTAAAAAAATTATACAAATAGGATAGCAAACACTATTTTATCGGAAAAAAATGACGAGGATTTAGTTGATGTTGCGAGTTTGGATTCGAACGATTCTTTCCAAGACGCGCAGAAGTTCCCGAGCGACACGTAAATTGAAGAACTGGCGAACAAAACGGATGCAGATGATTCGGTTTCATGCGAAGAGCTTATAGATAACTTGCAGGGGCTGGATACGTCGTATATTGTATCTCCTTACAAATTTGTTCAATTTTTAATTTTTTTAAAAAAATTTATAGGATATAATCTTAATATAAGTATCATTAAAAATACAATAAATAATATTTGGCGACAAATAAGTCGCACAACATTGGCTTATTTATTAGGACCAGATCACTCCAAATTAATTGACTCTAACTTTGTCTGTCGTAGTGCAAAATGTCTCGTAGAAATTTTCGAGATTCCTACGGGGTGTCTCTTCGAACATCTCGTGGAATCTATATATAAAAGCGAAAAGAGAGACAGACTACTTCACGACATTATTCCCCTTAGAGGTCATAAAAGAGTTGGGGATAGTATTTCAGGAAACAAACGAGATCTTCGACAGCTATTCGTCAAAAAGCAAACCCTTGAGCAAACAATCGAAGCGAACCGTCGCAAAAGTTGCCAAGAGGAAGCTATTCGAATCTGTCGAAGATTCAAGTTTTACACCGACCCCCAAAACCAACCGAACAAATACCAAGGGTGTTTCTTTTTGTGGACCGTCCACCTCAAACCGGGCTTCGAGCACATTCACGTCGTCCATGATTGTCGGTTCGGAAACTCAACGTGCAGATGCTCAATCCTTTGTGGACTCCATATTAAACGGAGAACTCGAAGGGTTAGGTTCTGCTCCGAACTCAGTAGAGAAGACTTCGCAAAGCTTACAGCGTATATCCTTTTTCCGGCCAAATGGAACACAGGAATATACGTGTCCGATGTCGGACGGTTCGCTATTTGCGAAGATAACAGTCTACGATCATGCGAACGTGCAGAATGTAGAGAATTCTCTACATTGGAAACACCGGAAAATAGAGACATCCTTTTCACTAAAAATATCGGACGAAATACAACTTCAATCACTGAACAATCTCCTCAAAACAGCATCCGATCGAATTACCAATCACCCCAACAAAGAAAGCAACTGGAAACCGACCAAGTTATTCAATTCTTGGAAACGGTCCTAGTTGTTCCACCTGAAAATTGCATTCGTTGTCCTCTATTTTTAGAAAACCCACGTCTAAGAAATATTTCAGAATCTGAAGATAGTTTTAAAAATGCTATCGAAATATTTAAGAGAAAAATACTCCATAAGACTGTTATGGAAATATATGAATTGTATCAAAATAAAACTTGTCTTTTTAATGCGATTCATGGAAATACTTCCCTTGAATATTGTACTGCTTCTGAAAGTAAAATTATTTTAATTCAATTTTTAATGATCCAATTCGATAGTATGGAAAATGTTCATAAATTTTTACATACAGTATTTTATTGGATAAACAAAATCAATGGTAAAAAAAATACTATTTGGTTACAAGGCCCTCCTGATTGTGGTAAATCGTGGTTCATTACTTCATTGGAAAATTTATGTGTTTCCACTGGTAGATGTTCTATTATGAATAGAACAAATAACTTCCCTCTCTCTTCTTGTATAGATACTAAATTAATAGTTTTAGATGAATTAAGTTACGATCCATCTGTTTATACAGATGTTTTAAAATTACTGTTCGCTGGAAATAGTGTAAAAATATCGAAAAAATATTGTAACGATATTTCTTTAGAAAAAACTCCATGCATTGTTGCATCAAATGGAGAATGTATTCCAGAAAATGAAATATTTAAGGCTAGGATAAATAAGTATACTTGGAAATATGTAGAAGATAAGCTAATTTTTAAGAAAAAAATACATCCATGGTCTTTTATTGAATATTGGAAAGACCAAAATTTATTTTAATTTAATAAAATTTTATTCATGAAAAATTGTTCTTTTTTTTACTTTATAAATTTAGAATTTCAAAATCGTTGTAGATTTGAGTTGTTGCTGAGGGACGAGTAACTTTGCCGAACATCGTTGGTACTGTGTAATTCCTCTTAGGTCTAGCTGACATTAAATATTTGTTAAGTTGATTCGGGAATAAATCACTTGATCTAGTAAATTCATTTCTGAAATCTAGATTTAGAATAATTTCGGTTTCGATATAATAATCACAAGATGCGTTTATGTATGAATCGGCTTATGTTTCTGGTGTATTTGCTTTAACTCCTTCAATTCCAAAATATATACCTGCCATTTCAGTTTCAAAAGTTTCAACCACTTTACCCATACGATCGAAAAAAGTCGCATTATTAACTCGGGTTTTATAATACTTATCTGCACTTGATACATTAGGTATTCCTGCTTCGTAGTATTGACCAGTAGCTTCACGTCTCTGTGTTTTTGGTGTTGAACCTTTTTCAGGATAACCTTTATCGAATTTATTTCCATTTTGTATATATGATTCGTTTGGTCTATCGAATATAACGTAATCACCTTTAATATTTGCATTGAATGCAGTGCGGGGTTTTATTTTATAATTTTCACCGAAGCGTTCCATGGACCCCATATACGTTTTAAAAATTCGGATTGATCAGTTATTTCTTTAACACTTGCAAGTATCATTGGATTCGCTTCAGATCTAGATATATTTACATTACATATTGGTAAACATAAATTTATACCAATATTAGAAGAACCATACAAAGTATGAGCCGTTGTACCTGCCGAAGAAGTTGCAGAATTCGTATTAAACGAAACCATTTGTCCAATTGGTGTCACTTTAACATTAACGGCTACGACATCTGTTCCCGGTGGACAAAGTTCAAATGCGGCATAAGGCATATAAAATCCAATATGATCAACAGGTAATGAAACCATAGGAGAAATGTACGCACGACGATGAGTATCCGTAGCATCCCATTGGAATATTTTATTACCCCAAGTACGCATTCTAAAAGAATTTTGGTAGTTCAGATTTACTCCATCGTATTTGAATCCTGATGATATATAATATTGCAAAGCTGCTGATGATATTCCAGTACCTCCATTTCCAATTCCTGCTTGATTGTTACCAGAATTTCCTCCTCCTGTATTAGCATGTTCAGTCTCCATTGCAGTATGAGACATTCTCGACTGTTCTCCTGGTAGTGTGGCTTCAACTCCCTGTCGATTTAGCGACTCAGCTGTCTCTGTTGTAGTTGTATGGATGTCGACTTTAACCCTTTTAGGAGTATTCGCAGCTTCGCTATTAGGCGGACGCTTAAATCCAGCTTGATTTGATGTGCTTGGTGTAGTGTTATCAACGTTTGCTCGTTGTTGTTGTTCTTCACGTATTAAATTGAATTGATGATGCGTTCTAATATCTTTAAAATAACGTTCGTATTCGTCTCTACCAATTTGATCACGTAATTCAATATGTCTTTGTCTTATGTATTCAGCTTCAGAAATATGTAACTCACCACTACGATTTGCGTTATTATATGCGCGTTTTAATCCCGATTGCCACTGAACAGCAGTTTTAGGTCTTCTATTTTTATCGTAACCGAAAGGAGCGACTTGAGTGCGAGGCGGCGGCATACTGGGATATACTGGTTCACCTACAGCGTGCTCTACTATAGTCTTCGCGCCGAGTCCAACGGCTCCAACAACAGAGTGGGGATTTTTATTGTCAATGACATCAGAAACAAAATCATGAATTGCATGTTTATCTGCTTCAAATATTTCTTTATTTGTTTTTGCTTTATTATACAATATATCATGTTCTTTAGCAATTGTATCATCTAAATCTACCGGAGGTCCATTTTCTATAGGATTACCTGGACCTAAATAATTGTGTCCAGGATATGTTTGTTGGCCTTGTCCTATTTTTGTTAAACCGTAGAGAGCTGCTCCGCCAATAACCGAACCTGCCGCAATAAGTGGGACTGATCCCGAGACAGTTGATCCAATTCCTCCCACAGCTCCAATTCCCGTTTCTTCGACGATGTGAGTTTGTCCAACGTTTCCGAGTAATGGCGTACTTTCCACAGTACTTTCTGTGATTGCTGATGTAGTTTGTTCAGGTCTGACATTACCACTGTTGTTAAGTTCATCGAGTTCAATTTCTTCACTATGTTGTCCATCGACTCCAGTTCGTCCTCGATAGCGTAGGCCGGATCTATCCGAAGGACCACTATAGCGCCCAAAATCACCACGCTGACGATTAATAATGTTTTCATTTCTATAAATATTATTTGATGCTATACCAAGGTCTGTATCCGCACGACTAGCGACTTCACGTATTCTACTCGCAATGCGAAATTTATCGACTTCTGTAGCCTTTTTATACGATTCTAAATATTGTTGTAATAGAAATTGATCATTCCGAGAATAACTTTTTATTCTACTGAGGTCAAAGAAACGATCCGACATGTTTGAAAGCACGCGCACAACTAAATTTAATGTAAATTTCCTTATTTGTTATGTATAACAATTAATATTAATTATATACGATGACGTCATCGCCCGCATATAATGTGTTTCTGGGTGCTTGTCGAATAGTTCCTATTTTCCTCCATCTACAACAACAACATACCACGTGGCTTCGCCGAACAAACAAAAAATTTTTATTTATCGTTATCCACCACCATCATGTACCTTTTAGGGCCTCATAGGCTGTTAGCCGGCCCGGTACCATCCATGGTCCTGACATTAATAACAATGCTAATTAAGGATTTAATACAAAATCTTAGCTCGATCAAAGTTATACGTACTGAGAAAATTGGAGTATAGTATTTCATGAAAAAGTTTAGTTTGTATGGGAGGTGGTGGAAGGAGTTGGGGGATTCAAACTATTTATATACTTGAAGATTGCATTTATAATAGAAATAATATATATTAAATTTCAAATTAATAGCTTTCATAGTTTCCATGAAAATATGATTACTATAAGTTTTTGAAAATGAGTCACTTTGTATGGGAGGGGGTAGAAGGCGTGAGGGGAGAAAAATAAAACCTAAAGCAGATTACTCCCCGAGGCAGACCTAATAATCTGTGAAAGTTTCATTGCAATCGGTGCAGCCGTTTTTGCGTGAAAGCCGGAAAGAAAGACAGACAGACAGGCAGACAGACAAACAGACAGACAGACAGACAGAGAATTTTTTTAAAAACGTTTGATTCTGCTTAGTTATTGCTAAAATGAAGCAAAAAACTTATTTATAGCCATTTATAAACAAATAACAGACAGACACTACAATTATATTTATATAGATAGATTCTAAATTATTTATTATTCTATAAATTATAAAGTTGTCGACTTGGGAATCGCTACCCTGAAATTGTTTTCCTATTACGACTAAATTAGCCTAAAGAATGCAAAAAAGTAGCTTAGGAAATTAGGGAACATTAAAATATTTAAAAACTTAAAACTAAACTTAAAACTTTCAAAACATCAAACTATTATATGCCAAAATTCAATACAGATTGGTTTGCTATATTATCTAATATTTTGATAAAAAATTTAAGTTGGGGCGTGTAAGGGGAAGGAAGAGGAGAGCCAAAATACAGAAAACTTTTCTAGAGCTCTGGTAAAAGATAAAAAGTTCAAATTTTACACGTGCTGGATATATGATGTACGTAAAGAAAAAATTATAATTTGAACCAAAACTGTTATGCACCGAAGCGGGGGCCTAACCTGCACGAGGTGTTTCCTGTGAATTGAAAAACAACACAAGAACGTAATATTTTTTATTGAAATATTAAGCTAAGAACTGTGCAAAATTCATTTAAAAAACATAACAGAATTATGATTGGGCTTAAAGCCCAAGATGATTTTGATACTGCTTATCATCACCCTTATGGCCATGTTTTGATTCAATTTCAACGTCGATAGCTCTCATATACTTGAAGGAGAAATGCTTTTCTTGAATTTATAATACAGATATTTGTATGGGGGGTGGTTGAAGGAGTGAAGTGAAGCTGATAATTTTTTCTAAAACTTATTTAAATTATTAAGAAACAAATTCTGGCAAAATTTGAAGTTTGTACTTTTTCTAGTTTAAATGGAAATCGATAAAATGCATTTAACAAAAATTATGCATTTGTATGGAAGGAGTGTACGGATCAAAAGAAATTTTTTTCGCGTCATTGATATTTCTATTTGTATACTTTATACAAAATATCAAGTTGATAGCTTTAACAGTTTCGAAGAAAAATAATTTAATTTAAATTTCAAAATTTCGTGAAATTTGCATGGGAGGAGTGGAGTGAGGTGAAGTTGATAATTCTTTTTAAAACTAATTTCAATTATAGTAGAATGAATTCTGGTAAAATTTCGTATTTTAAGCTTTACTAGTTTCAATGAAAATCGAAAATATGTATTTTTCAAAATCGTCCATTTGTATGGGAGGGGGAAGAAGGAGTAAGAGTATCGGGTCAATAATTCGTGATATTAGTGACATTTATATCATAATACTTTGACCTAAATTTCAAGCCGATAGCTTAAATAGTTTCAAAGAAAAATCAATTTCTTAATATTTCGAAATTTCATGAAAATTGTATGGGAGGGGGTGGAAGAAGTGGGGGGATGTAGCCTATTCACGAACTTACGAACTTAAAGTTACTTTTTTGCTAAAAATGACACACAAAAATTTTTAGCACTATAGCTCAATGCTTTCGAGAGTTATGCTGTAAACAGACGCACAGACGGACAGACAGACAGACACACAGACGGACAAACGGTCACTCGGAAGCGAGGTTTTTGAGCGACAACAAATATTTCTGTACCCTCGGCGGCTCTGTGCGAGTTCTTAGCGTTACAAACGGTAAGGCAAACACAATATACTCTCAAATTTCATCTAGAGTATAAACATAACAGGGCTACGATTGCGCGTAAAGCGCAATCTTACGATACTCTAGATGACATAGAATTTTTTGTGATCCCAAGAAATTTTGTATGGGGAGTGTTAGAAGGGGTGATAGCATCGAACTAATTTTTTCCCCATCATGCTAAAGTAGCTATAAAAATGTTTTATACAAAATGCTTACTCCAAAAATTGAAAAGGAGCTGAGAAAATTAGTGTGCTAGATTTAGTGAAAATGTGCAGTTTGTATGGGAGGTGGTAGAAAGGGTGGGGGGATTTTAGTGATTTTTTCAGAAATAACTAAGAATATCATAAAATTGACATCTCTTAAATTTTAGACCAGTAACATTCATACTTTTCAAGAAAATAGATTTTTTGTGAAGTTATGAAACTGTGTCATATTGTATGGGAGGGGGTAGAAGCAGTAAGGCTAATCAAATATTTTTTCTCTGACCTTAGTGATAATGCTAAATAAGTATTTATTACAAAATGTGAGCTCGATAAATGTTATATGTTCTGAGAAAATAGGCTTAGAGAATTTCATGAAAAAGTGTAGTTTGTATGGGAGGGGTTGGAAGGAGAGGGAGGACGCAAATAGTTTTTGTACTGTATATTGAAATCATTATGAAAGTAATATATCCCGAAATCCAGACTAATAGCTTTTATACTTTTCGAGCAAATCCATTTATAGTCGAATTGCGAAATTGTGTCATTTTGTATGGGAGGGGGTAGAAGGGGTGAAGCTAATCGTCTAATTTTTTGTAGTCTTACTAACAATTTTAAATAAATATTTAGTGCACAATTTCAGATCGCTAAATTGTACACGCACTGAGTAAATTGGCTTAGAGTAATTCATGAAAAGTACAGTTTGTATGGGAGGTGGTAGAAGGAGTAGGAGGACACGCATAATTTTTATACAGTAGATTGATATTATCATAAAAATAATGTATTCCAAATTTCAGGCCAATAGCTTTCATACTTTTCGAGCAAATCCGTTTATTGTGAAATTGCGCATTTGTGTCATTTTGTATGGGAGGGGGTAGAAGGGGTGGAGCGATTTGGCCCGTTCACGAACTTGACCTTACTTTTTTGTCAAAAACGACGTGTACGAAATTTTAGCTTTCTAGCTCAACGCGTTCTCAAGCTAGAGAGCGAACGGACGGACGGACGGACGGACATCCGGTTTTGAGATTTTTGAGTGATAATATTAATTTCTGTATTCATCATTTTTTTCTCCGAGCCTTATTTCTTGGCGTTACACACTCCAGAGCAAACTTATAATACTCTCAGATTTCATCTAGAGTATAAAAATGCATAAAAATTTAAGATGTTAACGAGTTGAATACTTCAAAACTTCGCCCCCTGCAGTACAAAAGTTTAATTTTTACCATTTTTAAGAAATAAATTATCATCAACACATTAAAAGCTTTCAACTTGAAAATTCGTAAAAATACTTTTAAAAATATTTAAAACAAATTTGCATCAAATCTTTTGAAATCCCTTCAGCACTTCTATTTCCTCTCATACAAAAGTATGATTTCGACCAATTTCTATAACCCAAAATTAAAAGGTACGAATTTGAAATTTGGTACGAACACTTATCAAATGAAAAGGAATAAAACTTCGTCACGAATTTCGCTACTCCCCCAACTCTTCTATCTCCTCCCATACAAATGTATGATTTCATGAAAATCAAATTCACCGAACTTCATTAGAATTTACTTCGTCTTTGAAACTAATAAAGAGAATTTTGAACATGTTTCAAGCAATCAATTTAACCATTATTAACATACACCCTTTTGGCAGCCTCCCCCTCAAATTCAAATCGAACTTTAGATAGACGAATGAAATATTGATTCTATAAACTGGAGCAATAGATCATAATGAACAGTTTAGAAAAAAAATAATTTAATTTGAATTTCCAAATTTTGTGAAATTTGTATGGGAGGGGGTAGAAGGAGTAAGGTGTTGTTGATAATTCTTTTTAAAACTAATTGCAATTATAATAGAATTAATTCTGACAAAATTTCGCCTTGTCAGCTTTACTACTTTCAATGAAAATCGAAAATATGTATTTTTCAAAATTGTCCATTTGTATGGGAGGGGGTAGAAAGAGTGAGGGAATCGGATCAATATTCCGTGATATTAATGACATCTATATCTATGCTAAACTTATTCCACCTCTGTACTCATTTCCTAGAAACACTCGCCTAGCTTCAAGGGCACACGAGTTAACTGTTAAGCTTCCAACTTCCCGCACAGTGAAATAGATGCAGTCATTCGCACCCCGAACTTCTAAGCTCTGGAATGCATTGCGTGAAGCTGTATTCCCATTGTCATACGACTTTCGATGTTTCAAACTCAACGTCCACCGGCATTTTAGGCTTTTCCCCCCATTTAATCCCGTCTAACCTTAACTCCTTTTTTTCCCTTACCGACATGACTGTGTAATTTACATTAAAGGGTGACCCCCTAAGTTGTATTCGGCTACTTAAAAAATAATAATAATAATAATAATACTTTGATCTAAATTTCAAGTCGATAGCTTAAATATTAGTTTTAAGGAAAAATCAATTTCTTAATATTTCGAAATTTCATGAAATTTGTATGGGAGGGGGTAGAAGGAGTGGGGGGTGTAGCCCATTCACGAACTTAAAGTTACTTTTTTGCTAAAAATGACACATACAAATTTTTAGCACTACAGCTCAAAGCTTTCGAGAGTTATGCTGTAGAGACGCACAGACGGACAGACAGACAGACGGACAGACGATCACTCGGAATCGAGGTTTTTGACCGACAACAAATATTGCTGTACCCATGGCGGCTCTGTTCGAGCATTATTTCTTAGCTTTACAAACGGTATGGCAAACACAATATACTCTCAGATATCATCTAGAGTATAAAGATAGTTTTTATCAGGGTTGAATAAAATTAAAAAAAAAACAATCGATCGATCGGTTGCATTTAAACAAAATAAAAATAAAGAAATATTTACACAATCATATATGAAAAGTATATTAACAAATTATTTTATTTATAGTTTTATTTATCATACACAAATATTAGTTTAATACGCTCTTCACATTTCCTTTCATTTTTCATCTATAGTTTAAGGTTAACCCACTTACTCGATAATAAATTTACCTAAATTACAAAAAGTGTTAAATAAAAATTAAAGAACGATTGTTAATTCTTCTTTAATTACGAATCTTTAATACCTAAGATACAGTGACTGTAAAACGAAGATTAGCCTTTTAATGATCGGCCCGTTAGAGCTGCATACCTCAATTGTATTTTTTTTTAGAATGCTTGTATTAAAGTTGAGCCAATTTCTTAACAACTGCATGACGATTCATTTGATCCGTTCGAATTGAGATCTACTCCTTCGTATGATGCTCGGGGTTCCCAGAGAGATTCCGTTTCCAAGATCTTGAAAATAAGATATATATATTTTTTTCACAGAAACAAAATTTACGATTTTCACCTTTCTAACAACTTCTTCGAAAGCCTCCTTAACACCTTCATTCGTTTTAGCCGATGTTTCTAAGAACAAAGTTCGATGTCGTTTTGCAAACTTGAAGCCTTCTTCGCGTGTGATTTCCCTTTTCTGAACATCGATCTTATTTCCTACAACCATTTTCACCATATTCGGTCGCGTTCCATAAATTTCCAATTCATGTAGCCAGGAATCGAGTTTCTGAAATGTATTACGTTTATTTACATCGTAGACGAGTATTGCTCCTTGGGCATCACGATAATAGCTTGGTGTTAGCGTACGAAAACGTTCTTGACCGGCCGTATCCCAGATCGCAAGCTTAACCGAATTATCATCAACATTAATCAGTTTTGATTTGAAATCGACACCGATTGTAAGTGCTTGATCCGAATCGAATTCGTCATTTGTGAAGCGCAGCATCAAACTGAAACAATTAATTTTGTAAGCATATAGGTGAACGATTATTGCGACTGGACATAGGAGATGAAAGGACACCGCACAAATTATACATTGTAACCAATGTTATAGTGGCTTTGTACGTAACTCTCGCGAAATGAGTTTATATAATTTAGAACAAAATTTAATATGTGTAAAAATTATCAAATGCCTTTCTGTTCGAGTTATAAATGTTTCAATTAAAATGTTATTATATGAAAAAATATGTTTTCCATTATTTTAAATTTTTCGACATGTTTAACATGTTTAAAATTTATTCCTGAGAGGATTTTTTAGAAGTATATAAACCATAGCTGAACTACGAATGCGCGTAAGGCCCGATGCCATTCGATACTCTGGTAGGACATGGAACATTTTCTGACTTTAAAAAATTTAAATTATTATATTTCATACTAGCTGGACCCGGCCACGCGTTGCTGTGGCTCGGTCTGGTTAAATGGAAAAGAGAAAGCGCACATTTCTAATATGTTTAATTTCACAATGCTTGGTTCCATTATCTGAGCAGACTCCAGAACACGCAACATATAATTGTCCAGATGAAAAGCAATTCGTGTGTAGATCTAGGCTGCACAATTCTAACGATTGGCCCTGAGCTTTGTTGATGGCGATTGCAAACGCCAATCGAACTGGGAACTTAACCCTTAAATTGAAATGGCATATCCGTTCGAATCATATGAATCGAGAAACGAGGATATTTTCACAAATGAAAGGTCCTGTCAAGATTGTCGCTTCTACAACGCTGCTAGTGTATTTTTTTCCTGTAAGTCGCGTGCCATTGCAAGGCTGGTTAACGTCTCGCAACATAACTGTTCAATCGTAGCAATAAGTTAGCATAAGTACAATTATGTCATAAGAACGAAATACTCAATGTCGACCTTAAAGTAAAATTACTTAATAAGAATGGCATGAATGTGATTACACATGACGCATTATTTTTGTATTGCAATTAATCACTGTTTGCACTTTTGCGGGCATTAATTATTATTCAATGTTTACATTTTTTCTTTCTTGCACTCGTTGTTATTATTTCGATATTTTTATTATTGTATGAATTTTTAGTTCCGTAAGAAAATTAGTATATAAGACTGAATTGATTAATAAAAAGCAAACATACGCATAAAAACGTGTCTTCAATTCGTTCAAAATAAGGTTGATTGGTTTATGTGCCAATTCAGCAAGTAAGCAGCTAGTTACGGCAACAAGAGCCCTAACTAACAAATTAGAAATTTGACTTGGGTAAAAGAACCCATTAACAATAACAATTGGTACGCCGATTTTCAATTGCAGTACGTGCGGTGCCATCCCTGACAGATCGATTGAATTCAAAAATTCTGTTGGATAATTAACCGCTTTATCTGCTTTTACAATGAACGGCTTGTATGTGACTGCCTCGCTGAATAATAATGCTGAGTTTGTTCTTGGGGGTTGATTATTGGGAAATACTTATCAACCAATTCTGCTTTTGACGTCACTAAATTGCAGAAGTTATAAGGCATGAAATTCGTCTTAAGGTCAGATCAACCGGAACCTTTCAGTCCCCAAATTTCCAACAATGAATGTGAGAATACCCCAGCTGATCGATTGTTTTTCAGCTGAACACGCATATTTGTAGTTAATTTCAACGTGTCGCCACAAAGTAGAGTATCAACACTGTTCAATTCATGAAAACAATAAAATAAACTGTCAACAAGGCGGGCGAAACTTTATTATTCTTGGGACTAGTTGCGGATGCGTGGGAAGTCAATATGCTGGTTAGAGTGGTTAGGGCAGACTAAGTGAAAGGGGGTTCTTAAGCAGGGCAGTTGTCAATTTAATACTTTGCGGAAACGTTAAAAAGCGCCAGTACATATAATCAATATTTCGTTCGTTTGTTTATGCAAGATTGAGTTTTGTTGAGGGGTGATAATAAGGGTGGGAGGATGTTAATAGTTTTTTAATTGACGTCCAATATTCTCTGTATAGAATGTCAGCTTCATAGACGAAGTTGCATAGAATTTTCATAGGATTCGGTGTATTTTACATTCCCGAAACCAAACATTTGTATGGAAGGGGGTAGAGGAGGTAGTGGAATCGTAAAATTTGTGACGCAGTTTTATTTCCTTTCTCTTGCAAGGTGCTCGTGTAAAACTGCAAGTTCGTAGCTTTTAATTTGTTGGTTATTATTTGATTTAATTAAATTGTATTGTTGTATGGGAGGAGTTAGAAGGGCAAGCGCGATTTCAGAACTTTTAACGTAATTTCATTTCAACTATTTTTGTAAGTTTTTATGCAAAATTTCAAATTGATAGCTTTTAATAGTTAAGTGATAATTGATTTCTTAAAAATGGTCGAAAA
The DNA here is from genome assembly GCA_963669355.1 of Chorisops tibialis. NCBI lineage: Eukaryota > Metazoa > Arthropoda > Insecta > Diptera > Stratiomyidae > Chorisops > Chorisops tibialis. The sequence goes on from OY770263.1 coordinate 130,969,866, forward strand.
AATAATTTTGTGTGGGTGGAAGTAGAAGTTTTGAAGATATTCGACCAGTTAATATTTCAAACTTTTAAAGATTTTTTTTAAATGTATTTCGCAAATTTTCAAGTTTCTACCTTCAAATTTCAATCAAAAATTTTCAGTTTATGTGTTTTTTTCATTGCACATGAAACACCTTGTGCACGTTAGACCCCCACTTCGGTGCATAACAATTATGGAACAAATTATTATTTTTTTTCTATGTATATCAAATAAATGTATCGACGTGCAAAATGTAAACTTTGTATCTTTTACCAGAGCCCTCAAAAAATTACTCAATATTTTCAACATTTTTGCTTTCCACCTCCCTTCCCCTTCAACCCCAACTTAAATTTTTTACCAAAATTAAAGACTATATAGTTCTACAATCTGACAAATTTTTGATTTGATATCTGTACTCAATTTTGAGATATACCGATTTGTAATTTTGGAAAGTGCGCCATTTTTGAAATGCTCCCCATTTCCCCACTACTATTATGTCCACATGTTATATTTTTTTCATATTTCACTTGTAAAGCTTAGTATACGTTTCAAATTTCAATTACATAGCTTAAGAGAACAGTCGAGATAATCATTTTCAAGTCTTGTTCTATGCAGCCCCCCTGACCCTCCCCCTTCCAATAATTAGCCTCTTTTTAAGCTGATTCTGGTGGACTATATGCCACCTTAGTGGTCCCAAAAATGAATTTTTTGTGATTAGTAATTTCGAAGATATAATGATTTGAAAAAAAATTCGGCCGACAATTTGTTCTTAGCCCCCCGTTTTCGGACGCAAAACGGATAAAAAAATTAAATTATTTTTAAAGTTTGGCCGCAGTCCTATTGGCAAACGGACAATGAACTTTTGCGGTAACTATAGCGGGAAGTTTATCACTATCTAACGTTAGCTAGAACCGAAGCTGTCAAAAATTCTTCTTTTGTTCTCTCTCTTAAACCAACTCTCGGTGAATAAAGTCCAACTTTTGATTGAATCTTGCCTTTCATTTCCTTTCGCTTCTTTTAAATATTTTCAGATCTCATCTAACATTCCCTCCCCCTTCCACTCCCAAAATAATGGAGCTCACTTACCCAATAAACAATCCACCCAAAAACGAACATTCTACCTTTAACGGTCTCGGAGATATGAGTCCATATGTACGGCGTACGGCGGGACGGATTTTTTTTCCATTTTTAGGCTAATTTAGTCATGAAACGCGAAAAAAAAATTTCAGGGTAGCAAATTTTTTTTTCTGTGTCGATCACAATACATTATTATTAAAATAATAAAGTAAAATAAACTATCCTCACGAAATGGTAAAAGACACAGCTCAATTCCTACTGAATTTTACACGAAATAATTAAATCAAAACGAAATTAAATCGAAACTGATCAATGTTAAGTGAATTTCGAATGTTTCATTTATGAAAATATTTCAAATCTATAGAAAAATAATGCAATCGGAACTATTGAAAATGCTTTGTGACAGTAGCTGTGAAGAAGAATACTGTCCGCCATGAGCAATGTTACGTTCAGAGCGAAAGAAAACTTTTTTTTACGTATAATTAAACTGTGGTTACGTTGAACAGATGGCGCTGCCAATGCGGTCAATAAAGCTTTTAAAAAAAATAATCTGTTTTTATGTTACATAAAACAGGCGCGAATACAACGTTGTGTCAAAATTTCAAAACAATTGGTGCAGAACTTTCCGAGATTTAAGATTTTGAACAAACGAACATTTATATTTTTATTTATATAGATAGATAGGGGGTGGATGGTATTTTTTCACGTCATACATAGTTGCTATCAAAATATTGTTGCATGTAAGCTCCACATTTCATCGAATGAACACCGATACAAATAAGTGCACGCAAACATCGAATGTTCAAGGTCTTCTTCTATCCATTACTCTCATGGCGCACACACGCATATAGCTCGAGCAGTCGACGGAGTTCAACGTTTTAGAAAGCGAAAGAGTGGATGGTTGCGAAGGAGCAGAAGTTCGGAAGTGTAAAGCGAAATTGGAAAAAGCGATTAAATAACATTTTTAGTGATTTTTGAAATAAAGAAAGCTAGTTGCAATTTTACTCGAAATCCAGCGACCTTATGCGCACAGCAATATTTACACGAATTTGAGTCTATATGTGATAAGCTCTGAGAAATTATGCAGTTTGCGTGGGAGGTGGTAGAAGGAGTAAGTATTTGGTTTGGTGAATGTTTTCACAGTTCAATCTGAATTTAAAGGAAAGATTTCCGGATTAAACACTGTTTGCTTTATTTTGTGTGACGTTTCGGTCTCTGCTGAGTTTGGTAAAGGTCTCAGGAAAGACCGAAACGATTTTTTAGTTATCTTCAAGAAATAATTATAAACATAAAATAACTGCGGGCGTAACTTTATTATTCTTAGGAGAAGTTGGGGATGCATGAGAAGTCAATAGGAAAGTTAAGGCAGTAGTAAATTAGATGGTGCGATAGAAGGGATGAGTAGATGTTAATAATTTTTTAATTGATGACTTGAATCACGCTCAAAAATTTGCTGTATAGAATGTTAATTTCATAGACGAAGTAAATTGTATGAAATTCAGTGTATTTTACATTCTTGAAACCATACATTTGTATGGGAGGGGGTAGAGGAGTTGAAGGAATCGTAAAATTCTTGATGCAATATTATTCCGTTTTTCTTGAAAGGTGTTCGTACAAGATTGCAAGTCCGTAGCTTTTAATTTGTGGTTTATTAGTTGATTTAATGAAATTAGTCTAGATTATACTTTTGTATGGAAGGGGATAAAAAGGTAAGAGAGATCTCAAAACTTTTGATGCAGCTTTGTTTTTGTACAAAATTTGAAGTTGATAGCTTTTAATAGTTTGCTGATAATTGATTTCTTAAAAATGTATGGGAGGAGATAGAAGTTTTGAAGGTTTGAACGTTTTTCTAATAATTTTAAAAATGATCAAGTTTAAAGCTTAAAATTTCAATCAAAAATGTTGAGTTTTTGTGTTTTTTCGAAACACATGAAACGCCTCGCGCAGGTTAGGGCACCCGTCAATGCAAATTATTCGGCATGTTTGTATGTATGTGTCTTTATGTACCAGGTGTATATAGTAAGTTCCAATCCGCTGTCTTTTAGTCAGAAAAACACATGTTTTTTTTCATAGAAAGCACAAACAAATTTATTCAAAGTACTTACCCTCGCTAGCTACACATTTTTCCCATCTCTCGGGCAATTTGTGCATACCACGCCAAAAAAAAAAATTCTTTTTCGACGCAAACCATTGATCAAGCCATTTTCGGGCGTCTTCGCAAGAGTCGAAGTGCTACTCAGTGAGCGCGGGGCCTATCGACCTAAACAGGTGGTAGTCGGAAGGGGCCCGGTCTGGTGAATAAGCGGCATGAGATAGCACCTCCCAGTTGAGTGACTCCAAGTAGTTTCGGAACATTTCTGACGTGTGCGATGGTGCGTTGTCGTGGAGGAAAATCAGCTAGTCATGCCTTTGTTGATAAACCGGCTTTTTTCACGCAGAACATGGCACAGTCTTAACAGCTGTTGGTGATATCGATGGGCATTGACAGTTTCACCAGGTTTCAGCATCTCATAGTAGACGATAGCCTGCTGCTCCTACCAAACGCACAGCATCGTTTTCCGTTCGAAGCGATTTGGTCTTTGGAAAGATGTTGACCGTTGGCCGGGATCAACCCACGATTTCTTGCGTTCAGAATTCTCAATATATCCACTTTTCATGGGCAGTCACAATCCGATGCAGGAACGACTTTCTGCGTACCGCACTTTGATTAATGGATTGTTATTGCGCAAGCTTCGACAAGCGGATATTGCACGCGCTTATATGTGACGATTTTACTCGTCGTTTGTACGTTGCAAGTACATTGCGCTATCGGTATCCACAAATGAGCAAGGTTTGGGTTATCGAGTACGTGCGCCTGGTCTTTCGTCCGCAGTAAACAACTCATTTTCGAGTCGCCAAATGTGAGCCATAATCGTTGTATCACGTTCGATTCTACGTCAAGTTCGACATAACCAATGCCTTCTATAGTAGAAGGCCGAGTAACTGAATCCAACAACAACACGTTGAAGTCATAACAAACATGACAGTTCCATACAAATTCGCTCGCTTTTGTATGGAGCTGACACGGCGGGCTTCGTAAGAATCGCGTTTATTCTTAAATGCAGTGTTAAAGATAGTTCAGCTTTCTAAGGTACTTTGATAATAGTGCTCGGCATGTAATTATTACACGTTGATATCAGTGCAAAAGATTTTTAATTGAAAAAAGTGTGATCAAAGTTAAATCTCGGCTTCTCACACCGAAGAAAATCTGTCACTCATATTGTGCAGAGTTCTCCGGTTAATTTTTACACAGAAAATTATAAAATTTTAGTTATTGCGAAAAAGTGTGCACTCGCGTAATATTTCCGTACTTAATTTGATTTAATTGCGCTTTTGTGTTGTTTTCGGTAAAACGTGTTTTTACGACAAGTTCGACAAAAGTAATACAGGTGGTCCTTTGGAATGGAAAAATCCATGACGTCACACCCGCTGGAGTCATTCAAGATGGCTGCTACGTCAGTTCTGCCCAGCTTGAGATGTAGAAAGCATTGACATAACATAAACTGGCAATTGCACCGTTAACGAGACTATCGATCACGTTTAATTCGATTGAATCATGCATGGTTTCTCGATATAAGGACGAAGAATGTACGGAAGAACGCCAGCCTCGCCAGGTTAGAATTTATGGACTTTAGCGCGAGCGCTGGCCAGCAGTTCAGCGGTACGGTGGCCAGTATAATTGTCAGAGGCCACATACTCGATCATTTCGTTACACAGTTAAGACCACGATCCCTTTCTCTATCTTCTGCAAGGCGCGCAATCCTGAGCAGCACGGCCCCACAACTGGTACAACAACAATAACACAAAAGTCAAAACCCGGGCAGCCAACAAGTGAAAATCCCACAAAAGGAATTTCGACCAACAAGCGCCCATAATCTCAACCGAGCAGTAGGGAAAAAAATTTCCAACTCGGGAAAAAATGCGGCCACAAATTTGACAATTTTCATACAGAATGGAGTCTGAGTAACCTGGCGTGCCTAGTTCAGTTCGAATTGGGCGAAATGGGAATTTTTCGGCCTGCTGCAAGCGCATGCGCAGTAAGTGGACTATTATTATTATTATTTTTCGAGAGAAAGAAAGTAAGAGAGTTATAGTCGCTGGGTTGTCTGACTCCATTCAGTATGGAAATTGTGGAATTTTTGGCCGCATTTTTTCGAACAGGCATTTTGAATTGGTCGACATTTTTTTTGCTTACAGCTCGTTTGAGATTATGGGCGTCTGTTAGAGAGATAACTCGCGGTAATGACTTTTGGAACGCACAAAATTTTTGGTTGAACCCAGACATTAGACATATCCATGTCAAAATTTAGTTATAAAACGCGAAAAAACAAAATCTCAGTGTAGCAATTTTTTTCCACTGCTTTTTTGGTAAGTCGAACGGTCACTTTCCATGTAGCCTCGATTAAAATCATATTTATATTGTCAACTGAAAATTAATTAATGTCTATTACTGTATATCATTCTTAAATTTACATATTATACATCACAAATCACAATGTATACCTCTATATTATATTTGAAACGTTGTTAACATCTCTTTGTAACTTTCCTAATCTTAATATATTACAAAAATTGTATACTAGTTATCGACTCCTCACCCCTATCACAAGAATAATTCTTAAAAGAGGGAGTAGTGCATGAATTCATTTAATTTGAAATTATGTTAAAACAATAAATATAATGCATTAAATAAAAAAAAATAAATAAATTGCAACCATATAATAACACGGATTTGACGCATGAGTCAAAAACTCGCAGCTTCGTGCAAAGGGAGATCTCTCTTAACCTCCAGAAAGGCGAAAAGATACCGAAGGCCTGACGAACCTCAATGTTCTTTTCGGCTCCGCCATCCATGCTGACAATGCTTCCTCGATAACAAAAATCTTGCACCTCTTCCATATTTTGTCCGTTAAGAACAATCGGTGTGATTGTGTTCAAACCTATGTGCATGTACTTAGTTTTACGCACATTTATTTTCAGTCCCGCCTCTTTGCATTTAGAATGCAACGAGCGATCATTTAACTCTAAGTCCAAACGGTTATGTGGAAGCAAACATACGTCATTAGCATAATCAAGGTGACTTAAGATGTTAAATAGTCTTCTCCACCTTCCAGTGCAGCTTTCAAGATGTCATTTATTACCACCAGAAACAGGGCTGGTGATAATATGCAGCATTGTCTGACACCCGTTCGCACAGGAAAGCTCTTGGACACCTGTCCTCTATGTAAGACGTGACACCTTGCATCTTCATACTATTCCTTAATCATAGCCATAACGTTATCTGGAATACTTCTCCTACGCAAAGCATTCCATATGTAATCTCGCTTAACGCTGTCGAACGCCTTCTCGAAGTCCACAAACATGAGATGTGGTAACAACCCCATTTCTGCAGACTGCTCCAATATTATCCGTAGGGTATTTGTGTGGTCGGTACAAGACGACCCTTTACGGAATCTAGCCTGATAAACTTCAAGAGTGCTCTCCACGACATCACTATTCCTACTGAGAATTATCTTAGCCATGATTTTCGATACGGCAGTAAGTAGACATATACCACGTCAACTGCCCCAATCCCGAAGGTCACCCTTCTTCGGTATTTTCACAATGACGCCCCTCCTTCCATTCAGCGGATATCTCCTTTCATTCCACACCTCAGTAAAAAGTGGGAGGAGTGTATCGGCTGTTATTTCCAGGTCCGCTTTGAGGAGTTCGGTTGGTAACCCGTCGATACCTGGGGCTTTCCTTTCCGTCATTGACCGAATGGCGGAAACTATCTCTTCCTTATCTGAGGGATCGTCCTCAATAGAGGATTTTTGCGGTTGAATGTTTGGTCTACATCTTCTACAATAGCACTACAGCCCAAATCGGTCCTTGGCCTCCTGACATTCAGATTTCATTATTTATTGTGTAAGGGTGGTTAGACCTTCACACAACCCTCTATCTACGAATTTGATCATTCTCGTAGATTGAGGTGACCAAGGTATACCCAAGCAGGCAGTGTGCAGGAATTATGCGTCGACCGGAATTTGAACTCACGACCTTCCTTATAAACCAACACGCTAGGATACACCCTAGCTTGAATGTTAGGTAGTTGTTCTATTTCTGGAATATCTTCCTCTGACAAGATGTTTAAAATATCACAGAAGTATTTCTTCCATCGCCGCAACTGGTGTTCACTCATATTAAGGAGAGTTCCGTTGACATCTCTGACCAGGTGGTTGGCGGTGAAATTTCTTTTCGTCAACTGTTTCATAATTGATGGAAATTCACGGAGCAAACGGTAGCACCTACAGACTTCCGTTTTTTTTATTAAATTCTTTGAAACATTAAAGTACTATAAAAACTTTCAGATCCAACAAATATTATACCCTGAACCGCCGAAAATGGTTTAAAGGGTTGCCCACATAAAAAACATAAGATAATTATGATGGTTTTACTAGTAGTAGCTTTGTGCCTGATATGGCGTATTTTGATGACTTTAGAGAGATTGCTTCAACTTCTTTGTCTGGTTTACCAATTTCTTGTAATGATATAGTCAATCACATCTCCCGCCTTAAAAATGTGTCTTCTCCTGATCCACATGGTGTTCCTGCAGTTGTCCTTAAACGCTGTTGTCTCTGTCTCTTGCTGAGCCACTCTCTCTCCTCTTTCAAAGATCCCTGAAAACGAGGATTTTTCCAAATGAGCAGAAGTCGTCTTTTATCATACCTACTCATAAGAGTGGTGCAAAATCTGCTGTTGTAAATTATCCGCTATTCCTAAACTTTTTGAGTCTATAGTGTATGAAAGCATGTCGTTTCACTGTAAATCCCTAATTTCGAGTAAACAACATGGTTTTGTTAGAAATAAGTCGTCTGTTACTAATCTGATGGAGTTTACGAATAAACACATTTTTGCTGTTGAGGATGGTAAGCAGTTGGGTTGTATATACATTGATTTAAGTAAGGCTTTTGATAAATTACCTCATTCTATAATTTTGTTGAAATTAAGCGTGTTGGGTTTTCCTACATGGTTTATAAATTAGATTAAGTCATGTCTATTTAATAGAACCTATCAAGTTATGTTTCGTGATTGTACTTCTAATCCATTTATTGCGCATTCTGGGGTTCCTCAAGAAAGTTTTTCTGTTTATCCTGGCCATTAACGATGTCGCCTCTGTTTTTAAATACTTGGAAGTACTCATTTATGCTGATGACATTAAAATCTTTAGGTCTCTTAGTTTCAACTCTGGTAATCTTCTTCAGGGGGATTTGATATATTGTTGCGAGCTAGAGATTCGCTGGGATTTCAAGAGAAACGCAATTCGTTTAAAAATAATAAAGATAATTTATTTATTGCACTTTATACACAATTTCCCGATCACTTCACTAAATTCGCTCTAAAAACTTAATTCGTACAACCCAGGAACACTGCCAATCTATCACTTTCGCTTATTTACACCGATAGGTGTTTTCCATGAAACTGTCACTGAGAGAATCATTCCTTGTCGTGAGCTCTGGCTATTTATAATGGATTTATCCGAGTCTCGAACCTTCTCTGGTGTATGTTTTTCTGCTGCCTCTGGACTATTCTGGAAGTTACTAGATGGCGTCGGGTGTCATTGTTTGTGTCTTTGAGAAGTTACTAGAAGCCCTCTACATGTTGGAAGAATATTCTAAATAGTTCTGGCAGATTTGAGAGAGATCATTGCCAGATCTATAACATTACCCTCTCCTTAGTCCCTGTTCGTCCCGAACAGAGTCGTTCATTTCCGCAATGGCACCGTGGTACTTTGTTAGTCGGTCGAGATGTACCAATTTCATTTTTGTACGAGGTTTTCGCTGATTCCATCCATCCTCTGGTTCGATCGTTAACCTCCGAATGGTTTTTCCGGCTTCTTTTTCCTTCTCACGTTCGCGTTCTTTCTCCGTTTCCTTTTCGCGCTCATTCTCCTCCTTAGCGGCACGTTTACTTCCCTTTTCTCGTTCCGCATTCTTCCTTTCGCGATCTTCTCGATCATATCGCTTCCCATGTTTGGTCTTGTCACGATTATTCGCATGAAGTACTTGACCGTCACGACTTCTACCCGTTCGTTCGCGATCCTTATTCGATTGTCCATCTTTGCTTCCATGATCTTTCCCGATGTATTGTTCTTGTTGCAATCGAGCTTGCCGACTCGGGGTTTTCGATCGACTCCGGCGTCTTTTATCAAAACCGTGTGCAAGATTTGAACTCTGACGACTAGTTCTTGACCACGAACTACCTGCCCGATTTCCATCTTCGCATTGGTTAGCAGCGCAGCCGGAACAATAGTTGGTCGCTTTTTGGCAGTCGAGTCTCAAGTGTCCTGCCTGTCCACAATTCCAGCATCGGGGGGCACCAAATCTTTCGCTCCGTTTGGTGTACTCTGCTTTCTGACACATACACTCTTTTGCTCTTTCTCGGCCTCGATAATTACTCCACGAGCTTTGCTTGGCAGCTTCGAACGTCAGCCCATATACTAAGGCTTCGCCAATCGTTTTCTTACCTGCCAGTTTCAACGCCTGTTGCAGCTCTCTGTCCAGTACAGCATTGTTGAATGCGAAAACAGCCGTATCGTTGCGTTGCTCTGTTTGCGCATTGGGCAGCGATAATAATGTGAGTCGTTCAATATCGCGTGCCAGCTCCTGAAGTGTTTCACCATTCTTTTGAGTTCGGTTGTACAGCTCTATTTTGTAGATCTCTTTCATGCGGTCACTGCCGTAATGAAGATCCAATGTTTGGACTAACGTTGAAAAATCTTGTTGTTGCTCCTGCGGAATCGTTTGAAGAACCTCCGCTGGTGGACCTCTTAACGCCAATATAAGAGCCGTTCCTCGTTCGAGACCATTCCAATGGTTGTTTCTGGCGGCAGCCTCAAATTGGATCTTATAAATAGCCCACGGTGTCTGTCCATCGAAGATTGGAGCTTTGAAACCCTTATGCGTAACGTGCTCTGCTTTCATGACTCCGACTGCTTTCACGTTATCCAAGTCCCTTTTAAGGCGTTCGACTTCTTGTACAATCCCGGATATCTTTTCCGTAATTTGCTCTTCGAAGATTCGAAGTTTCTTCTCTACGTTTTCTTCTATGGCCTTACCCATGGTGTCTATTTTATTATTTTGCAGCTCCAATTTTTGGTTAAGGTCCTTTGAGGTCTGGTCTAATTTCTCTAGTTTCTGATTAATGTCCGTTGTCACAGCTGATTGTTGCTCTAATTTCTGATTAATGTCCGCAGATTGTTGCTCCAATTTCTGATTTATGTCCGTTGTCACAGCTGATTGTTGTTTAATGTCCACTGATTGTTGATCTAATTTGTTCATCATTTGTTGCATTAGTTGTGTCAGAGCATCCAATGTACCAGAGCACTCCTCTTCACGAGTTTCTTCGCTTTGGAACTCAAAACTATCTGCATCCTCGCCCTCAGCCTGGAGTGTCTCGATCATACGGCTGACAAGTTCAGACTTGCTCCCTGTCGTAGATAACTTGCGTCTACTGAGCTCTTCCTTCAGCTCCGTTACTTTTAAGTCTTTTAAATAACGCGGCATTTTCACTACCGATTATTTTCCGCGATCGAATTCACTTAAATTTACGTCACTAATTAAAGTCACTGCTCACTCGAGAATATTCGTTTTCACAAAATTCTCACTGTCCGTTCGAGAATTTTAGTTCCGCGATTTTACTTCGCTAATTAAAGTCACTGTTCACTAGAGCACTCGAGAATATTCGATTTCAGAAAATTCTCACTGTCCGTTCGAGAATTTCACTTTTTCGCTCTCACAAAATTATCCGTTCGAGAATTTTAATTTCACTCGCGATTTTTAACCCGAATTTATCCTTGAAATCCCACTTCTGACACCAATTGTTGCGAGCTAGAGATTCGCTGGGATTTCAAGAGAAACGCAATTCGTTTAAAAATAATAAAGATAATTTATTTATTGCACTTTATACACAATTTCCCGATCACTTCACTAAATTCGCTCTAAAAACTTAATTCGTACAACCCAGGAACACTGCCAATCTATCACTTTCGCTTATTTACACCGATAGGTGTTTTCCATGAAACTGTCACTGAGAGAATCATTCCTTGTCGTGAGCTCTGGCTATTTATAATGGATTTATCCGAGTCTCGAACCTTCTCTGGTGTATGTTTTTCTGCTGCCTCTGGACTATTATGGAAGTTACTAGATGGCGTCGGGTGTCATTGTTTGTGTCTTTGAGAAGTTACTAGAAGCCCTCTACATGTTGGAAGAATATTCTAAATAGTTCTGGCAGATTTGAGAGAGATCATTGCCAGATCTATAACAATATTTTAGTATCTGGTGTCGCCATAATGACTTTCGATTGAATTTGGATAAATTTCATGTAATGCCATTTACTAGGAAAATCTCACCGTTTGTAGTAACTTACAGTCTCAATGACTGTATTTTGGATTGTGTTAATTCCATTATTGACTTAGGTTTGATTGATTTTGTCTTATATATAAATAAGATTGTGCAAAAGAGTAATTCTATGTTGGGTTTCACCACTCGCTTATCCAAGGAATTTAACACTAGATATACCGACAAATTGACTATACCTATTTCTACCGACATCAGTCGGTGATTTTGAATAAAAAAAATAAAACCAACTGCCTAATATCATTCATTTAATTATCGCTACAAATCTCATGACATCGTTTCAAAAAAAAAAATGAAGATGATGTAGGAACTTGAACGTAAAATTGTAAAGCCAGTCATTTTGACTGGTGTGGTAAATCTAGTGTTAAAAATTCCTTTGTTTGGTTGAGTCTGTATAACACCTTTGTTAGATCTCATCTTGAATATGCTTCTCAAGTTTGGTCTGCCTATTATGATGTGCATATTGGCAGAATTGAATCTATTCAGCGTAAATTTATGAGAATGGCTTCATGTCACCCTAATTGGAATGACAGAGTCCGTCTTCCTCCTTATATCGACCGACATCAGCTACTAAATATGATATCACTCTCGAGATGACGTGAAGTAGGTGATGTAGTTTTTGCTCATCAACTTCTTACTGGGGTGGTTAACTCCACCTCACTTTTGGGTTTGCTGCAGTTTGCTGTTGGTCAATTTTTACGGAGGCATCCTAGATTGCTGCAGATTTGCTTTCACCAGACTAACTATGGTATCGGTGAACCGAAATTCGCGTCTTGCAAGAGAAATTAACGATTTTATGGCAATTCCTTGCATTAAGGAATCCTGATAATAATATTTGATAATTGTTTACGTCCAATCATAATTCTCTTATTTTTGTGCCCAATCATACGATACTCTAGATTAAATGGGAAAGAGTTTAATGTACCGGAAAGTGTATCATCTCAAATTCTTCGAAGAGTGAATAAAGACTTCTATATGGGAGGTGGCAGATATAGAGGGCGGAAGTTTGTCATTTTTGTATATGACACCGAAAAATGTTTCATGGTGAATACAAAGTTTTTAGCTTTTATAATTTTCGAGGGAATTAAACAATTTTTGTCTGAATTTATGGCATTGAAGCTGCTTCAAATCACATTGCTTTGTTACAATTTTAAAGTCGATAACCATCATATATAATAATAAAAATAAAAAAAAAACCCTCATATGTACGAAGAAGAAATACTTTTATTGAATTTGCAATATAAAAATTTGTATGGGAGGAGGTTGAAGGGGGAGTGAAGCGAAGTTTATATTTTTTTAGCATTTATTGCAGTTATTAAGGGCAAAATTTTAAGTTTCTACTTTTTCAATGAAAATCGATTAAATGCATTTACCAAAAACGTAAAAAAATTATGATTGGGCGTAAGGCCCAATCATATAGTACTCTAGATGAAATGGAACTGACTTTAATATATTGGAAAATATGTCATCTCAAACTCTTTCGAATAGTGAATAGAGACTTTTGCATGGGAGGTCGTAGAAGTAGAGGGGGAGGTTTGTATTTTTCGTATATGACACCGAACATGGCATGCAAAATGTTTTTTGCTGAATTTAAAGCTTTTATTTTCATTATTTTAAAATAAATTGGACATAGTGTTCCTGAAATTGGGGCATTTGTATGGGAGATAGTGGAGAAGTTGGAGCGTTTAAGATGATTTTGAGACTGCTTATCATCATCCTTATCACCATGCTTTGATTCAATTTCAAAGTCGACAGCTCTCATATATTCGAATTTCTTGAATTTATATTCCCTATATATTTCATATTTATATGGGAGGGGGTAGAAGGAGTGAAGCGGAGCTGAAATTTTTTTCTAACATTTATTGCAATTATTAAAAAACAAATTCTGGCAAAATTTTACTTTTTCTAGTTTTAATGGAAATCGATATAATGCATTTAACAAAAATTATGCATTCATATGGGAGGGGGTAGAAGGAATGTACGGATCAAAACAAACATTTTTTTCGCGTTATTGATGTTTCTATTTTTATACTTTATACAAAATATCAAGTAGATAACTTCAACAGTTTTGAAGAAAAATAATTTAATTTCAATTTCAAAATTTCGTGAAATTTGTATGGGAGGAGCGGAGTGAGGTGAAGTTGATAATTCTTTTTAAAACTAATTTCAATTATAGTAGAATGAATTCTGGTAAAATTTCGTCTTTTCAGCTTTATTAGTTTCAATGAAAATCGAAAATATGTATTTTTCAAAATTGTCCATTTGTATGGGAGGGGGTAGAAGGAGTAAGGGGATCGGATCAATATTCCGTCATATTAATGACATCTAAATCATAATACTTTGACCCAACTTTCAAGTCGATAGTTTAAATAGTTTCAAAGAAAAATCAATTTCTTAATATTTTGAAATTTCATGAAATTTGTATGGGAGGGTGTAGAAGGAGTGGGGGGATGTAGCCCATTCACGAACTTAAAGTTACCTTTTTGCTAAAAATGCCACACAAAAATTTTTAGCACTATAGCTCAAAGCTTTCGAGAGTTATGCTGTAGATAGACGCACAGACGGAGAGACGGTCACTCGGAATCGAGGTTTATGAGCGACAGCAAATATTTCTGAACCCTTGGCGGCTCTGCGCGAGCGTTATTTCTTAGCATTACAAACGGTAAGGCAAACACAATATACTCTGAGATTTCATCTAGAGTATAATTATGCATTTGTATGGGAGGAAATGGAAGAAGTATTCGAATCAGCACCAAATTTTTCGACATCGAAGATATTTGCAAAAGTATACTTTTCTCAAAATTTAAAGTTCATACAATAGTCTTGACGGTTTTGAAGAAAAATAATTTAACCGAAATTTCGTAAAATTTGTATGGGAGGGGTAGAATTATAATAAAATTCTGGCAAAAACTCATTCTTAGTTGCAATGAAAACCGAAATGCATTTTTGAAAATTGTGCAATTTATGGGAGGTTTAGATTATATAAAGGTATCGGATCAATATTTTTTGACGTTAATGAGATTTACGTAATTATACTATGACTTAAATTTCAAGTATATAGCTGAAATGGTTTCGGAGAAAAATCAATTTCTTTCAATTTCAAAATTTCATGAAGCTTGTTTGGAAGGGGGTAGAATAAGTGGAAGGATGTGGCCCGTTCACGAACTTTTAGTTACTTTTTTGATAAAAATGACATATGAAAATTTCAGCGCAATAGGCCAAATCTTTTAAGAGTTATGTTGTAAACAGACGGACAGACGGTCACTCGGGATCGAGGTTTTTGAGCGACAACAAATAATTCTGTACTCTTGGCGGCTCTGTGCGAGCATTCCCAGCATACAAAATAATTCATTGAAGACTCATTAATGAATTATATTAACGAGTGTTTTGGTCGTTAACGATAAATTAATGATTCGTCAAGCGGACTAAATGGACATTCATTAATGAATTACTTTTAACAATTCATTAATGAATTGCAAAATGCTTACAAGAAACGAGTATATAAGCAAGTATATACAATGGTGGCCACGAATTTAGCACACTCGGTATCTGTAATTCTCAAGTGCAAATATTTTCTACTGTTTTATGCTTTTCAGTCGACTTTTGTTTCTTGAGTGTTGGCTGTAACGGGTTGATCATGTCCCGTTAATTTAGTCTGGTTCCTTTCTTCCCTTTCTTTTCTATTCTCACTTAATTGTAAGTAGTACGTGATCAAGCTGGCCACGAATTCAGCACACCTTTGAAATTTTACTAATTTCGGGCTTTTGTTTGTGTTAAAACAAATTAATTGGTAAGATTTGCGTTTGTTTAATTTCATTTATGATTGTTGTTTAAAAAATGTATTTCGAAATGGCGAAAGGTACGTGGTGCACAGAGACTCAGCGGCAGGTAGATCAGCAAATGAAGAGCAGTGGAAGTACCGTTACGCAAATTTCTAGTGCTTTACGATGTTCCAGAAAGATGGTCTACAATGCATTGAACCATATGCAACAATATGGAAGCTCCGAAAATGTTAAACAGCGACCTAGAGCACGAAAAACAACAATTAAAGAGGACCTTCTGATTCATAGAGCCTCAATCAAGAACCCTTTTAATAGCTCGGCCATTATAAAAAAAGATATTTCGTCGGAATTTGACGTATCCTCAAGGACAATAAGACGACGGCTCAATCAAAAACAATTGCGTGGATGCATTGCACAGAACAAGCCACTTGTGTCAAAAAAAAATTTTTAAATTTCGAATTGCGTTTGCCCGTGAGCACTTGCAACAACCTTTGATTTTTCGGAAAAAATGTGCTTTGGACTGATGAATCAAAGTTTTGTCGGTTGGCGTCCTCCAAACATGCAGCACCATCCAAAGTACACTTATAAGACTGTTAAGCACGGTGGTGGGAGTGTGATGGTGTGAGCTGCGCTTTCTTGGTACGGAGTTGGCCCTATACATAAAATTGGCACAAGAATGGATCAGCATGTTTACAAAAACATTATTGTAAACACAATAATGCCATTTGCTGATGATACCATGCCCCTTAAATGGCGTCCAAAACACACTTCGCACACAGTGAAGAGTTGCTTGGAAGAGAACCGAATTGATGTTCTGAAGTGGCCAGCCCAATCACCGGATATCAATCCCATTGAGAATTTGTGAAATGATGTCGAGGAGCATATTCACGTAGTCGAACCAAAAAATATGGCCGATTTTTGGATCGAAATTAAAAAAGCTTGGTATGTAATTCCGAGAGAACGTTGTATGGCCCTGGTAGAAAGCCTACCGAGGAGATACGCTGCTATCATTAAAAACAAAGGATATCCGTCAAAATACTAAATTCATACGTAGAAATTTGATCTTTGTTATTTTGTTTTTCGCTTATAATAAACAGTTTTTCATTTTGTGCTAAATTCGTATCCAGCTTGTTTTCAGCTTATTCACAATTAAACTGGAATAGAAAAGAATGGGAAAAAATAACCAAATGAATAAAACGGGACATAATCATCATATCGTGGACTAAACTCAAGAAAATAAACTGCCAACAAGTCGGGCGCAACTTTATTATTTTTGGGACAAGTTAAAGATGCATGGAAAGTCAATATGCAAGTTAAAGTGGTTAGGGAAGACTAAGTGGAACCTCCTTTGACAAGTGGAACCTCCTTTGACAAGTGGAACCCCGTTTCACAAGTGGAACCCCGTTTCACAAGTGAAACCCCCTTTCACAAGTGGAACCCCCTTCACAAGTGAAACCCCCTTTAGGGCAAGGATGATGCCAATTCAACACTTAGTTGCGAATACGATCAATAGCTCCAGTACATGTAATCAATATTTCATTCGTTTATGCAAGTTTGGATTTTTATGAGGGAGCGGGGAGGGGTGATATTAAGGGTGGGTAAATTTTTCAATTGATTGTTTCAATTACGTTCAATATTTTCTGCATAGAATGTCAGTTTCATAGACGAAGTTGCATAGAAGTTTCATAAAATTTGGTGTATTTTACATTCACGAAACCAATCATTTGTATGGGCGGGGGTAGAGGAGGTAAGGGAAATGTAAAATTTGTGATGCAGTTTTATTTCATTTCTTTTGTAAGGTGCTCATACAAAATTTCAAGTTCGTAGCTTTTAATTTGTTGGTTAGCAGTTTTGTATGGGAGGGGGTAGAAGGACAAGTGCGATCTCAAAACTTTTGACGCAGTTCTGTTTCAACTATTTTCAAAAGCTTTTGTGCAAAGTTTCAAATTGATCGGTTCTAAGATTTAAGTGATAATTAATTTTGTATGGGAGGGGGTAGAAGTTTGGAAGGTATTCGACCAGTTAATATTTCATTCTCTTAGAAATTTTTTTTAAATGCATTTCACAAATTTTCAAGTTTCTACCTTAAAATTTCATTCAAAAATTTTCAGTTTATGTGTTTTTTCATTGCACATGAAACACCTTGTGCACGTTAGACCAGGGGGGTCGGTGCATAACAATTGCAGAATTTTTATTATTTTTTCTGTACGTAAAATAAATAGATGTATCCACGTCGAAAATTTAAACTTTTTATCTCTTACCAGAGCCCTAAAAAAATCACTCAAAATTTTCGACATTTTAGCTTACCACCTCACTCCCCTTACGCCGCCTGACGTAAAACTTTTACCAAAATTCAAAACTATGTAGTTCTACAATCTGACAAAATTTGAATTTGATATCTGCACTCAGTTTTAGGATATTATGGTTTGAAATTTTAGAAAGTGCAATGCTCCCCATTTTCACCCACTACCATTTTGTCCAAATGTTATATTTTTCTCGTATTTCTCTATAGCTTAACATAAGTACCAAGTTTCAATCCTCCCCCTTTTTGCACCCCAATGGATAAAAAAATTAAATTAATTTTAAAGTTGTCCCATAAACCCTTTTATATGTATATCGATTTTTAGCTTCCTAGCTGTAACCATATTTCAGATATTTGAATTCTTAGTTTTCGGTTTAAGTGCTCCCCCGCCTCCCCTGAACCCTTACACCCCCCAAAATGGGTGTCCAGCTGAGATCCGCAACTATCTACAATCCCTCCAAAAATGAACTTTCTATCTTAAAGGGTTTGGGAGTTAATGAGCGCTGAGCGTACACACCGGTGTACGGCGGACGGCCTACAGACAGACGGATTTTTTTTTTTTTGCTGTTTTAGGCTATTTTAGTCATGAATCGCGCAAAAACAAAATTTCAGGGTAGCAAATTTTTTTTTTCAAGTCGATCACAATACTTTATTATTAAAATTAGTAGGCTTTCTTGACAGATAGTCGATTTATATTTTTTCCAAATAATTTAAATTAAATAAATATTAAAAAATATTAATAAAACTTAATAAACAATTATTCTAATCAGCTTACGTATAAGTTTATAATAATATACTGTAATAATAAACTATGGCAAATTGTGGAATTTGTGGTGAAATTACGCAGCGCGGTAACAAAGACTCAATCCTGTGTAGTGTGTGTAATATCGTTAGTCATATAAAATGCGCAGGACTAAGCATTGATAATGTTAGTAATTTAAAAGAAAAAAACAAATTAAATTCTTATAAATGCAAAAAATGCCAAATTATATTACGTACTGGACTACGATCTATTAGCACCCCAATTAAATTAGATCGCTCAAATTCGGATTACCAAATATTATATGAGAAATTGGAGCAGTTAATAGAAAGTAATAATTTTATGGCGCAACAGTATGAAGATGCTAGAAAGGACTTTAAAGCAGCTACCTCGGAACTAAAATTATTAAATTCTAAAATAATCTCACTACAGAACGAGAACATGAAAAAGGATAAACAAATTGCCGAACTTGAGATCAAGTTAAATGGATTGCAACAAAAACAACTGGATTGCACGGTGGAAATTTCGGAATTACCTGATGCGAGAGATGAAGAAAACAACACCTTGGTCCAGGATATTTTCCGCAAATTACATATATCCAACAACATTGAAAACATCAATAAAATATACAGGCGGCGTGGAAAGAACAAGAAGGGTAGAAGTATGGTCATTGAGTTCAATTCAAAAAAATTGGAGTGTCTAACAAAGCGTGGGATGCACAATATTAATGACCAGGTAGTCTACATAAATGAAAGTCTCACACCTTACACTCGAAGACTATTTCGGCTTACGAAGGTAAGAGCTCGTGAAACAAATTATAAATATGTTTGGTGCAGGAATGGCAAAGTGCTTTGTAAAAAAGATGAAGACGGAAAAGTGATTCTCATAACATCAGAAGCAAGTCTAACTTTTTTATCGTAAATTTATCAGTTTTTAATTTTTTTTGCATTACGACTCATCATACTCGTATTTCCATTTTTATGTTACAATTTTCATGGTTCTTTTTATACAAAAATAAATTTTTACATTTATCAATGCATATTCAATACATTTCATACACATTACTTAACACTTGCGTGATTTCACATTACAATTTCATAATTTTATGTTACTATAGATATAACTTTTCATTTTTAAAATATTATAATTGTTTAAACTTATACATACAATTTTATGTTAAAATATCGATTACAATGACTAGAATTTCCATTATAGATTCAAATGAACAATGTAAAAGCAACTCAAACTTGCTAAAATGTTACTTTTTTTTAATAATTCTTTATTTTTCAAAAATGGCCATTGATCTGATGAACAATATTGACTGTTCCTCGTTATACAACGAAAAAATCTGTCATAGTGCAGATGATTTCAATTTGCTAATTAAAAATGATAATAATAATTCTTCCTTTACGATTTTCCATACTAACATACGAAGCTTAAATAAAAATTTTAACGATCTCGTGTTGTGTCTAGAACAATACAACTACTTTGACGTCATAGCACTGTCCGAATCATGGAATCCTTGTACTCAACGTCATTTCCAACTTCCTGATTATACATGTTTCAATACCATGAATGAAATAAACCAAAACAGTGGAGTTGTTATGTATATAAGAAATAGTTGCAATATTAAAATAGTCGAAGAAAAAGTATTAAGTGGAGCAACCTGTCTTGTAGCAGAAATAAGTACTCAACATAAATATTATAATAATTAAAAGTTATTGCCATTTATAGGTCCCCAAACCATTTCATAAATACATTCAATAATGAAGTTGAAAGTATTCTAGATGAAATGAATGGGGATAACATAGTTTATTTAGGTGATATAAATATAGACATAAACTCAAATACGAACAATTTGTCTTATAATTATATTAATATGATGAATGGAAAAGGACTAATCTCAATAATTAATCAAAATACTAGAGAAAACAGATGTATTGATCATATTTTCACGAATGTAAAATTTAAGAAATCCATTGGTGTAACCTCTGCAATTATTAATACAAATCTAACTGATCACAATAGTGTTGGCCTTATTTTACATTCTTTAAAAAAATCACGTTCTACTGATAAACCAAATGTTAATTACGAAAGATTGAGCTACAATTTATTAATTGACAAGCTTAGAACCACCTCTTGGGATAATATACTATTGAATAAGGATGTAGAAGATAGTGCCATTTTATTTTATAATAAGTTAAATGAACTAATTAAAAGTAGTACTTTAAATTATAAGACACCATCAAGTAAAAACAAAAGATTGAAGCCCTGGATCACCATGGGTTTACTGATTTCAATTAGAAAGAGGGATAAATTAAGTAAGGCTCTTCAAAAGAGTCCCCAAAATGAACGATTGAGGTCATATTACCAAAAATATCGAAATAAATTAACTACACTTATAACTGTTACTAAAAATAATTTTTTTGCTACGCTACTACACAACGCCGGTAGCGACGGGAAAAAAATATGGAATGTTATCAATCTCAGTATAGGCAAAAGAAGTAGACATACACCAATAACAAGCTTAACCGTTGAGGAAAAGAAACTAAATACTGACGAACATGCGAAAGAAATTGCAAACATTTTTAACGATTATTTCACAAAAGTCGGAAAAAATATTGCACACAAAATAGTTACTGCTTCTACAAATTCACCCAGTATAACCCCTAAGACATCATTGACTGAAGATATTGATCTAGTTAGTGAACTTGAAATTAGGTCTATTATTGACAAGATGAATGGTGGTTCATGTCCAGGTTTCGATGGTATTACTATTGAATGTTTAAAAAAAATATCTTCTTTTATTATAAAACCATTGACTCATTTAGTTAACCTTAGCTTCGAAAAAAGTATATTCCCGCAAATCTACAAGACTGCAATAGTTTCGCCAGTGCACAAAGGATCCAGCAAATAGCTTGTTAATAATTATAGACCTATATCTTTAATATCTAACATTGCTAAAATTATAGAAAAAGTTGCCAAAAACAGAATAATACAGTTCATAAGTCTTAATAGAATAATCTCTGATTGTCAATATGGCTTCAGGACTGGAAGTAGTACACATGATGCCGTTGCTCTACTTAGCAAAAAAATTGTAACAGCGCTTGATACAGGAAAAAAACCTTGCGCAATATTTCTAGATATCGCTAAGGCGTTTGATTCTATTCCGCATAAAAATATTGAACAAAAACTGCATAAGCTAAATTTTAATAGTAAATGGATTGATTGGATATCTAGCTATTTAAGAAATCGAAAACAAATGGTAAAGATAAATGATATTTGTAGCGACGAGCTTACTTTTATTCACGGTGTTCCTCAAGGAACTGTTCTTGGACCATTGCTCTTTCTGTTATATGTAAATGATTTGTATTCCCAACCAATTCAAGGTGAATTAATATCATTTGCAGATGACACTGTTTTAATAGTTGAAGACAATGATTGGGAAAGTGTTACACTGAAAGCGAATTATAGTTTATCATCATTAAAAGAGTGGTTGAATTATAATTCGTTAACTCTAAATATTAGCAAAAGTAACTACATGACTTTCTCTTTATCAGAACGTAGTCAACCGACAGACTTGAGATTGAAAATACATTCAGCATCGTGTCTAATAAACTGCAATTGTTCATCTTTGAATAAAGTGTCTCAAATAAAATATTTAGGAGTAATATTCGATCAACACCTAAAATGGAAAGATCATATAAATAGTGTTATAAATAGATTAAGAAAACTAATACCAGTATGTCTTGAAGTTAGAGCTTTTTTATCCAAAACAAATATAAGAATGTTTTATTTTGCAACTATTCACTCCATTCTACAATATGGTATTATTGCATGGGGTGTAGCCACAGAAACTCTGATAAATACGCTTTTAGTTGCCCAAAAAATGTTACTAAAAATTTTATTTAAAAAAAAAACGTAGATACCCTTCTTGTCTTCTATTTCCACTGCTTAATGTTCTAAGCATTGATAAGGTTTTTAGCATCATTGCTAGCATCCAAATATTTAAAGAGCTCAAAAATGGAATATTGAAAATCAACACAAATCTTACTCGCGGTGGAATCCAGCAGGAAATCAGTTTGCCTTTCAGACTCACGAATATTGGGCAAGCTCATTATTCCTATAAAGGCATTAAATTATTTAATTCTCTGCCATATCATGTAAAACGAAGCGAAAATCTTGTTATTTTTAAGGAAAGAATTAAACAATTTTTTTACAATTAATCATATAAAGTAATCGATATTTCATATTATGTCAAAAAATTAATTAAAAATGAATATTTGTCAGAATAATTTTTTTTTAAAAATTAATATTGACTTATTGATTGTTATTTTTCTGAAATTCAACACGACTACTCACCCCTAACACAAGGCTTGCCTTAAAAGGGGGAGTAGTGCTTCTATAAAAATGTAAAAAAATGAATAAAAATAAATATATGAAAAAAAAAAAATAATAATAATAAAGTAAGAAATTGGACTGAAAAGCACAGAAAATATTTGCACTTGAAAGTTGCAGATACCGAGTGTGCTAAATTCGTGGCCACCACTGTGCCTCTATAGAGTTTGGAGGGAAAAATTAATTGATTACTCATGAAACGAAATGTGCGATGTGCCTATAGACATAGCTATGTCGAAATTATTTTCGGACTTGCATATCGCACGTGTGATGTGAACTCTACAGAGTTTGGTTTAAATATGGCTTACATAATTTGGAATTTCTTCGTAATAGTTGCGGTAGTAAAAAATGCACAAAAAAATGGTCCACGGTACGTATTATGAATTAAAAACTATAAATAAAGTAATTTTAAGGCGCGCCCGGTACTTTTTATACTGATTTTCAACCCGGAAAATGACGAAAATTGCGTTTTAAAAAGTGATTTTTAACTTTTTAAAACACCGGTTTCGCCATTTTTCTGGGTGGTATTTTAATTATAGTGCACAATAACATAAAAAACACTTATAATATTGTCCCGACACTATTTACTTCGCATTTTTTTTAACAAATTATAGAACCAAGTGGGTTTTACATAATTTCCCGCCGAGGGAAAATGTGTTTTTGGGAAATTATTCAAAATTACAGTAATTCATTTTTAATTTATTATTTCATAAAATGATAATCTAGATTGTAGCTCTGCGGGCTTTTTATCATCAAACTCTATTTTTCGTATCCAACTACGGCTACGCATAGAAGTACGTTTTGAATAGCCCTGCGGGGCTTTTATCACCAAACCCTCTTTTTCGTATCCAACTACGGCTACGCATAGAAGTACGTTTTGAATAGCCCTGCGGGGCTTTTATTATCAAACCCTCTTTTTCGTATCCAACTACGGCTACGCATAGAAGTACGTTTTGAATAGGCCTGCGGGGAACAGTTTCTAACTGTTTCTTTTTCATTCACAATAAAAAATGAATGAATATTCATTTTGAATAATTTCCCAAAAACACATTTCCCCTCGGCGGGAAATTATATAAAACCCACTTCGTTTATGTATCTGGCAATGCTCTACAATGGAACTGTCATTCGGAATACGGAAAAACCGTAAACACGGACGGTCATTTAATAGTTGTATAATTTCTTAATTTTTGCCTTCCGGAAGGCGAAAAATGCGTAGTAAATAGTGTCGGGACAATATTACAAGTGTGTTTTTTATGTTATTGTGCACTATAATTAAAATACCACCCAGAAAAATGGCGAAATCGGTGTTTTAAAAAGTTAAAAATCACTTTTTAAAACGCAATTTTCGTCATTTTCCGGGTAGAAAATCAGCGCGCCTTAAAATTACTTTATTTATAGTTTCCAATTCATAATACGTACCGTGGACCATTTTTTTGTGCATTTTTTTCTACCGCAACTATTACGAAGTTGTACCCATAATTTTATTTTGCCCTCCAGGTCGGTCTTCGAACGTTTAGATTACTCATCATGTTATTAGTTTTCCAAGCATCTCGGGCATGCAAAACGATCGTTTTTCGATCATTTATTAATGAGCGCTCGTTAAAATGTTTGCTGGGTTATTTTTATGCGTTACAAACTACGGTAAGGTAAGCTCAATATACTCTCAGATTTTATCAGAAGTAAAAAAATTGTAAACATTAAGTAGATGACTACATTTTAGCAAATCAATTTTATCAAATTAGTGGTAGACTTTTTTTAAGACTTGACTAGAGTAAAAATATCATAGTTTTAGCGAAACGCGACTGCAGATGTCCCCGTGCGAGTCAAGGCTAATAGTATTTATTGTTTATTACTTACGTAGACGTAGGAAAAGCCATACATACCAAGGGCCGATGTTTTCGGGTACGGCTCTAACGTCGATTTTTGTAAAAATAAATCTCTCGTTTCTCAAACCAAAAAATCCAGACTCTTTTCACTTTGGACCAAAAAAAGACGACCGGTTCGCGTCATAACTTGACTCCGATTCAAATCTCGACTAAAAGGCGTTTGAAAACATTTGTCATTCCCAATTCCAGATAAAAAAAACCACACAACGAGATCGTTCGTCCTTCACCCGACAACCTGACTTACCTTGACTTTCCCACTCCACTTTCGCCGATAATGAGTAATTTCAGCGTGGTCAGATAATTTTCGCCCATTACGACTCTGGTCCCTAACGCGCAATAAGTCGCAAGAATTATTAAAAACAGAAATATTAAACAGCTCAAAAACTCAGGAAAACACCACTCTCGCGCGAAACTTAACAAAAACACGCAGCAATCCAAAACTAGGGCTTCTTTCTAGTTCTCGTCATTGGGGGGGTTGCGATTTATTATGGAATTTGAGTGCTCTTCGCGAAATAATTAATGGCCCGGAAATGTTTTTGGAGGAAAAAATTCTTTGTACTGCCAGTGTCAAACTTTGGGCACACAAATCATCTGACTGTCAGTGACAAGTTTGGGCAACATGTCGATTGTGCAGTTCAGTTTATTAGTTCTAAAGTGTAGTATAGATGGTGTCCGGAATTCTAGTACAAAAGGAACAGCTGACTTTTGTTATTTCCGAAAACAAATTAAAATCAAAATATTTTTCTAAACGATTATAAAATCTTTTCGATAAATACCTAAAAATATAATTTAATGGAAGTTTAATTCACCGTAAGCCAACCTTTATCTCGAAATTCATTGCAAATGCATTTCATGGTCCTGAATTCAAATCGTACCCGCTTTCAACTGTCATTTTGCAGCACTCCGAAATTTTCGTCCGAATTTTATCGCGCAGCTTTCATTTCAGATCGAGCCGAAAAATAATATTTGTTCCGGGAGGTGTTTTGTGAGATGTTTTCAAAACCCGTATTACGTTCGAATTATGTCCGCGAATTATACGCAAAGCGTGTACGCAGTAATTGGTGAACTATGCGAGAAGCTGACACGCGAGTATTTACCGCTTGAGCCTCAAAATATGACAGCTGTGCGGAGGCTCAAGGCAAAAGCCTATGAAATTTTGCTAAAAAAGTCGAAAAAATGCACGGAAATCAAGGAGGAAGAAATTGATCCGCTTCGGGAGCTAGACGTGCGAAAATTTAAGCTTCAGATCGAGGCGAGGACTAATCCTGAGAAACAGGTAGCTTGTGCTGCGATGAGCGAGTGCTTGGATTTCGTGGAGCGCGAACCTTTCTACGCGACCGATGTAGGCAAGGCAATCCTGACGTTTTTGATTGCTGTCGGCGACAGCACGCCCGAGGACGATTTTTCGCAGGTAATTTTCTCATAGTCGTGGAGTGTAATTTTACACCGGGGAACTTCTAGCACATCTCGAAACTCTACTTGTATCCGTTACCGATTGTCGGGCCCGTGAATGAAATTCAAACCGACCCCTAATATTTTTTATATAAAACGATTTTGGGTGTTATGTGGATGGAAGCAACGAGGACTTACAAAAGATTTGACTTCAGCACGCCAGTTTTTTAACAAGAATTCCTTACTCTTTTTCAACAAGTTATGCCACAGAACGATTTTGCTTTTACAGTGAATTTTCCTGTCATAGTAGATTTGTAGTAAGTTATTAATGTTTCTCCATCAGTTTCATTAATTTTTGTATATTCTAATGCATCTGAGAGTAGCACTCCACCACTTCTACCTCCTCCCGTACAAAATGACGCAATTTTACAACAAACGGATTTGCTCGAAAAGTAGTATAAGTTCTATTGATCTGAAATTTGGAACATTTTACTTTCATGATGATTTTAATCATGCAGTGCTTCTAATAATGCCGAATAATTATACACTCGGCAGAAAAAGTCTGCGTACACACTCAACACATCCAACATATCTATAAAAAAACATCGTTTTAAGTAATTTATTTCATAATATTTTTTTTTCTTTTTTTTCATGGCTTTATTACAAACATAAAATAGAACAAAAATGATGATAATTGTACTCCATAAAAATATTAAAATTGAAAAACGAAAAACGAAAACAAATCCTGAATTGCAACAATAAAAAGTCTGCGTACAAATATTTCTTTTCAAAATAAAACAATTGTTTTTCCTCGTTAATAGCTTGTGGGATATCAAATCAATCAATCAAATTCCTGTTAAGACCCCCTATAGGGGCATAGGACAGAAACAACTCTCTTCCACAAGGCGCGATCCTGAGCATCGGCTTTAAGCTGTTCCCAGGACTTGTTTATTCCTCTGGCCTCCTGCTCAACTGCTCGCTTCCATGTGTTACATGGTCGACCGACCCGACGTCTTCCTTGAGGGTTATAATCCAGAGCCTGTTTTGCGATGTTTTGCTCTGGTTTCCTCAAAGTATGACCGATCCACTGCCACTTTCGCCGTTGAATCTCAATACCTATTTTAGTCTGGCGAGTTGTACTCCAAGGTTCGTCGTTGGAGATTACTTCTGGCCAAAATATTCCTAAAATGCGCCGGAGGCATTGGTTTACGAAAGTCTGTAGTTTCTTGGTAAGTCGAACGGTCACTTTCCACGTAGTACAACCATATAACAACACGGATTTGACGCATGCGTCAAAAACTCGCAGCTTCGTGCGAAGGGAGATCTCTCTTAGCCTCCAGAAAGGGAAAAGGATACCGAAGGCCTGACGAGCTTTATTTAGCCGAGCCTCAACATCCTTTTCGGCTCCACCGTCCATGCTGACAATGCTTCCGAGGTAGCAAAAATTTTGCACCTCTTCCACATCCTGTCCATTAAGAACAATCGGTGTGCTTGCGTTCGAACCCATGTGCATGTACTTGGTTTTACGCACATTTATTTTCAGTCCCGCCTCTTTGCATTTATAATGCAACGAGCGAACATTTGACTCTAAGTCCGAACGGGTATGTGCAAGCAAACACACGTCATCAGCATAATCAAGGTGACTTAAGATGTTAAATAGTCTCCATTGAAGACCTTTACCTTCCCCACCTAACAGTGCAGCTTTCAAGATGTCATTTATTACCACCAGAAACAGGGCAGGTGATAATATGCAGCCTTGTCTAACACCCGTTCGCACAGGGAAACTCTCGGACAGCTCTCCTCTATGCAAGACGCGACACCTTGCATCTTCGTATGATTCTTTAATCATAGCTATGACCTTATCTGGAATACCTCTCCTACGCAAAGCATTCCATATGTAATCTCGCTTAACGCTGTCGAAAGCCTTCTCGAAGTCCACAAACATGAGATGTAGTGGCGAAGCCATTTCCTGGAGCTTTCCTTCCCGCCATTGACCGAATGGCGGAAACTATCTCTTCCTTATCTGGGGGATCGTCCCTAATAGAGGATTGTTGCGGTTGGATGTTTGAAAGTTGGTCTGTTTCCGGAATATCTTCCTCCGACAAGATGTTTAAAATATCAGAGAAGTATTCCTTCCATCGTCGCAACTGGTATTCACTCATATTAAGGAGAGTTCCGTTGACATCTCTCACCAAGTGGTTGGCGGTGAAATTCCTGTTCGTCAACTGTTTCATGATTTTAAATAGTGAACCCATATCCCCAAGGTAAGCCGCAGATTCTGCCTTGTTTGCCAGATCTTCAATGGCCTTTCTCTTGTCGCGTCTAACAGCCTTTTTAAGCTGTATATGAGCATCGCGGTAGTTCTGCCTCAAGTCGGGCGTTAGTTGGTTGACATCGGGTTGAGAGATAATTGCCAATTTGGCTTTTTTCCGATTGCCAACCTTGTACCATGTGTCCTGCGACATCCAGGGTTTCTCACCGCTTTCCACATATCCCACAAATTCTTCAGCACTAGTTAGAAAAGTGTTTCTGGTTGCCTCCCAATTGGCGTGTGCGCATTTCATTTTCACCTAATATGGATGTCTTTTCGCGTAGAATAGTGGTGTATTCGCTTTTTTTGTTGGGATCTCTGAGTTTATCCACATTAAGCTTGCGCTTTATTTGAAGAATTTATGGTCGTCGGATAGCTGCTGTACACAATCTCAAGCAGGCAACCATTGTGGGATATCCTCGTCTCTTTATTACTTCCCACAACCGTTTTTGCATGGAATCTACCAGCTTCTTAGTGAACTCTGGGGTTATTGAATTCCACTCATGGATCAAGACTTCCTTGAGCATTACCTTCGACGTTATTGTGTGCGCTCGAATCCTTTGTTCCAAGTGATGCTACAAATGCTCTATTGGATGAAGGTCAGGAGATTGGGGCGGTGTACGAAGCTGATTTTGGGAATTATACAACAACCAGAGTCTTACTACCTCCGCAGTGTGCTTAGGGTCCTTGTCTTGTTGCAAGTAAAAGTTGTCGCTTAAGCCCAAATGTTCTGCACTTTTCTTCAAATTGCGCTTGAGAATATTAAGGTAGTCTATTTTATTCATAATACTTTCAATAAACTCCATTTTTCCAACTCCTCCACTAGCCATACACCCCCATATCATAACACCGCCACCACCATACTTTACTGTTGGACAGAATTTTTTACGTCGAAGGGCGCGCCAGTTTTTCTCCATACAATCTTCTGACCTTTGATTCCAAAAATACAAAATTTACTTTCATCCGAGAAAATAACTTATTTCCAAAATTCTTTTGGCTTATTTATGTGTTCCTTAGCAAACGCCAGCCGCTTGAGTCTGTTTACTATTGTTATAAATGGCTTTCTACGGGCAACGCGTCCGTGATACCCATATTTCTTAAGAATTTTACAAACACCATCATCAGAAATAGACTTGCGGTATTTTGCTTTGATGTCCTTTGCCATATCAGCTGCAGTCAATCTAGGATTAGCCTTCATCGTTCGGAGCAAACTCCGAGTTTGCTGAGAGCTCAACTTTGGAGGACGGCCAGATCTGGGTTTTGAAACCAAAACTCCTGTGTTTTTGAAGTTGTTTACGACTCGTTGGACAGATGAATGACTTCTGCTGACTATTGCACCTATTTCACGATATGACATACCTTTTTTTTCCACAAATCCAAGATAATTTTCCTTTCTCAAAATTCAATTTCCTTTCCTTTATTAGACATCTCTTACTTAACGTTTTTTAGCAATTATTTTTAACGCAAACCTTAGATAAAAACACATCTATCAACTTTCCTACACAAACTTTATTGTTATTAATGATTTAACTTCAACTCAGAGACTTTGACTTCCCTTTATACGCTTTGAACGCAGACTTTTTATTCCTGGAATTTCAGACTATTTTTCGTTTCCGAATTTTACCGTTGTTTTAGAGTACAGTAATTCTCATTTTTGTTTTTTCTTATGTTCATAATGAAGTAATGAAAAATAGGAAAAAAAAATATTTCGGAATAAAATGTTAGAAACGATGTTTTTTTATAGATATGTCGGATGTGTTGGGTGTGTAATCAATTACGCTTTCGCGTGCAAGCAAAGGTGAGTCTGATAGAGCATCGCCGGCCATTTCGCGCAGTGAATCTAATTCGAACATTTCAACCGGTGTGGAACACCTTTGTAGCCGTATTGACAACCTGGAAGTTTCCCTAATGACAACATTGCAAGCCATTCTTGCGTCTTTAGAAGATTGCTTAGTTGCCGAATTTGACGAAAAAATCGAGTCGATCCTGATGAAAAATGCAGAGCTCGATCATCGAGTCATTGACCTTGAAGTAAAAATTTTGGCAGTTAGTGCTGAACATGAGCAGCAGCAATGCTCGCATCGACTTTCGGATGCCGCTGTGAGGGGAATTCCTCTAGTACCAGGGGAAATCCCTGCAAATTAAAGTCGATTGCACATGCGATTGGCCACAATTTGTCTAAAATTTCAGTGTCGAGCTTTTATACACAAGTTCACCGTGGACTAAAGCTAAATTCGCTAGTAGGGTTCTCGTCAGAAAGTCCAATATTCGTTTATGAGAGCACTTGGCATGCACTTTGAATGGGCAATAGTGCATGTAAAATTGGAAGAGTCGACCCCGCTAGTGAAAGTTCTCAACATCACTGACAAGCAGCAACAAAATTACAGAGCTGAAGCGAATCATGACAAAGCTTAGTATTTTTATGCAATCTATTCATTTTAATTTTTTTCTGTTTAACTTTTATCATTCTTATATTTTTTATAATGTTTTTATTAATGTATTATGCTGCTGGAGTATTATTTGCTATCTAACTACCTATTTTTACTCTGTTTTTTATTATATTTTCTTTTTTGTAACTTTTAAGTCACTATACAGGTTGTCTGAATTGTCGGTTGTACTCTGTTCGATGATAATGGCTAGATTGCAATTAGACACGGTGAAGGCACTCATGAATACCTTTTGTAGTAAAGCAAAAGGCCTTAATGTCTGTCACCGGAATGTAAGAAGCATTAAAAATAAAATTTGTGATATCCATTTTATCATACAAAACTTAAATCTTCATGCCATTTTGGTAAGCGAATCACATTTGAAGAATCATGTGCCTAGCGCTACTGTCTCATTGCCGGGATACAGGCTATTTCGTAATGATCGTAAGGAGCGAAATTGTGGCGGGGTGGCAATTTATGTAAAGCATAATAATGCAAGCGTTGTATCAAGATACGAATCTGGTGCTATGGAATTTCTCAACGTTGAAATTGATGGGTGCTCCGAGAAAGCCATCCTCACGGTAACTTATTGTTCTCCAAGATATTTTAATGAAGATGTAGCAGCTGTCTTCATGGAAACAATGAAACCCATACACATCAATACAATAATGTTATTGTCAGGGGCGACTTTTTTTGTCGATTTACTACTCCATAACATTCGTAAAAATAGCTTTCTTCATATGTTTCAATTAAATCGAGCCCTAGTTTCACTGATCATGATTTACTTTTGTGTGTGTTAATGAGTGTACCCCGATTAAATCTTTCAGTTATCGGAACTGTAACGACTTAAATTTTGAAGATATAAAAAATGAGTTCAATTTATTATCTTGGAACGAAGTTTTTTATATGTTGGATGTCGATGACCAGGTGAGGTACTTTAATATGCTTATGACTTACCTTCATGATAAGTGTGAACCACTACGTAAGGTGAAAAAAAAAAAAATTTAGCATGTCCTTGGATTACCCATCAAGTACCATCCTTAATAGCCGAAAGAGAGTATCTCTACCACCAATATCGCCGCTCAAAAACGGATCATGCTATTAATAATAAATCTGCGAGGAATATTGCTACAACAGTTATAAGGAATGCAAAGCGTTCTTATTATAGTCAAAAGTTGGACCCTGCGTTACCCTCCAATGGAATTTGGCCCAATTTAAAGAACGCTGGTATTTGTGGCAAGGAACCGACGACCTGTAATTTTGGGGCCGATGAACTCAATAAGCACTTCATAAATACTTGCCAGATATCGTCTCAGACCACCTCAGCGTATTCAAATGAAATACATTCTAAAACAAGTAACTCCTTTTCTTTTCGATGCATCGACTTACCTGAGCTGCTCACAGCTATTAACTCCATAAAATCGAATGCCATTGGTCCTGATACTCTACATTCAAAATTTATTAAATTTCTTCTCCCATATATTTGCCACCATATGCTACATATTTCAAATACATGTTTATCCAAGGGTACCTTTGCTATGTGATGGATAGTTGCCTCTGTACTGCTGATTGCAAAAACGAATTCTCCTAATGCAGTCACTGATTTCCGGACTATTAGTATTTTGTCCTTTTTATATAAAGTTCTCGTCCATTCAAATACAGGAGTTTTCAAAGAAGGAGAGCTTTTCGACACGGTGGCAATCTGGGTTCCGGACGCACCATAGCTGTGAGTCGACGCTTCTTAAAGTAACTTCCGACACCATGGATTCGAATCTGGTAACATACCTTGTTCTACTTGATTTTTCGAAAGCATTTGACCTTGTAGACCATACTATAATCCTTGACAAATTATCATCAAATTTCAATTTTACCTCTAGCGCCATAAAATGTTTGCACAATTTCTTGTATGACCGCTGGCAAGCAGTGCGGGTCAGTGATGATGTCTCTTCTTCCCTACCTCTCTGGCGGGGTGTACCACAAGGCTTTATACTGGGCCCATTACTGTTCAGCTGATTTGCCAAACGTACTGCAAGACTAATATTCATATGTATGCTGACGATGTTCAGTAGATTGATGGTCTTATTGATGACTGTGTTGCGCGTATTAATGACGATATCGCAAGAGTTTTTGTTTGGTCAACCGAAAATAGATTAATACTTAATGAGAAAAAGTCACAATGTATCGTCTATTATCCAAAAATTAAGAATCTTGAATCATTAAATTTGCCTTGCGTTATGATGAATGGTACATGTCTTGTTTTTAGTTCTGTTGTTAAAAATTTGGGAATTACGCTAAACTCCTCTATGACCTGCTGCAATCATGTATCTACCATTTTAAGAAAAAAGTACGGTGGTTTGCGTCGGCTATGACTTTTCGTTAGCATCTTGCCGCTTAGCATTCGACTCAGACTTGTGAAATCCCAAATAATTCCTTTCTTCACGTAAGCAGTTTAATGTTTCCTAAACTCGACTCTATTTGCCAACGTAAATTAGACATTGCCTTTAATGATTACACACGTACGTAAAATTCTCATAATTTTGTTTGGTGTTATTTATACAGGCGAGACTTCTTATTTGGGTGACTTCATTATAGCCTTGAACTCAACTAGAAACCTTAAAATTTTTGTTCCGCGTTTTTTAAAATCTATAAATGAGTGCTCTTACTTCGTTCAACCAATTAGACATTAGAATAATCTTCCTGAAAAAGTTTGGCGTGCAGTTGATCCTAGTGCATTCAGAAAGCTTGTACTATATTGACAAATGTATTGCAATTTTAATTTTTCATTTTTTTTTCTCTCTAATACTTTCACTATTTTTATACTCTAGATGAAATCTGAGAGTATTAGTTTGCCACAAAGTTTGTATCGCTAAGAAATAAGGCTCGGAGAATAAAATGAATGATACACAAGTTCATATAATCACTCAAAAATCTCAAAACCGATGTCCGTTCTAGCTTGAGAACGCGTTAATCTAGAAAGTTCAAATTTATACACGTCTTTTTTGACAAAAAAGTAAGGACAAGCTCGTCAACGGGCCAAATCTCACCACCCCTTCTACCCCCTTCCATTCAAAATGACACAATTACGCAATTTGTCAATAAGCGGCTTTTCTCGAAAAGTATAAGTGCTATTGAACTGAAATTTGGAGCATAATACTTCTATAATGATTCCATTTTACTGTATAAGAATTATTTGTGTCCCCCCCCCCTCCTTCCACCACCTCCCATACAAACTGCACTTTTTTTTATTCTCTGCTACTCATGAACTATTTTGAATAATTTTGCTAAACTTACCATTAACAATCTTTTTATACTCTAGATGAAATCTGAGAGTATTATAAGCTTGCTCTAAAGTTAACGCCAAGAAATAAGGCTCGGAGAAAAAAATTAATGATACAGAAGTTCATATAATCACTCAAAAATCTCAAAACCGGATGTCCGTCTGTCCGTCCGTCTGTTCGCTCTCTAGCTCGAGAACGCGTTGAGCTAGATTGTTCAAATTTTGTACACGTCGTTTTTGACAAAAAAGTAAGGTCAAGTTCGTGAACGGGCCAAATCGCTCCACCCCTTCTACCCCCTCCCATACAAAATGACACAATTGCGCAATTTGACAATAAACGGATTTGCTCGAAAAGCATAAAAGCTATTGGCCTGAAAAGGAATATATTACTTCTATGATAATATCAATCTACCGTATAAAAATTATGCGTGTCCTCCCCCTCCTTCTACCACCTCCCATACAAACTGTACTTGTCAAGAATTACTTTAAGCCAATTTACTCAGTGCGTATAAAATTTAGCGGGCTGAAATTGTGCACCAAATATTTATTTAAAATTATTAGTAAGGCTAAAAAAAATTAGACGACTAGCTTCACTCCTTCTACCCCTTCCCATACCAAATGACACAATTTCGCAGTGCGACAATAAATGGATTTACTCGAAAAGTATAAAAGCTATTAGTCTGAATTTTGGAAAATATTACTTTCATAATGATGAACAGAAACCATCTACTGAGTATCAAGGCCTCCTTGAAGTGGAACTGTTTCACTTTTACACCGTTTCCCCATTTTATTGCGAATAATTTTTTTATCACCAGTAGCAACTGAAAAATTTGCGCTTAAAAAATCCATCTGGAGTGGGAATCGAACCCACGACCTATTGACTGAGAAGCAAGCACGCTGCCCACTACGCCACGGAAGCCTCAGCCTCATGATTTCAATCTACAGTAAAAAAACTATTTGCGTCCTCCCTCTCCTTCCACCCCCTTCCATACAAACTACACTTTTTCATGAAATGCTCTAAGACGATTTTCTCAGAACATATAACATTTATCGAGCTCATATTTTTTAATAAATACTTAATTAGTATTATCACTAAGATCAGAAAAAAATATTTAATTAGCTTCATTGCTTCTACCCCTTCCCATACAATATGACACAATTTCACAACTTCGCAAAAAAATCGATTTTCTTGAAAAGTATGAATGGCACTAGTCTGAAATTTAAAGTATGTCAATTTTATAATATTCCTAGTTATTTCTGAAAAATGACTAAAATCCCCCCACTGTTTCTACCACCTCCCATACAAACTGCACATTTTCACTAAATCTAACACACTAACTTTCTCAGCTCCTATTCAATTTTTGGAGTAAGCATTTTGTATAAAACATTTTTATAGCTACTTTAGCATGATGTGGAAAAAATAGTTCAATGCTATCACCCCTTCTAACACTCCCAATACAAAATTTCTTGGGATCACAAAAAATTCTATTTCATCTAGAGTATCGTAAGATTGCGCTTTACGCGCAATAGCCTGTTATGTTTTTTTTTTCTTTTATTACTTTCCGTTTAACTTAATCCTTTACTGTAGTTTAAAATAAGAATTTATAATCTTTTAGTACTACTGAATAAATATTTATCTTATCATATCTATAAAATTCATCGAGCTGAAATTGTGCACTAAACATTTATTTAGAGTTATTAGTAAGACCAAAAAAAATTAGAGGATTAGCTTCACTCATTCTACACCCTTCCGTAATCTGGCACAATTTTACAAAAATTCGATTTTCCTGAAAAGTATGTATGCTACTGATCTGCAATTTAAAACATATCAAACGCATGCTATTTTTAGTTATTTATGAAAGAGTCTTGAAGAACTCGCTTCTCCTTCTACTACCTCCCATATAAACTGCACAATTTCACTAAATCCAATACACTAATTTTCTCAGTACCTTTTAAATTTTTGAATACTAAATTTTGTATAAAACATTTTGAAAGCAACTCTAGCGTGATGTAAAAAAATTAGTTTAAATTCGTCTCCTCTACCACTTCCCCTACAAAATTTCTTAAAATGAAAAAATTCTCTTTTATCTAGAGCATCGCACGATTGGGCTTTACGCCCAATCGTATTCCTTTTATGTTTATTTTATTCATTTTCCCTTTTTTTTTATTATTTGTAATAAGCAGATAAGGTAGAACCTTGTATTTGGAGTCAGGAGTATCAAAACATAAGTGACTTTTAATTCAAAAAGAAATACAAAACAAAAAAAAGTAAAAGAGCATTAAAAAAATTAAAAATATTATCAGTTCGCAAAATTCAATAAAAAGAAGTTTTTAGTGCGTTACTTTCTATAAAAAATAAGAAAAAAAAATATATATTTTCAATACACAAAATTCAATAATAAATAAGTTACATATACTGAATGCGTAGGGGCGCTGGATTTCAAGTAAACATTAAACTGTAAGTTCATTTTAAAATATCTGCAAGTTCATTTATCGCTTATTATTAACTCTCAAAAACACTAGAAAGTTCTTTCGTTCACCAACTGTCGCTTTTCAATCTCCGATCGCGACTTTCTACGCGATTACCCAAGCTATCAAAAATCTCTGGTTACCAAATTTAGACTCAGACTCTCGTGGCCAATGTTCGCATTTTAACTTGGTTCTTCTCGGCCGCTTTTCGCCACTTAATCGCCATTCTGACGTGCGAATAGGGCTGCTAGGCAACATTACCCCTCCTTAGCTCCTGTTCGTCCCGAACAAAATCGTCATTAGTGTGACCATGGTATTTCGCCAACCGTCCAGATGCACTACCTTCACTTTCATGCGTGGTTTTTGGTATAGTTGAATATATACTATATACTACCATTCTGTCTAATGATGTTTTGATACGTAGCCTTTTGACAGCGCTGCTTGATCTGATGATGTTCCAAACATGAGATCTGCAAGGATCCGAATATTTCTCCGAAAGATGACTCAAGATGGTGTTTCTCCTGTTGTCGTCGCGTGTACTGAGGGCCTATTGGCCATCAAGAACAGCGGAATATCCTGATCCCTGTCTTGTTGTTTTTCGCTCACCAGTTTGGATAAACCCTAGTTGAGTGTTTTGTTGAACTGTTCCACCATCCCGTCAGATTGTGAATGAAACGGGTTCGTCCTAAAAGAAGCTTACACATTTTATGAAATGTTTCTGATTCAAAGTTGCGGCCTTGGTCAGAGTGTAGCTCTCGTGAAATTTCGAATCTGCTCACCCAATTCGAGACAATTTGTTCGGCAACGGTAGTGTCAGCTTGATTTGGGATGGCTTATCCTTCCGGCAAATTTACTGAGAAAATCAATGACCACTAGGCTGTAGCGGTTATCTTTCTCTGACTCCGGAAAACGTCCAGCGATATCAATTGAAATTCTTTCGAATAGAGTTTCAACGTTGTACTCCTGCATTTGCCCCGTGATCTTCGCTGAGGGCCTTTACTTGATGCGCATGTAGTGCATTCACGGCACCAGTTTTCCACATGATCACGCAGGTGGATCCAGTAGAATTTTTCCCTGATTTTGGCTAATGTTTTATTCACACCCTGATGTTCTCCAGAAGTTCCTCTGTGATACTCTTTCAGAACGTCCTTAACCTTTGAGCGTGAACGGATTCCCATTTGCGTTTCAATAACCCGTCTTCCTTGTGGAGAGAGTTCCATTGTGCCCAATAACTTTTAAGAACCTCGCTACGCTTGGAGATGTCTTTCCACTGATGTCGCTCCGCTATTTTCAGCTCACCATCGGTGTAATATCTAGATACTCTCGTAGTGCATCTTCCAGGTCCTGCTGATTCCACCCATCCGTTGAACTCGCCGTTACAAGTCGAAAACTCTCCGGCTCTTTTTTCCTCTAGACGGTGGCAATACCTGCAGTTAGGCTGGCATGGGCGTCGTGAAAGCGCATCAGCCATGAGTTTTTCTCCTTCGATCAAAATCATAGGACTCCAGTTTCTCTAGTCGTCTCACGACTTGTCCTTCTAGATTATTGAATTGGAGTAGCCATTTCAGCGATGTATGGTCCGTTCGAAGGGTGTATTTTTGTCCATACAGGTATTTATGGAAATACTTTGCGGCTTCTACGATTGCTAAAAGCTCTCTTCGGATTATGCAATAATTTATCTCGGATTTCGAGAGCACTCGACCGTAAAATGATAACACTTTTTTCTGTCCGTCAATTTTCTGTGTGAGAACTGCTCCGATACCCAAATTGCTAGCATCGGTATCAATGGTGAAAACTTTTCCTGGTGTTTTAACACCGTCAGCTGATACGATGTGCCCCAAAAATTTGACTTAGGAACTGAACAAAGTACACTTTTTCGGGCTAAGTTTCAGCTGTGCTATTCGAAACGACTTTTCGACGATTCTTTAAATGTTTCTGAAGGTCTTTTCGATAACAGTCACATCGTCGAGATAGACGAGACAGGTTTTCTAGAAAAGGCTTCGCAATACGTATTCCATACTAACTTCTTCACTCGTTACGGTCGTTCTCACTCCTCTTCCCCTATCTTCCTAATCCCATTCCTTCCATCCATGACTATGTTTGTGCATTGCACATAAAGGCCGAAATTGCTTTTAACACAGGTCATTCTGTAAAAAAAAAAAATCAGTCTTTCAAACGTGGCTGAGGCATTACAGATCCCAAAAGGCATTACCACGCATTGCCACAAGCCGCTGGCAACAGCGAAAGCACGAAACAGTTTTCTCTCTGTCCCTATCTTCACCTGTCAATAGCCGCTTTTCATGTCCAGCGCTGAGAACCACTGTTCGTCTGCTAGAATATCAATGATATCATCGATTCTTGGCAGGGGATAGCTGTCCTTTTAGGTGACATCGTTCAGCCGTAGTCAGCGCAGAATTGAGTACTGCCATCCAATAAGTATTCCATCAGTCTTTCAAACGTGGCTGGGGCATTACAGAGCTCAAAAGACATTACCACGAATTGCCACAAGTCGCTGCCGACAAAGAAAGCTGTTTTCTCCCTGTCCATTTTGTCTATCTCACCTGCCAATAGCCGCTTTTCAGGTCTAGCGTTGAGAACCACTGTGCGTCTGCTAGAGTATCCATGGTGTCATCGATTCTTGGTAGTGGATAACTCCTTTTTGATGACTCGTTCAGCCGTGTGTAGTCAACGCAGAATCGAGTACCATCCATTTTCTTAACCAGTACCACCAATGATGACCATGGTCTGTTTGACTCTTCAACGATTCCTTGTTGTCGCATTGAACGGAACTCTTCTCGGAGGTTGACGTAACGGTACTGAGCTACCGGTGTCTATTTTGTGTTTCAAGATGTTCGTTCTTCCGTAATATCCATTACCAGTTGAAAAGATGTCCTTGTATTCATCGATGAGATGTGCTGCTCGTTGCTCCCTTTGAAGATTGCTTGACTGGAGAAGCGTTGATGTTATTTTCCTGCCCTGTTTCTTTTTGTTGTTCTGCGTCACGTCCTGTCTCTCGCTTTTATCGATTGTAGTTACCGCCAGAATTGACTCACAGCTGTCAATCACTTCTCCTTTCTTTACGCAGGTAGTGCTCTCCGAAACGTTCAGCACTCTGACACTATTGTTTTTTTCTAGTATTGAAGGTCGTAGCGCCGGTATTGCCGCTTCAATCAGGTTGAATCGGTGGTTCCCAAGATCACCATCGAGTCTCGCCCAAACAACGTTTTCCGAACATATCGGAATATCGGCGCCTTCACAAAATATCAGTCTCGGTTTGGCTGTGCTGGCAGACGTTGTTTCCATTAGCTTTTCAATGTTACGCCCCTTCAATATTCATTATCCCGGCTTTCCGGCTTTAGGAAATCCATTCCCAGGATGCATTCGTCGGTGATGTCAGCCACCAGGAAAACGTGTGAAAACTGTAAATCACCGAGCAGTATTTCTCTGACTATTTCTCTATGCAGCTAAGTATATTCCCCTGTAGCTGTTCGAAGTCCGTACTTTGAATTGTTATAAAGCCAACTGTGATCTATCATGTCCGATCTCAGCACGCATCTCGTAGCTCCAGTGTCGATTGTAACCACACAATTGAAGTTTTCAATTAGACCACTCATGCATAGATAGCGATCACGACCACGTGAGGAAGTCCAAAGACGGCGATGATG
Source organism: Chorisops tibialis (assembly GCA_963669355.1). Taxonomy (NCBI): domain Eukaryota; kingdom Metazoa; phylum Arthropoda; class Insecta; order Diptera; family Stratiomyidae; genus Chorisops; species Chorisops tibialis. Next base: position 131,010,062 of record OY770263.1, read on the forward strand.
GTTCTGGGGGCGTTGATTCCACCAGCCAACCTCTGCCCCCCGAGGTTGGCTCTTACTCGTTTCCCAGGCTGTTTGCAGATGAGGCGCACTGCTGTGAATTCGCGGCTCCTGTATCCCGCCGCTTGGTCCATTTAGGGCAAGGATTTGGCATTCGTCGGGGTATACGACATTCACGTTGTAGATGTCCTGCATGTCCGCAATTCCAGCAATGTAGAACGTCGTTCGCTGTGCCTCGTAAACTCCGCCCTCTGGCAGACGCATTCTTCGGTCTCCACGGTAATCGGACTCGGTCGCTGTTGCTCGAAACTGCTTCGAAAGTTAAAGCATACACCAAAGCCTCCTGCGGTGTTTTCTTGCCCGCTAATCGTAATGCCTTTTGTAACTCTATATCCAGCAGAGCGTTGATAAATGCGTCTACTACCGATTCATTTCGGTTTGCTGGATCTATGCTGGAAAAGGAAAAAAATGATCTTTCAATATCCTATGCAAGCTGTTGCAGGGTTTCGCCAGTTTTCTGCACACGGTTGCTAAGTAGCGTTTTATAAATTTCCCGCATGTGATCTCCACCGTATCGAAAGACCAAGCTCTGCACAAGTCTGCAAGTCGCTTTGTTGTTCGACTGTTGTGGTCTGCAAGATTTCCGCCGCAGATCCCCGTAATGCTAATATTAAGACCATCGCTCGCTCCTGATCCGAACAATGATTGATGCTGGCCGCCGCCTCAAATTGAGTTTTGTATGTACCAGGGGTGTAAATATGAAACCGAAATTTTTTTGCAAAAAAAAACACTTATTGGTTGGAAATGAAAAGGAGTATTTTATTCAAAATATAGCCCTTCGCTAGCTATACATTTTCCCCATCTCTCTGGTTATTATCACTATCAGGATTCCTTAATGCAAGGAATTGCCATAAAATCGATTCCAAGTATAAAAATGGAAATCATTTTATCCTTTGGCTCATCATTTAGTGAAGGGACAAAACAAACGTCAATATCCCAAAACCAACACATTAATAAACAGAGCACAGTAAATAAACAAAAACTAACATAAATTAGTGTCAACTAGCGTTAAGTCTGCGTCTTAAACATACTTTATCTATAGAGAAGTCAAATACATCAATATTTTCGTTAACTTCTCTTGCAAGACGCGAGATTGGTTCATTCATACCATAGTTAGTCCGGTGAAAGGAAATCTTCAACAATCTAGGATGCCTCGGTAAAAATTGACCAGCAGCAAATTGCATCAAACCCAAAAGTGAGGAGGAATCCACCACCCCAGTGAGAAGTTGATGAGCAAAAACTACGTCAGCAACTTCACGTCGTCTCGAGAGTGATGACATATTTAGCAACTGAAGCCGGTCAATATAAGGAGGAAGACGAACTCTATCATCCCAATTAAGGTGACATAATGCAATTCTCACAAATTTGCGCTGAATAGATTCAATTCTGGCAATATGCACATCATAATAGGGAGACCAAACTTGAGAAGCATACTCAAGATGAGATCTGACAAAGGTGTTATACAGACTCAACCTAACAAAAGAATTGTTAAATTCCTTGGATAAGCGAGTGGTGAAACCCAGCATTGAATTACCCTTTTGCACAATCTTATTTATATGCAAGCCAAAATCAATCTTCTGGTCAAATATAACGCCCAAGTCAACAACTGAATTAACACGATCTAAGATACAGTCATTGAGACTGTAAGTTACTACAAACGGTGAGAATTTACGAGTAAATGACATTACATGACATTTATCCAAATTCAATCGAAGGCCATTATTGCGACACCAGTTACTAAAATTTAACAAATCCTCCTGAAGAAGATTATCTGAGTTAGAACTAATAGACCTAAAGATTTTAATGTCATCAGCATAGATGAGTACTTCCGAATATTTAAAAACAGAGGCTACATCGTTAATGGCCAGGATAAATAGAAGTGGTCCCAAATGACTTCCTTGAGGGACCCCAGAAAGCGCAGTAAATGGCTTAGACGTACAATCACGAAAGATAACCTGGTAGGTTCTATCAAATAGATAAGACTTAATCCAATTTATAAACCATGTCGGAAAACCCAACAATCTTAGTTTTAACAAAATTATTGAATGGGGCAATTTATCAAAGGCCTTACTAAAATCAGTGTATACACAATCCACCTGCTTACCATCCTCAATAGCCAATATAGATTTATTCGTAAACTCCATCAGATTAGTAACAGTGGACCTATTCCTAACAAAACCATGTTGTTTACTCGAAATTATTGATTTACAGTGAAACGACATGCATTCATACACTATAGACTCAAATAGTTTAGGAATAGCCGATAGTTTAGCTATTGGCCGATAATTTTCAATAGCAGATTTTGCACCGCTTTTATGAGTAGGTATGATGAAGGATGACTTCCACACATTAGGAAAAATCCCCGTTATTAGGGATCTTTGAAAGAGGTGAGAGAGTGGTTCAGCAAGAGAGAGACAACAACGCTTAAGGACAACAGCAGGAACACCATCTGGGCCAGGAGAAGACACTTCTTTAAGGCGGGCGATGTGATTGACTATATCATTACAGAAAATTGGTAAATCAGACAAAGTAGTCAAAGTAGTTTGTCTAAAGTCATCAAAATACGCCATATCAGGGGAAAAGCTACTACTAGTAAAAGATCCACTGAAGAATGTGGCGAAAAAATTACAAATAGTAGCTTGATCGTTACTATCATTGCCCAGGAATTGAAAAGAAGCTGGATAACCATCTGATTTACGCTTACAATTAACGAATTTCCAAAACTTCAGGGGATCTCTAATAATATCCGACTGCATTTTAATTAAATACTCAGAATATAAGCGAGTAGATAAATCCTTAAAAAGGTCATAATATTCCTCATACAGACAAAAATCAGTATCATTCTTCGACCTAGTATACATCTTCCAGGCAGCATTACGAGCATTGCGAATTACACGCAACTCGCTAGTATACCAAGGGTACGACGATGAGATGTTCCTGCGATAGGTAAAAGGAACTGTAGCAACAAAAAATTGATACAGAACATAATAAAACTCAACTACAGCACCTTCAAAATCAGGATTGTCAAGAATTTCATTAAAGTTAAAGTTAGATATAAGGTAGTTCAACTGAGAAAAATCTGCTTTATTAAAATCAAAAGAAAGCTCCTTCTCACTAGAGCTAACAATATGCTCCTCGTCAATAATAACAAAAATATTAATAGGAGGGTGCAAGACATCAATGGTAGTAATTGAAGTTAAGCTCTCATCCACGGAACATGCACAGTAGTCAGAATAAAAAATTAGGTCAAGCTGTCTTCTATAGGAATTCCGAACAAGGCTAAGTTGATGGAGACCAAGTGCAGTTATAGTATCTACAAAAAAACATTCAAGCGAGGACGAAGCATCAGAAACTAAGAGAGTAGAATCATCGTCAGAGAGAGACCAAGAAAGACTTGGAATATTAAAATCACCCAATAAAATGAGTTCGTCAGAGATATTCATACTGTTATGAACAAAAGTTATACAATCAACTGTTCTTTCGTATAAAATACAAGGACTCGACGGAGGAATATATGTCAAAAAGACATAAATATCCTTATTATTAAATACGAATTTAACACATAAGAACTCCAGACCGTGAGGGTTCGGGACAGGAACAACTACACAATTAATGCAGCTACGGACTGCTAATAACACTCCACCACCCTTCAATCTCAGATCGGAAACATATCGATCCCTACGAAAGACTTCAAAGTCTGAACTAAAAAGTTCACAGTCAGAGAAACTACAATTTAGCCCCGTTTCAGTAAGTGCAATAACATCATAGGAAGAATTCTGAGACGAGGCAAATAACGCCTGAGTTTTGGTGCGCAGTCCATTTACGTTTTGATAGTAAAGGGACAGTTGTCTAAGTTTTTTGGACCAGAACCAGGAGCATTATTACGACGAGATATAAATTCTTTAAGAAATACTCCAGAAGGCCACGAATCAATATTTAACAATTGATTGAATAGATCAGTATTAGTCAAAACAATTTTAAAGGAGGCAATGGAACTAGTTTCTTTACTAATTTTATCACATTTAACCGCTGATCCTGTTGAAATAAATTTTTTTGAAACCAGATAGCTTATGACATCATCCGGGGAAGTTCGAGGATCAAGTCTAGAAACGAAAATGGCTTTTGGACGAGGAACAATAGTAAGCAGATGTGGCTGTGTTAGTATAGAAGAAGAAGAACCAGTGGAATTAGCATCAGTAAGAGGCATTTGAGAACTATTCGAGAAAACTTGGGTAGATTTCAAGGGTGCATAATTTTTATTAACGGATGCCTTCGAAGAGGGTTGACCAATATTAGGAGATGTAGACTTCGAGGGCGCAGAATTATTATTAGCGGATGCTTTAGCAGAAGCTTGGCTAATATTAGGAGATGTAGATTTATTCACTCGAGTCTTTTTGCGGGTAGGACGTGGATGAAATACAAGACTATCAATATTGCTATCCGCTCCCACCGAATTGCAGTTATCACTCGGAGAAGCAATTCCAGTAACACAATTCAGCACGTTATTATCGTTAGTGGTGTCAGTAGAAATGTGCTTATTGCAAGGCATAATCTCACAACAAGTCGAAGCATCAACCAAAGTTGGATTGTCTGTACTAGTCGAACAATCTACTAACGTGTTAGTCTTTCTAACTGAATTAAAAAAGTTGTTAACTGTTACAAACGCACCAGTTACACTATCAAGTTGTGCCTTAATTTTCGCCATTTCTTCACCAATGCTAGACATCTTAAATGATATAGAGGATAGTGAGAGGTAATGTGTGGATGCCTCGCCAAAAAAACTATTGGTCTTTTGATGAAAACCAGTCATCGAGCCATATTCGTACATTTTCGTAGGAAGTGAAGCGCTGCTCAGCAAGTGCGTGTCCCATCGATGTAAACAAATGGTAATCAGACGGAGCCAAGTCTTTTGATGAAAACCAGTCATCGAGCCATATTCGTACATTTTCGTATGAAGTGAAGCGCTGCTCAGCAAGTGCGTGTCCCATCGATGTAAACAAATGGTAATCAGACGGAGCCAAGTCTGGTGAGTAAGCGGCATGGGAAAAAATTTGCCAACTGAACGACTCTATCATTTCCTTCACCAGTCTTGCTGTGTGTGATGGTGCATTGGCATGAAGCAAAATCACTTTGTATTTTCTCTGCTGATATTCTGGGCGTTTTTCACTCAAAGCTTGATTCAATGCACTCATTTGTTGTCGGTAGCGTTCAGTGTTAACGTTTTCATCAGGTTTCAGCAGCTCATAATAAATCACACCCTTCTGATCCCACCAAACGCAGAGCATTGTTTTCCGGCCATAGAGATTTGGTCTTGCAGTTGATGTCGGTGGTTGGCCTGGAGTTACCCATGATTTTTCCGCTTCGGATTTTCAAAATAAATCCACTTTCCATCGCCAGTCACAATTTGATGGAGAAATGACTTTCTTTTGTATCTGGCGAGCAGCATTTCGGAAGTGTTTTTTCTGTTTTCCTGTTGTCTTTCGTTGAGATCATGTGGTACCCATTTTCCCATCTTGTGGATCTTTCCCATGGCTTTCACACGTTTGGCGACGGCTGCTCGTGTTACGTTTAACTGATCTGCCAGTTGTTGTTGCGTTTGAGCGTTGTTCTCATCCAACAATGCTATCAATCTGCTGTCTTCAAACTTTTTCGGTGGTTTTCTACGTTCTTCGTTTCTCACGTCAAAATTTCCACTTTTGAATTTTTTAAACCACTCAAAGCACTGTGATTTACCAAGAGCATGACCACCGTAAGCATCGACAAGCATTCGATGCGATTTAGCAGCAGTTTCCTTCAAATGGTAACAGAAAATTAAAGCTGCCCGCAAATCGTAGTTCGTCATGTTCATTGTTATTAAAAACTATTCTGTCGTATGAAACTTGAAGTGTTATGAGTTGACAATCTTTGTCCGATGTCAATACAAGAAAATGGCGCCACTGACACGTATTCACAATAACCACATTGACCAGTCAGGCCCTCTATGATCAAATTCCGGTTTCATATTTACACCCCTGGTATATGGTCCATGGTGTTGACCATCGAAGAATGGCGCCTTTAAATTTTTGTGAACGACTCTTTCAGACTTAATAACGCCAGTTATTTTCGCCACATCGAACTTCCTTTTTATCCGCTCTACTTCGCTGGTGACGTTTTCGATCCTTCCGGTATTTTCGGCGACCTTCTGCTCTAGGACCGTTCGTTGTTCCAGAAGTTTCGGTTCCAATTGTTATTCATTTTGCTTACCGAGTAGATGGAGATCTGCCTTCAGCTCTTTCGCCTGTTGACTTTGCTGGTCCATTTTCGTGCTCTGTTGGTCCAGTTTTTGGATGAGATTTTCATTCCTCTTCGTCATGATCTGCTGTATTAGCTGTATCATCGGGTCTAACGATCGAGAATTTTCCGATACACTTGGCTCTACGATTTGATGGTCGGCTCGGCTGTTTGGTTTGCTGATCGATCGGTAACTCATAATTTTCGGCACTGTGTCCCTCAGCTTCTAACGCGTCCATCATTCGACTCACAAGTTCTGCTTTGCTCCCGGCAAGCACGTTTACCGAACTCTTCTTTCAGCTCGGCAACTTTTAAGTCTTTAACGTAATAACGTAACGCGGTATTTTTATTTAATTCACAACACTGAAATTCTTCTATTGTCCGTCAAGAATTTTCTATTTCACAATTTCGCAATTCTCACTTTTTTATTCGAAATCCCACACTTCTGACAACAATTGAAGTGCCCGAAAATTTATTTATTAATTTATAAATTATTAACTCTCTCAAACACATAGTATAGTATTCTTAATAATAATTTCATTGTAATAATAATATATGGCTTAACTATAGATGTAGCCCATATTGTAATATTGAATACAAGCACCTTCACCCGTGCTACGCACGCGTATTTTATACGAAAAGGAAAGATATTTTATAAGGCCCACCTACCTTATTGTTATTGATGAATAAGTCAAGAAAAAATAATAATAATAATAATTTTTCCTTTTAGAAATATTTGTTTATTTAATAAAATTTTAATTATTGCCGGTCCCTTCAAATACTCCTGATTTTCCAAACTCAGTCCAGAACTTAAAATCTGTATAATGTCATAACAGAAGTCGATGTTTTATATTAGGGCTTCCTTGTACACGAAATTTTTTGTGATGAATTTCCCGTTGGCTTTATTATACTCTAGATGAAATCTGAGAATATTATAAGTTTGCTCTAAAGTTTGGAACATATTATTTTTAAGATATCAATCTACCGTATACAAATTATGCGTGTCCTCCCCCTCCTTCCACCACCTCCCATACTAACTATACTTTTTCATGAAATACTCTAAACCAATTTACTCAGTGCGCATAAAATTTATCGAGCTGAAATTGTGCACTTAATATTTATTTGGAATCATTAGTAAGGCCAAAAAATATTAGGCTATTAGCTTTACTCCTTCTACCCCTCCCATACAATCTGACACCATTTCGAAACTTAACAAAAAGTTGATTTTCCTGAAAAGTATGAATGCTACTGATCTACTATTTAAAACTTGTCAAAAGCGTGATGTTTATAGTTATTTCTGAAAAAGTTTTTAAGAAATCGCGCCTCCTTCTACCTTCTCTCATACAAACTGCACAATTTCACTAAATATAATACACTAATTTTCTCAGTACCCATTAAATTTTTGAATCCTAAATTTTGTATAAAACATTTTGATAGCAACTTTAGCGTGATGAGAAAAAATTACAAAATTCCTTAAAATCAAAAAAGTTTTTCCTTCATCTAGAGTATCGCACGATTGGGCGTAGTCCTGTTATGTTTTTTAAATAGCTTCAAATCTTCTTGCTTATAAATAACTTCAAGTCTTCTTGTGTTTGGACTCAACTCAGAGACAAAGAGTTGCCCATGTGAAAATATATTATTATAATTGGAAAATTCAAATTTTCAGTATGGTAAAAAATATATTTAAAAAAAATTTTCTCCGCCGAAAATCGAACCCGCAGGCGAGTATTCCAAATCGGACCTTGGCCTCCTGACATTCAGGTTCCTTAACAGTTTTCATTACTTATTGTGGAAGGGTGGTTAACCCTTCGCACAACCCTCTTTCTATGAATTTTTCATTTTTCGTACATTGAGGTGACCAAGGTATATATCCAAGCAGGTAATGTGCTGGAATTATATATCGCGCCGACTGGGATTTCAACCCACGACCTTCGCATTACAAGACCTACATGCTACCCACTAGGCTATACCCTACACCGCAGCTTTTGAACTCATGCATGGAATAAAAATTATTTGAAATTATGATAAACTGCAGTTAAATCATAAACAAAAAAAATATTTGTAAAAAAGAATATCGGCCGGGAATCTCAGAGCCACTCGCGTGGCAGGGGAGTTTTTCCACTGAACTACCGATACCGACCAAATTAGCTGGGCAAAACTTAGCCATCTACTTCACGTAACTTCAAATATACGCACAGGTTTTCATTATTACATAGATATTGTTGCATAACAGCCCTATTCGTTCATCGAATATTCACAATCTTCAGCTGTCTACTATTCTGCATACACACATCATTGACAATCCGCGATCATCAATTTCTTGTGACCTCGAACTGCTCGTGGGTACTCAGAAAGGCGAAAAAACAGCTGAAAAGCAGACAGACGAAAAACAGGCAACTAGCAGGCGAAAAGCAGATGAAAAACAGACGAAAAGCTGACAGATAAAAGCAGGCGAAAAGCAGATGAAAAGTAGACGAGAAACATGAAAAGCAGATGAAAAGCAGGTGAAAAGCAGATGAAAAGTTGGCGGCTGGCGAGCGAAAGGCGATCGACAAGAACCATTTAAAAAGGTGAGCATTTGCGACGATCTGAATTGGGAAGCGAAAAAGTAAAGATCGGCTGATCGCGTGGAAAGTCGCGATCGTCAATCGGAGATAGAAAAACAACAATTAGTGAACGGAAAAACCCCCAACTTGGAGGACCATATTATAGTGCTAGAATTTTTGTGTTAGCACTCGCACTTATCAGTTCAGCAAGTCAAGTCCAGATGGACAAGACCAGTACCTGGTGGCTACTACGTGGAGGTATGATGAGCACAATTGATGTGTATTTGATAGTTGGCCTAATGATACTCATCAGATGCCTACCCTATCTATACCCATCCACCATCTCGAAGGACAAATGCTTTTTTAAATATAGATGAAGGTGTTAAAAAGAGTATACGGATCATAACAAAATTTTTCGTTGTCAATGATATTTCTATTGTTATACTTTACACAAAACTTCAAGCTGATAGCTTTGACAGTTTCGAAGAAAATTAATTTAATTGAAATTTCAAAATTTATATGGTATTTCATTGAAACTAGCAAAGCCGAAAAAACGAACTTTTGCCACAATTAATTTTATTATAATTACAATCAGTTTTGGAAAAACTATCAACTTAACCTCACTCCTTTAATTCTGGCAAAAATTCCTTTTTTTGACTTTGCTAGTTTCAATGAAAATCGACAAAATGAATTTTTAAAAAATTGTGCATTTGTATGGGAAGGGGTAAAAGGAGTGAGGGGATCGGATCACTATTTTGTGATATTACATCATTATACTTTGACCCAAATTTCAAGTCGATAGCTTAAATAGTTTCGAAGGGAAATAAATTTGTTAAAATTTCGAAATTTCATGGAATTTGTATGGAAGGGGTAGAAGGAGTGGGGGATATAGCCCGTTCACGAACTTAAAGTTACCATTTTGCTGAAAATTCTAAAGCGTTCGAGAGTTGTGCTGTAGACAGACGGGCAGGAGGTTTTTGAGCGACAACAAATATTTCTGTACCCACGGCAGCTCTTACCGTTACAAACGGTAAGGCAATCGCAATACACTCTCATATTTCATCTAGAGTATAATAAGCAAGCAGTTATTCGAAACAAAATTTAACAGTTAGAGGGTTCAGAATTTTTCATACAATATCTCCGCCGACTATTGGAGAAAAATCGCATTCCGGAAATAAATCACGAAATTCTCACTGTTTATTCGAAAATTTTCTACCGGTCGGTCCATCACGCTCGAGTGCTTTACGAATACACGATCACTTAATAGGTGTTTCAGAAATTTCTCACGTGTAATAAATAAGAAGGACCGGTCCTCCAGGTCGGGGGTTGGGCGAGGCGTCGACAACGCATCACCAGAAAAAAAATATCTGTCCAGAAACCTGAAGAATAGCCTCGGAACGGATGGACTCAACGGCAACGACCCCGCAAACGGAAAATGGACTACTCTATTGGATCTTGGAATGTTCGATCCTTATTTAGGACAGGCGCTCTGAAAGAGTTCCTCGAAGAAGTGGCAAAACACAACATCAACATAACTGCCATCCAAGAAACGAAATGGCTCGGTAACGAAATCAGTTGAATCATGAGATCACACACAATCTATCCAAGTGAAAAATTGTCGGGAAGCAGAGACTTTGGAGCCGCTTTTGTCGTTGACAAAAAATTTAAACAGCAGGTCACGAGTTTCAAACCAGTAAGTGAAAGATTGTGTGCAATCCGAATAAAGACTAAATTTTTCAACACTTGGTTGATCGACGTCCACGCACCAACTGAAGACAAGGACGATATAAATACAGACGAATTTTATGCCACCCTAGAGACAATCTATGACTCACTGCTCTCGAATGACATAAAAATTGTATTAGGGGATTTTAATGCAAAAGTCGGAAAGGAGGAGGCCCATAGAGGAACAACAGGAGGGCACAGTCTCCATGACATAACCAACGACAATGGCCAACGTCTTATTGATTTCGCAAGCAGCAAAAATATGATTGTAAGTTCTACGTGCTTCCCACATCGCGATATTCACAAACGAACGTGGGCATCACCAGATGGTCACACCTTCAACCAAAGAGACCACGTTCTAATTGAGAAAAGGGCTGCTTCCAGCATACTTGATGTACGAGCCCTTCGCGGTGCGAATTGTGACTCTAATCACTATCTAGTCAGAGCTAAGTATCGATGCCGAATAGCTGGTCGTGGATATTCGAAAACGAGTAGAGCTCGCAAATTCAATGTCGACAAGCTTAACGACGAAACGGTGGCGCAGGCTTACAGGTTAGCATGTAATAAACACCTGACACCAATATATGAAAATATCCAAAATATGCCAGTGGAGAATGCGTGGATTAAAATACGAGACGGCATCAAATCCTCCGCAGAAGAGGTATTAGGATATCAAGCACGGCGAAAAATTAATGATTGGTTCGACCAAGAATGCCGCGATGCAATAGACAGAAAGAACGAGGCTTAAAAAATTTTTACTGAACGACCGACACGAGCCAAAAAGAAAGATATGACGAGCTTAGGCAATATGCGAAAAAGACCTGCAGGCGAAAACAAAGGAAGTACCATAATGACAAGATACAAAAAATGGACGACGATATGATACAAAATAAAACGCGGGACGCATACGCAATAGTAAAAGGCCTAAAAAGGGATATAAAGCAAAAGGCAGTCTCTGCAAAGACGCAGAGAGCAACATTATCAGCGACGTACAAGAAATCAAAAGGAGATAGGCTTCCTACTTTGAACATCTTCTCAATTCCACCCCATTAGCATTTATAACGACAGACAACATTTCAATTGAGGCCTCAACTGACGAAGAAGAACCATCATCGACACCACCCACGCTTTCTGAAATCAAAGCAGCCCAAGTGACCAAAAAACGAAACAAAGCGCCAGGAATTGACGAAATACCAGTTGAAATTCTGAAGAACGGTGGAAACTGTGTCGCTGAATTACTGCACAACATGATATGCAAAATTTGGCCAGAGGAAATCATACCCGACGATTGGCGGAAAAGTATTATATGTCCAATTTACAAGAAAGGAGACAAACTCTACTGTATCAATTACTGATTACTGAGGTATATCATTGTTGTGTACGTCCTACTGACAAAAATAATTGAACGTCGTCTTAAGCCCTATACTAATAAAATAATTGGCGAACACCAAGGTGGATTCAGAACCGGACGATCTACAACAGACCAGATATTCTCGGTGAAACAGGTGCTTGAGAAATGCTGGGAATATAACACAAACGTGCACCAAATTTTCGTATATTTTAAACAGGCATACGACAGTATCGACAGGAGCTTACTGTAGCAAATCATGCTTGACTTGAAATTCCCCCAAAACTAGTCCGACTGACAAGACTCACAATGCCAAACACTGAATCCCAAGTGAGAATATAAACCGATTCCATAACCAGCTTTCGAACGGAATGTGGTTTAAAGCAGGGAGATGGTCTAGTCCCCATGCTTTTCAACTTGGCACTAGAGTATGTCGTCCGAAAAATCCCAGTCGACATCAACGGGACACTTCTATTCAAGTCCACCCAACTAGTAGCATACGCTGACGACATTAACATCCTAGCAAGATCCTTCCCTAGTGCTAAGGAGGTATTTGTCAATCTTGACTCCGCCGCAAAAGAAGTCGGATTGCGCATTAATGGAAGCAAAACAAAAGTAATGACGCAAACAAGAAAGATAACGCCAATCAGACAAAACATAACAATTGCGGAATATAATTTGGATAGTGGGGACAACTTCATATATCTTGGGGCTAATCTAGCAAAGTACGGTAATGAAACAGACGAAATCAAACGACGGATAATACTTGCAAATAAGACGTATTATTCGGTACTTCCAATAATGAAATCCAAGAAAGTGCACAGGAACAATAAGCTGCGGATTTATAAAACTATTATACGATCTGTGCTCTGTTATGGCAGCGAGACGTGGACATTAACGCGAACTTCCGAGAAAGCAGTAACGCATTCCGAAGAATTTTGGGACCTGTGAAGGAAGGAACTCCAACTTGTTGTTGGATTGACTTACATATGTATATGGTTAGTTTAGTGTTTTAACCCTAGTGACACCGAGTAAGTGTAAACATATGTATATTGCATTTAGAGTTATTGTAAAGGAACGGAAAAAAAAATTTATTGCTTAAAGTTTAACTAAAAAAAGATGTTTTTTTCTTGTGATATTAATTAAGGAGATTTTGTTTTTTAATTTTTAAAATAAAATAAGAATAACTAAAATAAAAAAGAATGTATTTTATAAACACAGCCCACAAATGACACACACCTAATAATACGTGATTTTACTAGGGTGAAAATACTCTACGCGCGCACATAAAAACGGTTATATTGCGCTTTTATGTGCGCACATGCACCATCGCACCTCAAAAAGGTAAATTGTATGGATGCGACATGGTATGTATGGGACATGGTTTGTATGGGCCATGGTTTGTATGGGACATGGTATGTATGGGACATGGTATATATGGGACATGAAGCTTTTGAATGGGACATTTGAGGTGGGACATTGTACCACCGCAAATTTCAAATGAGTCCTTCATGTAAACATGGGACAAAAATGCTTGTCCTATCCAACACTACTGAATATTCACCAAAAACGCTCGTTTATTTATATTGTTTTCTATTCGTTCGCCGTCGGCCCTCTGCGCTCTGTCAGCCATTGTCGACCCCCGACGGTCACAGTCGGCCTTCTCCGCCTGCATGTAGTTGTTGTTGCTTATCTACATTGCCCGTGTTCGGAATTATTTCTTTCTTGTTCGATTCTCTCTTGGTAATTCGTTGACCGCGCGTATATTCTTCTTTGAAGACCTTAACATTCCGAATAAGTCCCATAGTGTTCTTTGTGGTTTTCGTATGCGCGCATTAATTTGGTGATAAGCAAGTAGAGCTGACATTTCACATTACTTTCAAGTATAGGGCAAGACCGCGAATACTTGACCAGGGCTAACATGCGACAATATGTTGAGTTGACTTACACCAGATATCGGTACTTGGGGAATTCCATTTGACTACTAAAGGCAAAGCAAGGATTTCAAACTGTAAAATGCGAACTTTGATTCGAAATGAAGTGCCATTGAAAATGAAGAAAAAGAATCTATTAACCAATGCTAGTGTCAAAAACAAAACGATAATACAATATAATCAAATCTAAAAACAAACACAGAGAATCTTCCATATTCAACTTGTTCAAAAATTGCCGAGTTCCGTAATGGAAGATTTTAATTTATATCAATTGCAATAACTGATCCAGAATAAAAATTCATAACTACTCGATCTCCCTAAAATTCCTTATATGATCGTATCCAAAGGATCCAAGTTTAAATCCGGCAATTTTATTCCCCATAATCACAGAATCCTTAACAGTTTTGCCCAACGCAAGCGAATGAATGACCGCAGCACAAAAAGTATCACCGGCACCGAGCGTATCAACCATCTTTTTAGGTGGATACGCTTTAATAATTTCGCTTTGACCACTGCTATCGAGAATCACCGAACCATCTGCACCCCATGGGCAAATAATCACACACCTGCACAAACAATTATTAGTTTTCTAATTATTTAAACAAAATTACTCCACCTCTTATTATCGATTCGATCACGTAAACCAATTGCTGCTTCCTTAGCATTATCCCAGCCTAGATAGTTGCTCAGATCCTTTCCGAGAAAAACATAATGGACATGGTTGGTCAAAACCAAATTTTCGTCCTTCATTTTTTCCAGTTCGACAGAAATTTTGATTTGATTTTCCGTTGCCATATTAAACTTAACTATCCTGTTAATCATTTTTGTAGTTTCGTCGGGATTTCTAGCCTTTGAATGAAGAATAAACCGTCAGTACTATTGGAAAGTAACTGTTTAAGCATACCTCCTGACCTCAAAATGTACCCACTTGTACTTTTTTAAATCAATCTTTTCGAAGTCTTCGTATTTCAAAATCGGAAAATCCATATTGCAATGAACAATCGTTCGTGTATTTTTCTCCAGATTCAAAATAACCGACGAGAACGGTGTACTCTTCTCGACGCGAGGACAATTCTCTGTGTCTATGCCACGTTGTGTGCATTCTTCAAGCAAATATTGAAATTCTTTCGATGCACTTAGTACGCCTAAAAATTCACATTTGGCACCCAGCTCTCGTAGAACCGTACAATTATTCGATGCATTACCTCCACGTTGCCAATGGCCATGTAGGCATCTGTCAAACAAAATTTAAATGGTACGATAGTTGCTACTAGTCTTGAACTTAATAAAATGATTTTTCAAAGGGAAATCTACCTCTTATCGGTATCTTCAATTGGAAATTCTTGGCAAACGTGGATTATGTCTATAACGCACATTCCAACGCAAAGTATCAATTTATCGTCGCTCATTTTTTACCAGTATTGCTTCTTAAATTTTGCGATTATCTAGATTAACACACACAACACGTGAGTTCACATTTCAAAGCTCCGAACTGCACACCGAAAGCACTTATTCTCACTGAAGGAGCCGATTCAGAGAGAAACTATGGAATTATTTTTATTTTCACAATGATTTTATCTTTTAAGGTTCGCTGCGATACAGTAAAGTTCAAAGTGTAAAACAAATTACGAGTTTATCGAAGTGTTCTTAGGAAAAATGAGTAGAATGATATGAATATAAATAAGAAAGGAGGAAATCTTATATGTATGTAAACTTAAACAACTCGTAACATACTTGACTATCTGTGACCATAAATGCGTCATCGGGGGAAAAAGATACTATAACAGCTTTAATCTGATAGCAAGCTAGCGGTTTGACCTTATTTCTTACACCAAAATCTAGAGCATAAAAATTATTGCTGGAAATCAAGGGCGATTAGTACATATAGTCAATATTTGATTCGTTTATTTATGCAAGTTCGGGTTTTGTATTGGTGAGATAGAAATGGTTGGGCGTTAATAATTTTTTTAATTTATTGCTTGAATCACGTTGAATATTCTCTGTATAATATTAAACTCGGTGTATTTTATATTCACGAAACGAAACATTTGTAGAGGAGGTGAGAAAATCGAAAAAAATTGTAATGCAGTTTTAATTCTTTTCTCTTGAAAGATGTTCGTACATAATTTCAAGTTCGTAGCTTTTAATTTATTGATTTATTGAAATTGGTGCTTTTGTATGGAAGGGGGTACAAGGGAAAATGGTCGAAAAATAATTTTGTATATGTGGCAGTAGAAGTTGTGAAGGTATTCAACCAGTTAATATCTTAAACTTTTATACATTTATTTTAAATGTATTTCGAAAATTTTCTAGTCTTTAGCTTAATCTTTCAACCAAAAAATTTCAGTTTTTGTGTTTTTTTCATTAGACATCAAACACCTTGTGCAGCTTAACGGCTCCCTTCGGTGCATAAGAGTTCTGGTTCAAGTCATTATTATTATTATACCCTACACGCCCCAAAATTTAAGTCCGCCTAAGATCAGCACCCATCTACAATCCACCCAAAAATTAACTTTCTATCTTCAAGGGTTAGGGAGTTATTGTGCGCTGAGTGTTCACGTACGGCATACGGACAGACGGATTTTTTCCATTTTACTTTATTATTTTGATAATAAAGTATTGTGATCGACTTCGGAAAAAAAAAAATTTGCTACCCTGAAATTTTGTTTTTTTGCGTTTCATGGCTAAATTAGCCTAAAAATGCAAAAACAAAAAATCCGTCTGTCTGTACGCCGTCCGCCGTACGCCGACGTGTACGCTCAGCGCACATTAACTCCCAAACCCTTCAAGATAGAAAGTTCATTTTTGGGGGGATTGTAGATAGTTGCGGATCTCAGGCGGATACTTATTTTGGGGGGTGTACGGGTTCAGGGGGAGGCGGGGGGAGCGCTTAAACCGAAAAATACGCATTCAAATATCTCAACCATGGTAACAGCTAGGAAGCTAAAATTCAACATACATATAGAAGGGTTTGTGGGACAACTTTTAAAAATAATTTAATTTTTTTATCCATTGGGGTGCGAAAAGGGGGGGCTAAGAACCAATTCTCGGCCGAATTTTTTTTCAAATGATTACATCTTCGAAATGCTTACCATAAAAAATTGATATTTTGAGACCATTAAGCTGGCATATAGGTCCACTAGAATCAGTTTAGATAAAAGCTAATTTTTGTAAGGGGGAGGGTCAGGGGGGGTGCAAAGAAAAAAACTTAAAAATTAATATCTCGACTATTTATTAAGCTATGTAATTGAATCTTAGAACCTATATTAAGCTATACTAGAGAAATACGAAAAAAATATAACATTTGGAAAAAATAGTAGTGGGGGGAAATGGGGAGCATTTCAAAAATGGTGCACTTTCCAAAATTTCAAACCGTTATAATTCAAAATTGTACAGATATCAAATTAAAATTTTGTCAAATTGTAGACCTAAGTAGTTTTTAAATTTGGTAAAAATTTTACGTCGGGAGGTGTAATGGGAGGGAGGTGGTAACCAAAAATGTCGAAAATTTTGAGTGTTTTTTTAAGGGCTCTGGTGAAAGATAAAAAATTTAAATTTTCCATGTGGATACATCTATTTGTTGTACATACAGAAAAAATAATAAAAATTCCACAATTGTTATGCACCGACCCCCCTGGTCTACCGTGCACAAGGTGTTTCATGTGCAATGAAAAAACCACATAAACTGAAAATTTTTTAATGAAATTTGAAGGTAGAAACTTGAAAACTTGCGAAATGCATTTAAAAAAAATCTTTAAAAGAATGAAATATTAACTGGTCGAATACCTTGAGAGCTTCTACTCCCTCCCATGCAAAATGATTTTTTCGACCATTTTTAAGAAATTAATTATCACCTAATTGGTAAAAGCTATCAATTTGAAATTTTGCACAAAATCATTTAAAAATAGTTTAAATAGAACTGCGTTAAAATTTTTGAGATCACACTTGCCGTTCTACCCCCTCCCATACAAAAGTACGATTTCGACCAATTTCAATAAAACAACTGCTAACCAACAAATTAAAAGCTACGAACTTGAAATTTTGTACGAGCACCTTAAAAGAGAAAAAAAAGAAAACTGCGTCACAACTTTTGCGATTCCTCTACCTCTTCTACCCCCTCCCATACAAAATTATTTTTTCGACCATTTTTAGGAAATCAGTTATCAGCTAATTCTTGAAAGCTATCAATTTCAAATTTTGCACAAAAAATTATAAAAATAATTGAAATGATATTACTTTAAAAGTTTTGCAATCGCGCTTGCCCTTCTACCCCCTCCCATACAAAAGTATCATTTCGACATATTTTATTGAATCAACTAATAACCAACAAATTAAAAGCTACGAACTTGAAATTTTGTACGAGCACACTACAAGAGAAAGGAAATAAAATTGCGTCACAAATTTTACGATTCCCCTACCTCCTCTTCTCCTTCCCATACCAATGTTTGGTTTCGTGAATGTAAAATACACCGAATCCTATGAAAATTCTATGCAACTTCGTCTCTGAAACTGACATTCTATACAGAGAATATTGGACGTAATTCAAGCAATCAATTAAAAAACTATTAACATCCACCCACTCATAAAAACTCAAACTTGCATAATTAAACGAACGAAATATTGATTATATGTACTTTTGAACGTTTCCGCAAAGTGTTAAATTGGCAATTGCCCTGCCCAAGAACCCCCTTTCACTTAGTCTTCCCTAGCCACTCCAACCTGCATATTGACTTTCCACACATACGCAACTTGTCCCAAGAATAATAAAGTTTCGCCCGACTTGTTGGCAGTTTATTTAGGTTAGTTTAGTCATGAAACGCCAAAAAAAAAAAAATTTCAGGATAGTATTTTTTTTTTCCCCAAGTTGATCACAATACTTTATTATTAGAACAATAAAGTAGTTGATTAATTTATACACAATAGGACTTATGACCACCCCCATGTCTATTGTGTGGAGAACCGAGTGACCTAGGCTGGCATGTAGTTGTCGCGAGTGGGTGATGATGGAAATTTTGTTAGTTTTTCGTGCACACATTAAAGGAGCACGGTAAAGATACAACCGCTCCTGGCCATGGTTCTTTTTCAGCCAATTTATCACTAGAGTTATTTTGACTTCGCATAAATCTTCAATTCAAAATAACCTCATCTTCAGCGAAAACGACTTTTTGGGGCTACCTTAAAAGCATGGACTAACTTTTCAAATTACACAACACAAGTGGCGTATTCCCCAGTTAAAAGGATGAATGAGGGATACCAACCGAGAACGACCTTCTGCTAGGATGTAGTGTTGGGTTACTCATACAAGAAGTGGTACAAATGTCCCATTCATGCACGTCAAAATGTCCCATCACTACAAAAAATATTGTTGTCCCACTTCAAAGTTTTTGTCCCACTTCAGAGCTTTTGTCGCATCTGAATTAAAAACATGCATTTGTATGGCTGCTGTACCAATACATTTGTAACACTCAAATCACTTACTTCACCGGGTTTTGTCCCATGCATTTATGGCTGAAAGCAAAGCTCTCAGCACGGAAATATTACGAACCGGAGAACTCTGCACATGAATGACAGATTCTCTTTGATGGGAGAAACCGAGATTTAACTTTCATCGCAATTTTTTTAATTAAAAATCTATTGCACTGATATCAACGTGTAGTAATTACATGCTGAGCACTATTAATAAAGAAAACTGAACTATTTTTAACACTGCATTTAAGAATAAACGCGATTCTTACGAAGCCCGCCGTGTCCGCTACATACAAAAGCTGGCGAACGGAACTGTCATTTTTATTGTGACTACAACTTGTTGTTGTTGGATTGACTTACATGGCTAGTATAGTGTTTTAACCCTAGTGAAACCGAATAAGTGTAAATAAGAATAACTGAAATAAATAAGAATGTATTTTTTTGTGATATTAATTAAGGAGATTTTGTATTTTAATTTTTAAAATTAAATAAGAATAAATAAAATAAAAAAGAAAAAAAGAATGTATATTATAAACACAACCCACAAATGCCACACCTAATAATACGTCATTTTACTACCGCATCTCAATAAGAAACGGTGTTCGTAGGGTTAAAATACTCTACGCGCACACATAAAAGCGCAATATACGTCATTTTTCGCTCATTTGCTACCATTGCTCCTCAAAAAGGCAAATTGTATGAATGGGACGGACATTGTATGTATGAATGGGACATGGAGCTTTTGAATGGGACATTTGAGGTGGGACATTGTACCACCTCAAATTTCAAATGAGCCCCTCATACAAACATGGGACAAAAATTCTTGTCCTACCCGCTGACGGCTCGACTTCAAATGGGGTGAGTGTTTATTTGACATGTTTCAAATGAAGTATTTTGCAAAAAAAAAAAACTTCACAATGTCTTAGAACAAATTCAAATTCAATTATAACTATAATTACAACACAAACTAGAAAAATGAAGCCAATCAGACAAAATATTACAGTATGAGGCTATAAGCTAGAAAACAGTTTTGTGTACCTAGGGCAAGCTTATCGAAGGATAGATGCGGAGCCATCGATATTAAAAAAGAAAGAATATTGATGGCAAATAAGGCGTATCATTTGGTTTCAATAACTAAAAACAAGAAAGTACACAGGAAAACTAAACTAAAAACATAACAGGGCTACGATTGCGCGTAAAGCGCAATCTTACGATACTCTAGATGAATTAGAATTGTTTGTGATCCCAAGAGATTTTGTATGGGGAGTGTTAGAAGGGATGATAGCATTGAACTAATGGTTTCCCCATCATGCTGAAGTAGCTATAAAAATGTTTTATACAAAATGCTTACTCCAAAAATTGAATGGGAACTGAGAAAATTAGTGAGTTAGATTTAGTGAAAATGTGCAGTTTGTATGGGAGGTGATAGAAAGAGTGGGGGGATTTTAGTGATTTTTTCAGAAATAACTAGTAATATTATAAAATTGACTTAAGCCTTAAATTTCAGACTAGTGCCATTCACACTTTTCAAGAAAATCGATTTTTTGTGAAGTTGTGAAACTGTGTCATATTGTATGGGAGGGGGTAGAAGCAGTGAAGCTAATCAAATATTTTTTTCTGATCTTAGTGATAATACTAATTAAGTATTTATTACAAAATATGAGCTCAATAAATGTTATATGTTCTGAGAAAATCGTTTTAGAGCATTTCATGAAAAAGTGTAGTTTGTATGGGAGGGAGTGGAAGGAGAGGGAGGACGCAAATAATTTTTCTACTGTAAATTTAAATCATTATGAAAGTAATATATCCCAAAATTCAGACTAATAGCTTTTATACTTTTCGAGCAATCCATTTATTGTCAAATTGCGAAATTGTGTCATTTTGTATGGGAGGCGGTAGAAGGGGTGAAGCAAATCGTCTAATTTTTTTTAATCGTACTAAACATTTTAAATAAATATTTAGTGCACAATTTCAGCCCGCTAAATTTTATTCGCACTGAGTAAATTGGCTTAGAGAAATTCATGACAAGTACAGTTTTTATGGGAGGTGGTAGAAGCAGAGGGAGGACACGTATAATTTTTATACGGTAGATTGATATTATCATAAAAGTAACATATTCCAAATTTAAGGCCAAAAGCTCTTATACTTTTTGAGCAAATCCGTTTACTGTCGAATTGCGAAATTGCATCGTTTTATATGGGAGGGGGTCGAAGGGGTGAAGCTAATCATCTAATTTTTTTTAGTCTGACTAAAAATTCTAAATAAATAATTATTGCACAATTTCAGCTCGCTAAACTTTAATACGTGCTGAGTAAATTGGTTTAGAGTATTTCCTTTAAAAGTGCAGTTTGTATGGGAGGTGGTGGAAGGAGGGGGAGTACACACATCATTTTACGGTAGGTTGATATAATCATAAAAGTAAAATATTCCAAATTTCAGGCCAATAGCTTTTATACTTTTCGAGCAAATCCGTTTATGGTCAAATTACGCATTTGTGTCATTTTGTATGGGTGGGGGTAGAAGGGGTGGAGCGATTTGGCCCGTTCACGAACTTGACCTTACTTTTTTGTCAAAAAAGACGTGTACAAAATTTGAACTATCTAGCTCAACGCGTTCTCAAGCTAGAGCGCGCTTAGACGGACGGACATCCGGTTTTGAGATTTTTGAGTGATAATATTAACTTTTGTATCATTCATTTTTTTCTCCGAGCCTTATTTCTTAGCGTTACAAACTTAAGAGCAATCTTATAATACTCTCAGATTTCATCTAGAGTATAAACATAACAGGACTGCGATACTCTAGATGAAGAAAAACTTTTGATTTCAAGAAATTTTGTATGGGGAGTGGTAGAAGGGGTGACAGCATTGAACCAATCTTTTCACATCATGTTAGAGTTGCTATCAGAATGTTTTATTGAAAATTTCAGCTTTAATAGGTACTGAGAAAATCAGTGTATTGGGTATTTGTATGGGAGGTGGTAGAAGGAGTGGGGAGTTCTTAGTAAGTTTCTCAGAAATAACTATAAACATCATGCATTTGACATATTTTCATCGCAGATCTGTAGCATTCAAATTTTTCAGGAAAATCGACTTTTTGAAAAGTTATAAAATTGTGTAATATTGTATGGGAGGGTGTAGAAGGAGTGAAGCTAATCATCTAATATTCTTTTGTCTTACTAATAATTCTAAATAAATATTTTGTTCGAAATTTCAGCTCGATAAATTTTATATGTACACTTCCCCCTCATTTGACTCTACCGTGCGTACGTTTTGTTTTCATATGAAGTTTTTAACTAGCCTTGGGATTGAATATTAAACCATTTTTTTATTATTTCCAGGAATCCAATCTTCTCATTCCTGGTCCGTTTACATTGTATGCCAACTATAAAACTAATTTTCACTATCCTCCACCATCGCACAATACAGCAGTACTGGCAACGACCTTTAAAAGCTTTCAAATACTCAAAGACTACAACAATCCGTATATTCCGCGATTCATATTTCACGGCGAAACTAGAAAACTACCGAAAATCGATTCTGAAATTAGTTTTATCTCATCGCAAAATGCATCAATTGGAATCACAAAAAGTCAAGAAACATGGCGATCACCGATTAGCATAAATCCATCGTCCTATAGGTTTTTCAATCAGCCATCGAATACAACGTTCAGTTCGATGAAAACGATCATCTCGAAAAGGGTGAGTTATTTTTCTAAAATGCTGTCAAACTGCATTGTATTTAAATATTACATATTTTTTACAGTTACCATCCGTATGTTTGCAAAGTAAACTAAAATCGAACATAACTATTGAACGGATTGATAATGGTCGGCGAACTTTCAGTTGGAATTGGGAATCGCTAGGTCATGTAACTTCCCTGGCATCGAGCTTTATTTCCGAAGCTAAAGACACGTTACATTTACATGGTGTCGTGGACAATGCCTTAGGGTCTCTTTTTGAAGCAAAAGTCGTTGGAATAGACCGCTTTTTGAGCGATTTAAAAGATCTAACTGTTGGCATTCAATCGGATTCATTTGCACACGATGATACTATGATATTTCATATGGTAAAGAACATTACGGCACCGAATATTTCTCCATCGGTTATGGATAAGTTCGTTTTGGATTTTATCGAATGCGGATCATGTTATAAGCGATTACAAGCAATGACGATTACAAAGAATTATCGAATGTTATTCGATGGCTTTATTTTTAAGGTTAGTATGGAAATAGAGCTTGGTGTTAAATTGGTTTTAAAAATATTGTGTTTTCATTTCGCGCAGGCAACTTGTGGTGCAATCGAAGAATATCTTATAAGATTTCGGCAATATGTTGTATTGTATGAGGACACAACACTACTCCAATACTATAAGCGAATGAAAAAAATGATGAAGCAATTGACTAGTTTGGCTCATATCCTTGCCATTCATCCGGACGGTAATTTTGTACTAATTCATCTGATAGTGAATAATTAAATCCGGATTTAATTTTCTCTAGTTGATGTGAACGTGCGTCCGCCGATGGGATCACAATTCTTAGGTTATCTGTACAAAGAAATCACGCACACAACTCAAAAGGATCTCATCATGTTATTGAACTACATATTGAAGCGGTGTTGCCACGTTTATTTCAAGTAAGTAATAGAACAATTCATTTTTCTCAATATTTCAAATATTCGATTAAGGCATTTACAAAAATGGATATTTTTCGGTGTACTGGACGATTCATGCCATGAGCTCTTCATTTCGTTTGTGGATCATTATCGGCCCAATACTAAGTATTTTTTCGACAAGGCTTACTTTGTGCGAAAAGAATCGGTTCCGGGATTCTTTCAAGGCCACGAAGATCAAATTCTGCAATGTGGAAAGTATACGATGCTATTGAAGACTTTTAGACCCACAGTGAGATTATTTTTTATGTTTTGAAATCGAGATTTATACCGTGCCATTACAGCATCCTCTGTTTTCCGTCGAATACCCCTCAATTTCAGTTTGTTTGTCGTTCGATGAAATTAAAATCATGGAAGAAAATTGCCGAAAATACACTGAAAAAGTTAGAGAAATTTGCGGAGCACCAATTTCAACACGAGATGTTTTCCAAAAGCGATCCGAGAATAAGAAACAATTGTTTCAGATGGTTTCGGAAAAGTGTCGACGAAATTTTGAGCAATGGAAAGGTAAGTTAATTTTATATAATTATAGCTTCATGAAAAAAAAATTATCGAAAAACTTAAATTTCTCTGAACAAAATTACAAACTGTAACATTTGCATTCTGTTTTCCCATCTTTTTAGTTGAACGTGAAAATTACGTAGCGCAAGAAACAACGCGAAAACAGAAGCGACTAGAAGAACTTCAAGCACATTTGAAAGAAATTCGTGAACGTAAAATTGCCGAGAAGAAAACAGATCTCGAACTTGAGCTGAAACTTTTGAAAGACGGACGAGATCGCGAAGATCAACGTACCATTCAAGAAAATGTGGAAATACTAAAACGAATCGAATACTATCAGGAATTGAACGATATTATCGACGAACGAAAACATCGTGCCGAAATCGCACTGGGCTCGTCGCACGTACGATTCGAAATAGAGCCCGGTACGCCCGTCAGTGCAGCAACTGAATTCGAATCATGCCTCGAAGATAATGATGACGAGGATGCGAAATCGGTGTATGAAGATGCTTGCGTAACGACCGAATTCATTGATAAATTTGTTGAAACCGAAAACGAGTTGAACGAATTTTTTGAATGTTCCGATAATAATTACACCACACTCGGTATTAAACGTAGCGCATCAGATTTGCTCAATTCAAACGATATGATTATGTCGGATTTCCATCGAAACAAAAAACGTGTTCTAGGCTCGTCGACAATATCCGATTGTTTAGGTAGTAGGCTACCGCCTGAAACCACGATCGAATCGAAACAGCCAACTACAGAAGCACAAAAAATCAAAATAAAAGTTTTAACGTCGGAGTGTAGTATGGATTTGAATAGCAATCAAACTGAGGGTGAAAAGGAGAAAGCAACAACATCCGATCTTCAATCAATAAAAAATAATACCATGTCCGACTTGGAAATCAATCGAAAGAAAATGATGCAAAACGACACTTTTGGCGAATTCAATAAGGACTCGAAACGTCCATTGCATCTCGATTTAAATACGGAACTTTGCCGAAATCGAAAACGAGTGCTGGAAAGCGAATACAATATATTAACCGGCGTTTGCAATAGCGTTCAGTCAACACCTATGTCGACAACATCCGATTCGTCGATGTTCGATGAGCACGAAGAAGACATAAAAAATGCCAATTTTATGAAATTGGATGTCGCTGTTGCACAACTAAATAACGTGAATACTTTTAATATGGATGTATCGACAGCATTAATTGAAGAAACACCAGAATGTGGATTGAATACCGCAGGCATTATGGCAAGAGAAGGCTTCCAATTTACACTACAAAAAGCCCACAATAAAGTCGATCTAATTCTTGATTTAGATTCAAATCAGTCGTTAGTGTTGAATTCTTTGAGCGAATCAATTTCACCGTATGAACGTTGCGAAGAATTGATCAAAACGAATTTCAAATGTAAGCCAATGTTAGGAGTATTCTCGCTGAAAATCAACGAAAAGACACAAGAATTAGTTAATATTAAAGAGAAAAAAGTCACCGATTTCAGTGCAATTACGTTGACGGAATTTCTGCAAAAGTCTGTAATAATTCCATTAAGTGCTCATATGGAAGTTATGAATTGCGAAATAATGCGCGTCTATCTGGAAGACTTGGACATTTTAGGGCACTTTAAAAGCCTGCGAAACTATTTTTTCCTGATGGACGGCGAATTCGGAAGTTTCGTATGCGACGGATTGATCAGTAAGCTCGAAGCCGGTGCTGAACCAAACGGATTGCTCAATTATCATATGCTACATACAATACTGGATAATGCTTTGGGTTCGAGCATTATCGGAAACGATAAAAATGCCGAGAACCTTTCTTTCATAGTCACTGATATGCCCGAGAAATTCGATCTAGCATCGTCTGCAGTCCTATCCAGTCTAAGTCTAAGCTATCGCGTATCGTGGCCCGTCAATTTAATTCTGAATCCAGAAACATTGGAAAAATACTCGAATATATTTAAATATCTAATTAAAGTGCGACGTATCAGTTGGATACTTGAGGAATCGTATCAAATGTTGAAGCAAATTGCTAAGAAAAATGGTAAAGTTATGCTGCTATCGCCACAATATCGTAGAGTTCAGCAGATTCGTCACAAGTTCTATCACTTTGTTCATTCGCTAAAAAACCATATTACATCGAGTGCACTACAAGCGTCGTGGAAAACGTTCAAGGACGATTTAATCTCGGCTAAATCAATTGAAGATATTTATCGTAAGCATACCAACTATGTGAAACGAATTTTATTCTTGTGCATGCTAAATAAGAGAAGTGTAGAGTTTTACAATACTATCGAAAGTATTTTCAAAGTTACGTTACGATTTAACAGGTATTTCTTAAATCTCAATCTACATTGAACTGTTACGTAAATTATTTTTTCCTTACAGAAACCTCAAAACTCGCGAATGGAAACGCAAACTGGGCGATGAATTCTACACTCATTCGCGATACGAACGATTAATTGCCGACGAAGTTGAGTTTGAAAAATTCATTAAATACACAATTTACCTGGGCAACAAAATTGTCCGACATGGTTATCAAGAAGAAATCGGCGAATTCATCAATCTCATTAATTTTAATCATTACTATCTTATAGATGTGTGAGAAAAATAATAAAATATAATCCGTGTGAAAATTCGATAAAATAAGTTTAGCACATCGCTCATTTAGAAGCATCACATATCATGGCCTTTAATTTGTTTAACAACAATTTTGTTGGGTTTGTAATTCGCGTAATTATATGATTGAACGGATCAATGTTAATCGTAATATATATTTGATTATTATTGTTGTACATTTAATCCGTTACTGTTTGGAAATGAGATTTCTGATTTATATTCGCGTTACTTATATATGTTGCAGCTTTTTTTACGAAATCAATCACTCCCTATGTTTAATTGAATCTATGTAATTTTCTATTATGTAAATAATTATGTTTTTTTTAATTTAGTTTATAGTTACAATAAAACCCACAAAATATATTTATAGTTTTTTAGAAGATGAAATTGTGAATATGCATTATGATTTTTAACCGTTTAATTTTCATAATATTTTTCGTATCTTAAGCAATTAAATAATTTAAAAAAATAATAAAAATCGATTATTTTTTTTTCAATTTTTCAGGTAGTGCTCCCCATAACGCACTCTGGCTCGTGTACTTCAGTTTCTTTTATGCTTTAGATGAAATACAAGTATTATAGGTTTCCCACAAAGTCCATAACGGGAAGAAATAAGGTTCGAAGAAAAAATGGGTTGCACAAAAGTTCATAACTTAAAAATCTCAAAAGCAGATGTCCGTTCGTCTATCGCGTTTTAGCCAAGGAGGATATATAATAAGGAGTGTCTATGAGCATGCTTTACCTTGTAAGAAAATGGAAATGAAAGTATTTCGCTCCTTTACTGGCGAAATGCTCGAAATTTTTCGAAAAAAATCGTTTCGCTATCTTTGTCTGGCACACTTAAAAATATTGCAACTAGCTCTTTCCCACGTTAAATTGTTCGAAACAATTGTCAAATTTTCGAAAGAATTGTTTCGCTATCCTTGTTTGGCATACTTAAGCCCAAAGTAACTACCTCTGTCCCGCGTTAAGGCCCCGTGTATACCGACAGACTATTTCAATTTCAGTCAGTTTTGCATTAATTTCAAAGCAAGAGAGTCATAAAATATCTACTCTCAGCAATGATCGGAAGGGATTCAACATTAGATGCAACAGATTCAACATTAGATCAGGGAACATTAGAATTCTTAACTATTTTGGGTACAATGAGGTTTTTTTTTAATAAAAGGCTTGTTCTGGATTTTCTACACATTTATTATTTTATTCTATTTATAATTGATACATCTCCACCAATTGATACATCTCTACCGATTGATACCCATTGATCTTCGACTACACTTGTAGTGCTCGAAACATGCAAAGACATATTCGCAATTAAATCGATATGAATCGAGTATTTCGAAAATTTATGAACTGTGAAAATACCTTCGGAGATTATTTTTGCTGGAAATACTCGAGCATAGACACTGTGATGCGGAATGATTTTAGTATCGCGCCAATTAAAGGGTTTTTCGTTATGACTTTCATTTTACTTTATTATTTTAATAATAAAGTATTGTGATCGACTTGGGAAAAAAAAAAAATTTGCTACCCTGAAATTTTGTTTTTTCGCGTTTCATGACTAAATTAGCCTAAAAATGCAAAAAAAAAAAAATCCGTCTGTCTGTACGCCGTACGCCGACGTGTACGCTCAGCGCACATTAACTCCCAAACCCTTCAAGATAGAAAGTTCATTTTTGGGGGGATTGTAGATAGTTGCGGATCTCAGGCGGATACCCATTTTGGGGGGTGTACGGGTTCAGGGGGAGGCGGGGGGAGCGCTTAAACCGAAAAATACGAATTCAAATATCTCAACCATGGTAACAGATAGGAAGCTAAAATTCAACACACATTTAGAAAGGTTTGAGGGACAACTTTTAAAAATAACTTAATTTTTTTATCCATTGGGGTGCGAAAAGGGGGGGACTAAGAACCAATTCCCGGCCGAACTTTTTTTTCAAATGATTATATCTTCGAAATTACTCAGTATAAAAAATTGATATTTTGAGACCATTAATGTCGCATATAGGTCCACTAGAATCAGTTTAGGTAAAAGCTAATTATTGTAAGGGGGAGGGTCAGGGGGGGTGCAAAGAAAAATACATAAAAATCAATATCTCGGCTATTTATTAAGCTATGCAATTGAATCTTGGAATCTATATTAAGCTATCCTAGAAAAATACGAAAAAAATATAACATTTGGACAAAATAGTAGTGGGGGGAAATGGGGAGCATTTCAAAAATGATGCACTTTCCAAAATTTCAAACCGTTATAATTCAAAATTGAGTACAGATATCAAACTATAATTTTGTCAAATTGTAGAACTAGATAGTTTTTAAATTTGGTAAAAATTTTACGTCGGGAGGTGTAAGGGGAGGGAGGTGGTAACCAAAAATGTCGAAAATTTTGAGTGATTTTTTAAGGGCTCTGGTGAAAGATACAAAATTTAAATTTTCCATGTGGATACATCTATTTGTTGTACATACAGAAAAAATAATTAATAATAATTGCACAATTGTTATGCACCGACTCCCCTGGTCTACCGTGCACAAGGTGTTTCATGTGCAATGAAAAAACCACATAAACTGAAAATATTTCAATGAAATTTAAAGGTAGAAACTTGAAAACTTGCAGAATGCATTTAAAAAAAATCGTTAAGAGAATGAAATATTAACTGGTCGAATACCTTGAAAGCTTCTACTCCCTCCCATACAAAATGAGTTTTTCGACCATTTTTAAGAAATTAATTATCACCTTATTAGTAAAAGCTATCAATTTGAAATTTTGCACAAAATCATTTAAAAATAGTTGAAATAGAACTGCGTCAAAATTTTTGAGATCATACTTGCCGTTCTACCCCCTCCCATACAAAAGTATGGTTTCGACCAATTTCAATAAAACAACTGCTAACCAACAAATTAAAAGCTACGAACTTGAAATTTTGTACGAGCACCTTAAAAGAGAAAAAAAAAGAAAATTGCGTCACAAATTTTGCGATTCCCCTACCTCTTCTACCCCCTCCCATACAAAATTATTTTTTCGACCATTTTTAGGAAATCAGTTATCAGCTAATTCTTAAAAGCTACCAATTTCAAATTTTGCACAAAAAATTATAAAAATGGTTGAAATGATATTACTTTAAAAGTTTTGCAATCGCGCTTGCCCTTCTACCCCCTCCCATACAAAAGTATCATTTCGACCTATTTCATTGAATCAACTAATAACCAACAAATTAAAAGCTACGAACTTGAAATTTTGTACGAGTACACTACAAGAGAAAGGAAATAAAATTGCGTCACAAATTTTACGATTCCCCTACCTCCTCTACTCCTTCCCATACAAATGTTTGGTTTCGTGAATGTAAAATACACCGAATCCTATGAAAATTCTATGCAACTTCGTCTATGAAACTGACATTCTATACAGAGAATATTGGACGTAATTCAAGCAATCAATTAAAAACTATTAACATCCACCCACTCATAAAAACTCAAACTTGCATAAATAAACGAACGAAATATTGATTATATGTACTGGAGCTTTTGAACGTTTCCGCAAAGTGTTAAATTGACAATTGCCCTGCCCAAGAACCCCCTTTCACTTAGTCTTCCCTAGCCACTCCAACCTGCATATTGACTTTCCACACATACGCAACTTGTCCCAAGAATAATAAAGTTTCGCCCGACTTGTTGGCAGTTTATTTATGAATCTTCAACTTAAAAATTCTTCAATTTCCTCAGAAAGCATAACTAAAACGGGTTAATTCCGTTCAGAGAAACACGAAAATCTTATCTTATCGTAAAAAAATAAGGAATTGAATTTTCGACATTTTTCTCAACTTACCAAAAAATAATGACGCCTAGTCCAATTGTGAACACGATGTTACTTATTTCCAGCATTTTCCTAAATTTTCTTCTCAGATCGAATAATTCTCATGCACTGATCATGTTTATCACTACTTTTACATCACCATAAAACTTGTGCATTTTCGTCGATTTCATCACACTTTTAATTACACTGCAGTGGTTTCAGCCTTAAAAAACGATTTTAATTCACTTTTTATTAAAATAATTGTTTGTGCAGAAAGAAAACGAACCGTGCCGTATTTCATTCATCGCACAAGCTCGAAATTTTTATTGGAATTAATCACATAATGATAAATTCTTTTTTTGTTATTATAAAATAAATACAATCTGAAAAAGGATCACGAGGAAACGGATTAAGATCGCGCAGATCATTAGCAAAATTGATAAACTTGAACTTCTATGAAATAATTGCACTAAACTACTAAGATAAAATGTTGATCGGTCAAACGGAAATTTGAAATTTTATTTATTAGGACAGAAGTGTTAGTGTGTATCGAGTATCTCTAGGCCTGACGAGTTTTATTTAGACGTGCCTGAATATTCTTTCACGTGTGACACTTTTGATATCATGAAAAGGGTTACACATGTAACCCAGGATTTTTTCTTCTTAAGTTTTGTCAGTAAAGCTTCATTAGTTGTTGGCGTTTCACGATTTCTGGCGAGCTTAATGGCCATTTTCTGGCGAGCTTAATGGCCATTTTCTGGCGAGCTTAATGGCCATTTTCTGGCGAGCTTAATGGCAATTTTCTGGCGAGCTTAATGGCAATTTTCTGGCGAGCTTAATGGCCATTTTCTGGCTAGCTTAATGGCAATTTTCTGGCGAGCTTAATGGCAATTTTCTGGCGAGCTTAATGGCCATTTTCTGGCGAGCTTAATGGCAATTTTCTGGCGAGCTTAATGGCCATTTTCTGGCGAGCTTAATGGCAATTTTCTGGCGTAGTTAGGCTTGTTTTTCTGGCGAGCTTAATCAGGCTGTTTTTCTGGCGAGCTTTGGCGAGAACTGGCAAAATTAGCCAGTGCACATTTTCCTCAATTTGACGAATCCAATTAGGACGAGAAACTACTCCAAAACTTTTGGAGTAGTTTCCAATCGATTACTAAAAAAAAATTTTGAAAAAACGTTACTCGCCGGTCAACATCATGGTCGAATTTTGAATGATTTTTTAAAAAAAAACCGTTATCCGTCGAACGATTCTGATGAAACTCCAAACCACTTCAAACGAATTCCAAACGATTGGAATAAAAAAAAAAAACGAAAGTTACTTGCCGGCTAACTTCATACGAGTACGCAGAGCTCGGGTATTTGCGCGAGTGTGCGTGCGATTTGTATCGTTGATTGGAGGCGAACGTGAAAAAAACAAAAGCACAATTCGCAAGTACCTACAATTTGGAAAGTGCGCTCTTTCAAGCTTCAAGTAAATTCGTGCTGGCGGAGAAACTTTTCGATGGCAGAGGAAACTGCAAACGTACATGTGAATGGAATAATTCAATGCGTTGAAAACAAGGATTGTAAATCATATAACTACACAACTTACCCGAAAACTGTTGAACAAGTAGAAGAAACACCAAGTTATAATTACATTATAGTAAAGTGCGACAAAGAGCGTTACTATACACGACGTGCAATTCCACATGTATGCCAAAAAGGTCCTTATCAGGGCCACCAAATAAATGAATAAAGAGTAAAATGTTTTTGCTGTCTGTTTTTCTTATTGCTTACGTGAAAACGTGTAAATAATTAACGTTTATTGCTATTTAAGTAACGTTTACATGACATGAAACATTTGTACGGTTTAATGCGAAAGCCCGGCCGAGTAAAAGTAAAAGCGTCCAGCGAAGGAAAAAGCCCGGCCGAGTAAAAGTAAAAGCACCCAGCAAAGGCAAAAGCTCGGCCCAGACAAATTCGAAACGCAAAAAGAGGGGCGAAAATACAAACATCTAACGATCATATCAGAGAAAAGCTGAGTGTGTGGCTTAGCGGGCAGCGTGCTTGCTTTACAATGTGTTAGTCGGACGACGTCGGTTTTCGAATCTCCATCTCGACGCAAGGGTTTTTTTTTAACACAGTTTTTTTGTTGGTACGGAAAATGTATTTGTCATTTCTCAAAAACTTTTTTTGTTGTTGGTGTGGAAAATTTATTTGTGCAATGCTTGTTATTAAATTATATATACCATCATTGACCACAATAAATGTCAGAAGTTTAATAAGATCTAATTGAAACGCGGGAAAATCTGTATGAAAAATATGTCGACGGAATGAAACACCATAAAAACATTTACATCGCTCATTTGTTTTTTATTACCCATTTTTCATAAAGTGAGACGAGAGATACAATTTCGGTAGTTTGGAAAAATGTTATCGTATTAAATAAAAATAAGAAAAAAAATACTGCAGATTTACATGTCATCGATATCATACAATTTAGTATAAAATTTCGGTTGAATGCGGAGAATAACAGGAACACTGGTACTGGGAGAAATAGCGACCTCCGACACAACAGCCGTCACTAATTCTGGTGGAGTGAAATCGTAGACTAAATTCAATGGATACAATCTGTGAAATGATTGCCAATCCTTCAAGCGACTTTGGTTGCTTCGTAGCGGGAAGATGGGAAGGAACGTGGAGGAAGTAATCATGAAAACATAAGTAAACGAAGAAAAAGATGACAAATCCTGAAACTATTTCGTGTGTTTTGAATTTTGCATGAACTTACCTGCTAGTTTGAAATAGAGCAACAACAAATTCCTATGATCATCTCTTCGTAAGCCAGCATTTAGGTAGACGTGCAGATAGGTGATATATTGTAGAATCAAAGGAACATTTTTAATTTTGCTCATGTTTTGAGGCATTTACCCGCAAGGGGGTAGTTGTAGTATGAGGTTTTACCAATTCCTGGAACTATCTTTGGAGTTAGCGACTCCACGGACCTGAGCTAACTATCCCCCTCTGGGATGGGGGCTGTAGAATTCACCCACAGCCAGTCCTGCTTGCCCTAAAAATGGCAAATGGACACTCACTGGATCATGGGCTTATCACCCGTGATCTTAAGACCTAAATGATACGAGAAACGGATACATCGCCTCGGATACGGACTGATTCTACGGTAACGACTTTTGGCATTCGAAAACGGACTATGATTGGCTTCTGGAACGTTCGAACATTGAATGACGGGGGAAGAGCTGGGGTTACTCGGTCCTTGCACCGCCAATCAGTGATCGACCGTGAAATGGAGCACTATAACATCCAAATCTTGGGCTTGAGCGAGGTCAGGTGGACAGGATCAGGAGAAGAACGAACCCCTAGCGGAAACACTATTCTGTACATTGGCCCTGAAAATGAAGCCAGAAATGGCGTGGCGTTCGTCCTTACGCCGAGAGCGAGAAACAGTCTCATTAGCTGGGAACCAATCTCGGATAGGATTATCGTCGTCAGGCTCAGGACCAGTGTCAGAAACGTCACAATTCTGCAGTGCTACGCACCAACTAATACCGCAACATCTGGTGACAAAGAGGAGTTTTATAGCCAACTGAGTGCCACCTTCGAACGTGTTCCAAGAGGTGATATTATTATCATCTCGGGAGATATGAACGCACAGGTTGGATCAGACAACACTGGACTAGAACACGTCATGGGGAGGCATGGTGACCCTTGGGTCGACCCTTCACGACCTTGGATTAAGAGACCCGAAAACGGCGAATTATTTGCGGAGTTCTGTAGTACTCGGCAAATGGTCATCGGAGGGACCCTTTTTCCACACAAGAGTCATCATAAAACATCTTGGGTTTCCCCTGACGGTGTTACTCAGAACCAGATCGACCATTTGGCTATAAGTCGCCGATGGAGAAGATGTCTCCTCGATGTGCGAGCGAAACGTGGAGCTGACGTGGGGAGCGATCACCACTTGATGGTTGCCTGCTTGAGATTGTGTACAGCAGCTATCCGACGACCACAAATTCTTCAAATGAAGCGCAAGCTTAATGTGGATAAACTTAAAGATCCCAACAAAAAACGCGTATACACCACTATTCTACGCGAAAAGTCATCCACATTGGGTGAATATGAAATGCGCACACAGGACGCCAATTGGGAGGCAACCAGAAACACTTTTCTAACTAGTGCTGAAGAATCTGTGGGATATGCGCAAAGCGGTGAGAAACCCTGGATGTCGCAAGACACATGGGACAAGGTTGACAATCGGAAAAAAGCCAAATTGGCAATCATCTCTCAACCCGATGTCAACCAACGAACGCCCGACTTGAGGCAGAACTACCGCGATGCTCATATACAGCTTAAAAAGGCTGTTAGACGCGACAAGAGAAAGGCCATTGAAGATCTGGCAAACAAGGCAGAATCTGCGGCTTACCTTGGGGATATGGGTTCACTATTTAAAATCATGAAACAGTTGACGAACAGGAATTTCACCGCCAACCACCTGGTGAGAGATGTCAACGGAACTCTCCTTAATATGAGTGAACACCAGTTGCGACGATGGAAGGAATACTTCTCTGATATTTTAAACATCTTGTCAGATGAAGATATTCCGGAAACAGAACAACTTCCAAACATCCAACCGCAACAATCCTCTATTAGGGACGATCCCCCAGATAAGGAAGAGATAGTTTCCGCCATTCGGTCAATGGCGGGAAGGAAAGCTCCAGGTATAGACGGACTACCAACCGAACTCCTCAAAGCGGACCCGGAAATAACAGCCGATATACTCCTCCCACTCTTCACTAAGGTGTGGAATGATGGAAGATATCCGACTGAATGGAAGGAGGGCGTCATTGTGAAAATTCCGAAGAAGGGCGACCTTCGGGATTGTGGCAATTGGCGTGGTATATGTCTACTTACTGCCGTATCAAAAATTATGGCTAAGGTAATTCTCAATAGGATTAGTGATGTCGTCGAGAGCACTCTCGAAGTTTATCAGGCTGGATTCCGTAAAGGGTCGTCTTGTACCGACCACACAAATACCCTACGGATAATATTAGAGCAGTCAGCCGAAATGGGTTCGCCACTACATCTCATGTTTGTGGACTTCGAGAAGGCTTTCGACAGCGTTAAGCGAGATTACATATGGAATGCTTTGCGTAGGAGAGGTATTCCAAATAAGGTCATAGCTATGATTAAAGAATCCTACGAAGATGCAAGGTGTCGCGTCTTGCATAGAGGAGAGCTGTCCGAGAGCTTTCCTGTGCGAACGGGTGTCAGACAAGGCTGCATATTATCACCAGCCCTGTTTCTGGTGGTAATAAATGACATCTTGAAAGCTGCACTGGAAGGTGGGGAAGGTAAAGGTCTTCAATGGCGACTATTTAACATCTTAAGTCACCTTGATTATGCTGATGACGTGTGTTTGCTTGCACATACCCGTTCGGACTTAGAGTCAAATGTTCGCTCGTTGCATTCTAAATGCAAAGAGGCGGGACTGAAAATAAATGTGCGTAAAACCAAGTACATGCACATGGGTTCGAACGCAAGCACACCGATTGTTCTTAATGGACAGGATGTGGAAGAGGTGCAAGATTTTTGCTATCTCGGAAGCATTGTCAGCATGGACGGCGGAGCCGAAAAGGATGTTGAGGCTCGGCTAAATAAAGCTCGTCAGGCCTTCGGTATCCTTTCCCCTTTCTGGAGGTTAAGAGAGATCTCCCTTCGCACGAAGCTGCGAGTTTTTGACGCATGCGTCAAATCCGTGTTGTTATATGGTTGTACTACGTGGAAAGTGACCGTTCGACTTACCAAGAAACTACAGACTTTCGTAAACCAATGCCTCCGACGCACTTTAGGAATATTCTGGCCAGAAGTGATCTCCAACGACGAACTTTGGAGTACAACTCACCAGACTAAAATAGGTATTGAGATTCAACGGCGAAAGTGGCAGTGGATCGGTCATACTTTGAGGAAACCAGAGCAAAACATCGCAAAACAGGCTCTGGATTATAACCCTCAAGGAAGACGTCGGGTTGGTCGACCATGTAACACATGGAAGCGAGCAGTTGAGCAGGAGGCCAGAGGAATAAACAAGTCCTGGCAACAGCTTAAAGCCGATGCACAGGATCGCGCCTTGTGGAAGAGAGTTGTTTCTGTCCTATGCCCCCATAGGGGGTCTTAACAGGAATTTGATTTGATTTTTGATTTGAGGCATTTGTAATGATTATGGTAATGCATACATATATATGTATGCATTACCAAGTTATAATAGGGCTTATTTCGTTTTGAGAGCTCATTCAATTGCTTTATTATTCTTATTATTAAGTATTGTGATCGACACAAAAAAAAAAATTACCACCCTCAAATTTGGTTTTTTTTCGCGTTTCATGACTAAAGCCTGAAATTAAAAAAAAAACACAACAGGACAACGATTGCGCATAAAGCCTCGATCATAAGATACTTTAGATAAAATATAAATTATCGTAACTTTAGGAAAGCATACACAATTATAATATAAATTAAAAGAAAAAGATTTCCGGATTCTACACTGTTACGCTTTATTATTCGTGGCGTTTCGATCTCTGCTGAGACCTTTATCAAACTAGCAAACTGGCAGTGTAGAATCCGGAAATCTTTTTCTTTCAATTCGAAATGCACTGTGAAAACATTTACCAAACCAATATAAATTAATTTAAACAGATTGCGCTAGAAAATAAATATACTTCAAATAATATGAAATCACTAATGAATTAATTATAAATTGAATAAATAATTTCTTAAAAGGCAATACATATAAAAATAATGAGAAAATAATTATGAATTTGTAACACCTTTTATATATAAATATAAAAAAATATAAAAAATAAATATTATTATTATAAGTATTAATTTAGATCTCTTGTGTTTTTTCACTTTATTGCCGCTATGACGTACGGTGGATTTCTTATTTCCTGGCCTCTTGTAAATCTTGGGTCAAGTAATTCGGAAACTATGCAGTCAAAATAAAACTTGGAGAGTTGTTTTTCCATTTTTTCTTTGAAAAAACTATCATCTCGTTTTATGTATATAATATTGTTGCGAGCTAGGGGTTCGCCAGATTCCAAAGAAAACTCAATTCGTTTTAAAAACAATGAATAATTTATTTATTGCTCTTTATACACAATTTCCCGATCACTTCACTAAATTCGCTCTAAAAACTTAATTCGTACAACCCAGGAACACTGCCAATCTATCACTTTCGCTTGCTTACACCGATAGGTGTTTTCCATGAAACTGTCACAGAGTAACTGGATTCCTTGTCGTGAGCTCTGGCTATTTATATGGATTTATCCGAGTCTCGAACCTTCTCTGGTGTATGTTTTTCTGCTGGGTCTGGACTATTCTGGAAGTTACTAGATGGCGTCGGGTGTCATTGTTTGTGTCTTTGAGAAATTACTAGAAGCCCTCTACATGTTGGAAGAATATTCTAAATAGTTCTGGCAGATTTGAGAGAGATCATTGCCAGATCTATAACATTACCCTCTCCTTCGTCCCTGTTCGTCCCGAACAGAGTCGTTCACTTCCGCAATGGCACCGTGGTACTTTGTTAGTCGGTCGAGATGTACCACTTTCATTTTTGTACGGGGTTTTTGATGTAATTGAATCCGATAGACGACATCGTTTAACCGGTTGATGATCTGGTAAGGGCCTTCCCAGTTGCGCTGTAGTTTCGGCGATCTGCCCTTCTGTCGTTTGGGATTGTATAGCCAAACTAAATCACCCTCTTGGAATCCTGATGAATTCGCCCGTTGATCATACCTCGTCTTCATGCGGTCGGTCGCCAAATCAATTTTATCTCTGACCAGGTTATAAATTGTGTTTAGTCGACATCGAAGATCCGAGACGTAATCTTTGGCATTCGTTGGTTGGTCTGGTGGCACTCCAAACATTAATTCCGCAGGGACTCGAATATTCCTTCCGAAAATGACTCGGGACGGGGTTTCTCCTGTTGTTGAATGCACCGATGTTCTGTAGGCCATTAAAAATAGAGGGATGTGCTGATCCCAGTCCTGTTGCCTCTCGCTGACGAGTTTGGATAGGTTTGAGTTCAATGTCCTATTGAAACGTTCCACCATTCCATCGGACTGTGGATGTAATGGAGTTGTCCTGGTTTTGTTTATTCCCAGCATTTGGCACACGTGTTTGAATATTTGAGATTCAAAATTGCGCCCTTGATCGGAGTGTAGTTCACGTGGAGCTCCAAATCTGCTCACCCAGTTGGTAACAATTTGTTCGGCGACGGTTACTGCTTCTTGGTTTGGAACTGCGTAGGCTTCAGGCCACTTGCTGAAATAATCAATGAACTAGAATGTAGCGATTACCATTTTCTGATTCCGGAAATGGTCCAGCAATATCCACAGCAATTCTCTCAAATGGGACTCCCACGTTGTATTGTTGCATTTCTCCCCTGGATCTGCGGTGTGGGCCCTGACTTGATGCACACGTAGTACATTTACGGCACCAATTTTCGACATCATCTCGGAGATGGATCCAATAGAACCTTTCTCGTATCTTTGCCAAGGTTCTATTTACACCCAAATGCCCACCAGAGGTACCTCCATGATATTCCTTCAAAACCTCCTCGATTTTACAATGCGGGACGATGGTTTGCATGTGATATGATGTTCCGTCAGCGTTTTCCCATTTTCGTTTTAATAATCCGCCGTCTAGGTGAAGGGAGCTCCATTGTGCCCAATAACACTTTAAGGTTTCGCTGAATTGTGAGATGTCTTTCCACTCAGGCCGTTTCATTTCGTCCTTCCATGCCATGATCGGTGAAATATCTGGATCTTTACGTTGGGCATCTTCCAGTTCTTGCTGTTTCCATCCATCCTTTGGTTCGGTCGTTATCCTCTGAATGGTTTCTCCGGCTTCTTTTCCTTCTACACGGTGACAATGCTTGCAGTTCGGTGGACAAGGACGACGTGAAAGTGCATCGGCATTACCGTGGATTCTTCCTCTTCGATGAACAATTTCAAAATCGTAGGATTCGAGCCTTTCAATCCATCTGGCTACTTGGCCTTCGGGGTTCTTAAACTGAAGTAGCCATTTAAGCGATGCGTGATCCGTTCGAAGAAGGAACTTTTGACCATAGAGATATTTGTGAAAATGTTTCGTTGCTTCTACAATGGCTAATAGCTCTCGGCGAGTTACGCAATAGTTCCTTTCTGCTTTTGAGAGTACTCGGCTTTAGTATGATAGCACTCTCTCCTGCCCGTCGATCTCCTGTGATAGCACTGCTCCGATACCGACATTGCTGGCGTCAGTATCTATGATGAAACCGTAACCTGGTTTTGGGTACGCCAGAACTGGGGAGTCGCAGAGTTGGTCTTTTATTTTCTCAAATGCTTCCTGGCACTGTTGACTCCATGTAAATTGCTTTCCTTTTTCCGTTAACTGATGCAGACATTTCGCCGTGTTGGCAAAGTCTTTTACGAATCGACGGTAATATGTCGCTAAGCCTAGGAAGCTGCGCAACTGGTGTTTATCACTCGGAGTAGGCCAGTTTTTCACCGCCAGTATCTTCTCCGGATCCGTCTTTACGCCATCAGCTGAAACGATGTGACCTAAGTACTTGACTTCTGCACTAAATAAAGTGCACTTTTTCGGACTCAGTTTTAATTTTGCCGCTCGTAGTCGCTGGAAGACTTCCTGCAGATTTTTTAGGTGTTCCTTGAATGTTCTGCCGATAACGATCACATCATCCAGGTAAACGAGACAAGTTTTCCAACTCAGGCCACGCAAAACGAATTCCATTAGTCTTTCAAATGTAGCTGGAGCATTGCACAAGCCAAATGGCATTACGATGAATTGCCACAGTCCACTGCCGACAGAGAATGCTGTTTTCTCTCTATCTTTTTCATCTATCTCCACTTGCCAGTAACCACTTTTCAGATCCAACGTCGAGAACCATTTAGCATCAGTCAGGGTGTCCATGATATCGCCGATTCTTGGTAGTGGATAGCTATCCTTTTTCGTAACATCATTCAGTCGCCTGTAGTCCACACAAAAACGGGTACTGCCGTCCTTCTTCTTTACCAGCACTACTGGCGATATCCACGGGCTCTTTGATTCTTCGATGATTCCCTGATGCTCCATAGTTTTGACCATTGAATTGACTTCTCCTTGTTTCGCTAATGGTACTCTTCTTGGAGGTTGACGTATCGGTGTAGCACTTCCCGTATCTATGCGATGTTTCACTAAGTTTGTTCTGCCATAGTCGTCATCACCGGTGGAAAAGACGTCGCTAAATCCTTCGATTAGATCTACGGCTTGTTTGTGTTGTTCTCCTCTAAGGTTGCTTGACTGAAGAAGTGTTGATGTTACATTGTCCTTCCTTCTTGGCTTATTTTTAGAGGATACGTCATGTGGTTCTGCCTTGTCGATACTCGTCACCGCCGATATTGGTTCACAGCTGCCAATTACATCTCCTTTCTTTACGCTGGTAGTGCTGTCCGCAACGTTCAGGACTCTTATTGGTACCATCATTTTCTCATTCCTTTTTACGAGCGTTTTTCCTAGTATCAGACTTCGTAATGCAGGTGTCGTTTCCGGTTCTATGAGGTAGAATCGGTGGTTCCCGGGATCACCATCGAGCTCTGCCCAAATAACATTCTCAGATGACTTTGGTATGTCCGCATCTTCGCATAATACAACTCGCAGCTTTGTTGTTTTGGAGGATGTTATTTCCATCGGGATTTCAATATTCCGCCACTTCATTATTCGTTGTCCTAAGTCCAGCTGGATACCGTGTGGTTTCAGAAAATCCATTCCAAGGATACACTCATCGGTAATGTCAGCTACCACGAATACATGCGAGAAGGTCAAATCCCCAAGCTGTATGTCACGAGCTATTTCTCCATGGACCGTTGTAGTTTCTCCTGTAGCAGTGCGAAGTGCGTACTTCTTGGTGTTGTGAAGCCAAGTACGATCTACGAGGTCAGATCTTAGCACTGACCGTGTTACGCCTGTGTCGACTGTTATGATGCAGTTTAATTTGCCGACTCGACCACTCATACATAAGTCGTTTTCACAACGATGTAGTCGAGAAACTGCGATGATGGTTCCGGGGGCGTCGATTCTACCAGCCAACTTCTGCCCCATGAAGTTGGCCTTTACTCGTTTCCCGGACTGTCATTAGGCGAAGCGTGCTCTCGTGACGGTTCGCCCCTTCCTCCTCTTTGTTTAGCAGCGCAGCCGGAACAGTAGTTGATCGCTTTTCTGGGTTTGCGGCAGTCGCGTCTTAAGTGTCCTGCCTGTCCACAATTCCAGCATCGGGGAGCACCAGATCCTTCGCTCCGCTTGGTGTACTCGGCTTTCTGGCACACACATTCTTCTACTATTTCTCGAACTCGATAGTTACTCCGCGAGCTTTGCTTGGCAGCTTCGAACGTCAGCCCATATACTAAGGCTTCGCCAATCGTTTTCTTACCTGCCAGTTTTAACGCCTGTTGCAGCTCTCTGTCCTGTACAGCATTGTTAAATGCGAAAACAGCTGTATCGTTTCGTTGCTCTGTTTGCGCATTAGGCAGCGATAATAGTGTGAGTCGTTTAATATCGCGTGCCAGCTCTTGAAGTGTTTCACCATTCTTTTGAGTTCGGTTGTAAAGTTGCGTTTTGTATAGATCTCTCGCATGTGGTCACTGCCATAATGAAGATCCAATGTCTGGACTAGGGTTGAAAAGTCTTGTTGTTGCTCCTGCGGAATCGTTTGAAGAACCTCTGCTGGTGGACCTTTTAGCGCCAATATAAGAGCTGTTCCCCGTTCTAGATCATTCCAATGGTTGTTTCTTGCGGCGGCTTCAAATTGGGTCTTATAAATAGCCCACGGTGTTTGTCCATCGAAGATTGGAGCCTTGAGACCCTTGTGCGCAACATGTTCTGTCTTGATGACGCCAGTCGCCTTCACATTATCGAAGTCTCTTTTTAGGCGTTCGACTTCTTCTGCAATTCCGGATGTCTTTTCCGTAATTTGTTCTTCGAAGATTCGAAGTTTCTTCTCAACGTTTTCTTCTATGGCCTTACCCATGGTGTCTATTTTATTATTTTGCAGCTCCAATTTTTGGTTAAGGTCCTTTGAAGTCTGATCTAATTTCTCTAGTTTCTGATTAATGTCAGTAGATTGTTGTTTAATGTCCACTGATTGTTGCTCTAATTTCTGATTCATGTCCGCAGATTGTTGATCTAACTTCTGATTCATTTCCGCAGATTGTTGATCTAATTTGTTCATCATTTGCTGCATTAACTGTGTTAGAGCATCCGTTGCACCAGAACACTCCTCTCCACGAGCTTCTTTGATTTGGAATTCGAAACTATCTGCATCTTCACCCTCAGCCTGCAGTGTCTCGATCATACGGCTGACAAGTTCAGACTTGCTCCCTGTCGTAGATAACCCGCGTCTACCGAGCTCTTCTTTCAGCTCCACTAATTTTAAGTCCTTTAAATAACGCGGCATTCTCACTACCGATTATTTCAAGTTTTTCCGCGATCCGAATTCACTTAATTTTTCTCCACTAATTAAAGTCACTGCTCACTAAAGCATTCGAGAATATTTGATTTCACAAAATTCTCACTGTCCGTTCGAGAATTTTAGTTCCGCGATTTTACTTCGCTAATTAAAGTCACTGTTCACTAGAGCACTCGAGAATATTCGATTTCACAAAATTCTCACTGTCCGTTCGAGAATTTTAGTTCCGCGATTTTACTTCGCTAGAATATTCGATTTCACAAAATTCTCACTGTCCGTTCGAGAATTTTAGTTCCGCGATTTTACTTCGCTAATTAAAGTCACTGTTCACTAGAGCACTCGAGAATATTCGGTTTCACCAAATTCTCACTGTCCGTTCGAGAATTTTAGTTTCACTTTTCCGCTCTCACAAAATTATCCGTTCCGAGAATTTTTAATTTCACTCGCGATTTTTAACCCGAATTTATCCTTGGAATCCCACTCTTCTGACACCAATTGTTGCGAGCTAGGGGTTCGCCAGATTCCAAAGAAAACTCAATTCGTTTTAAAAACAATGAATAATTTATTTATTGCACTTTATACACAATTTCCCGATCACTTCACTAAATTCGCTCTAAAAACTTAATTCGTACAACCCAGGAACACTGCCAATCTATCACTTTCGCTTGCTTACACCGATAGGTGTTTTCCATGAAACTGTCACAGAGTAACTGGATTCCTTGTCGTGAGCTCTGGCTATTTATATGGATTTATCCGAGTCTCGAACCTTCTCTGGTGTATGTGTGTCTTTGAGAAATTACTAGAAGCCCTCTACATGTTGGAAGAATATTCTAAATAGTTCTGGCAGATTTGAGAGAGATCATTGCCAGATCTATAACAATATGAATTGGAATTTCGTCTCCAGTCCACACTCCTAAAATACACAATTCCTTCTTGCAAACATGTAGTTGACCTTGGATTTGATAAAACCAGTCGCTATTTCTATTTATTATTATTTCTCCATTCATAATTTTTAAATGTTTTATTTTTTTTGGGCAATAGCATCGGGAACTGAAATACCGCGAGCGGAATAGAGACATTTTATTTCCACGATAAATTCTTCATTTATACCGTCTGAAGATGCACTTAAGAATATGTGACAGTCATCAAGGAAGAGCCCAGCCTTACTTATATCTTTTGATAGCATTTTGGAAACATCTTTCAATGCAGTCGCTTCATTCATGTTTCCATACCTTGTTGCAATGGAGCTAAATTGCTTCGGATAGAGAAGATTTTGGATTAGAGGAGCGCAACTAATATTCTGCCTTTTTTTATAGATTTTTCCAAAATTCGAAGCCGTTAATAATTTTCGTCTCAACTCAGTCCATTGGCTACTATTTGCTT
This sequence comes from Chorisops tibialis, assembly GCA_963669355.1. Classification (NCBI taxonomy): domain Eukaryota; kingdom Metazoa; phylum Arthropoda; class Insecta; order Diptera; family Stratiomyidae; genus Chorisops; species Chorisops tibialis. The sequence goes on from OY770263.1 coordinate 131,054,867, forward strand.
GCAAAATGGTATCATTTTCGATGTTTTCGATTTAGATCTTAGCTTGTAAATCTTTTACAAGCTTCTCCTTACACACGATGTAACAATCGTGATCCATATCTGGTTTTTCACTATTTTCGCCATAGTCAAAATCTTTCCTTTTTGACCAGTTTCGAGTATTTATATGTTTCCGCTTTCGAATTGAATAAAGGTTGTGTTTAGCCATTCGAGTTTCCACTTTATTTGTTATGGAGTTGGACTTTTTACCAAAAATTTCTTTTTGTAGTTTTGAGTATAACCGGTTTATCAACATATTTAATATTTAAGTGTTTTTCTTTGCACCCTCTGACCCTCCTCCTTAGAATAGCTACAATTAAGTTTTAGCAACCACCCACCCCCTTTTTTTTGTACCTCACTGGATAAAAAAAATAATTTATTTTCACTTTTTTCCCTTAAATCAGTACACCCGAATGTCGAGTTTCAGGTTTCAATCTGTAACCCTCACCCTGCCTCCCCTTCCACCGCCCACTCAGCACAACTTAGGCAATGGAAGTTCCCTACTCAATCTACAATTCACCCAAAAATTAATTGCTCTATCTATATGGGTTTCGGAGATATGGGTCTTTGAATGGCGTTGGAGAGCGTACACGTACGGCGTACGACGTACGGAATACGGACGTTCTGATTTTTTGTTTTTTTTTATTTTTAGGCTAATTTAGTCATGAAATGCAAAAAAACAAAATTTGAGGGATGCATTTTTTTTTTGTGTCGATCACAATTTTTTTTTATTAGAATAATAAAGTAAAAACAGCACACAAGCCATTCAATTATCCACACGACATGATTTCCCAACAACTCTATTCAATATTCTTCACACTTAGCTGATGGGATCGTTCAGTCCTCTATCACTGCCACCTACACCTACGAACTTTGATCTGCGACAACACATGCAAAGAATGCAAGCGATCATCGAAAGTGCGAAGGGGAAAAGACAAATCTCGTGAGAGCGTACGAACATCTTACAAAAGAGACCAACCGATTGAAAAATCGGCGCGGACCGACCTCTGCTCTGGTCGCCGTCTCAAGGCATAATGAGCTTCAATTTTCCGTGCGAAATTGACTGGTAGTTTTTGAAAGAACTATGAAGTATTTTTTCTGGAACTTAATACCGAATTCATTGAATAAGCTTTACAACATTTCATTGTTTGATATCATTGATAAAAAAAATTCATAGTCATTAGTTTTAATACATAAATTCGAACAATAAAATCAATAAAAAAATGCACTTTTTTAACTCTACCTATTACTAACAAGACTTAAAAAAATCAAAAATTTCGTCTCACCATTACCTCGCCGCGACCTTTTTCTACATATTGTTATTGCAAAAAAGGATATATAGTAATCGCCTGAATTATAGGTAAAAACTCCGTACCAAAAGTGTAGTTCTCGCGTTTTTCAAAAACCACACCTGGAGTTGTGCTGATAACTTTTTTCCTGAATATAATTTTAAAAATTTGTTCAATGTCAATGTACACTTATCAAAGATTGACGTGATAAAAATAAATTTGCATTATGTTGCGTGGTTTGTCAAGAATGACCTTAATAAAATACCCATTTTTGAACGAAATCGTCATTGCGGTCGGTATACACGGGGCCTTATGCCCAAGATCGAAATAATATTTGTGATCTTAAGAATTTTTGTGTGGGGAGTGATGGAAGAGGTGACATCATTGAACTAATTTATTTCACATCATGCAAGAGTGGCTATAAAAATGTTTTGCACCAAATTTAAGCTTGAAAAATTGAATAGTTACTGAGAAATTTAGCTCATTGGATTTAGTGACATTGTGCAATTTGTATGGGAGGTGGTATAACGAGTGGGGGTTATTGGTGATTTTTCTAGAATCAACTATAATCATCATCAAATTGATGTTTTAAATCTCAGATCAGTTACATTCACACTTTTCAAGAAAATCGAGTTGTTGCAAAGTCGCGGAATTGTGTCACATTGTATCGGAGGGGGTAGAAGGAGTTTAGCTAATCGGTTAATATTTCCCGATATTAATAATAATGCTAATTAGGGATTTAATACAAAATTTTAGCTCGATAAAAGTTATATATACTGAGAAAATTGGTTTAGAGTATTTCATGAAAAAGTGCAGTTTGTATGGGAGGTGGTCGAAGGAGTATGTGGTTTTTAGTTAGATTTTAAAAAACAACTATAATTATCATGGAATTTTAAATTTCAGATTAGTAACATTCATACTTTTCAAGAAAATCTAATTTTTGCGAAGACGTGGAATTGTGTCACATTGTATGGGAGGGGGTAGGAATAGAAATAATCTGTTAATTTTTCCCGATATTAATAATAATGCTAATTAGGGATTTAATACAAAATGTTAGCTCGATGGAAACTATACGTACTGAGAAAATTGGTTTAGAGTATTTCATGAAAAAGTGTAGTTTGTATGGGAGGTGGTGGATGGAGTGGAGGAACTCAAATAAGTTGTATACCAAAAGACTGCATTTGTAATAAAAATAATATATTCTAAATTTCAAATTAATAGCTTTTATAGTTTCCAAGAAAATTTATATATATAAATAATCTATATTTTTGAGAATGAGTCACTTTGTATGGGAGGGGGTAGAAGGCGTGAGGGGAGTGAAATAAAACCTAAGGCAGATAACACCTAATATTCTGTGCAAGTTTCATTACAATCGGTTCAGCCGTTTTTATGTGAAAGCCGGAAAACGTAATTTCATTTCAATTGTTTTTTTAAGTTTTTATGCAAAATTGCAAATTGATAGCTTTAAATAGTTAGGTGATAATTGAATTCTTGAAAATGGTCGAAAAAATAATTTTGTGTGGGAGGGGGTAGAAGTTTTAAAGGTTTTCGACCAGTTAATATTTCGTATATTTAAGGATTTTTTTAAAATGCATTTTGCAAATTTTCAAGTTTCTACCTTAAAATTTCACTCAAAAATTTTCAGTTTATGTGTTTTTTTCAATGCACATGAAACACCTTGTGCACATTAGACCGGGGGGGGTCGGTTTATAACAATTATGGATCAAGTTATTATTATTCTTCTATGTACATCAAATAGACGTATCCACATGCAAAATTTAAACTTTGTATCTTTCACCAGAGCCCTAAAAAACTCACTCAAAATTTTCGACATTTTTGCTTACCACCTCCCTCCCCTTACACCTCCCAACTTAAACTTACCAAAATTAACCATTATGTAGTTCTACAATCTGACAAATTTTTGATTTGATATCTGTACTCTTTTTTGAGATATAAGGATTCGATATTTTGAAAAGTGCGCCATTTTTGAAATGCTCCCCATTTCCCCCCACTACTATTATTTCAAGATGGTCTATTTTTTTTGTATTTTACTAGTATAGCTCAATATAAGTTTCAAGTTTCAATTACATAGCTTAAGAGATAGTTGAGATATTCATTTTTAAGTATTTTTCTTTGCACCCTTACAATAATTAACCACTCTCTAAGCTGATTCCGATGGAACTATATGCCACCTTGACGGTCCCAAAATAAGAATTTTTTACGATAAGTAATTTCGAAGATATAATCATTTGAAAAAACAATTCGGCCGACAATTTGTTTTTAGCCCCCGCTTTTCGGACACCAATGGATAAAAAAATTAAATTATTTTTAAAAGTTGTCCCTCAAACCTTTCTAAATGTGTGTTGAGTATTAGCTTCCTACCTGTTACCATGGTTGAGATATTTCAATTCGTATTTTTCGACTTAAGCGCTCCCCCCGCCTCCCCCTGAACCCGTACACCCCCCAAAATGGGTATCCGCCTGAGATCCGCAACTATCTACAATCCCCCCAAAAATGAACTTTCTATCTTGAAGGGTTTGGGAGTTAATGTGCGCTGAGCGTACACACCGGCGTACGGCGTACAGACGGATTTTTTTTTTGCATTTTTAGGCTAATTTAGTCATGAAACGTGAAAAAACAAAATTTCAGGGTAGCAAATTGTTTTTTTTTTCCAAGTCGATCACAATACTTTATTATTAAAATAATAAAGTAAAACTAACTTATAGCCATTTATAGGGCGGTCCAACCATAATGCACGATGTTAATTGTGAGTCACACCTTAACGTCAAGTTTTTCGCCCAACTTAATTTGACCTTTCTTTGTTTCAGTGTTTGACAAATTCAACCATGGAGAGGTACACAATTGAGCAGCGCGTTAAGGTTGTTGAAGCCTTTTACGAAAATGGGCGTTCAAATCAAAATGCAATCATCTTCAGCGACGAGGCACACTTTCACCTCAGTGGATTCGTTAACAAGCAGAATTGCCGCATTTGGGCAAATGAGAATCCACGAGTGATTGTTGAAAAGCCGATGCATCCACAAAGAGTGACTGTTTGGTGCGATTTATGGGCTGGCAGCGTCATCGGGCCGTACTTCTTCGAAAAGGAGGACGGCCAAGCAGTTACCGTGAATGGTGTTCGCTATCGCGAGATGATAACGGACTTCTTGTGGCCAGGAATTGAGGATATGGACCTGGACGATATGTGGTTCCAACAGGATGGTGCCACTTGCCACACAGCCAACGAAACAATGGCTTTTTTGCGCGAGAAATTAACATCGTGCGTTTTGGTTGGACCACCCTATATAAGCAAATAACAGACAGACACTACAATTATATTTATATGTATAGATTTACACATGGAAGGGAATAGAAGAGTAGGGGGAATCGCAAATTTCTGATATAATTTATTTAATTTCTTTTGAAAGGGTGTTCGTATTAAATTTCAAGTTCGTAGCTTTCAATTTGTTATTAGTTGATATATTGGAATTGACCGAAATTATACTTTTGTATGGGAATGGGTAGAAGAGCGATTTCAAAACTTTTGATGCATGTTTTAAATGTGCTTCTGCAAACCTTCAAGTCGATAGCTTGTAATGTGTTCCTGATAATAGATTTATAAAAAAGTATTTTTGTATGGGAGGGGGTAGAAGTGGTCAAGACCAGTTAACATTTTGAATGTTTATGCATCTTTTTAAAATGAAAGCAATTCGCGAGCAGAACCCTGATCTATACTGCATTCGTTTACTATGTGTATGCCATTTCGTAATCGAAGCTGGGCAAATTTAGAGTAACATGGACATTAAATAATATTCAACTCAGTTAAATTATTGTTAACGCCTACCCATGAACTTGCAACACGATGAAAACCATTAAATCAAATTTGAGCTGCAAACCGAAACCATTTTTCATAGACCCCACATGACAGACTCGTTAACCATGATGTCCACCCATCCATTTCCACCTACAGGGATAATTAATTTTACGATATCAAACAATTAGTAAAAATAAATTTCCAGACAAGCAGTCGTAGGACTATTTCCGGTCTTAACTTTTCACAAAAAAAATAAGTTCCCTTATTAACACATCAATATTTTATTCAAAATTCAAGAGATTCATTCTTCACAAAAAGTTATATAATTAGAAAATAAATGGGCCAAAATTTGCAAATCAAATTTTTTGCTTTAAATCTCTTCCATGGAATTACGAATCATATTTTTGATTAACTCTTAAAATTTAATTTCCTCCTCGAAGACGCAAAACTAAATGCAATGTCGATTCTTTTTGAATATTGTAATCGGAAAGGGTACGGCCATCTTCCAATTGTTTACCGGCGAAAATCAATCGTTGTTGATCTGGCGGGATACCTTCCTTATCTTGAATTTTAGCCTTCACATTTTCGATAGTGTCGGATGGCTCAACCTCCAACGTGATAGTTTTACCGGTTAATGTTTTAACGAAAATTTGCATCCCTCCGCGTAGACGTAAAACGAGGTGAAGGGTAGACTCTTTTTGAATATTGTAATCAGACAATGTGCGACCATCTTCTAATTGCTTTCCAGCAAAAATAAGACGCTGCTGATCTGGTGGAATGCCCTCTTTGTCTTGAATTTTAGCTTTAACATTTTCAATCGTATCCGATGGCTCAACTTCCAAAGTAATGGTTTTACCAGTTAATGTTTTAACGAAGATTTGCATTCCTCCACGTAGACGTAGAACCAAGTGAAGTGTCGATTCTTTTTGAATATTATAATCGGACAAGGTACGACCATCTTCCAATTGCTTACCAGCGAAAATTAGACGTTGCTGATCTGGAGGAATGCCTTCCTTGTCTTGAATTTTAGCCTTGACATTCTCGATGGTATCAGATGCCTCAACTTCCAAAGTAATAGTTTTGCCAGTTAAGGTCTTAACGAAGATTTGCATACCACCGCGAAGACGCAAGACCAAATGTAAGGTCGACTCCTTCTGAATGTTGTAGTCCGACAGTGTACGACCATCTTCCAGCTGCTTACCGGCGAAGATCAATCGTTGCTGATCTGGAGGAATACCTTCCTTATCCTGAATCTTAGCCTTGACATTTTCGATGGTATCAGATGCCTCAACTTCCAAAGTAATAGTTTTTCCGGTTAAAGTTTTTACAAAAATCTGCATACCTCCGCGAAGACGCAAGACCAAATGCAAAGTCGATTCCTTTTGAATATTGTAATCGGACAATGTACGACCATCTTCCAACTGCTTTCCGGCGAAGATCAATCGCTGCTGGTCTGGCGGGATACCTTCCTTATCTTGAATTTTAGCCTTGACATTTTCGATGGTATCAGATGCCTCAACTTCTAAGGTAATAGTTTTGCCAGTTAAGGTCTTAACGAAGATTTGCATACCACCGCGAAGACGCAAAACCAAATGCAAAGTGGATTCCTTCTGAATATTGTAATCGGATAAGGTGCGTCCATCTTCCAATTGCTTACCAGCGAAAATCAAACGCTGCTGATCTGGTGGGATACCTTCCTTATCCTGGATTTTGGCCTTGACATTCTCGATAGTATCAGATGCCTCTACTTCCAAAGTAATAGTTTTGCCAGTTAAGGTCTTAACGAAGATTTGCATACCACCGCGAAGACGCAAGACCAAATGCAAAGTCGATTCCTTCTGAATGTTGTAGTCCGACAGTGTTCGACCATCTTCCAACTGTTTACCGGCGAAGATCAATCGTTGCTGATCTGGTGGGATACCTTCCTTATCCTGAATTTTAGCCTTGACATTCTCGATGGTATCAGATGCCTCAACTTCCAAAGTAATAGTTTTGCCAGTTAAGGTCTTAACGAAGATTTGCATACCGCCGCGAAGACGTAAAACCAAATGAAGAGTCGACTCCTTCTGAATGTTGTAGTCCGACAGTGTACGACCATCTTCCAACTGTTTACCGGCGAAGATCAATCGTTGCTGATCTGGCGGGATACCTTCCTTGTCCTGAATTTTAGCCTTGACATTCTCGATGGTATCAGATGCCTCAACTTCCAAAGTAATAGTTTTGCCAGTTAAGGTCTTAACGAAGATTTGCATACCACCGCGAAGACGCAAGACCAAATGCAAAGTCGATTCCTTCTGAATGTTGTAGTCCGACAGTGTTCGACCATCTTCCAACTGTTTACCGGCGAAGATCAATCGTTGCTGATCTGGTGGGATACCTTCCTTATCCTGAATTTTAGCCTTGACATTCTCGATGGTATCAGATGCCTCAACTTCCAAAGTAATAGTTTTGCCAGTTAAGGTCTTAACGAAGATTTGCATACCGCCGCGAAGACGTAAAACCAAATGAAGAGTCGACTCCTTCTGAATGTTGTAGTCCGACAGTGTACGACCATCTTCCAACTGCTTACCGGCGAAGATCAATCGTTGCTGATCTGGTGGGATACCTTCCTTGTCCTGAATTTTAGCCTTGACATTCTCGATGGTATCAGATGCCTCAACTTCCAAAGTAATAGTTTTGCCAGTTAAGGTCTTAACGAAGATTTGCATACCCCCGCGAAGACGCAAGACCAAATGCAAAGTCGATTCCTTCTGAATGTTGTAGTCCGACAGTGTTCGACCATCTTCCAACTGTTTACCGGCGAAGATCAATCGTTGCTGATCTGGCGGGATACCTTCCTTGTCCTGAATTTTAGCCTTGACATTCTCGATGGTATCAGATGCCTCAACTTCCAAAGTAATAGTTTTGCCAGTTAAGGTCTTAACGAAGATTTGCATACCACCGCGAAGACGCAAGACCAAATGCAAAGTCGATTCCTTCTGAATGTTGTAGTCCGACAGTGTTCGACCATCTTCCAACTGTTTACCGGCGAAGATCAATCGTTGCTGATCTGGCGGGATACCTTCCTTATCCTGAATTTTAGCCTTGACATTCTCGATGGTATCAGATGCCTCAACTTCCAAAGTAATAGTTTTGCCAGTTAAGGTCTTAACGAAGATTTGCATACCCCCGCGAAGACGCAAGACCAAATGCAAAGTCGATTCCTTCTGAATGTTGTAGTCCGACAGTGTTCGACCATCTTCCAACTGTTTACCGGCGAAGATCAATCGTTGCTGATCTGGCGGGATACCTTCCTTGTCTTGAATTTTAGCCTTGACATTCTCGATGGTATCAGATGCCTCAACTTCCAAAGTAATAGTTTTGCCAGTTAAGGTCTTAACGAAGATTTGCATACCCCCGCGAAGACGCAAGACCAAATGCAAAGTCGATTCCTTCTGAATGTTGTAGTCCGACAGTGTTCGACCATCTTCCAACTGTTTACCGGCGAAGATCAATCGTTGCTGATCTGGCGGGATACCTTCCTTGTCCTGAATTTTAGCCTTGACATTCTCGATGGTATCAGATGCCTCAACTTCCAAAGTAATAGTTTTGCCAGTTAAGGTCTTAACGAAGATTTGCATACCACCGCGAAGACGCAAGACCAAATGCAAAGTCGATTCCTTCTGAATGTTGTAGTCAGACAGTGTTCGACCATCTTCCAACTGTTTACCGGCGAAGATCAATCGCTGCTGGTCTGGCGGGATACCCTCCTTATCTTGGATTTTAGCCTTAACATTTTCGATGGTATCGGATGGCTCGACTTCCAAGGTAATAGTCTTACCCGTCAATGTTTTTACGAAAATCTGCATCTTTTGCCAATTTTCTGGAAAGAAAATATATAAGAAAATTAAATCTCTGCTGGAAAATAAAATTGTTTCGAAATCGATATTTTTAGTTAAATCAATTTAAACGAAGAGTGAGTACGATGCACATGGAAATTTACTTCTATGAAGTTCACTCGCCCCATTTAACATTCTTTGGGCATTTTTCCAAAAACAATTTAACGAATGACCCTGTTCTGGCCGTCTGCCAGTTCAACAGAACAGACTTAAATACGTATTACGTTGAAAAACTGCTTTGTTCGCGTCAAGAAAATTTGAAACAGGAATCTGGATCCAAAAGACATTTTACAATATTGAGACATCAATGCCTTTTAAACAGATTGTTGCTTAATTTTCAAGTGCAAAATCGTTTAAAAGGCAGTTCCATATTTTTAGAAGTAGTTACGAAAACGTGGAGGATGTAAGATGATGAGTAATATAATTGGAATTTTTTCAATAATTAGGCAGGCGAAAATTTAGCTTCATAACTAACGAAAAAAAATGACCGTGTACAAAAAAAAACTAAAAAATTTAAATATAAATGTGAATTTCAATCTAAAGTTTAAAACAGTAACCACTTTATCCTTATTACAATCTCACTAAAAAAAATGATGTTTATAACGGGATTATCCGAAAACCAGTGCGCGACAAATTTCTTTGTCCAAGTCATTACTGGGAGCAACTCCCATGGCGGCTTTATAATATGCTACATCTCTTGCGTTTTCTTAAATTTTAACTGAATCCATGAGATGATAATATTCGATCAGTCAATGTAGCTGAAAACTTGTTCAACGAAGGTATTATATGGCACTTTATTCCACCGGCAGCTCCAAATTTCGGAGGACTATGGGAGGCAGGATTAAAATCGATTAAACTACATTTACGACGCATTTTGGGAAACGCCGCTTTGACATACGAAGAACTTGCAACTACCCTTATCCAAATAGAAGCATGTTTGAATTCCAGACCATTATGTCCGCTTACTGACGATCCAACAGACGACACCGCTTTGACTCCAGGCCATTTCTTAATCGGAGATACATATGTTATTGGCACCACCTGAAGTAGATGTATCAGAAGTCAACATTAATAGACTAGATCGATGGAAGCTTATCCAACGACTTACTCAAACAGTTGATAGTTTTGGTTTTCAGATTCGCTTCTAATAGAGTTGTATTTTTGCTGAGGTCATATGTTCTAGAATTGTTAGGTTTTGGGACAATATCAAATCGAAGATTATTTTTGCCTTTTTTTCTGTGATCAATTTTGTTTTCCGCAGGAGTTGTAGGCCAGGTATAAACTCCTAACAATTACGTTTTAAGTAATTTCTCGCGAAATCGCAAGATCTTATATTCTTACAATGAGCTGTCAACCATTAATTTTTTTAAATATCGCCGTTGATTAACGGCTCCGTGACCAAACTCAAGAGAGCTAAAGAGGGCCTTCGGTTCGTATACAGTAGAGTTACTATAAGTTAAGAAGAAGGCTTTTATTACCTTCTTTTACCTCGCAAGGAAGGACTCTCGAATGTTGTTACCAACTGAACGAAGTATAAAAGCAACGAGTTTAAATTTAAAAATTACAATTTCCAACTTCTGGCAGACACCATTTTGGCGAAAAGTATACTTTATAAAAATAGTATAAATAGTGGTACCGTACTTTAAAATTACTCTAATGCTACGTAACAGAGGAATTACGAAAATATACAAAACTAATTCATTGATAAGCTGTGAAAGTTTAAAATTTTTTCATGTTTTTTCTTTTGAAAAAAAAAAATATATTTATAACCAACTATTTGAAATTTCCTCTGTACTGTAGTTAGCTAGTACTGCTAGCTATCGAACGAAAAAAATCATACTGATATCTGTTATCATTTTCAAGAAAAATGTACCAATGCGGATAAAAATGTGAAAATAAAAACTTTTCAGGAGAGCAAAAAAACTAAGCCTGGTAGTACCGATTTACACCGACCCTCCTAACTTTGAATCAATTTTTTGACTAAAAGTGGTCAAAAAATTGATTCAAAGTTAGGAGGAAAAATCTGCGGTTTGTTTTATTTTGTGGTTAATTGAATGAAGAATGAGAATGAGAATCAGCACAAAAAAAATTAGATTTTTTTTCAAATTCAAGTCAGTAACCCCCTTAATAAGCAATATTGCCGCATTTGGGGATCCGAAAACCCGCGAGTGCACGAACGTACTCACAACGAGTTACTGTTTGGTGCGGATTGCGAGCCAAAGGAGGCGTCAAAGGGCAGTACTTTTTCGAAAATGGAGTACGCTACAGACGCATGATAAAAGTTTTTGTGGCCGGAGATAGAGTATATGGACACTGACGACCTCTACTTTCAACAGGATGGTGATACGTCCATAAAGTCCCAAGACATTGGAGTTATTCGCACGAAGTTCCCTCGTCGCCACCAAGATCTTGCGATTCAACACCGATAGACTTCTTCCTTTGAGGTTATGTTAAGAATAAGGAATACGCTAACCATCCGCAAACAATTCCAACTCTTACAGCAGACATTGAAGCCGCCATCATCGAAATAGAACCCCAATTATGCGAAAGATTGATCGAAAATTTCGACAAAAGGATGAAAGTCTGCAAACAAAGCCGAGGCGGATATTTGACAGATATTATATTCCATGATCCCCAAACATTCAAACAATTGTTCGTTTTATTAAAAAAAAATAATAATAACAAATCCTACACCTCTTGTTCATGCATCCTTTAGTATGCATCGAGAAAAATCGGGTTTATCGTAAATGTTCATTTTGATAGTATTCGAGGATGTTGAAAAAAATGCATAACCGACTTTTTCGAGTCGAAAACCGCAGTCCTCTTATCGACAACAGATTCGTCACCTGCCCAATAAATGGCAAAAATGTGCAGACGAAGCTGCAGATTAGTGTTATAATATTGTAGTAGTATTAGTATCCGTATAATAACGTTACACGAGTACGAAATACAGTCTTGAAATGGAGTCCAAGAGTCTCACTTAGTTCTGTTTAAGTAATAGAATTTTTGTGCTTCCTGGTATAACTTTTCGTAAGAAATGTACAGTGGATGAATATGATGAAAATGATTTTTTTAAAAGACGAAATTTTTTCATCGATAGAAGTCGCAAGTTATAGCATCGAAATTCCAGTCACTATTAAATTTAGAGTGTGAAAAATTCACCTAATAGAACTTACAATAACAAAAATATTTTCACGCAAGTGGATGTATATATTCACAATATTTTGCAAAACATATGTTGCAGTAAGATCATATCTAATTCCATGATTGCAAAACTCTATAGTTCATGTTTATTACGAAAAAAATTACAAGTTTTCGACCAAATAATTACATAACATAACGATATCTTTGGATCAGGAATCGAAACCACTTATTCCCAACGAGCTGATATTTTTGTCTGTATTTATTGAAAAATTACATCAACACCACCATGAAGCAAAGTCGAGCCAGATGCAAATCGGTGTGACTTCAATGTTTAAATGCAATTATTTAATTATTTTCAACCGATTGCATTTGCGTAGCAACACAACTTATTTTCTACAGCTGCATAGCAAATGGAATTATAAATTCCGAAACATGCGCATTTCTCTGGGTAATCTGAAAATATAAATAATAAGTTGCGTACTAAAGTGTTGTGGTGATAATATATACTGGACAATCAGATCTTCTAGAGAAAAATCTCGACTTATAATAGAGAATAAACTACATTTGTGTTATGAACCCAAGAGTTTTGGTGATTTTTTTTAAATCCCCATTAGAATGAGACTTTAAAAATGTGTGTTTAAAGAATTTAAAATTGAAACCAAAGAGAACTACTCGATGATTGTGAAGAATCGAAACTAAAACACATCAAAGCAAATATAGGCTGAATCGGAAATGAGACTTAGCCAATACGTGAACATGTAAATATTTTTAAAAGAAACTGCTGCCTATGAAACTACAGAAAATCAAACATGAAAAATCTCTAATTTGTGACCACAAGCCTTTTCTATATTAACTAACAGCTGATCGCACTAGTTCCTGGCCTGTATGTAATCAAGATGGCGGTGGTGGTTCGTAAAAAGAAAAAGAGCCAACTGATCCGCTGAACTCTTCAATAACGGATCAGCTGTTAGTTATAAACTTTCTGATCACAATTTTACTTTTAGAAAGAAATTCGATAAATGGTCGGCAAATTCTTATTTATTGCTGATAACAAAGAACCAGTTTTTCAGCAGATTTAAAATTTTCAGACTTGTTATTCTCCTCGAATTTCATCATCTTTAATTTCATCATCTTTAATAACTTCTAGAACAATGGCGTTCCATGAAATTTCTTTTATCAAAATTAAACAGAAAGTGATGATTCATTCCTAGGGGAAAACATAGAAAAAGCTTAGCACGAATTATTTCATAATTCGGGAATCATTTGTGAAATAATTATTATAACTTGAGCAATTCAAGCAAAATTAAGATCGGTCGAGACGAAAAATTACATAAAACGTATTGAAGAAAAAAAAAGCTACGCCATTTTCTTCAAATCGATCCGAAAGAAAAACTAAAATTTCCTAAAATCAACTCAACTCTTACCTTCTCAAAAAATAGCTGGACCCAAATATGAAGCAATTGAATTTTTCACTTATTTAAAGGCACACACTTTTGTTTTTTCACTAAAGATCTACGCTCTTCCAAGTTCAAAATATTTTTAAATAGTTCACTTTTTCTCCAGATGAAAACTGTTCTTATTTTCCTCACCGCAATTCACGTTTATCGAACTCACTTTTGTTTCTGCTGTTCGACTACTTTATGCGGTCGTATTTATAGGCAAATGACAAGTGAGGACGAAAATGCAAAGTGAGTCATAGCTAGTTGACCCGTTCACACTCACGACTGTCTTACGGCTGAAGAAAAATCGATTTTGCTGAATGGCTGGATTTTCATTCAGCGGAGAGAATTTCAGCATTGCTGATTTTAAAACTCACTGAGAGAAAGAAAGGAGGCAATAAAAGTTGATTTTATTTTCTTCCTCTGAATTATTATTTTTGGTTTTTGTGTTCTTTGAAATGATTTTAAAAATCTTCGCATTTCCTTTCCACCTGCGAAATTTCGAACACAAAGAAACCCCGCACACGTTTTCTTCTGCCATCGGTTTTATCCGCAGAAATACGAAAAGCTGCAAAAGTAATGGCGAATTTATTTATCGCGCTTAATACAAACGTAAATGCGAATTTTCTTTGTAAATTGAAGCGTCATTGTGTATTTTTGTTTTTATAGAAAGATCTTGGTTTCTAGGTCTAGTAGCGAACTCGTGCGATTAAATTGAAAAATCTATAACGAAAATCAGTTTTGATAAGACAGCTGATCGAAATGGCTAGGCTAGATAATTAGAAATAAATTAGAGCGTATTGGTTTTGTTTTTCTTGGCGTTTGAAAAACAACAACCACATTCCAAGCTTACAAATTGGTAAGAAAAAATGTTTGAATTAAATTTTTGCGAGAATGATAACGTTACAATTTTCATAAAATTTTTAAACTGGTGGGTGTACGGGGAAGAAAGTGGTGAGCCGAAAATTAGAAAATTTTGAGAATGTAATCTTTTTAGGGCTCTGGTAAAAGATACAAAGTTCCAATTTTGCATGTGCATATATCCATATGAGAAAGGGTGTTTTTTTTTAGAGGCGGAGTACTAAAAATTGAAATAAAACACAGAAAAATGTTTTTAGTAGCCATGAATCTGGCTTTATTAGAAAGATAATTTTATAGCATTAATGTTTGAATATGATTTATTATACGTGAGCTTATACCATTGACAAATAGCGGTCCTAATTATAATTTGGCTAATTCGTAATTAAGCTCGTCTTCATCGTTGTTAGTAGCGGCGCTTGACTTCATAGAAAACATCAATAAATACGCAAATACGCTGGTGGTGATTTGCTGCATTTCACAATTTTGAAATTTAGTGTCGGAAAAGGAAAAGGAGACATCTGTAAATTAATTGAAAGGGCCAGGTTTGTTTTTGAATGGATTATTTTCTGAATCTACATTTCACTAACTCATGTCCATGAATTTTTTTTTTCGTTGCAGGAGCGCCAGAGCAGAGAAGATTGCAAATAATCGGGCGGACATAACTTTTTTCGAGTTTTCTGAAATCTGGGAGCCGCCGCCACACGCAGAACCCGGAATTCCGCCCACTTTAACGATGCCCGGAGTTCTTTCGGCAAGTGATTTGGTAATTGCTGTTTCCTCTATTACTTTTGGGTATTTCTGTAATGGGGCAATATTTACAGACGGATCCGGTTAGGTGAAGCCGAACTGGCACAGCGCAAAGTTCTAACTCACACAGGATGAACGAGGACTAAGACAACTTATTTCCGCCGGCTTTGAATTTGACTGGACGCTTACTCTGTGAGAATCACAAACTGGCATATAAAGGGTTCAGTGGAGAGCTAAAACCCATCAGTAGGTAATTTAAGTAAAACATATTCCAGGCTACGGCAGAGCAGGGCAACCAGCAAAACATAGTCCGCATTCGTTACAGCTCTGGTTCACGCGCATGGCTCGTCAAACTCGGCCAAATAGAGCTGCTTCAGTCCGAATCCGAACCATACATTGAAAAGCGGTGATGTTTACTACGATGTAAGCTAAAACTCCTTCCCAACTTGATGAAATTCATTCACTTATAAATTTCCAGTTCTTTTCTTTCCTTCGATGGCATCATTCTCTTTTCGTTGGATCTTCGGATCGTCGAAAATAGCCATGGATCGTCTCACCGAGATGGCGACGATTTGCAATGAAATTAAAGACTGTTACAAAAGCGAGAAACAATATTATGAATTCTGGCGACGTCGTGAAGTTCGAGTTTTGCATGCAATCATAAATTGTGCAATTCTGGTAGGTTTTCAAGGTGGTCGAGTGATATGATGGTTAAAAACAAACGTTTTAGATGCGAGACTACAGCCTAGTTGATGACATCATGAAGATTCTTTTCGCCCAACCCGAAATGACCAAAGAAGAGAAACGCTTCATGTTTTCTGCTTGGGGTCGCGTTTACCTTTAAATTGGCGACGTGTTTGGGGCTGAGCACAAATTTGCCGAAGCGAGACGTTTAAAAGAAATGTAAGTTGTAATTATATTAATAAATAGTCTATCACACCTAATTGCACAGCCAAAACGGAATAAAGATAAGCAAAATTGTGCTCATCTCTATACCAAGTTGACTATGCAAACTGCATTACAGTCCGCTCTTAAATTATGACTTGAAAATCATTTTTTTACTCCCTAAACTTCTTTGAAGGAACTCCGCACCTGACCTTCGTGACTTAGTTGATAAAGGATTGATAGCAGTGGCACAAAATGATTTCTACGAAGCTCAACAATTTCCAGCGAGCTCTAAACATGGACCAAACCAATGGTATAAAAGGAAGATTGAGAAAAATTTAATAGACGAAATTAATATTTAATAATTAATTTCAGCTCTTGAACAACATGGGTGTTTGTTTGCTATACTCAGGCAAATTGAAGGATGCCATTGCGCTTTTCGAAAAAGCCATCAATATTAGTCCACAAAAATCCCTCAATGAGAGTCTTCTTATCAATTTATCAACGCTCTATGAACTGGAGTCGAGTAGTTCGAGAAATAAGAAATTAAATTTGTTAAGGCTTGTGAATCGTTTCAAGCCAGATTTAAATATCAGCTTGGATTATTGTTTAAAGTTGCAGAGTACTAATTAGAATGTTTTTGTTAAGCGATTTTATGTAATTGATTTACCGATGTATAACTGAATGTGGTAATGTAATTGAAGATAGTTTAAATGTTTATGTTATGGGTGATTAAAGTAATGATTCACACGCGCTAACGTGTTAATATCAGCTCTATGCATCTTTATAATTTTACGTAGAGATCATTAAGCGTTAAAATATTGGCCGCAGGAAGTATTTTACAATAGGTTTCCATACACCAACAGCCTTTACTCGTCGTAGATGTTTCGTTATGCCGGAAATTTTTTTCTTAAAAATCAAAGATAGTTGATATTAAACAAAATATAATAAAATTTGTATTAAACCCTGTACTCAAATCAGGAAGGGAGCTGACTTCTTCAGCGAAAATTTAAAGGCATTAGCTTCTATTGACCCTTTAAAAATCACATCGTGTAAAGAGGCTTCAATTTTAAAATTGGTAAATGTGTTTCCACAGATCTTGAAATTTTAAACAGTCAACTAGTTCTCAAATACGCCCAAACAGACGTCCTTTCAACGATAACTTAACAAAATAGTATAGTTGTATACATTGGTATTCGAGAGTCAATGTATTGAAGTGCGCAAGGGGTCGCTGGATTTCAAGTTAAAATAAAAAGCATAACATTTCATTAGTTCGGAAAGAGAGGGGGAACAAATAAAGGAGACTTTGCAATTTTAGCATTCAATTAAATTTTTGGTTTTTCTCAATAAAATTATGCTTTTTTTTTTGTCGAGATATTTGTAGTAGAGTTTGGAGTTTTCAGCTTCATGACGGTGAAGCTTTTCAGTAGGTAAATTTTTCCAATTGTAAAAAACTGTTTTCATAACTTGACAATTCACTATTACTCCAAAACTCGAAACGCTAATACTTTGTCAATTTTTCCGCGCATCACAAGAATTTCCACGAATTTGCCCCTTCCTGTAAAACGAAACCATTAAAAGTCCTACAAATTTTGTGTATTCATTCATAGTGTAATGACCAAAAATCGTTAACAATTGTTCAAAAATTTCAAAATGTAGGCAAAACGGATATTCCTTGCACACTTTTAGTGATCTCCAATTTATGTCGACCTCTTTTCTATTGAATTTCCGAATTTCGTTGAACTGAATTAATCGGTTAATCACTTAAATCGGTTTCAACTTCAACAAATGGTGTGCGACTTAATCTTAGTAAGTAAACTGAGTCAGTCGTTTCAATTTCCTCTGAAGATTTAGTTTGCGCGGGATGTGCGATTTTTATTTAGCACACATGCATATTGAAATAGATATAAATGAATACAAACAGATAACAAACTTAAAGTAAGCATGCAAAGCGTATTCGTCCTCAAGCATTTCTAGAACTTGATAACGAAGCTCTCTTCAAACAAAAACGAACTCAGCCTTATTGTTTTTAGAGCCTACATACATATTGCAATAAATGTATGAACATAGATATATTATTATACATCCATATTGAGACAAATGCAAATGAAAATGAGTACGTCTTCATCGCTAGTAGATTGACACATCTACTTACACACAGCACTTTGCTAATTGAGAAGAGCCACTCACTCATCTGTCATATTTTTAAAAAGTTGAATTGCATAGCCAATAGGCAATACAATTTTGCAAGGAAGGCGACAAAAGAAGAAAAACGATCCTTAGTCCTGTTTTAGAATCGTTTGCGAGTGTAGTCTGAGGATCTCAGGGACAGATACTCACAAATATACTTGGTCGCAACGCTCCAAATGTACCAATTCCATGGTGTCTGACTCTTTCACGCCACCCCTGACGTTGAAAGCGATACGGAGGTGGGTGGGGGAGTTAAGGAAGGATGGAAATGGTCAGCCATATTATACATACTAAATTTACCTTATTCCATGGAGTTTGATTTTTCACGCCACCTCGACGTTGAAAGCGATACGGGAGTGGGCGGGGGGGCCCAGGACTAGCGTGGTCATGTTTCCTAAGCATTTGCCTGCTATCGTAGTTTACACAATCCGTTTTTCGGGGTTCGGTTCTCGACCTATTACGAGCACTTTAATCGGCATTAAACTCGTCCTAATTGGATTCGTCAAATTGAGGAAAATGTGCATTGGCTAATTTTGCCAGTTCTCGCCAAAGCTCGCCAGAAAAACAGCCTGACTCGTTCCATTAAGCTCGCCAGAAAAACAGCCTGACTCGTTCCATTAAGCTCACCAGCAAAAACAAGCCTAACTACGTAGACTTCAGTTACGAAATTTATCTTTCGTTAACAAGGAACAAAAACAACACAAGTTTTTCTCGTAGTGTTTTATTCCAATATTTTCTTCTAACTTTAGTAACATTGTCATACAATTTGTTTCTTTTGTGCATTCAATTGGTTTATTTAAATTTTTAAACATTTTAGTATATTTGTAGTAATATCCATTGTAGTATATAACATTATTTTCTTTTATATCTAACACTTCGTTATTCTTATTTGGTAATTTTCTAACATAATATGATAAAAGGGGTGTGATAACAAATATTAAAATTTCATTTTTAATTAGTGCAATAATTTTCATAGCTGGGCGTTTAAATCACGATTCCAAGATTTTGTATAATTCAGAGCTGTCTGAAAATAACTTTTCTTCTCTCTTGCACGACGAAGCTTTTATGAAAGCTCCAACTCTAGTACTACATTTTTCATCTTTATAGCCTAAATATGAGAAAAATGAGAGGATTTAGCTAAATGAGATGTGCAAATTTTTACCGAGCCTGCGCTTTTGCGGTCAGTGCAAATTTTTACCGAGCCTGCGCTTTAGCGAAAGAGCAAATTTCTACCGAGAGATATTTAACTGTCAGTGCAACAACAACAATGACGAGATGATTTAGCTGCTAAATAAATGATCACTATTTTGGTAATTTAGCTAAATAAGCGTATGACACACAGCCGTTTAATGATAATTTAGGCCTTAATTATAATTTAGCTGCGCTATGTGCAAGGAGGATATATAACAAGGAGTGATTGAGTGAGCATAGGAATGAAAGTATTTCCCTCCCTTACTAGCGAAATGCTCGAAATTTTTCGAAAAAAATCTTTGCGCTATCTTTGTCTGGCACACTTAAAAGCATTGCAACTAACTCTTTCCCACGTTAGACAATTGTCAAATTTTCAAAATAATTATTTCGCTATCCTTGTTTGGCATACTTAAACCCAATTCAATTATCTCTGTCCCGTGTTATATTGTCCGTTGCTAAAGTGCTTAGCTTAAACACGAACCGAAAACTAATAAAAATTGAAAAAATAAAGATTTCTGAAATAAAACAGCAAACTTCATTGTACTGAAAATTACTTTATTGCTGACTGAATATAACGCGATAAAGTATATATAGGAGAAACGGGACGCACAGTCCAAACAAGGATCAAGGAGCACCAACGATGCACACGGAAAAACCAGATACAGTAGTCATCAGCGATCGCGGAACATGCAACTACAGAGGACCATACAATCGATTTCGACAATGTGCAAATTCTGGCCAGGACAAATAAATATTATCAACGAATAGTACGAGAAGCCATAGAAATTTCGAAACATCCACAGAACTTCAACCGAGACACCGGATACAAGTTATCAGCAGTTTGGCTACCTGCGTTAAAATTTGGTAAGAACAAAATTCGTACCCAAAAATCCTTAAATAATTTAACTACCTGATACTAATTAATTAACCTTAATTATCCTTCCCACACTCAATTAACCCATATCTATATAATAATTGTCTTTTGTAATTGTCGATCAGTTTGATAAAGGTCTCAGCAGAGACCGAAACGTCACGAATAATAAAGCGTAACCGTGTAGAATCCGGAAATCTTTTCTTTTAATTTTAAAGCATGTAATTCGTCTTTGAAGCATTTATTGTTATTCTGTTTCCTTAAAGCCATCTTTGGTATTTTACCAGATTTTCATTAATTCGAAAATTTGACTCATCCTTCGATCTCATTGAATAAAATAGTAAGGTGTCGTCAGCGAAGATTACATACCTTCCGTGTAGTCCAGCTTTCTTCAAATTATGAATGTACAGCAGGTACAAGGTGGGACCAGAATTGAGCCTTGTGGTACTCCTATAGTGACGTAGAGTTCATCTTTTTATCAACATTTTATCGGTAAGATAACTCCTAATGAGTTCATTTGTTTTTCATATAATTCCGATTTCATCAAGTCCATCTATCAGTGTTTTGGGACCCACAGCGTCAAATGCTTTCATTAGGTTAACAAATAATGCTACCACATAATTTCCTTCAAGTCCCTTGTTGATAATATCAATAATATATTGTGATATATTATATTACACAGCATCGACAAGAGCAGCAGTTGTCTTGCTATTTCCTTGAAAACCATACTGATTTGGATCAAACCCACTCGTTTTTTTTAACAAAATTTAATATCCTTTTGTTGATAATTTTTTCAAATGCTTTGCTGAACGCCGTAAGTAATGCAATCGTTCACGAACTTAAAGTTACTTTTTTGCTAAAAATTACATAAGAAATTTCAGCACGATAGGTCTAAGCGTTCGAAAGTTATGTTGTAGACAGACGGAATCGAGGATTTTGAGCGGCAAAAAATATTACTGTACCCTTGGCGACTCTGTGCAAGCATTATTTCTTAGTGTTACAAACAGTAAGGTAAACACAATACCTATACTCTCATATTTCATCTATAGAGTATAATAAGTGTAAGACGTCTATTGGGCTAAATAAATACATCTCAAAATTGGTGCTTAATAAGTACTTACTATTCATTTTTAATGAACTTAAGCATCAAATTTTGGATAATAAAATTTGAAAAATTAATAACGAACTTATTAAATGTTAATGTTAATTATATTTTTCGTATAGTTAAATCACTGCAGCTTCTAAATGACTATATTCAGAGTTACTTACAACATTATTTATTGCCTAAGCATCATTTGAAGACTCATTACTGCTGAATAATTCAACAACAAAGTCCTCTAATTCAAAATTGGACTATTCGTTACAAAAGTTTTTATAGAAACTTCACTAAGCCCGGTAGTTATCTGAATAACTTTTGTAACATGCCAAAACTTTATCTGAAAGGCATCAACAAAAAAAGAGCTATTTATGGAATATTGCAACCTTTAATTATTCAAGTCCCACTGTTAGTCGTTAACAATTAAATCTACGGAAGTAGCTTCCAGCGATCGATTCAAAACTCTTCATTTAGTTAACATTTTTTGATTCAAACTTTTGGTAAAAATGAAACTTTTAAACGAGAGCGATTTCTTCAAAAATGCATATTTTGTGGACCCGCCAGAAACTCCTATGATCAACTATTGTACAAAAAAAATAGTTTGGTGTTTGTGTTATGGATTGCTAATATAGAGCCAAACACCTGCATACAATGTTAATCGAATAGGGAGATTTATGAAAAAATGAGTCAAAGCTGTTCAGAACCTCCCCGCACTGTCACCATCAGTTAAAATTTACAAACTTACAGGAAATCTAAATATTGACCAATATACATATAATGCTAGAGAGAGCTATATTATATATATACATAGCTATATTATATATATACATATATATATATACAGTAGATATCGTTTATAACGTCGGCCAAGGGACCGACATAATTAGGTCGCTATATCCGATAGTCGCTATATCCAAACACGTTAAAAATAAAGGATCAAAACGTTTATTCATGAAAAAGTAATTAAAAAATTGCAATGTGCACATACATATACATAAATGTTTCATTGAATCTTAGAAAAAAATTCTGTTAATTTAGATTGTTTGCAAAGACGCTTGCTTTCTACAAACTTTTCCTCAGTTATCCTTTCTAGATGGGATATGGCGAATTCTGTCTTTGCTTCTTTTGATTCGGGGTTGAAAGCGAAATAATTTCGAATTATTTGAACTGCGGATAATGCTTCTTTTATGGATGGTGGCACAAATTCGTCCAGCTCTGCTTCAACACTTCTCATTGCAGCATCTGATACTGGATCCGAATTTCTTACAATTTCATTTTCTGTCATGTTACCGTCAGTTATGACTTCATCGTCTACGCTCGCAAAGTTTTCCCAGTTTTAATCAGTGGTTAAACTATGCACGGGTAGCTCGCGAACCCATTCTTCGAGTGGTAAGTCTTTTAAGACAGAATTTTGATTTGAAAGGCGCAGCCATTCGATAAGTGGAAGATCGTCCTCTTCGGTAAAATCCGCTTGTGGATGAAATCCAGCATGTGCGAAGCTATTGGATATGGTGCTTTGTGAAACACGATCCCAAGCTTTAGACACCAATAGAATAGCATCCAAGACGTTCATTTTATTGCGGTAAGAACCCGTAGTTTCAATGCTTTCTAAAATTTTCATTATTTGAAGTTTTCGAAATTGTGTTTTTAAGGATTTTATAACACCCTGGTCCATTGGCTGGAGAACTGATGTTGTATTCGGTGGAAGGAATACAAGTTTGATTGCTCTCAAGTTTTGTATGTTCGGATGAGCTGGACAGTTATCCAATAGAAGAAGCATTTTCTGATACAAAGAATACGTGACATTTCCCTTCAAATTGAGTGATTCCCCGAAAGCGGTCGGTAATTTGCCACAGGGTACTAAATCTGCAAGAGAGCTGAAGCTATTCGGCTCTCTTAAGAACAAAAAAATAACAACGAGAAACCGGTGTCTTCCCGTCCTTTTATTATTATGTCTATGTAATTTGTATACCCGCCGTCGTTATATACGATAGATTTATACAATAGTTCGGTCGCTATGTCAGTTTAGTCGCTATAACCGATGTCGTAATAAGCGATACGTCTACAATGCATTTAATATTAGTTCCGACCGGGACTTTCAAACTTCGCCTTTACAACCGATACGTCGCTATATCGGATGTCGTTATAAACGATATCTACTGTATATATATATATATATATATATATATATATATATATATATATATATATATATATATATAAATATATATGTATATCGACTCACTAAAAGCTCAGTAAAATTTGCCACAAACGAAATTAATAATTATGAAACAAGGAATGCTGAGCAAATAAGAACACCAGCTGCTCGAATGAATCGTGTTCAAAACGACCCAATCAACCAGGCTATTAAAGTTTTCAACCAGACGTCTGACCACTTCCGCACAAGCAAAAATATTGCAATATTGAAAAAGGCATTAAGATGCCACTTCTTTGACACAATGGCTAACGACTAATGTTTGAAATAAATTCCTTTTATGGAATTTTAAATTTTTTTTTATTTTAGTGTTATTATGAATTTTTGTTTAAATTTAATTAATTATTATTATTATTGAAGCAAAATATAAAGTCCCATATTATGCTCCGCCATCTTGTCTATGCCCAGGCCCGAATATAGAGAAAGCAATGTTTGCTGTCATTGGGCAGCAAAGTGCGACGTAGCTAACTTCAGTTCATTAATTAATTGTGGTGCCAAAAGTTGATCTTCGATCTGTCTTCTGTGCGGTGTGAACGTAATTTTTCTTCAATTTTCTCGCAACTTAAATTTCTCGCAATGGCTGCACGTTTAATTCAAAGATTTGTAAGATTCTTATTTAATTTCCTTCATTTTCGCTGTCATTCGTGAAAAATTCACAACTCGGACCTAAAAAAATTGGAATGAAATTAAACTGAAAAAATTTCCGGTTGCAAAATGTCAGGTCGTATCAGACCCGAGTTCGCTCAACTTTTCTTGGCGAATTAGGACTGTTCCCGGCCTCTGTGTGCGCATTTTCCATTAGGAATACATGCGGTTTTCATTTTGACCAACATTAAATTGTGGTATTTTAACATTATTTTAGTTAAATCGGTTTTTGGGCGGCGTGAAGGTTGGGGAGGACATCAGCCCAGTGGTCAGTATTTACATAATGCAGTCGTGCCACACTTGTAATTTAACTACTATTTAGCGTCGATTCCTAAACTTAAATTCGAGGACAGTTTTATTAATTATCTATTCGGTTACTTAATCGTTCAACGGACAGATCAGTGGATTTTCCTAACCTCGAAATTATGTAACGCTCTGAACTGATGGGATTTTTCTCTATATTTATTTTTAGGTCACAGCACCAACGACTGGAAGAGGATTCGCATCGGGTGCGCAAAAAGTTACCCTGATACCGGGTGATGGTATCGGACCTGAAATCTCAGCTGCCGTTCAAAAAATCTTCGAAGCGGCTAGTGTTCCTATTGAATGGGAGGCTGTCGATGTTACTCCGGTCCGGGTGAGTTTGTTTTCATTTTATAATTTACTAATTTTTTAACCACTGTCCAGTTAGCTGGTCTACATCTTATCGAATAATTCTGAGTTGTGGTAAGATTCAAAACAATTTACTGGTATTGATGATTTGCTTTTTGGTAACAATCTGTGATAGGTGCGGTATACCATAGAATCGATTGCACGAAGAGAAATGTACTTTATATTTTAAATGTTTTTAGAAGTTCAATAATAATAACCATTTTCGTTTAATAGATATGACAGACTTATCTGCTGTTCAAGTTTTTTTTTACGCACCAAATTAAATTTTCATCACTTAAAAGTTCTGCAAATAAAAGATATTTGCGAAATAAGACCACTAAAAAGTTACACCGGCCCGTTACAGGAAAATAAAAAGCGCCCAATCTGGCAGGCTGACCTAACGCTTTCAGGTGCCGTGTTTTATCTTCTTTATAGAGTAATTCTATTGGCCACGAAAGCGTACCTCATTGCACACGTTCCACCTCACCGATCACTAAACAAATCGCAATTTTCCTGCATCTAACAATCAGGCAGACCCAATCTCATAGTACCTCCAGCTCAGTGCGCATAGTGAACATTTCCACCTTGGAATGAAAAGGTTTTCTTTTACTATCCAAAGTACCAAAAAACGATCGAGCGCAATCGAGTCAGGATGGCAAAAATGTCAATCGCATTGCATATACACAAGCCGAATAAAAAAAACACCCAGTCATAGAAAACCAAGAGTCTATTGTTTTTTTTTTCTCACGATATTACTTCACACAAGCCATTTCATTATAAAGAACGAAAAGCTCTTATCGACACGGTGAACTACAACATAAATCGACGGAACTTGCAATAGCCACAACTCACATGTCCCACCACCGACGTGATCGAAACTCAGAACAAAACCCGCCAAACAAATCGCCAGAAAAGCGCACCATTGACCACTTCGCACGTCACCTATTAAATTTTTAATGCTTAATTTTGTATAAAACATTTTTATTTTTCCAGCATGATATAAAAAAATTACACTGCTGTCACCCTTTCTACCACTCCCCATACAAAATTTCACAAAAATTTATATTTCATCGTAAGATTAGGCTGACATGTTTAGAAATGAGCTAAATTAGTTTAGATATTTGTACTGTAAACCAATCATTATAAGAAACGATATGTACATATATAGAGTATAACCTAGTAGGTAGTTTGTTGGTCTTGTAATGCGAAGGTCGTGAGTTCAAATCCCGGTCGGCGCAATATATAATTCCGGCACGTTGCCTGCTTCGATATACCTTGGTCACCTCAGTCTAAGAAAATGAAAAATTCGTAGAAAGAGGGTTGTGTAAAGGGCTAACAACCCTTCCACAATAAGTAATAAAAAAAAAATGTTAAGGAACCTGAATATCAGGAGGCCAGGGTTCGATTTGGACTGTAGTGCCATTGTAGAAGTAGATGTATATAGTATGCAGAACTATAAGAACTTAAGAATCTTTTAATTTTCAATTGACTTCATTTTTTAAAAATTATTCAAAGCTTCTTATTCATTTCAATTCTTCAAACAGAACTCAACACTTTTTCCGCTAAATTGTTTAAATCACGTAAGGACAAAGATTTCAGATCCATCCTGCTGTTTGAAAATATTACGCTAATTTGGAAGGTATTGCAAATGATGCCTTAGCGTTTTTGCTAAAAGTATTAACTATCTAAACTTCTACAAATTTAAATTTGCCTACGTTTCAGGATTTCTGTAAATTGGGGTTTACATAACTCCATATTTAATTGCCGTTGTATTTTACATCTTTGCTAAACGTGAAGAAAAACTCAATATTTTAATAAATACATATGTAAGTGTTTTTTATATGCTCTTTCACTTTCTACAGTACTGAAGTGCGTAAGGGGTCGCTGGATTTCAAGTAAAAATAAAAAAAGTACACTTTTAATTCAACTAATTCGCTTTACATTCTTTCTTTACATTCTCACTTGAAAACCAAACTAACTCCTCCATTAGCGTTCGCTCTTCTTTTATACCGTTCTTCTCGGCCATACAGAGTGTGGGGACGTTCATGATCTGCATTCGTGCCCGCATGCAGCTACTATTGTTCCTATTCGAGGAAACTGCTGCTGGTTGAAGATATCGAATGTTTAATGCTCTCATTAAGCAAGTAGAGCTGCCATTTCGCTTTACTTTCGAGTACAGCAGAAGACCGCGGATGTTTGACTAGGGCTAACATGCAACAATACTTTACTTTTAGAATTTTCCGAATTCACGTATAATTATTAACAGTGGATAGTTTCCTTGATCGAAAATTTCTTTTTCTTATGAATTACTTAAGTTATGACACAAACTAGAAAAAAGACGTCAATGAGACAAAATATTACAGTAGGAGACTACAATCTAGAAAACATAGACAACTTTGCATACCTAGGGTCTAACTTATCAAAGGATGGGAGCGAACCCATAGAAATTAAAAGAAGGATAATGTTGGCAAATAAGACGTATTATTCGGTACTTTCAATAATTAAAAACAAGATCGTGCACAGGAAGACTAAATAAACAAATATATAAAACAATAAAAAGACCAGTATTATTTTATGGCAGCGAAACGTGGGTGTTAACTCAAGCATCTGAAAAATTGCTTAACGCCTTTAAAAGAAAGGTCCTCAGAAGAATCCTGCGACCTGTGAGGGAAGACTCCATCTAGAGAATACGATACAATAGAGAATTGTATGCCATTTTCGATAATCCAGAAGTGTCCACCCTCATAACATTTAAGAATCTACAATGGGCTAGCCTTGTGGAGCGGATGGATGACGGAAGAATCCCCAAATGCACACTAAAAGGAAAATTCGATGGGTAAAGACCGGGTGGAAAATCACGGAAGCGTTGGGAGGATTCTATTGAGGCAGACAGCCAATCACTGCTAAGATTCTCAAACTGGAGGACGCGGTCACTGAACCGAGGTGGAAGGAGGCGAAACATATAGGAGGTTAAGGCCCGATTTGACCTGTAGCGCCATCGTAAGTAAGTAAGTAAGTTGTGAATCACTTTGAAGAAGACTTTGCATACCCACCGCCTTTATACACTTTACTATTATCGCATATAATTAAATATGTGATAGTGAAAACTGCATCAAATCCGTTCACTAAATTTCGTGTGATGCTTTCTTCCACCATATTGGGGACTCTTAGTCCTCAGACTTGAAGATAGATATGTGCACCGTTTTCGAGAAAAATATTGAAACCGTTGAAACCCTTCTATGAGGATTTCACAGTTCATAGTAAAAAACCGAAAAAGTCTGTAGACCTCAAAAAATCCAAAAAGTAAAATAGGATTCTTGTTGATATTGGACTGTCGCACTGTGTAATGATTTACAAGTTCATAGTAGGAGGTGTTTATTTTTTGTCTATTAATTCTTGAAATTTATAAATTAAAATCTTATGAAATAACTTTCTAAATTCAAAATTAAATCTAAAATTTTAATTCATAACAATTTCTTTTACATTCATTAGAATCCCGACGGAAAATTCGGCATTCCTCAAGCTGCTATCGATTCCGTTAATCGTAATAAAATCGGCTTAAAGGGACCATTGATGACGCCGGTCGGTAAAGGACATCGTTCATTGAATTTAGCTCTACGCAAAGAATTCAATTTGTATGCGAACGTGCGACCATGCAGAAGTTTAGCCGGCTACAAAACACTTTACGATGACGTCGATGTCGTAACGATTCGTGAGAACACTGAAGGTGAATATTCTGGTATTGAGCATGAAATTGTTGATGGTGTCGTACAAAGTATCAAATTGATTACGGAGGAGGCATCAAGACGTGTTGCTGAATTCGCTTTTCAATATGCCAAAGACAATAATAGGAAAAAGGTTACCGTTGTACATAAAGCCAATATTATGTAAGAAAAAACTTTTTGGTGGAATAATTTTGAGTCGGTGTAACTAATTTCGTTTTATTTTATAGGCGTATGTCCGATGGTTTGTTCTTGAGGTGCTGTCGCGATATGGCCAACAAGTATCCCGAAGTGAAATTCGAGGAACGTTATTTGGACACTGTGTGTTTAAATATGGTACAAGACCCAAGTAAATATGATGTTTTGGTATGTATGTTTTAACGTTATTCTGTTCTCTTATTCTGTTAATGCGATTAATTTAAAATTTAGGTCATGCCTAATTTGTATGGTGATATCTTGTCCGATATGTGTGCCGGTCTTGTTGGTGGTCTTGGTTTGACGCCATCCGGAAATATGGGACTCAACGGAGCTTTGTTTGAATCGGTAAGTCGCAAAGAATATAAATTCAAGTAATTACTAAAATCGTTTAATTTCAGGTTCACGGTACTGCACCCGATATTGCCGGCAAGGATTTGGCCAATCCAACTGCTTTACTTCTTTCAGCTGTTATGATGTTAAGACATATGGGTCTTAACAGCCACGCCGAACGAATTGAAAGTGCATGTTTTGCAGTTATCAAAGAAGGAAAATATTTAACAGGCGATTTAGGCGGTAAAGCTAAATGTTCTGAATACACAAAAGAGATTTGCGCAAAACTCTAAGAAATAAATAAAACCAAATAATAACAACAATAACAGCAATAGAAACAAATTAAATTATTTGTGAGTGATACAAAAAAACATTATGCAAAAAACAGAACCGAATGGAATTTATTGTCTCCTCTCTCCTACTTTAGAATTATTTATTACAAACGTCACGTTTTATAGTATAAAACAGCAAGAAAACAAAAATGTATAGTTTCATTCGGTATTTACAATGTAGAAACAACAAATAATAATGAAAGATATTTTATTTTATTTATACTGATATTACGTCTCAAATTATATATTACTTATAATGTTAATAAAAAATGCCGACAAATAAAACCTAATTTTTTGGTCGATTTTAAAGCTATTAATGCAGTATTAAATTCATAATTTAAAAATCTACATCTTTCTATTTTGTATACTCAACAAATCGAAAAGGATTGTTTTGTACCATCCTGTCTTGGAGCTTAGTTAAAAAGAATGCTTTTACTCATTTCGCATAATGTATTAATCTCTATTTGCCATAACCTTTTTAAAATTTCAGATACCGGTTCGTTTTACCATAATTAGGATGTTAAGTAGAACACTTTAAATAAATATTTATTGATTGTAAAAAAAAAATAAAGACGACATTAAAATAATTAATTTGAAATCCCTATAATAAAACTTTTCAGATATGAAATTTTACTATTCTTTTCAATGGAATTTTTTCAGCTCAATTACTCCAATTTATTGTCTGAATAATTGTGTTTTGTGATAGTCTTATGGGGGTTTTTCTACTGATTCTATAGGAAAAAACAAAAAATTTCTTTTGTAAAATTAAATCAAGTTTTTCTTACACTTTCTTATAGTATGCCGTTTTAATATTTTCTATAATTATTAAGTAAGAACATAGAGAAATAAATAAATAAGAGACTACAAGTCTACAAAACTCCGGACAAAATATCAGCCACTTGGTACTATTCTATTGGGATGTATGATAAATGTGCGCAGCACGCAGTAGTTTCATGTGGAAGTGCGAATTTTGGAATTAGCCTCTTGGTCATAGCATACCGCAAAAAATGTTGATTCTAAAATCTTTGAAAATTATAATTTTTATGGATTGTCGATTATACAATATGAGGGACACAAAGTATGGAGTGGGTTTTTATACTCTAGGTGGATTCTCAGAGTACACCTGGTTCTGTTTTTACACGATAGATAGGTTCCTGAAAAATACGTGTAAAAAAATTAGTGTAAAAACATAACAGGGCTACGATTGCGCATAAAGCGCAATCTTACGATACTCTAGATGTCATCCCAAGAAATTTTGGATGGGGAGTGTTAGAAGGGGTGATAGCATTGAAATAATTTTTTCCCCATCATGCTAAAGTAGCTATAAAAATGTTTTATACAAAATGCTTACTCCAAAAATTGAATGGGAACTGAAAAAGTTAGTGAGTTAGATTTAGTGAAAATGTGCAGTTTGTATGGGAGGTGGTAGAAAGAGTGGGGGGAATTTAAGTGATTTTTTCAGAAATGACTAGGAATATTATAAAATTGATATCCCTGAAATTTCAGACTAGTGCCATTCATACTTTTCAATCGATTTTGTGTGAGGTTGTGAAACTGGGTCATATTGTATGGGAGGGGGTAGAAGCAGTGAAGCTAATCAAATATTTTTTTCTGATCTTAGTGATAATACTAATTAAGTATTTATTACAAAATGTGAGCTCTATAAATGTTATATGTTCTGAGAAAATCGTCTTAGAGCATTTCATGAAAAAGTGTAGTTTGTATGGGAGGGGGTGGAAGGAGAGGGAGGACGCGAATAAGTTTTCTACTGTAGATTTAAATCATTATGAAAGTAATATATCCCAAAACTCAGACTAATAGCTTTTACACTTTTCGAGTAAATTAATTTATTGTTAAATTGTGAATTTGCGTCATTTTGTATGGGAGGGGGTAGAAGGGGTGAAGCTAATCGTCCAATTTTTTTTCGCCTTACTAACAATTTTAAATAAATATTTCGTGCACAATTTCAGCGCGCTAAATTGTATACGCTCTGAGTAAATTGGCTTAGAGTAATTTATGACAAGTACAGTTTGTATGGGAGATTGTAGATGAAGGGGAAGGACACGCATAATTTTTATACGGTAGAATGATATTATCATAAAAGTAATATATTCTAAATTTCAGGCCAATAGCTTTTATACTTTTTGAGCAAATCCTTTAATTGTCAAATTGCGCAATTGTGTCATTTTGTATGGGAGGGGGTAGAAGGGGTGGAGCGATTTGGCCCGTTCACGAACTTGACCTTACTTTTTTGTCAAAAACGACGTGTACAAAATTTGAACAATCTAGCTAAACGCGTTCTTAAGTTAGAGAGCGCACAGACGGACGGACGGACGGACAGACGGACATCCGGTTTTGAGATTTTTGAGTGATAACATTAACTTCTGTATCATTCATTTTTTTCTCCAAGCCTTATTTCTTAGCGTTACAAACCTTAGAGCAAACTTATAATACTCTCAGATTTCATCTAGAGTATAAAAAGACATTGTCTCTATGGAATAAAAGAAGGTTAGTTCCAGATCTAAAAAATCAGCAAAAATCATATGAAAAGATTAGTTTTAAGCTTATTATTTTTTTTCAACAAAATACACATAATACAAATATGTAATGAAAATTAAAAAAAAATTCTTTATGAACAAAAAAAAAAAAACATTTTTTTTTATTGATTTGCACTTTCTGACAATCGGCGCATAAATTTGCGTACGACTGGAATATCACTATCACTAGAAATATATATACATATGTATATCCTCTATTAATGAAATTCTTTCTGTGATCTCTTGAGCAAATTCAGCACGAGTCTGCTCTGGTGCTAATGTTTCATTGGTTTTACGAACGAATTCAGTTATTAACCATTGTCTTCTTGTTTTGGTTAAGCTGTTATGTAATTTTTTGTAAGTGGCTGTCAGCAACTTCAGTTCACGTTGAAACTTCCCAGCGCGTTCCTCATTAGGGCCATGTTTGACAAAAAGATTACCCAATATTGTAGTCAGATGCAGACCTTCTTTTCTTAAATCTGCATTTAAAACAGGATCATTATCACTACGTTCTGTGAAATTAGGAGTCTCCAGGGAAACATCTTATAGTTCATTTTCGCTTAAGGGTCTTCAATACCGACTACGCCATCTTGAATTTTTGTCGAATTTGTATGGAGAAACGGTTTATCGAGTTACGCAGTTTTTTGACAATTTTCATTATAAATTTAGGTGGAAATCGCTTTGTCTATTCGCCCAAAAGGTCCCAACCACATAGTTTTATTATTTACTGTTTTCGTTTGTTGTAAAATCAAGCCGGAAAAAACTCGAATCCAAACTACTAATTTTCATTCACATATTTTTCACTTCACATGACACGAAATTGGCGGAGATATGGCCACGGGACATTCGCACTACACTCAAAAATATATCGCTGTTCACTCCCTGTTAAAACATATAATATTAATGTTAAAATCTACTTAGAAAGAGTCGAACATCCCATAATTTCAGATTTCCGGATTTCTTACGTCAAATAGTTTATCCCTCTTACCACAAGACGTCGGTCTCGTCACATAGGTGCTGCACATATTGATATTGCAAGCCAAATTTAAAATATGAATATTCTCAATCATTCTCAAGTAAGGTTTAGAAGAACGATCTGGTAAGTCCCTCGCAGCTTAGTTGTTTCTCGCTCGGCTCAGTATTTTAGCTCACTTTTGCACGCGAGTTCGAAACTCTATGGCGTACAATTTTTTTTGTTTTTTTTGATCAATCAATTTTTTCAAAGATTGTCGAATATGATAAAACATGAAACCATGGGAAATTTAGGTTTGGATTTTTTTTCGTTTAGTGCATTATCGTTTTATGAGTACAGTAATAAACATAAATAAAATAAAAAACTGTGTTTTTGTCTGGATTCGAACCAAGTACAGAAAAAAGCAAAAGGTTAGGTAGCGCCCGCTAGACCTGTTGACCACGCAATCGTTTTTGGAAACGCTTCTACAGATTTACAGTTATTGTTGTTGATATAACAGGAAAGAGCAGAAAGATGAGAAGATCATAAAATAAACAACCAGAACAACTACCTGGAGAAATTTGTAGAAAATGCACTAGAAACAATTCTGAGATTTCGATAAAAGCATGCGTTATCAAATGCGTGACATATATTTGTATAGCACGTTTCAGGGATTTGAGATGGTCTTTTCTTGTTTCTACTTTTTACAAATCAGAGTACGAGCAACGTAGGTGCTTTGAAGTGAAATTTGGAAACCACGCATTTGGTATTTAATATTGGGTATGTTGAATATTTATTATTAATCATCTACGACCTTTGGCAAAATACGATGATTTATGGTTCGACAGAACATTTTTATTTTTCTGCCTTACGACTCGAATGTTTTTCCTCAATGAAGCAGCCGATCTACTCGACGATTTTTTTGAATTCGAGATCCTCTTGGTCATGAATTGCTGCAGTATTCAGACTGTGACCGATACACTGCCACTTACATCTCCGAGTTTACATGCTTAGCTTGGACTCTTATGCGCGAATAATACCCGACGATCATCGTGCTTCGTCTATTTCGCATTCGGTACATAACATCTGCGAATGAGTTCTGTTTTCATAAAATTTTCTTTCGAAATGCCGACTTTCGAGAGAACCTTTTTATTTTCCAGCCTGAAGTTTTTCCCTTTTTGTGACTTAGTCAATCTACTTGACGAATTTTGTAACGTCGGGATGCTTTTAACCGTGATTTTCTGCAGTATTCTGAAGATATCGCCGATCTATCGCCTCTTCTTTCAGTTTACGTGATTGTCCGACCGTTGGGGGTTGGTATGCATATTGGTGGTAGAGGGACCAATTTTTCCACTACGCAGTTCTACAGTAGCACCTTATATTCTCTGCTGACCTGAGTGTGAAGCGTAAAAAGCGGTGCATTCATTCAAAATTAATTTTGTGGCCTTCGAACTATATGCCACCAACCGAACTCCTCAAAGCGGACCCGGAAATAACAGCCGATATATTCCTCCCAATCTTTACTGAGGTGTGGAATGAAGGAAGATGTCCGACTATTTAACCTTCCATTTGGAAGGAGGGCGTCATTGTGAAAATTCTCAAGAAGGGCGACCTTTGGGATTGTGGCAATTGGCATGGTATATGTCTACTTACTGCCGTATCGAAAATCATGGCTAAGGTAATTCTCAATAGGATTAGTGCTGTCGTGGAGAGCACTCTCGAAGTTTATCAGGCTGGATTCCGTAAAGAGTCGTCTTGTACCGACGACACAAATACTCTACGGATAATATTGGAACAGTCAGCCGAAATGGTTACGCCACTACATCTCATCTTTGTGGATTTCCAGAAAGCTTCCGATAGCGTTAAGTGAAATTACATATGGAATGTTTTGCGAAGGACAGGTATTTCAGATAAGGTCATATCTATGATTAAGGAATCCTACGAAGGTTCAAGGTGTCGCGTCTCGCATAGAGGAGAGCTGTCCGAGAGCTTCCCTGTGCGAACGGGTGTCAGACAAGGCTGCATATTATCACCAGCTCTGTTTCTGGTGGTAATAAATGACATCTAGAAAGCTGCACTGGAAGGTGGGGAAGGTAAGGGTCTTCAATGGAGACTATTTAACATCTTAAGTCACCTTGATTATGCTGATGACGTGTGTTTGCTTGCACATAACCGTTCGGACTTAGAGTCAAATGTTCGCTCGTTGCATTCTAAATGCAAAGAGGCGGGACTGAAAATAAATGTGCGTAAAACCAAGTACATGCACATGGGTTCAAACGCAAGCACACCGATTGTTCTTAATGGACAGGATGTGGAAGAGGTGCAAGATTTTTGCTATCTTGGAAGCATTGTCAGCATGGACGGCGGAGCCGAAAAGGATGTTGAGGCTCGGCTAAATAAAGCTCGTCAGGCCTTCGGTATCCTTTCCCCTTTCTGGAGGTTAAGAGAGATCTCCCTTCGCACGAAGCTGCGAGTTTTTGACGCATGCGTCAAATCTGTGTTGTTGTATGGTTGTACTACGTGGAAAGTGACCGATCGACTTACCAAGAAACTACAGACTTTCGTAAACCAATGCCTCCGGCGCATTTTAGGAATATTCTGGCCAGAAGTGATCTCCAACGACGAACTTTGGAGTACAACTGGCCAGACTAAAATAGGTATTGAGATTCAACGGCGGAAGTGGCAGTGGATCGGTCATACTTTGAGGAAACCAGAGCAAAATATCCCAAAACAGGCTCTGGATTATAATCCTCAAGGAAGACGTCGGGTTGGTCGACCATGTAACACATGGAAGCGAGCAGTTGAGCAGGAGGAATAAACAAGTCCTGGCAACAGCTTAAGGCCGATGCTCAGGATCGCGCCTTGTGGAAGAGAGTTGTTTCTGTCCTATGCCCCTATAGGGGGTCTTAACAGGAATTTGAATATACCTAACGAAATAAATATCTACTTTTATAATCATAATTTTGTTATGTTTTATTTTACGTCGACACCTGGATAATAAATGGTAGCGTGATGTAAATTTTTTAAAAATTAGCCAAAAATGCAAAAAAAAAAAATTCGTCCCATTGTACGCTGTACTCATATCGAAACGAAAGTGCTTTAAAAGTTGAGATCGCACCTGCCCTCCCAAAAGTATGATTTCGACCAATTTCTTTAAATGAACTAATGAGGAAAAACATTCGAGTCGTAAGGCAGAAAAATAAAAATGTTCTGTCGAACCATAAATCATCGTATTTTGCCAAAGGTCGTAGATGATTAATAATAAATATTCAACATACCCAATAATAAATACCAAATGCGTGGTTTCCAAATTTCACTTCAGCACGTACGTTGCTCGTACTCTGATTTGTAAAAAGTAGAAACAAGAAAAGACCATCTCAAATCCCTGAAACGTGCTATACAAATATATGTCACGTATTTGATCACGCATGCTTGTACGGAAATCTCAGAATTGTTTCTATTGCATTTTCAACAAATTTCTCCAGATAGTTGTTCTGGTTGTTTATTTTATGATCTTCTCATCTTTTTGCTCTTTCCTGTTATATCAACAACAATAACTGTAGAACTGTAGAAACGTTTCCAATAACGATTGCGTGGTCCACAGGTCTAGCGGGCGCTACCTAACTTCTTGCTATTTTCTGCACTTGGTTCGAATCCAGACAAAAACACAGTTTTTTATTTTATTAATCTTCGTCTTCTTTTTTCAAATATTTAAATAATTTTCTTAGTTTATTATTTCATTTTACATGAAACAGCCAATTTTTAAAGATGCATTTCAATCGCACGGGGGATATTCGTAAAGTGTTTTTAACTGTTTATCATAAAATGATAATGTACTAAACGAAAAAAAAATCGAAACCAAAATTTCCCATGGTTTCATGTTTTATCATATTCAAAAATATTTGAAAAAATCATTGATCAAAAACAGAAAAATTTGTACGCCATGGAGCTTCGAACTCGAGCGCAAAAGTATGTGAAAATACTGAGCCGAGCGCGAAACAACTAAGCTACGAAGGATTAATTACATAGTGCTTCCAAACTGTACTTGAGAAAGATTTCTCTCTGTTCCGATATTCGTATCACGGTGATCACGATATCAGTAATATTTCTATTCGACTGACCAAATTTTTTGTCTATCAACCGAGCAATCAGAACCGATTATTCAATTTACTAATCGAGCATGAAAAGCCTCACTTACTTCAGCAGATATGAGTACACCATAAATATGAGCCATTATCTGCGGTCATTCTCCTCCTTTGAATCGCTTTTAGTGCCTCTACCGGTCGGTATAGTAGTCGATCTTTCAATTTGCCACTGCAGATGGCGAAACAGTCGATTCGCAATAATGACAATAATGAACCGGACATATAATGCTTTTCCGCCAGTCGTCGGGTAATTTTTCAGTTGTCCAGATTTTAACAATTAATCTAAATATTCGACTGGTAAGCTCTGTTCCACCTTCTTTCAAGAGCTCTGCAGGGATTCCGTCAATTCCGAGCGCCTTCCGGGCGCCTTGTTCGATCTTAAATTATGTATGGCTGTCTCTACTTCATCATAAGTTGGTGCAATGGGCTGATGATCTTCATCTGGATCTTCCGGAATTATAAAAGGTTCAGTCTGTGATGTCGTTCTATTTAACAGTGTTCGGAAGTACTGAACCCATCGTGCATTGATTTCGGTAGCGTCGCTTATGATGTTGCCTTCTGCGTCCTTACAGAGGGTAGTTTGCGGTTTGTAATCTTGTCTCATTTGTTTTACGGTATTAAATGCTACTCGCACGTCATTTTTCTTCAGGTTTTCGTCCAGTGATAAAATTTTGTCATTGTTTATTTTGCGTTGTTTTCGTCTGCAGATCTTCTTGGCGTTTCGCCTAAGCCGTTGATAGTTGTCCTCTCTAGCTCGTGTTCGTCTTTCGAGAAACAGTCGATAGGCTTCGTTTTTCTTGGGGATGGCTTCTTGGCATTCCTCATCGAACCAGTCATTTCGTTTTCTCCGCTCTAAATGTCCTAAAGTGTATTCTGCTGCGCGGTGAATACTATCCTTAATGTTCTGCCACATTTGGTCAATACTTTCCTCAGGCTCAGCCTGAGGTAATGCCTCAATATGTGCTTTGATTGTGGTCATATACTCCACTTTCGTTGTGTCGTCCTTTAGTTTTTGCATATTGAGCTTCGGGGCCCAGCTCCTTTTAGTGTGGCCCTTGTTAGCTTTGTGACAGCGGTATTTAGCTCGAACGAGAAAATGGTCCGAGTAACAGTTCGCGCCTCGTAGAGTCCTGACATCTAGAATGCTGGAGGCAGCCCTTTTTTCGATGAGAATGTGGTCAATTTGGTTGAAGGTGTGCCCATCTGGTGATGCCCACGTCATTTTATGAATATTTTTATGCGGGAAGCAGGTGGAGCTTATGACTAGGTTCTTACTGCTGGCGAAGTCAATAAGTCTTTGGCCATTATCATTCGTTGCATTATGGAGGCTATGCCCTCCTGATACGCCCCTATGAAAGAGTTCGTTGCCAATTTTGCTGTTGAAGTCTCCTATACGAATTTTGATGTCGTTGGAGGGCAGCCCGTCAAAAGTGCTGTCAAGTCGGGCTTAGAATTTGTCTTTAGTGACATCATCTTTCTCCTCTGTAGGAGCATGGCAGTTAATGAACCAAACGCTGAAGAACTTCAACTTGAAGCGGATTAAGCAGATTCGTTCGTTGATCGGTATAAATTTCGTTACGAGTTGTTTGAACGCATTATCTACCACAAATCGACACCGAATTCTCTGCTTCCTAGCTCTTTTCTGCTGGTAAAAATCGTGTGAGATCTGCTATCGTTAATTTCGTTTTCGAGCCATTTCGTTTCTTGGAGAGCGAGGATGCTGATGTTGTTACGAGACATCTCCTGAAGAAGTTCCCGCAGTGCACCTGTTCGATGTAGTGAACGCACATTCCAAGATCCAAAAGAATAGTCCATTTTCCGTTGCCGTAGTCGTTGCCGTTTGATCCGTCCAATCCGAGGCTGTAATCCGGGTTCCTGGACACGCGAGTTTTTTTTTTGGGGAGACGTTGTCAGCGTTTCGCCCAACCTCCAAGCTGGAGGGCCAGTATAGGACCATGATAAATGAAAAAAGTTAGTAGTGGGGATATGCCGGTTCTGGCTCACTTTGACCTCGTTTGACCTTTGACCTTGACCTTTGACCTTAACCTTTGACCTTAACCTTTGACCTTGACCCTTGACTTAGTGGGGATCCAAACCGGAGGTGGCTTATGGAAACACTTATTATGATATAACTCTATATTATGATTCATATATGATGAAATTGATATTTACATTGACAGGAATAAACACGAATTGTAAACAATTATATTTTTAGTTGAACTTTAAGAATGCTTTCGTTGTTTATATTGTGAAATAGGTTGTGGTCAGCATGTTTAGTTTTACGGATTAGGTTTCATATATGATGAAAATTGATAGATTGTGTGTATGGAGATTGTTATTGTTATTAATTGCGTGATATTATTTTATGACGTCATCATCGAGTAGGAATAATTTTTTCGAATTGTTTATGGGTTAGATTATTCGTTTGATATATGTAGATAAGAGTTTTTTGTTATGATAGGTTGTTTACATTTTTTGTGTATGGATTTTTTTTTTTTTAACAATTACATTTTTAGTTGGACTTTAAGAATGCTTTCGTTGTTTATATTGTGAAATAGGTTGTGCTCAGCATGTTTAGTTTTACGGATTAGGTTTCATATATGATGAAAATTGATAGATTGTGTGTATGGAGATTGTTATTGTTATTAATAACGTGATATTATTTTATGACGTCATCATCGAGTAGGAATAATTCTTTCGAATTGTTTATTGTTTAGAGTATTCATATGATAGGTTGTTTACATTTTTTTGTATGGAATTTTTGGTTTACGAGTGAGATTGGATGAAAATGTCACCTCAATCCATGACGTCATCATCATCGATCAAATTATATGTGTTTAGGAATAATTGTTTCGAATTGTTTATTGTTTAGAGTATTCATATGATAGGTTGTTTACATTTTTTGTGTATGGAATTTTTGGTTTACGAGTGAGATTGATATGAAAATTTCACCTCAATCCGCTAACATATATGATCATTTTTTTGATAAACGAGTTCAAACTCTTGCACATTACCTGCTTAGATACACCTTGGTACCCCTTTACCTGTCGTTATTAATTTTAGAGTAGATTATTGGTTAATTGGTTATTGGTTGTAAGAGATTATTGGTTATTGGTGAGTATATATATTGGTTAATGGAAGAGAGAGAGAGAGAGAGAGAGAGATATGATGTATTGGTATTGATCCAGATAGGATGCTGGATAGGGGAATGTTGTATTAGTCCAGATGGGGTATAGATTGTGGTGTATGTTTTTTTTTTTTTTTTTTTTTTCTGGTTACGCCAGGGAGGTGTGGAATCTTCGTTAGATACCAATAGCCCGTGCCATTGGCATGCACGATTCACATACCTGA
Organism: Chorisops tibialis; assembly: GCA_963669355.1. Classification (NCBI taxonomy): domain Eukaryota; kingdom Metazoa; phylum Arthropoda; class Insecta; order Diptera; family Stratiomyidae; genus Chorisops; species Chorisops tibialis. Next base: position 131,095,383 of record OY770263.1, read on the forward strand.
TCCTAACAGAGAACTGTCAGCCGATATGTGCCTGCGTACTAAACCACACCCCCGCACACAGACTTCAACCACTCTCCCCGCGGGACTGCCGTTAGGTATTACTTCGCGGGGCTGGCTAGCATTTTATGCTGTGCTCCTTATATTGCTTCTGCTCTCCTTTCTCTCTCGATTCTCCGAAGATCCTTTTGCACATTCGTTACGAGTGTGCAAATTTCCATCCAATTTTCCTCTGATTCCATCATATAGTCAATGATGAATGGTGGACTCGGAATATTATTTCTCCATTCTCCGAAGCGACTGCAGTTGAAAACCGCGTGCTCTGTGTCTTCTTCTTGATCTGGGCAATTTGGACAAAGAGGCGAATCATCGTGTCCGAACCTATGTAGGTATTTGCGGTAGCCGCCGTGAGCTGATAGGAACTGCGTGATGTGGTAGTTGCAGTCCCCATACACCCGCTTTGTCCAGACCTCAATTTTGGGAATTAGCTTATAGGTCCATCTGCCTTTTGTAGCGTTGTCCCATCTGGCTTGCCACATAGCTATTGATGTTGCCTTTACCTCTTCTTTTATTTTCCTCGTAACAGCTGCCTCTTGTTGAATCGAGGATCTTCTTTCATATATCCTTAGCATTTCTTTTGCGAGAATGTCAATGGGGATCATTCCGGCTATGACACAGGCTGCTTCGTCCGATATTGTTCGGAAACCGCTGATTGTTCTTATCGCGCAGAGTCTATATATTGATGACATCTTCTTCCTTGTTTCCTTTGTTGCTAGCGCCGCCGCCCAAACCGGAGCAGCATATAGAAGAACTGAGCTGACTACTCTCGAAAGTAGTATCCTTCTGGCATATCCTGGTCCACCAATGTTTGGCAGTATTCGGGAGAGGGCTGCCTGCATTTGTGACGCCTTTTTGCTCGCGAAGTCCACGTGAACTTTAAATTTTAATCTGTTGTCGAGCATAACTCCTAGGTATTTAATTGCCTCCTTGGATCTGATGATTTGACTGCCGACCTGAATGTTCACGTATTCAATTTTCTTTCGGCTTGTTATTAGAACAGCCTCCGTTTTGTGATCAGCTAATTCCAAGCCAGCGGACTCTAGCCAGTCTCTAATTTGTGATACGGCTTCATTTGTTGCTGACTCTATTTAGTGGATGTGCTTAGCCACGGTAACAACAGCGATGTCGTCAGCGAACCCGATTAATTTTACTCCTTGCGGCAACGATAGTCGAAGAACTCCATCGTACATAATATTCCACAGGAGAGGACCTAGTACAGACCCTTGTGGGACTCCCGCGGTGACGTTGTAGTACCTTAACCCCTCATCAGTTTGGTACCTCAACTTCCTATTGGTGAAGTAATTTGCGATTATTCTCAACATGTAGTGTGGTGTATCCATTCTAACTAACGATCTGTTTATGAGTGACCAATCTGCCGAGTTAAAGGCATTTTTAATGTCCAGTGTCACTACTGCACAATATTTTTTTGTCCCCCATCGCCATCTTTCTCCTTGTATCGCCTCCGCTGCAGTATCGACTACCACTTTTATGGCGTCAATAGTAGAACGCGATTTCCTAAATCCGAACTGGTGGTCTGACAGTGCTCCTTTTTCCTCTGCTAGTACGAGCAGTCTGTTGTTAATAATTCGCTCAAGGATTTTTCCCAACGTATCAAGTAAACATATTGGGCGATATGACGATGGTTCTCCAGGAGGCTTGTTTCCTTTTGGTAGAAGTACCAAACGTTTAAGCTTCCATGGCTCAGGAAAGACTCCTTCCTCAAAACACTTTTGCATGGTTGCTATAAAGATGTCGGGCTTCTTTTGAACAGCAACTTTTATTGCCATATTTGGGATGCCATCGGGTCCAGGTGCCTTGTTGTTTTCCATCCTTCCGCATGCCTCAAATAGTTCCTCCAACGTAATTTCAGGGATAGACTCTATGCTGATCTCTCTGGATATGCTACACATAGTAGATGGCCTTTGGGGGAACAAGTGCTCTACTATTGATCTTAGCATTATCGGGCAAGTTATTTGTGGGGGCCTATGACCCTTCAGCTTTGTCATCACCATCCTATATGCTATACCCCAGGGATTTATATCCGCTTCGTTACAGAGATTTTTGAAACAAATTGCCTTACTCTGTTTTATCGCCTTGTTTAGATCTCGTCTTGCTAGTTTGAAAGTGTTTAATCGGTCCTGAAAGTTTACTCTTCCCCTTGATCGTTGGACTCTGCGTCGGGCTTGTAAGCACTTTGACCTGAGTGTTTTTATTTCCTCGTTCCACCAGTAGCATGGTGCACCTCTTCCACTAATTGTCCTTCTGGGCATCGCTGCATCGCACGCTGTGATGATAGTGTGGGGGAGTTGTTCCGCAAGGATCTTTGCTGTTTCGCTTCGATTTGTGACGTCGGTGTTTATCATTTCTTCGAACGTGTCCTTGTCGAAGAGCTTATCTTTCCATTTTGGGCCTGTTAATTTCGGTCGTTGTACGGCTTTTCTTTCTTTTATATCAATTATTATTGCTTGATGATCACTGTGTGTATATTGCTCGCTAAGACGCCATTTCGTATTTCGTAGAAGGGAGTTGCTTACGAAGGTTATGTCTATGATGGATCCCATTCCTGCTCTGCGATACGTGTTTGCCCGCCCGATATTTGCAATTCCTATTTCCAGTGGTGCAAATGTCTCGAGCAAAATGCGTCCTCTAGCATTGGTGAGCCTGCTACCCCACTCTGTTGCCCATGCATTAAAATCACCGCCTATGACCACAGGAGTTTTACCGCGTGCGTCGGCCGTTAGATTATCTAACATTGTCTGGTATTCACTCGTCGTCCAGCTGGGTCGTGCATAACAGCTGTAAAAGTGAATTCCATTTATTTTTGCTCGTACGAAGCCCTCCGCCTGTTCACTGATGTGTTGGAACGCGTGTTTTCCACATATCCATATTGCCGCTAGCTTTGTTTTGTCAGAGATCCAGATATTTCCATCGAGATTTTTGTACGGTTCGCTAATCAAGACGATATCCGCTCCCTCTTCCTTAGCAATTTGTGTCAGGATATCCTGCGCTATCCTACAGTGGTTCAGATTAATCTGTATTATCTTCATGATTTTATACTTGTGATGGCTCTCCTAAAAATCGGGCATTTGCTGCTGCCGGCTACATGCTTCGCATTTTCTGGGTGATCCTTCCTACAAAACATGCATGATGGCTCCTTGTCACAACTTTTCGCAATGTGGCCTTCCGTTCCACATTTCCTACAAAGCTTGGAGCGGTCTTCTCCGTTTTTACACTGCCTGGCTAGGTGACCAAACTCTAGACATTTAAAACATTTTATAAGTTCCGTTCGTTCGCGAATGCGGCAGTTGACCCAGCCGATCTCAACTCTTCCAGCTTCCAACAACTTTCTAGCGTTTTCTGCAGGAAGGCTGACTGTTGCTGTTCGCGTTTCGCCGTACGCCTTTCGTAGAGATAATATGTCTCCTTGCGAAACTCCTTCGACTCCAAACTGGGTTTTGATTGCTTCGCTTATGTCATCTTTTGTAGTGGCTTCATCAACATCTTTAATTTCGATGATAGAACGGTGCGTGAGGGACCTTACACTCGCTTGCTCTGCTAATGCTTCGCTAATGGCGCCTTTGAGTTCGACAGTAATGTCTCCCGTCTCTTTAAGTTGAATTAGGAGTTCTCCCTCTTGCGTCCTTCTGATTTTCGATACCGCCTTTCCTACGGCTTCTAATTTAGGGTCTGCCTTTACCTTGCGTAGTATCTGCGCATACGAAAGTTCACCCTTCGCTTCGATTACAATAGCGTCAGGTGTAGTTTTTTTGGTCCTGACGATCTTCTTCCTGTCGGCTTTTGCTGCACCATTCTCTCTTGCCATCTGCTTCTCTCGCTGCTTTTTGGCAGTCTTCTTGCGAAGCGCTATTGACCATCCACCTTCTCCTGTCGATTGCTCACTAATCAATGGAGCCTCAGTGAAGATCATGGCATCCTTATTCAGGCTTTTTGCTGCAGATGAATGTTTCGTTTTCCGCTTTAGCTCTGGGGTTTCGCTATCCGTAACCTGCCTTTTTTTTGTTTCCAGGCTCGATCTTAGCCAGGGAGAAGTTTGAGAGGAGTTGTTTTTTCGGATCACCTCCTTTGCTTTCTCGTCGTGTAGCTGAATCGCCGAGAGCTCGTAGAGTGCTCTTATGCTGTCAATGGCGTCTCTCATCGCTTGGTGGATCGAACGCCTTTTTCCGTCTTCCAGCATTTCTACTAAGCCTCCGATTTGCTCGCCTAGCTTTTGAAAATCTGATAATCGGGCCGCCGGTTCGACAGTTGCGCGTATTATTTGGACTGACTCGCGTCGTTCCGTACCCCTTTGTGATGCTGCATTGTCAACTGGTGACCTCAGCATCCTCGAACTTCCCTTAATGATTTTTTTTCTGATTTCTCCGTTATTTAACTAATATTTATTGTTTCCAACGTATATTTCGAATGTTTCGTGTTATTATTTTATTTTTAATTTGTAAGGGGTTATTCCTGGATATATTTTAAGCAAAAAATTGTTCTACGGAGATGGTCCATTTTCAATATCCGCGGAGATACAGGGTGACCAAGAAAAGTGTTTCGGACCTGTACCATCACTCACTCAAAACGATATATCTTGAAAACTAATAATCGCATTTCAAAGTGTTATAGCTTGTTTTTTAGGGAATCAAATTGCCTTTTATTTGGTGTAACAGTCCGTATTGTACCTGTACCCAATCCTGAGGTATTTGCTTCAGACCACAAATTTTTGATACTTTGACCCTCAAAATTCTGTGATCAATGTAGTTTTTCTCAAAAAAACGCATTATAAAAATGTCATTTTAATGTTGTTGTTTTATGTGCCATATTATTGCCTACAAAAGATGCATACATACTTATGACTTAGGTTTTCCCGTTTTCCAGGTAATAAGCGAAAATACATATGGCTTAAAAATAAAATATGCCATAAACCAACCCTCGTTCTAACAAAAACTACCTGAAATGTTGTTAAACTGAAATATTCTTTGTGTCCTTTAATTACTATTTAAATTATCGATGAATGTCCTTTAAGTAGTATTTAAATTATCGAGGAAATGAATTAAATTAAAATGAGTTTCAACACAACGACGCTGTCCGACGCTTGGCATTGCAGTTAAACGTGTCTACGTGGAAAGTTTGGAGTGTCCTCAAAGCAGAGCGGTTGCATTCCTACCACCACACACCAGTGCAGGAGCTGGTACCCATTGATTTGCCCAAAAGGATGGAGTTTTGCAATTGGCTCCTTGAACGACAACTAAGTGACGAGAATTTTATGAACAACATTTGTTATGTAGCGGAGGCCTAGGAGTGAATTATTTTGACCATAAAGCCAAAATAATTCAAAAGGAAAAATAAGGTTCGGGATCGACGGGGCTGAGATCCACCTACATCCATCTCAGTGACAATCTATGTGCTGGTGCGACGCGCTAGCTGATGCCGGGTCTAGCTGCAGTAGGCGTGTGGGGGGGTTCGCTGCACAAGAAGGTCATAAAACCCAAGTGGCCTGTCATAACAAAAGAATCGCGAGTAGTTAGCTCGCCGCGTCGACTTATCCAAGTCGGGAAGACACGAAAAAAAGGGACTTCATCTGATCTCGGATATTGACCCGACCAGATGTTTCGACGACGGCGTCAGATGGTTTGACGCCAACCTGCCCACCCAACCTTAGCCATACATCTTCCACTATGTCTTCATCGTATGGCCCCAAAAGAGAGGAGGAGGATTCGTGGAAGTTAGCGAGGGCTCTTAATGATCAAATTATCGTATCATTTTTGCAAAATTCTCTTTTTTTTTTTTTTTAATTCAACAAAAGGTCTGTATTTCTGACGAAAATAACCTATACACAAAAAAAATAATATAATGAAAAAAATTCAAAAATTAATCATTTCTCTAATAATCTATACACAAAAGATAATATATATAAAAATTTCAAAAAAATTTAATAATTTCTCTAATAAAACTTACATCGAGAAAAAATTATTATCGGTGAGAATTACTCTTGTAAAAAAAATTTTGATGTGACCCAACTAAGTAGTTCAATTGCATATTTTAATTTTTTTTTTAATGTCGAAAGCAAATTTATCCACGGAAATAAATGGCAGTTTTTCTCTTTTTCCATCAATGAAAAAAAATATTTTACAAAATTACATTAGTGAAAATACGTTTAAAAGGAAATTAATTTCATTTTAAGAACACTTTCCGTTTCTAGTTGAACTTTTCCTTTTTTTTTTTTTTTTTCTAAATTACAGTTTCTGTCTAATTTATCCATTTCTATTTTCTTTCGATAAAATGTAATGCAATCAAGACACTACAAAAGATACTTTTCATAACTGAGATTTTTTTTTTCTTTTTTTTTTTCTAGCTACAAGCAAAATAAAATTAGAGCACTACCAGTATTCTTTAAAAAAAATTCAATGAAAATAAATTGTACTTTAATGTGCATTCGGTCAATTGCGTTGCTTTTAGTGTATGAAACTGTGAGCAAATAAAATTTAAAAGGTAATAAAATTATTTAGTTACTTAGAAGTTTTTTTTTTTTTTCTTTCTCAACATAACAAATTTGCAAAAAAAAATAATCGGAAGTACTAAGCATTGACAATGAGCAAAATCAGTTAATGCAGCATGTCGTAAGTATTAAATAGCGGAGAAGAGAAGTCACAATTTACAATCTTTTCGCACGGTTGAAATTGTTAGCGAAATTCAAATGTTCTTTGCTTACTAATGACTCGTCGGACGTTTTACTTTTATAAATTAATTCTTTTGATGCGTTTCATGCCAACTGGAGAACTTCAGCAGTCATACATTCTAGAATTGCAGCAGAATAAACGGCGGCCATTGAACCGACGCGTCCGTGGCTCGTGGTGCGACTCTTCAGGTGCCGATGAATCGTTTTCTTTGGGTTATGACCTTCACCTGCTTGACAGTACCGAACTACTGTACCTATCACCGCTACAAGCGGACCAGCATCCGTTCGAATCGAACGGATTCGTTGCAAATCAATTACCTGACACTACGGCACGACTCTCCAAATGGCGGGAACTTATGGTCGGCCCGATCGCTTGCAAGCACTTTTTTTTTTTTTTTTTTTTTTTTTTTCCGCCGATTTTCACTGCGTTCGCTTTTTCGAATGTTATAAGAATTCTTGCACTCGATAGATGACCATTTCAAGTTTCTTATGCGATTTGTCTGGTATTCGTGAATGCGTTCCGGTACACGGGCGGGACACTTAAAGTCGGAGCTTGGCTGCGGGTCCTTTGGCTAACACGTTTACCACAAAGAACTTCCATAAAAATAAAAATATGGCCCGCGCAACTTAAAAATCTATTTGTGTGTAGGCGAGTGTGTTGAATTGCAAAATAAAATCGCGATTGTATTCGGGTTTCCGAAGCCGTCGTACTCGTTGAGTAATTTTCCGGTCGCCTTCGTCTTCACCACCAACGACACATGAACAAAGCACGCCAGCAACTTTTCAAGGAATTTCTCAAGATTTCTTCCGGCAAAAAAAAAACGCCAATATTTCACAATTTTCAGCACAATTTCCACCCTATTGAATACTACACTCTTTACCAGTCCACTCCTCTCCCTCTCCCATGAGGCCTCGTCACCGACTGACTTTTCGTTCCCCTCATCCGGTCCAAAACGCGGTCGATCAGTTCTTTTTTTTTTTTCCTTTAAGGCGCGTTCCCAATTCAATGTGCTTTCCAATTCGAAGTTTGTTTTGAATTCGGCGCGAACTCCCAGTCACACACAACACCACAGCTAGATCGCCGCTATCTCATTTGGGGATATAGCGCCGTTCAAGCTGCACCAATGTGTGACAGGCTAAGCGGGGTCTCATGCTCACGACTGATCGAGCCGGGCATTCATGATAGGTTCAGTCAGGCTAGCGACGAATGTCCTTGGAGTGGTAGATGCCCACACGTTTGCCTCCAAGATCCTCTAACTCATATCGTGAGTTCCCTAGCACACTCCTAATCCTGCACCGCAAGAATTTCTTAGCTAGCTTGGCGTTATAGTTTTGTGTGGCTGTGGACAGGGTAAAGTTTCTTCTGTACACTTCCTGTCCTTCTCTATATAGAGCTTTAGCCGTTCGCACGTTATAACGCCTGCTACTCTTCTCGTGTGCACTTTGGATGTTGGCTTGCGCTAGATCTCTCACGATCGAGATTCCTCCGCTAGGTCGAAGTTGCAAGTCTGCATCACCTAGCGCTTTCAAACGATGCAACAGAGAATAGTCTTTTCCGTGCGTCATCATATGAGTGCCAAACAAAACCTGATAAGGAGAGAACTTAGTGGCTTGGTGAACTGAACTCCGAAGAGAACAGGCAATTTTGCTTAAGTTCTCATCCCATCGTGTCTGATCCTCAATGATGAACGCTCGGAGTCCCGCTAAGACAGATCGGTTGACTCTCTCTGATGCATTCGCTTCAGGCGAGTATTTTGGGGTGTAAAGGTGTTTAACTCCATACTTTAAAAGCATAGAGTTAAATGTCGCTGACTTGAACTGCGACCCGTTGTCGGATAGGATGGTCTCGGGGGTGCCAAACACATGGAACACCTCCCGCTCCAAGAACGTCGTGATCTCCGCTGCCGTAATTTTACGCAGGGGATGAAGGATGGGAAATTTGGACAGATGGTCCAGGATGACAAGGATAGCAATTTTACCGCACTTGGTTCTAGGATATGGTCCAAGTACATCAATGTAAAGATGTTGGAAGGGTCTCTGCGTCTTGAAGGCCTCTCCCATTGCTGCTCTGAGTGGACGATTCGGGGACTTCGTTTCTTTACAAGTCTCACACGAAAGAACTCGTTCGCGGACTTGTGTAGTCATCCCGGGCCAATACAAGTACCGTCTGATGCGCTCTAGCGTTTTGGCGAACCCACCGTGAACCGTGGTATCCGCTTCATGGGCCTGAGCGATAACAGCAGACGTCAAGCTCGATGGGATCCAAAGCTTCCAGGCTCGGTCCTCCGCAATTGGGTCGCCGTTGTGAGGCTCTGTGCGCTTGTACACGAAGCCATCCCTCACGCATATGTCGGGAAGCCGATCAACATTTGCTTCAATAGTAGACTTGAGTTCCTCATACTCTGTGTTAGAGAATTCTGAAGAATCCAAATCCACTAAAGGGGCAACGTCAATCAGCGCATTTAATCCTTCTTCATATACGCGAGAGAGTGCGTCCGGAACTACGTTCAGGCTCCCACGACGGTGTTCAATCACGAAGTCATAGCCCTGAAGCTTGAGACTCCAGCGAGCCAAACGCCCACTGAGATCCTTTTGAGACATCAGCCATTTGAGGCTTGCATGGTCCGTGACAATCTTAAACGATGTCCCTTCCACGTACGCTCTAAATTTTTTCACGCTCAGTACCGCAGCATAGCATTCCTGTTCAGTAACACTATAGTTGCGCTGAGCGGAATTGAGCTTTTGGGACATGTATGCGACAGGAGATTCCGACCCGTCGTCGTTCTCTTGGAAGAGTACACTTCCCACCCCAGACTTGCTTGCGTCGCATTGGATGGTAAATGATCTACCGAAATCTGGGTTAATTAGCACAGGTGCCTTTGTTAACATGGACTTCACAGACAGAAACGCTGCTTCGGCCTCTGGAGTCCATGTGAACTTGGCGCACTTTTTGAGCGTGTCTGAAATTGGTGAGACAGCGGCAGCATAGTTGCAGATGAATCGTCGATACCAGCCTGCCATGCCAAGAAAGCGGCGAACTTGCCGTGCGGACTTAGGCGAAGGGTAATCGACGATGGCCGAGACTTTGTCGGGATCAGTCTTCAGGCCTCCATCTCCAACTATGTACCCAAGGTATTTCACCTCCTTCAGACAAAATTTGCTCTTCGCTACGTTTATTGTTAACCCTGCCTTCGACAGGCATGCGGCAACTTGTGAGAGCAAATCGAGATGAGAATTGAAATCCTCCGAGATTAACAACAAGTCGTCCAAGTAAACAAACACTTGGTCCTTCAATTCCGGTGGGATGACGCAATCCATCAACCGGCACATACGTTGAGGTGCGTTGCACAAACCAAACGGCATTCGGGTAAAGTGGTAGAGAGGTCTGCCAGGGATTGTGAATGCGGTCATTTCTCGGGACTTGGTTTCAAGAGGAATCTGCCAAAAGGCGTCTTTCAGGTCAAGTGAAGTTATGAAATTGGCTCGTGGCAACCTGCTTAGAATGCCATCGATGTGAGGTAAAGGATATGCATCTTTTACCGTCACCTCGTTGACCTTTCTCGAATCCAAACATAACCTCACTTTTCCAGGTTTCCTCACCAATACAACCGGCGAACTCCACGCACTCTGGCTCACTTCTATCACTCCCATTTTCAACATACGATCGACCTCGCCATACATGAGGTTTTGAATCGCAGGTGATACCGGATAGTGGCGTTGCTTGATGGGTGTTGCATCTCCCACATCTATGACGTGTTCGAGAACGTTAGTCTTTCCCAGTCCTTGAACTTCGTATGACGGGAATTTCGACTTGGCGTTCTCAAGTCTTAAAACATCTGCTCTGCTTAAGGTGTGCGTGGTTTTAGTCTCACATTGTGGTGAAGTGGGTAGTTCTTCGACACAACTGATGATGTTTGGGGCAAGTTGGAAGGCCCGCCAGAAATCTACTCCAAGATATAGGTCTTGCGAGAGAGTAGGCACTATGTAAAGGGTGATTGGTTTTGAGACGTCACGAAATGTAATTTCAGTCGTCACACTACCGACCACTCTCTGTGAAGCTCCATCAGCTGTCTTCACTTCGCTACAAAGCGGCTTCCAATTCACTTGCGCTCGCTCTAGGCGTTCTAGTGAATTGGATCCTAAGCAACTAATACTTGCACCGCTGTCGAGTAGGCCCTTAAGTTTGACATTAAATATGCAGACCGTGGCATAGGGACGAATGTCGTGAGGTTCAGGTATAATTGAAGACACTAAAGCCTTCTTTCTCATCCGAACTTTACGCCAAAACTCGCGCAGACGTATAATTGCTTTCTTAGGTTTGGGGGATGTGGAAGGTTGAAATTGGGAAGAAGATGAAATTTGCGAAATAAAAGGGGGAGTATTGAAAATTCTGTCCCTAGCCTCCATGTAATCTCGAAGCCGCAGGTGGTATGGCTTCCGAGGTACAGTTTTGGCGGGAGTAGGTAATAAGGGATTGCGTAAAATGATAATAGGGTTGGTTGAGTCTGGTGTAGGGGTCGGTCTTTTCAAGATCTCTACCTTTGGTGTAGTGGTAGAATCTCTACACGGATCGAACGAAGTCGGGTTTAATTGTGCGTCGGTGGAGGTGTTTGCGGGTTTTGAACAACCGGACGAGGGACACCCGTGGCTCGTCTGTCCGAACTCCAGTTTCCCCGGACACAAGTCGGACATCGCGGTCTTAATACCTCTTTCGCTCCGCAGCCGTAACAGAAGATGCGTTTGGGAACTTCACTACAGTGTCTGTAACCGTGACCAGGTTGATCGCAATTCCAACACACTAGAGAAGCAACCGCAGCAACCTCTGCTTGGGCTTCGGCGTCGACATCCGAACTCGCGTCCGGTGAAACTAGAGCTCGGTCAATCTCCGTCACTCTCGCATTTGTTCCATACGTGTAAGGTGCTCTTACAGGATTAGAAGCAGAATAAGTGGACCGAGTGCTTTTGCGCACGTCCTCTATACGACAAACTAATTGTCTCAGGTGGTCGAGTGACCAAACTTGCTGTAGACTCAACTGTTGTTGGTTAATCGCAGTTAGGTTTCCTCTCACCAACTCAACAAACTCCATCTCGTTCATGGGGTTTGATAAGAGTGTCCGAAATTCCAGCATATCTTGCTCGAATGTCTGATATGGTTCGCTCGGATTTTGACGTCTGGCCAGCATTTGCCGCCGAACATCCCAGTCGGACATTCTCTCTCCCCAGGTTTGTAAGAAGGCGTGTTTCAGGGCGGCCCAAGTGGGAACCTGATTTGACCGATGCCAAATCCAGTACCATTTGTTGGGTCGACCTTGCAACAAAAGATGAAAATGTCCGGCCAGGAAGTCGGTGTGGCTGCCTAGCTCAGACGTTGCGAGACATTCCGCTCGGTATATTAGTTCTTCGGCTCTAAGTACTGAGTTGTCTCCATTATATTTCATTCCCCATGAACGGATGGGACTGGTATTATGTCGTCGTCGGTATGAAGTTGATGGTGGTTGATAGTTCCGTCTTGTAGTGGATGAATGTGGTTCACGCTGTTCAACGGAAGGTGGTATGAAAAGAGGCCGTGCGGCTCGATCTGGGAGTTCATTCGATCGTGAAGGCGGTTCCTGCAGTTCACGAGATCGCTCCTCTCGCAGTATACTACGTATGAGATGAGTGATCTCGTCAACTCCAGGATCCACTCTCGAACGATCTGTCGAAACTCCGTCTTGCCGTCTAGACGTAAAGTCGTTCGCTATGACATTATTTTGTTTCCTGCGATCACTACCGAAGGACGACCGACCGCTAGCAGATGATAGTCGCGTCTTGTCCTGTGGCACAGGCAGAGATGGGTTTGGGTCTGGAACTATCGTTCCGCCCGGAGTGTAGAGAGCACGTCCACCCGTCTCCTGCGGAAAATCCAGATTTAACCCCAAGGGAGAAATTCCACTACTTCTAGGTTTTGGATCCAGAGCCCTGCTCATGCTTCTGGTTACTGGTCCAAAACGAGCTGTCGCGCCCTCCACACCCCGAACTGACCAATAGTCTAAAGGTCCTAGTTGGTTTAGGCATAGTGGACACGATTGTTTTTCGATCACCCACTTTTCTATGCAGGAATCATGAAAGTGGTGACCACACTTGGTAATTATTTGATTTGCTGCCGTCACCTCTTCCATGCACACAGAACAGACTGGTTCTGATGTCCTTTCGGGTGTTCGGAATAAAGACATGTTCTAGAGTATATCTATCTATACAGTACAAAAATTGAGAGAATCAAAATTAATCGACGCTGCTAATAAAATCAATCAAAATATATAGACGCTGATAAAAAAATCAATCAAAATATAAATGAAGAGCCTCCTCGCATCTCCACAAATCCTCTCCTCTCCCTTACAGGTGTCGTCGAAACATCCAATCGCGTCAACACGCGATCAGGCGGAAAAGGATTCAGAAAATGTTCAATTAAAAAAAAACTTCAAAAAAAAACTACGTTAAATTTTCAACAACAATCAAAACGCGAAATTAATCCAAATGACTAATTTTATTAAAAGGAAGCGAAAACTACTCTACATGGATAGGATTCCAGGAATAAAGGTACTTTCGGAAATTCCGTAAATGGACAGAAATGGGTATTTCATTCGCAGACACAAGTATTTTGCCCTCTGTCGGACAACTTGGCCGCCAAGACAAGCCAAGTCCCGCTGTCAAGAGGGTACTCATGCCTACCAATGAAACACACACTCTGTTCCACTCATCTCTCGCTAGTTCAGGTGACGAAAATATCCCGGTTGTTGAAGAAATTCTCCCAAGGAACATCATTGGCGCCTCAAGGTTACCAATGAGTTCTTCGTTGGGAAAATTTTCAGCCTCAACCGCGATACTTCCACCCCCGTAACAAGCAAGCAGAACTCCAAAAGCTTTCTCGATGGACTATGGGTGCCGTGTAGGCTAAAACAACTGCCTCCGGCGACAGTCAGAGTCCTTTGATGTCACGCATTTCACTTGGAATTGTTCGGTCTCAAGTTTCGTGACATCGCGCGTTCGGAAACACGCTCGTGAAGCTATTTCGGGCCCCACGTTGGTTCCAAACAGCCCCACGTTGGGCGCCATTTTGTTATGTAGCGGAGGCCTAGGAGTGAATTATTTTGACCATAAAGCCAAAATAATTCAAAAGGAAAAATAAGGTTCGGGATCGACGGGGCTGAGATCCACCTACATCCATCTCAGTGACAATCTATGTGCTGGTGCGACGCGCTAGCTGATGCCGGGTCTAGCTGCAGTAGGCGTGTGGGGGGGTTCGCTGCACAAGAAGGTCATAAAACCCAAGTGGCCTGTCATAACAAAAGAATCGCGAGTAGTTAGCTCGCCGCGTCGACTTATCCAAGTCGGGAAGACACGAAAAAAAGGGACTTCATCTGATCTCGGATATTGACCCGACCAGATGTTTCGACGACGGCGTCAGATGGTTTGACGCCAACCTGCCCACCCAACCTTAGCCATACATCTTCCACTATGTCTTCATCGTATGGCCCCAAAAGAGAGGAGGAGGATTCGTGGAAGTTAGCGAGGGCTCTTAATGATCAAATTATCGTATCATTTTTGCAAAATTCTCTTTTTTTTTTTTTTTAATTCAACAAAAGGTCTGTATTTCTGAAGAAAATAACCTATACACAAAAAAAATAATATAATGAAAAAAATTCAAAAATTAATCATTTCTCTAATAATCTATACACAAAAGATAATAGATATAAAAATTTCAAAAAAATTTAATAATTTCTCTAATAAAACTTACATCGAGAAAAAATTATTATCGGTGAGAATTACTCTTGTAAAAAAAATTTTGATGTGACCCAACTAAGTAGTTCAATTGCATATTTTAATTTTTTTTTTAATGTCGAAAGCAAATTTATCCACGGAAATAAATGGCAGTTTTTCTCTTTTTCCATCAATGAAAAAAAATATTTTACAAAATTACATTAGTGAAAATACGTTTAAAAGGAAATTAATTTCATTTTAAGAACACTTTCCGTTTCTAGTTGAACTTTTCTTTTTTTTTTTTTTTTCTAAATTACAGTTTCTGTCTAATTTATCCATTTCTATTTTCTTTCGATAAAATGTAATGCAATCAAGACTCTACAAAAGATACTTTTCTTAACTGAGATTTTTTTTTTTCTTTTTTTTTTTCTAGCTACAAGCAAAATAAAATTAGAGCACTACCAGTATTCTTTAAAAAAAATTCAATGAAAATAAATTGTACTTTAATGTGCATTCGGTCAATTGCGTTGCTTTTAGTGTATGAAACTGTGAGCAAATAAAATTTAAAAGGTAATAAAATTATTTAGTTACTTAGAAGTTTTTTTTTTTTTTCTTTCTCAACATAACAAATTTGCAAAAAAAAATAATCGGAAGTACTAAGCATTGACAATGAGCAAAATCAGTTAATGCAGCATGTCGTAAGTATTAAATAGCGGAGAAGAGAAGTCACAATTTACAATCTTTTCGCACGGTTGAAATTGTTAGCGAAATTCAAATGTTCTTTGCTTACTAATGACTCGTCGGACGTTTTACTTTTATATATTAATTCTTTTGATGCGTTTCATGCCAACTGGAGAACTTCAGCAGTCATACATTCTAGAATTGCAGCAGAATAAACGGCGGCCATTGAACCGACGCGTCCGTGGCTCGTGGTGCGACTCTTCAGGTGCCGATGAATCGTTTTCTTTGGGTTATGACCTTCACCTGCTTGACAGTACCGAACTACTGTACCTATCACCGCTACAAGCGGACCAGCATCCGTTCGAATCGAACGGATTCGTTGCAAATCAATTACCTGACACTACGGCACGACTCTCCAAATGGCGGGAACTTATGGTCGGCCCGATCGCTTGCAAGCACTTTTTTTTTTTTTTTTTTTTTTTTTTTCCGCCGATTTTCACTGCGTTCGCTTTTTCGAATGTTATAAGAATTCTTGCACTCGATAGATGACCATTTCAAGTTTCTTATGCGATTTGTCTGGTATTCGTGAATGCGTTCCGGTACACGGGCGGGACACTTAAAGTCGGAGCTTGGCTGCGGGTCCTTTGGCTAACACGTTTACCACAAAGAACTTCCATAAAAATAAAAATATGGCCCGCGCAACTTAAAAATCTATTTGTGTGTAGGCGAGTGTGTTGAATTGCAAAATAAAATCGCGATTGTATTCGGGTTTCCGAAGCCGTCGTACTCGTTGAGTAATTTTCCGGTCGCCTTCGTCTTCACCACCAACGACACATGAACAAAGCACGCCAGCAACTTTTCAAGGAATTTCTCAAGATTTCTTCCGGCAAAAAAAAAACGCCAATATTTCACAATTTTCAGCACAATTTCCACCCTATTGAATACTACACTCTTTACCAGTCCACTCCTCTCCCTCTCCCATGAGGCCTCGTCACCGACTGACTTTTCGTTCCCCTCATCCGGTCCAAAACGCGGTCGATCAGTTCTTTTTTTTTTTTCCTTTAAGGCGCGTTCCCAATTCAATGTGCTTTCCAATTCGAAGTTTGTTTTGAATTCGGCGCGAACTCCCAGTCACACACAACACATTCTTTGGACTGATGAGTCCCAATTCAGCAGGGACGGTATCACAAACTTCCACAACTTACACACATGGGCTGAGAGAATCCACATACAAGAAGAGAGGCATCATTTCAGCACAGATTCAGTGTCAATTTATGGTCAGGTGTGATTGGCAACGATTTTATTGGTCCTATTAGGCTTCCGCCTACCCTAAATAGTTCCAATTACTTGCAGTTTTTGACAAATGATCTACAAGAGTTATTGGATGATGTGCCACTGCAACGATTGGCTTCCATGTTTTACCAACACGATGGTGCTCCAGCTCATTACGGCCGACAAATCAGAGATTGGTTAAATTCCAATTATAGCAATCGCTGGATCGGTAGAAATGGACCGATACACTGGCCTGCAAGATCTCCTGATTTAACTATTATGGATTTCTTTGTATGGGGACGGATGAAGGACCTTGTCTACGCAACGGAAGTAGTAACGTTGCAGGATCTAAACACCAGAATCGATGCGGCAGCAACAGAAGTAAGGCAGCAGTTGAGGAGTATGAACACAAAGAGAACACTGGCAAAACGAGCTTTAGCGTGCATTCAAAATGAAGGGAGCCATTTTGAACATTTATTGTAATTCAGGAAAATTGAAATAAACCATAAAAACCATTCTTAAGTTCTTTTAGTTCAAGCGGAGAGTGTTGATCAACCTATTCTTGCTTTTTTGACAAAAGTGCTACATTATTGGAATGATAATTTCTTCTAAACTATAAAACTTATGCAATGCAAGTGTATGCATCTTTTGTAGGCAATAATATGGCACATAAGAAAACAACATTAAAATGACATTTTTATAATGGGTTTTTTAGAGAAAAACTACATTGATCCTAGAATTTTGAGGGTCAAAGTGTCAAAAATTTGTGTTCTGAAGCAAATATCTCAGAATTGGATACAGTTACAATGCGGACTATTACAGCAAATGAAAGGTAATTTGATTCCCTAAAAAACAAGCTATAACACTTTGAATTGTGATTATTAGTACCCTGTATACAGGGTGTTTGGTACTCCGTACATAACCTTGTAAGGGGTTATTCCTGGATATATTTTGAGCAAAAAATTGTTCTACGGAGATGGTCCATTTTCAATATCCGCGGAGATACAGGGTGACCAAGAAAAGTGTTTCGGACCTGTACCCTCACTCACTCAAAACGCTATATCTTGAAAACTAATAATCACAATTCAAAGTGTTATAGCTTGTTTTTTAGGGAATCAAATTACCTTTCATTTGATGTAATAGTCCGCATTGTAACTGTATCCAATTCTGAGATATTTGCTTCAGAACACAAATTTTTGACACTTTGACCCTCAAAATTCTAGGATCAATGTAGTTTTTCTCTAAAAAACCCATTATAAAAATGTCATTTTAATGTTGTTTTCTTATGTGCCATATTATTGCCTACAAAAGATGCATACACTTGCATTGCATAAGTTTTATAGTTTAGAAGAAATTATCATTCCAATAATGTAGCACTTTTGTCAAAAAAGCAAGAATAGGTTGATCAACACTCTCCGCTTGAACTAAAAGAACTTAAGAATGGTTTTTATAGTTTATTTCAAAGTTCCTTAATTACAACAAATGTTCAAAATGGCCACCTTCATTTTGAATGCACGCTAAAGCTCGTTTTGCCAGTGTTCTTTTTGTGTTCATACTCCTCAACTGCTGCCTTACTTCTGTTGCTGCCGCATCGATTCTGGTGTTTAGATCCTGCAACGTTACTACTTCCGTTGCGTAGACAAGGTCCTTCATCCGTTCCCATACAAAGAAATCCATAATAGTTAAATCAGGAGATCTTGCAGGCCAGTGTATCGGTCCATTTCTACCGATCCAGCGATTGCTATAATTGGAATTTAACCAATCTCTGATTTGTCGGCCGTAATGAGCTGGAGCACCATCGTGTTGGTAAAACATGGAAGCCAATCGTTGCAGTGGCACATCATCCAATAACTCTTGTAGATCATTTGTCAAAAACTGCAAGTAATTGGAACTATTTAGGGTAGGCGGAAGCCTAATAGGACCAATAAAATCGTTGCCAATCACACCTGCCCATAAATTGACACTGAATCTGTGCTGAAATGATGCCTCTCTTCTTGTATGTGGATTGCTCTCAGCCCATGTGTGTAAGTTGTGGAAGTTTGTGATACCGTCCCTGGTGAATTGGGACTCATCAGTCCAAAGAATGTTGTTCATAAAATTCTCGTCACCTAGTTGTCGTTCAAGGAGCCAATTGCAAAACTCCATCCTTTTGGGCAAATCAATGGGTACCAGCTCCTGCACTGGTGTGTGGTGGTAGGAATGCAACCGCTCTGCTTTGAGGACACTCCAAACTTTCCACGTAGAGACGTTTAACTGCAATGCCAAGCGTCGGACAGCGTCGTTGTGTTGAAACTCATTTTAATTTAATTCATTTCCTCGATAATTTAAATACTACTTAAAGGACATTCATCGATAATTTAAATAGTAATTAAAGGACACAAAGAATATTTCAGTTTAACAACATTTCAGGTAATTTTGTTAGAACGAGGGTTGGTTTATGGCATATTTTATTTTTAAGCCATATGTATTTTCGCTTATTACCTGGAAAACGGGAAAACCTAAGTCATAAGTATGTACGCATCTTTTGTAGGCAATAATATGGCACATAAAACAACAACATTAAAATGACATTTTTATAATGCGTTTTTTTGAGAAAAACTACATTGTTCCCAGAATTTTGAGGGTCAAAGTGTCAAAAATTTTTGTTTTGAAGTAAATATCTCAGAATTGGGTACAGTTACAATGCGGACTATTACATTAAATGAAAGGTAATTTGATTCCCTAAAAAACAAGCTATAACACTTTGAAATGCGATTATTAGTTTTCAAGATATATCGTTTTGAGTGAGTGAGGGTACAGGTCCGAAACACTTTTCTTGGTCACCCTGTATCTCCGCGGATATTGAAAATGGACCATCTCCGTAGAACAATTTTTTGCTCAAAATATATCCAGGAATAACCCCTTACAAGGTTATGTACGGAGTACCAAACACCCTGTATGTGTATTTTTTTTTTTTTAACGCGGGGAAAAGCATCGAAAGCCTTGAAGTGCGGGACTTGAACCCGCTAAAAACCCCTCGCCTAACCCACTACCCCCCGGGACAACCGTTAAGTATTTCGTCAGGAGGAGGGAGGAGCTTAAAGCTCAAACGTCAATTTATTGTCACATATGTCTTATGTCACCCAGTATATTTCACTTCCTATTTTATTCAACTACTTATTCCCTACGTAGTCTTTCGAGTCTCCTCAGCTCGGTGAGAACTTTCACGCACATCTGTGTCATCGCATTCCAGATTTCGCTGCTGCTCAGCATATGTGGAACTATGTTGTCGGGGTTACACCCTGTATGTGTATGTGTGTGTGTGTGTGTGTGTGTGTGTGTGTATGTGTGGAGATTTTTATTAATAGCGTGGTATTACTTCATGACGTCATCATCAATTGGGGTTGCCATAATGTCAAAAAAAAAAATTCAAAAAATTAAAAAAAAAAAAAAAAAATTAAAAAAAAAATTAAAAAAATTGTTTTTTCGGATCACCTCCTTTGCTTTCTCGTCGTGTAGCTGAATCGCCGAGAGCTCGTAGAGTGCTCTTATGCTGTCAATGGCGTCTCTCATCGCTTGGTGGATCGAACGCCTTTTTCCGTCTTCCAGCATTTCTACTAAGCCTCCGATTTGCTCGCCTAGCTTTTGAAAATCTGATAATCGGGCCGACGGTTCGACAGTTGCGCGTATTATTTGGGCTGACTCGCGTCGTTCCGTACCCCTTTGTGATGCTGCATTGTCAACTGGTGACCTCAGCATCCTCGAACTTCCCTTAATGATTTTTTTTCTGATTTCTCCGTTATTTAACTAATATTTATTGTTTCCAACGTATATTTCGAATGTTTCGTGTTATTATTTTATTTTTAATTTTAAAATTTTAAAACTAAGCACTAGAACACTAGCTCACCAAAATTGCGACTGCACTCGTCGACTTCCAGAACGCAACCAGATTGTGGTGTATGTGTATATATGTGTATGTGTGTGTGTGTGTGTGTGTGTGTGTGTGTATGTGTGGAGATTTTTATTAATAGCGTGGTATTATTTCATGACGTCATCATCAATTGGGGTTGCCATAATGTCAAAAAAAATTAAAAAAATTAAAAAAAAATAAAAAAAAAATTAAAAAATTTAAAAAAATTAAAAAAAAAATTAAAAAAAAATTAAAAAAATTAAAAAAAGATTAAAAAAAATAAAAAAACAAATAAAAAAAAATAAAAAAATCATAAATTTACAGATTCGCATGACAATGTTCCTAGGTCTAATACTGATAAACCCGATTAATGGGCTATTTAACGTACACGAACTGACAGGATTTACGGAAATACAACTTAACAAAGTAGAAATAGTGACCAAAGCAAATATTATCATACACATAATTGACATAAGAGAAATTTTAGACGTAAATAACGAATTTTCAACCAGTACAGATAATTTTAACGGAGAACAGAAGAACTTACTTATTACAGAACTAAAACAATTGACAAACAAAATTAAAAATATAATTCCTAAAGAAAATAGAAAGAAAAGTGCTTTATTGAATATAGTCGGATGTACAGTAAAATGGTTATTTGGAACGATGGACGAACAAAACAGACTAGACATATAAAATCACATGAAGACGACAGACGAAAATAATCATAATCTCATTACCGTAATAAACCAACAAATAATTATAAACAACAATTTAATGAATCTTTCAGACAGCTTAAAAATTGGAAAATAAATATATACAACTATATCAACTACAACAACAACAACAACAACAACTACAACACTAGAAAATACAACCAAACAACCATATAAACACCTGCTACCAACTTGTACCCATATGATACCAACTTACCTTATTAAATTTTACTATAAGTTAAGAAATAAAAAAGAGTCTTGTGTGTTGTTATACTTGTATACCAAATTCTGGTTAATATGCATATTTCAAAAAAAAATAAAAAACTGAATGAAGGTTTTAATCATATTTATTATCAAGATATTTTTTTTAAATAAATAAACATAAGAAAATTACGATATGTATCGGTTATATTATATATAGAATAGCTATTTCTTGAACAATGAAACAGTTTTCAGATCCTCTAAATTTAATATTTATATTATTACTTCAGCTTTTCTCAATGCTTCAATGATGGCAACAATCTCGTTGTTATGACTACTATCTCCCGCCTGTAGCGCTGATACAAGTAATCGTAATCGGTCCACCAATTCATTGGGGTCATCCCAAGAAATATACTGTTTTGGTTCGATTGATGTTTGTATTAAATCTCCTCCTCTATGAGTTAAAAGTTTGTTAATAGTTTTTGTATATTTATAGCCACGGTTTCCATTTATTTGTCTTTTGCTGGGTTCGATTGATGTTTGTATTAAATCTCCTCCTCTATGAGTTAAAAGTTTGTTAATAATTTTTGTATATTTATAGCTACGGTTTCCATTTATTTGTCCTTCGCTGGTATAGTGACGTCTATAGGCATTAGTATCAAGCAGAATATTTCTATAATTCTGTAAATCATCTTTATTGTACAGAGTCTTATCTGGAACTTTCATAAATAGTAGCTCATATATGCCCGGAGTACCCTCATAGGTTTTATCTTTTATTAATATTTGACTACCATCGATTGTAAAAATCGAGTTTCCAATTTTCCATTGTTCATTTTCATGATAAACACCATAAGTACTATCAATGAAATCCGGATTATTTACAAATATATTTAAATATTTTGTAGGTATTTCATCAAATTCTCGCTCGTTCATATATTCAATGAGTTCTTGCCGATCTGAAGGAGTTGTCACATATTTACGTATGCTTCTTACATCCGGAGACTTTAATGGTGTTTCAAAAGTATCAGTTAGATTAAGCTTTCGTCCGAATTTGGGTGATGGAGTTTCAAAGTCTACGTCACTTTCACTATCATCTGTAGATTGAGTTTCCATGTTTTCTTCTTTTTCAGGTTCATATTTGCTGTGATTATGATTTTCTACATCTCCTTCTCTTTTAGGTTCATATTTACTGTGTTCATACAGTTTAACTAATTCTTTAAGAGGTCCGGTGATTGGTTTAAAAGTTTGTTCTTGTCGAGTTTCAGCATTAACTCTACCGATTTTGAATTGCTTATATTTTTTACGTAACGAGATACTAGACTTTATAATTTGTCTAAGAATATCTTTATCGGTCGACTTCTGCATTTTTCCTTCTTACACAACAACAACAGATTAACAGATATCGTACTGCTTTGTACAGCTTTAATACTGCTTTGTACAGCTTTAATACTGCTTTGTACAGCTTTAATACTGCTTCTATACTGAGGTGTACAGCTTTAATACTGCTTTGTACAGCTTTAATACTGCTTCTGTACTGAGGTGTACTGCTTTAATACTGCTTTGTACAGCTTTAATACTGCTTTAATACTGCTTCTGTACTGCTTTGTACAGCTTTAATACTGCTTTATACAGCTTTAATACTGCTTTAATACTGCTTTAATACTGCTTCTGTACTGCTTTGTACAGCTTTAATACTGCTTTATACAGCTTTAATACTGCTTTAATACTGCTTCTGTACTGCTTTGTACAGCTTTAATACTGCTTTGTACAGCTTTAATACTGCTTCTGTACTGAGGTGTACTGCTTTCAGTTTTTAAATATAGTTTTTAAAACTTTTTTTTCTCATATTACTGAATCAAAGTCTTCATATTGATTATATATAGTTGTATTTATTTGACCTAGGAACATTGTCATGCGAATCTGTAAATTTATGATTTTTTTTTGATTTTTTTTTTTTTTTTATTAATTTTTTTATTTTTTTTTTTAAATTTTTTTTAATTTTTTCTTTATTTTTTTAATTTTTTTTTTTTAATTTTTTTAATATTTTTTAATTTTTTTTAATTTTTTTTAATATTTTTCTTAATTTTTTTTTAATTTTTTTTTAATTTTTTTTAATTTTTTTAATACAAAAAAATATAAAATTTGGTGGGGTGAAATGGGGAGCATTTGAAAAATGGTGCACTTTTCAAAATTAGAAATCATTATATCTCAAAATTGAGTACAGATATCGAATTGAAAATTCGTCAGATTATAGAACTACATAATTTATAATTTTGATAAAAATTTTAAGTTAGGGGGTGTAAAGGGAGGGAGGTGGTAAGCAAAAATGTCGAAAATTTTGAGTGAATTTTTTAGGACTCTGCCCAAAGATAGAAACTTTAAATTTTGCATGTAAATACATCTATTTGATATACATAGAAAAAAAATAATAATTTGATCCACAATTGTTATGAACCGACCACCCCGGTCTAATGGGCACAAGCTGTTTCATGTGCAACGAAAAAAACACGAAAACTGAAAATTTTTGGATGTAATCTTAGGGTAGAAACTTGAAAATTTGGAAAATACATTTTAAAAAAATCCGTAAAAGTATAAAATATTAACTGGTTGAATACCTTCAAAACTTCTACCCCCTCCCATACAAAATTATTTTTTCGACCATTTTTAAAAAATTAATTATCACCTAACTATTAAAAGCTATCCATTTGAAATTTTGCATAAGAACTTATAAAAATATTTGCAAAGAAATTATTTTAAAAGTTTCAAAATCACACTTGCCCTTCTACCCCCTCCCATACAAAAGTATGATTTCGACCAATTTCATTAAATCAACTAATAACCAACAAATTAAAAGCTACGAACTTGAAATTTTGTACGAGCAGCTTACAAGAGAAAGAAAATAAAATTGCGTCACAAATTTTGCAATTCCCCTACCTCTTCTACCCCCTCCCGTACAAAATTATTTTTTCGAGCATTTTTAAGAAATCAGTTATCAGCTAACTCTTAAAAGCTATCCATTTCAAATTTTGCTTAAAAACTTATAAAAATAATTGAAATGAAATTCCTTTAAAAGTTTTGAAATCGCGCTTGCCCTTCTACCCCCTCCCATACAAAAGTATCATTTCTACCTATTTCATTGAATCAACTAATAACCATCAAATTAAAAGCTACGAACTTGAAATTTTGTACAAGCACACTACAAAAGAAAGGGAATAAAATTGCGTCACAAATTTTACGATTCCCCTACCTCCTCTACTCCTTCCCATACAAATGTTTGGTTTCGTGAATGTAAAATGCACCGAATCCTATGAAAATTCTATGCAACTTCGTCTATGAAACACATTCTATACAGAGGATATTGGACGCGATTCAAGCAATTAATTAAAAAGCTATTAACATCCACCCACCCTTACCCCTCCTCCTCCCCTCATAAAAACCCAAACTTGCAGAAATGAATGAAATATTGTTAAATTGACAACAGCCCTGCCCAAGAACTCCCTTTCACTTAGCCTTCCCTAACCACTCTAACCTGCATATTGACTTTCCACACATCCGCAACTTGTACAAAGAATAATAAAGTTTCGCCCGACTTGTTGGCAGTTTATTTTCATATCATACTAGAGTTGCTAACAAAATGCTTTATACAAAACATACACAATTATAATATAAATTAATTTAAGCAGATTGCGCTAAAAAATAAATGTATTTCAATTAATATGAAATCACTAATGAATTAATTAATCAAAAATAAATTGAGTAAATAATTTCTTAAAAGGCAATACATACATATACAAATAATAAGAAAATAATTATGAATTTTAACAAATTTTATTGCATAGGTTTTTAATTAGTAAATATTATTATTATAAGTATTAATTTAGACGTGTGTGAACTTGGCCCCCCAATTTCGATTTTTTAAATTTTTCTTGTTGCAATCGTTTGGTGGTCGTTTGGTGGTGATTGGTAGTCACTTTTTTTCGTTTGGTGGTAATCCGTATTCTTAGAAATCACGTTTACTTTATTTAGCGTGAACTTAGCCCCCCCAAAACACATTTTCTTAAATATCTAGAGTTACAGTTATCTTAGCGTAAAACAAATTATGCCATTCGTTTGGTGATGTTTTTTAGTAACCTTTCAACATTTGGTAGTAATTCAGTTAGCTGTAATAAATGATTTTCTTAAAAAGCGTGAAGTTAGCCCCCCATTATGTGTTTTTGTAAATAACTGGAGTTACGATATTCTTACAGCAAAACGGATTTCACTAGTCGTTTGGTGGTGATTGGTAGTCACTTTTACTTTATTATTATAATAATAAAGTATTGTGATCGACACAAAAAAAAAAAAAGTTTGCTACCCTGAAATTTTTTTTTTTCGCGTTTCATGACTAAATTAGCCTAAAAAAGCAAAAAAAAAAATCCGTCTGTCTGTACGCCGTCCGCCGTCCGCCGTACGCCGACGTGTACGCTCAGCGCACATTAACTCCCAAACCCTTCAAGATAGAAAGTTCATTTTTGGGGGGATTGTAGATAGTTGCGGATCTCAGGCAGATACCCATTTTCGAAGGTATACGGGTTCAGGGGGAGGCGGGGGGAGCGCTTAAACCGAAAAATACGAATTCAAATATCTCAACTATGGTAACAGCTAGGAAGTTGAAACTCAACATTAATATAGAAGGGTTTGTGGGACAACTTTTAAAAATAATTTAATTTTTTTATCCATTGGGGTGCGAAAATTTTTTTTTCAAATGATTATATCTTCGAAATTACTTATCATAACAAAATCATATTTAGAGACCGTCAAGGTGGCGTATAGTTTCATCGGAACCAGCTTAGAAAGCTGCTAATTATTGTAAGGGGGAGGGTCAGGGGGGGTGCAAAGAAAAACACTTAAAAAATAATATCTCAACTATCTCTTAAGCTATGTAATTGAAACTTAAAACTTATATTAAACTATACTAGGCAAATACAAAAAAAATATAACATGTTGAAATAATAGCAGTGGGGGGAAATGGGGAGCATTTCAAAAATGGCGCACTTTTCAAAATTACAAATCCTTATATCTCCAAAAATAGTACAGATATCAAATCAAAAATTTGTCAGATTGTAGAACTACATAATACTTAATTTTGGTAAATTTTAATATTATTTTAAGTTGGAAGGTGAAAGGGGAGAGAGGTAATAAGCAAAAATATCGAAAACTTTGACTGATTTTTTTAGAGCTCTGGTAAAAGATACAAAGCTAAGCTTGCATGTGAATACCTATATTTAATCCACATAGAAAAATAATAATAACTTGATCCATATTTGTTATAAACCGACCCCCCCGGTCTAACGTGCACAAGGTGTTTCATGTGCATTGAAAAAAACACATAAACTGAAAATTTTTGAGTGAAATTTTAAGGTAGAAATTTGAAAATTTGCGAAATGCATTTAAAAAAAATCCCTAAATATACGAAATATTAACTGGTCGAAAACCTTTAACACTTCTACCCCCTCCCATACAAAATTATTTTTTCGACCATTTTCAAGAAATCAATTATCACCTAACTCTTAAAGGCTATCAATTTGAAATTTTGCATAACAACTAACAAAAATAATTAAAATGAAATTGCGTTAAAAGTTTTAAAATCGCGCTTGACTTTCTACCCCCTCCCATACAAAAGTATGATTTCGACTAATTTCATTAAATCAACTAATAACCAACAAATTAAAAGCTACGAACTTGAAATTTCGTACGAGCACCTTACATTAAAAATGAAAGAAAATTGTTTCACAATTTTTACGATTCCCCTACCTCCTCTAACCCCTCCCATACAAAATTATTTTTTCGAGCATTTTTAAAAAATCAGTTATCAGCTAACTCGTATAAGCTATCAATTTCAAATTTGGCATAAAAACTTATAAAAATAATTCAAATGAAGTTGCTTTAAAAGTTTTGAAATCGCGCTTGCGCTTCTACCCCCTCCCATACAAAACTATGATTTCGACCAATTTCATTAAATCAACTAATAACCAACAAACTAAAAGCTATGAACTTGAAATTCTATACAAGCACCTTACAAGAGACTCGAAATAAAACTGCGTATCAAATTTTACGATTCCCCTATATTCTCTACCCCCTCCCATACAAATGTTCGGTTTCATGAATGTAAAATACACCGAATTTTATGAAAATTCTATGTAACTTCGTCTATGAAACACATTCTATACAGAGAATATTGGACGTGATTCAAGCAATTAATTAAAAAGCTATTAACATCCACCCACCTTTACTATTACCCCTACTCCTCCCCTCATAAAAACCAAACTTACAGAAACGAATGAAATATTGTTAACAGTCCTGCCCAAGAACTCCCTTTCACTTAGCCTTCCCTAACCACTCTAACCTGCATATTGACTTTCCACTTATCCGCAACTTGTCCCAAGAATAATAAAGTTTCGCCCGACTTGTTGGCAGTTTATTTAAACTTTGGTACCCATTCACATAGCAATAGTAGGCAAATTTTGATATGAGCTTGAAGCTTTCCGATTTTGTGTGAAGTTGGCCCCCCCCATGTAAAATATCAAATTTTTTTTTATTGCATTCGCTTGGGGGTCGTTTGGTGGTTCTTGCTAGCTCAATTTCATCGTTTGGTGGTGATCGGTATAGTTACACTATCGAATTTTCGTTAGAGCTTTATTCCGAAAAAGGCAACCCGAAATAGAATTATGAATGAAAATTTGCCCAATATTTTTTATTTTTGAATTTTTCTTATTGTATTCGCTTGAGAATCGCTTGGCGGTGTCAGTTAGTCTAATTTTATCTTTTGGTAGTGATTAGTATAGATACAGCATCGAATTCCCGCAAGAGCTTTATTTCAAAAAAGCAACTCGAAATGGATTTAGGTATGAAACTTACCCCCAAATGTAAAATTTTTTAATTTTTCTTTTTGAATTCACTTGGCAGTCGTTTGGTGGTATTTGGTAGTCTAATTTTATTGTTTAACAGTGATTAGTAAAGTTAAAATATCGAATTTCCATTAGAGCTTTACTTCATAAATAGAAACCTGAAATATAATTATGAATGAAAATTTCCCCAATATTTATGATTTTTGAATTCTGATTATTGCATTCGCTTGGCAATCATTTGGTGGTGTTTGCTCGTCTAATTTCATCGTTTGGTGGTGGTATTGAATTTCCTTGAGAACATTTTTCCAATAAAAGTATCGAATCAAATTATTAATGAAACTTCTCCCCAAATTTAAAATTTTTAAATTTTTCATTTTGGATTCGCTAGGGGGTAGTTCGATAGTGATTGGTAGTCTACTTTTGTCGTTTGGTGGTGATCAGTACAGTAACGGTATCGAATTTCCTTGAGAACATTTTTTCAATAAAAGCATCAAATCTAATTATTAATGAAACTACCCCCCAAATTTAAAATTTTTTAATTTTTCATTTTGGATTCGCTAGGGGTCGCTAGTCTACTTTCATCGTTTGGTGGTGATCAGTGCAGTAACGGTATCGAATTTCCTTGAGAACATTTTTTAATAAAAGCATCGAATCTAATTATTAATGAAACTTTCCCCAAATTTAAAATTTTTAAATTTTTCATTTTTGATTCGCTAGGGGGTCGTTTGGTAGTGGTCGCTAGTCTACTTTTGCCATTTGGTGGTGATAAGTATAGTTACAATATCGAATTTCCTTGGGCGCTTTTATTCAATAAAAGCGTCGAATCTTATTATTAATGAAACTTCCCCCCAAATTTAAAATTTAAAAATTTTTCATTTTGGATTTATTTTGCTTCTCTTGTAAGGTGGTTGTATAAAATTTCAAGTTCGTAACTTTTAGTTTGTTGGTTATTAGTTGATTTAATGAAATTGGTCGAAATCATAGTTTTGTATGGGAGGGGGTAGAAGGGCAAGCGCGATTTCAAAACTTTTAAAGCAACTTCATTTGAATTATTTTTATAAGTTTTTCTGCAAAATTTGAAATTGAGAGCTTTTTAGAGTTAGCTGACAACTCATTTCTTAAAAATGCTCGAAAAAATAATTTTGTATGGGAGGAGGTAGGGGAATCGTAAGACTTGTGATGCAATTTTCTTTCATTTCTGTTGTAAGATGCTCGTACAAAATTTCAAGTTCGTAGCTTTTAATTTGTTGATTATTAGTTGATTTAATGGAATTGGTCGAAATCATACTTTTGTATGGGAGGGGGCAGAAGGGCAAGCGCGATTTCAAAACTTTTAACGTAATTTCATTTCAATTATTTTTGTAAGTTTTTATGCAAAATTGCAAATTGATAGCTTTTAATAGTTAGGTTATAATTGATTTCTTAAAAATGGTCGAAAAAATAATTTTGTATGGGAGGTGGTAGAAGTTTTAAAGGTTTTCGACCAGTTAATATTTCGTATATTTAGGGATTTTTTTTTAAATGTATTTTGCAAATTTTCAAGTTTCTACCTTAAAATTTCACTCAAAAATTTTCAGTTTATGTGTTTTTTTCAATGCACATGAAACACCTTGTGCACGTTAGACCGAGGGGGTCGGTTGATAACAATTATGGATCAAGTTATTATTATTTTTGTATGAACATCAAATAGAGGTATTCACATGCAAAATTTCAACTTTGTATCTTTCAACAGGGCCCTAAAAAAATCACTCAAAATTTTCGACATTTTTGCTGATCACCTCCCTCCCCTTACACCTCCCAACTTAAAATTTTTACCAAATTAACCATTATGTAGTTCTACAATCTGACAAATTTTTGATTTGATATCTGTACTCTTTTTTGAGATATAAAGATTCGTAATTTTGAAAAGTGTGCTATTTTTGAAATGCTCCCCATTTCCCCCCACTACCATTATTTCAAGATGTTATATTTTTTTTGTATTTTCCTAGTATAGCTTAATATAAGTTTCAAGTTTTTATTACATAGCTTAGAGATAGTTGAGATATTCATTTTTAAGTGTTTTTCTTTGCACCCCCCTGACCCTCCCCCTTACAATAATTAACCACTCTCTAAGCTGATTCCGATGGAACTATATGCCACCTTGACGGTCCCAAAATATGAATTTTTTACGATAAGTAATTTCGGAGATATAATCATTTGAAAAAACAATTCGGCCGACAATTTGTTTTTAGCCCTCCCTTTTCGGACGCCAATGGATAAAAATATTAAATTATTTTTAAAAGTTGTCCCACAAACCCCTCTATATGTGTGTTGAGTTTTAGCTTCCTAGCTGTTACCATGGTTGAGATATTTGAATTCGCATTTTTCGGCTTGAGTGCTCCCCCCGCTTCCCCCTGAACCCGTACACTTCCCAAAATAGGTATCCGCCTGAGATCCGCAACTTTCTACAATCCCCCCAAAAATCAACTTTCTATCTTGAAGGGTTTGGGAGTTAATGTGCGCTGAGCGTACACACCGGCGTACGGCGGACAGACAGACGGATTTTTTTTGCATTTTTAGACTAATTTAGTCATGAAACGCGAAAAAACAAAATTTCAGGGTAGCAAATTTTTTTTCCCAAGTCGATCACAATACTTTATTATTAAAATAATAAAGTAATACAATAACTTCAAAATACCATACTTTGCTCATAAAATATTGCCAAACTACAATAAAATTTTAAATTATACAGTAATTAAAAAGCTTACACTCGAAGAACTTAATTGGCAGTATCAGAATTTTACAAAACTAAAAGACTTAGAAACATTTGATAATAACAAGAATTATACAACGCAATCATGGATTATTTACGCGTTTCTTACCTGTATCATAATTGTAATAACATTCTACCTGTATGCTAAAACCAAAACTTATAAAATAACAATACCCACGATCTTGAATCAAAACAGGGAGAAAGACATACCAATGGTAAATGTTCGCCAGGAGTTAAATCTACAGGAGGGAGGAGTTACATAACCACCTCTACCAATTACAGAAGATTCCCATAAAAATGCTCTAGCACCCAATAAATTATCCTCTCAACACAAGCCAAAACTGTTTGTCTGAAAGAAACCTGTAATTCTAAGTGCTAGTTTCAAATTCAGAGGTCACACGATAAGACTACCGACACACGATGCGAGTTAATATATGTATATTATCTCGCTTTTCGATATTACTAGTGTCATTATCCTATACATAATTCGGCCTAATTATATCAAAATAGGAATTTAATATATATTAACTCGCATCGTGTGTCGGTAGCCTAAAACTCTGTGAAACATTTTAACGATCAACTCTAGAGATTAAACAAACTAGTATCTATGCTAAGTGCTAAGTGTACGAGAACTCAATTCAGAGTTCTCACAGAAAAAATATGAAACATTTTAAGGATCAACCTTATATGAAACTAAAATAGAATCTAAGTGCCAGATGTACAAGGACTCGATTAAGAGTTTCCACGGGAAAATTTCAATTAAAATATAGGGTTATTCTATAAGAGGTGTTATTTTGAATAGCCCGCTATTTCGGTAGATGTGACTTTTGAAGCTGTCATTTTTTGACATTTGACAAGTTGAAACTACGCCATTAATAAAAATAAATAATAAATAATAAAATAAAAACGATACACGCTTCAACAACGCATTGAAATTATTAATTTTTTGAGATAAATGATCGGATGTTTATTTCATTGTAAAGAGGAAGGTATGCCGTTAATAATGGAAAACAACAGCATCGAAAATGAGGCTGGAGCAACAGTTACGGTGAATGGATTGCGCTATCGAGAGATGATTAATGATTTTTTATGGCCGGAATTGGATGATATTGATCTGGACAACGTTTACTTTCAACAAGACGGCGCTACGTGCCACACACGCACCGAAACCATTGATCTTTTACGGGAATAACACCTCTTATTGGGTAGCCCTATATTTTGGATGGTATCAGAACATTGGCTGAGTCAACAAAATTTGGCGAACAGTATCAAAGCCTTATTGGATGGATTCTGGTCAAACCATCAAAAGTGGATTTGAAAAATGATAATGTTTGCGTTATTAGCTGCCTCTTGAAATAATAAGTCTTATTCAATATTGTTTCTCAAGTTTTTAAATTAAATGAACAGAAGGAAAGTGTATGAAATGAACTAATTTTTATACTCTAGATGGAATCTGAGAGTATTATAAGTTTGCTCTAAGGTTTGTAACGCCAAGAAATAAGGCTCGGAGAAAAAAATGATGAATACAGAAATTAATATTATCACTCAAAAATCTCAAAACCAGATGTCCGTCCGTCCGTCCGTCCGTCTGTCTGTCCGTCCGTTCGCTCTCTAGCTTGAGAACGTGTTAAGCTAGAAAGTTCAAATTTCGTACACATCGTTTTTGACAAAAAAGTAAGGTCAAGTTCGCTAACGGGCCAAATCGCTCCACCCCTTCTACCCCCTCCCATACCCCATACAAAATGACACAAATGCGCAATTTGAACTTTCTAGCTTAACGCGTTCTCAAGCTAGAGAGCGAACGGACGGACAGACAGACGGACGGACGGACGGACGGACATCTGGTTTTGAGATTTTTGAGTGATAATATTAATTTCTGTATTCATCATTTTTTTCTCCGAGCCTTATTTCTTGGCGTTACAAACCTTAGAGCAAACTTATAATACTCTCAGATTCCATCTAGAGTATAAATAAACTGCCAACAAGTCGGGCGAAACTTTATTATTCTTGGGACAAGTTGCGGATAAGTGGAAAGTCAATATGCAGGTTAGAGTGGTTAGGGAAGGCTAAGTGAAAGGGAGTTCTTGGGCAGGACTGTTAACAATATTTCATTCGTTTCTGTAAGTTTGGTTTTTATGAGGGGAGGAGTAGGGGTAATAGTAAGGGTGGGTGGATGTTAATAGCTTTTTAATTAATTGCTTGAATCACGTCCAATATTCTCTGTATAGAATGTGTTTCATAGACGAAGTTACATAGAATTTTCATAAAATTCGGTGTATTTTACATTCATGAAACCGAACATTTGTATGGGAGGGGGTAGAGAATATAGGGGAATCGTAAAATTTGATACGCAGTTTTATTTCGAGTCTCTTGTAAGGTGCTTGTATAGAATTTCAAGTTCGTAGCTTTTAGTTTGTTGGTTATTAGTTGATTTAATGAAATTGGTCGAAATCATAGTTTTGTATGGGAGGGGGTAGAAGCGCAAGCGCGATTTCAAAACTTTTAAAGCAACTTCATTTGAATTATTTTTATAAGTTTTTATGCCAAATTTGAAATTGATAGCTTATACGAGTTAGCTGATAACTGATTTTTTAAAAATGCTCGAAAAAATAATTTTGTATGGGAGGGGGTAGAGGAGGTAGGGGAATCGTAAAACTTGTGAAGCAATTTTCTTTCATTTTTAATGTAAGGTGCTCGTACGAAATTTCAAGTTCGTAGCTTTTAATTTGTTGGTTATTAGTTGATTTAATGAAATTAGTCGAAATCATACTTTTGTATGGGAGGGGGTAGAAAGTCAAGCGCGATTTTAAAACTTTTAACGCAATTTCATTTTAATTATTTTTGTTAGTTGTTATGCAAAATTTCAAATTGATAGCCTTTAAGAGTTAGGTGATAATTGATTTCTTGAAAATGGTCGAAAAAATAATTTTGTATGGGAGGGGGTAGAAGTGTTAAAGGTTTTCGACCAGTTAATATTTCGTATATTTAGGGATTTTTTTTAAATGCATTTCGCAAATTTTCAAATTTCTACCTTAAAATTTCACTCAAAAATTTTCAGTTTATGTGTTTTTTTCAATGCACATGAAACACCTTGTGCACGTTAGACCGGGGGGGTCGGTTTATAACAAATATGGATCAAGTTATTATTATTTTTCTATGTGGATTAAATATAGGTATTCACATGCAAAATTTTAGCTTTGTATCTTTTACCAGAGCTCTAAAAAAATCACTCAAAGTTTTCGATATTTTTGCTTATTACCTCTCTCCCCTTACACCTCCCAACTTAAAATTTTTACCAAAATTAAGTATTATGTAGTTCTACAATCTGACAAATTTTTGATTTGATATCTGTACTATTTTTGGAGATATAAGGATTTGTAATTTTGAAAAGTGCGCCATTTTTGAAATGCTCCCCATTTCCCCCCACTACTATTATTTCAACATGTTATATGTTTTTATATGTTTTTTTTTGTATTTGCCTAGTATAGTTTAATATAAGTTTTAAGTTTCAATTACATAGCTTAAGAGATAGTTGAGATATTATTTCTTAAGTGTTTTTCTTTGCACCCCCCCTGACCCTCCCCCTTACAATAATTAGCAGCTTTCTAAGCTGGTTCCGATGAAACTATACGCCACCTTGACGGTCTCTAAATATGATTTTGTTATGATAAGTAATTTCGAAGATATAATCATTTGAAAAAAAATTCGGCCGACAATTGGTTCTAAGCCCCCCCTTTTCGCACCCCAATGGATAAAAAAATTAAATTATTTTTAAAAGTTGTCCCACAAACCCTTCTATATTAATGTTGAGTTTCAACTTCCTAGCTGTTACCATAGTTGAGATATTTGAATTCGTATTTTTCGGTTTAAGCGCTCCCCCCGCCTCCCCCTGAACCCGTATACCTTCGAAAATGGGTATCTGCCTGAGATCCGCAACTATCTACAATCCCCCCAAAAATGAACTTTCTATCTTGAAGGGTTTGGGAGTTAATGTGCGCTGAGCGTACACGTCGGCGTACGGCGGACGGCGGACGGCGTACAGACAGACGGATTTTTTTTTTTTGCTTTTTTAGGCTAATTTAGTCATGAAACGCGAAAAAAAAAAATTTCAGGGTAGCAAACTTTTTTTTTTTTTGTGTCGATCACAATACTTTATTATTATAATAATAAAGTAAAATTAGTTCATTTCATACACTTTCCTTCTGTTCATTTAATTTAAAAACTTGAGAAACAATATTGAATAAGACTTATTACTTCAAGAGGCAGCTAATAACGCAAACATTATCATTTTTCAAATCCACTTTTGATGGTTTGACCAGAATCCATCCAATAAGGCTTTGATACTGTTCGCCAAATTTTGTTGACTCAGCCAATGTTCTGATACCATCCAAAATATAGGGCTACCCAATAAGAGGTGTTATTCCCGTAAAAGATCAATGGTTTCGGTGCGTGTGTGGCACGTAGCGCCGTCTTGTTAAAAGTAAACGTTGTCCAGATCAATATCATCCAATTCCGGCCATAAAAAATCATTAATCATCTCTCGATAGCGCAATCCATTCACCGTAACTGTTGCTCCAGCCTCATTTTCGATGCTGTTGTTTTCCATTATTAACGGCATACCTTCCTCTTTACAATGAAATAAACATCCGATCATTTATCTCAAAAAATTAATAATTTCAATGCGTTGTTGAAGC
This sequence comes from Chorisops tibialis, assembly GCA_963669355.1. Lineage (NCBI taxonomy): Eukaryota > Metazoa > Arthropoda > Insecta > Diptera > Stratiomyidae > Chorisops > Chorisops tibialis. Next base: position 131,130,948 of record OY770263.1, read on the forward strand.
GTGTATCGTTTTTATTTTATTATTTATTATTTATTTTTATTAATGGCGTAGTTTCAACTTGTCAAATGTCAAAAAATGACAGCTTCAAAAGTCACATCTACCGAAATAGCGGGCTATTCAAAATAACACCTCTTATAGAATAACCCTATATTTTAATTGAAATTTTCCCGTGGAAACTCTTAATCGAGTCCTTGTACATCTGGCACTTAGATTCTATTTTAGTTTCATATAAGGTTGATCCTTAAAATGTTTCATATTTTTTCTGTGAGAACTCTGAATTGAGTTCTCGTACACTTAGCACTTAGCATAGATACTAGTTTGTTTAATCTCTAGAGTTGATCGTTAAAATGTTTCACAGAGTTTTAGGCTACCGACACACGATGCGAGTTAATATATATTAAATTCCTATTTTGATATAAGTAGGCCGAATTATGTATAGGATAATGACACTAGTAATATCGAAAAGCGAGATAATATATATATATTAACTCGCATCGTGTGTCGGTAGTCTTATCGTGTGACCTCTGAATTTGAAACTAGCACTTAGAATTACAGGTTTCTTTCAGACAAACAGTTTTGGCTTGTGTTGAGAGGATAATTTATTGGGTGCTAGAGCATTTTTATGGGAATCTTCTGTAATTGGTAGAGGTGGTTATGTAACTCCTCCCTCCTGTAGATTTAACTCCTGGCGAACATTTACCATTGGTATGTCTTTCTCCCTGTTTTGATTCAAGATCGTGGGTATTGTTATTTTATAAGTTTTGGTTTTAGCATACAGGTAGAATGTTATTACAATTATGATACAGGTAAGAAACGCGTAATTAATCCATGATTGCGTTGTATAATTCTTGTTATTATCAAATGTTTCTAAGTCTTTTAGTTTTGTAAAATTCTGATACTGCCAATTAAGTTCTTCGAGTGTAAGCTTTTTAATTACTGTATAATTTAAAATTTTATTGTAGTTTGGCAATATTTTATGAGCAAAGTATGGTATTTTGAAGTTATTGTATTACTTTATTATTTTAATAATAAAGTATTGTGATCGACTTGGGAAAAAAAATTTGCTACCCTGAAATTTTGTTTTTTCGCGTTTCATGACTAAATTAGTCTAAAAATGCAAAAAAAAATCCGTCTGTCTGTCCGCCGTACGCCGGTGTGTACGCTCAGCGCACATTAACTCCCAAACCCTTCAAGATAGAAAGTTGATTTTTGGGGGGATTGTAGAAAGTTGCGGATCTCAGGCGGATACCTATTTTGGGAAGTGTACGGGTTCAGGGGGAAGCGGGGGGAGCACTCAAGCCGAAAAATGCGAATTCAAATATCTCAACCATGGTAACAGCTAGGAAGCTAAAACTCAACACACATATAGAGGGGTTTGTGGGACAACTTTTAAAAATAATTTAATATTTTTATCCATTGGCGTCCGAAAAGGGAGGGCTAAAAACAAATTGTCGGCCGAATTGTTTTTTCAAATGATTATATCTCCGAAATTACTTATCGTAAAAAATTCATATTTTGGGACCGTCAAGGTGGCATATAGTTCCATCGGAATCAGCTTAGAGAGTGGTTAATTATTGTAAGGGGGAGGGTCAGGGGGGTGCAAAGAAAAACACTTAAAAATGAATATCTCAACTATCTCTAAGCTATGTAATAAAAACTTGAAACTTATATTAAGCTATACTAGGAAAATACAAAAAAAATATAACATCTTGAAATAATGGTAGTGGGGGGAAATGGGGAGCATTTCAAAAATAGCACACTTTTCAAAATTACGAATCCTTATATCTCAAAAAAGAGTACAGATATCAAATCAAAAATTTGTCAGATTGTAGAACTACATAATGGTTAATTTGGTAAAAATTTTAAGTTGGGAGGTGTAAGGGGAGGGAGGTGATCAGCAAAAATGTCGAAAATTTTGAGTGATTTTTTTAGGGCCCTGTTGAAAGATACAAATTTGAAATTTTGCATGTGAATACCTCTATTTGATGTTCATACAAAAATAATAATAACTTGATCCATAATTGTTATCAACCGACCCCCTCGGTCTAACGTGCACAAGGTGTTTCATGTGCATTGAAAAAAACACATAAACTGAAAATTTTTGAGTGAAATTTTAAGGTAGAAACTTGAAAATTTGCAAAATACATTTAAAAAAAAATCCCTAAATATACGAAATATTAACTGGTCGAAAACCTTTAAAACTTCTACCTCCTCCCATACAAAATTATTTTTTCGACCATTTTTAAGAAATCAATTATAACCGAACTATTAAAAGCTATCAATTTGCAATTTTGCATAAAAACTTACAAAAATAATTGAAATGAAATTACGTTAAAAGTTTTGAAATCGCGCTTGCCCTTCTGCCCCCTCCCATACAAAAGTATGATTTCGACCAATTCCATTAAATCAACTAATAATCAACAAATTAAAAGCTACGAACTTGAAATTTTGTACGAGCATCTTACAACAGAAATGAAAGAAAATTGCATCACAAGTCTTACGATTCCCCTACCTCCTCCCATACAAAATTATTTTTTCGAGCATTTTTAAGAAATGAGTTGTCAGCTAACTCTAAAAAGCTCTCAATTTCAAATTTTGCAGAAAAACTTATAAAAATAATTCAAATGAAGTTGCTTTAAAAGTTTTGAAATCGCGCTTGCCCTTCTACCCCCTCCCATACAAAACTATGATTTCGACCAATTTCATTAAATCAACTAATAACCAACAAACTAAAAGTTACGAACTTGAAATTTTATACAACCACCTTACAAGAGAAGCAAAATAAATCCAAAATGAAAAATTTTTAAATTTTAAATTTGGGGGGAAGTTTCATTAATAATAAGATTCGACGCTTTTATTGAATAAAAGCGCCCAAGGAAATTCGATATTGTAACTATACTTATCACCACCAAATGGCAAAAGTAGACTAGCGACCACTACCAAACGACCCCCTAGCGAATCAAAAATGAAAAATTTAAAAATTTTAAATTTGGGGAAAGTTTCATTAATAATTAGATTCGATGCTTTTATTAAAAAATGTTCTCAAGGAAATTCGATACCGTTACTGTACTGATCACCACCAAACGATGAAAGTAGACTAGCGACCCCTAGCGAATCCAAAATGAAAAATTAAAAAATTTTAAATTTGGGGGGTAGTTTCATTAATAATTAGATTTGATGCTTTTATTGAAAAAATGTTCTCAAGGAAATTCGATACCGTTACTGTACTGATCACCACCAAACGACAAAAGTAGACTACCAATCACTATCGAACTACCCCCTAGCGAATCCAAAATGAAAAATTTAAAAATTTTAAATTTGGGGAGAAGTTTCATTAATAATTTGATTCGATACTTTTATTGGAAAAATGTTCTCAAGGAAATTCAATACCACCACCAAACGATGAAATTAGACGAGCAAACACCACCAAATGATTGCCAAGCGAATGCAATAATCAGAATTCAAAAATCATAAATATTGGGGAAATTTTCATTCATAATTATATTTCAGGTTTCTATTTTTGAAGTAAAGCTCTAATGGAAATTCGATATTTTAACTTTACTAATCACTGTTAAACAATAAAATTAGACTACCAAATACCACCAAACGACTGCCAAGTGAATTCAAAAAGAAAAATTAAAAAATTTTACATTTGGGGGTAAGTTTCATACCTAAATCCATTTCGAGTTGCTTTTTTGAAATAAAGCTCTTGCGGGAATTCGATGCTGTATCTATACTAATCACTACCAAAAGATAAAATTAGACTACCTGACACCGCCAAGCGATTCTCAAGCGAATACAATAAGAAAAATTCAAAAATAAAAAATATTGGGGAAATTTTCATTCATAATTCTATTTCGGGTTGCCTTTTTCGGAATAAAGCTCTAACGAAAATTCGATAGTGTAACTATACCGATCACCACCAAACGATGAAATTGGGCTAGCAAGAACCACCAAACGACCCCCAAGCGAATGCAATAAAAAAAAATTTGATATTTTACATGGGGGGGGCCAACTTCACACAAAATCGGAAAGCTTCAAGCTCATATCAAAATTTGCCTACTATTGCTATGTGAATGGGTACCAAAGTTTAAAAAGTGACTACCAATCACCACCAAACGACAAGTGAAATCCGTTTTGCTGTAAGAATATCGTAACTCCAGTTATTTACAAAAACACATAATGGGGGGCTAACTTCACGCTTTTTAAGAAAATCATTTATTACAGCTAACTGAATTACTACCAAATGTTGAAAGGTTACTAAAAAACATCACCAAACGAATGGCATAATTTGTTTTACGCTAAGATAACTGTAACTCTAGATATTTAAGAAAATGTGTTTTGGGAGGGCTAAGTTCACGCTAAATAAAGTAAACGTGATTTCTAAGAATACGGATTACCACCAAACGAAAAAAAGTGACTACCAATCACCACCAAACGACCACCAAACGATTGCAACAAGAAAAATTTAAAAAATCGAAATTGGGGGGGCCAAGTTCACACACGTCTAAATTAATACTTATAATAATAATATTTACTAATTAAAAACCTATGCAATAAAATTTGTTAAAATTCATAATTATTTTCTTATTATTTGTATATGTATGTATTGCCTTTTAAGAAATTATTTACTCAATTTATTTTTGATTAATTAATTCATTAGTGATTTCATATTAATTGAAATACATTTATTTTTTAGCGCAATCTGCTTAAATTAATTTATATTATAATTGTGTATGTTTTGTATAAAGCATTTTGTTAGCAACTCTAGTATGATATGAAAATAAACTGCCAACAAGTCGGGCGAAACTTTATTATTCTTGGGACAAGTTGCGGATGTGTGGAAAGTCAATATGCAGGTTAGAGTGGTTAGGGAAGGCTAAGTGAAAGGGAGTTCTTGGGCAGGGCTGTTGTCAATTTAACAATATTTCATTCATTTCTGCAAGTTTGGGTTTTTATGAGGGGAGGAGGAGGGGTAAGGGTGGGTGGATGTTAATAGCTTTTTAGAGAAAAAAATGATGAATACAGAAATTAATATTATCACTCAAAAATCTCAAAACCAGATGTCCGTCCGTCCGTCTGTCTGTCCGTCCGTTCGCTCTCTAGCTTGAGAACGCGTTAAGCTAGAAAGTTCAAATTTCGTACACATCGTTTTTGACAAAAAAGTAAGGTCAAGTTCGCTAACGGGCCAAATCGCTCCACCCCTTCTACCCTCTCCCATACAAAATGACACAAATGCGCAATTTGACAATAAACGGATTTGCTCAAAAAGTATAAAAGCTATTGGCCTGAAATTTGAAATATATTACTTTTATGATAATATAAATCTACCGTATAAAAATTATGCGTGTCCTCCCCTTCCTTCTACCACCTCCCATACAAACTGTACTTGTCATGAATTACCAATTTACTCAGTGCGTATAAAATTTAGCAAGCTGAATTTCTGCACTTAATATTTATTTAAAATTGTTAGTAAGGGTAAGAAAAATTAGACGATTAGCTCCACCCCTTCTACCCCCTCCCATACAAAATGACACAATTTCCCAATTCGGCTATAAATGAATTTGCTCGAAAAGTATAAAAGCTATTAGTCTGAATTTCATAATGATTTCAATATACAGTATAAAAATTATTTGCGTCCTCCCTCTCCTTCCAAACCCTCCCATACAAACTACATTTTTTCAGAACATATAACATTTATCGAGCTCACATTTTGTAATAAATACTTATTTAGCATTATCACTAAGATCAGAGAAAATTAATTGATTAGCTTTACTGCTTCTACCCCCTCCCATACAATATGACACAGTTTCACAACTTCACAAAAAATCTATTTTCTTCAAAAGTATGAATTTTAAGAATCATTAAACTAAACATATTATACAGGGTTATTCTATATGAGGTGTTATTTTGAATAGCCCGCTATTTCGGTAGATGTCACTTATGAAGCTGTCATTTTTTGACTTTTGACAAGTAGAAACTACGCCATTAATAAAAATGGAACGATACACGCTTCAACAACGCACTGAAATTATTAAAATTCACATTATTAAAATTCACTATTCTTGACTGATGAGGCCCATTTCCACCTCGGTGCCTACGTCAACAAGCAAAAACTGTCGCATCTGGGGCTCGGAAACCCAAGAGTTATTGTTGAAAAGCCTCTCCATCCTCAACGTGTGACTGTTTGGTGCGGTTTATGGTCCGGCGGGGTCATTGGACCTTACTTTCGAAAATGAGGCTGGAGCAACAGTTACGGTGAATGGATTGCGCTATCGAGAGACGATTAATGATTTTTAATGGCCGGAATTGGATGATATTGATCTGGACAACGTTTACTTTCAACAAGACGGCGCTACGTGCCACACAAGCACCGACACCATTAGAGTCACTGTATAACTGAGCTACTCGGTCCAGGAGTCTGGCAGATAGCTATTTTAGTACAAAAATCGAACGTGCTAAAAAATTTGGTGCTAAAAATCGAACGTTCGAAAGATCAAAGTGTTGGTGAAAATAAGTGTAGACTGTGTAGTCATTCTGACATATCCCAGTAGGGAGTGGAATCATTACCCCGCCAATGATTCTTACCATGAAGCTATTACAGCTACTTCCTGTCGTAAAACATAGATTATTTTAATATTGCAATGTCATAGGCAAGCATTCGTTTTTTTCTACTTTCTGCATTACAAAGAATCGACATTGGCATCTAGGGAAACGAATGAATAATGTAATGATTGGAAAAAAATCGACAATATAATGGTCGCAATAGAATCTACGATGGAATGGTTACAAAAGAATAGAAAGCAAATTAATCTTTGAGAAGGTATTCTAATATTGAGGGAGCGATTCATTTTGAATTAATATTGAAAAATGTGATGAAATTGGATCCTGCTTTTGATATGAATTCAGTATTTTAAATTCTGTTGGTATAATTTAACTAATTTTGTTGCTTGAAAAATGCGACTTAAGATTTTTTTTTCTCGCAATGAACAACTTGTAAAATTTTACGGGAATATTAGAAAGCAAACGGGTTATGATAATAATAATGTTTTCTATTATTAATCTTTCGTTTTGTGCGCGGCACGTTTTGAAGATGATCATTTATTTTATGCAATCTCCTCACATTACCTTTCAATGCATATCAAATTCCCTAAATAAAATGCTACTTTATGTAATGCCTTCACATTACTTCAGAATGCATTGCAAATTTCTTAGGTCGATTTGAATGATTTTCAATGAAAGGGAATGGATTGCAAAAATTCCTGTTGGGATGTTTTTCCGCCATGTGTCAACAAACAGAATCATAAACTAGACTTAAAACCTGTTTGGTAAAGATGTGTGGGTGCAGAAAATTGCAAAATAAAATTGAATTTTTGGCTGTTTCTAATGGAATGGCACAATGATATTAATTTTTCAGGGCACATAATCGAATTCTAATTGCATTTTGATAAATATCTAACCGAATATGTATATACACCAAAAAATTCAAACTTAACGGTTTCAACTCTGACACGCATCTGCCAGACTCCTTTACCGAGTTGCTCAGTTATACAGTGACTCTAGACACCATTGATCTTTTACGGGAAAAGTTTCCGGACCGCGTTATCTCTCGAAGAGGTGATCGCAATTGGCCACCGAGATCTTGTGATTTAACACCTTGCGACTTCTTCCTTTGGGGCTACGTGAAAGATAAGGTCTACGCCAACAGCCCAGCGTCGATTGAAGACCTCAAAGATGGAATTCGTGAGACTATCGATGACATAGAGCAGCCACTTTGCGATTTGGTTATGAAAAATTTCATGGAAAGGATACGGTCCTGTAAGCGTGGTCGTGGTGGCCATTTGGCTGATGTTGTTTTCCATTATTAACGGCATACCTTCCTCTTTACAATAAAATAAACATCCGATCATTTATCTCAAAAAATGCCATTTTTCTTTGAATATCAAAATAACACCTCTTATAGAATAACCCTGTAATACAAGAAAATAGTATTTAAGTCCTAGGTTCGTAAGATAAATCGTTCATTATTTTGTGATTTATAGAGCGAGTAAAGCAAAACCCTGCTCAATAAAGAAACTAAGAAAATTAAAAGAAGTCTTTTTAATTCTTTAAAAATCAATCAATTGTGAATCATCTAATTTACCCCGCTAGGCCAACATACTGTATGAGAGACAGTTAAGTTCACATTTACAGCGCAAACTATTCGAAGAACAAATTTTAAGTTATATTTATAGAACATAGCTAAAATGGGAATTATATGTGAAGAAAATTTTTCATATGAATAATTTTCAAATTAGAAAACACTAAAAAATCTATATAAATATAATTGTAGTTTCTGTCTATTATTTGTTTATAAATGCCTATAAATAGGTTTTTTGCTTTATTTTAGCAATAACTAAGCAGAAACAAACGTTTTTAAAAATTTTCTCTGTCTGTCTGTCTGTCTTTCCGGTTTTCATGCAAAAACGGCTAAGCCGATTGTAATGAAAGTGTCACAGATTATTAGGTCTACCTCGGGGAGTAATCTGCCTTAGGTTTTATTTTACTTCCCTCACTCCTTCTACACCCTCCCATACAAAGTGACTCATTTTCAAAAATTTATAATAATCAAATTTTCATGGAAACTATAAAAGCTATTAATTTGAAATTTAATATATATTATTTCCATTATAAATGCAATCTTCAAGTATATAAATAATTTGAATGCCCTTACTCCTTTCACCACCTCCCATACAAACTAAACTTTTTCATGAAATATTATACTCCAATTTTCTCAGTACGTATAACTTTTATCAAGCTAAGATTTTGTAGTAAATCTTTAATTAGCATTTCTATTAATATTAGGAAAAAGGTAACTAATTAGCTTTACTATTTCTACCCCCTGCCATACAATCTGACACAAATCCACGACTTTGCGAAAATTTTATTTTCTTGAAAAGAATGAATGTTACTGTTCTGAAATTTAAAATATATCAATGGAATGATAATTGTAGTTGCTCCTCAAAGAATAACTAAAAACTCTTCACTCCTTCCACCACCTCCAATGCAAACTTCACTTTTTCATGAAATATTCTAAGCCAATTTTCTCAGTACGTATTGAGCTAAAATTTTGTTCTAAATCTTTAATTAGCATTATTGTTATTATCGCGCAAAAATTAACCGATTAGCTTCACTCCTTCTACCTCCGCTCATACAATGTGGCACACTTCCACGACTTTTCAAAAACTCAATTTTCTTGAAAAGTGTGAAGTTAGATTCAGATCTAAAATTTAAAACATATCAACTGCATGATGATTGTAGTAGTTTCTAGAAAAATTAGCAAAAAACCCCACTCCTTCTACCACCTCCCATACAAACTACACTTTTTCATGAAATACTCTAAATCAATTTTCTCAGTACGTATAACATTGATCGAGCTAAAATTTTGTATTAAATCCCTAATTAGCATTATTACTATTGTTGGGAAAAATTAACCGATTAACTCCACTCCTTCTATCCCCTCCCTTACAATGTGACACAATTCCACGACTTTGCGAAAACTCGATTCTCTTGAAAAGTGTGAATCTAACTGATCTGAAATTATATTATTATAGTTGTTTCTAGAAAAACTACCAGAAACCTCCCACTCCTTCTACCACCTCCCATACAAATTTCACAATTTCACTAAATCCAAGTTACCTATTCAATTTTTCAAGCTTAACTTTAGTGCAAAATATTTTTATAGCTACTCTAGCATGATGTGAAATAAATTAATTTAGTACTGTCATCCCTTCTATCACTCCCCACACAAAAATTCTAAAGATTACAAAAATTTCGATTTCATCGGTAGTATCATATAATTGGGCTTTACGCACAATCGAAGTCCTGTTATGTTTTTAAGCTTAATGTCATTTTACTTGGGCTTTTTTTAATTAACACAAGCTACAACTATTTACATGTCCTTAACGCTCTTCAACACGTATACATATGATCTCGAATCACGGGTTTGATTTGATGATGAGCCTGTCCCATACAAGTGCGAGTATCATGGTCTCATTCTTAATAATTAATGGTTCTGATTCCCACAAAATACAAAACATTGTGTTCAAAGAGCCATCAAACTTAGCAGATTATTTATCCGATATAATGTACTACTAACTACATTCTCAAAAAATATTATTATTGCGATTCTTACGCGGACAAAGTCGCGGGCGATCTCTAGTAAATAATAAGACAACGGAGAAATCAGAAAAAAACCATTCAGGGAAGTTCAAGGATGCTGAGGTCACCAGTTCACAATGTAGCAAAGGGGTACGGAACGACGCGAGTCACCCCAAATAAGACGCGCAACTGTCGAACAGCCAGCCCGATTATCCGAATTCCAGAAGCTAGGCGAGCAAATCGGGGCGAAACTCAAACAGCCACAGTCCTACAGAAAATGCTAGAAAGTTGTTAGGAGCTGGAAGAGTTAAGATCGTCTGGGTCAACTGCCACATTCGTGAGCGAACAGAACTTATAAAATGTTTTAAATGTTTAGAGTTTGGTCTCCTAGCCAGGCAGTGTAAAAGCGGAGAAGACCGATCCAAGCTTTGAAGGAAATGTGGAACGGAAGGCTACATTACGAAAAGCTGCGAAAAGGAGCCATCATGCACGTTCTGTAGGAAGGATCATTCAGAAAGTGCGTAGCACGTAGCCGGCAGCAACAAATGGCCGATCTTTAGAAGAGCCATCACAAGTAAAAATCATGAAGATAATATAGATTAATCTAATCTTCGTTGTCCTACAGTGAGCGCAGGATATCCTGACACAAATTGCTAAGGACAAAGGAGCGGATATCGTCTTGATTAGTGAAGCGTACAAGACTCTCGACGGCGATATCGGGATCTGTGACAAAACAAAGCTGGCGGCAATATGGACTCTTCGACAGGGACACGTTCGAAGAAATGATGAACACCGACATCACAAATCGAAGCGAAACAGCAGAGATCCTTGCAGAACAACTCACCCATGCTATCATCACAGCGTGCGATGCTATGATGCCCAGAAGAACAATTAGTTGAAAAGGTGCACCATGCTACTGGTGGAACGAAGAAATAAAGACAGGGCAAAGTGGTTACAAGCCCGATGCAGAGTCCAACGATCAAAGGGGAGAGTAGATTTTCAGGACCGATTAAACACTTTCAAAGTGGCAAGACGAGATCTAAACAAGGCAATTAAACAGAGTAAGGCAACTTGTTTCAAAAATATCTCTAACGAAGCGGATATAAATCCCTGTGGTATAGTATACAGGATGGTGATGACAAGGCTGAATGGTCATAGGTCCCCTCAAATAACTTGCCCGATAATGCTAAGATCAATAGTAGAGCACCTGTTCCCCTAAAGGCCAACAACTATGTGTAGCATATCCAGAGAGATCAGCACAGAGTCTATCCCTGCAATCACGTCAGAGGAACAGTTTAGAGCATGCGGAAGGATGGAAAACAACAAGGCACCTGGACCCGATAGCATCCCAAATATGGCAAAAAAAGCTGCTGTTCAAAAGAGGTCCGACATCTGTATAGTAACTATGCAAAAGTAATTCGAGGAAGGAGTCTTCCCTGAGCAAACATTTAGTACTTTTACCAAAAGGAAACAAGCCTCCTGGAGAGCCATCGTTATATCGCCCAATATGTTTCCTTGACATGTTGAGCGAATTATAAACAACAGACTGCTCGTACTAGCAGAGGAGAAAGGAGCACTGTCAGATCACCAGTTCGGATTTAGGAAATCGTGTTCAACTGTTGACGCCATAAAAGCGGTAGTCGAAACTGCAGCTGAGGCGATACAAGGAGAAAGATGGCAATGGGGGGTAAAGAAATGTTGTGCAGTAGTGACACTGGACATTAAAAATGCCTTTAACTCGGCAGATTAATCACTTATAAACAGATCGTTAGCCAGGATGGATACACCACACTACTTCTTGAGAATAATTGCAAATTACTTCACCAACAGGAAGTTGAGGTACCAAACTGATGAGGGGGTGAGGTACTGCAACGTCACCGCGGGAGTCCCTCAAGGATCTGTACTAGGCCCTCTCCTGTGGAATATTATGTAAGAAGGAGTTTTTCGATTATCGTTGCCGGAAAGAGTAAAATTAATTGGGTTAATTCACGACATCGCTGTTAATACCGTGGCTAAGCACATCAACGAAATAGAGTCAGCAACAAATGAAGCAGTATTAAGAATTAGAGACTGGTTGGAGTCCACTGGTTTAGAATTAGCGGACCACAAAACTGAGGCTGTTCTAATAATAACCCGAAAGAAAATTGAATACGTGAACATTCAGATTGGCAGTGAAACCATCAGATCTAAGGAGGCAATCAAATATCTAGGAGTTATGCTCGATAATAGATTCAAATTTAAAGTTCACGTGGACTTCGCGAGCGAAAAGGCGTCACAAATGCAGGCAGCCCTTTCCCGAATGCTGCCAAACATCGGTGATCCTGGATATGCCAGAAGCATTCTACTTTCCAGAGTAGTCAGCTTGGTCCTCCGATACGCTGCTCCGGTTTGGGCGGCGGCGCTAGTGACAAAGGAAACAAGGAAAAAGATGTCATCAACATATAGGCTCTATCCCCGCAAGGGGGTAGTCGTAGGATGAGGTTTTACCAATTCCTGTAACTATCTTTGGGGCCTAGCGACTCCACGGACCTGAGCTAACTATCCCCCTCTGGGATGGGGGCTGTAGAATTCACCCACAGCCAGTCCTGCTTGCCCTAAAAATGGCAAATGGACACTCACTGGATCATGGGCTTATCACCCGTGCTCTTAAGACCTAAATGATACGAGAAACAGATACATCGCCTCGGATACGGACTGATTCTACGGTAACGACTTTTGGCATTCGAAAACGGACTATGATTGGCTTCTGGAACGTTCGAACATTGAATGACGGGGGAAGAGCTGGGGTTACTCGGTCCTTGCACCGCTTTAGCTGGGAACCAATCTCAGATAGGATTATCGTCGTCAGGCTCAGGACCAGTGTCAGAAACGTCACAATTCTGCAGTGCTACGCACCAAATAATACCGCAACATCTGGTGACTATAGTTACTCCATGGGACACTAGAGGCGCTTTTCCATAGTTTGGCAGAGCTAGAGTCACTCTATGAAAAAGAAAAAACAAGGCACCTGGTAGAAGAGTCTGGACACCTTGTCAGATGGGGTGCTTTTTATTTTCATATGTATGCGTGCAACGTGTCGGTGTAACTTTTTAGTGGTTTTATTTCGCGAATATCTTTAATTTGCAGTACTTTTAAGTGGTCAAAATTTAATTTGGTAGGTTTCACGTTCTAATGAACGGATTGCAATCACATTTGCTTACACATCGCACGCTGGAAAATAGCAGTGCGCTTTTTCAAATTTAACGGAAAAGCTGGCCGAACTCTAGTACGTCTTGTTCTTTCTTTTTCATAGAGTAACTCTAGGCAGAGCTGAAGCCTTGTTTTTGGAGCGAAATTTAAAAAAAGTGTCGATTTTTTTTCGGTACATTATTAACATCAAGAATTGTGCGCAGTTCATAAAACTTGACTAAAAAGTCATAAACAAAAATTTTGAAGGAACAATTTTGTGAAATATTTACAAAGTTTGCAAAAGAAAATCTCTGAAAGTGCCACGCATACATAAACAAGTCGGACATTTTCGAAACTGTTTCTTATGACTTTCGAAGTTGAGAAATGTCATCTTTCAAACGTCAGTCATCTGTATATACACTAAAAGTTTTGTAAGTTTAGCGAACATGCAACAATGCCAAAAGTAAAATTAAATTTCTTCTCTATAATTCCAGGATGATAGATTTCCAACATCAATGCGTCTCATGACTCGCGTCCAATGGCTAAAATTGGACCGGACAAATTTAAAAGAGATTCCCGAAGAGATGGGAAATCTCCATAAGCTCGAACATCTATCGGTAAAGCATAACGAACTCGAGAAAGCTGTACGGCGGCGAACTGACCGAACTCGGCTGTTTACGAGCCCTAAATCTAAGTCACAATCAAATCAAGAATTCCGGGATACCGCCGAAACTTTTCCGTTTGGACGAACTTACGACATTCGATTTGTCACATAACAAGCTGAAAGAGATTCCGGAAGGATTTGAACGCGCCAAAAATCTTGAGCCATAATCAAATCGAAGCGATTCCCACGCCACTTTTCATTCACCTGACCGATCTTTTGCTGCTGGATTTGTCGCATAATAAGCTCGAAACGCTTCCGCCACAAACGCGACGTCTAGCCAATCTACAAACTCTGATTCTGGTCGATAATCCATTGGAATTGTTCCAATTGCGCCAGTTACCATCGCTGCAGAGTTTAGAATGCCTGAATATGCGAAATACTCAGCGAACGTTGCAGAATTTTCCAACCTCGCTGGATAGCTTATCGAATTTATCCGAATTGGATTTATCGCAGAATTCATTGCCCCGAGTACCGGACTGCTTGAGTTTTGGCAGAAAATCGAAACACTGAATTTATACGAAATAAACTCACAGTTCTGCCACCGTCAATATGTGAATTGAGTAGTTTACGACGATTGTATTTGAACGATAATCAGCTTGATTTCGACGGAATCCCGTCGGGAATTAGAAAGCTCTGCAGTCTCGAGGTTTGCTCGGCGTCGAGCAATCATCTCGAGATGATTCCCGAGGGTCTGTGTCATTGTGGAGCTCTGAAAAAATTGAACTTGAGCTCGAATCGCCTTATAACACTACCCGGAGCGATTCATTTCCTTTCCGATTTGGATCAATTGGATTTGCGTAACAATCCGGAATCATTGATGCCGCCAAAACCCACCGAAGCTCAGAAAGGATCCGGTATTGAATTCTACAATATCGATTTTTTGCTTCAGACACAATTACGATTGGCCGGAGCGAATGTTCTGCCATCAGTTCCGGACGGGAATGCTAGCAAGGATCCAATTGCTCGGAAGATTCGATTGCGTCGTGGTCCGCGAGCCGAATCTGATCAGGATTCGGCGAAAATACTGAAAGGAATGAAAGACGTGGCCAAAGATGAGGATACCAGTACGACTTGGGAGGAGGATGAAAAACCGGAGAGTTTGAAACCAAAACGTTGGGATGAATCGCTCGAAAAGCCGCCACTCGACTACTCCAAGTTCTTCGAAAAGGACGACGGTCAATTGCCCGGTCTGACTATCTGGGAAATTGAAAATTTTCTTCCCAATAAAATTGACGAAGTGGCACACGGAAAATTCTATACAGGCGACTGCTATATAGTGCTGAAAACTTATTTTGACGATCTGGGACAACTTTCGTGGGAGATTTTCTTTTGGATTGGAAACAATGCAACTTTGGATAAGCGAGCTTGTGCTGCCATTCATGCCGTCAATCTTCGGAGCTATTTGGGGGCGCGCTGCCGAACAATTCGCGAGGAACAAGCCGATGAATCCGAAGAGTTTATCGCTCTGTTTGATACAGAGCTGACGTATATCGAAGGCGGCAGGACGGCCACTGGATTTTATACAATTGATGATACGATTTACGTTCCTCGTCTGTATCGAGTTCATTCCGCCGGATCGTCGATTCATTTCGAGCCGGTTGCGTTCGAATTCGAATCACTCGATCCACGATTTGTGTTCGTCCTAGATATTGGTTTGAAAATTTTCATGTGTACTCATGCTGGCCAAAATTTAGCCGCCGATCCAAGAATGTAGGCAACTTGAACGTCTACCGTCTTCCTTTTTTCCACCCTTTTCTTCACAGCTATTTGTAATGACAAAAAAGTTAGTTTGGTGTGAAGGGCTGCTGTGAAGGTAGTCGTCTTTTTTCTTTGTTGTACCCCGGCCTCTATCGTCTCCGACATTCACTCTCCCTCTTACTCCTTAAAAATTAAAGCTCTACAGAAAAAGTTCAGCACAAATTTCCACCAGTAGTACCTTGGCCAGTAAAATGATAAGCCACTATCTGTTTCCATCTGGTACTTAGCCCCGCAATTACAAAAAGTAAAGCATTAGCAGCATTCGCACTCCCATCGGGTAGAGTAATTTTCCCTATAAATTTATCGAGAGAAGCATCATATTCGCACCCCTTCTCTATCTTTATCTCATCTAGATAGAGCCCACAATGCTTCTCTTCTTCTCTCATTCCCTCCACTTTGATTTCTAAAAACCTGAAAACGTCTAAAACTATTCCTGGTTCGAAGTGAAGAGTTTCAAGTTTCTTCCTTAACGTTCTTTCCGCTGGGAGAGGATATTTTTTTCCGCAAAAGTGCATAGCCTTTACCACCACAAGCAAATTTGATTTGTAATGATGATGTAATTGTAGCCTTCAACCATTTCACATTACGTTTACCGTTCCGCGTTAGAAATGTTTCTTGCTTCTGCATTTTTATTTCGCCTTATTGCTTGAGCTTGCATTTTAATTTTATTTTTATATTTTGAAATCTCCAACATGAGATTTTTATTTTTAATTTGACTTAGTTTCAATTCCGACCTCAAAAATAATATTTCTGAATCTTTAGCTTCAGAGGTATTATTAGACGTTACAGTTTGAATTATTTCTGACTCATTCAGAATTGAAAAATCGCTCTCTTCTTCCAAATATTCGATGTCTTCAAAAATAGTTTCGTCGTCACTATCCCCAGCGTCCGTGACGAATATTGTAGGAATAGCTCCCTTTACTAATTTTAAACGACCGTTTTTGTTTCTCGTTATTTGACTCACATTGAAATGGCGAGTGCAAAGGCATGAATTTTTGGTCGGCCTCCAATTTGGTCTGTTTAATAGACTTGAAAACCATTTCTCACGTAAAGTAGCTTTCTGCGGAAATTTAAAGAGCCTATTCCCTTTCTTTCTACTACTTGTACATCTCAGTGCACTACACGACATTTTTAACACAGTTTTTCAAAAGAAAACTCACTGTATTAAAATAATAATTTAAACCTAAACCGTAAAAAGCGCGCCAATTGTGTCAGTTCGACGAAAGCGCCGCCAGTGCATCCATGGCTAACTATTACCAGCTGGTTACATACATTCTCACATATACTTCCAAATTACAATTTTCGAAAGCTAACGCGAATTCGATTTCGAAAGTCAAAAAGTGTTGACTGTGACGTCTCTGCCAGACTCTAGCCAGGCAGCCTTCTTCTAATGGAGGGACTCTACTGGTGACAAAGAGGAGTCTTATAGCCAAGTGAGTGCCACCTTCGAACGTGTTCCAAGAGGTGATATTATTATCATCTCAGGAGTTATGAACGCCCAGGTTGGATCAGACAACACTGGACTAGAACACGTCATGGGAAGGCATGGTGACCCTTGGGTCGACGCGTCACGACCTTGGATTAAGAGACCCGAAAACGGCGAATTATTTGTGGAGTTTTGTATTACTCGGCAAATGGTCATCGGAGGGACCCTTTTTCCACACAAGAGTCATCATAAAACATCTTGGGTTTCCCCTGATGGTGTTACTCAGAACCAGATCGACCATTTGGCTATAAGTCGCCGATGGAGAAGATGTCTCCTCGATGTGCGAGAGAAACGTTGAGCTGACGTGGGGAGCGATCACCACTTGATGGATGCCTGCTTGAGATTGTGTACAGCAGCTATCCGACGACCACAAATTCTTCAAATGAAGCGCAAGCTTAATGTGGATAAACTTAGAGACTCCAACAAAAAACGCGAATACACCACTATTCTACGCGAAAAGTCATCCACATTGGGTGAATATGAAATGCGCACACTGGACGCCAATTGGGAGGCAACCAGAAACACTTTTCTAACTAGTGCTGAAGAATCTGTGGGATATGTGCAAAGCGGTGAGAAACCCTGGATGTCGCAAGACACATGGGTCAAGGTTGGCAATCGGAAAAAAGCCAAATTGGCAATCATCTTTCAACCCGATGTCAACCAACGAACGCCCGACTTGAGGCAGAACTACCGCAATGCTCATATACAGCTTAAGAGGGCTGTTAGACGCGACAAGAGAAAGGCCATTGAAGATCTGGCAAACAAGGCAGAATCTGCGGCTTACCTTGGGGATATGGGTTCACTTTTCAAAATCATGAAACAGTTGACGAACAGGAATTTCACCGCCAACCACCTGGTGAGAGATGTCAACGGAACTCTCCTTAATATGAGTGAACACCAGTTGCGGCGATGGAAGGAATACTTCTCTGATATTTTAAACATCTTGTCAGAGGAAGATATTTCGGAAACAGAACAACTACAAACATCCAACCGCAACAATCCTCTATTAGAGACGATCCCCCAGATAAGGAAGAGATAGTTTCCGCCATTCTGTCAATGGCGGGAAGGAAAGCTCCAGGTATAAACGGACTACCAACCGAACTCCTCAAAGCGGATCCGGAAATCACAGCCGATATACTCCTCCCACTCTTCACTAAGGTGTGGAGTGAGGGAAGATATCCGACTGAATGGAAGGAGGGCGTCATTGTGAAAATTCCGAAGAAGGGCGACCTTCGGGATTGTGGCAATTGGCGTGGTATATGTCTACTTACTGCCGTATCAAAAATTATGGCCAAGGTAATTCTCAGTAGGATTAGTTATGTCGTCGAGAGCACTCTCGAAGTTTATCAGGCTGGATTTCGTAAAGGGTCGTCTTGTACCGACCACACAAATACCCTACGGATAATATTAGAGCAGTCAGCCGAAATGGGTTCGCCATTACATCTCATGTTTGTAGACTTCGAGAAGGCTTTCGACAGCGTTAAGCGAGATTACATGTGGAATGCTTTGCGTAGGAGAGGTATTCCAGATAAGGTCATAGCTATGATTAAAGAATCCTACGAAGATGCACGGTGTCGCGTCTTGCATAGAGGAGAACTGTCTGAGAGCTTCCCTGTGCGAACGGGTGTCAGGCAAGGCTGCATATTATCACCAGCCCTGTTTCTGGTGGTAATAAACGACATCTTGAAAGCTGCACTGGAAGGTGGGGAAGGTAAGGGTCTTCAATGGAGACTATTTAACATCTTAAGTCACCTTGATTATGCTGATGACGTGTGTTTGCTTGCACATAACCGTTCGGACTTAGAGTCAAATGTTCGCTCGTTGCATTCTAAATGCAAAGAGGCGGGACTGAAAATAAATGTGCGTAAAACCAAGAACGCAAGCACACCGATTGTTCTTAACGGACAGGATGTGGAAGAGGTGCAAGATTTTTGCTATCTTGAAAGCATTGTCAGCATGGACGGCGGAGCCGAAAAGGATGTTGAGGCTCGGCTAAATAAAGCTCGTCAGGCCTTCGGTATCCTTTCCCCTTTCTGGAGGTTAAGAGAGATCTCCCTTCGCACGAAGCTGCGAGTTTTTGACGCATGCGTCAAATCTGTGTTGTTGTATGGTTGTACTACGTGGAAAGTGACCGTTCGACTTACCAAGAAACTACAGACTTTCGTAAACCAATGCCTCCGGCGCATTATAGGAATATTCTGGCCAGAAGTGATCTCCAACGACGAACTTTGGAGTACAACTGGCCAGACTAAAATAGGTATTGAGATTCAACGGTGGAAGTGGCAGTGGATCGGTCATACTTTGAGGAAACCAGAGCAAAATATCGCAAAACAGGCTCTGGATTATAATCCTCAAGGAAGACGTCGGGTTGGTCGACCATGTAATACATGGAAGCGAGCAGTTGAGCAGGAGGCCAGAGGAATAAACAAGTCCTGGCAACAGCTTAAGGCCGATGCTCAGGATCGCGCCTTGTGGAAGAGAGTTGTTTCTGTCCTATGCCCCTATAGGGGGTCTTAACAGGAATTTGATTGATTTGAACATATAGGCTCTAGGTGATAAAAGCCCATCAGTGGTTTCCGAACAATATCGGACGAAGCAGCCTGTGTTGTAGCCGGAATGATCTCCATTGACATTCTCGCGGATGAGATGCTACGGATCTACGAAAGAAGATCCTCGATCCAACAAGAGGCAGCTGTTGCCAGAAAAAATAAAAAAAGAAGAAAGGGCAACATCAATAGCTATGTGGCAAGCAAGGTGGGACAATACTACAAAAGGCAGATGGACCTATAAGCTAATCCCCGCAATTGAGGTGTGGACACTGCGAGCGTTTGGGGACTGCAAATCACCTCACGCAGTTCCTACCGCTAATACCTACATAGGTTCGGACACGATAACTCGCCTCTTTGTCCAAATTGCCCAGATCAAGAAGAAGACACAGAGCACGCGGTTTTCAACTGCAGTCGCTTCGCAGAATGGAGAATTAAGTCCAACATTCATCATAGACTATATGATGGAATCAAAGGAAAATTGGATGGAAATTTGCACACTCATAACGAATGTGCAAAAGGATCTTCGGAGAATGGAGAGAGAAAGGAGAGCAGAAGCAGTATAAGGAGCACAGCATAAAATGCTAGCCAGCCCCGCGAAGTAATACCTAACGGCCGTCCCGCGGAGAGAGTGGTTGAAGACTGTGTGCGGGGGTGTGGTTTAGTACGCAGGCATATATCGGCTGACAGTTCTCTATCAAGATCAGGAATGTGAATCGTGCATACCAATGGCACGGGCTATTGGTACCTAATGACGATTCCACACCTCCCTGGCGTAACCAGGAAGAAAAAAAAAACACATCATGAATCTGTTACTTCCAAAATGGAGTACTCAATATGAATTTTTCCCGGAAAGCATATTGCCCGAAAGGAGAAGCTCTGTTATTTACCTGTCGTACATAGGAATACGTGTAAGATCTCTTGCCTCTTTAAAAGAAAAGATTTCCGGATTCTACACTGTTACGTTTTATTCTTCGTTCCATATTTTTATCCATTGTAAAAATCGCCGTGGACTACTGAGGTGTACCCATTCAACCAGCTGCTGTTAACAAACTGATTAACAGAGCGCGCTAATTTTTGGATTATAATTAAGAACAGTCCTACCTGCTTACCAAAAAAAAATTTTTTTTAAATATCATTCCCCAGAGGAATTTTATTTACAAAGTGCCCTTACTTTATGGTCACAATGTAAATATAATTGCAGTATCTGTCTGGTATTTGGATAATGACTAAGCAGAAACACACGTTTGCAATATTCTTCTCTGTCTGTCTGTCTGTCTTTCTGGCTTTCACAGTTTATTAGGTATGCTTGAAGATGTAATCCTGCGTTTGGTCTTATTTCAATCTCCGCACGCCTTCTACGCCCACCCATACAAAATGGTTCATTTTCAAAAATATGTAATAATCAAATTTTCTTGAAAACCATAGAGTCGAAAAATTTAAAATTTAGAACATAAGTATTATTTTTACCACAAATTTGATCTATGGTTTACAAATTATTTGAATCCACCCAATCCTTCCACCACCTCCCATACAAATTGCACTTGTTAAAGAAATACTATAAACCAATTTGCTTAGTACGAATAACATTTATCGAGCTCAAATTTTGTACTAAATCCTTTATAAGTATTATAATTAATATCGGGGAAGCTCGAACAATGTGACACAATATCATATCTTTTTCAAAATTCGATTTTCTTGAAAAGTATGAAAGCTACTGATCTGAAATTTATAATATTTCAATTGCATAATGATTCTAGCTGTTTCTCGAGGAATCACTAAAAACCGTTAACACAAGCTACAACTATCCACATGTCATTAACGCTCTTCAATACGTATATGATCTCAAATCGCGGGATTGATTTGTGTTGAAAGATCCATTAAACTAAGCAGATTATACATTCTGACGAAGTGGGAAATGATATTTCATTTTTTTTTTTTTAATTATCATCCCAAAAATTAGCGCGGTCTGTTAATCAGTTTGTTTACAGCAGCTGGTTGAATGGGTACACCTCAGTAGTCAACGGCGATTTTTTTATATTTTTATACTCTAGATGAAATCTGAGAGTATTATAAGTTTGCCACAAAGTTTGTAACGCCAA
Source organism: Chorisops tibialis (assembly GCA_963669355.1). Taxonomy (NCBI): domain Eukaryota; kingdom Metazoa; phylum Arthropoda; class Insecta; order Diptera; family Stratiomyidae; genus Chorisops; species Chorisops tibialis. The sequence goes on from OY770263.1 coordinate 131,152,812, forward strand.
GTAATAAGGCGCGGAGAAAAAAATGAATGACACAGAAGTTCATATAATCACTCAAAAATCTCAAAACCGGATGTCCGTCCGTCCGTCTGTCTGTCTGTCTGTCCGTCCGTGTCCTCTCTAGCTTGAGAACGCGTTGAGCTAGAAAGTACAAATTTTGTTTACGTCGTTTTTAACAAAAAAGTAAGTCAAGTTCGTGAACGAGCTAAATCGCTCCACCCCTTCTACCCCCACCCATACAAAATGGAACAATTTCGCAGTCTGACAATAAACGGATTTGCTCGAAAAGTACAAATGACATTGATCTGAAATTGTATGTAATACTTTTAGATGATTCCAATTTACTCTATAAAAATAATTCGTGTCTTCCCCCTCCTTCCACCACCTCCCATACAAACTGCACTTTTTCATAAAATGCTCTAAACCAATTTACTCAGTGCGTATAATAGTTATCAAGCTGAAATTGTGTACAAAATATTTATTTAAAATTATTATTAAGACCAAAAAAAATGAGACGATTAGCTGTACCCCTTCTACCCCTCCCATACAAAATGACACAATTTCGTAATTTCACAATAAACAGATTTCTCGAAAAATATAAATGCTATTGATCTGAAATTTGGAATATATTACTTTTATGATGATATAAATCTACTGTACAAAAGTTATTTGAGTCCTCCCCTTCCTTCCACCACCTCCCATACAAACTGCACTTTTTCATGAAATGCTCTAAGCCAATTTACTCAGTGCGTATAATAGTTATCGAGCTGAAATTGTGCACGAAATATTTATTTAAAATTATTAGTAAGACCAAAAAAAAATATGAGACGATTAGCTGTAGCCCTTCTACCCCCTCCCACACAAAATGACGCAATTTCGTAATTTCACAATAAACGGATTTGCTCGAAAAATATATATGCTATTGATCTGAAGTTTGGAACATATTACTTTTATGATGATATAAATCTACTGTACAAAAGTTATTTGAGTCCTCCCCTTGCTTCCACCACTTGCCACACAAACTGCACTTTTTCATGAAATGCTCTAAGCCAATTTACTCAGTGTGTATACAATTGATCGAGCTCAAATTGTGCATTAAATATTTATTTAGAATTATTAGTAAAACCGAAAAAAATTAGACGATTAGCTTTGCTGCTTCTAGCCCCTCTCATACAAAATGACACAATTTCATAACTTTACAAAAAGTAGATTTTCCTGAAAAGTATGAATGCTATTGATCTGTAATTTAAAACATGTCAAAAGCATGATGTTCATAGTTATTTCTGAAAAGTCATTAACAACTCGCCCCTCCTTCTCTCCTTCTTCATCCAAGACACTAATTTTCTCAGTACCTATTAAATTTTTAAATCCTAAATTTTACTAGAGTATCGCACGATTGGGCTTTATGCCCAATCGTACTCCTGTTGTGTTTTTTTAAATATCATTCCCCAGAGTAATTTTATTTGCAAATTGCTGTTACTTTTTTGTCAGAATGTATACACTATATATGACTAACTAAATTCTCAAAAATTGCTATTGTTATGATTCTTACGCAAACAAGTCGCGGGGGATCGCTAGTTATTAATATAATGGAGACTGCTTTCCTGTCCCTTCATAAGTCTCCTCTTTGACCACTTTCGCGTTGAAATCACTTAATATTATTTTCATATCGTTGATGAAAGAAGTCGAATGTTGATTGTAAGTGTTTGTAGAAATCATCTTTTACTTCGTCGTCTTTGTTTTCCGTTGGGGCGTGAACATTAATAAGCCAAAAATTTAAGAATCTTGTCGTAATGCGGATTGCACATAATCGTTCATTAACGGTATTGAAGTTGGTAACTTGGTGTTTACTGATATTAGATCACACACAATTTTTAAAATTGCGAAATCTTCGGGAAGCCAGGAGTTTGATGTTGCGTTAATCGTCGACGACAAGGTTAAACAATTAAAGTATTTTCCAACTGGTGGAAGATGATAATTCGTCCATTTAATATGGCGGCTTGGTATGAAAATTTTTTTTTCTCGAAAGAAACACAAAATTTTTGCTGACTGGAATCACAATATTAATTACTAGGTAGCATTTAAGCGTGTTAGCCGAAATAAATAAATATGTATAAGACCTAAATGATTCCAAGCTTTCAAGCTCTTTTAAAGATACCTAAAAACATCAAAAAATTTCTGAAGTAAAAATATATTTAGGTACTTCGATTGCAATTGAAATGAAACAATTTGTTAATTAATTTTGGTAATTTGTATTTTAACAGTTGTAGTATTTTCGGTTTAATTTTGGTTTTAAATTTGCATGTACAATTTTATTGTTTAACTTATACCATAGCAAAGTAAATTTTATAATAATAATTTCTTGCACTTTTTTACTTGATTTTCTAAATGTTACTCATAACCAGTAGAGTGTTATTTATATAGATTTTTTTGCTTATGTCTTAGAATATTTTATAAATTATGAAATAGTTACATTTTCGATATATTTTAATCGTTGAATTTTCAAAATGAAAATTCCTTTCGCACTCTCATAAAAATCTACCCAATTAGTATGAAGACTAGCTCTTATAGTCAACCATAATTCTACCCTTGACTGTTTTTTATGAATTAAATTATAATTTAACAAAAATAAAAACAGAAAAAATACGTAATTAATTAAAACTATAACCAGACTATATCACAGAACCTTAAACAATAAAAAATTATAAAACTAAAATTTTAAATTATACTTTTATTTTTCTGTTTTTATAGTTAATTTGATGAAACTGGGAAACACATTCGTCATTTTTTCACAATTTATTTTTCTCCCCAAATAAATGGTAATTATTTTAATATTTGCTATGTAAAAAAATTGACTGAAAAATTCAGATGCAAATAAAGAAAAAAATCCGGGATAAGAGGAACACGATTTAACTGACTAGAATGTTATTTTTAACTTTGTATATTGTTCCGTGTTTTTTTTTTTATAAATTAACGAAGCTTTCTGACCTGCATCAAACGAATGGCACTATTTTACCACATTCGGTGTTGGGGGTTCCGGGCTATTAGAAAGTTGCAGGCAAAATTATAACTATGTAAATCAATCGCGTTAATTTCAGTTCGTATCTTTGTTTTCTTATAAAGTATTTCTTTTACATTTTCTTATAGTATTTAATTTAAATATGATGATTATCGAAATTTTTTGCCACTTTTTTATAATGAAATAATATTATGTTAATAACAAATTTTTATTTTGGCTGCTGCTGAGACCTTTATCAAACTTTATCCAGTTTTATAAAGGTCTCAGCAGAGACCGAAACGTCACAAATAATAAAGCGTAATAGTGTAGAATCCGGAAATCTTTCCATTCATTTTATTATTTATTTATTGAAAATACGAAACTAAATGAAATATTTAAAATTTTAATTGATTGATTGTATCGATTGAAGTGACTGAACGACTGTTTAACGACAATTGTTCAACACCTACTATTGAACGAGAAACAACCAAGTACAGCTGCACAGCAGCCGTTAATCGTTTGATTTATTGAGAAATTGTTCAAATGTATTTCATGATCACATGCTTAAATCACTGAACACTATGAGATATTGTTCCTTCGATAATAATTTATTTAAGATGCAAATCGTCAACCTTATTAGCAATTTAAATTTGTGTACAAATTGAATATTTCGACTAATCAATTCGATAACTGCACCTTATCCCCGGTTAATTCGTTGATTTTTGAATTTTGCCCCTCAGATAAGATACTTGCATGCATTAAATTTGTTTAAGTTTAAGAATTTCTAGCAGCATGTTGAATAATTTTTTTCTTTTAATTTCAAATTAAGTTACTAAGTATACTAGATTAGTTTTTCTTTAAATATGAACTTGCTTTCTCTCTCTAATTTAAATTCTAATTAATATCCTTACTATGTAATATAGTAAAATACTAAAAAACATGTTTATTTTTACCATATTCTTCAATAATTAATTTAATTTACTTGTTATTCTTGCTTGTTTGAAATTTTATCATTTGATTTTACTTGCTGTATTTGTTTTCACCTTATAAGTTACATTGGAATTTATTTCTGTTTTTATTTGCTTATAATGCGTTTTCTTTTAAGTTAATTGGAATTTTAAAATTGTATTTATTGATAACATCCACGGCTTATATATAATAGTGTGGAAAGTATTTTCTAACGCGCCCTGATTCAATAATTATTATTTAGCATAGATCTAGATTGTAGTTTTTTTTTTTACTTTGTTATTAATCCTAATAGTAGGGTGAGAAATTTGTTAAAATTTGTTAGGTGGCTTCTCTATAGTCTTGGCCGTTCGAATAACTTTCTTTATCGTTGGCGCCATGTCCGCTCGTCATACTGTCGTACTGTGATGACGGTAAGTTCTTGTCATGGATTAGTAACGACAAAGTTTCTAGATTTTTTCGTACCTGAAAAGAGGAAAAAAAAACAGATAATAGAAGAAAGTTATTTGGTCAATGGGTATAGTATTATCATAAAAAGGTGCTTGCATTTCTCATTTTTATTAATGTTAATAGACCGTAGATTTGTGTGGAAGGGTTGTTAGCCATTCTCACACATCCAATGGGCTAAGAAATATCTGAGTGGGTTTACTAAACTAAACTTAATTATTATTTAAATACTCAACCCTTACCCTTGCGATTTGCTCTAAATTTGTATTAAGTATAACTTGAGCTTCTTCGGTACTTTTCGATTGCATTTCTTTTTGCCATTTGAGTGCTTCTTCATAGACATCCACATCGTTTCCTGATCCCTACACAACAAATTTAAATAAATAAATTGATATGATGACGCTCAAATTGAAAAAAAATTGTAACTTACCCACTTAAAATTAAAATTTGAATGATTCTTATTTTTGGCTTCAATATCTAGTATTCTATATAAAAGGAATCCCGAGAATAGCGCTAGAACTATTGTTAAGACTACGCCTAAATAAACTATGTGAAAATCGGTTGGGAATTTAAGTTTGAATGTTCGAGAAGAAACAATTCGAGGTGGTGGTGATTTTGAAATTTTTACTGGAGTGCTGGTTGAAGATATTGCTCCTGTTGCAATTAGTTGAACTTCGATTGGAATGTCTGAAATTAATTAATTATTTACATTATTATTAAACTTTTTTTAGAGATAGTCTTCAAATAACAGTTTTCATCAAAGAGACTTTGAGTATCATATAATGATTACCTGTCTTTACTTTGTCATCATCGACATCTGGGGGTGACACATATGTGCCGAGTACTGTACGCTGTCGTAAAGATTGACTAGCATCTGAGGTCGAGTCAGCAATCTGTGGTGGACTTTCGTTGCCGCTAATTGAACAGCTACTATCGTCCTCGACTGAGCATTCTTCAGATACCTCAACATCAGGAACTTTCGCAATTATTTCTACTGGCTCTAAGGGTTGGCATAAACTACACATCAATCGGAACGCTGCTTCTCGACTCATAAAACTGGCAAAAACATGACGTTCGTCAACGGTTGCAACGCCAACCGCATTTGGTATTATTTTTGCAGTTTTTTCTTTAGAAATTCGCACCACGGAGGCGGTTGGGATGAGCAACTAAATATAAATTAAAAATTTAATAAACATACTAAATAATTTTGACGATTTTAATTAAACTAAATTCAATTGAGTGTTAAGACTTACCTTCGTTACGAAACCAAAAACATTTGAATAGAATGCAAAATAGTTTTCTGTAATGTACAAATGACCTTGGAGTAAGATGTCGCTTACTAGAGCACATGAATAATCTGAAATAGGAAATAAAGTTAAAACTTCGTCAAATATATTAACCTAAATTCGATAATTTATTACAAGCCAGTAAATAAAGCAGTTATTTATTAACTGCGGATTATTCAATAATATAATTCCAAATACTCTTTATGGAAGGAACATAAACCAAAGAAAAAGTTTTGGAATCGAATTGTAGAGACAGCTTAAGTGTTGTTACATTTTCCCCTACTGAGAAAACGGAGGAAAAACCCGTATGCACTAAAGGGGCGGAACGTAGGCAGGCTGACTTACATAAAAATAATTTAATTTTTTTTATCCATTGCGGTCCGAAAAGGGGAGGACCTGAAACAAATTGCCCACCGAATTTTTTTTCCAATGATTATATCTTCGAATTTACTTACCATAAAAAAATCATATTTCCGGACCATTAAGCAGGTATACAGACCAACCAGATAAAGCTAATTTTTGTAAGGGGGAGGGTCAGGGGGGTGCAAAGAAAAACACTTAAAAATTAATATCTCGACTATATCTTAAGCTACGTTATTGAGACTTAGATCATATATTAAGCTATACTAGAGAATTATGAGAAAAATGTAAAATTTGGCCATTCATTCCACTTCTATTTAGTGAGAATTTTAAAAATGGTGCACATTCCAAAATTTTAAGCCATTATATCTCAAAACTGAGTACTGATAACAAATTGAAATTTTGTCAGATTGTAGAACTACATAGTCTTTAATTTTGGTCAATTTGTGGAGTGTAAGGGTAGGGAGGTGGTAAGCAAAAATGTCGAAAATTTTGAGTGATTTTTTTTGGGCTCTGGTGAAAAATACAAAGTTTAAATTTTGCATGTGAATACAACTATGTATATCAATACATAGAAAAAACATAACAGAATTATGACTGGGCTTAAAGCCCAATCGTATGATACTCTAAATGAGATGGAAATAACACCGGAAAATATGTCATCTCGAATTCTTTCGAATAGTGAATAGAGACTTTTGCATGGGAGGTGGTAGAAGTAGAGGGAGAGGTTTGTATTTTTCGTATATGACACCGAACATGGCATGCAAAATGTTTTTTGCTGAATTTAAAGTTTTTAGTTTTCATTATTTTTAAAGAAATTGGTCATAGTTTTCCTGAAATTTGGGGCATTTGTATGGGAGGTGGCAGAGTAAGTGGAGCGTTTGAGATAATTTTGAAACTGCTTATCATCATCCTTATCACCATGCTTTGATTCAATTTTAAAGTCGATAGCTCTCATATATTTGAAGGAGAAATGTTTTTCTTGAATTTATAATACAGATATTTGTATGGAAGGTGGTAGAAGGAGTAAAGCGGAGCTGATAATTTTTCCTAACACTTATTTTAATTATTAAGAAACAAATTCTGGCAAAATTTGAAGTTTGAACTTTTTCTAGTTTGAATGGAAATCGATAAAATGCATTTAACAAAAATTATGCATTTGTATGGGAGGGGGTAGAAGGAGTGTACGGATCAAAACAAAATTTTTTTGCATTATTAATATTTCTATTTTATACTATAAACAAAATATCAAGTTGATAGCTTTAACAGTTTCGAAGAAAAATAATTTAATTTAAATTTCAAAATTTCGTGAAATTTGTATGGGAGGGGGTAGAAGGAGTGAGATGAAGTTGATAATTATTTTTAAAATAAATTGCAATTATAGTAGAATTAATTCTGACAAAATTTCTTCTTTTTATAGATTTACTAGTTTCAATGAAAATTGAACATATGTATTTTTCAAAATTGTCCATTTGTATGGGAGGAGGTTGAAGGAGTAAGGGGATCGGGTGAATATTCTGTGATATCAATGACATCTATATCGTAATACTTTGATCTAAATTTCAAGTCGATAGCTTAAATAGTTTCAAAGAAAAATCAATTTCTTAATATTTCGAAATTTAATGAAATTTGTATGGTAGGGGGTAGAAGGAGTGGGGGGATGTAGCCCATTCACAAACTCAAAGTTCCTTTTTTGCTAAAAATGCCACACACAAATTTTTAGCACTATAGCTCAAAGCTTTCGAGAGTTATGCTATAGACAGACGCACAGACGGACAGACAGACAGACGGACAGACGGTCACTCGGAATCGAGGTTTTTGAGCGACAACAAATATTTCTGTACCCTTGGCGGCTCTGTGCGAGCGTTATTTCTTAGCGTTACAAACAGTAAAGTAAAATTGTTGCACAATTGTTATACCCCGAAGTAGGGGCATAAGGTGTTTCATGTGCAATGAAAAAAATACAATAACTGAAAATTTTTGAATGAAATTGTAAGGTAGAAACTTGAAAATTTTCAAAATGCATTTAAAAAAATCCATAAAAGTATGAAAAATTAACTAGGTCAATACCTTTAAAATTTCTACCCCCTCCCATACAAAATTAGTTTTTCGACCATTTTTAAGAAATCAATTATCACCTAACTATTCAAATCAAATTCCTGTTAAGACCCCTTATAGGGGCATAGGACAGAAACAACTCTCTTCCACAAGGCGCGATCCGAAGCATCGGCATTAAGCTGTTGCCAGGACTTGTTTATTCCTCTGGCCTACTGCTCAACTGCTCGCTTCCATGTGTTACATGGTTAACCAACCCGACGCCTTTCTTGAGGATTATAATCCAGAGCGATGTTTCGATGTGGTTTCCTCAAAGTGTGACCGATCCACTGCCACTTCTGCCTTTGAATTTCAATGCCTATTTTAGTCTGTCCAGTTGTACTCCAAAGTTCGTCATTGGAGATTACTTCTGGCCAGAATATTCCTAAAATGCGTCGGAGGCATTGATTCACGAAAGTTTGTAGTTTCTTGGTAAGTCGAACGGTCACTTTCCCAGTAGTAGAACCATATAACAACACGGATTTGACGCATGCGTCAAAAACTCGCAAATTCGTGCGAAGGGAGATCTCTCTTAACCTCCACGAAGGGGAAAGGATACCAAAGGCCTAACGAGCTTTATTTAGACGAGCCTCAATATCCTTATGGGCACCGCCGTCCATGCTGGCAATGCTTCCGAGATAACAAAAAACTTGCATCTTTTCCACATCTTATCCGTTATGAACAATCGGTGTGGTTGCGCTTGAACCCATGTGCATGTACTTGTTTTTATGCACATTTATTTTCAGTCCTGCGTTTTTGCATTTAGAATGCAACGAGCGAATATTTGACTCTAAGTCCGAACGGTTATGTGCAAGCAAGCACAGGTCATCAGCATAATCAAGCTGACTTAAGAAGTTCAATAGTCTCCATTGAAGACCTTTACTTTCCCCACCTTCCAGTGCAGCTTTCAAGATGTCATTTATTACCACCCGAAACAGGGCTGGTGACAATATGTAGCCTTGTCTGACACCCGTTCGCACAGGAAAGCTCTCGGACTGCTCTTATCTATGCCAGACGCAATACCTTGCATCTTCGTAGGATTCTTTAATAATAGCTATGACCTTAGCAAACATATACCACGCCAATTGCCACAATCCCGAAGGTCGCCCTTCTTCGGAATTTTTACAATGACGCCCTCCTTTCATTCAGTCGGATTGTTGCAGTTGGATGTTTGGTAGTTGTTCTGTTTCTGGAATATCTTCCTCTGACAAGATGTCTAAAATATTAGAGAAGTATGCCTTCTATCTCCGCAACTGGTGTTCACTCATATTAAGGAGAGTTCCGTTGACATCTTTCACCATGTAGTTGGCGGTGAAATTTCTGTTCGTCAACTGTTTCATGGTCTTCAATAGTGAACCCATATCCCCAAGGTAAGCCGCAGATTCTGCCTTGTTGGTCAGATCTTCAATGACCTTTCTCTTGTCGCGTCTAACAGCCTTTTTAAGCTTATATGAGGATCGCAGTAGTTCTGCCTCAAGTCGGGTGTTCGTTGGTTGACATCAGGTTGAGCAATGATTGCCAATGTGGCTCTTTTCCGATCGCCAACCTATCCCTATGTGTCTTGCGACATCCAGGGTTTCCCACCGCTTTGCACATATCCCACAGATTTTTCAGCACTGGCTAGAAACGTGTTTCTGGTTGCCTCCCAATTGGCGTCCAGTGTGCGCATTTAATATTCGCCCAATGTGGATGACTTTTCGCGTAGAATAGTGGTGTACTCGTAATTATTGTTGGAGTCTCTAAGTCTGCCCACATTAAGCTTGCGCTTCGTTTGAAGAATTTGGGGTCGTCGGATAGCTGCTGTACACAATCTCAAGCAGGCAACCATCAAGTGGTGATCGCTCCCCACGTCAGCTCCACGTTTCGCTCGCACATCGATGTGATGTGCGTTCGTATCTCCTGAGATGATAATAATATTACCTCTTGGAACACGCTCGAAGGTGGCACTCAGTTGGCTATAAAACTCTAATTTGTCACCAGGTGTGGCGGTATTAGTTAGTTTAAAAAATAGTTTAAATTAAACTGCGTCAAAAGTTTTGAGATCGCGCCTGACCTTCTACTCGCTCCAACACAAAAGTATGATTTCGGCCAATTTCAATAAATCAATTACAAACCAACAAATTAAAAGCTATTTTGTACGAATACCTTTTAAGAGAAATGAAATAAAACTGCATCACAAATTTTACCATTCCCTTACCTCCTCTACCCCTCCCATACAAACGATTGGTTTCGTGAAAGTAAAATACACCGAATTTTATGAAAATTCTATGCAACTTTGTCTATGAAACTGACATTCTGTACAAAGAATATTGGACGTGATTCAAGCAATCAATCAAAAAATTATTAAAATCCACCTACCCTTGCTATCACCCCTCAGAAAAACCCAAACTTGCATAAACGAATGAAATGTTGATTACATGTACTGGAGCTATTGATCGTATTCGCAATGATGTGTTAAAGTGATAGCAGCCCTGCCCTAAAGGGGGTTCAACTTGTGAAAGGGGGTTCCAGTTAATCTTCCTTAACCACTCTAACCTGCTGCATATTGACTTTCCATGCATCCTCAACTTGTCCCAAAAATAATAAAGTTGAGCCTGACTTGTTGGAACTTGGTTTATACTCTAGATGAAATCTGAGATTATTGCTCTAAAGTTTGTAACGCTAAGAAATAAGGCTCAGAGAAAAATGAATGGAAGTTAATATTACCACCCAAAAATCTCAAAACCGGATGTCTATCTGTCTGTCCGTCCATTCATCTTCATCGTCTATCCGTCCGTCCATCTGCACCGTCTGTCCGTCCGTCTGTTCGCTCTCTAGCTTGAGAGCACGTTGAGCTATAACGTTAAAATTTGTACACGTTGTTTTTAACAAAAAAGTAAGGTCAAGCTGGTGAATGGGCAAATCGCTCCACCCCTTCTACCCGCTCCCATACAAAATGCCGCATTTTCGAGATTTGGCAGTACACCGATTTTCTCAAAAAGTATAAAAGCTATTAATCTGGATTTCGAAATATATTATTTTTTTACCAATTTCAACCAACGGTATACAAATTATTTCAATCCCTCCACTCCTTCTACTACCTCTTATATAAAAGGCACTTTTTCATGAAATACTATAAACCAATTTACTCAGTACGTATAAAATTTATCGAGCTAAAATTTTGAACAAAATATTTAATTAGAATTATTAGTAGAACTAACTACCGCGCAAGGTGATAGTTGTAGGATGAGGTTTTACCAATTCCTGCAACTATCTTTGGAGACTAGCGACTCCACGGACCTGAGCTAACTACCGCCTGTGGGATGGGGGCTGTAGAATTCACCCACAGCCAGTCCTGCTTGACCTAAAAATGGACACTTACTAGATCATGGGCTTATCACCCGTGATCTCAAGACCTAACTGATACGAGAAACGGATACAGCGCCTCGGATCCAGACTGATTCTACGGTAACGACTTTTGGCATTCGAAAACGGGCTATGATTGGCTCCTGGAATGTTCGAACATTGAATGACGGGGGAAGAGCTGGGGTTACTCGGTCCTTGCACCGCCAATCAGTGATCGACCGTGAAATGGAGCACTATAACATCCGCGAATTATTTGTGGAGTTTTGTAGTACTCGGCAAATGGTCATCGGAGGGACCCTTTTCCACACAAGAGTCATCATAAAACATCTTGGGTTTCTCCTGATGGTGTTACTCAGAACCCAATCGATCATTTGGCTATAAGTCGCGGATGGAGAAGATGTCTCCTCGATGTGCGAGCAAAACGTGGAGCTGACGTGGGGAGCGATCACCACTTGATGGATGCCTGCTTGAGATTGTGTACAGCAGCTATCCGACGACCACAAATTCTTCAAATGAAGCGCAAGCTCAATGTGGATAAACTTAGAGATCTCAACAAAAAACGCGAATACACCACTATGCTACGCGAAAAGTCATCCACATTGGGTGAATATGAAATGCGCACACTGGACGCCAATTAGGAGGCAACCAAAATCACTTTTCTAACTACTGCATAAGAATCTGTGGGATATGTGCAAAGCGGTGGGAAACCCTGTCGCAAGACACATGGGACAAGGTTGGCAATTGGAAAAAAGCCAAATTGGCAATCACCTCTCAACCCGATGTCAACCAACGAACGCCCGACCTGAGGCAGAAATACCGCGATGCTCATATACAGCTTAAAAAGGCTGTTAGACGCGACAAGAGAAAGGCCATTGAAGATCTGGCAAACAAGGCAGAATCTGCGGCTTACCTTGGGGATATGGGTTCACATCATGAAACAGTTGACGAACAGGAATTTCACCACCAACCACCTGGTGAGAGATGTCAACGGAACTCCTTAATATGAGTGAACACCAGTTGCGGCGATGAAGGAATACTTCTCTGGAATTTTAAACATCTTGTCAGAGGAAGATATTCCAGAAACAGAACAACTACCAAACATCCAACCGCAACAATCCTCTATTAGGGACGATCCCCCAGATAAGGAAGAGATAGTTTGCGCCATTCGGTCAATGGCGGGAAGGAAAGCTTCAGGTATAGACGGACTAACAACCAAACTCCTCAAGGCAGAACCGGAAATAACAGCCGATATACTCCTCCCACTCTTTACTGAGGTGTGGAATGAAGGAAGATATCCGACTGAATGGAAGGAGGGCGTCATTGTGAAAATTCCGAAGAAGGGCGACCTTCGGGATTGTGGCAATTGCCGTGGTATATGTATAGTTACTGCCGTATCAACAATGATGGCTAAAGTAATTCTCAATAGGATTAGCGATGTCGTCGAGAGCACTCTCGAAGTTTATCAGGCTGGATTCCGTAAAGGGTCGTCTTGTACCGACCACACAAATACCCTATAATATTAGAGCAGTTAGCCGAAATGGGTTCGCCACTACATCTCATGTTTGTGGAATTCGAGAATGCTTTCGACAGTGTTAAGCGAGATTACATATGGAATGCTTTGCGTAGGAGAGGTATTCCAGATAAGGTCATAGCTATGATTAAAGAATTCTTCGAAGATGCAAGGTGTCCGAAAGCTTCCCTGTGCGAACGGGTGTCAGACAAGGCTGCATATTATCACCAGCCCTGTTTCTGCTGGTAATAAATGACATCTTGAAAGCTACACTGGAAGGTGGGGAAGGTAAAGGTCTTCAATGGAGGCTATTTAACACCTTAAGTTACTTTGATTATGCTGATGACGTGTGTTTGCTTGCACATAACCGTTCTGACTTAGAGTCAAATGTTCGCTCGTTGCATTCTAAATGCAAAGAGGCAGGACTGAAAATTAATGTGCGTAAAACCAAGTACATGCACATGGGTTCGAACGCAAGCACACCGGTTGTTCTTAACGGCCAGGATGTGGAAGAGGTGCAAGATTTTTGCTATCTCGGAAGCATTGTCAGCATGGACGGCGGAGCCAAAAAGGATGTTGAGGCTCTTCAGGCCTTCGGTATCCTTTCCCTTTTATGGAGGTTAAGAGAGATCCCCCTTCGTACAAAGCTGAGAGTTTTTGACGCATGCGTCAAATCCGTGTTGTTATATGGTTGTACTACGTGGAAAGTGACCATGCCTCCGACGCATTTTAGGAATATTCTGGCCAGAAGAGATCTCCAACGACGAACTTTGGAGTACAACTGGCAAGACTAAAATAGGTATTGAGATTCAAAGGCGCAAGTAGCAGTGGATCGGTCATACTTTGAGGAACCCACAGCGAAACATCGCCAAACAAGCTCTGGATTATAATCCTCAAGGAAGACGTTGGGTTGGTCGACCATGTAACATGGAAGCGAGCGGTTGAGCAGGAGGCCAGAAGAATAAACAAGTCCTGGCAACAGCTTAAGGCCGATGCTCAGGCCTTGTGGAAGAGAGTTGTTTCTGCCCCTATAGAGGGTCTTAACAAGAATTTGATTGATTGATTGAGTAAATAAAAAAAAATTAAAAATTAGATGATTAGCTTCACTCCTTCTACCCCCTCCCATACAATATGAATTTACAACTTTTCGAAAAGTCGATTTTCCTGCAGAGTTTGAATGCTACTTATCTGCGATTGAAAATATGTCAAACGCATGATGTTTACAGGTTTTTCTGAAAAGCTCAGTAAGAACTCCCCACTTCTTCTAATATAAACTGCACGATTTCAGTAAATCCAATACACTAATTTTTCAGTACTTATTAAATAAACTGCTAACAAGTCGGGCAAAACTTTATTATTCTTGGAACAAGTTGCGGATGAGTGGAAAGTCAATATGCATGTTAGAGTGGTTAGGCAAGACTAAGTGAAAGGGAGTTCTTGGGCAGGGCTGTTGTCAATTTAACAATATTTCATCCGTTTCTGCAAGTTTGGGTTTTTATGAGGGGTAATAGTAAAAGCTTTTTAATTGATTGCTTGAATCACGTCCAATATTCTCTGTATAGAATGTGTTTCATAGATGAAGTTGCATAGAATTTTCATAAAATTCGGTGTATTTTACATTCACGAAACCGAACATTACAATCTGACAAATTTTCGATTTGATATCTGTACTCTTTTTTGAGATGTAAGGATTTGTAATTTTGAAACGTGCGGCATTTTTGAAATGCTCTCCATTTCCCCCCACTACTATTATTTCAACATGTTATATGTTTTTTGTATTTTTTTGTATAGCTTAATATATGTTTCAAGTTTCAATTACATAGCTTAAGAGATAGTTGAGATATTCATTTTTAAGCGTTTTTCTTCGCATCCCTCCTGACCATTCACACATCACATCAATGGCGCGACAGCCCAAGTCGGGCCTTGGCCTCCTGAAGTCGTCGCCTCCAATCGTCTCGATCCAAAGACCGCGTCCTCCAGCTGCTAATTTTTAAGATGGCTTTGCTATCTTCATCAACCGAGTCTTCCCATCGCTTGGTTTGCCTACTGGCCGGTTACCACTCGCTTTGCCTTTCAGAGCACGTTTGGGGATTATTCTGTCTTCCATTCGCTCTACATGGCCAGCCCACTGCAGTTTACGTAGCTTGATGAACGTTGAAGCTTCTGGCTCGTCGTAGAGTTGATACAACTCATGGTTGTATCTTATTCGCAATTCCGTTCCTTCCTTCACAGGTCCCAAAATTCTTCGGAGGACCTTTCTTTCAAATGCGTTAACTGCTTTTTCGGAAGTTCGCGTTAATGTCCACGTCTCGCTGCCATAACAGAGCACAGGTCGTATAATAGTTTTATATATCCGCAGCTTATTGTTCCTGTGCACTTTCTTGGATTTCATTATTGGCAGTACCGAATAATACGTCTTATTTGCTAATATTATCCGTCGTTTGATTTCATCTGTTTCATTACCGTCCTTTGTTAGATTAGCCCCAAGATATATGAAATTGTCTACATTCTCCAAATTATATTCTGCAATTGTTATGTTTTGTCTGATAGGCGCTCTCCTTCTTGTTTGCGTCATTACTTTTGTTTTGTTTTCGTTAATGCGCAACCCGACTTCTTTTGCGGCGAAGTCAAGATTGACAAATACCTCCTTAGCACTAGGGAAGGATCTTGCTAGGATGTTAATGTCGTCAGCGTATGCTACTAGTTGGGTGAACTTGAATAGTAGTGTCCCGTTGGTATCGACTGGGATTTTTCGGACGACATACTCTAGTGCCAAGTTGAAAAGCATGGGGACGAGACCATCTCCCTGCTTTAAACCACATTCCGTTCGAAAGCTGGTTGTGGAATCGGTTTGTATTCTCACTTGGGATTCAGTGTTCGTCATTGTGAGTCTTGTTAGTCGGACTAGTTTTGGAGGAATTCCAAAGTCAAGCATGATTTGGTACAGTACGCTCCTGACGATACTGTCGTATGCTTGTTTAAAATCTACGAAGATTTGGTGCACGTCTATGTTATATTCCCAGCATTTCTCAAGCACCTGCTTCACCGAGAATATCTGGTCTGTTGTAGATCGTCCAGCTCTGAATCCGCCTTGGCATTCGCCAATTATTTGATTAGTATAGGGCTTAAGGCGACGTTCAATTATTTTTGTCAGTATTTTATAGGACGTACACAACAATGATATTACTCTGTAATTCTCACAGCAAAGTTTGTCTCCTTTCTTGTAAATTGGACATATAATACTTTTTCGCCAATCGTCCTGACCATTCCCCTTACAATAATTAGCCACTCTCTAAGGTGATTCCGATGGAGCTGTATGCCACATTAATGGTCTCAAAATATGATTTTTTTACGATAAGTAACTTCGAAGATATAATCATTTGAAAAAAACAATTCGGTCGACAGTTTGTTTTTAGCCCCCCCTTTTCGGACGCCAATGGATGAAAAAATTAAATTATTTTTAAAGTTTGTCCCACAACCCTGTCTATATCTTTACTGATTTTCAACTTCCTATCTACATTCGTGATGGAGATATTAGCAAGTGTAGTTTTTGACTTTTTCCCAATCGTAGTCCTGTTATGTTTTTATTTATTATAAAAGGAGGGGAATCAAACTGACTTCATTAAAAAGGTACTGTATCATAGATGTGCACAAACCAAAAAACATGTTTGTATGTTGCCGTTAAGGCATGTAAAATAAAGTGGGAACATAAAAGCCACTAAGTGTAAGTCGGAACATACAAAGGCCCCGGACGGGCCTTAAATTTACATCTCTCTGGTAGAGCCATGACTCCATCCTCGTAAAACTTCTGTGGTTTCTGACCAAAAATCGCCGACAAGTGGTTTTCGCAGTGGTTTTTTGAGTTCAATTGTTTTTCCTGCAGGGAGTTTCGAAGAGACCGGAATAAATGGTAGTTTGAGGTCATGGCTAGGTGGATGGTTAAATTAGACCAAATGCAGATTGCATCTCGAAGCATACCTAATAAACTGTGAAAGTTTCATTACAATCGGTTCAGCCGTATTTGCGTGAAAGTTGCGTCGTTACAAAAACCGTCTCGTCGACCGGAATTTAGCTCACGGCCTTCGCATTGTAGACCAACTACTAGCTACCCAATTGGCTACACCCTAGCCTTAACGCCTACAACCCCTAAATTGGAGTACGCCTGAGATCTGCACGTATACAATACACAAAAAAATTAAATTAGCTTTCTGTCTTCAAGAGCTAGGGCGTACAGACCAGAGTACATTTACATGTACTCTGGTACAGACAGACGGATTCTTGTTTTTTCTAATCGAAATTTTAGTCTATACAGGGTGTTTGGTACTCCGTACATAACCTTGTAAGGGGTTATTCCTGGATATATTTTGAGCAAAAAATTGTTCTACGGAGATGGTCAATTTTCAATATCCACGGAGATACAGGGTGATCAAGAAAAGTCCTTCGGACCTGTACCCTCACTCACTCAAAACGCTATATCTTGAAAACTAATAATCACAATTCAAAGTGTTATAGCTTGTTTTTTAGGGAATTAAATTACCTTTCATTTGGTGTAATAGTCCGCATTGTAACTGTATCCAATTCTGAGATATTTGCTTCAGAACACAAATTTTTGACAGTTTGACCGTCAAAATTCTAAGATCAATGTAGTTTTTCTCTAAAAAACCCATTATAAAAATGTCATTTTATTGTTGTTTTCTTTTGTGTCATATTATTGCCTACAAAAAACGCATTGCATAAGTTTTATAGTTTAGAAGAAATTATCATTCCAATAATTTAGCACTTTTGTCAAAAAAGCAAGAATAGGTTGATCAACACTCTCCGCTTGAACTAAAAGAACTTAAGAATGGTTTTTATAGTTTATTTCAAATTTCCTTAATTACAATAAATGTTCAAAATGGCTACCTTCATTTTGAATGCACGCTAAAGCTCGTTTTGCCAGTGTTCTCTTTGTGTTCATACTCCTCAACTGCTGCCTTACTTCTGTTGCTGCCGCATCGATTCTGGTGTTTAGATCCTGCAACGTTACTACTTCCGTTGCGTAGACAAGGTCCTTCATCCGTCCCCATACAAAGAAATCCATAATAGTTAAATCAGGGGATCTTGCAGGCCAGTGTATCGGTCCATTTCTACCGATCCAGCGATTGCTATAATTGGAATTTAACCAATCTCTGATCTGTCGGCCATAATGAGCTGGAGCACCATCGTGTTGGTAAAACATGGAAGCCAATCGTTGCAGTGGCATATCATCCAATAACTCCTGTAGATTATTTGTCAAAAAATGCAAGTAATTGGAACTATTTAAGGTAGGCGGAAGCCTAATAGGACCAATAAAATCGTTGCCAATCACACCTGCCCATAAATTGACACTGAATCTGTGCTGAAATGATGCCTCTCTTCTTGTATGTGGATTGCTCTCAGCCCATGTGTGTAAGTTGTGGAAGTTTGTGACACCGTCCTTGGTGAATTGGGACTCATCCGTCCAAAGAATGTTGCTGATAAAATTCTCGTCACTTATTTGTCGTTCAAGGAGCCAATTGCAAAACTCCATCCTTTTGGGTAAATCAATGGGTAACAGCTCCTGCACTGGTGTGTGGTGGTAGGGATGCAAACGTTCTGCTTTCAGGACACTCCAAAGTTTCCACGTAGAGACGTTAAACCGCAATGCCAAGCGTCGTATACTAGTTGATGGATCATTTTGAACTGCAGCTAGGATTCGTTGATCAATTGAAACAGCGATTACCGGCGCAGGATTTGCATTCACTCTGCTTGTCCTAACACTGCCTGTTCCCCTAATCCTTCTGTAAACGTCTTGGAATACTCTCGGGTAAGGTATTCGACGATTGGGAAATCTGTGATGATACAAAGATCGCGCCGCTTGCTCATTTCCCTGACACTCTCCATAGAGGAAAATTATGTCTGCATATTCTTCGTTAGTGAACTCAGGCATTTCGAAATTCTTTTCTAAATTTTAGTGACACCTTGTTCTTTTACAAATTTAACTAAAACTGATAAAAATATGAAGTATGGTTTGCTTTTATAGGCTTTGTTAGGTAACCCATTAAAAAGGGCAAAGTGCTGCACCTAGTTGTGTTGAAACTCATTTTAATTTAATTCATTTTCTCGATAATTTTAATACTACCTAAAGGACATTCATTGATAATTTAAATTGTAATTAAAGGACACAAAGAATATTTCAGTTTAACAACATTTCAGGTAGTTTTTTTAGAACGAGGGTTGGTTTATGGCATATTTTATTTTTAAGCCATATGTATTTTCGCTTATTACCTGGAAAACGGGAAAACCTAAGTCATAAGTATATGTGCATCTTTTGTAGGCAATAATATGGCACATAAAAAAACAACATTAAAATGACATTTTTATAATGCGTTTTCTTGAGAAAAACTACATTGATCACAGAATTTTGAGGGTCAAAGTATCAAAAATTTGTGGTCTGAAGGAAATACCTCAGGATTGGGTACAGGTACAATACGGACTATTACACTAAATGAAAGATAATTTGATTCCCTAAAAAACAAGCTATAACACTTTGAAATGCGATTATTGGTTTTCAAGATATAGCGTTTTGAGTGAGTGAGGGTACAGGTCCGAAGGACTTTTCTTGATCACCCTGTATCTCCGTGGATATTGAAAATTGGCCATCTCCGTACAACAATTTTTTGCTCAAAATATATCCAGGAATAACCCCTTACAAGGTTATGTACGGAGTACCAAACACCCTGTATAATCTCAATATACTCGAGACAATCCGGTTTTCGTTTGGTAGAGCCAGAGTACAACAAAGAGTAGGAACATTCAGCTAAAAATGGGACCCGGCTCCGAAAATTTGCCGAAAACACACTCGTGTTTCATCGCCGATACGTGTGCTTCCTCTCTCTCACGCTTATAGTGAACATTTAATCCGATCTTTCCATTTCATTCTCGCAAAGATTTTTTTTTATTAGACAAGAGCAAGCGAAAAATATCGAAAACATTGAGCGGAAGGAGAATCGTCGATCACCCGCCGACCATGACCCGCGCACCCGCCGTCAAAGTTGAATACGACGCGAGCAAAAGCTGTAAGAACGCCATGTACTAGAATGAGAGATAAGAAGTGTCGCGGACTCGGCGGGACACGTTTCTCTCTTTATTTTCAGAGGTAAAAACCGGATTTTTCAGAGGTATTACGTCACAAACATGTTAACCCAGGCACTATACAAAGTGTTCTTACTCTTTGTTGTACTCTGGGTAGAGGTAAGTGTTTCGTGTGGTGCAAAGCAGGATGGTTGCTCATGTTACAATTTTTGAAGTGTAACTTCTATGCGCGCGGTACGCACATAATTTCCAACGACGTTTCATGTTTATTGTCATGAAAGTAGTGTTGGGGTAGAGGCCAGCGATTCTGTTTAGCAAACAACAGCGTGTTTAGTGAGTTCACCACTACGTCCGGAACGTTCGTAGAGGGGTACACCTTCGCAGAAGCTTGCAAGGCGATTGACAAAATTTCGCGATTAAATTAAAATTAAATAAACTGCCAACAAGTCGGGCGAAACTTTATTATTCTTGGGACAAGTTGCGGATGAGTGGAAAGTCAATATGCAGGTTAGAGTGGTTAGGGAAGGCTAAGTGAAAGGGAGTTCTTGGGCAGGGCTGTTGTCAATTTAACAATATTTCGTTCGTTTCAGCAAGTTTGGGTTTTTATGAGGGGAGGAGGAGAGGTAATAGTAAGGGTGGGTGGATTTTAATAGCTTTTTAATTAATCACGTCCAATATTCTCTGTATAGAATGTGTATCATAGACGAAGTTGCATAGAATTTTCATAAAATTCGGTGTATTTTACATTCACGAAACCGAGCATTTGTATGGGAGGGGGTAGAGAAGGTAGGGGAATCGTAAAATTTGATATGTAGTTTTATTTTGCTTCTCTTGTGAGGTGCTTGTATAAAATTTCAAGTTCGTAACTTCTAGTTTGTTTGTTATTAGTTGATTTAATGAAATTGGTCGAAATCATGGTTTTGTATGGGAGGGGGTAGAAGGGCAAGCGCGATTTTAAAACTTTCAAAGCAACTTCATTTGAATTTGTTGTGTCATCAGATTAGTAACATTAACCGCTAATGTAACTGACCTGATGGCACATGCTAAAATTCTCCGTGCTACTAATGACCTGCTGAGCGTTAAGTTCTAGCCGGAATCGATGACTCGATATTGTGCAAGTAGTGCAATATTAGAGGAAGCGATTTCGGCGCAATAAACTTCTCGTCCGGCCGGCAATGCTAGCACGCGTAATTAATTTATTGATGACGATAATTTTTTAGAGAAAAAATGAAAAATGAATGAATTGAAAATCGAGGCAGTTACTGTGTGAACTCCGACCGCGAAAGATAAAAAATAGATAGTTGAAATAATAAAAAATAGATAGTTGAAAAAGAAGTGTTCTGGTCGTAAAATAAATAATTAATAACATAAAATAAAACAGTTGTTTCTAATTTATATAAAAGTTATAACAGTTTTTATAACAGTGGCGCAGCTGGTTTTTCGGAACCTAACTAAAATACTAATAAAATATAAATTCATTGCAAGTGGTTTAGCAGTGTTTGTAGTTCGACCTCCGTGTAAATTTTTAAGAAAACTGTTTATTTGTGCACTGAAAAAGTTTTATGTGCTGGGAAGCCAACAAGTAATGTGCCCGTAAAGGATAACGTTCGATTTTATAATTTATACACCGTGTTCAGTTTGTTGACACTACAAATTAATTTCGCGTATATTAATAGTAGGGCTTAAGAGCAGAATATTTCTCAATAAAATTACAAAACGTGAAAATATATGATAACATAATATATATATACATAACTAAAAAGTGGTATATGGAAACTCACAGTCTTTCAACTAGACTATTAACACGCAGGGCAACCTTTGAAGACCGAGTAAATAGTTTCTCGTTCGAGAATACATCGGGGGACAGTTCATCGAGCGACGACGTATTTACAGAAGGACGGAATACCGACATCGTGAACGATTTGCAGCTTCGTTCAGGGAGAATTATTACAAGAAACTTAGAAAGCGAAAATTTTCATACTATGGCAAATTTTGAAAGAGTTGCCAAGAATATCTCCTTATTAGTCCCGACTTTTAATATCAACCCTTATAGTGTAAGCCCTGGTAGTGTTAACCGCGAAGTTAATGTATTTTTAGATGCATGTAAATCCGTTTTTGAAAATCTTCCAAATAACGAATCTAAAACTTTGTTTTTCGATTTAATTTAAACTAAAATTCGCGGAGAAATTCATGAGTTAATTCAAGATAAAAGCTTTTTATCATTCGAGGAATTTTCAAAATACTTTTTCGAAATAACAGTACCAACTAGACTTTACACTGACTATCAAATCAATCAAATTCCTGTTAAGACCCCCTATAGGGGCATAGGACAGAAACAACTCTCTTGCACAAGGCGCGATCCTGAGCATCGGCTTTAAGCTGTTGCCAGGACTTGTTTATAGTGCTTCATTTCACGGTCGATCACTGACTGGCGGTGCAAGGACCGAGTAACCCCAGCTCTTCCCCCGTCATTCAATGTTCGAACGTTCCAGAAGCCAATCATAGTCCGTTTTCGAATGCCAAAAGTCGTTACCGTAGGATCAGTCCGTATCCGAGGCGATGTATCCGTTTCTCGTATCATTTAGGTCTTAAGATCACGGGTGATAAGCCCATGATCCAGTGAGTGTCCATTTGCCATTTTTAGGGCAAGCAGGACTGGCTGTGGGTGAATTCTACAGCCCCCATCCCAGAGGGGGATAGTTAGCTCAGGTCCGTGGAGTCGCTAACTCCAAAGATAGTTGCAGGAATTGGTAAAACCTCATACTACAACTACCCCCTTGCGGGGGTAGACTATCACAATGACTTAATTATGTGTAGGCAAACGCCGGGTGAAGAAATTCATACGTTTGGTCTGCGAGTGAAACACGCCCTTGCGGCGTGTAAAGCGGCAACCAAAAGGCGGCATCCTTTAAATAACGAGCCGTTAATTAGTGACTTGGATCAGCAAGCAATTAGTGTTTTCAAATCGGGTTTATATGATGGAAATATTAAAGTCGCAATAGTTTCAAATCAAGCAGCTTCGTTAGAAGAGATAATCGAAGCCGCTAGACAAACTGAAAGAGTTTTTTCACAACGAAACTTTGCAATAGGAACCACAAACGTTCAAGAATCATATTTTCCAAAAAGCAATTTAAAAACTGAACAAATAACATCATTAAACACAATCGAAATGATAAATAATACTCTCGAAAGTCAGTTCGCAAAATTGACTGATACTTTAAAGTCATTCTGTTTGCCTTCAATTCCAACTTCTCAAACGCCAGTAGTCTCAAATTCAAATGTATTCGCGTCCAACAGTTATCGGTACACCCCAGGTGCATTGTGCATTTTCTGTGATAAACTAAGCCATGTTATGGAAGACTGTGAAATAAGAAAAAGTACCCCGTTCTGCGGAATCTGTAAGGAATATGGGCATGACATTTCTACCTGTAGGGAGAAATTACAGCCGCAAAAGAATTTTTCACATCCACACAATAGAGCAGGTCAAGAACGAAATCGTTCTCAACCAGTACATGCTAACCGAAATCAACGAAATTTTAATCAACGTCAGGGACAATTCTACAATAGGTATGATGGACAATCGCGTAATGTTCATAATTCGGGAAACGAACAGCGGGCCTCTCACAACGTCCAATGAGAGACCCTTCTTTCACAAAAATAGAACACGAACTGTCAGATCCACAACCAAACAATTCTCCGAGTAACACATATCAAAACGTTTTATCCAGCAATAACGAAAATAAGAGTGAAGAAAAAACATTTACGAAAATCTTAGCGGCAAAAGATAATATGACTGATAACAATAACATAAATTTAGATGCATTTTTCAAGTTTCATGAGAATATTGTGACAGGTTTACCTTATCAAGGAACTACTGGTGACTCCGAGAAGACCAGCCTTGATATACAAAATACCAACAATATTTCATCTTTTACTAGGCAAGATTGTGCAGATGACTCCGAGAAAACCTGCACTGAGCCGAATTCATCTCAATTTAAAGAAAAAATTAATAGTCAGTTTGTTAGTATTGCCCAAAGCTGCAAATCCAGTATAATTCGAGCTCCATTTGATATATGTGAGAAATCACATTTAAATCTTTTAGTAGATACAGGAGCCGATATTAACATAATAAAACACACCTTGTTGAGAAAAAACGTATTTTTAGATAGAAGGGATATTCGAAGAATAAAAGGCATATTCTGTGGTCAGGGTACCACTTTAGGAGCTTGCTATGGGAAACTCATATTTAGAGATAAATTGGTGTGTGAAACTACCTTTCATGTAGTAGGAGATGACGTTTCGTTGCCATGTGATGGAATTCTAGGACGAGAATTCTTATGGCGGTATTTAGCATTGACTGCATTAATAACAAACTGATAATTAAAACAGGTAATAACATATTTGAAATCAATTTCGAACAACAGGATTAAGTTAAAACAAGAGCACCACGTACTATGCAAAATGTATCCTTAGTCATAGAACCGCAGGACGAAAAGTATATGCTATGCACGAGCTTTGAACCAGAGCCAGGTGTCTTCGTAGGTAATTTTTTAGTATCCACTGATAAAAATGAAATAACCGTAGGATTAGTAAATGGGACGAATAGTAAAATAAATACCCAAGAGATTAAGCCAAATTTGGAAAGTTTAACAGATTATGATATTTACCCCCTTTTAAATGATAAGCCTGAAGGTGACCTTTTTGCATCGACCGAAAGATTAAAACAAATAGAGTCTGTAGTAAAATTCGATAGCTACCACACAGAAGAAGAAAAATACGAAATTCTTGCGTTATGCCGTAATTTCCATGACATAATGCATCTCGAAGGAGATCCATTATCCCACACAGATGCGTTAAAACACCGTATACGTACTATTCCAGGTATTGCACCAATTAACTCAAAAATGTATCGTCTTCCTCAAACTCATACTCAGAAATAAATAAACAAATTGGTAAAATGCTAAATGAAAATATAATTGCCCCAAGTAACAGTCCGTGGAACTCACCGTTGCTCTTAGTTCCTAAAAAATCAACTAAAGATGGCGAGAAAAAATGGAGGATTGTAGTCGATTACAGGAAATTAAACGAGGTGACTATCGGCGATGCATTTCCCCTTCCACGTATGGAGCACATACTGGATCAGTTGGGAAACGCGAGGTACTATACCACTTTAAACTTAACAAGTGGCTACCATCAAGTGTTAATGGATCCTCGATATAAAGCCAAAACTGCATTTAGTACCCCAAATGGGCACTATGAGTTCAACAGAATGCCTTTTGGGCTGAAAGGTTCACCTGCTCAATTTCAAAGACTAATGAACTTTGTATTGACTGGTTTACAAGGTACAACATGTTTTGTTTACTTAGATGATGTAGTTATCCACGGAAAGAACTTACAGGAACATAATTCAAAACTTTTATAAGTTTTTCTGCAAAATTTGAAATTGATAGCTTTTAAGAGTTAGCTGACAACTTATTTCTTAAAAATAATTTTGTATGGGAGGGGGCAGAGGAGGAAGGGGAATCGTAAGATTTGTGATGCAATTTCCTTTCTTTTCTGTTGTAAGATGCTCGTACAAAATTTCAAGTTTGTAGCTTTTAATTTGTTGATTATTAGTTGATTTAATGAAATTGGTCGAAATCATACTTTTGTATGGGAGGGGGTAGAACGGCAAGCGCGATTTCAAAACTTTTAACGTAATTTCATTTTAATTATTTTTGTAAGTTTTTATGCAAAATTGCAAATTGATAGCTTTTAAAAGTTAGGTGATAATTGATTTTTTAAAAATGGTCGAAAAAACAATTTTGTATGGGAGGGGTAGAAGTTTTAAAGGATTTCGACCAGTTAATATTTCGTATATTTAGGGATTTTTTTTAAATGCATTTTGCAAATTTTCAAGTTTCTACCTTAAAATTTCACTCAAAAATTTTCAGTTTATGTGTTTTTTTCAATGCACATGAAACACCTTGTGCACGTTAGACCGGGGGGGTCGGTTTATAACAATTATGGATCAAGTTATTATTATTTTTCTATGTACATCAAATAGACGTATTCACATGCAAAATTTAAACTTTGTATCTTTCAACAGAGTCCTAAAAAATTCACTCAAAATTTTCAACATTTTTGCTTATCACCTCCCTCCCCTTTCACCTCCCAACTTAAAATTTTTACCAAAATTAAACATTATGTAGTTCTACAATCTGATAAATTTTTGATTTGATATCTGTACCCTTTTTTGAGATATAAGGATTCGTAATTTTGAAAAGTGCGTTATTTTTGAAATGCTCCCCATTTCCCCCCACTACTATTATATCAACATGTTATATTTTTTTGTATTTTCCTAGTATAGCTTAATATAAGTTTTAAGTTTAAATTACATAGCTTAAGAGATAGTTGAGATATTCATTTTTAAGTGTTTTTCTTTGCACCTCCCCTGACCCTCCCCCTTACAATAATTAACCACTTTCTAAGCGGATTCCAAAGGAACTATATGCCACACTGACGGTCCCAAAATATGAATTTTTTACGATAAGTAATTTCGAAGATATAATCATTTGAAAAAACAATTCGGCCGACAATTTGTTTTTAGCCCCCGCTTTTCGGACACCAATGGATAAAAAAATTAAATTATTTTTAAAAGTTGTCCCTCAAACCTTTCTAAATGTGTGTTGAGTTTTAGCTTCCTAGCTGTGACCATGGTTGAGATATTTGAATTCGTATTTTTTGGCGTAAGCGCTCCCCCCGCCTCCCCCTGAACCCGTACACCCCCCATAATGGGTATTCGCCTGAGATCCGCAACTATCTACAATCCTTCTAAAAATTAACTTTCTATCTTGAAGGGTTTGGGAGTTAATGTGCGCTGAGCGTACACGTCGGCGTACGGCAGACGGCGTACAGACAGACGGATTTTTTTTTTTGCATTTTTCGGCTAATTTAGTCATGAAACGCGAAAAAACAAAATTTCAGGGTAGCAAATTTTTTTTTCCAAGTCGATCACAATACTTTATTATTAAAATAATAAAGTAAAATTATTCTTCATATGAATAAGAGTAGGTCAGCTTTCGAATATACATACATATGTATATGTATTATCAGATATTACAGAAATTTGCTCATATGCAAAGATCTTTATATATACATATATACACAAAGTTGTATGTCTCAGGAGATCTACTCTACATCTTCTGTCTACTTACAATTTATGACTCTTTCATCTTTAGACACTTGCTGAAAATGACGATGGAATTTTTTCTGCCGCGAACTGCTCAGCTCCTTTCTTTTCTTCTCCTTTTCTGGAATATCATTTTTTGATGAAGATGATGATAATTTTTGATGATAAGGACTTATACTTCGGGCTGCGGACGCCGTCACGGGTGCTGATAATTGCTTAAGTGATCTGAAATGATAAAAGAAAAAAATAATGATATTAGATTAGAAATTTAACCAATGAAATTGCTTTTAATATCATACAAACATCGATAAGTTATTAACAAAAAAACTGTGTTTTCCTACAGTATATATGTATCGCCCTGGACTACTGAGGTGTACCGATTCAACCAGCTGCTGTACACAAACTGATTAACAGACCGCACTAATTTTTGGGATAGTAATTAATATCATTCCCCAGAGTAATTTTATTTACAAATTTTCGGTACTTTATGGTAACAATTTGGATTTCGCGAACGGGCGTTTCAATGCGGTAAACGGTAGCGCGGACAACAAAATACTGTGGGCATCATTAATAAAATAATTAAACTCCTCTGATGGTGCCAGAAAAACCGCAGAACAGTGGAAAATGGTAATATTTCCATTCAGATTTTGAAATTGTAGATTAATTGCATATTTGCATTTTTTCCTGTAGTGCTGGCAGGACATTAAGCTCAAAGTGAAGAAACTTGGCAATTTCCACAACAAATTCAAATAAACTGCCAACAAGTCGGGCGAAACTTTATTATTCTTGAAACAAGTTGCGGATGCGTGGAAAGTCAATATGCAGGTTTGAGTGGGTAGGGAAGACTAAGTGAAAGGGGGTTCTTGGGCAGGGCAGTTATCAATTTAACACTTTGTGGCAACGTTCAAAAGCTCCAGTATATATAATCAATATTTCGTTCGTTTATTTATGCAAGTTTGAGTTTTGTGAGGGGAGGAGTGAGGGGTGATAGTAAGGGTCGGTGGATGTTAATAGTTTTTTAATTGATTGATTGAATCACGTCCAATATTCCTTGTATAGAATGTCAGTTTCATAGACGAAGTTGCATAGAATTTTCATAAGATTCTATGTATTTTACATTCACGAAACCAAACATTTGTATGGGAGGGGGTAGAGGAGGTAAGGGAATCGTAAAAATTGTGACACAATTCTATTTCCTTTCTCATGTAGTGTGCTCGTACAAAATTTCGAATTCGTAGCTTTTAATTAGTTGGTTATTAGTTGATTTAATGAAATAGGTCGAAATTATACTTTTGTATGGGAGGGGGTAGAAGGGCAAGCGCGATTGCAAAACTTTTAAAGGAATTTCATTTCAGTTATTTTTATTAGTTTTCACGCAAAATTTGAAAAGGATGGCTTTTAAGAGTTAGCTGATAACTGATTCCTTAAAAATGCTCGAAAAAATAATTTTGTATGGGAGGGGGTAGAAGAAGTGGCGGAATTGCAAAATTTGTGAAACAATTTTCTTTTTCTTCTCTTGTAACGTACTCGTAAGAAATTTCAAGTTCGTAGCTTTTAATTTGTTGGTTATTAGTTGATTTAATGAAATTGGTCGAAATCATACTTTTGTATGGGAGGGGGTAGAAGGGCTAGTGCGATTTCAAAACTTTTTAATTAATTTAATTTCAAATATTTTTATAAGTTCTTATGCAAAATTTCAAATTGATAGCTTTTAATAGTTAGGTGATAATTAATTTCTTAAAAATGGTCGAAAAAATAATTTTGTATGGGAGGGGGTAGAAGTTTTGAAAGTATTCGACCAGTTAATATTTCGTACTTTTAGGGATTTTTTTTAAATGTATTTCTCAAATTTTCAAGTTTCTACCTTAAAATTACATCCAAAAATTTTCAGTTTATGTGTTTCTTTCAATGCACATGACACACCTTGTCCACGTTAGACCGGGGTGGTCGGTTCGTAACAATTGCAGATCATCTTATTATTTTTTTTCTATGTATATCGAATAGATGTATTCACATGCCAAATTTAAAGTTTCTATCTTTGACCAGAGTCCTGAAAAAATCACTCAAAATTTTCGACATTTTTGCTTACCACCTCCCTCCCTTTACTCCCCCTTACTTAAAATTTATCAAAATTAACTATTGTGTAGTTCTACAATCTGACAAATTTTCGATTTGATATCTGTACTATTTTATGAGCTATAAGGATTTGTAATTTTGAAAAGTGCGCCATTTTTTAAATGCTCCCCATTTCCCCCCACTACTATTATTTCAACATATTATATTTTTTTTGTATTTTCCTAGTATAGCTTAATATAAGTTTCAAGTACATAGCTTAAGAGATAGTTGAGATATTAATTTTTAAGTGTTTTTCTTTGCACCCCCCCTGACCCTCCCCCTTACAATAATTCTACTACTTTCTAAGCTGATTTCAATGAAGCTATATGATTTCTTAACGGTCTGAAAATATAAATTTTTTACGATAAGTAATTTCGACGATATAACCATTTGAAAAAACAATTCGGCCGACAATTTGTTTTTAGCCCCCCCTTTTCGGACGCCAATGGATAAAAAAATTAAATTATTTTTAAAGTTTGTCCCTCTCTATATGTCTACTGATTTTCAACTTTCTATCTGCATTCGTGAGGGAGATATTAGCAAGTGTAGTTTTCGACTTTTTCCCTCCCCCCGCCTCCCCCTTCCACCTAACACCCCTCAATAGAAAATAGAGCTAATTTACCCAACCAACAATCCTCCCAAAAACGAACATTCTACCTTTAACGGTCTCGGAGATATGAGTCCATATGTACGGCGTACGGCGTACGGCGTACGGCGGGACGGATTTTTTATACTCTAGATGGAATCTGAGAGTATTATAAGTTCGCTCTAAGGTTTGTAACGCCAAGAAATAAGGCTCGGAGAAAATGAATGATACAGAAGTTAATATTATCACTAAAAATCTCAAAACCGGATGTCCGTCCGTCCGTCCGTGCGCTCTCTAGCTTGAGAACGCGTTGAGCTAGATAGTTCAAATTTTGTACACGTCGTTTTTGACGAAAAAGTAAGGTCAAGTTCGTGAACGGGCCAAATCGCTCCACCAATTCTACCCCCTCCCATACAAAATGACACAATTGCGCAATTTGACAATGAAGAGATTTGCTCGAAAAGTATATAAGCTATTAACCTGAAATTTGGAATATATTACTATTATGATAATATCAATCTACCGTATAAAAATTATGTGTGTCCTACTCCTCCTTCTACCACCTCCCATACAAACTGTACTTTTCATGAATTATTCTAAGCCAATTTACTCAGTGCGTATAAAATTTAGCTAGCTGAAATTTTGCACCAAGTATTTATTTAAAATTGTTAGTAAGGCCAAAAAAAATTAGACGATTAGCTTCACCCCTTCTACCCCCTCCCATACAAAATGACACAATTTCGCAATTTGACAATAAATGGATTTACTTGAAAAGTGTAAAAGCTATTAATCTGAATTTTTGGATATATCACTTTCATAATAATATAAATCTACAGTAGAAAAATTATTGGAGTCCTCCCTCTCCTTCCACCCCCTCCCATACAAACATCACTTTTTCGTGAAATGCTTTAAGACGATTTTCTCAGAACATGTAACATTTATCGAGCTCATGTTTTGTAACAAATTCTTGATTAGTATCATCACTAAGATCAGAAAAAAATATTTGATTAGCTTCACTGCTTCTACCCCCTCCCATACAATATGGCACAGTTTCACAACTTCACAAAAAATTGATTTTCTTGAAAAGTATGAATGGCACTAGTCTGAAATTTAAGTGATATCAATTTTATAATATTCCTAGTTATTTCTGAAAAAATCACTAAAATCCACCCACTCTTTCTACCACCTCCCATACAAACTGCACATTTTCATTAAATCTAACTCACTAATTTTCTCTGTTCCCATTCAATTTTTGGAGTAAGCATTTCGAATGAAACATTTTTATAGCTACTTTAGCACGACGGGGAAAAAATTAGTTCAATGCTATCATCCCTTCTAACACTCCACATACAAAATTTCTTGGGATCACAAAAAAATTCTATTTCATCTAGAGTAACGTAAGATTGCGCATTACGCGCAATCGTAGCCCTGTTATGTTTTGTTTTGCATTTTTAGGCTAATTTAGTCATGAAACGCGAAAAAAAAAATTTCAGGGCAGCAAACTTTTTTTTTTTCTTGTGTCGATCACAATACTTTATTATTAGAATAATAAAGTAAAATAGGACTGGTAGCGGTTCATGCGCAGACTCCGATGCTCCCTGGCAGATGACAAAATTATCAGAAATAATGACACTTCACGTATGGTGGCTGGCGTAACTATTGTAAGTAGCTAAAATTGTGTTTCCACTAAAATAAACTACAACATTTTTGTCATAGATTCAGACTATTGTGACAAATGTTAATGAGCTACCTCCGAAATGAAAGCGGACACAGAATACTCTTCGGAGCATATACAACTCCGCTTTAGAGGGGCGAAATGCATGCAAAATCAATGCGTAGTCAAGTTAGATTATATTGTGTGAATCAACAATAACATAGGGTTATCCAATAAGAGGTGTTATTTTGAATAGCCCGCTATTTCGGTAGATGTCACTTTTGAAGCTGTCATTTTTTGACATTTGACAAGTAGAAACTACGCCATTAATAAAAATGGAACGATACACGCTTCAACAACGCATTGAAATTATTAAAATTCACATTATTAAAATTCACTATTCTTGACTGATGAGGCCCATTTCCACCTCGGTGTCTACGTCAACAAGCAAAAACTGTCGCATCTGGGGCTCGGAAACCCAAGAGTTATTGTTGAAAAGCCTCTCCATCCTCAACGTGTGTTTGTTTGGTGCGGTTTATGGTCCGGCGGGGTCATTGGACCTTACTTTTTCGAAAATGAGGCTGGAGCAACAGTTACGATGAATGGAGCGAGAGATGATTAATAATTTTTTATGGCCGGAATTGGATGATATTGATCTGGACAACGTTTACTTTCAACAAGACGGCGCTACGTGCCACACAAGCACCGAAACCATTGATCTTTTACGGGAATAACACCTCTTATTGGATAGCCCTATATTTTGGATGGTATCAGAACATTGGCTGAGTCAACAAAATTTGGCGAACAGTATCAAAGCCTTATTGGATGGATTCTGGTCAAACCATCAAAAGTGGATTTTAAAAATGATAATAATTGCGTTATTAGCTGCCTCTTGAAGTAATAAGTCTTATTCAATATTGTTTCTCAAGTTTTTAAATGAAATGAACAGAAGGAAAGTGTATGAAATGAACTAATTTTTTTAATTAATTTTTAATTTTAATTTCCTTATGTTATGAATTCAACAGTTATTTATATTTATACTCTAGATGAAATCTGAGAGTATTATAAGTTTGCCACAAAGTTTATAACGCCAAGAAATAAGGCTCGGAGAAAAAAATGAATGATACAGAAGTTCATATAATCACTCAAAAATCTCAAAACCGGATGTACGTCCATCTGTCCGTGTAATTTACTCAGTGCGTATAAAATTGATCGAGCTGAAATTATGCACCAAATACTTATTTAGAATTATTAGTAAAACCAAAAAAAATTAGACGATTAGCTTTACTCCTTCTACCCCCTCCCATACAAAATTACATAATTTCGTAATTTGACAATAAACGGATTTACTCGAAAAGTATAAATGCTATTGCTCTGAAATTTGGAATGTAATACTTTCATGTGATCTTAATCTACTGTATAAAAGTTATTTGAGTTCTCCCCTTCCTTCCACCACCTCCCATACAAACTGCGTTTTTTCATGAAATACTATAAACAAATTTACTCAGTACGTATAAAATTTATCGAGCAGAAATTGCGCACTAAATATTTATTTAGATTTATTAGTAAGACCAAAAAGAATTAAACGATTAGTTTCACTCCTTCTACCCCCTCCCATACAATCTGTCACAATTTCTCAACTTCACAAAAAGTCGATTTTTCTGAAAAATATGAATGCTACTGATCTGCAATTTAAAACATGTCAAAAACATGATGTTTCCAGTTATTTCTCAAAAAGTAATTAAGAACTCGCCCCTCCTTCTACCACCTCCCATACAAACTGCACAATTTCACTAAATCCAATACACTAATTTTCTCAGGACATTAAGCTCAAAGTGAAGAAACTTGGCAATTTCCACAACAAATTCAAATAAACTGCCAACAAGTCGGGCGAAACTTTATTATTCTTGAAACAAGTTGCGGATGCGTGGAAAGTCAATATGCAGGTTTGAGTGGGTAGGGAAGACTAAGTGAAAGGGGGTTCTTGGGCAGGGCAGTTATCAATTTAACACTTTGTGGCAACGTTCAAAAGCTCCAGTATATATAATCAATATTTCGTTCGTTTATTTATGCAAGTTTGAGTTTTGTGAGGGGAGGAGTGAGGGGTGATAGTAAGGGTCGGTGGATGTTAATAGTTTTTTAATTGATTGATTGAATCACGTCCAATATTCCTTGTATAGAATGTCAGTTTCATAGACGAAGTTGCATAGAATTTTCATAAGATTCTATGTATTTTACATTCACGAAACCAAACATTTGTATGGGAGGGGGTAGAGGAGGTAAGGGAATCGTAAAAATTGTGACACAATTCTATTTCCTTTCTCATGTAGTGTGCTCGTACAAAATTTCGAATTCGTAGCTTTTAATTAGTTGGTTATTAGTTGATTTAATGAAATAGGTCGAAATTATACTTTTGTATGGGAGGGGGTAGAAGGGCAAGCGCGATTGCAAAACTTTTAAAGGAATTTCATTTCAGTTATTTTTATTAGTTTTCACGCAAAATTTGAAAAGGATGGCTTTTAAGAGTTAGCTGATAACTGATTCCTTAAAAATGCTCGAAAAAATAATTTTGTATGGGAGGGGGTAGAAGAAGTGGCGGAATTGCAAAATTTGTGAAACAATTTTCTTTTTCTTCTCTTGTAACGTACTCGTAAGAAATTTCAAGTTCGTAGCTTTTAATTTGTTGGTTATTAGTTGATTTAATGAAATTGGTCGAAATCATACTTTTGTATGGGAGGGGGTAGAAGGGCTAGTGCGATTTCAAAACTTTTTAATTAATTTAATTTCAAATATTTTTATAAGTTCTTATGCAAAATTTCAAATTGATAGCTTTTAATAGTTAGGTGATAATTAATTTCTTAAAAATGGTCGAAAAAATAATTTTGTATGGGAGGGGGTAGAAGTTTTGAAAGTATTCGACCAGTTAATATTTCGTACTTTTAGGGATTTTTTTTAAATGTATTTCTCAAATTTTCAAGTTTCTACCTTAAAATTACATCCAAAAATTTTCAGTTTATGTGTTTCTTTCAATGCACATGACACACCTTGTCCACGTTAGACCGGGGTGGTCGGTTCGTAACAATTGCAGATCATCTTATTATTTTTTTTCTATGTATATCGAATAGATGTATTCACATGCCAAATTTAAAGTTTCTATCTTTGACCAGAGTCCTGAAAAAATCACTCAAAATTTTCGACATTTTTGCTTACCACCTCCCTCCCTTTACTCCCCCTTACTTAAAATTTATCAAAATTAACTATTGTGTAGTTCTACAATCTGACAAATTTTCGATTTGATATCTGTACTATTTTATGAGCTATAAGGATTTGTAATTTTGAAAAGTGCGCCATTTTTTAAATGCTCCCCATTTCCCCCCACTACTATTATTTCAACATATTATATTTTTTTTGTATTTTCCTAGTATAGCTTAATATAAGTTTCAAGTACATAGCTTAAGAGATAGTTGAGATATTAATTTTTAAGTGTTTTTCTTTGCACCCCCCCTGACCCTCCCCCTTACAATAATTCTACTACTTTCTAAGCTGATTTCAATGAAGCTATATGATTTCTTAACGGTCTGAAAATATAAATTTTTTACGATAAGTAATTTCGACGATATAACCATTTGAAAAAACAATTCGGCCGACAATTTGTTTTTAGCCCCCCCTTTTCGGACGCCAATGGATAAAAAAATTAAATTATTTTTAAAGTTTGTCCCTCTCTATATGTCTACTGATTTTCAACTTTCTATCTGCATTCGTGAGGGAGATATTAGCAAGTGTAGTTTTCGACTTTTTCCCTCCCCCCGCCTCCCCCTTCCACCTAACACCCCTCAATAGAAAATAGAGCTAATTTACCCAACCAACAATCCTCCCAAAAACGAACATTCTACCTTTAACGGTCTCGGAGATATGAGTCCATATGTACGGCGTACGGCGTACGGCGTACGGCGGGACGGATTTTTTATACTCTAGATGGAATCTGAGAGTATTATAAGTTCGCTCTAAGGTTTGTAACGCCAAGAAATAAGGCTCGGAGAAAATGAATGATACAGAAGTTAATATTATCACTAAAAATCTCAAAACCGGATGTCCGTCCGTCCGTCCGTGCGCTCTCTAGCTTGAGAACGCGTTGAGCTAGATAGTTCAAATTTTGTACACGTCGTTTTTGACGAAAAAGTAAGGTCAAGTTCGTGAACGGGCCAAATCGCTCCACCAATTCTACCCCCTCCCATACAAAATGACACAATTGCGCAATTTGACAATGAAGAGATTTGCTCGAAAAGTATATAAGCTATTAACCTGAAATTTGGAATATATTACTATTATGATAATATCAATCTACCGTATAAAAATTATGTGTGTCCTACTCCTCCTTCTACCACCTCCCATACAAACTGTACTTTTCATGAATTATTCTAAGCCAATTTACTCAGTGCGTATAAAATTTAGCTAGCTGAAATTTTGCACCAAGTATTTATTTAAAATTGTTAGTAAGGCCAAAAAAAATTAGACGATTAGCTTCACCCCTTCTACCCCCTCCCATACAAAATGACACAATTTCGCAATTTGACAATAAATGGATTTACTTGAAAAGTGTAAAAGCTATTAATCTGAATTTTTGGATATATCACTTTCATAATAATATAAATCTACAGTAGAAAAATTATTGGAGTCCTCCCTCTCCTTCCACCCCCTCCCATACAAACATCACTTTTTCGTGAAATGCTTTAAGACGATTTTCTCAGAACATGTAACATTTATCGAGCTCATGTTTTGTAACAAATTCTTGATTAGTATCATCACTAAGATCAGAAAAAAATATTTGATTAGCTTCACTGCTTCTACCCCCTCCCATACAATATGGCACAGTTTCACAACTTCACAAAAAATTGATTTTCTTGAAAAGTATGAATGGCACTAGTCTGAAATTTAAGTGATATCAATTTTATAATATTCCTAGTTATTTCTGAAAAAATCACTAAAATCCACCCACTCTTTCTACCACCTCCCATACAAACTGCACATTTTCATTAAATCTAACTCACTAATTTTCTCTGTTCCCATTCAATTTTTGGAGTAAGCATTTCGAATGAAACATTTTTATAGCTACTTTAGCACGACGGGGAAAAAATTAGTTCAATGCTATCATCCCTTCTAACACTCCACATACAAAATTTCTTGGGATCACAAAAAAATTCTATTTCATCTAGAGTAACGTAAGATTGCGCATTACGCGCAATCGTAGCCCTGTTATGTTTTGTTTTGCATTTTTAGGCTAATTTAGTCATGAAACGCGAAAAAAAAAATTTCAGGGTAGCAAACTTTTTTTTTTTCTTGTGTCGATCACAATACTTTATTATTAGGTTCATGCGCAGACTCCGATGCTCCCTGGCAGATGACAAAATTATCAGAAATAATGACACTTCACGTATGGTGGCTGGCGTAACTATTGTAAGTAGCTAAAATTGTGTTTCCACTAAAATAAACTACAACATTTTTGTCATAGATTCAGACTATTGTGACAAATGTTAATGAGCTACCTCCGAAATGAAAGCGGACACAGAATACTCTTCGGAGCATATACAACTCCGCTTTAGAGGGGCGAAATGCATGCAAAATCAATGCGTAGTCAAGTTAGATTATATTGTGTGAATCAACAATAACATAGGGTTATCCAATAAGAGGTGTTATTTTGAATAGCCCGCTATTTCGGTAGATGTCACTTTTGAAGCTGTCATTTTTTGACATTTGACAAGTAGAAACTACGCCATTAATAAAAATGGAACGATACACGCTTCAACAACGCATTGAAATTATTAAAATTCACATTATTAAAATTCACTATTCTTGACTGATGAGGCCCATTTCCACCTCGGTGTCTACGTCAACAAGCAAAAACTGTCGCATCTGGGGCTCGGAAACCCAAGAGTTATTGTTGAAAAGCCTCTCCATCCTCAACGTGTGTTTGTTTGGTGCGGTTTATGGTCCGGCGGGGTCATTGGACCTTACTTTTTCGAAAATGAGGCTGGAGCAACAGTTACGATGAATGGAGCGAGAGATGATTAATAATTTTTTATGGCCGGAATTGGATGATATTGATCTGGACAACGTTTACTTTCAACAAGACGGCGCTACGTGCCACACAAGCACCGAAACCATTGATCTTTTACGGGAATAACACCTCTTATTGGATAGCCCTATATTTTGGATGGTATCAGAACATTGGCTGAGTCAACAAAATTTGGCGAACAGTATCAAAGCCTTATTGGATGGATTCTGGTCAAACCATCAAAAGTGGATTTTAAAAATGATAATAATTGCGTTATTAGCTGCCTCTTGAAGTAATAAGTCTTATTCAATATTGTTTCTCAAGTTTTTAAATGAAATGAACAGAAGGAAAGTGTATGAAATGAACTAATTTTTTTAATTAATTTTTAATTTTAATTTCCTTATGTTATGAATTCAACAGTTATTTATATTTATACTCTAGATGAAATCTGAGAGTATTATAAGTTTGCCACAAAGTTTATAACGCCAAGAAATAAGGCTCGGAGAAAAAAATGAATGATACAGAAGTTCATATAATCACTCAAAAATCTCAAAACCGGATGTACGTCCATCTGTCCGTGTAATTTACTCAGTGCGTATAAAATTGATCGAGCTGAAATTATGCACCAAATACTTATTTAGAATTATTAGTAAAACCAAAAAAAATTAGACGATTAGCTTTACTCCTTCTACCCCCTCCCATACAAAATTACATAATTTCGTAATTTGACAATAAACGGATTTACTCGAAAAGTATAAATGCTATTGCTCTGAAATTTGGAATGTAATACTTTCATGTGATCTTAATCTACTGTATAAAAGTTATTTGAGTTCTCCCCTTCCTTCCACCACCTCCCATACAAACTGCGTTTTTTCATGAAATACTATAAACAAATTTACTCAGTACGTATAAAATTTATCGAGCAGAAATTGCGCACTAAATATTTATTTAGATTTATTAGTAAGACCAAAAAGAATTAAACGATTAGTTTCACTCCTTCTACCCCCTCCCATACAATCTGTCACAATTTCTCAACTTCACAAAAAGTCGATTTTTCTGAAAAATATGAATGCTACTGATCTGCAATTTAAAACATGTCAAAAACATGATGTTTCCAGTTATTTCTCAAAAAGTAATTAAGAACTCGCCCCTCCTTCTACCACCTCCCATACAAACTGCACAATTTCACTAAATCCAATACACTAATTTTCTCAGAATCTATTAAATTTTTGATTCCTAAATTTTGCATAAAACATTTTAATAGCAACTCTAGCGTGATGTGAAAAAATTGAATCGCTGTCGTCCCCTCCACTAATTCCCCTACAAAATTTCTTAAAATCAAAAAGTTTCTCTTTCATCTAGAGTATCGCACGATTGGGCCTTACCCCCAATCGTAGTTGTGTTACGTTTAAAACTATTTGCGGTGCAATCGTATTATCATAATGAATTATTATTTTTAATAAATAAATACTATAATCAACCAAAGTTTCTTCTAACTTTGTAGAAAGCTCTTCTTGTATATGCTGTAAACAAAAAATGTTTTCCTTAGTATCATACCCTTCCTCCAAAGTTTTATCGCTAGCCTGTTTTTCGGCATTTCAATGAAATGTAGAACAATAAATAAATAATTGAATAATAAAAGTTCTCTCACTTGAGCATAGTTACATTGTCAGCTCATTACCCCTTCTGAATAGGCATCCAAATGTGGATTGTTATAAAGCTAACAAAAAATGTTTTCCTTAGTATCATACCCTTCCTCCAAAGTTTTATCGCTAGCCTGTTTTTCGACATTTCAATGAAATGTAGAACAATAAATAAATAATTGAATAATAAAAGTTCTCTCACTTGAGCATAGTTACATTGTCAGCTCATTACCCCTTCTGAATAGGCATCCAAATGTGGATTGTTATAAAGCTTGGCACTTTTTGCTTCCCACTTATCCTTGTAGCAACTCCGCATAGCCGGATCCAGTTGAGAAAGGAAGAGGGAGCATGGAGTTAATCTGAATGGCCAGCAACACCAGTGCGCCTAAAGAAGTAGGCAAAAAGTATGATATAGTTGGACGCGCAGCATAGCTGTGAAAACTACAGCATGTCATATTTAGCCGAAAACTCTCAACCTTTTTTTACCAGGGTGTAATAAATAAGTAGGACTGGTCCTTAAGGTCGGGGGTTGGGCGAGGCGCTGACAACGCATTGATATGAAATGAACCTCCGAGGTCCATTCCGCATACAGAAATTTAATTAGGTTCTCCCAGGTCTAGACAGCACCTCCTGCCGGCTGCTCAGGAGCGTGGGTGTGGGGAATTCGACCTGGGAGTCCCTCATCCTAGAGGGTGCTGTCCCTAATGAGGTGTGTGCTCCGCTGCAAAGCCGATCATTTTGGCCCGGGGCTACGCATAAGGCCACCTAGGCCATATGAGGCCTCAGGGCCGTACGGCAAGGGCAGAGGGTGTAGGTGGATGAAGGAGAGCATCTTCCGCCATAGTGAGCGCCGAGGCCACAGATGGGATGCTTAGCACTTCATATTACGTTCAATGCACAACATGGAAACAAAGTTAACTTACGTAGTTGGATCAGTACCTGTTTGCTGCTTGACAGTGAAATTAAATTTAGGAGAAAAAAAAATATATATATGATGGAAGAAAAATGAGAAGAAAATATATATACTTGGCAGAAAAAGTCTGCGTACACACTCAAAACATCCAACATATCTATAAAAAACATCGTTTTATGTAATTTATTTCATAATAATTTTTTTTTTCTCATGGCTTCATTATAAACATAAAACAAAACAAAAATGATGATTATTGTACTCCATAAAAATATTAAAATTAAAAAACGAAAACAAATCCTGAATTGCAACAATAAAAAGTCTGCGTACAAATATTTCTTTTCAAAATAAAACAATTGTTTTCCTCGTTAATAGCTTGTGGGATATCCTCGTCTCTTTATTACTTCCCACAACCGTTTTTGCATGGAATCTACCAGCTTCTTAGTGTTATTGAATTCCACTCCTGAAGCATTACCTTCGACGTTATTGTGTGCGCTCGAATCCTTTGTTCCAAGTGATGCCACAAATGCTCTATTGGATTAAGGCCAGGAGATTGGGGCAATGTACGAAGCTGATTACAGCAACCAGAGTCTTACTACCTCCGCAGTGTGCTTAGGGTCGTTGTCTTGTTGGAAGTAAAAGTTGTCGCTTAAGCCCAAATGTTCTTCACTTTTCTTCAAATTGCGCTTGAGAATATTAAGGTAGTCTATTTTATTCATAATACTTTCAATAAACTCCATTTTTCCAACTCCTCCACTAGCCTTACACCCCCATATTATAACACCGCCACCACCGTGCTTTAC
Organism: Chorisops tibialis; assembly: GCA_963669355.1. Taxonomy (NCBI): domain Eukaryota; kingdom Metazoa; phylum Arthropoda; class Insecta; order Diptera; family Stratiomyidae; genus Chorisops; species Chorisops tibialis. Next base: position 131,193,841 of record OY770263.1, read on the forward strand.
TGTTGGACAGAGATTTTTTACGTCGAAGGCCGCGCCAGTTTTTCTATCTTCCGACCTTTGATTCCAAAAATACAAAATTTACTTTCATCCGAGAAAACAACTTGTTTCCAAAATTCTTTTGGCTTATTTATGTGCTCCTTAGCAAACGCCAGCCGCTTGAGTCTGTTTACTGTTGTTATAAATGGCTTTCTACGGGCAACGCGTCCGTGATACCCATATTTCCTAAGAATTTAACGAATACCATCATCAGAAATAGACTTGCGGTACTTTGCTTTGATGTCCTTTGCCATATCAGCTGCAGTTAATCTAGGATTAGCCTTCATCGTTCGGAGCAAACTCCGAGTTTGCTGAGGGCTCAACTTTGGAGGACGGCCAAATCTGGGTTTTGAAACCAAAACTCCTGTGTTTTTGAAGTTGTTTACGACTCGTTGGACAGATGAATGACTTCTGCTGACTGCACCTATTTTACGATATGACATGCCTTTTTTCCACAAATCCACGATAATTTTCCTTTCCCCAAATTCAATTTGCTTTCCTTTATTAGAAATCTCTTACTTAACGTTTTTTAGCAATTATTTTCAACGCAAACCTTAGATAAAAACACGTTTATCAACTTTCCTAAACAAACTTTATTGTTATTAATGATTTAACTGCAGCTCAGAGACTTTGACTTCGCTTTATACGCTTTAAACGCAGACTTTTTATTCCTGGAATTTCAGACTATTTTTCGTTTCCAAATTTTGTTTTTGTTTTGTTTTATGTTCATAATGATGTAATGAAAAATAGGAAAAAAAATATCTCGGAATAAAATGTTAGAAACGATGTTTTCATAGATATGTCGGATGTGTTGGGTATGTACGCAAACTTTTTCTGCCGAGTGTGTGGTTGAATTTTAGATAAATTTTATTATTGTTATAATAAAATATATATCAAAATAGGCATCTCGTATCAGCATCATCGAAAAAAAACACTTCATACAAATTTTTATATTATAAGTTCAAGAAAAGTTTTTCTCCTTCGAACATATCAGAGCTATGGACATTAAAATTGTAACAAAGCAATGTGATTAGAATGTTGATAAGCAGTTTCAAAAGCATCCAAAATCTCTCACTTTCTCTGCCACCTCCCATACAAATACCATAAATTCAGACAAAAATTGTTCAATTTCCTCGAAAATTATGAAAGTTTATTAACTTTACACTCAGCACGAAACATTTTGTATAGTACGTTCGGTGCTATATACGAAAATTACAAAACTCCCCCCTCTGCTTTTACCACCTCCCAAACAAAAGGTAAGTAAGTATTTCATTTAGAGTATCATATGATTGAGCTTTACGCTCAATCATAATTCTGTTATGTTTTACAATTTATTTGACAAATCAATCAATCAATCGAATTCCTGTTAAGACCCCCTATAGGGGCATAGGACAGAAACAACTCTCTTCCACAAGGCGCGATTCTGAGCATCTGACTTAAGCTGTTTATTCCTCTGACCTCCTGCTCAACTGCTCGCTTCCATGTGTTACATGGTCGACCAACCCGACGTCTTCCTTCAGGATTATAATCCAGAGCCTGTTTTGCGATGTTTCGCTCTGGTTCCCTCAAAGTATGACCGATTCACGGCCATTTCCGCCTTTGAATCTCAATACCTATTTTAGTCTGGCCAGTTGTACTCCAAAGTTCGTCGTTGGAGATCACTTCTGGCCAGAATATTCCTAAAATGCGTCGAAAGCATTGGTTCACGAAAGTCTGTAGTTTCTTGGTAAGTCGAACGGTCACTATCCACGTAGTACAACCATATAACAACACGGATTTGACGCATGCGTCAAAAACTCGCAGCTTCGTGCGAAGGGAGATCTCTCTTAACCTCCAGAAAGGGGAAAGGATACCCGAAGGCCTGACGAGCTTTATTTGGCCGATCCTCAACATCCTTTTCGGCTCTGCCGTCCATGCTGACAATGCTTCCAAGATAGCAAAAATCTTGCACCTCTTCCACATCCTGTCCGTTAAGAACAATCGGTGTGCTTGCGTTCGAACCCATGTGCATGTACTTGGTTTTACGCACATTTATTTTCAGTCCCACCTCTTTGCATTAAGAATGCAACGAGCGAACATTTGACTGTAAGTCCGAACGGTTATGTGCAAGCAAACACACGTCATCAGCATAATCAAGGTGACTTAAGATGTTAAATAGTCTCCATTGAAGACCTTTACCTTCCCCACCTTTCAGTGCAGCTTTCAAGATGTCATTTATTACCACCAGAAACAGGGCTGGTGATAATATGCAGCCTTGTCTAACACTCGTTCGCACAGGGAAACTCTCGGACAGCTCTCCTCTATGCAAGACGCGACACCTTGCATCTTCGTATGATTCTTTAATCATAGCTATGACCTTATCTGGAATACCTCTCCTACGCAAAGCATTCCATATGTAATCTCGCTTAACGCTGTCGAAAGCCTTCTCGAAGTCCACAAACATGAGATGTAGTGGCGAACCCATTTCGGCTGACTGCTCTAATATTATCCGTAGGGTATTTGTGTGGTCGGTACAAGACGACCCTTTACGAAATCCAGCCTGATAAACTTCGAGAGTGCTCTCGACGACATCACTAATCCTATTGAGAATTACTTTAGCCATAATTTTGATATGGCAGTAAGTATACATATACCACGGTAATTGCCACAATCCCGAAGGTCGCACTTCTTCGGAATTTTCACAATGACGCCCTCCTTCCAATCAGTCGGATATCTTCCTTCATTCCACACCTCAGTAAAGAGTGGAAGGAGTATATCGGCCCGCTTTGAGGAGTTCGGTTGGTAGTCCGTCTATACCTGAAGTTTTCATTCCCGCCATTGATCGAATGGCGGAAACTATCTCTTCCTTATCTGGGAGATCGTCCCTAATAGAGGATTGTTGCGGTTGGATGTTTGGTAGTTGTTCTGTTTCTGGAATATCTTCCTCTGACAAGATGTTTAAAATATCAGAGAAGTATTCCCTCCATCGCCGCAACTGGTGTTCACTCATATTAAGGAGAGTTCCGTTGACATCTCTCACCAGGTGGTTGGCGGTGAAATTTCTGTTCGTCAACTGTTTCATGATTTTGAATAGTGAACCCATATCCCCAAGGTAAGCCGCAGATTCTGCCTTGTTTGCCAGATCTTCAATGGCCTTTCTCTTGTCGCGTCTAACAGCCTTTTTAAGCTGTATATGAGCATCGCGGTATTTCTGCCTCAGGTCGGGCGTTCGTTGATTGACGTCGGGTTGAGAGATGATTGTCAATTTGGCTTTTTTCCGATTGCCAACCTTGTCCCATGTGTCTTGCGACATCCAGGGTTTCTTACCGCTTTGCACATATCCCACAGATTCTTCAGCACTAGTTAGAAAAGTGTGCGCATTTCATATTCACCCAATGTGGATAACTTTTCGCGTAGCATAGTGGTGTATTCGCGTTTTTTGTTGAGATCTCTAAGTTTATCCACATTGAGCTTGCGCTTCATTTGAAGAATTTGTGGTCGTCGGGTAGCTGCTGTACACAATCTCAAGCAGGCAACCATCAAGTGGTCATCACTCTCCACGTTTCGCTCGCACATCGAGGAGACATCTTCTCCATCGGCGACTTATAGCCAAATGGTCGATTTGGTTCTGAGTAACACCATCAGGGGAAACCCAAGATGTTTTCTGATAACTCTCAGAAAAAAGGGTCCCTCCGATGACCATTTGCCGAGTACTACAAAACTCCACAAATAATTCGTCGTTTTCGGGTCTCTTAATCCAAGGTCGTGACGCGTCGACCCAAGGGTCACCATGCCTCCCCATGACGTGTTTTAGTCCAGTGTTGTCTGATCCAACCTGAGCGTTCATATCTCCTGAGATGATAATAATATCACCTCTTGGAGCACGTTCGAAGGTGGCACTCAGTTAGCTATAAAACTCCTCTTTGTCACCAGATGTTGCGATATTAGTTGGTGCGTAGCACTGCAGAATTGTGACGTTTGTGACACTGGTTCTGAGCCTGACGACGATAATCCTATCCGAGATTGGTTCCCAGCTAATGAGACTGTTTCTCGCTCTCGGTGTAAGGACGAACGCCACGCCATTTTTCGCTTGACTTTCAGGGCCAATGTACAGAATAGTGTTTCCACTAGGAGTTCGTTCTTCTCCTGATCCTGTCCACCTGACCTCGCTCAAGCCCAAGACTTGGATGTTATAGTGCTCCATTTTACAGTCGATCACTGATTGGCGGTGCAAGGACCGAGTAACCCCAGCTCTTCCCCCGTCATTCAATGTTCGAACGTTCCAGAAGCCAATCATAGTCCGTTTTAGAATGCCAAAAGTCATTACCGTAGAATCAGTCCGTATCCGAGGCGCTGTATACGTTTCTCGTATCAGTTAGGTCTTAAGATCCCTGGTTATAAGCCCATGATCCAGTGAGTGTTCATTTGCCATTTTTAGGGCAAGCAGGACTGGCTGTGGGTGAATTCTACAGCCCCCATCCCACAGGGGAATAGTTAGCTCAGGTCCGTGGAGTCGCTAGTCTCCAAAGATAGCAGGAATTAGTAAAACCTCATCCTACAACTACCCCCTTGCGGGGACAAAACTAGACATTAATTTTATACCAAATGAGAGTTCTGAGTGGCCATATTAATAAAACGCCGTGAATGTTTGGCTATGATATTGAAGAATTGAAATACATTCTTCACATAGCTACAGCAAGAAGGAATTTTCGTCGAAGAAGCAGTCAGCGAAAACCAGCATAAATACTTCATGTTTGACTGCTATCAATCCATCATCATCTAATGTTCTCAAGAATATATCAGGCTTTGCTAACATTTCTAACTCATCTAATAATGATCTCACTATTCTCTACCAAAATGTGCGTGGCCTTAGAGCCAAGTTGGATGACTTCATGGTATCCCTTCTGGAGAGTATGCCTGATATCCTTTGTATCACCGAGTCCTGGTTAATGCCTTCACTTCTTTACTCTGAATTTTCCCCAAATTGCTATACACTCATGGTCGATACCTATATATATATGCTGTGTCTATATTCCTTGTTGCTGTGCAGTGGAAATTATTGAAAAGTTTTTTTACAGCCTTTCGGAAACTGTCAACTCAGCTGGCGCTACCTCGACATTTCTTATCTGTGGTGATTTTCAACCTCCCCAACATACAATGGAAAGCAGACTGGTCACACCCTACATTGTCTTTATCTAGCACAGACTTGTGTGTTGATCACTTTATGAACCTGTGTTCACTTACTCAACAAAATACTAACACATCATCGGGGGAGGATCCTAGACTTCATTCTTTCCAATGCCAGTGCTTCTCGGATCAATGTTGACACCTTTAGTGGATTAGTGCCACCCGACCCTTCAGATCAACCTGTAAATAGAGTTATGTAATCCATTTCTTATTTGTACGGATAAGTTTAACCGTCCAGGAACAGCTGCTCTCCTATTTTCCACACTCGTCCGTATTATTTTGGAATACTGTGCCACCGTCTGGAACCCTCATCATTCTTGCCATGTTCGGGGCATCGCATCTGTTCAGCGTAGATTCACTCGAACCCTTTTTTACAGATAAAGCAAGCCTCATATCGACTACAATGGTAGACTTGAAGTACTTCACCTACAGCCACTGTATTTAAGGCGGACCTCCTCGATGCTTCAAGCTGTGCAACTACCTGCTCAATATCCACCTCTGTGACGACCTGAACTTTAGACCAGGAATAGTCTCAACAAGGAATTCAGACATCTTCAATCCTCCACGAGCCTCTGTGGATGTATACCATCACTCTCCGATGCTAGGAATGCAAAGGAACCATGATCGACTCCAACTTGGTTCTTTAGCTTCTTCTTTTCCTTTATTTAAGAATAGAGTTATATCTATCATATTTAATGTTTAAATTTTTATCTTTACTATTCATTTATTTTTTAGACTATATCATAAACTATCATCTTCAATGTTTAAATTTTCCTCTCTGCTATTCTTTTATTTTCCGTTTTTGTTTAATTAAAATTGTAATCTTTTTGGGCTATTGACCAAATAAATTAATAAATAAGAATAGAATTTTGTGATCTTTTAGTGTAAATGACCATCGAACGAATCGTTGTTATGGTATTCACACGAAATGAGCATATTTTCCATAGTTTAAACTGTTGATGAACAATGTAAAGGCTCGCCTTGTTGAACGAGCTGCGAACCTGAAAGAATTCTCTATTGAAGTGTTCGCTTACTTATTTAGCATACCCACAATATTTTAGTGTATTTGCTCCAGCGACTAACTTTACTGAGCTGTGAAAGAATGCTCCATACCAGTTGATTTCATCAGAGTGGGAAAATAATGAGCTTTAATAGCCCGCGTAAAGCTTCCACTTCCTTGTACTCATATCTACTACCATCTTAACCTGCATATTGACATTCAACGCATCACTAACCTGTCCCAAGAATAATGAAGTTGCACCTGACTTGTGGCATCGGTGTTGCCTAGTGGGTAGCGTGTCCGTCTACAATGCGGAGATTGTGAGTTCAAATCTCGGTCGATGCCGATGTATAACTCTAGTACACTGTCTGCTTGGATATATCTGGGCTACCTCAATCTATAAAAATGGAAATTCGTGCATAGCTAACAAACCTTCGACAATAGCCAATAGAAAAGTAAAGGAACCTGAAAAGCAGGAGGCCAAGGCCGAATTTGGGCTGTTGTGCCAATGAAGAAGAAGAGCCGACTTGTTTATATTATATATTTTCTTCTCGGGCTCAATTATACATATACTCATAAAGAGAGATACTTATTTACACCAATTTAACCTGATTTGTATATGTATGTACATGCTATTCTGCGATTTATTTTTGGAAGTTTTGAGACCTATCAATTCATGTTTTATAAAATGTATGAAAGAATTCTAAGCAAACTATGCGAAGGTATAAAAAATATTCAACTTCCGAAGAAAACTGATACCTTCTTATACTCTCTCAAAGAGCCGTGACAATCTTCCGCTTAAAAGGTAGAAATTACACTTAAACCAAACAGATTGTGTACATATGTATGTATAAGTATTTGCTTTTTGGGTATGTCAAAATTCTTAATATCAAGTTACTGGTAAGGAAAAGTCAGACTAGACAATATCTGATAATTGGGTAACAGATTAAAGTTTTGCAAGTAAAAGGATCAGTTTTTCGCGAGAAATTAAAGTTAAACTGATCGTAAATCTAAAACTCATATTTCAAAAAGGTAAACTCACTCATCTGAACTGTTTTCGACACTCGATGGATACTGATCATGATCAAGTTCGCCTTTGATGCTCTCCATAGACCTCCACTGGGCCAATTGACGTACACTGTTCACTAAAATACTCATAGTTTTTTAGAGTAAAAGTGTAGTAATTACATAAGATCACTGCGAACGAACAGGAAGTATTATCAAATGACCTTTCTTTTGATGTAGTGATAGCCTATACAAAGTCATGGTAAAACTCTGGAAAATTAAGTGATTTAGACTCGAACTGTAGTCATCAGCACTGGAACTATAGCTATGTACACTTAGATCGGTGATGTCCAACTAACTTTAATTATCTTCAGTTTAGATTCGCGCCCATAATAACACACTATACCACAGAATTACGAATAAATAACAAAAATAATAATATTGCACTTTAGAGCGGAAAAATACTCAATTGGTTGCTTTTTCATTAATGATTGTCTTATAATAGCACTAAATAATTTAGAAGAAAAAAACTTTAATAATAATAAATAAAAGCCGTTCAATAGGAATTTAACTGTTGGAAAATGTTCTATTTACAACACCACACGCAGCGCGATCCCATCGCAAACTGATTCGAGAACAGAGTGAATAAGGTCTGCCTGACTGTTGCGATAAGAGGGGTATTTTCTCTGGCTATTTTTGACGTGAATAGCACAGTTTGCTTTTGATAAAATGCAAAGACCACCGGTTAAGTGATAAAAATGTTACATTTAATATCAAAATGATACAACAATGTAGCGGGACGATTATTATAGGTAAAAAATATACGAAGTTCTGCGTTACACGCTTCTTGCTACGCAAGATATGAAGTTTTACAATATTTAAGATAAGAAATTTTGTAAGATAAGAAATTTTGAGCTATACAACGAGATTCTGCAAAATATGAAACTATATACATATAAAAGGAAAAATACGAATTCTAAGCTTCAAGCAACATATTAGGTTCTGCAACATGCCGCTCTTTTTATAGCATAAGTTATACGATATAAGAGATCATACAATTTTTTAAAAACTGCAAGCGATTCTGTGTTACGTATAATACTGCAGTGCTAGCTTTAGACTTTCTATCCTAGACGCCCCAGACTGAATGTCAATAAGCAGTTGCTTTTTATTTAAATAACTCAATGAATGATCCATGACGTACAGTGGCGGACAAAAGCGGATACATAAATTAAAATTCTTGGTAAATTTGTAACTTTTTTTTCCATTAAAAATAAGTTAGTAATTTTTTTTGCATCGCATACTTTGAACTCTCTCCTTCAATTATTAAGAAGCAAATAAAAACAATTCATACGACAAATACAACACTTCCATTAATTTCTTTTCAAACCTTATTTATCCAGTTTTGTCCATATTAAGTTCCATTGATCACAACATGATTCAACGTTGCAATTGTTTTTCGCATTCCTATTTCGTGGTCTTTTCTGTGTTTCTATTCTATTTGTTAGTCTTATTCAAGCAATCAAGCAACATTCATTCTTTGAACAAAGTTAAATTTAAATCAAAGTTAAAATGAGAAAAATTTCAACTTAATTCGAAAAAGATATACTATCTTTAAGCCAAAATGAATATTTTTATCGATAAATAGCGGCAAAATTAAAAATATGTTACCGAACACTAAGTTTAGTAAGAAAACGATGAAATTTTAACGCACGTATGGTGACAAGGAAAGCGAGAACACCTATATATTGCTGCAGAGGCACTACACAAAGACGTTAGTGATCGCACAGTCAGGAGAGCCTGCATAGAATTGGATTGGTGTCTGCAGTTAAACAAAAAAAACCAGCACTATCCGCAAAGAACATAAAGGAAATACTTAAATTTTGCATGGATCATAGGAAGTGGACTACTGAAGACTGGAAACGAGTTATTTGGTCAGATGAGACCAAAATTAATCGATTCCAATCAGACGGTAAGGAATATTATTGGTATTGATCCCATAAGAGTATTCAATGGCACCAAGTTAAACAAACAGTGAAGCACGGCGGTGGAACCCTGGTGAAAATCGACGGTATCATGAAAAAGGAAGACTACCTTAGCCTTTTGCGTAGTAATTTACCCGAAGTCGTTGATGAATGCGCTTATCCAGTAGACGAGATAGTATTTCAACAGGATGAAGATCCCAAGCACACTACGATTATCGTGAAAAAATGGCTTGCTGAGCAACAATTTCAAACTATGCAGTGGCCTGCACAAAGTCTGGATTTGAATCCAAATGGGCGATTGTAAAAAGAATGCTTTCGTGTCGCGAACGTTCTCCAACCAACATGGCAAAACTCTGGGAAAAAGTAAAGACCGAATGGTCCAAAATTCCACACTAAACAATACAAAATTTGGTAGAAAGTATGCCAAAACGAATTGAAAGTGTCTTAGCCAACAAAGGAATTTGAACGAAGTACTGATTTGACAAAAAATTAAAATGAACAAAACTGGATAAATGATTTTACGACGAATTTATAATTTTTCTTAAGTTTTTTACATGAATTGTGTTTTTTTATTAATTTAAGAGAAGTGTTTTAAGTAATTGATGCAAAAAGACTTTATTAATTATCTACAATAATTGGGCTTAAAGCCCAATCATATGATACTCTAGATGAGATGGAAATGACTTGAATATACCGGAAAATATGTCATCTCAAATCCTTTCGAATAGTGAACAGAGACTTTTGCATGGGAGGTGGTAGAAGTAAAGGGGGAGTTTTGTATTTTTCTTATATGATACTGAACATGGCATGCAAAATGTTTTTTGCTGAATTTAAAGTTTTTTGTTTTCATTATTTTTAAAGAAATTGGTCATAGTTTCCTGAAATTGGGGCATTTGTATGGGAGGTGGCAGAGGAACGAGTACGGATCAAAACAAAATTTTTTCGCATTATTAATATTTCTATTTGTATACTTTATACTAATATCAAGTTGATAGCTTTAACAGTTTCGACGAAAAATAATTTAATTTAAATTTCAAAACTTCGTGAAATTTGTATGAAGGAGTGAGATGAAGTTGATAATTATTTTTAAAATAAATTGCAATTATAGTTGAATTAATTCTGACAAACTTTTGTCTTTTCAGCTTTACTAGTTTCAATGAAAATCGAAAATATTTGCAAGGAAGGGGGTAGAAAGAGTAAGGGGATCGGGTCAATATTCCGTGATATTAATGACATCTATATCATAATGCTTTGACCTAAATTTCAAGTTGATAGCTTAAATAGTTTCAAAGCAAAATCAATTTCTTAATATTTCCAAATTTCATGAAATTTGTATGCGAGGGGGTAGAAGGAGTAGAGGGATGTAGCCCATTCACGAACTTAAAGTTACTTTTATGCTAAAAATGACACAGACAATTTTTTAGCACTATAGCTCAAAGCTTTCGAGAGTTATGCTGTAGACAGACGTACAGACAGACAGACAGACGGACAGACGGTCACTCGGAATCGAGGTTTTTGAGCGACAACAAATATTTATGTACCCTTGGCGGCTCTGTGCGAGCGTTATTTCTTAGCGTTACAAACGGTAAGGCTAACACAATATACTCTCAGATTTCATCTAGAGTATAAAAAGTTACATCAAATTTACCAAGAACTTTAATTCCACTGTATATGTCTCTCTCGCACAGAGTCGGTACAGAAATATTTCGTGTTGCTCAAAAACCTAGATTCCGAGTGACCGTCTGTCTGTCCGTCTGTCTACAACATAACTCTCGAAAGCTTTGACCTATTGTACTGAAAATTTCAGCTTATCATTTTTAGCAAAAAAGTAGCTTGAAGTTCCTAATCCGGCCACATCCCCCCACTCCTTCTACCCCTCCCATATAAATTTCATGAAAATTCGAAATTTAAAAAAATTGATTTTTCTTCGAAGCCGTTTCAGCTATTGACTTTAAAATTAGGTCATATTATAATTATGTGAATATCATTAACTTCAAAAAATATTGATCTGATCCCCTTACTCCTTCTACCCCCTCCCATACAAATGCACAATTTTCAAAAATGCATTTATTCGGTTTGAATTGTAGCTAGCTAAGCTAAAAAAACCAATTTTTGTCATAATTATTTTTATTAGAATTGCAACCAATTTTGGAAAAAATTATCAACTTCACCTCACTCTTTCTACCCTCTCTCATACAAATTTTACGAAATTTCGGAATTTCAATTAAAACCACCAAAGCTATCAACTTTAAATTTTGAGAAAAATATATATATATCACAAATATCATTGATGTTAAAAAATTTGGATATGTTTCGAATACTCCTTCTACCCCCTCACATACAAATGCACAATTTTTCGTAAATGCATTTAATCGATTTTCATTGAAACTAGAAAAAGTAAGATCTTAAAATTTTGTCAGAATTTGTCCCTTAATAAATGCTAAAAAAAATATGAACTTCGCTTAACTCCTTCAACCACCTCTCATACAAATTTTTATATTGGAAATTCAAGAAAAGTATTTCTCCTTCGAGCATATGAGAGCCATCGACTAAAAATTTGAAACAAAGCAATGTGATGAGGATATTGATAAGCAGATTTAAAATCATACAAAACCTTTCTGTGCTACCTCCCATACAAATGCCATAAATCCAGGCAAAATTGTTCCGTTTCCTCAAAAAATATGAAAGCTACAAACTTTAAATTAGAATTATGAATTTAAAGTTTTTAGTTTTCATTATTTTTAAAGAAATTGGTCATAGTTTCCTGAAATTGGGGCATTTGTATGGGAGGTGGCAGAGGAAGTAGAGCGTTTAAGATAATTTTGAAACTGCTTATCATCATTCTTATCATCATTCTTTGATTCAATTTCAAAGTCGATAGCTCTCATATACTTGAAGGAGAAATGCTTTTCTTGAATTTAAAAAACAGATATTGGTATGGGAGGTGGTAGAAGGAGTGAAGCGGAGCTGATAATTTTTTCCAACACTTATTTCAATTATTAAGAAACAAATTCTGGCAAAATTTTAAGTTTGTACTTTTTCTAGTTTGAATGGAAATCGATAAAATGCATTTAACAAAAATTCTGCATTTGTATGGGAGGGGGTAGAAGGAGGGTACGGATCAAAACAAATTTTTTTCGCATTTTTAATATTTCTATTTGTATACTTTATACAAAATATCAAGTTGATAGCTTTAACAGTTTCGAAGAAAAATAATTTAATTTAAATTTCAAAATTTCGTGAAATTTGTATGGGAGGGGTAGAAGGAGTGAGGTGAAGTTGAGAATAATTTTTCAAATAAATTGCAATTATAGTAGAATTAATTTTGACAAAATTTTGTCTTTTCAGCTTTACTAGTTTCGATGAAAATCGAAAATATGTATTTTTTCAAAATTGTCCATTTGTATGGGAGGGGGGGAAGGAGTGAGGGGTCGGGTCAATATTCGGTGATATTAATGACATCTATATCATAATACTTTGACCTAAATTTCAAGTTGATAGCTTAAACAGCTTCGAAGAAAAATCAATTTCTTAATATTTCGAAATTTCATGAAATTTGTATGGGAGGAGGTAGAAGGAGTGGGCACATCCCCCCCCATTCACGAACTTAAAGTTACTTTTTGCTAAAAATGACACACAAATTTTTTTAGCAGTATAGCTGAAAGCTTTCGAGAGTTATGCTGTAGACAGACGCACAGATAGACAGACGGACAGACGGTCGCTCGGAATCGAGGTTTTTGACCGACAACAAATATTTCTGTACCCCCCTCCCCCCTTTACTTTTACCACCTTCCATACAAAAGCCACTATTCACAATTCGAATGAATTTCATATGACATATTTTCCGGTTTAATAAACTCTTTCCTATTTCTTCTAGAGAATCATGAGATTGGGCTTTACGCCCAATTATAATTCTTTTATGTCTAATACAGGATCTAAAGTGCTCAACAAAGTATTGAGCTCCTCCATTATGCGAATTTTTTGATCATAATACATTACACGCAGTATTAAATTAATTTGAATATATAGATAAATATATATTTATTTACTAGATTTCAGATACTATTGCATTCGCTCATTCAAAGACGTGATATTCTTGCAACTTACATAGGTTTGTACACAATTTTATCTTATAACAAATAGAAACATATAGCCTTATTATAAGCAATGATTACTTATACTAATATATACTAGAGCTAGACTTCGATTAGCTGCTAAACCTCATTATGGAGAGATACTAGTGAAGAAATATCGCACTTTGCAAACCTTTCTTTAAATTTCTTACCTACACTTTGCGAAAAAAGTATAGTCGCACTTGAATATATTCGCCTTTAGTGATATTTCTTGGAATTAGTTGGTTGAATTTTTTCTGAGATATGTATGTATATTAACACGCGTTTTTAGAAAACCACAATTATAACGGTTCTTCTATTAAGGCTTTTATTTCTTTTTAAGTGCGTAAATTCCTTAGCTAGGGTGTAGCCTAGTGGGTAGCGTGTTGGTCTACAATGTGAAGATCGTGAGTTCAAATCCCGGTCGACGCATAATTCCAGCACACTACTTGCTTGGGTATACCTCGGTTACCTCAATCTACGAAAATGAAAAATTCGTAGATAGAGGGTTGTGCGAAGTGCTAACAACCCTTCTGCAATAAATAATGAAAATGTTAAGGAACCTGAAGGTCAGGAGGCCAAGGCCCGATTTGGGCTGTAGCGCCATTGAAGAAGAAGAAGAAATTCCTTAGCTGTGTAAAAGTATAGCCGCAGTAAAAATAAGTGTTATTGCAATCAACACTTGACCAATTTGAGTTCAGTTGTTGAAGTGATTGGTTCGAATAAATTTTATAAAACTTAACGGTAAATTAATAAATCTTATAACTCCGAGTATTAGGAAATTATTAAAATGCCGCGTGGAACTTCTCTCACCGAAGAAGAAAAGGCGAAAATTATTGCGTATAAGGACGAAGGACGGAGTAACAGAACAATTGCTGCAAAAATAAACTGAAGTGAAAAAGTGATAAGAAATTTTCTAAAAGATAAAGAGAATTAGAGTAAAAGAAGAAGACAGGACAGCCTAAAGTTTTAACGGAAAGAGAACGACGATTGATTTTAACGATTGCATCAAACTCAGCATTATCCGATCGTGAAATTGCCAATCGAGCAGGAATTAAAACAAATATAATATTAGAAATGTCCAAAATATTATAGAAGGGTCTCCAATCCTGCAAAGAAGAAAACTTCAAAGAAAACCACCTTTAACAAAGAAGCATATCGACGCAAGGTTAGATTTCGGAAAAAAAGCACATGGCCTGGATAAATGAATGGAAGAAAATTATTTTTTCGGATGAAAAAAAATTTAACATGGATGGACGTTATGAATATGCTGCATGGAATAAAAATTATTTGAATTTATGATATTTTTACTATAGTCGAATCGTATTAAAATATTCGCAAAAAATAATATCGGCCGGAAATCGAACCCGGGGCCGGCCGCGTGGCAGGCGAGTTTTTCCACTGAACCACCGATACCGACGAAATTATCTCGGCAAAACTTAGTAATCTACTTAATGTGAGTCATGTGACGTCAAATTTATACACAGTTTTTCATTATTATTTGGAGTAGAAAATTTTTTTCACCGTTTTCTATCAAAAATTAGGAATGTAATGTGAAAGAACGGTACATTACCTTTCATGGGGTAGGACTTCCCAATTAAGTGTTTCCAAAATAGGTTTTGACCGGCACCGCAACATGCGGACAAGCATTATCATGTAGGAGAATAATTTTGTCGTGTCTGGAGTAGTAATAGGCGCGTTTTTTCTTGAGTGCTCGGCTGAATCTCACTAATTGTGTTCGATAGAGAGCACCAGTAATGGTTTCGCCCGGTTTGAGCAACTCATAATACACGACACCAAGCTGATCCTACCAAATACACAACATGAGTTTTTTTTTCCATGAATTTTCGATTTGGCTGTCGATGTTGAAGCAGGTGGTCCCCAAAATTTTTTTTTCTTTGGGTTGTCGTAGTGGATCCATTTTTCATCACCAGTGACAATACGATGCAAAAAAACCCTTTCTTTTATATCTGGCAAGCAGTGTTTCACACATGCAGCGTTCAACGTCTCTCGGCTTCAGTTCATATGGAATCCGATTTCTTTGTTTTTGAATCATTTGCAACGATTTTAAACGATGTGAAATTGCTTGTTGAGTCTCTTCTAATGTAAGTTCAAGTTCTTTTTGCGTTTGCCACGAATCTTCCATTAAAAATGCTTCCAATTCCGTGTCTTCATACTCTTTCGGCCTTCCACTACGTTCTTTGTCTTACACTTCAAACTCACCGTTTTTCAACTTTTGAAACCACTCACGACAACTTCTCTTACTTAAAGCAGTCTCACCATATGCTTCTACAAGCAATCGATGTGCCTCAACTGCAAATTTCTTCAAATTAAAGAAGTAAATCAAAACTTTCCGCAAATGACGCTTATTCGCAACAAAACTTGACATTTTCGCAAGAACAAAATTATGTGATGCTGATACGGAGTCACTATTACTTCCAGGTTATGTTGTTACCAAATGTCCAAACTTACGATATTACGTTTTACATCTGACAATTTCAACATAACCATCTGGTAGGGCCATCTTTTGTCAAACGGCGGGAACTTATTTGTACTCGAAAGAAAAGATTTCCGGATTCTACACTGTTACGCTTTATTATTCGTGACGTTTCGTTCTCTGCTAAGACCTTTATCAAACTCTATCTCTATCTCAGCAGAGACCGAAACGTCACGAATAATAAAGCGTAACAGTGTAGAATCTGGAAATCTTTTCTTCCAATTCGAAATGCACTATGAAAACATTCACCAAACCATTATTTGTACTCCTAATATAGAGTTTCCCTGTATGAGTTCAAAGTAAAATTAATTTTTTTAGTTCGAAACTAAGGACTTGATTTCGAAAAGTGAATCCATTTAACTCTAATTAAAGTAGATTCAAAAATTATCGCTAAATTTTGGCGGGACAGGTTCATGAGCATCGGTGGTTCAGTGGTGGAATTCTCGCCTGCCACAGATTCCATTTTGGGCCGATGCAACTTTTTTTAACACATTGCAAATTCGAGTTTTCGCATGGGCAACTCAATGTCGCCGTGTAATGAGTCCAAACACAAGATTTGAAGTTATTTACAAACAAGAATATTTGAAGCTATTCATAAATAAATCTAAGGGGAAATTCATCACAAAGAATGACGTATATAAGAAAGCTCTCATATAAACACATCGACTTCTTTCATTGTATTTCACAGATCTTAAGTTCTGGACTGAGTTTGGCAACTCACTCATAGGTGGTTGAAGGGACCGGAAATATGTAAAAACTAATTACATTTATAGATATTTTATTATATAAATAAATAGAGGATAAATTATTTATATTTATTTTTTTATTTATTTATTCGGGCCTTGGGCTACTTTACCATTTTGCTAAATGTCTTTCCTTTTCGAACCAAGCACCTAGGAGCAGATGTGCCCGTGCGACCTACGGGTGTGCTTGTTGATAGATACTGAGAAAATTGGTTATTTGTATTTCGTGAAATGGATTTCAAACATTTTAATAAAATTTAATAAGGTCACTGAAAAAGTGAAAACTTCCAAATTTCAAAGCACATGCTTTAATATTTTCCAAGAAAACCGACTTATTATAAAGTTATAAGATTGTGTCATTTTGTACGGGAGACGATAGAAGGGGAGGTGCGATCTAACTAATTGCTTCTCATATCATAATAATTGCTACCAAAATATTGTGCATTACACCAAATTTGAGCATCATAAAAATTATAGACACTGAAAAAAACAGTAAATTGTATTTCGTGAAATGGTACAGTTTATATGGGAGCTGGTAGAAGGAACAAAAATCGTTGATTGAGAGTTGTACGAAGGTCTAACAACCCCTCCACAATAAAAAAGGAAAACATTTTAAGGAACCTTAAGGTCAGGAGGCCAAGCCCCGATTTGAGCTGTAGTGCCATTGTAGAAGTAGAAGAAGGTAGACGAATTAAATTAAATTTTTTTTTTTTGAAGAAATAAATATATTTATACTGAAAACGGAAAGTTTGAAATATAAGATCAATAGCACTTATATCTTCCAAGAAAAGGACTTTATAAACAAGTTGCGAAACTGTGTAATTTTGTATAGGAGGGGTGGAGCGATATGGCCCATTAGCGAACTCGACCTTATATTTTCGCGAACAATTACGTACATATATCCAAAGTTGAGCTTCCTAGCTCAACGCGTTCTTAAGCTAGAGAGCAAACATCCGGTTTCGAAATTTTTGAGCGACAACAAATACATACATATATATCTATACTTGACGACTCTGTACGAGCAGCATTCCTTGGCGTTACAAACTGTAGAGCAAACTTGTAATACTTTCAGATTCCATCTAGAGTATAAAAACCGCAATTCTGTGGGTGCTACCATTTGGTCTGGAAATTTCTATCAATAACTTACATCCCAGCATATACTACTCGTACATATGTATAGGGTGGTCCAACCAAAAAGCACGATGTTAATTTCTCGCGCAAAAGAGCCATTGTTTCGTTGGTTGTGTGGCAAGTGACACCATCCTGTTGGAACCACATATCGTCCAGGTCCATATCCTCAATTTCTGGCCACAAGAAGTCCGTTATCATCTCGCAATAGCGAAATGATAACGGTTACTGCTTGGGCGTCCTCATTTCCGAAGAAGTACGGCCCGATGACGCCACCAGCCCATAAACCGCACCAAACAGTCACTCTTTGTGGATGCATCGGCTTTTCAACAATCACTCGTGGATTCTCATTTGCCCAAATGTGGCAATTCTGCTTGTTAACGAATCCACTGAGGTGAAAGTGTGCCTCGTCGCTGAAGATGATTTTCTTTGTAAAGTCACCATTCACTCCGTAAAAAGTTTCAACAACCTTAACGCGCTGCTCAATTGTGTACCTCTCCATGGTTGAATTTGTCAAACAGTGAAACAAAGAAATGTCAAATTAAGTTGGGCGAAAAACTTGACGTTAAGGTGTGACTCACAATTAACATCGTGCATTATGGTTGGACCACCCTATATATTAGATAAGATACAATTTTAGCTTCCATTACGAACATCTCACTTTCACGCAAACCGGCAAGCGCAGAGTTAAACTAATGCAAAGCATTTCGAAGTAAGTTTTAGAACAACTAGTCTGACTGCTGAATTGACATCAGTTAGGTATTACTAGATGATGCTAATTTTATGATTCTTAATGAAGGTCATAGAAGTGGCGATATTAAATTTATGTTGCATAAGCTCAATAGCTAGTCTTTATATCTACAGAAAAAATTGTTTTAATAAGTTTGGTTAAATTGTGTTATTTATAATTTGTGAATTTGAGGAATTTTGTATAAGAGATGGTACAATATGTGAATTTAGCAGTTATGCAAAGGCTACGCGAGCAGTCTTAGCATAGCTCAGTTATATGTTGCAGAGAAAGTGTATGCAAGATTTAACATAGATTTGGGAATAAAAAATATACAAGACTAAGAGTCTGCGCATCGTAAGGTATAAAATTCACTGCAAAATACTAGATTGTCTAGACCAGCTAAAAAGTTTTTATTAAAGATACATTACATCTCCGCCAGGTTAACTAGCATTCCATATGTATCTTATATAAAAAACATAATAGAATTATGATTGGGCTTAAAGCCCAATCATATGATACTCTAGATGAGATGGAAATGACTTTAATATACCGGAAAATATGTCATCTCAAATTCTTTCGAATAGTGAATAGAGACTTTTGCATGGGAGGTGGTAGAAGTAGAGGGGGAGGTTTGTATTTTTCGTATATGACACCGGACATGGCATGCAAAATGTTTTTTGCTGAATTTAAAGTTTTTAGTTTTCATTATTTTTAAAAAAAATTGGTCATAGTTTTCCTTAAATTGAGGCATTTGTATGGGAGGTGGCAGAGGAAGTGGAGCGTTTAAGATGACTTTGGAACTGCTTATCATCATCCTTATCACCATGCTTTGATTCAATTTCAAAGTCGATAGCTCTCATATACTTGAAGGAGAAATGCTTTTCTTGGATTTATGATAGAAATATTTGTGTGGGAGGTGGTAGAATGAGTGAAGCGGAGCTGATAATTTTTTCTGACATTTATTTCAGTTATTAAAAAACCAATTCTGGCAAAATTTGAAGTTTGTGCTTTTTCTAGTTTGAATGGAAATCGATGAAATGCATTTAACAAAAATTCAGCATTTGTATGGGAGGGGGTAGAAGGAGTGTACGGATCAAAACAACTTTTTTTAGCATTATTAATATTTCTATTTGTATACTTCATACAAAATATCAAGTTGATAGCTTTAACAGTTTCGAAGAAAAATAATTTAATTTAAATTTCAAAATTTCGTGAAATTTGTATGGGAGGTGGTAGAAGGAGTGAGGTGAGGATGATAATTATTTTTAAAATAAATTGCAATTATAGTAGAATTAATTCTGACAAAATTTCGTTTTTTTCAGCTTTACTAGTTTCAATGAAAATCGAAAATATGTATTTTTCAAAATTGACCATTTGTATGGGAGGGGGTAGAAGGAGTAAAGGGATCGGGTCAATATTCCGTGGTATTAATGACATCTATATCGTAATACTTTGACCTAAATTTCAAGTCGATAGCTTAAATGGTTTCAATGATAATCAATTTCTTAATTTTTCGAAATTTCATGAAATTTGTATGGGAGGGGGTAGAAGGAGTGGGAGGATGTAGCCCATTCACGAACTTAAAGTTACTTTTTTGCTAAAAATGACACACAACAATTTTTAGCACCATAGCTCAAAGCTTTCGAGAGTTATGCTGTAGACAGACGCACAGACGGACAGACAGACAGACAGACAGACAGACAGACAGACAGACAGACAGACAGACAGACAGACAGACAGACAGACAGACAGACAGACAGACAGACAGACAGACAGACGGTCACTCGGAATCGAGGTTTTTGAGCGAAAACAAATATTTCTGTACCCTTGGTGGCTCTGTGCGAGCGTTATTTCTTAGCGTTACAAACGGTAAGGCAAACACAATATACTCTCAGATTTCATCTAGAGTATAAAAATATTACGATAAGCTGTGATTTATGATATGCGCGTCATTAATGGAGAAAGGTTTACTCGTGATCAGTACTTCAGGCAGGATAAAAAAAATATGTAGTACTCGTATGTAGTCTGATTCAATGATATGGCTACGGTACTATGTATGTACAAAACAGTTGCAATATGTAAATTTAGTTCTGACGTATAATATCTGCACAATTCTGTAGTATCCACTTGCTGATAAGAATATAGAATTTTGTTCCGTTATTTCGATATATGTATGTAGGTGTAGCTATTATTAAATGTGAGCTTCCGTAGAGTACCGGATGTGTAAAATGACGCATCAAAATAATTGTGAAAGAGATTTTCTGCTTGATGAAAAATGTTAATATGTACTAAGATTACATGGCCTCTATGACTTCAATGAGAACAGTGAAATTTTATTTTTGTATACGATCCACTGATGACGATTATATTGTGTCGACACTTTTTATACTCTAGATGAAATCTGAGAGTATATTGTGTTTGCCTTACCGTTTGTAACGCTAAGAAATAATGCTCGCACAGAGCCGCCAAGGGTACAGAAATATTTGTTGTCGCTCAAAAACTTCGATTCCGAGTTGCTGTCTGTCCGTCTGTCCGTCTGTCCGTCTGTCCGTCTGTCTACAGCATAACTCTCGAACGCTTTGAGCTATCGTGCTGAAATTTGTTGTGTATCATTTTTAGCAAAAAAGAAACTTTAAGTTCGTGAACGGGCCACATCCCCCCACTCCTTCTACCCCCTCCCATACAAATTTCACGAAATTTCGAAATTTTCAGAAATTGATTTTTCTTAGAAACTATTTAAGCTATCGACTTGAAACTTGGATTCAAATATTATGATATAGACATCATTAACATGACTCAATATTGATCCGATCCCATCACTCCTTCTACCCCCTCCCATACAAATGGATAATTTTGAAAAATGCAGTTTTTCGATTTTCATCGAAACTAGTAAAGTTATAAGAACGAATTTTTGCCAGAATTAATTTTATTATAATTCCAATCAGCACTGAAAAAATTAGCAACTTCCCCTCACTCCTTCTACCCCCTCCCATACAAATTTAACGAAATTTTGAAATTTAAATTAAATTATTTTTCTTCGAAACTGTTAAAGTTATCAATTTGATATTTCGCACAAAGTATAAAAATAGAAATATCAATAACAGGAAAAAAAATTGTTTTCATCCTTACACTCCTTCTACCCCCTCCCATACAAATGCATCATTTTTGTTAAATGAATTATATCGATTTCCATTAAAACTAGAAAAATTACAAACTTAAAATTTTGCCATAATTTGTTTTTTAATAGTTGCAATAAATGCTGGAAAAAATTATCAGCTCAGCTTCCCTCCTTCTACCCCCTCCCATATAAATATCTGTATTATAAATTCAAGAAAAGCATTTCTCCTTCGAATATATGAGAGCTGTCGACTTTGAAATTGAATTAAAGCATAGTGATAAGGGTGATGATAAGCAGTTTCAAAATCATCTAAAACGTTCCACTTCCTCTGCCACCTCCCATACAAATGCCTCAATTTAAGGAAAACTATGACCAATTTCTTTAAAAATAATGAAAACTAAAAATTTTAGATTCAGCACGAAACATTTTACACGCCATTTTCGGTGTCACATAGGAGAAATACAAACCTCCGCCTCTACTTCTACCACCTCCCATGCAAAGTCTCTTCTCACTATTCGAAAGAATTTGAGATGAAATATTTGCCGGTATATTAAAGTCATTTCCATTTCATCTAGAGTATCATATGATTGGGCTTTAAGCCCAATCATAATTCTGTTATGTTTATACTCTAGATGAAATCTGAGAGTATATTGTGTTTGCCTTACCGTTTGTAACGCTAAGAAATAACGCTCGCACAGAGCCACCAAGGGTACAGAAATATTTGTTTTCGCTCAAAAACCTCGATTCCGAGTGACCGTCTGTCTGTCTGTCTGTCTGTCTGTCTGTCTGTCTGTCTGTCTGTCTGTCTGTCTGTCTGTCTGTCTGTCTGTCTGTCTGTCCGTCTGTGCGTCTGTCTACAGCATAACTCTCGAAAGCTTTGAGCTATGGTGCTAAAAATTGTTGTGTGTCATTTTTAGCAAAAAAGTAACTTTAAGTTCGTGAATGGGCTACATCCTCCCACTCCTTCTACCCCCTCCCATACAAATTTCATGAAATTTCGAAAAATTAAGAAATTGATTATCATTGAAACCATTTAAGCTATCGACTTGAAATTTAGGTCAAAGTATTACGATATAGATGTCATTAATACCACGGAATATTGACCTGATCCCTTTACTCCTTCTACCCCCTCCCATACAAATGGTCAATTTTGAAAAATACATATTTTCGATTTTCATTGAAACTAGTAAAGCTGAAAAAACGAAATTTTGTCAGAATTAATTCTACTATAATTGCAATTTATTTTAAAAATAATTACCAACTTCACCTTACTCCTTCTACCCCCTCCCATACAAATTTCACGAAATTTTGAATTTTAAATTAAATTATTTTTCTTCGAAACTGTTAAAGCTATCAACTTGATATTTTGTATGAAGTATACAAATAGAAATATTAATAATGCTAAAAAAAGTTGTTTTGATCCGTACACTCCTTCTACCCCCTCCCATACAAATGCTGAATTTTTGTTAAATGCATTTCATCGATTTCCATTCAAACTAGAAAAAGCACAAACTTCAAATTTTGCCAGAATTGGTTTTTTAATAACTGAAATAAATGTCAGAAAAAATTATCAGCTCCGCTTCACTCATTCTACCACCTCCCACACAAATATTTCTATCATAAATCCAAGAAAAGCATTTCTCCTTCAAGTATATGAGAGCTATCGACTTTGAAATTGAATCAAAGCATGGTGATAAGGATGATGATAAGCAGTTCCAAAGTCATCTTAAACGCTCCACTTCCTCTGCCACCTCCCATACAAATGCCTCAATTTAAGGAAAACTATGACCAATTTTTTTTAAAAATAATGAAAACTAAAAACTTTAAATTCAGCAAAAAACATTTTGCATGCCATGTCCGGTGTCATATACGAAAAATACAAACCTCCCCCTCTACTTCTACCACCTCCCATGCAAAAGTCTCTATTCACTATTCGAAAGAATTTGAGATGACATATTTTCCGGTATATTAAAGTCATTTCCATCTCATCTAGAGTATCATATGATTGGGCTTTAAGCCCAATCATAATTCTATTATGTTTTTTAATACAATCAGAGTTGTAGTTTAAAGGTGGATAATTTGATGTGGAAATTTAAGTAGAGAAAATGTAAATAGCACATAAACATGGAAGTAACATTCAAAAATTTTAATACATATTCAAAGTGGTGAGGCGCAAACGAAATTTTTTAGATTATATGTATTTAAAAAAAACTTCTTAGTTTATTAGATACTAGAGTCGCCTGCGGTCGAAATTCGACTAATTGTGTGTGTAAAATTACATAAAAGTTGATGTTCACGTTTTAAGTCCAGCAGAATTGGACGTGTGTACTTAGATGGAGCATCGCTTGTATCACTTCATTTTATCTGTATGTTACCTGTACCTTTGTAATAAGACGCGTGAGTTACATATTTGAATTCTTTATCGAGCTCGGATAATGTTGATGTAGCAGATTCCACGAATAATCTTCAGGTTTCAACCAAGACAAAACCGTTGGCTTGGTAAATGCTACATCAACACAAAATTATTATCATTAAAGTTTCACACGAATTTCTCGAGCTCGATGAAGTATCAGATTTCAATTAAATATGTAATTGTTTACTTTTAACCGTCACGTTGCTTATCATCATTTTGTCATTTATGCACCGTAGAGAGTTTTTTAAGAAGAATGAAGCGGCAGTCGATTGCCGGAGTCCGACCAAATAAAAACGTAATTCTTTTTACATAATTGTCTTTTATTGTTATTTCACTTAAATTCTAAATATAAAAGTGGCGCAGTCGGTAGGATCCTGTTCGAACGAAATAGGATCCAGTGATACGAATGAAAGGAAAATTTATAAAAGTGAAAGAAAAATAGTGGAAAAACGTGAATAAAAGTGTGAAACGCAGTGATTTAAAGTGAAATTTACTAAATCACGAAGAAACGACCACTTCACGATTCCAATTATCATCCTGGAAAGAAGATTACGACGAAATCGGACTATCGACCAAAAACGAGCAATGGCGCAAGAAATTGTCCAGTGCCTATCCGTTTTAACGGAAATTTTAAACCGGCAAAACCAACAACCAACGTTGAGAAGCAGAGTCGAAAAAGATCTACGATATTTGCCCAACTTTGAGGGACATCCTGGAACTTTACCAGCGTTTATCACTTCGGTGGACCGAGCATTGCATGATTACGGGGCTCAAGCTCCTCAGGCCTTCAGCGTGATCTACAATGAGAAGATTTTGGGACCAGCTAAAAACTACTTGGATACATTTCCGCCAGAAACATGGGAGGAATGCAAAAGGAAGTTGAAACTACACTACAAGCCAGCAAAGGACCAAGGAAAAATAATGCAGGAAATTAATGCTTTAAAAGTAAGTTCAATAATTGATCTCATGACTAAAATTAGATTAACCATTAATGATATTTCTGAATGTGCTATGTTCAGCGATTATCAAAATCAAGTGGTTAATAATTTAAGCAGTGTATTAATATTAAAAATAAAAGAAATTACGGCAGGTGCTTTAGCAGCCGAATTGAGTGATAAATTTAGCTTAGAAGAGATCAGAGTAATCATTAATAAATTTGTGGGTCAAGATCACTATAACCTAAAATATTTTAAATCAGTTGAAATCAATAACATACAAAAATCGAATACAAATAATTTTCGCCAAAATCCCAACTCAAAACCATTTCGAAATTTTAATAATAATTCTTCACAATTCCGTTCTAAAAATAATAATAATTCTACACAATTCAGACCGGGCAATTATAACAATTATGCAACACAGTCCAGACAAGCAAATTTCAATAATAACGACAGACATTTTCGATTCAATACATATAATAATAATAGTGAAAGTAGGCAGTATAGAAATCATTCTCAAAGTAGAAATGGAAACAATAGTCAAGTCCAACTAATGGATATTGATACTATTAGTGCAAGAAACGAAGTGAACCAATTAGGTGGAACTGAGTTTTTTATAAACTAGCCTCGGAAACAAAAAAGATTTTTATTTTCATAACACTCAACAATAAAAAATATGTTGCTTTGCTAGATACTGGTTCCACAATTAGTTTACTGAATTCGAAAAAAGTAGAAAGTGAAATTTATGAGAAAATGACGGGAATAAAAACACAAATTAGTACTATTGAAGGAGTAATTAAAATATGTACCGAAAATGTAAAGACGAAGTGTCCAGAAGAATTCAAGCAACCCGATAACGCTAGGATGAAATGGGTGAAAGTATACTTAGATAAACCTTATGACTTTTTGTTAGGGATGGACTGGATTGAGAATAACGTAAAATTAATTGACATAGAAAATAAAGAGGTTATTTTAAATAATGGGGTAAAAATGCAGTTTTTAAATAAAACAATTCAAGAAGAAGTAAACATGTTAGAAGAAAGTGAATTAATAAATATAAAATTGGATCATTTAAACAAATTAGAAGCTTCATCTGTACTAAAGCTATTAGAAAAATACAAAAAATTATTTTACAAAGAAGGAGATAAATTAACTAGTACAAATAGTATAGTGCATGAAATAAGAACAGTGACGAATGATCAAATAAATTCTAAGTTGTATAGATATCCACCACAACATGGTAAAGAAGTTAGAAAACAGATCAAAGAAATGGAAACACAAGGTATAATTAGAAAGAGCAGAAGTAGATATAGCTCACCTATAATAGTTATACCAAAGAAAAAAGATAACTCTGGTATTCAGAAATTTCGTAGTGGATTACCGAAGACTCAACCAAGTTACAGTTGATGACAAGTATCCCTTACCTAACATGGACAGCATCCTAGATAAACTCGGAAAAGCACAATACTTCAGTTCATTAGATTTGGCAAAAGGATATCATCAAATTTTAATGGCAGACAAAGACATAGAGAAAACAGCTTTTGTAACGCCAGCAGGTCTCTATGAATACGTCAGAATGCCATTTGGGCTGAAAAATGCTCCAGCCACGTTTCAACGTTTAATTAATGAAATATTGAGAGAATACATTAACAGAATATGTGTAGTTTATCTAGATGATATTTTGATATTTTCAACTACATTAGAAGAACATTTAAGTTCTTTAGATAAAATCTTCCGAAAATTAGCTCAACATAATTTGAAAATTCAAGCAGATAAATGTAGTTTTATGAAAAGAGAGACAGAATTCTTGGGCCATGTACTCACTAAAGAAGGAATACGACCCAATCCGAACAAAATAGAGGATATAAAAAGAATTCAATTGCCTGCAACAGATAAACAGCTAAAAAGCTTTTTGGGAATGACAGGGTTTTATAGAAAGTTTGTGAAAGACTATGCGAAGGTCGCATACCCTATGATAAAATATTTGAAAAAAGATACATATTAACACCAAAGACCCCCAGTACAGAGAATCCTTCGAAAAATTGAAACTATTAATAATCTCACATCCTATTCTTAAGTTTCCTGATTATGAAAAAGAATTTGTAGCTACCACCGATGCTAGTGACTATGCTATTGGCGCCGTTCTTTCGCAAGAAGGTCACCCAGTATGCTATGTCTCAAGAACCTTGAACAATCACGAGAAGAACTATAGTGTAACCGATAAAGAGTTTCTAGCGATAGTCTACTCAGTGAACTATTTCAGGCCTTATCTATGGGGTAAAAAGTTCAAGATAATCACAGATCATTCAACAATAAAATATTTAAATTCTAAATATGAAGGAAAAGAATTCTCACAAAGAAATTAGAGATGGATCCTTAAGTTACAGGAATATAATTTTGAGATCGAGTATTTGCAAGGAAAAGAAAATAAAGTGGCAGATTTTCTAAGTAGAATAGAAAATAGTCCACAAATAAACGAACAAAACAGCTGTGAATCCAATATGGACCTGTCTGAAACAATACACTCTGTAAATGAACAATTACTAGATCACATAGGTATCAAGGACGAAATTGTAAACAAATATAACACACAGATTATATTAACCTATAATCCGAATAAAGAGATCGAAACACTTCATGGTAGAAGAATAATACAGATCAATCCACAAAATGAAAGCGAAGTTATTAAAGGCATATTGAAAAAATATATAAAAACAGGATACATAGGAATTTATTCAGAAGTAGAGGATGGAGACTATAACAAAGTGCAGCAGTGTGTAATAGAATTATTTTCAGGACAACAACGAATAAAATTCAGGAAAGTAACTAAGAGGGCACAAGAAATTGAAGACGAAGAAGAATGTCATAAACAAATATCTCTTTATCATACGAAGATATCGTTACATAGTGGCATTAATGAAACATATAAAACATTAAAAGACAAAATCTATTATCCAAAATTGCAAGAACATATACAACTAGTTATAAATAACTGTGGCAAATGTATGGAAATAAAATATGATCGAAATCCTATAAAACCAGTACTTAATATATCAGAAACGCCAAATAATAGATATGAAATTATCCACTTAGACGTTTTTCATTACAAGAAACAGACCTTCGTAACTATTATCGATAAATTAACAAAATTTGCTATTGCGTACTTGATCAATGATAGAAATTGGATAAAAAAGATTGCTATCTTAGAAGCGTATTTAGCCACATTTGATAAACCAAAGAAAATCATCATGGACAATGAATTCAAATCAGAACGAGTCAAAGCTAATTTACAGGAGAAGGAAATTGAAGTACATTGGACAAAACCAAATAGCCACACCGGAAATGCTGATGTAGAAAGATTGCACTCTACGTTAATAGAGAAGATTCAAGCAATCGAGGAAAATATTTCCGTAGAACAAAAGGTACAAAAAGCTGTAGGTAATTATAACAACAGATACCATTCAACAATTGAAATGACTCCGAAAGAAGCTAGTAAATTAACAAATACCAAGGGTTTAGTAAAAAAATTGAAAAATAAAAAGGTAAAATATATACACAAGATAAACAAAGACAGAGAAGATTATGAGGAAGGTAGAAAGGAAGGTTATATTAAAAACTATAAGAGAGTTAGGCATAAGGACCAACCATATTTTAGAAAATATTTACTAAAAAACGTACATGTATCAAATATTAAAAGGCAGTATAAATTTACAGGTAATCCTAATACTAATGATGGTGATAACCTCAGCACAAGGGTTACTACAGGTCAACCCAATACATGAGGATTCAGGGTATTTACAAATAAAACTCCGAGAAGTGGAAATTGTAAACCAAACTAATACGGTATTACATGTAATAGACCCGAATGAGATGAATGTAATACTTAATCAAATTGAAACCAATTTAGGACAGATAGATGTCGATAATATAAATTTAATAAAAACCGAAATTAAAGCTATTAGAGCTAAGATTAGATCTATAATGCCAAATTTTAGTAGAAAAAAGAGAGCAGTATTGAGTATAGTAGGAACAGCCTACAGATGGTTATACGGGACAATGGACGAAAACGACAGACAAGATATTTTAGAACATTTGCAAGTTGTTGATGAAAATAACCATAACGCTATAACCACTTTAAATAAACAAATCGCGATCAATACACATTTTAACGAAACATTTAATATACTTAAGAACGCTGTAGAAGAAGATAGAAGGAAAATTTTAGAAACATATAACGGAATAAAAAGAGAAAATAAGAAAATTGAAAGTCACTCAATGTATTTAGATCAAATGTTAAAATTAAGATATTTAGAAAACAAAGTAAGCCAAATTCAAGACAATATTGCCTCTGCAAAATATAAGACAGTACATCCTAGTATTCTAACAGCGGAAGAAATAGAATTGTTTAAAATTGATTTCTATAAACTAAAATCAATAAAAATGGGAATTATGGAATTTAAAAATCACTTATTAATATTAGCAATTAAAATCCCAAGAAATTACATTGTAACAGAAATGAAATTAATTACACCCCTACCCAATAATGAAAATATGGAAATTGATGAAAAGGATGAATATATTGTACAAATTGAAAATAAAATTTACACATATCAACAAGAAACTATGTTAAAAGATTTGAAATTAAGCAAGAATTGTATTTGGAAAAATCAATGTAAACTAAAATATAATAATAAAACCAAAATTGAAATGTTAGATGAAGAAACTTTGTTAGTGAAAAATGCCTTTAAGGAAGAAATAACTCAAACTTGTGATGACAGAAAAATATTGTTAAACAAAAATTATTTAATTAACTTTTATAACTGTGAAATAAAAATATACCAAGAAACATTTTATAATCAAAAGACAAGTATTTTTATCCAAACAGTAATTTCAATCAAACTTATGTAAAAACTTTAACTTTTGACAACATTGTAACGAATAATTTTGAAAATATAAAAGAAATCGAAGAATTGAAATACCACAAAAACATATCATATGGTATAAATGTAACAATTCTGTTGATAATAATAATTGTAATTGTAATAATACTTTGGTATTATAAAACTAAGAAAAACAATGTTAACATAATAAATAATATGAAGCCGGAGGCTTCTGATTTAAAGCGGCAGGAAGTTACATATTTGAATTCTTTATCGAGCTCGGATAATGTTGATGTAGCAGATTCCACGAATAATCTTCAGGTTTCAACCAAGACAAAACCGTTGGCTTGGTAAATGCTACATCAACACAAAATTATTATCATTAAAGTTTCACACGAATTTCTCGAGCTCGATGAAGTATCAGATTTCAATTAAATATGTAATTGTTTACTTTTAACCGTCACGTTGCTTATCATCATTTTGTCATTTATGCACCGTAGAGAGTTTTTTAAGAAGAATGAAGCGGCAGTCGATTGCCGGAGTCCGACCAAATAAAAACGTAATTCTTTTTACATAATTGTCTTTTATTGTTATTTCACTTAAATTCTAAATATAAAAGTCGTGTAGTACTGAGATGGGATTTTATATGCTTGTATGCTCCCACTTTATTTTATACACAAATGATTTTTGGTTTGCGCACATCTATGGCATAGTACCTTTTTAATGATACAAGTTTCATTCCCATCTTTATACTCTAGATGAAATCTGAGAGTATTATAAGTTTGCTCTAAGGTGTGTAACGCTAAGAAATAAGGCTTGGAGAAAAAATTAATGATACAGAAGTTAATATTATCACTCAAAAATCTCAAAACCGGATGTCCGTCCGTCCGTCTGTCCGTTTGTTCGTCTGTCCGTCCGTCTGTTCGCTCTCTAACTTGAGAACGCGTTGAGCTAGATTGTTCAAATTTTGTACACGTCGTTTTTGACAAAAAAGTAAGGTCAAGTTCGTGAACGGGCCAAATCGCTTTACCCCTTCTACCCCCTCCCATACAAAATGACACAATTGCGCAATTTGACAATTAACGGATTTGCTCGAAAAGTATACAAGCTGTTGGCCTGAAATTTGAAACATATTACTTTTATGACAATTTAAATCTATCGTATAAAAATTATGCGTGTCCTCCTTCTCCTTCCACCACCTCCCATACAAACTGCACTTTTTGAAGAAATACTATAAACCAATTTACTCAGTGCGTATAAAGTTCAGCGAGCTGAAATTACGACTAAATATTTATTTAGAATTATTAGTAAGATCAAAAAAAATTAGATGATTAGCTGCACCCCTTCTACCCCCTCCCATACAAAACGATGCAAACTCGCAATTCGACAATAAATGGATTTACTCGAAAAGTATAAAAGCTATTAGTCTAAAATTTGGAATATATTACTTTTATGATAATATCAATTTACGGTGTAAAAATTATGCGTGTCCTCCTCCTCCTTCTACCACCTCCCATACAAACTGTACTTTTCATGAATTACTCTAAGCCAATTTACTCAGTGTGTATAAAATTTAGCGGACTGAAATTGTGCACCAAATATTTATTTAAAATTGTTAGTAAGACTAAAAAAAATTAGACGATTAGTTTCACTCCTTCTACCCCCTCCCACACAAAATGACACAATTTCGCAATTTGACAATAAACGGATTTGCTCGAAAAGTATAAAAGCTATTAAGCTGAATTTTTGGGATATAGTACTTTTATAATAATCTAAATGTACAGTGGAAAAATTATTTGCGTCCTCCCTCTCCTTTCACCCCCTCCCATACAAACTACACTTTTTCATGAAATGCTCTAAGACGATTTTCACAGAACATATAACATTTATTGAGCTCATATTTTGTAATAAATACTTAATTAGTATTATCACTAAAATCACAGAAAAATATTTGATTAGCTTCACTGCTTCTACCCCCTCCCATACAATATGACACAGTTTCACAACTTTACAAAAAATCGATTTTCTTGAAAAGTATGAATGGCACTAGTCTGAAACTTAAGGGATGTCAATTTTATAATATTCCTAGTTATTTCTGAAAAAATCACTACATACAAGCTGCACATTTTCACTAAATCTAACTAACTAATTTTCTCAGTTCGCTTTCAATTTTTGCAGTAAGCATTTTGTATAAAACATTTTTATACTCTAGATGGAATCTGAGAGTATTATAAGTTTGCTCTAAGGTTTGTAACGCCAAGAAATAAGGCTCGGAGAAAAAAATGAATGATACAGAAGTTAATATTATTACTAAAAAATCTCAAAACCGGATGTCCGTCTGTCCGTCTGTCCGTCCGTCTGTCCGTCTGTCTGTCCGTCCGTCTGTTCGCTCTTTAGTTAGAGAACGCGTTGAGCTAGGTTGTTCAAATTTTGTACACGTCGTTTTTGACAAAAAAGTAAGGTCAAGTTCGTGAACGGGCCAAATCGCTCCACCCCTTCTACCCCGTCCCATACAAAATGACACAATTGCGCAATTTGACAATACACGGATTTGCTCGAAAACTATAAAAGCTATTGGCCTCAAATTGGAATATATTACTTTTATGGCAATAAAAATCTACCGTATAAAAATTATGCGTGTCCTCCCTCTCCTTCTACCACCTCCCATACAAACTGTACTTGTCATGAATTTCTCTAAGCCAATTTACTCAGTGCATATAAAATTTAGTGGGCTGAAATTGTGCGTCAAATATTTATTTAAAATTGTTAGTGAGGCAAAAAAAAATTAGACGATTAGCTTTACCCCTTCTACCCCCTCCCATACAAAATGACACAATTTCGCAATTCGACAATAAATGGATTTGCTCGAAAAGTATAAAAGCTATTGCCGTGAAATTTGAAACATATTACTTTTACAATAATATAAATCTACCGTATAAAAATTATGCGTGTCATCTCCCTCCTTCTAACACCTCCCATACAAACTGTACTTGTCATGAATTACTCTAAGCCAATTTACTCAGTGCGTATAAAATTAAGCGAGATGAAATTGAGCGTCAAATATTTATTTAAAATTGTTAGTAAGGCAAAAAAAAATTAGACGATTAGCTTCACCCCTTCTACCCCCTCCCATACAAAATGACACAATTTCGCAATTGGACAATAAATGGATTTGCTCGAAAAGTATAAAAGCTATTAGTCTGAATTTCGGGATACTTTACTTCCATAATGATTTCAATCTACAGTATAAGAATTATTTGCGTCCTCCCTCTCCTTCCACCACCTCCCATACAAAGCCGATTTTCTCAGAACGTATAACGTTTATCGAGCTCACATTTTGTAATAACTACTTATTTAGCATTATCACTAAGATCAGAAAAAATTATTTGACTACCTTCACTGCTTCTACCCCCTCCTATACAATATGACACAGTTTCACAACTTCATAAAAAACCTATTTTCTTGAAAAGTATGAATGTCATTAGTCTAAAATTTAAGAAATGTCAATTTTATGATATTCTTAGTTATTTCTGAAAAAATCACTAAAATCCTCTCACCGTTTCTACCACCTCCCATACAAACTGCACATTTTCACTAAATCTAACACACTAATTTTCTCAGCTCCTATTCAATTTTTGGAGTAAGCATTTAGTATAAAACATTTTTATAGCTACTTTAGCATGATGGGGAAAAATTAGTTCAATGCTATCACCTCTTCTAACACTCCCCATACAAAATTTCTTGGGATCATAAAAAATTCTATTTCATCTAGAGTATCTTAAGATTGCGTTTTACGCGCAATCGTAGCCCTGTTATGTTTGTAGCTACTTTAGCATGATGGAGAAAAATTAGTTCAATGCTATCATCCCTTCTAACACTTCCCATACAAAATTTCTTGCGATCACAAAAAATTCTATTTCATCTAGAGTATCGTAAGATTGCGCTTTACGCGTAATCGTAGCCCTGTTATGTTTATACTCTAGATGAAATCTGAGAGTATATTGTGTTTGCCTTACCGTTTGTAACGCTAAGAAATAACGCTCGCACAGAGCCGCCAAAAATTAAGAAATTGATTTTCTTTGAAACTATTTAAGCTACCGACTTGAAATTTAGGTCAAAGTATTATAATATAAATGTCATTAACATCAAGGAATATTGACCCGATCCCCGTACTCTTTCTACCCCCTCCCATACAAATGGTCAATTTTGAAAAATACATATTTTCGATTTTCATTGAAACTAGTAAAGCTAAAAAAACGAAATTTTGTCAGAATTAATTCTACTATAATAGCAATTTATTTTAAAAATAATTACCAACTTCACCTTACTCCTTCTACCCCCTCCCATACAAATTTCACGAAATTTTGAAATTTAAATTAAATTATTTTTCCACGAAACTGTTCAAGCTATCAACTTGATATTTTGTATAAAGTATACAAATAAAAATATTAATAATGCCAAAAACATTTGTTTTGATCTGTACACTCCTTCTACCCCCTCCCATACAAATGCAGAATTTTTGTTAAATGCATTTCATCGATTTCCATTAAAACTAGAAAAAGTACAAACCTCAAATTTTGCCAGAATTCGTTTTTTAATAATTGAAATAAGTGTTAAAAAAAATTATCAGCTCCGCTTCACTCCTTCTACCACCTCCCACACAAATATCTATATTATAAATTCAAGAAAAGCATTTCTCCTTCAAGTATATGAGAGCTATCGACTTTGAAATTGAATCAAAGCATGGTGATAAGGATGATGATAAGCAGTTTCAAAATCATCTTAAATGCTCCACTTCCTCTGCCACCTCCCATACAAATGCCTCAATTTCAGGAAAACTATGACCAATTTCTTTAAATATAATGAAAACTAAAAACTTTAAATTCAGCAAAAAACATTTTGCATGCCATGTTCGGTGTCATATACGAAAAACATAAACCTCCCCCTCTGCTTTTACCACCTCCCATACAAAAGTCACAATTCACTATTCGAAAGAATTTGAGATGACATATTTTCCGCTATATTAAAGTTATTTCCATCTCATCTAGAGTATCATATGATTGGGCTTTAAGTCCAATCATAATTCTGTTATGTTTTTATATTGGGAGTACAAACTGAAGCCCGACGTTTCTCAATAGATGGCGCCAACAGTAAATGCTGATTAACAATGGCGGATCAGAAACATCACATGGTAAACTTAGGCCCCTGTCAAGAACTCCTCATCATTAGATTTGTGAAGTTTTATCGGAGTCATATACATTTTTGTGCGCGAATATGTCGAGGTTTGAGCCAAATAAGCGTCATTTGCGGGAAGTTTTGCTTTTTGCCTTCAATTGTAAAAAATCTGCGGCTGAGGCACGTCGGATGATTGTTGAAACTTATGGTGAGGGTGCTATTAGTGAAAGAACGTGAATGGTTTCAACGCTATAAAGGTGATTTCGGCGTGGAAGACAAGGAGCGTCCCGGAGCGGTTAAAAATTTATAGACGCAGAATTGGAGGCAATAATGGACATAGATTCATACCAAACGCAAGCAGAACTTGCAGATTCATTGGGCGTGACTCAACTCATTTCACATCATTTAAAAAACTTGGGAATGATGCAAAAACAAGGAAATTGGGTGCTATACAGCTGCTCCAACTGAAAAAAAGGCAGGGTATTTGCATCGCATCGTCACTGGCGTTGAGAAGCCGATCCATTACGATAATCCGAAGGGAAAAAGTCGAGAGGATACCGCTGCCATGCATCATGGTCGACGGCCAAGCACAACTCTTATAGTTCGAAAATCATGCTGTGTATTTGATGGAACTAGCTCGGCGTGGTGTATTATGAGCTGCTCCAACCGGGTGAAACCATCACGAAAGATCGCTAAAAAATAACTAATGCGTTTGAGCCGAGCATTGAAGGAGAAACAGCTACAATACGAGGAGAGACATGACAAAGTGATTTTGCTGCACGACAACGCTCGGCCACGTTTTGCTAACGTTGTGAAAACTAGAGTTACTTTATGAAGAAGCAAGGTACCTTGTTCTTGCTTCTTCAAAGAAGAGTTAAGAGTTAAGTCAATCTTTCAAAGTGGGAGCTTTTTATTTTCATATGTATGCGTGCTACGTGTCCATGTAACTTTTCAGTGGTTTTAACTAGCGAATATCTTTAATTTGCAATACTATGAAGTGGTGAAAATTTAATTTGGTAGGTTTTACGAACTAATGAACGGCTTGCAATCAAATTTGCTTACTTATCGCATGCTGGAAAATCGGTGGGTGCTATTTAGATTAAACGTAAACGCTGCTTATCACCTTGACCGAACTCTATTACCAGGTGTCTTGTTCTTTCTTCTCCATAGAGTAACTTTAGTGAAATCACTGAAATGGGACGTCCTAGCCTAACCGCCGTACTTTCCAGACATCGCCCCTATTGACTTCCATCGATTTCGATAGATCACGCATGACCTGTCTGAGCAGCACTTCCAACAACCCAACAATCGGGTCGATTCGTGGATCAACTCAAACGAAGAGCAGTTTTTTCGATGCGGAATCCGTATGCTGAAGAAAGATGAAAAATTTGTGGCTAGCGATGGGCATTTCTTCGAATAATAAATATATAACCATTTTTGCACAATAAAGGCTAAAATTTAAAAAAAAAACGGCTGGTTTCAATTTGTAGTCTCAATAATAAATAAAAACATAACAGAATTATGATTGGGCTTAAAGCCCAATCATATGATACTCTAGATGAGATGGAAATAACTTTAATATAGCGGAAAATATGTCATCTCAAATTCTTTCGAATAGTGAATTGTGACTTTTGTATGGGAGGTGGTAAAAGCAGAGGGGGAGGTTTATGTTTTTCGTATATGACACCGAACATGGCATGCAAAATGTTTTTTGCTGAATTTAAAGTTTTTAGTTTTCATTATATTTAAAGAAATTGGTCATAGTTTTCCTGAAATTGAGGCATTTGTATGGGAGGTGGCAGAGGAAGTGGAGCGTTTAAGATGATTTTGAAACTGCTTATCATCATCCTTATCACCATGCTTTGATTCAATTTCAAAGTCGATAGCTCTCATATACTTGAAGGAGAAATGCTTTTCTTGAATTTATAATATAGATATTTGTGTGGGAGGTGGTAGAAGGAGTGAAGCGGAGCTGATAATTTTTTTTAACACTTATTTCAATTATTAAAAAACGAATTCTGGCAAAATTTGAGGTTTGTACTTTTTCTAGTTTTAATGGAAATCGATGAAATGCATTTAACAAAAATTCTGCATTTGTATGGGAGGAGGTAGAAGGAGTGTACAGATCAAAACAAATGTTTTTGGCATTATTAATATTTTTATTTGTATACTTTATACAAAATATCAAGTTGATAGCTTGAACAGTTTCGTAGAAAAATAATTTAATTTAAATTTCAAAATTTCGTGAAATTTGTATGGGAGGGGGTAGAAGGAGTAAGGTGAAGTTGGTAATTATTTTTAAAATAAATTGCTATTATAGTAGAATTAATTCTGACAAAATTTCGTTTTTTTAGCTTTACTAGTTTCAATGAAAATCGAAAATATGTATTTTTCAAAATTGACCATTTGTATGGGAGGGGGTAGAAGGAGTACGGGGATCGGGTCAATATTCCTTGATGTTAATGACATTTATATTATAATTCTTTGACCTAAATTTCAAGTCGGTAGCTTAAATAGTTTCAAGGAAAATCAATTTCTTAATTTTTCGAAATTTCATAAAATTTGTATGGGAGGGGGTAGAAGGAGTGGGGGGATGTGGCCCATTCACGAACTTAAAGTTACTTTTTTGCTAAAAATGACACACAAAAATTTTGAGCATTACAGCTCAAAGCTTTCGAGAGTTATGCTGTAGACAGACGCACAGACAGACAGACAGACAGACAGACAGACAGACGGTCACTCGGAATCGAGGTTTCTGAGCGATAACAAATATTTCTGTACCCTTGGCGGCTCTGTGCGAGCGTTATTTCTTAGCGTTACAAACGGTAAGGCAAACACAATATACTCTCAGATTTCATCTAGAGTATAAAAAGCCATTGACAATGCTTACGTATTAATATGTAAGATATTCGAAACGGTTTTTATTAAAATAATCTTTATTATACTCTAGATGGAATCTGAGAGTATTATAAGTTCGCTCTAAGGTTTGTAACGCCAAGAAATAAGGCTCGGAGAAAAAAATGAATGATACAGAAGTTAATATTATCACTCAAAAATCTCAAAACCGGATGTCCGTCCGTCCGTGCGCTCTCTAGCTTGAGAACGCGTTGAGCTAGAAAGCTCAAATTTTGTACACGTCGTTTTTGACGAAAAAGTAAGGTCAAGTTCGTGAACGGGCCAAATCGCTCCACCCCTTCTACCCCCTCCCACACAAAATGACACATTTGCGCACATTTGACAATAAACGGATTTGCTCAAAAACTATACAAGCTATTGGCCTGAAATTCGGAATATATTACTTTTATGATAATATCAATCTACTATATAAAAATTATGCGTGTCCTCCTCCTCCTTCTACCACCTCCCATACAAACTGTACTTATCATGAATTACTCTAAGCCAATTTCCTCAGTGCTTATAAAATTCAGCGGGCTGAAATTGAGCACCAAATATTTATTTAAAATTGTTAGTAAGGTAAAAAAAATTAGATGATTAGCTTCACCCCTTCTACCCCCTCCCATACAAAATGACACAATTTCGCAATTGCTATTGGTCTGAATTTTGGTATGTATTACTTTTTTAATGATTTAAATCTGCAGTCGAAAAATTATTTGTTTCCTCCCTTTCCTTCCACCCCCTCCCATACAAACTACACTTTTTCCTGAAATGCTCTAAACCGATTTTCTCAGAACATATAACATTTGTTGAGCTCATATTTTGTAATAAATATTTAATTAATATTATTACTAAGATGAAAAAAAAAATATTTGATTTGCTTCACTGCTTCTACCCCCTCCCATACAATATGACACAGTTTCACAACTTTACAAAAAATCGATTTTCTTGAAAAGTATGAATGGCACTAGTCTGAAATTTAAGGGATGCCAATTTTATAATATTCCTAGCTATTTCGGAAAAAATCATTAAGATCCCCCCACTCTTTCTACCCCCTCCCATACAAACTGCGCATTTTCACTAAATATAACTCACTAATTTTCTCAGTTCCCATTCAATTTTTGGAGTAAGCATTTTGTATAAAACATTTTAATAGCTACATACTTTAGCATGATGGCGAAAAAATTAGTTCAATGCTATCATCCCTTCTAACACTCCCCATACAAAATTTTTTGGGATCACAAAAAAATCTATTCCATCTAGAGTATCGTAAGATTGCGCTTTATGCGCAATCGTAGCCCTGTTATGTTTATGATATTTGTTTCATTTCTAGGAATTAATTAGAACGTGATATTTGTACTGGAGTTGCGTTTAACGTCGAAGAGAAGTTTAAGTACGAAGTTACCAATCTCAAAATTCCAAGACGAGAAAATAGTAGCGAAATATGTATGTTGGAGAGACACTTCGTGACAATGTTGAACAACAACGCCTGCATGGTAATAGAAGAAATGTGACGAATCATGAAAGACGGCATTACATCTGTTGCAGAGGAGGTGATAGGACAACAATCCCGGCGCAAAAGAAATGATTGGTTCGACAACGAATGCCATGATGCCTTAGAGCAAAAAAATTAAGCTTACAAAATATTAACGGAACGACTGACACGAGCCAAATGGAACAAATATAATGATCTTAGACGATTTGCAAGCAAAATATGCAGACAGAAAAAACGGAATTACAATAATAACGAAATTAAAAACATGTACGAAAATTTTAAATTACACAACACAAGAGCCGCGTATTCCCTAGTTAAAAGGTTGAAAGATGGATACCAACCGAAGACGACCCTCTGCAAGGATGCAGAATGCACCATCATAAGTTTATACGGACTATATATATATAAAACTAAGATGGCACAATACTTTGAGAAACACCTCCATCCGACCTCATCGTCCGCACGAACAGCAGCAGCGGACATAATAGCAGGTATAACTGATATATCAGCTGATGAAGGATCCTCTTTGAGTCCTCCTAATCTCGAAGAAGTAACAACGGCCTTGAGGAGCCACCCGAACAACAAAGCCGGGCACTGATCAAATTCCAGCTGAACTTTTTAAAGCCGACGACACCTGCATAGCACATCTCCTACACAGATTAGTCACGGATTTATGGACGTTGAAAACTCTTTCTGAAAATTGGCGCAGGAGCATCATACATATGTAGGTATATGTAATTTATAAAAAAGGTGACAAACTCTACTGCGAAATTACCGAGGAATATCTTTTTTGTGTACGTCTTATAAGATCTTGACGAAAATTCTGGAAAAGAGAATTAAGCCCTATGCTGACAAAGTAATTGGTGAATACCAAGGCGGATTTAGAGCTAGAAGATCAACCAAGGATCAGACATTCTTAATTAAACAGGTGTTGGAAAAGTACTGGGAATATAATATTGAAGTGCACCTGATATTTGATGACTTCAAAAAGCATACGATAGCATCGACTGTATAAAATCATGTTGGAGTTTAGAGTCCCACCGAAATTGGTTCGTATTACAATGACCGAGTCTTTGGTACAAGCCAGAGTAGAAAACGATCTGGATTCCAGTTTTAAAACAAACAATGGCCTTAAACAAGGGGGCGGCCTTGCACTAATGCTTTTCAACTTGGCACTCGAATATGTTCTTCGGAAGCTGGTCGCTGATACTTAGGGAGCACAATGCTTCAAATCCGACGACATAGATATCCTTGAGAGGTATTTGTAAGCCTTCCGGCGGTAGCATGGGAAGTATTAATGAAAACAAAACAAATAAGCTATCATATCACTATCAGGATTCCTTAATGTAAGGAATTGCCATAAAATCGATTCCAAGTATAAAAGATGGAAATCATTTTATCCTTTGGCTCATCATTTAGTGAAGCGACAAAACAAACATCAATATCCCTACACCAACACATTAATAAACAGAATACAGTAAATAGACAAAAACTGACATAAATTGGTGTCAACTAGCGTTGAGTCTACGTCTTAAACATACTTTATCTATAGAGAAGTCGAATACATCAATATTCTCGTTAACTTCTCTTGCAAGACGTGAAATCGGTTCACTCATACCATAGTTAGTCCGGTGAAAGCAAATCTGCAACAATCTAGGATGCCTCGGTAAAAATTGACCAACAGCAAATTGCATCAATCCCAAAAGTGAAGAGGAATCAACCACCCCAGTGAGAAGTTGATGAGCAAAAACTACGTCAGCAACTTCACGTCGTCTCGAGAGTGATGACATATTTAGTAGCTGATGCCGGTCAATATAAGGAGGAAGACGAACTCTGTTATTCCAATTGAGGTGACATAAAGCTATTCTCACAAATTTGCGCTGAATAGATTCAATTCTGCCAATATGCACATCATAATAGGGAGACCAAACTTGAGAAGCATACTCAAGATGAGATCTGACAAAGGTGTTATACAGACTCAACCTAACAAAGGAATTGTTAAATTCCTTGTATAAGCGAGTGGTGAAACCCAGCATAGAATTACCCTTTTGCACAATCTTATTTATATG
Organism: Chorisops tibialis; assembly: GCA_963669355.1. Classification (NCBI taxonomy): domain Eukaryota; kingdom Metazoa; phylum Arthropoda; class Insecta; order Diptera; family Stratiomyidae; genus Chorisops; species Chorisops tibialis. Next base: position 131,235,223 of record OY770263.1, read on the forward strand.
CAAGCCAAAATCAATCTTTTGGTCAAATGTAACGCCTAAGTCAATAACTGAATTAACACGATCTAAAATACAGTCATTGAGACTGTAAGTTACTAAGCCCATAAGTGAGAATTGTATTCGAGGCGTGGTCTAATGTAGGCCTTATAGATATTTGCTAAGTCACTGGGAGTAAAATATGTTTTACATCTTCGGAGAACTCCTAGGCATTTGGAAGCGTCAAGTGCTATGTCAACTATGTGCTGGTTCCAATTAAGGTAGTTATTTATTTTGATGCCATGGAGTGAGAAGCATTCGGAGAAGTTTAGTGGGACACCAGCGAAGGTTACATTAGAAACCGACGCCGGGACATCACGTTTAAGGGAAAGATGACAGGCCTGCGTTTTTGAAGTGTTAAACTCTACTCTATTTATCCTGTCCCATTCAAAGATTAGATTTAGGTCCGAGTTCAATGATCCAAATAGTTCGGCACGTTTAGATGCTACCGGGACACGGTGAGCGTTAGTAATCGAGTCGAATTCATAGATGTTATCCAGGGTACTGTCATCTGCAAAGCAATGAATCGGATTGAGCGTTGACGACAGAAGGTCATTGATAAAAATAAGAAAGAGTGTAGGTGATAAAACAGAGCCTTGGGGGAATCTATGGGAAAGGGAGAAGATGCCACGCCATCCAATACGACTTGTATGGTGCGTTCATGTAAGAAACTCTCGATCCATTTTACGAGGTTACCATTAAAGCCGACTGCTTTGAGCTTCACTAGGAGACAATTGTGCCAAACTCTGTCAAACGCTTTACCAATGTCAAGCGCCAGAACTTGACCTTCGCCAAATTTATGGATGCTAGAGTTCCAACGGTCAGTCAGATAAACCAAAAGGTCACCTGTAGATCGTCTGGAACGGAATCCGTACTGTCGATCATTGATAAGTTTGTTATCTTCAAGATAGCGGACTATTTTGCGATTCACAACATTTAAACTTAGTATCTTTCACCAGAGCCTTAAAAAATCACTCAAAATTTGGACATTTTTGCTTATCACCTCCCTCCCCGATTTTTTTACGCAATTTTGAGATATAACGATTTGTAATTTTGAAAGTGTGCCATTTTTGAAATGCTACTATTATTTCCACACGTTATATTTTTGTCGTATTTCGGTAGTAGAGATTAATATATGTTTCAAGTTTGAATTATATAGCTTAAGAGATAGTCAAGATATTCATTTTTAAATGTTTTTAATTGCACCCCCTGACCCTCCCTTCATAATAATTAGCCCCTCTCTAAGCTGATTCTGGTGGACCTATATGTCGCGTTAATGGTCTCAAAATATGATTTTTTTATGATAAGTAATTTCGAAGATAATTAATAATAATAATTTGAAAAATAAATTCGGCCAACAATTAGTTTTTTCACCCCCACCGGAGGGGGTCTTCAGACGCCAAATGATAAAAAAATTATATTATTTTTAAAGTTTGTCCCACAATCTTCTCTATATTTCTGCTAATTTTCAGCTTCCTATCTGTATTCCTGGTGGAGATATTAGCAAGTGTAGTTTTTGACTCTTTCCCTCCCCCACCTTCCCCTTGCACCTAACGCTCCATAAAATTAAGATAATGGAGCTCACTTACCCATTCAACAATCCACCCTAAAACGAACATTCCATCTTTAACGGTCTCGGAGATATGAGTCCATATATACGGCGTACGGCGGGACGGATTTTTTTTTCCATTTTTAGGCTAATTTAGTCATGAGTAGTAAATTTTTTTTTCTGTGTCGATCACAATTCTTTAATATTAAAATAAAACATAACAGGGCTACGATTGCGCGTAAAACGCAATCTTACGATACTCTAGATGGAATAGAATTTTTATGATCCCAAGAAACTACATATGTATGCGGAGTGTTAGAATGGGTGATAGCATTGAACTAATGTTTTCCCCATCATGCTAAAGTTGCTGTAAAAATTGTTTTATACAAAAAGCTTACTCCAAAAATTGAATAGGAACTGACAAAATTAGTGTGTTATGTTCTGTGAAAATGTGCAGTTTGTATGGGAGGTGGTGGAAAGAGAGGGGGGATTTTAGTGAATTTTTCAGAAATAACTAAGAATATCAAAAAATTGACATTTCTTAAATTTTAGACCAGTAACATTCATACTTTTCAAGAAAATAGACTTTTTGTGAAGTTGTGAAACTGTGTCATATTGTATGGGAGGGGGTAGAAGCAGCAAAGCTAATCAAATATTTTTTTTCTGATCTTAGTGATAATGCTAAATAAGTATTTATCACATAAATGTGAGCTCGATAAATGTTATATGTTCTGAGAAAATCGGCTTAGAGCATTTCATGAAAAAGTGTAGTTTGTATGGGAGGGGGTAGAAGGAGAGGGAGGACGCAAATAATTTTTATACTGTATATTGAATTATGAAAGTAATATATTCCGAAATTCAGACTAAAAGCTTTTATACTTTTCGAGCAAATCCATTTATAGTCGAATTGCGAAATTGTGCCATTTTGTATGGGAGGGGGTAGAAGGGGTGAATCTAATCGTCTAATTTTTTTTAGCCTTACTAACAATTTTTAATAAATATTTAGTGCACAATTTCAGCTCGCTAAATTTTATACGCACTGAGTAAATTGGCTTAAAGTAATTCATGACAAGTACAGTTTGTATGGGAGGTGGTAGAAGGAGGGGAAGGACACGCATAATTTTTATACCGTAGATTGATATTATCATAAAAGTAATATATTCCAAATTTCAGGGCAATAGGTTTTATACTTTTTGAGCAAATCCCTTTATTGTCAAATTGCGCATTTTTGTCATTTTGTATGGAAGGGGGTAGAAGGGGTGGAGCGATTTGGCCTGTTCACGAACTTAAAGTTACTTTTTTGCTAAAAATAACACACACAAATTTTTAGCACTATAGCTCAAAGCTTTCGAGAGTTATGCTGTAGACAGACGCACAGACAGACAGACGGACAGACGGACAGACGGTCACTCGGAATCGAGGTTTTTGAGCGACAACAAATATTTCTGTACCCTTGGCGGCTCTGTGCGAGCGTTATTTCTTAGCGTTACAAACGGTAAGGCAAACACAATATACTCTCAGATTTCATCTAGAGTATAAATAAACTGCCAACAAGTCGGGCGAAACTTTATTATTCTTGGGACAAGTTGCGGATGAGTGGAAAGTCAATATGCAGGTTAAAGTGGTTAGGGATAGCTAAGTGCAAAGGGGTTTCCCAATATTCTCTGTATAGAATGTGTTTCATAGACGAAATTGTATAAAATTTTCATAAAACTCGGTGTATATTATTTTCACGAAACCGAAAATTTGTATGGGAGGGGGTAGAGAAGGTAGGGGAATCGTAAAATTTGATATGCAGTTTTATTTCGCTTCTCTTGTAAGGTGCTTTTATAAAATTTCAAGTTCGTAGCTTTTAGTTTGTTAGTTATTAGTTGATTTAATGAAATTGGTCGAAATCATAGTTTTGTATGGGAGGGGGTAGAACGGTAAGGGCAATTTCAAAACTTTTAAAGCAACTTCATTTGAATTACTTTTATAAGTTTTCATGCAAAATTTGAAATTGATAGCTTTTAAGAGATAGCTGATAACAGATTTCTTAAAAATGCTCGAAAAAATAATTTTGTATGGGAGGGGGTAGAGGAGGTAGGGGAATCGTAAAATTTGTGATGGAATTTTCTTCCTTTTCTGTTCTAAGGTGCTCGTACAAAATTTCAAGTTCGTAGCTTTTAATTTGTTGGTTATTAGTTGATTTAATGAAATTGGTCGAAATCATGCTTTTGTATGGGAGGGGGTAGAAGGGCAAGCATGATTTCAAAACTTTTACCGTAATTTTATTTGAACTATTTTTCTAAGTTTTTGTGCAAAATTTCAAATTGATAGCTTTTGATAGTTAGGTGATAATTGATTTCTTAAAATTGGTCGAAAAAATAATTTTGTATGGGAGGGAATAGAAGTTTTAAAAATATTCGACCAGTTAATATTTCAAACTTTTAGAGATTTTTTTTAAATGCATTTCCCAAATTTTCAAGTTTCTACCTAAAAATTTCATTCAACAATTTTCAGTTTATGTGTTTTTTTCATTCCACATGAAACACCTTGTGCACGTTAGACCCCCACTTCGGAGCATAACAATTTTAGAACAAATTACTATTTTTGTTCTATCTATATCAAATAGATATGTCGACATGCAAAATTTAAACTTTGTATCTTTTACCAGAGCCATAAAAAAATCACTCAAAATTTTCAACATTTTTGCTTTCCACCTCCCTCCCCTTACACCCCCCAACACAAATTTTTTACCAAAATTAAAGATTATATAGCTCTACAATCTGACAAATTTTTGATTTGATATCTGTACTGAATTTTGAGATTTGATGATTTGTAGTTTTGGAAAGTGCGCCATTTTTGAAATGCTCCCCATTTCCCCCCACTACTATAATGTCCACATATTATATTTTTGTCATATGTCGCTAGTAAAGCTTAGTATACATTTTAAGTTTCAATTACATAGCATAAGAGATAGTTGAGATATTAATTTTTAAGTGTTTTTCTTTGCACCCCCCCTGACTCTCCCCCTTTCACTAATTAGCTTCTATCTAAACTGCTTCTAATAGATCTATATATTATCTTAATGGTCTCAAAATATCAATTTTTTATGGGAAGTAATTTCGAAGATATAATCATTTGAAAAAAAAATTCGGCCGACAATTGGTTCTTAGCCCCCCCTTTTCGCACGCCAATGGATAAAAAAATTAGTTTATTTTTAAAAGTTGTCTCACAAACTTCTGCATATGTATGTTGATTTTTAGCTTCCTAGCTGTAACCATGGTTGAGATATTTGAATTCGTATTTTTCGGCTTAAGCGCTCCCCCTGCCTCCCCCTGAACTCGTACACCCCCCAAAATTGGTATCCGCTTGAGATCCGCAACTACCTACAATCCCTCCAAAAATGAACTTTCTATCGTGAAGGGCTTGGGAGTTAATGTGCGCTGAGCGTACACGTCGGCGTACGGCGTACGGCGGACGGCGTACAGACAGACGGATTTTTTTTTTTGCATTTTTAGGCTATTTTATTCATGAAACGCGAAAAAAAAAAATTTCAGGGTAGCAATTTTTTTTTTTTTCCCAAGTCGATCACAATACTTTATTATTAAAATAATAAAGTAAAATTATAAGACCTTTGCTATGCTATGACAGCGAAACGTGAATATTGCTTCAGGCATCCGAAAAATTAATTAACGCCGTTGAGAGAAAGGGAAGACTCGATCTGCAGAACACGATACAATAGATTTTCAAACTAGCGGACGCAGTCACTGAACTGAGAAGGATGGAGGAGAATTATTCAGGAGGCCAAAGTCCGATTTGGGCATCGATCACGACTACAAACATCTCAATTGAGGCCTCAACTGTCGAAGACGAACTATCATCGACACTACCCACGCTTGCCGAAATCAAAGCAGTCCTATGTGACCAAAAACTAAACAAAACGAAAGGTATTGATGAAATACCAGTTGAACAGCTGAAAAAGGAGAAAACTCTATGTACACAAGAAGTTGGGTTGCACATTAACGACTACAAAAAATAGAAATAACGCAAACAAGAAAAGGAACATCAACCAGACAAAATATAACAACTGCAGAGTATTATTTTGAGATTGTGGAGTTGATGGTAAACCCTTGATTTAGATACACTGGGTGCAGTGAGAAATTAAAAGATAAATTAAAATATACTCACTTGGAATCTAATTTGCCTGTAGTACTATGATGACTAGGACTTCTTGTAATTGCATTTAAACTGATTATATTTTGGCCATGAGCTTCCGATTGGCCTTGTAGTGGTGCCATGGGCGTGCAGGGTGCTGATCTGTTACCAAAACCAACACTATTTGTCGATCTAGAAAGAAAAACAAATTAGGAGAGATTATCGATCAATTTAACGATCATTAAAAGTCAATAGCTTTCTTTTTCTAATCTCAATACCGTAAAATTTTGACGTTTGGGAAAAAAATCAAGAACAGCTGCAATTACTTATTTATCATAATAATTTGCGAATGATTCACCAACTGTTTTAATAGATTTATATTTGATAAGTTTAACATTGTCGATTGAATTGGATATACTCATTCGATATGATCGCAATACCATATATTAAAGCTGTGAATAACGTTATCAAAATATTTATATTATATATATATACATGTGTAGGTATGTAATCAGTTCCATATTGATTGTTATCTAGAAAGTAGTTAACAGTTGACACCTGGTTTCATTATTTTCAAAACAGATTATGAACGAATTTTTTTTCTATTTATTGAAATTGCAAAATTGAAATGGTAATTATCAGGGAAGTATAGCAATTGTTTAACTTAAGATTAAACATTAGTGATAAAAAAATTTATTCAATTTGAAAATAATATTCTTTTTCAGTTATAATAAAAATTTTTAAATTCATGCTACGCACATTTGCTGTATTTCAACAACTGAACCAACTCACCTTCTTAATATGGAGTTTTTACATAGTTACGCAATTCACGATATGTTCCTAGTATTTATCGTCTAGATGAAATCTGAGAATATGTTGTGTTTGCCTTACCAATTGTAACGCTAAGAAATAGTGCTCGCACAGAGTCGCCAAAGGTATAGAAATACTATTGTTGCACAAAAATCTCGATTCCGAGTGACCATCTGTCCGTCTATCTACAACACAACTCTCGAACGCTTTAATCTATCTTGCCGAAATTCTTTTTAAACCATTTTTTGCTAAAAAAGTAACTTTAAGTTCGTGAACGAGCCACACCCGCCAAGAAAATTATCAATTTCACATTACTCCTTCTATCCCCTCCCATACAAATTTCGTAATTTCAATTAAATCATTTTTCTTCAAAGCCGTCAGAGCTATTGACTTGAAATTTTGACCAAAGTATAAATAAACTGCCAACAAGTCGGGCGAAACTTTATTATTCTTCGGACAAGTTGCGGATGCGTGGAAAGTTAATATGCAGGTTAGAGTGGTTAGGGAAGACTAAGTGAAAGGGAGTTCTTGGGCAGGGCTGAAGTCAATTTAACAATATTTCATTCGTTTCTGCAAGTTTGGAATTTTATGAGGGGAGGAGGAGGGATAATAGTAAGGGTGGGTGGATATTAATAGCTTTTTAATTGATTGCTTGAATCACGTTTAATATTCTCTGCATAGAACGTGTTTCACAGACGAAGTTGCATAGAATTTTCATAAAATTCGGTGTATTTTACATTCACGAAACCGAACATTTGTGTGGGAGGGGGTAGAGAAGGTAGGGGAATCGTAAAATTTGATATGCAGTTTTATTTCGTTTCTCTTGTAAGGTGCTTGTACAAAAATTCAAGTCCGTAGCTTTTATTTTGTTGGTTTAATGAAATTGGCCGTAATCATAGTTTTGTATGGGAGGGGTTAGAAGGGCAAGAACGATTTCAAAACTTTTGACGCAATTTTATTTCAACTATTTTTAAAAGTTTTTGTGCAAAATTTCAAATTGATAGCTTTTAATAGTTAAGTGATAATTGATTTCTTAATAATGGTCGAAATCATACTTTTGTATGGGAGGGGGTAGACGGAAAATTTTAAATTAATAGGTTTTAATAGTTAGGTAATAATTGATTTCTTGAAATTGGTCGAAAAAATAATTTTGTATGGGAAAGGGTAGAAGTTTTAAAGCTATTCGACCAGTTAATATTTCGTTCATTTAGGGATTTTTATCATCATCATCATCAATGGCGCGACAGCCCAAATCGGGCCCTGGCCTCCTGAAGTCGTCGCCTCCAATCGTCTCGATCCAAAGACCGCGTCCTCTAGCTGCTAATTTTTAAAATGGCTTTGCTGTCTTCATCAACCGAGTCTTCCCATCGCTTGCGTGGTTTGCCTACTGGCCGGTTACCACTCGCTTTGCCTTTAAGAGCACGTTTGGAGATTCTTCTGTCTTCCATTCGCTCTACATGGCCAGCCCACTGCAGTTTACGTAGCTTGATGAACGTTGAATCTTCTGGCTCGTCGTAGAGTTGATACAACTCATGGTTGTATCTTATTCGCCATTCCGTTCTTCCTTCAGAGGTCCCAAAATTCTTCGGAGGACCTTTCTTTCGAATGCGTTAACTGCTTTTTCGGAAGTTCGCGTTAATGTCCACGTCTCGCTGCCATAACAGAGCACAGGTCGTGTAACAGTTTTATAAATCCGCAGCTTATTGTTCCTGTGCACTTTCTTGGATTTCATTATTGGAAGTACCGAATAATACGTCTTATTTGCAAGTATTATCCGTCGTTTGATTTCGTCTGTTTCATTACCGTCCTTTGCTAGATTAGCCCCAAGATATATGAAGTTGTCCACACTCTCCAAATTATGTTCCGCAATTGTTATGTTTTGTCTGATAGGCGTTCTTCTTCTTGTTTGCGTCATTACTTTTGTTTTGCTTTCATTAATGCGCAACCCGACTTCTTTTGCGGCGGAGTCAAGATTGACAAATACCTCCTTAGCACTACGGAAGGATCTTGCTAGAATGTTAATGTCGTCAGCGTATGCTACTAGTTGGGTGGACTTGAATAGTAGTGTCCCGTTGGTATCGACTGGGATTTTTCGGACGACATACTCTAGTGCCAAGTTGAAAAGCATAGGAGCTAGACCATCTCCCTGCTTTAAACCACATTCGGTTCGAAAGCTGGTTGTGGAATCGGTTTGTATTCTCACTTGGGATTCAGTGTTCGTCATTGTAAGTCTTGTTAGTCGGACTAGTTTTGGAGGAATTCCAAAGTCAAGCATGATTTGGTACAGTACGCTCCTGTCGATACTGTCGTATGCTTGTTTAAAATCTACGAATATTTGGTGCACGTCTATGTTATATTCCCAGCATTTCTCAAGCACCTGTTTCACCGAGAATATCTGGTCTGTTGTAGATCGTCCGGTTCTGAATCCGCCTTGGTATTCGCCAATTATTTGATTTGTATAGGGCTTAAGACGACGTTCAATTATTTTTGTCAGTATTTTATAGGACGTACACAACAATGATACACCTCTGTAGTTCTCACAGCAGAGTTTGTCTCCTTTCTTGTAAATTGGACATATAATGCTTTTTCGCCAGTCGTCGGGTATGATTTCCTCTGTCCAAATTTTGCATATCATGTTGTATAGTATTTCAGCGACACAGTTTCCACCGTCTTTCAGTAGTTCAACTGGTATTTCGTCAATTCCCGGCGCTTTGTTTCGTTTTTGGTCACATAGGGCTGCTTTGATTTCAGCAAGCGTGGGTGGTGTCGATGATGGTTCATGTTCGTCAGTTGAGGCTTCAATTGAAATGTTGTCTGTCGTTATCGGTGCTACTGGGATGGGATTCAAAAGATGTTCAAAGTATGAAGCCCATCTCCTTTTGATTTCTTCTGTGTCGCTGATGATATTGCCCTCTGCGTCTTTGCAGAGACTGGTTTTTGGTTTATATCCCTTTTTTAAGTCTTTTACTATGGCGTATGCGTCCCGCGTTTTATTTTTTCTCATGTCGTCGTCCATTTTTTGTATCTTGTCATTATGGTACTTCCTTTGTTTTCGTCTGCAGGTCTTTTTCGCATATCGCCTAAGCTCGTCATATCTTTCTTTTTTGGCTCGTGTTGGTCGTTCAGTAAAAATTTTGCAAGCGTCGTTCTTTCTGTCTATTGCGTCGCGACATTCTTGGTCGAACCAATCATTATTTTTTCGCCGTGCTTGATACCCTAATACCTCTTCCGTGGAGGATTTGATGCCGTTTCGTATTTTTATCCACGCATTCTCCACTGGCATATTTTTGATATCTTCATATATTGGTGTCAGGTGTTTATTACATGCTAACATGTAAGCCTGCGCCACCGTTTCATCGTTAAGCTTGTCGACATTGAATTTGCGAGCTCTACTCGTTTTCGAATATCCACGACAAGCTACTTTGCATCGATACTTAGCTCTGACTAGATAGTGGTCAGAGTCACAATTCGCACCGCGGAGAGTTCGTACATCAAGTTTGCTGGAAGCAGCCCTTTTCTCAATAAGAACGTGGTCTATTTGGTTGAAGGTGTGACCATCTGGTGATGCACACGTTCGTTTGTGAATACCGCGATGTGGGAAGCACGTAGAGCTTACTATAATATTTTTGCTGCTTGCAAAATCAATAAGACGTTGGCCATTGTCGTTGGTTATGTCATGGAGACTGTGCCCTCCTGTTGTTCCTCTATGAGCCTCCTCCTTTCCGACTTTTGCATTAAAATCCCCTAACACAATTTTTAGGTCATTCGAGGGCAGTGAATCATAGGTTGTCTCTTGGGTGGCATAAAATTCGTCTTTAGTTATATCGTCCTTGTCTTCTGTTGGTGCGTGAACGTTGATCAACCAAGTGTTGAAGAATTTAGTCTTTATTCGGATTGCACACAATCTTTCACTTACTGGTCTGAAGCTCGTGACCTGTTGTTTAAATTTTTTGTCAACGACAAAAGCGACTCCAAACTCTCTGCTTCCCGACAATTTTCCACTTGGATAGATTGTGTGTGATCTCATGTCCATGATTTCGTTACCGAGCCATTTCGTTTCTTGGATGGCAGTTATGTTGATGTTGTGTTTTGCCACTTCTTCGAGAAACTCTTTCAGAGCTCCTGTCCTAAATAAGGATCGAACATTCCAAGATCCAATAGAGTAGTCCATTTTTCGTTTGCGAGGTCGTTGCCGTTGAGTCCATCCTTTCCGAGGCTGTTCTTCAGGTTTCTGGACAGTGTTCTTTTTCCGGTGATGCGTTGTCGGCGCCTCGCCCAACCCACGACCTGGAGGACCGGTCCTACTTATTTATTACACCCTAGTAGAAAAAGGGTGGGAGTTTTGAGCTAAATATGACATGCTGGAGTTCTCACAGCTATGCTGCAAGTCCAACTATGTCATACTTTTTGCCTACTTCCTGAGACGCACTGGTGTTACTGGCCATTCAGGTTAACTCCATGTTCCCTCCTCCTTTCTCAACTCGGGCTTGGGACCGTCTATGGCGGAGTTTAGGGATTTTTATACTCTAGATGAAATCTGAGAGTATAATGTGTTTACCTTACCGTTTGTAACGCTAAGAAATAACGCTCGCACAGAGCCGCCAAGGGCACAGAAATATTGGTTGTCGCTCAAAAATCTCGATTCCGGGTACCGTCTGTCCGTCTGTCTGTCTGTGCGTCTGTCTTCAGCATAACTCTTGAAAGCTTTGAGCTATAGTGCTAAAAATTTTTGTGTGTTATTTATATAAATTTAAATTTATATATTTTTTAAATTTATGTAAATTTTTTACGATAAGGAATTTCGAAGATATAATCATTTGAAAAAACAATACGGCGGACGGCGTACGGCGGGACAGATTTTTTTTTTTGCATTTTTAGGCTAATTTAATCATGAAACGCGAAAAAAAAATTTCAGGGTAGCAAATTTTTGTTTTCTTGTGTCGATCACAATACTTTATTACTAGAATAATAAAGTAAAATGAAATTATTTTTAAAGTTTGTCCCACAACCCTCTCTATATCTCTACTGATTTTCAACTTCCTATCTGCATTCGTGGTGGAGATATTAGCAAGTGTAGTTTTTGACTTTTTCCCTCTCCTCGCCTCCCCCTTCACCTAACCCCTTCCAAAATTTAGAAAATAAAGCTCACTTACCCAATCAACAATCCACCCAAAAACGAACATTCTACCTTTACCTCGGAGATATGAGTCCATATGTACGGAGTACGGCGGGACGGATTTTTTTTTTGCACTTTTAGGCTAATTTAGTTATGAAACGCGAAAAAAAAAATTTCAGGGTAGCAAATTTTTTTTTTTTTCTATGTCGATCACAATATTTTATTATTAGAATAATAAAGTAAAATTGGTAAGTACAATATTTATCAATAATAATTTTTTTAAATTGATGTTATTTTATTATAAATATTGAGGGCTAAATTATTGGTTTCTTCATAAAGACGCAATGGACAACAGAAAAAAAATATAATGGGCATACGGCATTTAGCGCGTTTCGTTTAAAAGGAAAAGGAAAATTTTGTGATAGAATTGAAAAATTCCACTGGCGAAAACAATTGTCCAGTGGAAACTTCTTGCAGTTCGAACTCAGACGATTTCATTTTTACAACGAGCCCCTACAGCACTAAGATCAGTTGCGCCTGGTTAATATTGGCACTATGGCATTGTGAACCAATTACGAAAAATTGAAAAAAATATTTGTAATTTGAGTGAAATTGAACTTAATTAATATTGGAATTGATGATTTGCCGTTATATATACAAGAGTTCTTCTGAAAGTCTTTGGACAATACTCCCGGTATTGTCCAAAGACTTTCAGAAGTGGTAAACAAGTGGTAAACAAAGAAAATGTTAAAGTATTTCTGATCGGAGTATAATCTGGGAAAAAAGACACCATATGACGTTAACAGCTATTTGCACGATTTTAAACACGAAGTGAAAGATTTGCAGGAGAATAGTATTTAAATTGGAAACAAAATCTTAGATTTCAAAATTAATTCTTTCATTTGTGACGCACCTGCTGGAGCTTTTATTCGAGCTATCGTCGGACATAATGCACTTCGTGGATGTAATAAGTTTATTCAGACTGGTTAATGGATAAAAAATGTTGTCACATTTGATACGAGATCCGTAGGTCAGATAACAAACAATGACTTTGCGAATAGAAGATTTCCATTTCTTCACAAAGGTCGTTTTCAAAACGACAAAACTTTACTGGAAGAATTGGGAATTGGCATGATTGCAAAATTTCCGTTAGATTGTATGCATACAATTCATTTAGGAGTAACACGAAAAATTATGTTGCATATAATAAAAGGAAAAAAGTTGATTCATCAAGCCAAGCACGCATATCCGATCGTTTGAAATCACTTCTTCCTTTTATTCCAATAGAATTTAATACAAAACCTAGAGGTCTTGAAGAGCTTGCGCGAGAGTTTCGACAACTTATTCTATATACTGGTATTTTCGTTTTAAGAGATACTGCTGATGATAACTTGTATTACCATTTTCTTCTTTTGCACTCTGCTTATCGAATTCTATGTAGTCTTAGAGATTTCACGCTTAATATAGGGGCAGCAGAAGAAAAAAAAGTGTAAGCAGCTTGGAGGCTTTTGAGAATGCAATTGATAAGGATAACATCAGTCAATATGTATGTGTATGTATAAGGATGTTAAATGGAGATTTTTGATCAGTGCTTATATTATTAGACTGCTGCAGTTAAACGGATTGTTGGAAGCGGTACATTGATGAAAAATTTCAATCGGCTCTTTAATGAGGACGTAGTTTTAGAATTTAACTATAATGGTACTCACGGAAAAAGAAGTTTTAAGTCATCAACACAAATTAATGATATTTTGTTTAGTGAGTATTTCATATCTAATTCAATTTGTTTCAAATTGTACTTAGCTTATTTACTTTCAGAATATCTCCAACATGAAGGGTATTCTCTAAATAAGAAAGAAGCCCTTCAAATTTATGAAAAATCGCCACTTTAAAATATATGTATAAAAAAAGAAGTAATTTTCTGTCATCATAGCGTTGTACCGTTGAATTTTAGACGCAAAATAAAGTATTCCTTTTCATATTATAATATTCTGTAAAGACAAATGTTTAAAATCATTCGTATACTACCCATCTTATTCGTTTCTTTTTCCAAGAAATTTTATGTTTTAATTTTATAATGGAAATAAATTAATTTGATTTTTACCCATTGTGTATTTAGATAAAACATTTAAATTCAATTCCTTCCAGATTTTTGATTATGAAATTAAGTAGAAATTTAAATAATACATACGGGAAGAAATTCGCAGTAAATATTTCTAAAAGCAGTTTTCATGTCTTATATCGAGTTATCTGTAGTGTGCTCTTTAATGGGTTCATCGAAACTACTTTTATCACGAGCAATGCATTCTTAGATAACTTTCTAGTAATTCGTTCTGGAACTACTTGCAGGTATTGCAGAATAGAGTCTTTCGCTTATCTCCTATGACGTCCCAATGTTAATGTAATGACTTTTTAACATGGAGTGTAATCTGTGAGGTAACTGCTTGCTATTACCGTGGAGTAGTTACATCATCGATTGGGTAATGTCTTTTTTCGCCGCTGGGACATTAAGCTCTCTTTTTACGACGTCTAAGCTGTTTGGTCTGTTCCCTCAATTATGCATTCGATTTTATCCCACTACATCTGTCGCTACACGCAGTATATTTTGTTGATCTCGGCACTACTCTACTCAGATTTCGTTCCAGGGATCCCTACTTTACACTGTTGGTATACGCATTGCCTTTTGATCTCCCAATCAATACTTTTTTCTGCGTGTCTGCCAAGTTCTTCTTAACATCATGTAGTACCAGGTTTTAGGCCTTTGGTGGGTTGACCCCACTTCAGTCTAAGCTCATGCATACCGTTGTTACTTATGGAACAGCTCGGGTCTTTATCTCTTAATAATTGCAATAAAAGTTTAAAAAAATATCAACTTCTCTTCACTCCTTCTACCCCCTCCCATACAAATTTCTATGTTAGGAAATAAAGAATATCATTTCTCTTTCGAATATATGAGATATAATGCTTTGATACAAGTTTAAAGTCGATATTAAAATTGTAACAAACATTTCAAAATCATCCAAAACCTTCCATTTCTTTAGCCACACACCATAATTTCAGATTAACAATGCCTAATTTCCTTGAGAATTATGAAAGCTATAACTTTAAGGCTAGGGTGTAGTCTAGTGGGTAGTGTTTGGTCTATGCGAAGGTCGTGAGTTCAAAGTCCGGTCAACGTAATATATAATTGCTGCACACTGCCTGTTTGGATATACCTTGGTTATCTCTATGTACGAAAATGAAAAATTCATAGATAGAGGGTTGTGCGAAGGGCTAACAAGCCATCCACAATAAATAATGAAAAACAAAAAACAAAAAATATTAAGGAGCCTGAAGGTTAGGAGGCCAAGGCCCGCTTTAGGCTGGAGTGCCATTGTAGAAGATAAACTTCAAATTCAGCACGAAACATTTTATATACCACGTTCGGTGTCATAGACAACAATTATAAATGATAATTTGACACAATAAAGAAGAAAGGTAGAGCTAAAAATACAGTTAATTTCGTTATAATTCGACATATGACATACGAATTACGTAAATCGCCGACTTTTGGCTAAGAAATCGATTTTTATACTCTAGATGAAATCTGAGAGTATATTGTGTTTGCCTTACCGTTTGTAACGCTAAGAAATAACGCTCGCACAGAGCCGCCAAGGGTACAGAAATATTTGTTATCGCTCAGAAACCTCGATTCCGAGTGACCGTCTGTCTGTCTGTCTGTCTGTCTGTCTGTCTGTCTGTGCGTCTGTCTACAGCATAACTCTCGAAAGCTTTGAGCTGTAATGCTCAAAATTTTTGTGTGTCATTTTTAGCAAAAAGGTAACTTTAAGTTCGTGAATGGGCCACATCCCCCCACTCCTTCTACCCCCTCCCATACAAATTTCATGAAATTTCGAAAAATTAAGAAATTGATTTTCTTTGAAACTATTTAAGCTACCGACTTGAAATTTAGGTCAAAGTATTATAATATAGATGTCATTAACATCAAGGAATATTGACCCGATCCCCGTACTCCTTCTACCCCCTCCCATACAAATGGTCAATTTTGAAAAATACATATTTTCGATTTTCATTGTAACTAGTAAAGCTAAAAAAACGAAATTTTGTCAGAATTAATTCTACTATAATAGCAATTTATTTTAAAAATAATTACCAACTTCACCTTACTCCTTCTACCCCCTCCCATACAAATTTCACGAAATTTTGAAATTTAAATTAAATTATTTTTCTACGAAACTGTTCAAGCTATCAACTTGATATTTTGTATAAAGTATACAAATAAAAATATTAATAATGCCAACAACATTTGTTTTGATCTGTACACTCCTTCTACCCCCTCCCATACAAATGCAGAATTTTTGTTAAATGCATTTCATCGATTTCCATTAAAACTAGAAAAAGTACAAACCTCAAATTTTGCCAGAATTCGTTTTTTAATAATTGAAATAAGTGTTAAAAAAAATTATCAGCTCCGCTTCACTCCTTCTACCACCTCCCACACAAATATCTATATTATAAATTCAAGAAAAGCATTTCTCCTTCAAGTATATGAGAGCTATCGACTTTGAAATTGAATCAAAGCATGGTGATAAGGATGATGATAAGCAGTTTCAAAATCATCTTAAACGCTCCACTTCCTCTGCCACCTCCCATACAAATGCCTCAATTTCAGGAAAACTATGACCAATTTCTTTAAATATAATGAAAACTAAAAACTTTAAATTCAGCAAAAAACATTTTGCATGCCATGTTCGGTGTCATATACGAAAAACATAAACCTCCCCCTCTGCTTTTACCACCTCCCATACAAAAGTCACAATTCACTATTCGAAAGAATTTGAGATGACATATTTTCCGGTATATTAAAGTTATTTCCATCTCATCTAGAGTATCATATGATTGGGCTTTAAGCCCAATCATAATTCTGTTATGTTTTTGTATTAAACATGATTTTTAAATAAAATAACTTTATAGATGAATGCGTAAAGCATGGCGTGAAGGAGGGGGTAGAGGGAGTAAAGTTAATCGTCTAATTTTTTTTGGTCTTACTAATAACTACCACACTCGAAGAAGTAAAAACAGCCCTGAGGAATCACCCAAACAACAAAGAGCCGGGCACTGATCAAATTCCAGCTGAGCTTCTGAAAACCGGTGACACCTGCACAGCGCATCTCCTACATAAATTATTCACGGACATATGGACGCAGGAAACACTTCCTGAAGATTGGCGCAAGAGCGTCATATGTCCAATATATAAAAAATGTGACAAACTCTGCTGCAGAAACTACCGAGGAATATCTCTGTTGTGTACGTCCTATAAAATCTTGACGAAAATTCTGGAAAAGAGAATTAAGCCTTATGCTGACAAAGTAATTGGTGAATACCAAGGCGGATTTAGAGCTGGACGATCGACCACGTATCGACAGGCGCGTACTGCATAAAATCATGTTAGAGTTTGGAGTCCCACCGAAACTGTTTCGTCTTACAAGAATGACAATGACCGACTCTTTGTCACGAGCTACAGTAGGAAACGATCTGACTGCCAGTTTTTAAAACAGACAGCGGCCTTAAGCAAGGTGACGGCCTTGCACCAATGTTGTTCAATTTGACACTCGAATGTGTTGTTCGGAAACTTCCCGTTGACATAAAGGGAACACTATGCTTCAAATCCACACAATTCGTAGCATATGCCGACGATATAGATATCCTTGTAAGATCTCTGGAGAGTGCTACGGAGGTATTTGTAAACCTTGACTCGGCAGCAAGGGAAGTTGGACTACGTATTAATGAAAACAAAACAAAAATTATGATGCAAACTAGGAAAAAGACGCCAATCAGACAAAATGTTACGGTAGGAGATTATAACCTAGAAAAAGTAGACAACTTCTTATACCTAGGGGCGAACCGAAATCAAAAGAAGGAAAATGATGGCAAACAAGACTTATTATTCGGTACTTCCAATAATCAAAAACAAGAACGTGCACAGGAAAACAAAACTTAAGCTATACAAAACCATCATAAGACCTGTGCTATGCTATAGCAGCGAAACGTGGACTTTAACTCAGGCGTCCGAAAAACTACTTAACTCCGTTGAAAGAAAGGTACTCAGAAGAATCCTCGGACCTGTGAGGGAAGATTCGGTTTGGAGAATATCATACAATAGGGAATTGTATGCCATCTTCGACAATCCAGAAGTGTCAACCCTCATAAAATTTAAGAAGTTACAATGGGCTGGTCATGTGGAGCGTATGGATGACCGAAGAACTCCCAAACGTACACTAAAAGAAAAAGTCAGTGGACAAAGGCCGGTCGCAAAACTACGGAAGCGCTGGGAGGATTTTATTTACACAGACAGCAATCACTGCTAAGATTTTCTAACTGGAGGACGCGGTCACTGAACCGAGATAGATGGAGGCAAAGTATTCAGGAGGCCAAAACTCGATTTGGGCTGTAGCGCCATCATAAGTAAGTAAGTAATAACTCTAAATAAATCGTTAGTACACAATTTCAGCTCGATAAATTTTATTAGCCATGAGTAAATTGGCTTAGGGCATTTCATGAAAAAGTGCAGTTTGTATGGGATGTGGTGAAAGGAGGGGGAGGATACAAATAATTTCTAAACAGTAGATTGAAATAATCATATTACATTCCAAATTTTAGATCAATAGCGTTTATACTTTTCGAGAAAATCCGTTTATTGTCAAATTGCGAAATTGTGTCATTTTGTATGGGAGGGGATAAAAGGAGTGGAGCGATTTGGCCCGTTCATGAACTTGACCTTATTTTTTTGTCTAAAAGGACGTGTAAATTTGGGCTCTCTAGCTTAACGCGTTCTCAAGCTAGACAGGACACGGACGGACGGACATTCGATTTTGAGATTTGTCTCATTAATTTTTTTCTCTTGGCGTTACAAACTTTGTGGTAAACTTATAATACTCTCACATTTCATCTAGAGTATAAAAATAGAATAATTTGAATGGTTGCATATGGAAAAAAAAACGTTTCTTTGGAATATCGCAAGAACTAGAGCTGATTGAGCAAAATAATGGTTATTTCTTAAATCAGCGTGCCCGAATTACCCTAGCATAGAGATACTCGATACACACCAACACTTTTGTCCTAATAAAGTTTGGACAATGCTCTAATACCAACAGTTAAGACTGCGTTTAGAAGCACAAGAAGGCAACATAAGAAATACGAAAATCAGCCAATCAGCGAAAACTTGCGTCAAACTACAAGTTTTTGAATAGAATTCTCATTAAAACCGAAAATAAATATGACTTTCATAAATAACAATTCAATTTGATTGTGTTTACTTCATAAAAGAAAAAGAATTGAGAAAATTCAAATTTTGGGCGAAATTTCCCGCGCGATCGCTGCACATGCATTGTCCAAACTCTATTAGGACAGAAGGTTAGTGTGTATCGAGTATCTCTACTCTACCCTAGCAAAGTTATTGCCTGGCCTGCAGCAAAATGACTGTCGGCCTCTGTATTTCATTCAATTTGAAACATTTTCAAACCACACAGTTATATCTTCGCATTTTCGGATAAAGTGGTCAGGTTATCTATAATGTATGTACATATGTACATCTTTCAACCTGACCATTTCGACTAACTGCAAACTGCTTCGGACAGTGCTTCCAAAAGAGATACTTTTAGTTATATGTATTTATATTAAGTAAACATTCATAGTTGGACCACCGCGTGACCGACCACCCATTTCCGGTCGATGTATGTACATATGTAGGTCAGGTATATATACATACATATGTCTGTATGTCTGGTACACAATTGTGGCTTATAATGCTGCTAAAGTCAGAAATCGCCCGATATTTACGTATCGCTATGGGTGGTCAGCAATTGATCGAAATACTTTTTGTTTGGAAAAATATTTTGTAGATAAATTTTAATCAAAAACCAAGGTCTTGCGAATTCTTTGAAAACTGGCATAAAACCGACCTGTTAACACTACGGATAAAATTGTGACGTATTTGGCGACCTTCGATAGGAAAGCTTGTGCTTTTATTTATATAATACATATGTATGTATGTATAAACTTGTGGCCTTATGTAAAGTTTAACAACATGTTATTGCAAATGATGATGTCAGATCTAAAACACTAAGAGGTAAAAAATCACGCAACTCATGACACCTATACATGAAAGCTCTCAAACATGCCTGGCCAGACTATGATTTTTTTAGCCAGCACGCAATATTGAGCGGATTTTTTTATATGTAGCTAGGCATAATCATAATAATAGAAGTTCGTCGAACTTCCTGATTTTTTCATGAAGATCATGATTTATTAAATTTAATTAGCAAATTCAATGCTCTATAAAATGCAGCTAATGTAGTTGATGGTAGATTTAGGCTTTTATTCGCACAAAAAAAAGACTGTTATCGCCAGCAGTACATATCTATATGTATGTTTCACATATGTATTTAGTATATTTGATCTTCCATAAAAAAGAAGGAAGAACTGATGGACGAAAACAAACTTAATATTAGTAGCTTTATTTGCTGGAATTCTAAAATTTGATACAAACTATTTCCAAAATATGTGAAGCTCGCCCGACGCACATTATTTGCCGAATTAAGATTGCCTATTGGAGGAGCAATGCCATGAAGGTCTGACTACAGTTACTCCATGGGACACTAGAGGCACTTTATCATAGTTTGGCAAAGGTGAAGCCCGATATTTGGAGTGAAATTTAAAAAAGAGTCGACCTTTTTATTTTGGTACGTTCTTAATATCAAGAACTGTGCGAAGTTTTCAATACTTAACTAAAAAGTCTCAAACAAAAATTTTGAAGGAACAATTTATCTAAGGGTGGATGAAATTTGGAAAAGAAAACTTATAAACTCACCACTCCACGAATGGTGAATTGTGAATGGTGAAATCGCAGGTGTCAATTGTGACATTTCTGCCAGACTCTGATACAGTGAGTCTTCTTCTTGCATGGAGTGACCCTAGGTCTGATTAATGAAAGTCTGGCAAATGCAAGTTTGCTAAATCTAAGTATAAGTCAAACCATAGCACGATTGCGCGTAAGGTTCAATAGTGCGGTATGACGAAAAAGAGATTTTGGAGATATCGAAATTATTTTATTTCGAATTTGGGGGAGGGGGGGGGGGAAAGGAGGGACGGCTTTGAACTAATTTTTTCGTATCATAATTGCAATGGAAATACATTCACATGACTAAATTAGCCTAAAAATGCAAAAACAAAACATAACAGAGTTATGATTGGGCGTAAAGCCCAATCATATGATACTCTGGATGAAATGGGAATGACTTTAATATACCGGAAAATATGTCACCTCAAATTCTTTCGAAAATATGACATCGAACATGGCATGCAAAATGTTTTCTGCTGAATTTATAGTTTTTAGTTTTTATTATTTTTAAAGAAATTGGACATAGTTTTCCTGAAATTGGGACATATGTATGGGAGATGGCAGAGGAAGTGGAACGTTTTAGATGATTTTGAAACTGCTTATCATCACCCTTATCACCATGCTTTGATTCAATTTCAAAGTCGATAGCTCTCATATATTCGAAGGAGAAATGCTTTTCTTGAATTTATAATACAGATATTTATATGGGTGGGAGTAGAAGGTGTGAAGCTGAGCTGATAATTTTTTCTAGCATTTATTGCAACTATTAAAAAACAAATTTTGGCAAAATTTGAAGTTTGTTTTCTAGTTTTAATGGAAATCGATATAATGCATTTAACAAAAATTGTGCATTTGTGTGGGAGGGGGTAGAAGGAGTGTAAGGATCAAAACAATTTTTTTTCCGTTATTAATATTTCTATTTGTATATCTTATACGAAATATCAAGTTGATAGTTTTAACAGTTTCGAAGAAAAATAATTTAGTTTAAATTTCAAAATTTCATAAAATTTGTATGGGAGGGGTTTTCAGCTTTACTAGTTTCAATGAAAATCGAAAATATGTATTTTTCAAAATTATCCATTTGTATGGGATGGCGTAGAAGGAGTGAGGGGATCGGATCAATATTCCGTAATATTAATGACATCTATATCATAATATTTTGACCTAAATTTCAAGTCGATAGCTTAAATAGTTTCAAAGAAAAAACAATTTCTTAATATTTCGAAATTTCATGAAATTTGTATGGGAGGAGGTAGAAGGAGTGGGGGATGCAGCCCATTCACGAACTTAAAGTTACTTTTTTGCTAAAAATGACACACAACCATTTTTAGCACTATAGCTCAAAGCTTTCGAGCGTTATGCTGTAGACAGACGCACAGACGGACAGACAGAGAGACGGATAGACGGACAGATGGACAGACGGGCAGATGGACAGACGGACAGACGAACAGACGGAGAGACGGTCACTCGGAATCGAGGTTTTTGAGCGACAACAAATATTTCTGTACCCTTGGCGGCTCTTTGCGAGCGTTATTTCTTAGCGTTACAAACGGTAAGGCAAACACAATATACTCTCAGATTTCATCTAGAGTATAAAAACGTCCCGCCGTACGCCGTACATATGGACTCATATCTCCGAGACCGTTAAAGGTAAAATGTTCATTTTTGGGTGGATTGTTAATTCAATAAGTGAGCTTCACTATTTAAAGAGGAGCGTCAGGTGGAAGGGGAAGCGGGGGAAAGAAAAAGTGTCAAAAACTACGCTTGCTAATATCTCCACCACGGAAGCAGATAGGAAGTTGAAAATCAGTATAGGTATAGTGAGGGTTGTGGAACAAATTCTAAAAATAATTTAATTTTTTTATCTATTGGCGTCCGAAAAGGAGGGACTAAAAACAATTTGTCGACCGAATTGTTTTTTAAATTATTATATCTTCGAAATTACTTACCATAAAAAATTCATGTAATGGGACTACTAAGTTGGCATATAGATCCACCAGAATCGGCTTAGAGGGAGGCAAAGAGGGAGGTGCAAGGAAAAACACTTAAAAATGAATATCTCAACAATCTCTTAAGCTACATATGTAATCGAAACTTAAAACATATATTAAGCTGTACTAGCGAAATGCAAGTAGTAGTGGGGGGAAATGGGAGCATTTCAAAAGTGGTGCACTTTCGAAAATTTTAAACCTTCAAGCCGTTATATCTCAAAATTCAAAACAGGTATTAAATTAAAATATTGTCAAATTGTAGAGCGATATGATCTATAATTTTCTTAAAAATTTTAAGATGGGGGGGCGTAAGAGGAACGAGTTGGTGGGCCAAAATGTCGAAAATTTTCAGTAATTTCTTTAGGGCTCTGGTAAAAGGTACGAAGTTGAAATTTTACATGTGCATAAATTCAGTTGATATACATAAAGAAAAAATATTAATTTGAACCAGAACAGTTATCCACCAAAGGCTGGCCTTAACCTGCACGATGTGTTTCACGTGTATTGAAAAAAACACAAAAACTCAGAATTTTTGAGTGAAATTTGTAAAATTCATTTAAAAAAATGCTTAAAAGTTTAAGATATTAACTAGTCGAATACCTCCGAAGCTTCTACCCGACGATTTTTAAGAAATCAATTATCAACAAACAATTAAAAGAATAGAGAGTAGAATAGAAACTTAAAATGTTGAACGAACATTTTGAAAAATATTTCAAATAAAAACGCATCAAAAGTTTTGGAATTCTCTTTGCCCTAGCTTGCGGTAGTTTTCGGTTATACAGCTCCCCGCCTCCCCCTTAACCCCTACACCTCTTAAAGTCAGCACTAATCTACAATCCACCAAAAACTGAACTTTCTATTTTCAAGGGTTTTGGACTTGTTGTTCGCTAAGCGATTTGTAAAATTTCTAGGCTAATTAGTCCTGAAACGCGAAAAAAATCAGTAAAGAGAAACAGTTTAAGTAAAAAGTGTTTCGTTCAATATTAATTCAAGAGTTTATTAGCTTATCAATTTGATACAATAAATTCGCTCCAATTGAGTATTTACTAGGTTTTTTTTTAATAATCCTACACAGATAAGACAAACCGGCATAATGTCTAGAAAAAACTAATATTTGCAATGCGCATAATAATTTCATATTGAAAATATAACAACAAAGTTGTTGAATGAAGAATTTCATCTCTGGCTACGATTACTCGTATTTATTATTTTTTAATTTCTAGTCTGTGTGTGTGACGCAAATTAAATTATCTCACAGTATTTTTAGGGCATACAGAGTATACCAAAAATAACTAATTTGTTTTTTTTTATTTGGAAGATTTTGTGAGTAAATAAAATTTTAGATTATATAGTTTAAATTTAATTTTTTATGGAAACTTGGAACATCTGGAAAAGAGAAAAATAGAGCTTGTGCGGAGTCCTAAGAGTCATAAAACCAAAATAGAAAACTATAATAAGGTTATATTTTATTCTTCCGTGTGTGTAAACTGTACCCAATGAAAGTAAACTGCCAACAAGTCGGGCGAAACTTTATTATTTTTGGGACAAGTTGCGGAAGCATGCAAAGTCAATATGAAAATAAACTGCCAACAAGTCGGGCGAAACTTTATTATTTTTGGGACAAGTTGCGGAAGCATGCAAAGTCAATATGCAGGTTAGAATGGTTTGGGAGACTAAGTGAAAGAGAATTCTTGGGCAGGGATGTTATTAATTTAACAATATTTCATTCGTTTATGCAAGTTTGGGTTTTTATGAAGGAAGCGGAGGGGTAATAGTAAGAGTTGGTGAATGTTAATAGCTTCTTAATTGATTGCTTGAATCATGACCAATATTCTCTGTACAGAATGTGTTTCATAAACGGAGCTGCATAGAATTTTCATAAAATTCGGTGTATTCTACATTCACGAAACCGAACATTTGTTTGGGAGGAGGTAAAGCAGGTAATGGAATCGTAAAATTTGTGATGCAATTTTATTTCATTTCTCTTGTAAGGTGCTTGTACAAAATTTCGATTTGGTAGCTTTTAATTTCTTTGTTATTAGTTGATTTAATGAAATTGGTCGAAATCATACTTTTGTATGGGAGGGGTAGTGCGGGTAAGGGAATCGTAAAATTTGTGATGCAATTTTATTTCATTTCTCTTGTTAAATGCTCGTACAAAATTTCAATTTTGTAGCTTTTAATTTGTTTGTTATTAGTTGATTTTATGAAATTGGTCGAAATCATACTTTTGTATGGGAGGGGCTAGTGCGGGTAAGGGAATCGTAAAATTTGTGATGCAATTTTATTTCATTGCTCTTGTAAGGTGAACGTAAAAAATTTCAATTTTGTAGTTTTTAATTTGTTTGTTATTAGTTAATTTAATGAAATTGGTCGAAATCATACTTTTGTATGGGAGGTGGTAGAAGGGCATGCGCGATTTCAAAACTTTTGAGGCGATTTTTTTTCAACTATTTTTAAAAGTTCATATGCAAAATTTTAAATTGATGGCCTTGAATAGTTAGATGATAATTGATTTCTTGAAAATGGTCGAAAAAATAATTTTGTATGGGAGGGGGTAGAAGTTTTAAAGGTATTCGACCAGTTAATATTTCAAATATTCAAGGATTTTTTTTAAATACATTACGCAAGTTTTCAAGTTCCTACTTTAAAATTTCATTCAAAAATTTTCAGTTTATGTGTTTTTTTCAATGCACATGAAACACCTTGTGCACGTTAGACCGGGGGGTCGGTTTATAACAATTGTGGAACAAATTATTATTTTTTTTTATGTATATCAAATAGGTGTATCCAAATGCAAAATTTAAACTTTGTATCTTTCACCAGAGCCCTAAAAAATTCTTAAAATTTTGGACATTTCTGACCTCTCAACTCAACATTTTTACCAAAATTGATAATGATTTAGTTCTACAATCTGACAAATTTTCAATTTGATATATGTACTCAATTTTGAGATATAACGATTTGTAATTTTGAAAAGTGCGCCATTTTTAAAATGCTCTTCATTTCCCCCCACTACTATTATTTGCACAGGTTATATTTTTTTCGTATTTTGCTAGTGTAGATTAATATATGTATTAAGTTTCAATTACATAGCTTAAGAGATAGTTGAGATATTCATTTTTAAGTGTTTTTTTTAAACCCCCCTTGACCCTCCTCCTTGCAATAATTAGCCTCTCTCTAAGCTGATTCTAGTGGAGCTATATGCCGCCTTAATGGTCCCAAAATATGAATTTTTTATGATAAGTAATTTCGAAGATATATTCATTTGAAAAAACAATTCGGCCGATAATTTGTTCTTAGCCCCCCCTTTTCGGACGTCAATGGATAAAAAAACTAAATTATTTTTGTAGTTTGTTCTATATCTCTGCTTCAGCTTCCTACTTGCATTCCTGGTGGAAATATTAGCAACTGAAATTTTTGACTCTTTCCCTCACCCCGCCTCCCCCTTCCACCTAACCCTCCCCAAAATTTAGAAATTGGAGCTAGTGAGCTAAGTGTACCCAATCAACAATCCACCCAAAAATGAACATTCTACCTTTAATGGTCTCGGAGATATGAGTCCATATGTACGGCGGAACGGATTTTTTTTTTGCATTTTTAGGCTAATTTAGTCACGAAACGCGAAAATACAAAATTTCAGGGTAGCAAATTTTTTTTTTCTGTGTCGATCACAATACTTTATTATTAGAATAATAAAGTAATTGTGGTTTCAAAGAGGTGATCGAAACGTTTTGATTATCATATATCGCATTCACGTGAAGCGTAGGGTAGTGAAATTTGAAATCCACTGCGTGAGCGCTTTAACGTAGTGTACTGTAGTAAATTTTACAATACAGTGATTGGCGATTTGCAGATTATTGTGTTATTAGAAAATTATCTGTGATTTTATGGATTCGTCGTATTTCTGTACACTTTGTGTAGGCAATTTTAATTGTTAGTTATTATCTGTTAACTAACTGTCTAACTGTTTTCAATAAGATTAGTAATGTTGTAGAGGGAGCTCTCGAAATTTATCAGGCTGGATTTCGTAGAGGGTCGTATTGTACCAACTATACAAAGCAATCAATCAATTTCCTGTTAAAATCCCCTAACGTGACATAGGACAGATAAAGTTTTCTTCTACAAGGTGCCATTCCGAGCATTTATGCGTCAAATACTCGCAGCTTCGTGCGAAGGAATATCACTCCCAACCTCCAGAAATAGAAAGGGATACCAAAAGCTTGACGAGCTTTATTTATACGCGCCCCAAAATCTTTTCGGGTTCGCCGTCTATGCAGACAACGATTCTGAGGAAAACAAATCTTATACCTTTTCTATATCCAGGACAATCGATATGCTTATGCTCGAACTTATGTGCATGGACTTGATTTGCGCACATTCATCTTAAGTTCTGCCACTTTGCATTTGTAAACGAGCGCAAAGAGCGGATATTTGACGTTAATTCTGAACGGTTATGCGCAAGCGAACACACTTTATCAGGATAATCAAGGTGGCTTAAGATGTTAAACAATCCCTTTCCCTTCTCCCTGCTGAGATTTAACTTTCCCACCTTCCAGTGCAGCTTTCAAGATGTCGTTTATTACCACCACAAACTGGGCTGGTGGAAATATGCACCCTTGTTTGAAGTCGGCGCTTCACGATGCTACGAACACCCTCCAACGTTGGACGCTTGAAGGTTGGATGCATCGTGTATCCGATACGCGAGCTGAGTTCGGCTCATTGTCGGTTTTTTTGCCCGCTTGAAGGGATTTTTTCTTCACTGTACGGAACACTTGGATGTACATTGTGACCATAAAGTATCGGGAATTTGTAATTAAAATCAGTCTGCGAAATGATATTTCAAAATTGTTTTTTTTCCGGTAAGCAAGTAGAACTGCTTTTAATTGTTATCCCAAAAATTAGGGTGGTCTGTCAATCAGTTTGTTTGCAGCAGCTGGTTGAATCGGTACACCTCAGCAGTTCACGGCGATTTTTATAATGAATAAAAATATGGTACAAAGAATTTGGCTCTAATTTTGTGTTTCCAACCAAATTTTATGTGCGGAATCGTTGCGAATGTTGAAAAAGGCTTACGCTGATCCAGAAATATCAAAAATACTAGCCTTCGAGTAGTTCAATGCCTTTCAGGACGGTCGAGAGATCGTTGAAGAAATGCCTAGTTCTGGACCACTTTCGACCTATTCAACTGACGAAAACATTCAAAAAGTGAATGGAATAGTGCTTAAAAATGGTCATGCCAGTATTAAGAAGATAGCGGGAGGGCTCGACATCTCTTGCAAGCCCGTTCGTTCGATTTTGAAACGCGTCCTTGCTCGACTCGTTCCGATAAAGCTTTTTTGAAAACAAAGTACCGTGAACAGGTCTCTTTGGACATCCTTGATCGTGCGAATTCTGATCTCACATTCATGAAGCGCACCATAACTGGTGATAAGACATGGGCTTACGAGTTTAACATGCAAACTAGTCAAAAATCATAGGAATGGAGAAAACCACGCCGAAGCCGCTCAATAATCAAGACGGTGCTCTCGATATTCGAGGTTTGATCCATCATGAATTCGTTCCAGAGAGGGATAGACTGTCAATAAGGAGTAATTTTTGACCGTATTGGAATTATGGAAAGGGAATTCATAGATTTTCCACTATGAAATGCGCCATCGCATTGAGCTTCAATTGTGACCAAATTTGAGGCCAAAAAAGCAACAAATTGCTTCAATCAACCACAGTATTCGCCAGATTTGACCCCGTGTGACTTTTTCCTATCCTTGAAGCTGAAATTACCGCTCCGTGGAATTCGTTTTCACCATAGATTACTGAGGTGTACCTATTCAACCAGCTGCTGTAAACAAACTGATTAACAAACCGCGCTAATTTTGGAGATAATAATTAAGAACAGTCCTACCTGCTTACCGAAAAAAAAATTAAAATATCATTTCCCATGGTCACAATGTATTGGATTGTATATGTTTTGGATCAAACATTCATTTAGCAGGGCACTTGTTATGTCAATCGACTAATATTTTACTCAAAACTTGAAGATTAATATTTCAGTCGAACGTCCACCGCATTGTGTAGCGCCGGCTTGAGACACATTCGTATAGGAAAGTTTTCGGACAGCTCTTCTTTGTGTAAGACGCGACATCGTGGATCTTTATAGGACTAGCTTTACGCTGTCTGAAGCCTCCAGTGGCTAATCCATTTTGGATAGAATTGTAATCCTTTAAGTCTCTGACAAATATTATACAATTCTATTACTTTTTTTTATTCTTGGGCCACAAAAATAAACAAAATTGTTCACTACACTTGATTAAAATGGAAAATACATTTTAATGTTCATTGAACTCATCAAATTTCTGTTAAGACCCCCTATAGGGGCATAGGACAGAAACAACTCTCTTCCACATTGAACTCATAACGTATTGAACTCATAACGTATTGTAATTTGGAACATATTACAATTAGTTATTTTTGACTTTGTGGAAATATCAAAAAGATAGATAATTTATGTTAATATACTCGTATTTACTGGCTTCGTTTGCCGGAGGAATAAAAAAGTGTAAATTCAAATGCGAATTGATTTTTTAGTTTCCATTGGAAAGTTTTGGCAATTAGCCAATAAAGAAAAGAAATGTGCACATACACTCGGCAGAAAAAGTTTGCATACATACCCAACACATCCGACATATGTATGTATCTATAAAAACATCGTTTCTAACATTTTATTCCGAAATATTTTTTTTCCTATTTTTCATTACATCATTATGAACATAAAACAAAACAATGAGAATTACTGTACTCTAATACAACGGTAAAATTCGGAAACGAGAAATAGTCTGAAATTCCAGGAATAAAAAGTATGCGTTCAAAGCGTATAAAGTCTCTGAGTTGCAGTTAAATCATTAATAACAATAAAGTTTGTGCAGGAAAGTTGATAAACGTGTTTTTATCTAAGGTTTGCGTTAAAAATTATTGCTAAAAAACGTTAAGTAAGAGATGTCTAATAAAGGAAAGGAAATTGAATTTGGGGAAAGGAAAATTATCGTGGATTTGTGGAAAAAAGGTACGTCATATCATGAAATAGATGCATTAGTCAGCAGAAGTCATTTATCTGTCCAACGAGTCGTAAACAACTTCAAAAACACAGGAGTTTTGGTTTCAAAATCCAGATCTGGCCGTCGTCCAAAGTTGAGCCCTCAGCAAACTCGGAGTTTGCTCCGAACGATGAAGGCTAATCCTAGATTAACTGCACCTGATATGGCAAAGGACATCAAAGAAAAGTACTGCAAGTCTATTTCTGATGATGGTGTTCGTAAAATTCTTAGGAAATATGGGTATCACGGACGCGTTGCCCGTAGAAAGCCATTTATAACAACAGTAAATAGAATCAAGCGGCTGGAGTTTGCTAAGGAACCATAAATAAGCCAAAAGCATTTTGGTAACAAGTTATTTTTTCGGATGAAAGTAAATTTTGTATTTTTGGAATCAAAGGTCGGAAGATTGTATGGAGAAAACATGGCGCGGCCTTCGACGTAAAAAATCTCTGTCCAACAGTAAAGCACGGTGGTGGCGGTGTTATGATATGGGGGTGTATGGCTAGTGGAGGAGTTGGAAAAATGGAGTTTATTGAAAGTATTATGAATAAAATAGACTACCTTAATATTCTCAAGCGTAATTTGAAGAAAAGTGCAGAGCATTTGGGCGTAAGCGACAACTTTTACTTCCAACAAGACAACGACCCTAAGCACACTGCGGAGGTAGTAAGACTCTGGTTGATGTATAATGCCCAAAATCAGCTTCGTACACCGCCCCAATCTCCTGACCTCAATCCAATAGAGCGTTTGTGGCATCAGTTGGAAGAAAGGATTCGAGCGCACACAACAACATCGAAGGTAATGCTCAAGGAAGTTCTGATCCAGGAGTGGAATTCAATAACCCCAGAGTTCACTAAGAAGCTGGTAGATTCCATGCAAAAACGGTTGTGGGAAGTAATAAAGAGACGAGGATATCCCACAAGCTTTAAACGAGACAAACAATTGTTTTATTTTGAAAAGAAATATTTGTACGCAGACTTTTTATTGTTGCAATTCAGGATTTGTTTTCGTTTTTTAATTTTAATATTTTTATGGAGTACAATAATCATCATTATACTCTATATGAAATCTGAGAGTATATTGTGTTTGCCTTACCGTTTGTAATGCTAAGAAATAATGCTCGCACAGAGCCGCCAAGGGTACAGAAATATTTGTTGTCGCTCAAAAACTTCGATTCCGAGTTGCTGTCTGTCCGTCTGTCTACAGCATAACTCTCGAACGCTTTGAGCTATCGTGCTGAAACTTTGTTGTGTGTCATTTTTAGCAAAAAAAAACCTTTACGTTTGTGAACGGGCCACATCACCCCACTTCTACTACCCCCTCCCATACAAATTTCACGAAATTCCGAAATTTTCAGAAATTGATTTTTCTTTGAAACTATTGAAGCTATCGATTTGAAATTTGGGTCAAAGTATTATGATATAGATGTCATTAATATGACAGAATATTGATCCGATCCCGTCACTCCTTCTACCCCCTGCCATACAAATGCATAATTTTGAAAAATGCAGTTTTTCGATTTTCATTGAAACTAGCAAAGTTATAAAAAGGAATTTTTGCCAGAATTAATTTTATTATGATTCCAATCAGAATTGAAAAAATTATCAACTTCACCTCACTCCTTCTACTCCCTCCCATACAAATTTCACGAAGTTTAGAAATTTAAATTAAATTATTTTTCTTCGAAACTGTTAAAGGTATCAACTTGATATTTTGCATGAAGTATAAAAATAGAAATATCAATAACGAGGAAAAAATGTGTTTTGATCCGTACACTCCTTCTACCCCCTCCCATACAAATGTATAATTTTTGTTAATTGCATTATATCGATTTCCATTAAAACTAGTAAAAGTATAAACTTAAAATTTTGCCAGAATTTGTTTTTTAATAATTGCAATAAATGTTAAAAAAAATTATCAGCTCCTCTTCACTCCTTCTACCCCCTCCCATACAAATATCTGTATTATAAATTCATCATAAGCATTTCTCCTTCGAATATATAAGAATTATCGAATTTGAAATTGAATCAAAGATTGGTGATAAGGATGATGATAAGCAGTTTCAAAATCATCTTAAACGCTCCACTTCCTCTGCCACCTTCCATACAAATGCCTCAATTTCAGGAAAACTATGTCCAATTGAAAATAATGAAAGCTACAAACCTTAAATTTAGCACGAAATATTTTGTATACCACATTAGGTGTCATATCCAAAAATTACAAACCTTCCTCCTCTCCTTCTACCACCTCCCATACAAAAGTCACTATTAATTATTTAAAAGAATTGGAGGTGACATATTTTCCGGTACATAGAACTCTTTCTCATTTCATCTAGAGTATCATATGATTGGGCTTTACGCCCAATCATAATTCTTTTATGTTTTTTGTTTTGTTTTATGTTTGTAATAAAGCTATGAAAAAAAAAGAAAAAAATTTATTATGAAATAAATTACTTAAAACGATGTTTATTATAGATATGTTGGATGTGTTGAGTGTGTACGCAGACTTTTTCTGCTGAGTGTATGACAGCAGTGTTAAAATTTACTAAGTTCACTAATTAAAATTTAGATGAAATTAACTAAACTTAATGAATTATTAAGAACGCAAACGTTTGATATGCAATATATGCAAAATGCAATGACAATAATAAAAAATAAATAAATAAATTTCAGATTAAGTGCCCTTCGCCACGAAATAATATAAGAGACGACACTTATTTATTCATTGTTCAACACAAATGCTTAAATTGGAAAATCATTATGTAAGTTTTTTAATGAACAACAAGAAATGACAATGCTAATTGATGTGTGTGAGCTACATTGCTCAGTTTAAAACATGGACCACAAAACCGACAAACTGTGATAAATGTTTGCAAAGTAATATTTTAATAGTATCTGGACATGCTATAGCTTTAACACGCAATATGTATTCTGTTTTGTCTAGCTATATAATTTTTTTTTCGATCGGCACCGAAATTTAGCATGTCTGTCCCAATTCCAGCGAGTATTTTCTTTTTGAATTAATGATGAGACTTCATTGACCCAAAATGGCACAATTTTACTACGAAATACGAGTAGATAAAAAGTAGAAAGGTTCGTTTCCTTATGGATACATCCGACCAGGATGACAGACATTATATTTTTGGGCTTATGATTTTTTTTAACATGCTTGACTGTCTAAGTTTTAAAACAATTTTTCTGATGTGTGTTTGGAAGTGGGTCGAATCAACAAATCATTTTATTATTCTGTTGTCTATTCTTCAAAGTTTTTGAGGATTACTTTGTTTTCGACTATTATCCTTATCTCAAAAGAGAACAGCTATGGCTGGAAAAAGAAGGACTTGAATTGTGTCAATAGTTTATGAGTTATCCTTTTATTACGCTTTCTGAATTAATTAAGGCTATTTTTAAGCAGTAGTTAGTAAATTAAATTTTTTTAAACTTTATAGAAATAATTAATTAAATATGGGTTTCTTATTCGGTGTGAAAATTTTCTTAATTATTATTATTTTTTCTTTACTCAATTGTGAATTGGAATAAGTAAATAAACGGATTTTGTTGAAATTAATAATTAATAGAGCTGTACAAAAAAATTAAGCATGTTACTGACTGGCAATAAGTTCACTCCGTCTCAAACAATTGTTTGAATATAAGTTCTGCAAATAGTACCAGTTTTTTATGAAACTAGTCGCTCAATACAAAAACATATCTTAAGAAAGACACGCTAAAATTTTCAAGTAATGTTTTTTTGAAAACAAATTATGTTGCAGATCGTGACAAAATGTTTGTAGAAAGAATTATAATTCGATATTTATCTTAATGCCATGTATTTTGAAGACAATTATCTTTAAAATCAAGCATAGAGATTAACGCGTCTTTCTCAAAACCACTTTTTTTTAATTATAGTCGGAAACATAATTAGAATTCTGTAAGTCGCAAATACTTCACACTCATTTTAAGGAAAATATTTTTTTTGCGTGTGATCATTTAACAAATTCGAAAGAACCAATATTTTTATGCAAATTTATTCCTTTTTAGTAAACTACATTTAATGTACACAAGCTTTCTCGATATTGTTATTTCACCGGACTACAAATATGTTAAAATATTATGCTTCTACAATGGTACTACAGCCCAAATCGGGCTTTGGACTCCTTTCCTTCAAGTTCCTTAACATTTTCATTATTGATTGTGGAAGGATTGTTAATTCTTCGCACATTTCTTTATCTATGAATTTATTATTTTCATTGATTAAGGTGACCACTGTATACCCAAGTGGGTAGCTTGCTGGAATTATGCGTCGATCGGGATTTAAACTCACGACCTTCACATTTTAGACAACACGCTACTCGCTAGGCTACACCTTGCTATTATTTTATTATTTGTTACTATTATTATGTTATTATGTGTTAAAATATGTTACGTTAATTCAAAATATTCATGATTTTTAGTTCTTATGAAATTGTATAATACTTTCGTGGATCCGGAAATCTCTATCTTCATCAAACTTTGAAAACTGCAGTCTGCTGGCTGCGTACAACGATGAATAAAGAGATGAATACCAAATCGTGTTTAAATAAACTGCCAACAAGTCGGGCGAAACTTTATTATTCATTGAACAAGTTGTGGATGAGTGGAAAGTCAATATGCAGGTTAGAGTGGTTAGGGAAGACTAATTGAAAGGGAGTTCTTGGGCAGTACTGTTGTCAATTTAACAATATTTTATTCCTTTCTGCAAGTTTGGGTTTTTATGAGGAGAGAAGAAGGGGTAATAGCAAGGGTGGGTAGATGTTAATAGCTTTTTAATTAACTGCTTGAATCACGTCCAATATTATCTGTATAGAATTTCTTTTATAGACGAAGTTGCATAGAATTTTCATAAAATTCGGTGTATTTTACATTCACGAAACCAAAAATTTGTATGGGAGGTGATAGAGCGGGTAAGGGAATCATAAAATTTGTGATGCAGTTTTATTTCATTTCTCTTTTAAGGTGCTTGTACAAAATTCCAAGTTCGTAGCTTTTAATTTGTTGATTATTAGTTGATTTAATGAAATTGGTCGAAATCATACTTTTGTATGGGAGGGGGTAGAAGGACAAAAGTGATTTCAAGACTTTTGACGCAATTTTATTTCAATTATTTTTAAAAGTTCTCAAGCAAAATTTTAAATTGATAGTTTTAAATAGTTAGGTGATAATTGATTTCTTAATAATGGTCGAAATCATACTTTTGTACGGGAGGGGGTAAAAGGACAAGTGCGATCTCAAAACTTTTGACGCAATTTTATTTCAACTATTTTTAAAAGTTCTTGTGCAAATTTTCAAATTGATAGCTTTTAATAGTTAAGTGATAATTGATTTCTTGAAAATTGTCGAAAAAATTATTTTGTATGGAAGGGTGTAGAAGTTTTAAAGGTTTTCGACCAGTTAATATTTCGTATATTTAGGGATATTTTTTAAATGCATTTCGCAAATTTTCAAGTTTCTACCTTAAAATTTCACTCAAAAATTTTCAGTTTATGTGTTTTTTTCAATGCACATGAAACACCTTGTGCACGTTAGACAGGAGGGGGGGTCGGTTTATAACAATTAACAAGTTATTATTATTTTTCTATTTACATTAAATAGATGTATCGACATGAAAAATTTAATCTTTGTATCTTTCACCAGAGCCGTAAAAGAATCACTCAAAATTTTCGACATTTTTGCTCATCACCTCCAACTTAAAATTTTTTACCAAAATTAACGACTATGTAGTTCTACAAGTTGACAAATTTTCGCTTCGATATCTGTACTCTGTTTTGAGATATAAGTTTTTGTAATTTTGAAAAACGCGCCATTTTTGAAATGCTCCCCATTTCCCCCACTACTTTTATTTCAACATGCTATATTTTTTTATTTTCCAAGTATAGCTTAATATATGCTTTAAATTTCAATTAGATAGCTTAAGAGATAGTTGATATATTAATATTTTTGAGTTTTTTTCTTTGCAACCCCCCTGACCCTCCCCCTTACAATAATTAGCCACCTTAATGGTCCCAAAATACGAATTTTTTTATGATAAGTAATTTTGAAGATATAATCATTTGAAAAAACAATTGGGCCGACAATTTGTTTTTAGCCCCCCCCCTCTTTTCGGACGCTACTGGATAAAAAAACTAAATTATTTTTTAAGTTTGTCCCACAACTCTCTCTATATCTTTACTGATTTTCAAATTCCTATCTGCATTCGTGGGCTTTACGCCCAATCATAATTCTGTTATGTTTTTTTTCTGTGCCGATCATAATACTTTATTATTAGAATAATAAAGTAAAAGCAAAGCCGGATGGAAAAAAAAGAAAACGTTAAAAGGATTCAATTTACGCTGGCTGCAAATCTCTTTCGACATAGAGAATTTCGGGCATTGGACTGAAATATTTGGGGACGAAGCATACAGTAGGCCAAGTCCCGACTTGGGCTCTAGCATAATTGGTAATTATTTTGAAGTTAAAGAGAAATTTTAAAAATCATGACAAAAGTGTGTTCGAAAACTTTCGTTTTCGAGAAATTTTCAGTATATTTCTGCTATGCTCATCAAATCTCTTTTAAAAAATGGTCATCATGGTGGTTAGAGCAATAATATATTTTTCTGTAGCTTCAAGGAATGCTCTGCTTACTTGCACATTTGATAGGTTAAGTAATAAATTGTGTATAGTAATTTCTCTTTAAATCAATATAAGCTTAGGAAATGTCGAAATAAAATGTTTTATTGTCGAATTATATCAAATTCCTGTTAAGACCCCCTATAGGAGCATAGGTCAGAAATAGCTCTCTTCCACAAGGCGCGATCCTGAGCATCGGCTTTAAGCTGTTGCCAGGACTTGTTTATTCCTCTGGCCTCCTGCTCAACTGCTCACTTCCATGTGTTACATGGTCGACCGACCCGACGTCTTTCTTGAGGATTATAATCCAGAGCCTGTTTGGCGATGTTTCGCTCTGGTTTCCTCAAAGTATGACCGATCCGTTGCCACTTCCGCCTTTGAATCTCAATACCTGTTTTAGTCTGTCCAGTTTTACTCCAAAGTTCGTCGTTGGAGATCACCTCTGGCTAGAGTATTCCTAAAATGCGTCGGAGGCATTGGTTCACGAAAGTTTGCAGGTTCTTGGTAAGTCGAACTGTCACTTTCCACGTAGTAAAACCATATAACAACACCGGATTTGACGCATACATCAAATACTCGCAGCTTCATGCGAAGGGAGATCTCTCTTAACCTCCAGAAAGGGGAAATGACACCGAAGGTCTGACGAGATTTATTTAGAAGAGCCTCAATATCCTTTTCGGCTTTACCATCCGTGCTAAAAATGCTTCCGAGATAACAAAAATCATGCACCTCTTCTTCATCTTCTCCGTCAAGAACAATCGGTGTTTTTGTGTTCGAACCCATATCCATGTACTTGGTTTTTCGCACATTCATTTTCAGTCCCATCTCTTTGCTTTTAGAACAACGACCATGTGACTCCAAGTCCAAACGGTTATGTGCAAGTAAACACACGTCATCAGCATTATTAAGGTGACTTAAGATGTTAAATAGTCTCAATTAAAAACCTTTATCTTTCCATTATTCCTGTGCAGCTTTCAAGATGGCATTTATTACCACCAGAAACAGGGCTGGTGATAATATGCAGCCTTGTCTGAGACCCGTTCGCACAGGAAAACTCTCGGACAGCTCTCCTCTATGTATGATGCAACACCTTGCATCTTCGTAGGATTCTTTAATCATTGCTATGACCTTATCTGGAATATCATTCTATATGTAATCTCGCTGTCGCTGTCGAAAGCCTTTTCGAAGTGCACAAACATGCTCAATTAATTACGTGTTAATAATAATTTTTAAAAGATTAAAGAATTTTCTTTATCTTGTGTTTCAATTAAATTAAATACAAACTATTTATAGTTAACTGATTACATACAATTCAGAAACGAGTAATATTTATATAACTTTCATAGTTTTACAACTATACCGACAAATGCCAGAAATTTAGAACAACAGGGAAAAATTAGTTACGATAAAATATACATCAGAATTTTCCAAGATGGGATCAAAGTAATTATTATACTCTAGATGAAATCTGAGAGTATATTGTGTTTGCATTACCGTTACCATACAACATGACACAATTATGCAATTTGATAATAAATGGATTTGCTCGGAAAGTATAAAAGTTATTGAACTCAAATTTGGAGCATATTATTTTTATAATGATTTCAATCTACCGTACAAAAATTATGTATGTCTTCCCTCTCCTTCCACCACCTTCTGTACAAACTGCACTATTTCATGAAGTGCTCTAAACCAATTTACTCAGTGCGTATAAAATTTTGCAAGCTGAAATTGTGCAAAAAATATTTATTTAAAATTATTAGTAAGACCAATAAAAATTAGATGATTAGCTTCACCTCTTCTACCCCCTCCCATACAAAATGACACAAATACGCAATTCGACAATAAACGGATTTGCTCAAAAAGTATAAAAGCCATTAGTCTGAAATTTTGAATATATTACTTCCGTGGCGATTTCAATCTACTATATAAAAATTATGCGTGTCCTCCTTCTTCTTCCACCACCTTCCATACAAACTGTACTTTTTCATAAAATACTCTAAGCCAATTTACTCTGTACGTATAAAATTTATCGAGCTCAAATTTAGCAGTAAATATTTATTTAGATTTATTAGCAAAACCGAAAAAAATTAGATGATTAGCTTCACCCCTTCTACTCCCTGCCATATACAAAATGACACAATTTCGCAACTCGACAATAAACAGATTTGCTCGAAAAGTATAAAAGCTATTGATCTGAAATGTGGAATATAATACTTTTATGATAATTTCAATCTACTGCATAAAATTTATTTGGGTCCCCCTCTTCTCTCCACCCCCTCCCATACAAACTACACTTTTTCATGCAATGCTCTAAACCAATTTACTCAGTACGTATTAAACGTATCGAGCTGAAATTGTGCATTAATAACTTATTTAGAATTATTATTTAGCCCAAAAAAAAAAATTAAAAGATTAGTCTTACCCCTTCCACCAATAAACGGATTTGCTCGAAAAGCATGGATGCTATTGATCTGAACTTTGAAGTATATTACTTTTATGATGATTTCAATCTATCATATAAAAATTATTTAAGTCCTCCCCTGTCTTCCACCACCTCTCATACAAACTCTACCTTTTCATGAAATACTCTAGAACAATAACTCAGTGTGTATAAAATCTATCGAGCTGAAATTGTGCACTTAATATTTATTTAGAATTATTAGCAAGCCCAAAAAAATGAAGCTATTATCTGTACCCCTTCTACCCCCTCCCGTACAATCTGACACAATTTCACAACTTTACAAAAAGCGGATTTTCCTGTAAAGTATGAATGCTATTGCTCTACAATTTAAAACATGTCAAAAGCGTGATTAAGGACTCGCCCCTCCTTGTACCACCTCCCATACAAACTACACAATTTGGATAAATCCAATAACCTAATTTTCTCAGCAACTATTAAATTTTTTAAGAAATTTCGAAAAGTATTTAAGGCCAGACTCGTGATTGCTATTAAAAAAAATCATGTTTCTAATGAAATAAGCTTCTTACTAACTGAATTGTAATAGACTTACAAAATATTGTAGTAGTTACCCAGCGGGAAAAGTAAGTTATGGAAGCATTAATTGATTATTACCAGTCTATACATTCGCATGATGTCCTATGACGGCAAGGTATATAAGAGACTTACATACCTTACCTCTGCATTACCCGGAAGGTAAAGGGAAGCATTATGGGCAATGTCCACTTGATGTAGAAGAAAATATTCCTAATAATGCAAATTTAAGTACGACGAGTAATGTCTGCGTATGGTAGAAAGAAACATTTCTAGTAACGAAAATGTAAGCATTTCAAAGTAGGTAAACATGGTTAGGATTTAATGGAATAATTAAAAAATGAATCAAAATATTTTACGATTACACTTTATATTTATTATTTCAGTATTTTGTTGCTTGAGTTTTAATTGAAGGTGAACAGCACGGGGAATGGGGCCCAGCCGTCGTCCTTGGTGATCTGCTCCTGGATGAACTTGTCGCGAGCGAGATTCGCTTTGCCAAAGTAGTACTCGATCTGTCGGATGATGGCGGCGTCGAGCTTGACCATAT
This sequence comes from Chorisops tibialis, assembly GCA_963669355.1. Taxonomy (NCBI): domain Eukaryota; kingdom Metazoa; phylum Arthropoda; class Insecta; order Diptera; family Stratiomyidae; genus Chorisops; species Chorisops tibialis. The sequence goes on from OY770263.1 coordinate 131,275,038, forward strand.
CTTCGGGCATACGTTCGGCCGGCAGAGGTTTGATTAGTACGTCTTGAGCTTTTTCACTTACTTCGGATATCGGACTCGAGTGTGCGTATTTTCCCGTATCTTACCTTTGCTTTCTGTAATTCATTCCACAGAGTGCATATAAGTAAGAATGCCAACTCACTCCTTATACATTCCGAAGAAACCTTTTTTTTATATAATTTGGTGGACACGTGAGAAAAAATCTTACAAAATACCTTCCGCGTGCAATGCATTACCGAATTTCCCGCTGGGTATTGAATAAAAAATATTCTATTCACTTATTTAAGTTGACGTATGCTTTCAAACTATTATAGAATAAATTAAATTGGAATAAAATAAATGATACTAAATGAATTATTATTATATCGTTTATTGTTATACCACATATCAACTGTCGAACTGAGGACATGGAAAAAATTTTAACATGGAACCGGTGAAATGTTTTCAGTGCAAGAAAACTGCAAATGTTTCATAATTATACATATCGTTTCGGCGAATTCTTTTTACAAAAATTAAAAAAAAAAAGAGTTTCGCTTTCAATTTTGTAAAAAGGATTTTCCGAATAACCGAATTGCTATGTAAAATCCAGCAGTTTTACTAAGAAATCTATCCCTTTCTGTATATAAAATCGCTACATCCATCAGTAAAAAATATAATATTCAATTATATTTGGTTCTCCACTCTTTAGAGATGATATAGTCTAATTCGGGTCTTCATTTTCATACTTATAGACCGCCTAACTCACTATAAATGATTTTTTTGATTTTCGTAGATTGAGGTGGCTCAGATATATATATATATATATATATATATATATATATATATATATGTTACGATAAGACATTTTGCTTAACCAAAATGTCATTCTAGATCTTCTTTAATTTCTAAACGATCAACATTTAAAATATGCATGCAAGCAATTCTCACGGTTAAACGTTCATTCAAGTGCATTCCATTTGATGACACCCGATCCAACTCATAATTTGCAAACTTTCGCACGGAAGATAGATGCAGTGTCATCAATATTTTTGTATTTATGCTAAGAAATTTATATGACAGTCATCTAGTAATTCACCTGCGAGCGGAAGCTCTGCCCGATCGAGAAATAAACATTTTTCCTAACTATTAAAAGTTATCTTTTAATTCATTTTTTTCAACAAGTTTACGGAGATCAGTTATATGTATGTTATATACCTACGCAGAAAGTGCCCTACAATTATGTGCCCGCAGGGATCTACAACTAAGTTGTTAACATATGATTGTGGATATAAAGGGTATACAGAAATTTACTAGGCTTTCGGTACAATTCCTGCTATATGATCAAATTCCAAGGGAATTTACTCGAAACACTATGATTTTTCGTTGTTTCGATTATAAATTATACTTTTGATTCGGTTTTCTACATTAAGTTTATACTCAGGAGGCTGTGAGAGGACAGCCATCTGGTTTTTGGCACAAAACTGACAAATTGACAAGGCTGAGTGTGCGCCGCTTTGTCGTGTTGCAAGATCCATGAATTATCTCGCCACAACTCTGGTCGCTTTTTGCGGATTTTTTCATGTAACCGTCCCAGTAAGCTTATTGTAAAGTTTCTGTAAAAGTTTTCTTCAGTTTCACGCAAAATTGTACGTTGCATCGTTGCTCTAGAAAACGCTCATCTCAAAAATCACAAAACACTTAAACATGTTGCACTCAAATAACAATATCATGAAAAGTAAACGAGATATCAACAATCCAAAAACACGTGGTTACAAAGTAGGTTGAGACCTCTGTGATGTAATGGCAGCGTGCTTGCTTCACAGCCAGTAGGTCGTGGATTCGATTCTCAATCTACGCAGTTGGATTTTTTCAAAAACACGAATTTTTCAGTTGCTACTGACAATGACGATGTAAAAGTGAAACAGTTGCACTTCTAGAGTGTTTTCCATTAAGATCGACTATTTTGAAATTTGAAAAAAATACGTGTAGTTTATTTGATGTTTTTATTTTAATAAAGAATGTAGATATGCAGGTTATACATATATGGAACAGAATATCCGACAAACGCTGCACGAGCGACACAAAAAAAGGGCTAAGTTCAAAATAGGCGCTCATTCATCTACAATGACACTACAGCCCAAATCGGGCCTTGGCCGCCTAACTTTCAGGTTCCTTAACATTTTTCATTATTTATTGTGGAAGGGTTGTTAGACCTTCCCACAACTCTCTATCTACGAATTTTTCATTTTCGTAGATTGAGGTGACCAAAGTACACCCAAGAAGGCAGTGTGCTGGAATTAAGCGTCGACCGTGATATGAACTCACGACCTTCGCATTGTAGACCAACATGCCATACTGTCTAATATACATATGATCATATATACGGTTCTAGTTGACATGAGTCATTTCATTGATCGACCTACAATTTATTGTGTTATTATTCGTTTTCATTGCAAATAATAGCTAAAATGTTTATCATTGATACCGCTTATTTGATGCAACAACGTCATAACTCAAAAATGGTCTTTTATTACTTAATGATAGAAAAAGATAAGTTTTGGCTTGTACTCTACAATCTCGAAAAAATATCGGATATCTTAAGTATCAAGAATTTCAAGTCACGACGTTGTTGCACCAAACGAGCGATATGTGGAATAATCAGTTGGCTAGCAGCGATATTCATGTTGTAATATACACATGTATTGAAGCGAAGTGAATCATAAATACACAAGCCCAAAGTGCTGAGGCCTCTGAAATTAATCTAATAAGTGGGCTATGAATTTGACTAATGCTCGTAATCAAAGGCTTTACGGACAATTATAATTGCAGATTCCGTAGTGGAATATATTAATATAATTTTTGGATTCAAATATATATCGTACATATGTATATGAAATTATGGATGAAAATATACTATGAGTTCAATTTTACAAGTTTAGAATAGTTTGGATATTGCTATCAAAGATACAATTTGGATTTTTTTTCAATTACGATACTGTCAGCAGTATCTTTGTGTGTCAAAATTAGCTCCACCACCCTCCAGTCTCCTTTCCTTGTCAAGCACACATTCTCTTTAATATGGACTATCATTAATTTTACTAATCCCTCTGCAGTTAAAGAGAATATACGTAGGTATCTTTATTAATTATTTGAAACGAATTTAACCACTTAAATAAAAAATTGGGGTATTAATAAACCCTATTAAGAGAACTAAGTATTGTGATGATAAGTCTAGATTACGCTATGTTTATACTACGTAATATAATACCATGTTCAGCATGAGTCATGATTTCGGTCATATGCAATAGTACTGTTTATACTTTAGATTAAATGTGGGAGTACATTATGTTAGCTTGAACCCATTAACTTCCAACGAGCAACACTGAATTAAAGAATACTTTTAGGCCATAGTTTTACCAATCTTTGGTCAATTCTTGCATTACATAATCTATACATATAAATATAATTGTAGTGTCTGTATTTTATTTGTTTTTAAATGGCTATAAGTTAGTTTCTTACTTTATTTTAGCAGAAACAACGTTTTTAAAATTTTTCTGTTTGTCTGTCTTTCCGCTTTTCACGCAAAAACGGCTGAACCGATGATAATGAAACTTTCACAGCGTTTGATCTTATTTCAATGCCCCACGCCTTCTACACTCACTACCAAACGACTCATTTTCAAAAATATACTTACTTACTTACGATGGCGCTTCCGCCCAAATCGGACTTTGACCTCCTGAATACTTTGCCTCCATCTATCTCAGTTCAGTGACCGCGTCCTCTAGTTAGAAAATCTTAGCAGTGATTGCTGTCTGTGTAAATAAAATCCTCCCAGCGGTTCCGTAGTTTTTCGACCGGTCTGACTTTTTCTTTTAGTGTACGTTTAAGAGTTCTTCCGTCATCCATACGCTCCACATGACCAGACCACTGTAACTTTTTAAATTTTATGAGGGCTGACACTCCTGGATTGTCGCAGATGGCATACAATTCTCTATTGTATCGTATTCTCCAGATCGAGTCTTTCCTCACATGTCCGAGGATTTTTCTGGAGACCTTTCTTTCAAAGGCGTTAAGTATTTTTTCGGACGCCTGAGTTTAAGTCCACGTTTCGCTGTCATAGCATAGCACAGCTCTTTGATCGGTTTATACATATTATTTATTATTTTATCTGTGCTTTTGTTTTTTAACTAACACAAGCTACAACTATTCACATGACCTTATCGCTCTTCAATACGTCACGGGATAGATTTGATCACCAGACTGTCCCATACATATGCGAGTATCATGGTTTGATTCTTAATTATTTATGGTTCTGATTCAAACAAAGTACACAACATTGTGCTCAAAGAGCCATTAAGCGAAGCAGATTATATATCCCACATAATGTCTTACTAACTACATTCTCAAATAAACTGCCAACAAGTCGGGCGAAACTTTATTATTCTTGGGACAAGTTGCGGATGCGTGGAAAGTCAATATGCTGGTTAGAGTGGTTAAGGAAGACGAAATTCTTGGGCAGGGCTGTTGCAATTTAACACTTAATTAAGGATACAATCAATAGCTCCAGTACATGTAATCAATAATTCATTCGTTTATTTATGCCAGTTTGAGTTTTTATGAGGGGAGGAGGAGGGGGTAATAGTAAGGGTGGGTGGATATTAATAGCTTTTTAATTTATTGCTTGAATCACGTCCAATATACTCTGTTTAGAATGTCAGTTTCATAGACGAAGTTGCATAGAATTTTCGTACGCTTCGGTGTATTTTACATTCACGAAACCAAACATTTGTATGGGAGAAAGGTAGAGGAGGTAGGGGAATCGTAAAATTTGATACGCAGTTTTATTTCGTTTCTCATGTAAGGTGCTTGTACAAAATTTCAAGTTGGTAGCTTTTAGTTTGTTGGTTATTAGTTGATTTAATGAAATTGGTCGAAATCATAGTTTTGTATGGGAGAGAGTAGAAGGGCAAGCGCGATTTCAAAACTTTTGACGCAATTTTATATCAAATATTTTTAAAAGTTTGTGTGCAAAATTTCAAATTGATAGCTTTTAATAGTTAGGTGATAATTGATTTGTTAATAATGGTCGAGTTTATTTTAAATGGTACGCTAATTATTTTATCCAAATTAGGCTTTTATTATCCCATAACTCTATTTGAGATTCTCGTTGCGTTTCGACGGTATCAGTCAAAATTTGAGTCTAATTTTCCAAACTTACATACATATTAGCAAAATCCTGTCCAAAAGCAAATATTTAACCGAGATTGATAATTTGTCTTACTAATTATAGCTTTGGTTGGTAATGGGTTAAAGGGGTCACTACATGCCTCATTTCCCATACAAAAATATGCGTTTTTCGCTACCATTTTCTATGAAAACAATCGATGGATCAAAGCTATCGACATCAAAATTTCGCTAGGAATTTTACTTTCGAACATATAAAGGTTATCGGGTTATAGATACCCTTCCTGTCTTCTATTTCCACTGCTTAATGTTCTAAGCATTGATAAGGTTTTTAGCATCATTGCTAGCATCCAAATATTTAAAGAGCTCAAAAATGGAATATTGAAAATCAACACAAATCTTACTCGCGGTGGAATCCAGCAGGAAATCAGTCTGCCTTTCAGACTCACGAATATTGGGCAAGCTCATTATTCCTATAAGGGCATTAACTTATTTAATTCTCTGCCATATCATGTAAAACGAAGCGAAAATCTTGTCATTTTTAAGGAAAGAATTAAACATTTTTTTTACAATTAATCATATAAAGTAATCGATATTTCATATTATGTCAAAAAAATTAATTAAAAATTAATATTTGTCAGAATAATTTTTTTAAAAATTAATATTGTATTATTGATTGTTATTTTCTGTAATTCAACACGACTACTCACCCCTAGCACAAAGCTTGCCTTAAAAGGGGGAGTAGTGCTTCTATAACAATGTAAAAAAAATGAATAAAAAATAAAAATAAAAAATAAAAAATAAAAATAAAATAAATTGACACAGAACGTAATGGTAATAACTTTGATTAGCAGTAGCAAAATGTCCAAATTCATCTACTCCTTCTACCAAAAAAGTCAATTTATCAATTTTTCTGAAATATATAAGGGCCCCTGACTGCCAAGGAACCATTTTTGTAGAGGAAAAGATAATGTGAAGTAGGAAATTTTTGCAATGAATACTAAATAGGATAGGGACGAAATTGAAAAGTTACCTTAAAAATAGGTTACAAGAAAGGTCGGAACGGATTTAAATTTACAGAAAAAATTTCTTCCACCGCTCTAAAATCTAAATGATTGCTTAAATTTTCTAGCTATAATTTTTGCAGGCACACACATCATCGAAATAGCTAAAAATCAAAGGAGGTCAATAAATAGAAAACTGTGTGTAAATAAAATATAATCTTTTTCGTTCGCGTGAGAATCGAATAAGTAATTTTTGAGAATGTATATAATCTCCTTATTTTAATGGCTCTTGGAATACAATGTTTTGTATTTTGTTGGAATCAGGACCATAAATAAAACCATGATATTTGTTTTGGAAAGGCCTGTACTCACGGGGGACTAAAACCCCAACCGCCCCATCATCCGATTGGTGGTGAAGTACATGAACTTGTTTTTTATTCAAAGATTTAAGAGGATTGGGATTTTGAGATTTTTTTTGTAGCACCGAACATAACTTACGGGGTCACCCTTTAATGCATTGGATACACGGTCAAATCGGTATAGGGTACGTGACGCACTGAAAGCTGTAAGTTACTGGGAAAACGTGGGGCGGCAATGCATTCCATAGTCGAGATTCTTGGGTGATGAAGGACTCCCTATAATTCACTGTACGCGATGGTAAAGGCTTAACAGTGAACTCATGGGCGCGTGCAGATTGTCATGTATTCCTGGGATAGTTGAAAAGAGGAGGGATGAGGTTGGACAGTTCTTCGCTCCATTTACCGTGGAAGTATCGATAGTAAACGCCAAGTACCCCGAATTTTCTACGATGCACGAAGGAGTCGATAGAGGCTGTTAGAGTCTCATCGCCAATTAAACGAAATGCATGTTTTTGGATTCAATCGAGTATTGCAAGTTGAGTTTTGGGCGTATTGAATTGTGTGAAATTGTATAGTTTGTCTGGGAGGTGGTAGAAAGAGTGAGGGGTTTTAGTTTTTTAGAAACAACTATAATCATCATGAAATTGATATATTTTAAATTGCAGATCAATAACAATCGAATTTTTCAAAAATTTGTGGAATTGTGTCACATTGTATGGCAGGGAATAGGAGGAGTAATGCTAATCGTTTAATTTTTCCAATAATAAATAATAATGCTAATTAAGTATTAAGTATGAAATTTGAGCTCGATAAATGTTATACGTACTGAGAAAGTAGTGTTTATAGTATTTCATGAAAAAGTGCAATTTGTTTCGGTGGTCGGGGTTTCGAATCATTTGTATGGCTCTAAGCATATATAAAAAGCTGTGAAAGTTTCATAAGAATCGGTTCAGCCGTTTTTGACTTAAATCTGGACAGACAGATAGACAAAAGTCTCAAACACTTTATTTTATGCTTGGGTATTGTCTACATATCGCAAAATATTATCTTATGGGCATTTACAAACAAATAAAAGATATACAGTACAATTAAACAGACCTCTTACCGAAAAGGTTTATTTATCGGTTGTAAAGAAAAACAATAACAGTTCCTTACAAAATATACAATAAACTGCCAACAAGTCGGGCGAAACTTTATTATTCTTGGGACAAGTTGCGGATGAGTGGAAAGTCAATATGCAGGTTAGAGTGGTTAGGGAAGGCTAAGTGAAAGGGAGTTCTTGGGCAGGGCTGTTGTCAATTTAACAATATTTCATTCGTTTCTGCAAGTTTGGGTTTTTATGAGGGGAGGAGCAGGGGTAATAGTAAGGGTGGGTGGATGTTAATAGCTTTTTAATTAATTGCTTGAATCACGTCCAATATTCTCTGTATAGAATGTGTTTCATAGACGAAGTTGCATAGAATTTTCATAAAATTCGGTGGATTTTACATTCACGAAACCGAACATTTGTATGGGAGGGGGTAGAGAAGGTAGGGGAATCGTAAAATTTGATATGTAGTTTTATTTTGCTTCTCTTGTAAAGTGCTTGTATAAAATTTAAAGTTCGTAACTTTTAGTTTGTTGGTTATTAGTTGATTTAATTAAATTGGTCGAAATCATAGTTTTGTATGAGAGGGGGTAGAAGAGCAAGCGCGAATTCAAAACGTTAGGTGATAATTGATTTCTGAAAAATGGTCGAAAAAATAATTTTGTATTGGAGGGGGTAGAAGTTTTAAAGGTTTTCGACCAGTTAATATTTCGTATATTTTGGGATATTTTTTAAATGCATTTCGCAAATTCTCAAGTTTCTACCTTAAAATTTCACTCAAAAATTTTCAGTTTTTGTGTTTTTTTCAATGCACATGAAACACCTTGTGCACGTTAGACCGGGGGTTCGGTTTATAACAATTATGGATCAAGTTATTATTATTTTTCTATGTACATCAAATAGACGTATCCACATGCAAAATTTAAACTTTGTATCTTTCACCAGAGTCCTAAGAAAATCACTCAAAATTTAAGACATTTTTGCTTATCACCTCAGTCCCCTTACACCTCCCAACTTAAAATAACCCAAAATTAACCATTATGTAGTTCTACAATCTGACAAATTTTTGATTTGATATCTGTACTATTTTTTGAGATATAAGGATTGGTAATTTTGAAAAGTGCGCCATTTTTGAAATGCTTTCCATTTCCCCCCACTACTATTATTTCAAGATGTTATATTTTTTTTGTATTTTCCTAGTATAGCTTAATGTAAGTTTCAAGTTACATAGCTTAAGAGATAGTTGAGATATTCATTCTCAAGTGTTTTTCTTTGCACCCCCCTGACCCTTCCTCTTACAATAATTAACCACTCTCTAAGCTGATTCCGATGAAACTACATATATGCCACCTTGACGGTCCCAAAATATGAATTTTTTACAATAAGTAATTTCGAAGATAGAATCATTTGAAAAAATAATTCGACCGACAATTTGTTTTTAGCCCCTCCTCGGACGCCAATGGATAAAAAAATTAAATTATTTTTAAAAGTTGTCCCACAAACCCCTCTATATGTGTGTTGAGTTTTAGCTTCCCAGCTGTTACCATGGTTGAGATATTTAAATTCGTATTTTTCGGCTTTAGCGCTCCGCCTCCCCCTGAACCCGTACACCCCCAAAATGGGTATCTGCCTGAGATCCGCAACTATCTACAATCCCCCCAAAAATGAACTTTCTATCTTGAAGAGTTTGGGAGTTAATGTGCGCTGAGCGTACACACCGGCGTACGGCGGACGGCGTACAGACAGACGGATTTTTTTTTTTTGCATTTTTAGGCTAATTTGGTCATGAAACGCGAAAAAACAAAATTTCAGGGTAGCAAATTTTTTTTTTCCAAGTCGATCACAATATTTTATTATTAAAATAATAAAGTATGTAATACATAAAATTTTGTTTATGAAAATAGCTTCTTCAGACTTTATTTTCCACATTGTCTGCGCAAAAGTGTTAATAACTTTAACAAACAACCAACTACAACTGGAACTTTAACCAAGGGGTTTTTTTTCGAACATACCTACATAAGCCCAAATTGAAAAATTTCGATAGAAACTATCGGTTATAAATCGCACTCGAGTATTGTACAATTTACAGCCATAGTTTTGTTTTGTAACTGAAATTTTAAACAATAATGTCCGCGAAATTTTTTTTTACTGTAGTGGAAGCGCCTCATGTTCAAATTTAAGCGATCCGAATCCTTTTTTCGCAAATAAATTAAGCCCTGAAGTGGTCAATTCAGCCTTTTCACTTTTGATAAATCGCCTTATTAATGCCCAAGCAAAGCCTTAGTGATGGATATATGTAAATTGTGGTTATATTGATTAAATATTCGCCCTTGACATTTTACCACATTTAGGCAAGTATATGTACATACGGGGGAAAAACTGAATCAAGGACCTATTGTTCGTACGTGCTGAATAAATAGTAAGGAAATCACAAATAAACATGTGATTTGTATGATTTCCGAACGGTTGGCTTGGATTTAGTAATACTTTCCATTATGTGGAAAGGACATGTAATATATACTACATAAGAACCTAATTGAAATTTATGTATTGCAGTATAAAATTTATTTGAGTTTAGTTTATGCGCGCTAGGTCGCTTTTTCTACATTCATGGAGCGCATCATAACTGGTGATGAGACATGGATCTATGAGTTTGACATGCAAACCAGTCAACAATCATCGAAATGGAAGGAAAAAAATGCCACTCAAAAATCAAGACAATGCTCATTGTTTTTCTCGATATTCGAGGTTTGATCCATCATGAATTCGTTCCGGAGGGACAGACGATCACTATGGAGTACAATTTGACCGCTTGCGTGAGCAAGTCCGTAAAAGACGGCCGGAAGGATAATTCACGAACTTTCCTCGAAGATAATGCGCCATCGTATAGAGCCTCACTTGTGACCGAATTCAAGGCCAAAAAAGCAACAAATTCCATTAACAGTTGTGTCAATGAGAAAAAAAAACACTCTCACCAATACCTGGCCACATCGTTTAAATGAAAATTCTTGATGTTTGTGTAAAACGAATGAAACATAAGGAGCATTTGGACATTGTGCATTCGTAAAGCTTTTAGTGGGCTTTAATATATACACAAAACATGCATTCCATCCTTTTTTGTTCTTAAATTATTGGAACTGATTCAGTCCGCGGCAGTCAGGCTTGTGTATTATTTCATTTATTATTATACTCTAGATGGAATCTGAGAGTATTATAAGTTCGCTCTATGGTTTGTAACGCCAAGAAATAAGGCTCGGAGAAAAAAATGAATGATACAGAAGTTAATATTATCACTCAAAAATCTCAAAACCGGATGTCCGTCCGTCCGTCCGTCCGTCCGTTCGTCCGTCTGTCCGTCCGTCCGTCCGTCCGTCCGTGCGCTCTCTAGCTTGAGAACGCGTTGAGCTAGAAAGTTCAAATTTTGTACACGTCGTTTTTGACAAAAAAGTAAGGTCAAGTTCGTGAACGGGCCAAATCGCTCCACCCCTTCTACCCTCTCCCATACAAAATGACACAATTACGCAATTTGACAATAAACGGATTTGTTCAAAAAGTATAAAAGTTATTGGCCTGAAATTCAGAATATATTACTTTTGTGATAATATCAATCTATCATATAAAAATTGTGCGTGTCCTCCCCCTCCTTCTACCACCTCCCATACAAACTGTACTTATCATGAATTACTCTAAGCCAATTTACTCAGTGCTTATAAAATTCAGCGGGCTGAAATTGAGCACCAAATATTCATTTAAAATTGTTAGTAAGGTCAAAAAAAATGAGATGATTAGCTTCACCCCTTCTACCCCCTCCTATACAAAATGACACAATTTCGCAATTTGACAATAAATGGATTTACTCAAAAAGTATAAAAGCTATTGGTCTCAATTTTGGTATATATTACTTTTTTAATGATTTTAATCTACAGTACAACAATTATTTACTTCCTCCCTTTCCTTCCACCCCCTCCCATACAAACTACACTTTTTCCTGAAATGCTCTAAGCCGATTTTCTCAGAACATATAACATTTGTTGAGCTCATATTTTGTAATAAATATTTAATTAATATTATTACTAAGATGAGAAAAAAAATGTTTGATTTGCTTCACTACTTCTACCCCCTCCCATACAATATGACACAGTTTCACAACTTCACAAAAATTCGATTTTCTTGAAAAGTATGAATGGCACTAGTCTGAAATTTAAGGAATGCCAATTTTATAATATTCCTAGTTATTTCTGAAAAAATCATTAAAATCCCCCCACTCTTTCTACCACCTCCCATACAAACTGCACAATTTCACTAAATCAAACTCACTAATTTTCTCAGTTCCCATTCAGTTTTTGGAGTAAGCATTTTGTATAAAACATTTTCATAGCTACTTTAGCATGATGTCGAAAAAATTAGTTCAATGCTATCATCCCTTCTAACACTCCCCATACAAAATTTCTTGGGATCACAAAAAATTCTATTTCATCTAGAGTATCGTAAGATTGCGCTTTACGCGCAATCGTAGCCCTGTTATGTTTTTTTTCTCTGCTTTGTTAATTGTTGCAAAAATTTAAATTGAGATTCTGACGTGTTTTGGTAAAATGAACAACAAACGTGCAAATAATCCACGAACAATCTACGGCAAGTGAAAATTATATGATTTATTTTTTATTTTTCTGTGATTTACATTTTTTATATGTAAATATATTTACTGTATTATTTTCTTTATAACGTTCATATACGACTACGAATATTCTATCTTTATTGTGTTTCGATATTTAATAGATTATCTTGTGAGCAACAACAACAATATTTACACGACTTAATATCTGATAGCGATGACGATGATCTATCAGAATATGAATGAAGATTTAGATGATTTGAATGCATTGGGCAACATCGACGGCTCTGATATCGAAAATGTTCTACAAGATGAAATATCGGAAGAAGATGAAAGTAGAGATGACGAAAGTTACAGCGACGCAGACGACATGGAAATCACAGACGGTAATTTCTTACGATCTAAAGACGGTACCTTATGGAGTGCCAGTCCTACCAGCAGTCAAACATTTTCTCACAATATTTTGCATCAAAAATGCGGTCCAATCCAATCTACGAAAAATCTATCCATTTTAGAAACTTTCAAACGATTTTTTGATGATGTTATGTGTAACATCATTATTCGTGCGACTAATCAAAAAGCTAAAGCTGTATACGACGAACACAATATACAGCATCCAAACAATAAAAAGATATGGGACGAATTGACCGCTCAAGAGCTTGATGCGTATTTGGGCATTTTGATAACCGCTGGCGTTTATCATTCAAACAAGGTACATTCCACTGTGTTGTGGAAATCTAATTCTCTCCCTCTTTATCGGGCAGAGATGTCACTTAATCGATTTTGGGCAATTTCGCGATTTCTTAGATTTGATAACATGAACACTCGAAGCGAAAGGCTATTGCAAGATAAAGCAGCACCAATATCTGAAATTTTCATGCTCCTCAATTCGAACTTGGGATCCCAGTACGCTCCATCAAGCTGTGTAGTAGTTGATGAACAGCTTTTCCCAAATAGAGGAAGAACTAGATTCACGCAATACATTTCTTCCAAACCGGCAAAGTATGGGATCAAAGTTTGGTGGGTCTGTGATTCTTCTAACTCGTATCCTATTCAAGGACAGATTTACACAGGAAAACTGCCTTCTGGTAGAGAAAAAAATCAAGGGGAAAGAATTGTAAAGGATCTTTGTATTCGATTTAAGGGAAGTGGTAGAAGTGTCGTTTGCGATAATTTTCTTACGGCCTTATCACTTGCTCGATTATTAATGTCCTGGAAACTGTCAATTACTGGAACGTTAAAAAAAAATAAACCGTACGTTCCAAAAGAGATGCTTCCGTCAAAATCTAGAGAAGTTCTGTCAACAACTTTTGGTTTTAGCAATGACAAGGTCACATTATGTTCCTATGTCCCAAAAAAGAACAAGGCTGTTGTGCTGCTTTCAACTTTACACTACACAAAAGACGTACACGGTGTCCAGAAAAAGCCTGAAATTATACATTATTACAACAGTAACAAGAGTGGCCTAGATACAATGGATAAATTATGTCCACATTACACGACACTTTTACTTAATTCGCACTTTAACTTAATTTACACTATATGGCAACACCGCCGATATTGTTCTTTCGCTTCTTACACCGGTTGGTGTCTTCCATAAATGTCGCTGCGTAACTGACTGCCGTCTGACATTTTCGTGCTTTTTATAGCAAATCTCCCTAATTCTCGAAGCTTTCGTCAGGTGTCTTTGGGTGTGTGTCTAGACTATTTGGGAGAATTCTAGATCTTTGGTTATGGCTTTTTACATTTTGGGGGAATGTTCTGTATGGTTCTGGCATATTCGGGAAGATCATTGCCAGATCTATAACAATATAATTGACGTAGCTTGTCTTGCTGCCTTCAAAGTTTATAGCGAAAATAGTTCTAACAACCGCTCCGATAGAAGACGAATTTTTCTCCACGAGCTTGGCGAACAGTTGGCCTTACCAAGTGTGAATCACAGGGCACAAAATTCTGCAATAATAAGACATTACAATGTTCGTAGTGGAATAGAAAGTGTTCTTGGAAAACCATTGGAGTTATCTTTTTGTTCAGTCGAAAAACGTTCAGGACCTGCTCAACATGTGGGAAAATGCTATGGCTGTTTGTCATCTACTTCGAAAAGGCGACGTAGCACCAGAAAATCTTGTTGTATATGCCAGAAGCCTATTTGTGACGGGCACTGCGTAACTACGACAAAATGTTTGCTATGTAACACCTAATTTCTATAATATATACAATACATATGTAAAATACTTGTAAAATTTATATTAAATATGTACTATACATAATATGTTAACAATGTGAATTTTATTTCCTATTTTTAACCCTGTACAATCCTTTATCAATACTTTTATATATAATTTCGGACTAAGACTATATTGGCCACACGTGTGGCCTTGCATTGACTAACGATAGATAAATCTTATTTCTCAAACCTCCAAGTATTAACAACTTAAAAAATGTGATAAATAGTTACAATCCCTTGAAGACATGTTAATTGATGATGTCCTGAAGTTTCAAGTAAAAAGCTTAAAAATTGTAGTGTCAACAGCTGCTCAAAGATGAAATGGCCACGTTTGTGGCCAGATATTGACACAAGGGTTAATCAACCATTGTATTCACCAGATTTGGCTCCGTCTGACTTTTTACTATTCCCGAAGCTGAAATTACTGCTCCGTGGAACCCGTTTTCAGTCGATCTCGTGGACATAAGACAAAATTCCTTGAAGGCAATACGTAAAAGTGCTTATGAAAAGTATTTCGAGGATTGGAAAAAACGCTGTCATATATGTGTTGCATTCAAGAGGGATTACGTTGGAGGCAACAAAATAAATATTAATAATTAATTAAATATTTTGCGTTTTATTTACAAATTTGCGATACTTTTTGATCACAATGTACAATACTCTTTGAATTGACAATAATTGGAACTATGTTTCTCTTAGTCACTGTTCTTGACGGTATATAGTTCTAATCGTAAATTTATAGTTCTAATCGTAAATTTAATGCAAGAAGGTATTACTGAAGCATATACTAGCAATTAGTTAGTTAGTTAGTATATTCTAAAATAAGGGTCAATCGCGTTGCAATGATTAATTCAGTTTAACACTACCAAAATCAAAGATATTTTAAACCATACCTAATTTAATTAAAATAAATATTTTAAAAAAATTCTGTAGAAAAACCACGGATTATATTCAATTATTTAAATTAAATCACAAATAAATATGGGTAAGAATTGCAATGAAAATTTAATCGATGAAAGGTATAGAAAAAAACCTATATACTGATATGTTAGAACTAGGTCAAGATTAGCTGCTGCATATACCAATACATTCCACCTTATTTACAAAATCTAGCACTACAGAGGTAATAAGAAGCCGTAAACTTATTAAGAACATGATTAAATTATTACTGGAACCGAAATTTTTACTTCTAGTCAAATAAATCAATCGCTTATGGCTTAGTTTAATTTTCTAACAGCTTTTTTCACGAAATGACTAGAGAATATCCGCAAAAATTTGAAAATTTACACAACCGATTTGGTTATTTTCGATTTCAAATTCACTTAGCTACTGAAGAGCTAATAGTTTTCGTCGTTCAGTAGTTCACCTGTTTATTTAATTGAAATAGTCTGGGAAAAATCACTTTCCATTCATTTCGAAAGATTTGTTAAAACTCAGTATTATACATTGTGTTTTAGCCACTTGAGCTATTTTTAAAAAGATGTCACTGTGAAAACCATCACGATGTGTTGTAGAGAGCTTGTAATTTTCTTCACAAGAAAAATATTCATCCGCTTTTCACCGAGATGTATTTATTCCTCGATATATTTTATTCTCATTTACACGGAAAGAAATGTGTAACGTTTAAATATCTGCCAACAAGTCGGGCGCAACTGTATTATTATTGGAGCAAGGATGCGTAAGTAGTCAATATACAAGCTAGAATGGATAGGGAAGACTAAGTGAACGGAGCAGGGCTGTTGTCAATTATTTAACACTTATCTGCGATTACGATCAATAGCTAAAGTACATACGTATAATCAATATTTCATTCGTTTATTTATGCAAGTTTGGGTTTGTGGGGGGAGGGGGGATGGAAAGATTGGGTTAATAAGCTCTCTGCATAGAATGTTGGTTTCATAAACGGAGTTGCCTAGAAATTCGGTGTTTTCATTTGAAAGGTGTTCGCACAAAATTTGAAGTTCATAGCTTTTAATTTTTTGGTTATTAGTTGATTTATTAAAAATTGTCGAAATTTTACTTTTGTATGGGAGGAAGTAAAAGAGCAAAATAAATTTTAAGACTTCTGATGCAAATTTGTTTTTAATATCTTTAGAAGTGTTTGTACACAATTTCAAGTTGATTAATGGTTTGGTGATAATTGATTTATTAAAAATGGTCGAAAAAAAACTTTTGTATGGGAGCGAGTAGAAGTTTTGAAAGCATTTGACCAGTTAATATCTTAAACTTTTAAGCAATTCTTTTAAATGAATTTTACATATTTTAAAGCTTGTAGCTAAAAATTTCAATCAAAAATGTTGAGTTCTTGTGTTTCTTTTTAATACACATTAAATACCTCGTGGGGGCAAAAAATCGCAATAATAAGCAATTTTTGAGAATGTAGTTAGTAAAACATTATTATCTGCTTACTTTGATGGCTCTTTAAACACAATGTTTTGTATTTTGTTGGAATCAGAACCATAAATTATTAAGAATGATACCATGATACTCGCATTTGAATGGGAGAGGCTCCTGTTCTAATCAATCCCGTGATTTGAGATCATATACGTATTGAAGAGCATTAAGGACATGTGAATAATTATAGCTTGTGTTAATCAAAAAAAGCCTAAATAAAATAACATTAAGCTTGAAAACTTAACAGGACTACGATTGTGCGAAGAGCCCAATCATACGATACTATAGATGAAATCGAAATTTTCGTGATATTATGAAATTTTGTATGAGGAGTGGCTGCATTGAACTAATGTGTTTCACATCATGCTAGAGTAGCTATAAAAATGTTTTGTACCACATTTAAGCTTCAAAAATTGAGTATGCACTGAGAAACTTAGTGCATTGAATTTGATGACATTGTGCAATTTGTATGCGAGGTGGTAGAAGGAAAGGGGGGTTTTTGGTGATATTTCGAGAAACAACTATAAACATCATGCAATTGATATATTTTAAATTTCAGGTCTGTATCATTCAAGCTTTTCAAGAAAATCGAATTTTTGTAAAGTCGTGGAATTGTGTCACATTGTATGGGAGGGGGTAGAAGGAGTGAAGCTACTTGGTTAATTTTTTCCCGATATTAATAATCCTACTTAAGGATTGAGTAGAAAATTTTAGCTCGATGAAAGTTATATGTATTGGGAAAATTAGTTTAGAATATTTCATGAAAAAGTGCAGTTTGTATGGGAGGTGGTGGAAGGACTAGGGGGTTTTAAGTGAATTTTTGATGCTATGGGACGTCCATTATGTGAAATAACCGCCCCAATTGCATTTTTGGATGCGTCTGTACTTAGTGTTAAAGGCTGACTTGCGTGAAAGTAGACCAGAGTTTGAGCATTCGTTAGAAGCTCTTTTAGACCGTTAAACTCGTTCTCATGATGTTCATTCCAATGCCATAGTGTCGTTTTCTTTAAGAGATCGCGAAAATGACTCGTTTTTGACGATGAATTTGGAATGAACGAGCCTAGATACGTAACCATTCCCAGAAACCTTTGTAACTCTGTTACTGAACTTGGACTTGGCACTTGGGAGATAGCTTCTATTTTTGATGAGTCTGGGCTTACGCCCTTATCTCTGAAAATGTGACCAATGTATAAGATCTCTGACACATTGAAGTTTGATTTATTAAATTTAAGTCCGACTTTCCTTGCTCTTTGGAGG
Source organism: Chorisops tibialis (assembly GCA_963669355.1). Classification (NCBI taxonomy): domain Eukaryota; kingdom Metazoa; phylum Arthropoda; class Insecta; order Diptera; family Stratiomyidae; genus Chorisops; species Chorisops tibialis. Next base: position 131,293,159 of record OY770263.1, read on the forward strand.
ACACGTTCCTATGTTGAATTGTGTTCTGCTTGAGTCTTTCCAAATATCAAGAAATCGTCCATGTAAATAATTACATTATTTATGTCACCAAATAGCTGTTCCATTTCCGCGTGAAAAACTTCAGGGGCGCATTGATGCCAAATGGAAGGCGCAGAAACCTAAACTTTCCAAAAGGTGTGATGAAAGTACACCGCTTAGATGACTCTTCGTCCATTCAAATGGCCTAAAATCCAGAAGTAGCATCTAACGATGAAAATATTTTTGCTCAGCTAGCTTTGACTTAACGTCATCAACTTTGGGAATCTGATACAATGCGATCGTATTATGACTTTATTTAAACTACGTGGATCAAGGCATAGTCGGATTTGCCCGTTTGCTTTGTTTACTATAACAATTGGACTTACCCACTCTGAAGGCTCTTCGTGTTTTCGTATAATTTGCAGCTTGACTAGGCGTTCGAGTTCGTTTTTTAATGGGAGATTTAAGCTATATGGAATTCTTCGGGGTGGCACTATTACCGGCTCTGCGTCCGGTTTGATTCGTATTTGAAATATGTCCTTTAAGCAGCCAATTCCCTTGAAGACGTCATTATACCGATTTAAAATGTCAGTTTCATAACCAAGAACACGAGAAAAATTTACAGTGCTTACATTGATTTCATCTGATTGCTTAATTAAATTCATTTCTATTGCCGATCTTAGACCTATAATATTTTGACAAACTATGTTAATTATGTGGAATTTCATGGAATATACCTTATTGTTTACATGACACTGAACATAACATTCACCTATTACTGGTAATTTCTCGCCGCTGAATGTCTTTACATTAATCTGCGCTGGCTTCACTGACTTCTCTAGATTTAGTTGGCAACATACGGATAAACTCATGACGTTGGTTGGCGCGCCGGTATCGATTTGACAGAGTATATCTTTGTTATGTATTTTGATAACAACCGTCCAGTTGTTTTCTGTCAAGTCCATTTCTTTGGGGATTTTCTTGTTGTAGTTCATGTTTTTAACCTCCAATGATTCGATGAAAAGTGTGTCGTCGTCTGAAGATCGGTCTTCCGATCCGTCCGCATCAACTCCTTTAACCCATACTGGCGAGCGGCACATAGAAGCAAAATGATTTAATTTTCTGCACTTGTTGCACACCATGCCTAGTGCTGGACATTTGTACCGGTGAATTTGTCCGCATTTTATGCAGTTTTTTGATAGTAACTGCGAGTTCGTTCTCTCCCTCTGGTTATTCTGCGTAAAGTTTTGGATTGCTATTATTTTTCGTAGCTGCTTGCGGTTGTTTAGGCCTTGTGTAAAATTTTTGATAGCGGCCACAGTGTGTTTAGTGTTAAATGACGACACATTTCCATGGCTTTATCCAGAGTTATATCTCCTTCATTTAACAATTTTTCTTTTCGGTATGCATATTCGTCACATATCCCGCACACAAAAATGCCTCTTACTAATTTTTCTCGAAGCCCCTCAAATTCGCATGACATGCTTAAATTTTTTAAAGCCTTCACGTACTCGTCGATGGACTCGTGTTGTTTTTGCGTTCTCATAAAAAATTTATGTCTTTCGATTGCAATATTAGTTTTAGGCACGAAATAATTGTCGAATTTATTTACCAAGGTGCCATACTTCATTTCATCAATTTCTTCGTTAAAAGAATTAAAAATTGTCAAAGCGCCCGGTCCCATGCAGTGTAGTCGAATTGCCACCTTGGTTTCGTTTGGCATGCCTTCTATGCCTGTTGCTCTTGCGTATATTTTGAATTGTACATACCACGATTACTACTCAGCTGCGATATTGAATACTTCTAGCTTGAATGGTGCTATAGCGAATTGTAGATTTCCACCAGAATTGCTCAAAGCGACGGCTATTTTGTCCTGCAGTAATCCCACATCTGACACCATGTTTGGTTAATAAAACTTTGTCTGACTGTGTTGCTGGTTGACGTGCGACTGGTGCCTACCGCTATACACTACTGTAGCATTCGATCACCAATACATATAACATCTTCCTCTTTTAATAAGCATCTTAATTCATAATTACAAATAAGAATTCAAAGCACAATAAATCAACTTAATTCAATATCAAATTCAATACTATATAATTCATAGTTCAATTAATGCTCCAACGTAATATTTGTTCAATTAACTTATCCTAATACGATTTCAGTTTGACTTTGTCCGCGTGAAAATCTCAAAAATAAGCAATTTGAGAATGTAGTTGGTAATACATTATGTGGGAAATATAACTTGCTTACCTTAATGGCTCTTTGATTACACTGTTTTGAATTTTGTTGGAGTCAGTACCATAAACTATTAAGAATGAAACCATAATACTCGTATTTGTATGGGACAGTCCCGTGCTCACGGGGGTGATTTGAGATCATATACGTATTGAAGAGAAAATGTAAATGGTTGAAGCTTGTGTTAATTCTAAAAAAGTCTAAGTAACATAACGTTAAACTCAAAAACAAAACAGAACTACGATTGCGCGTAAAACCGAATGATACGATTCTCTAGATGAAACCAAGATTTTTCCGATCTTACGAAATTTTGTCTGGGGAGCATTGAACTAATTTGCTTCACATCATGCTATAGAAATTTAAACTTCAAAAATTGAATAGGTATCGAGGAAATTGTTGTATTGGATTTAGTGATATTGTATAATTTGTTTGGGAGGTAGTAGAAGGAGTGGGGGGTTTTTGTTGATTTTTTGAGAAAGAACTATAATCATCATGCAATTGATATATATTAAATTGTAGATCTGTAGTATATACTTTTCAATAAAATCGAATTTTGGAAAAGTTGCGAAATTGTGTTACATTGTATAAGAGGGGGTAGAAGGAGGGAAGCTAATCGGTTTATTTTTTCCCGATATTAATAATAATGATCTTTAAGGATCCAGTACAAAATTTGAGCTCGATAAATGTTAAATGCGCTAAGAAAATTGGTTTATAGTACTTCATGAAAAAGTGTAGTTTGTATGGGAGGTGGTGGAAGAAGTGGAGGAATTCAAATAATATTTATATCAGGGATCACATTTATGACAAAAATAATATATTTCAAATTTCAATTTGTTACTATTATTTTATTTAGGGAACACGAGCGAGCACCGTGAACTGAAGCGTTTATTGTCCCTTTACCCTACCATAACTCGATTGCTTTGGCTAATCTAAGTATGTCTAAGGGAGCGATATTGGCTTGTTTATCAGTTGTAAGGAAACAAGATTTAATTTTCCTTGCTACTGCCTCGCAGTGACATAGGACATGCTCTGTCGTTTCTGAGTCTTTGAGACAGAGGCGACAAATGTCGGTTTCACCTAGACCCATATTTTCGATGCGGTGGTTTCCTTCAATATGCCCCGTAAATAGGCCGATTTGAGTACTAATATCACTCTTGCTGTATTTTAGAATAACCGCCACTTTTTTTTTTTGGTGGTATGAGATTGATAAACCTGAAAGTCTATTCCCCACTCTCTAAGTATAAGGTTCTTTCAATTTCTTAGCTCTTATAGTTTTCCAGAAAATTTGATTATTATCTATTTTTAAAACTTAGTCATTTTGTATGGGACGGGGTAGAGAGGGCATGAGGGGATGAAAATAAAACCAAAAGCAGATTACATCTCGGAGCATATCTAACAAACTGTGTACGTTTGATTACAATCGGTTGAGCCGTTTGTGCGTGAAATACAGCCGGACAGATAGACAATAATTTCAACGTGTTTTTATGCTTAGGTATTGATAAAATAAAGCAAAAACTAACTTGAAGCCAGACAGACAGACACTGCAATTATATTTGTATGCATAGATGTATAGATTAAAATGATTGAAATAACCGAATGATTATCAGAATAATGTTAATTTGTACTATAAGAACGGAAACAGGTTAATGAATAATAATTGATTGGAATTTTCCAAAAAAAATGTTCGGAAAATATTCAAAGGCATTTAAAAACATAACAGGATATTCTAGATGAAAGAGAAATTTTTGATTTCAAGAAATTTTGTAGGGGAAGTGGTACAGGGGTTGACGACATTGAATTAATTTTTTCCCATTACGCTAAAGTTGCTATCAAAATGTTTTACACAAAATTTAGGATCAAAAAATTTAATAGTTGCTGAGAAAATTAGGTTATTGGATTTATCCAAATTGTGTAGTTTGCATGGGAGGTAGTACAAGAAGGGGCGAGTCCTTAATCATGCTTTTGACATGTTTTAAATTGTAGATCAATAGATCAATGGTAGATTGAAATCGCCACGAAAGTAATATATTCAAAATTTCAGACTATTGGCTTTTATACTTTTTGAGCAAATCCGTTTATTGTCGAATTGCGTATTTGTGTCATTTTGTATGGGAGGGGGTGGAAGGAATGAAGGTAATCATCTAATTTTTATTGGTCTTACTAATAATTCTAAGTTAATATTTTTTGCACAATTTCAGCTCGCTAAATTTTAGACGCACTGAGTAAATTGGTTTAGAGCATTTCATGAAAAAGCGCAGTTTGTACGGGAGGTGGTGGAAGAAGAGGGAGGACGCACATAATTTTTATACGGTAGATTAAAGTCATTATAAAAGTAATATACGCTAAATTTGAGTTCAATAACTTTTATACTTTTCGGGCACATCCGTTTATTATCAAATTGCGTAATTGTGTCATTTTGTATGGGAGGGGGTAGAAGGGGTTCACGAACTTGACCTTAATCTTTTGCTAAAAATGACACACAAAATTTTTTAGCACTCTAGCTCAAAGCTTTCGAGAGTTATGCAGTAGACAGACGCACAGACAGCAGATGGACATACGGTCACTCGGAATCGTGCTTTTTGAGTGCCAACAAATATTTCTGTACCCTTGGCGGCTCTGTGCGAGCGTTATTTCTTAGCGTTACAAACGGTAAGGCAAACACAATATACTCTCAGATTTCATCTAGAGTATAAACAACACAGAATTATGATTGGGCGTAAAGTCCAATCATATGATACTCTAGATGAGATGGGGATGACTTTAATATACCGGAAAATATGTCACCTCAAATTCTTTCGAATAGTGAATAGAGACTTTTGCATGGGAGGTGATAGAAGTAGAAGGGAAGGCTTATATTTTTTGCATATGACATTGAACATGGCATGCAAAATGATTTTTTCTAAATTTAAAGTTTTTAGTTTTCATTATTTGTAAAGAAATTGGACATAGTTTTCCTGAAATTGGGGCATTTGTATGGGAGGTGGCAGAGGAAGTGGAACCTTTTAGATGGTTTTGAAACTTGTTATCATCACCCTTATCGCCATGCTTTGATTCAATTTCAGAGTCGATAGCTCTCATATATTCGAAGGAGAAATGCTTTTCTTGAATTTATAACACAGATATTTATATGGGAGGGGGTAGAAGGAGTGAAGCTGAGCTGATAATTTTTTCTAGCATTTATTGCAACTATTGAAAAACCAATTTTTGCAAAATTTTAAGTTTGCAATTTTTTTAGTTTTAATGGAAATCGACATAATGCATTTAACAAAAATTATGCATTTGTATGGGAGGGGGTAGAAGGAGTGTAAGGATCAAAACAATTATTTTTCCCGTTATTGTTATTTATATTTTTATACCTTATGCAAAATATCAAGTTGATAGCTTTAACAGTTTCGAAGAAAAATAATTTAATTTAAATTTCAAAATTTCGTGAAATTTGTATGGGAGGGGGTAGAAGGAGTGAGGTGAAATTGATAATTCTTTTTAAGACTTATTGCAACTATAGTAGAAATAATTGTGGCTAAATTTCGTCTTTTCAGCTTTACTAGTTTCAATTAAAATCGAAAATGTGTATGTATTTTTCAAAATTGTCTATTTGTATGGGAGAGGGTAGAAGGAGTGAGGGGATTGGATAAATATTCGGTGATAATAATGACATTTATATCATAATACTTCAACTTAAATTTCAAGTCTATAGCTTAAATAGTTTCAAGGAAAAATCAATTTCTTTATATTTCGAAATTTCATGAAATTTGTATGGGTGGGGGCAGAAGGAGTGGGGGATGCAGCCCATTCACGAACTTAAAGTTAGTTTTTTGCTAAAAATGACACACAAATTTTTTTCAGCACTATAGCTCAAAGCTTTCGAGAGTTATGCTGTAGACAGACGCACAGACAGACAGACGGACAGATGGTCACTCGGAATCGAGGTTTCTGAGCGACAACAAATATTTCTGTACCCTTGGCGGCTCTGTGCGAGCGTTATTTCTTAGCGTTACAAACGGTAAGGCAAACACAATATATTCTCAGATTTCATCTAGAGTATAAAAATTGCCAAAATATTCCTAAAATTATTCAATTGTTTTATTGATTTAAATTATGGAATAAAAACGTAAAATCCCAGATAATAATATATTTTCCTAATCTGATCAGTTATTATTATTTCGTGTGATATCAAATGATTGACAAGTATATTTTTATTAATTAAGCTATTGACCGGACGTTACTTGTATATCATAGCTGCTATTTGTGCAATCGAATTTTTAGTTTCAAAAATAATACTTCACAATGTGATAATTCTGAGAATATCATGAAATCATTTGTATACTCCAGATGAAATTCAGTCTAAGGTTTCACTAATACTATATTATTTAGTATTAGTGAAACGTTAGACTTAACTTAAAATAATAATCCATCTCACATATCATCTTCTAAACAAAATTACACAACTTCTCAACTTCATTACCAGGAGATTTTTACGAAAATTATAAAAATTATAGATCACAAACATAACGTTTGTGCTTGATTTCAATTTGAAGTTTTGAAATTCATCAAATATATAGTTAAATGTTAACATATTCAACCTTAGTTTTTGCGATTTAGTTTATTGTTCTAATAATAAAGTATTGTGATCATCCAAGAAAAAAACTGCTACCCTGAAATTTTGTTTTTTCCCATTTCAACACTAAATTAGCTTAAAAATGCAACAACGAAAATCCGCCGGTATGCATGCCGTACGCCGTTCGCCATACATATGGACTCATATCTCCGATATTCTTAAAGGAAGGCAGTTCAGTTTTGGGTGGATTGCTGAGTTTCATTATCTAAATATTGGAGAGTTTCAGTTGGAAAGAGGAGATGGGGGGGGGGGGGGGGTACAGTTAAAAATTATACTTGCTAATATCTCCACCAGGGATGCAGATGGAAAGCGAAAACTCGACATTCGGATATATTGGTTTATGAAAAATAAATTAATTTTTGTATCCAGCGGCTCCGAAAAAAGGGGGCTAAAAACAAACTAAGCGCCCATTTTTTTTAAATGCTTATATCTTTGGAAGTACGAAAAGCAAAAAGTCCATATATTACGACCAGTTAGGTGGCATAGAGCTACACTATTATTGACAGATCAGAGAGGTGTAAAGAAAAACATTTAAAAGTTTATATCTCGACTTTCTCCTAAGTTATGTAATTTAAAATGGCAACACATATTAACTTGTACTAGCGATTAAGCTGGACTACTGCCAAAGTATGGGAAGCACTTAAAAATGGGGAATTTTCAAAACTTTCAAACCGTTATATCTCAAAATCCCATGCAGATTTTAAATTAAAATTTTGACAAATTGTAGAGCTACATGACGTATAAATTTGGGCAAATTCTTAAGTTGAGCCAAAATGAGTAATTTTTGTAGGACTCTGGTGAAAGATACAAAGTTCAAATTTTGTATAATTAGTAATGATTTGAACCAAAACTGTTACCAAGGTGGGGCCTTCACATACACCATGTGTTTCATGTGTGCTGGAAGAAACAGAAAACCCAAAATTTGTGGAATCTTGAAAATTTGGTGAATTCTTTTTTAAAAAATGTATAAAAGTTCAAGATATTAACTGGTCGAATGCCTTCAAAACTTTTACCCACCCCAAAAGTATTACTTCCACCATTCTTATCAAATCAATTATCACCAATACATTAAAAGCTATTAACTTGAAATTTTGCACAAACACTTTTAGAAATATTTGAAACAATGTTGCGTCAAAAATTTTACTATCCCTTCAATTTTTCTACCCCCTTTCAAAAGTGTAATTTCGAGCAATTTTAATAAATCTACTAATAACCAGTAAATTAAAAACTTCGAACATTAAATTTTTACGAACACCTTTTGAAAGAAAGAAAAGAAAGCTACATTACAAATTTTACGATGCTCCCAACTCTTCTACTCAGTCCCATACAAATGTATGCTTTCATGAATATAAAATGCACCGAATTCCAAAGAATTTGTTTCATCTGTGATGCTAACATTCCATGTTGAGTATTTGGAACGCAATTTTAGCAATCAATCAAACTATCATTAATATCAACCCAATTCTGCCATGCCCTCCACCATACAAATCTTCACTCATTCTCAGTTTGTCCTAAGAATAATAAAGTTGCGCCCGACTTGTTAGCAGATATTGTGATATAGTATTAATTAAAATACTTAGAGACGAAATTACGATTAAACATAACAGGACTGCGATTGCGCGTAAGGCCCAATTAAATTACCTATATACTCCACATGAAATAGAAATTTTTGTGATCTTAAGAAATTTTGTATGGGGAGTGGTAAAAGAGTGCTAGAGTAGCTATAAAAATATTTTATACAAAATTTAAACTTCAAAAATTAAATAGATAATGTACTAGGGTGTACCCTTATGAGTAGCGTGTTGGTCTACAAGGAGTTTAAATCCCGGCCGAAGTATAATTTCACCACATTACTTGCGTAGGTATACAGTATCTCAACTTTTTGATCAAATAAATGTATTGTTTGAATTGTAATCATGATTAAACGTGATTGCTTTACTTTATTTTGCATACATCTACACTATGTATAGTAAGCATGTATGCATATTTATAAAACAATACACATTTCGGTGATGCGCAGTCTGTCAAAAATTGCATTTGATCAATTAGTTGATTTAAGTGACCTGTGGCAATAACAACACCAAAAAAAAGTTGTTGTGCCTATTTTCTTTACAAATTTGATTTATTCTTAATAAGAATAAAGAAATAAATTAATTATGAAAAATTGTTACATTAATTTATGGTTTTTGTAGATTAAATTAAAAATCACGAAAAAGCGCCCATTAAGTGCTAATTTCAAGAAAGAAATCGAGACATTGGTTACTGATGGCTGGACGCATCGTAAAATTGCTGCTTAAGTAAGCTGCTCGGTTGGAAGTGTGGGTAATGTCCGTAAAAATGTGGAAATATCCAATCCGCCAAATAAGCCAGGACGAAATCCCATCATTAAGGAGCATCATAAGCGCCGAATTTTACGTGAAATCAGCTGAGGTGCACATGATAATGCAGCCCAAATAAACAAATCACTTCGCCAATCTGAAAATATTGTCGTTAGTAACGAGGCAATTCGAAAACACTTGCGAAAGGCTGGCTATAAAGGTCGAGCAAAAGCAAAAAACCACGCTTATTACGCGGCACCGAAACTTGAAATTGGCGTTTGCTGCCAAGTACAAATAAACTGCCAACAAGTCGGGCGAAACTTTATTATTCTTGGGACAAGTTGCAGATGAGTGGAAAGTCAATATGCAGGTTATAGTGGTTAGGGAAGGCTAAGTGAAAGGGAGTTCTTGGGCAGGGCTGTTGTCAATTTAACAATATTTCATTCGTTTCTGCAAGTTTGGGTTCTTATGAGGGGAGGAGGAGGGGTAAGGGTGGGTGGACGTTAATAGCTTTTTAATTAATTGCTTGAATCACGTCCAATATTCTCTGTATAGAATGTGTTTCATAGACGAAGTTGCATAGAATTTTCATAAAATTCGGTGTATTTTACATTCATGAAACCGAACATTTGTATGGGAGGGGGTAGAGAATGTAGGGGAATCGTAAAATTTGTGACGCAATTTTATTTCCTTTCTCTTGCAGTGTGCTCGTACAAAATTTCAAGTTCGTAGCTTTTAATTTGTTGGTTATTAGTTGATTCAATAAAATAGGTCGAAATGATACTTTTGTATGGGAGGGGGTAGAAGGGTAAGCGCGATTGCAAAACTTTTAAAGTAATATCATTTCAATTATTTTTATAATTTTTTGTGCAAAATTTGAAATTGGTAGCTTTTAAGAATTAGCTGATAACTGATTTCCTAAAAATGGTCGAAAAAATAATTTTGTAGAAGAGGTAGGGGAATCGCAAAATTTGTGACGCAGTTTTCTTTTTTTTTCTCTTTTAAGGTGTTCGTACAAAATTTCAAGTTCGTAGCTTTTAATTTGTTGGTTGTTTTATTGAAATTGGCCGAAATCGTACTTTTGTATGGGAGGGGGTAGAACGGCAAGTGTGATCTCAAAAATTTTGACGCAGTTCTATTTCAACTATTTTTAAATGATTTTGTGCAAAATTTCAAATTGATAGCTTTTACCAATTAGGTGATAATTAATTTCTTGAAAATGGTCGAAAAAATCATTTTGTATGGGAGGGAGTAGAAGCTTTCAAGGTATTCGACCAGTTAATATTTCATTCTTTTAAAGATTTTTTTTAAATGCATTTCGCAAATTTTCAAGATTCTACCTTCAAATTTCATTAAAAAATTTTCAGTTTATGTGGTTTTTTCATTGCACATGAAACACCTTGTGCACGGTAGACCAGGGGGGTCGGTGCATGACAATTGTGGAATTTTTATTATTTTTTCTGTATGTACAACAAATAGATGTATCCACACGGATAATTTAAATTTTTTATCTTTCACCAGAGCCCTTAAAAAATCACTCAAAATTTTCGACATTTTTGGTTACCACCTCCCTCCCCTTACACCTCCCGACGTAAAATTTTTACCAAATTTAAAAACTACCTAGTTCTACAATTTGACAAAATTTTAATTTGATATCTATACTCAATTTTGAATTATAACGGTTTGAAATTTTGGAAAGTGCATCATTTTTGAAATGCTCCCCATTTTCCCCCACTACTATTTTTTCCAAATGTTATATTTTTTTCGTATTTCTCTAGTATAGTTTAATATAGGTTCTAAGATTCAATTACATAGCTTAATAAATAGCCGAGATATTAATTTTTAAGTGTTTTTCTTTGCACCCCCCCTGACCCTCCCCCTTACAATAATTAGCTTTTATCTAAACTGATTCTAGTGGATCTATATGCCAGCTTAATGGTCTCAAAATATCAATTTTTTATGGTAAGTATTTTCGAAGATATAATCATTTGAAAAAAAAATTCGGCCGAGAATTGGTTCTTAGCCCCCCCTTTTCGCACCCCAATGGATAAAAAAATTAAGTTATTTTTAAAAGTTGTCCCACAAACCCTTCTATATGTATGTTGAATTTTAGCTTCCTAGCTGTTACCATGGTTGAGATATTTGAATTCGTATTTTTCGGTTTAAGCGCTCCCCCCGCCCCCCCCTGAACCCGTACACCCCCAAAATGAGTATCCGCCTGAGATCCGCAACTATCTACAATCCCCCCAAAAATTAACTTTCTATCTTGAAGGGTTTGCGAGTTAATGTGCGCTGAGCGTACACGTCGGCGTACGGCGTACGGCGGACGGCGGACGGCGTACAGACAGACGGATTTTTTTTTTTTTTGCATTTTTAGGCTAATTTAGTCATGAAACGCGAAAAAACAAAATTTCAGGGTAGCCAATTTTTTTTTTTTCCCAAGTCGATCACAAAAAATAAAATAATAAAGTAAAACTATGACCACAATGACTGCTGTAATGTTAATTGGTCGGACGAAACAAAAATTAATCAGTTTGGATCCGACGGGCGTCAATGCACATGGAAAAAAGCTAATGAACCTTTGGTGGAACGACATGTATGCCCTACTACATGTCTGGAGAAATGGGGCACAAGTGATCAAGATGTTCAATTCCAACAAAACAACGACCCCAAACACATGGCCAAAATCTCAAAGCAGTGGTTGCAAACTAAGGGATTTAAGGTTTTGGACTGGCCTCCACAATCTTCCCGACTTAAATCCAATTGATCACGTTTGGGGTGAGCTGAAACGAAATTTGGCCAACTACAATAATGACTCCCAAAATGTAGCTGAGCTATGGGAACGTGTTCAAGAAAAATGGAATATGATAACACCCAAAACATGTAAAAATCTTATTGACAGCATGCCAAGACGTATTCAAGCTGGATTAAAAGCAAAAGGTGGCTACACGAAATATTAAACAATGAAAAAGCTTCTTAAAATTGAATGTCAACTAATTGATCAAGTGGATTTTAAAAGTAAAATTAAAAAAATAAATAAACCATAAGTGAACTTAATTTTTTTTGTACATTAATTTTATTGATGCATGTATAAATAGAAGGTGGGAAGGTAAAGGTCTTCAATGGAGACTATTTAACATCTTGAGTCACCTTGATTATGCTGATGATGTGTGTTTGCTTGCACATAACCGTTTGGATTTAGAGTTAAATGTTCACTCGTTGCATTCTAAATGCAAAGAGACGGGACTGAAAATAAATGTGCGTAAAACCAAGTACATGCACATGGGTTCGAACGCAAGCACACCGATTGTTCTTAACGGACAGGAAGCATTGTCAGCATGGACGGCGGAGCTGAAAAGGATGTTGAGGCTCGGCTAAATAAAGCTCGTCAGGCCTTCGATATCCTTTCCCCTTTCTGGAGGTTAAGAGAGATCATTCTCCGCACGAAGCTGCGAGTTTTTGACGCATGCGTCAAATCCGTATTGTTATATGGTTGCACTACGTGGATAGTGACCGTTCGACTTACCAAGAAACTACAAACTTTCGTAAACCAATGCCTGCGGCGCATTTTAGGAATATTCTGGCCAGAAGTGATATACAACGACGAACTTTGGAGTAAAACTGGCCAGACTAAAATAAGTATTGAGATTGAAAAGCGGAAGTGGATCGGTTATACTTTGAGGAAACCAGAACGAAACATCGCCAAACAGGCTCTGGATTACAATCCTCAAGGAAGACGTGGGATTGGTCGACCATGTAACACATGGAAGTGAGCAGTTAAGCAGGAGGCTAAGGGAATAAACAAGTCCTGGCAACAGCTTAAGGCCGATGCTCAGGATCGCGCCTTGTGGAAGAGAGTTGTTTCTGTCCTATGCCGCTATAGGGGGTCTTGACAGGAATTTGATTAATAGATTGATGTATAAATAGTAATAATAAAAACAAATTTACTGAAATTGAGCACTTTTCAGTCAGTAAAAAGCAAAATAAATCAGGTTGGTCTAACTCATGATCAAAAAGTTGAGGTACTGTATCTTGGCCACCTCAATCAGCAAAAATGAAAATTCGTAGATACTCGTAGAGGGGTTGTGCGAAGGGTTAGCAACCCTTTAACAATAACAAATTAAAATGATAAGGAACCTGATGGTCAAGAGGCCAAAGCCCGATTTGGGCTGCAGTGCTACTGAAGAAGAAAACTGAGAAAATTAGTGCATAGTGTTTTTAGAAATAAATACGAACAGTATGCAATAGACAACTCTAAAATTGTAGATCAGTAACATTCATACTTTTGAAGCAAATCGTTTTGTTTTTGGAAATTTTAGAAATTGTCTCACATTATATGGGAGGGGATAAAACGAGGCTAATAAGATAATTTTTGTTCATCGTAATGATAATGCAAATTAAGAATTCAGTAAAAAACGTGGGCTCCGTAAATGTTATACAGACTGAGAAAATCGGTTCATAGTATTTCATAAAAAAGTGCAATTTGTATGGGAGTTGTGGGAAGGAGTGAAGTGTTGCGAATAGCGTATACCATAGATCACATTTATGATAAAAATTATATATTCTAAATTGGAAATTACGAGCTTCCATAGTTTTAAAGAAAATTTCATTGTTGCAAATTATTAAAAATGAGTCATTTTCAAGGGGCGAGGGGTGAAGCGATCGTTACAGACGATGGTATAAAAATACTTACAATTTTTTAGGTATTCATTGCATTTTTTTTTATAAAAAATGTAAGCTTCAAAAATTGAAAATGTGCTAAAAAAATTAGTGTACTAAATTTAGTGAAATTTTGCAGTTTGCGAGGGAGTCGGTATAAGGAATCGATAGTTCTTTACTTCTTCAAAAATAACTCTACACATCATTCAAATGACATCTTTTATATTCCTGGTCAGTAGCATTCATACTTTTCAAGAAAATATACTTTTTGTTAAGCAGTAAGATTACGTCATATTGTATGGGAATGGTTAATTGTCTATTTTTTCAGTCTTACGAATAATTCTAAATAAATATTTAGTGCTCAAATTTAGCTCGATAAATTTTATACGTACTGATTAAATTGGTTAGTAGTATAATATTTCATTAAAAAGTGCAGTTTATATAGAATATGGTGGAAGGAGCTGGGTTTTAGATTAATTTTTATACGGTAGATTGAAGTTCTAATAAAAATAATAAATTCCAAATTTCAAATCAATAGCTTTTAAGCTCTTCGAGAAAATTAGTTTATTGTCAAATTTTGAAAGAATTTCACCTTACTTTTTTGTCAAAAACGACGAGTATAAAATTTTAATTTTCCAGCTGAGCGCGTTTAGGACGAGGTAGAAGGAGTGAGGTAAAGGTACAATTTTTTTTACATTGTTCCAATTAAAATAAAATTAATTCTGGCAAAAATTCATTCTTTAGCTTTGCTAGTTGCAATGAAAATCGAAGAAATGCATTTTTGAAAATTGTGAATTTGTATAGGGAGAAGGAGTGTATCAATATTTTGTGGTGTTCACATCTTTATACTTTGACCGAATTATCAAGGCGATATCTTAAACAGTTTCGGAAAAATATCAATTTCTTTAGATTTTTAAATTTCATTTAATTGCTATGGGAGGGGAACAAGTGGGGGGATGTAGCCCATTCACGAATCTAAAGTTGTTTTTTGGCAAAAAATTACACAGAATAAATTTCAGCACGATAGCTGAAAGCGCTCGAGAATTATTTTTTGATAGAGGAACAGACAGACGGTCACTCGCAATTGATGTTTTTGAGCGACAACAAACATTACTGTACCCTTCGCGACTCTGAGCGAGCATTATTTCTTAGCATTACAAACGGTAAGGCAAACACAATATACTCGTAGATTTTTTCTAGAGTATGACAATGTTTATCTCATCTCATCACATGAATAGTCTCGGTTCGAAATATGTCATGTTCTTTTTTGACTGACGAAATTTAGTAAACAACGACGAAAATAACATATAATTTATCATAAATACAGAAATTGAACTTGAACTTACTAATTTACATAGACTCCATTGTAGAACCAGCACCATTCCATTCAAATCCACACATTTTCAATGTCAAAATGCTTTAAAAAGAATGTTATTTTAACCATGGTGTTCTTACCTATAAGAAAAAAAAAGAAGTAATAACAATTAATTATGCTGCATAAATTAATAAATTTTCGTATTAAAATAAAATGTTGCAACATTCAAAAGAAAATTGCGTGTCATAAGAAGATTTTGCCAAGTTTTTTTTATTGCCGACTCGACTCAAAGCAACAAAAAAACATGGACCAAAAAGCTTTCTAAATATTCTCAATGAATAATTCATTAATTAGATTAGCGTGTAATTGCAAATAATAATAATTAGTACGTTTTACGCCAGTTTCGATCCACTCCATTCGCTCAAATTGAATAACCTCTACGAGTACCATTTAGTGTGACCTTGAACTCGATATAAGATACGTTCAATGGCCAGTTAATTAAATATACATCCAACACAATACATATTTCATCTTAATAAGGAACATTTGAATTTTATTCTAAGTAGAATTAAGTACGTGTGTATCATTATCATCATTTTCGTCATCATGGTGTACTGTATGTACATACATATATACAATATAAAATACTATCACAATTTAATAGCGTTATAATCTCATTTCTACATATACATAAGTATAGAAAATAGTAATGATATCTATTTAAATATAAAATCAATTTGAAATTAAAATGGTTTTGATATGGACTTTTTCGTCAGTATATTCCTTTTCTTTTATACTTATGAAACTAATAATTGTACTATGTAGTTGAAATGCTGTTCCTTAGCAATAGTTTCAAAATATCATTGTTTCAAAATTTTTTACTAATTCATATTTTATAAAGAGCATACTGGCAATAATTATCTAATTGTTTCAAAACAGCTGTCAAATATAACACTCAAAATGCACTATTCCAAAATAATACTTATCTTAAAATCAGCAATTTCAAAATGCTTTCAAAATACACAAAAACACTGAGAGATTTTTGAATATAGTTTATTTTGTTAGTTAGTTTATTTTGAAACTTGAGTTCAAATAAATATTAAAGTAAAATGATATCCCTCTCGAAACCCTAACCTGATTTATTGAATAAACGAATAAAAAAGACTTAATTTCAACAATATGTACTTAAAAGTGAGCTCAAATAACTGCTGATTTGTTGATTACATATATAAATTTGACCAAACTCGTCACTGTTTGATACAAATATGTTCTTACTTCCGTTAATATAGAAACAATCTTTTAATGCTATTAACTTTTATAACAAATTTATCTAATTTATTAGCCAGCCATACTCGTAAATTTGAGCAAAACAAACAAAATGGTTAATAATATAGATTTGTTGAAGATCTTCATTTGCATAATCGCCCCAGGATAACCCTAAATCAATTTTTACACCAATATGTATTTATGAAATACCTACCAATTTTGTTTTAACAGCTTTATCTATGCATATAGATTTAATTGTGGTGTCTGTCTGTTGTTTATTTATAAATGACGATAAGTTAGTCTTTTGCTTTATTTGGACAATAACTAAGCAGAAACACACGTTTTTAAAATTCTCCACTGTCTGTCTGTCTGTCCGGCTTTTACGCGAAAACTGCTGAAGCGATTGTACTGAAAGTTTCACAGTTTATTAGGTAAGCTTTGAGATATAATCTCTCTTGGTCCATGCCTTCTACTCTCTCCCATACAAAGTGATTCATTTTCAAAAATATGTAATAATCAATTTCTTGAAAACCATAGTAGCGAATAGTTTGAAATTTAGAATATATTATTTTTACCATACCATATGGAATACAAATTATTTGAATCCCCCCACTCCTTACACCTCCCATACAAACTGCAATTTTTCATGAAATAATATAAATCAATTTGCTCAGTACGTATAACAGTTAGCGAGATCAAACTGTGCACCAAATCCTTAATTAGTTCTATAATTAATATCGGGGATAAGTAAACCAATTAACTACTCCGCTTCTTCCTTCTCTCACACAATGTGACACAATATCATATCTTTTCCAAAATTCGATTTTCTTGAAATGTATGAAAGTCACTGATCTGAAATTTAAAATATATCAATTGCATGATGATTACAGCTGTTTTTCAAAAATTCCCTAAGAACCCCCCACCCCTTCTACCACCTTCCATACAAACTGCACAATTTCATTAAAAGCATTGCACTAATTTTCTCGGTATCTATTCAATTTCCGAAGCTTAAATTTGGTTAAAAAAATGTAATACTGCGAAACAACTAGTTCAATGCTGTCACCTCTTCTACCAATCCCAACACAAAATTTCTTAAGATCAAAAAAATCTCGATTTCGTCTACAGTATCGTATGATTGGGCTTTGCGCACAATCGTAGTCTTGTTATCTTTTTAAGATTAATGTTATTTTATTTGGGCTTTTTTTTAACAAACACAAGGTACAACTATTCACATGTCCTTGACGCTTTTGAAAACATATATGATCACGCATCACGGGATTGATTTGATCACTGGCATATCCCATACAATTGCGAGTATCATGATTTCATTCTTAATAATTTATGGTTCTGATTCTAACAAAATACAAAGCATTGCGTTCATAGAGCTATTAAAGTATGCAGATTACATATCCCACATAACGTATTACTAACTACATTCTCAAAATTTGCTATTATTGCGACTCTTACGCGAACAAAGTCGCGGGGGATCGCTAGTTATACTCTAGATGAAATCTGAGAGTATTATAAGTTTGCCACAAAGTTTGTAATGATAAGAAATAAGGCTCAGAGAAAAAAATGAATGACACAGAAGTTCATATAATCACTCAAAAATATCAGGATGTCCGTCTGTCCGTCCGTCCGTCCGCCCGTGTCCTCTCTAGCTTGAGAGTGCTCAAATTTTGTACACGTCGTTTTTAACAAAAAAGTAAGGTCAAGTTTGTGTACGGGCCAATTCGCTTCACTCCTTCTACCCCCTCCCATACAAAATCACACAATTTCGCAATTCGACAATAAACGGATTTGCTCGAAGCATAAAAGCATAAAAGCTATTGATCTGAAATTTGAAATATATTACTTTTATGTTAATTCCAATCTACCGTATAAAAATTGTTCCTCTCACCACCTCCCACACAAACTGCACTTTTTAATGAAATACTCTAAACAAATTTACTCAGTACGTATAAAATTTATCGAGTTATAATTTATCGATCACTAAATATTTATTTAGGATTATTAGTAAGATCAAAAAAAATCACACGATTAGCGTCACCCCTTCTTCCCCTGCAATAAACGGATTTGCTCGAAAAATAGAAAAGCTATTGGTCTAAAATTTGAAATATATTACTTTTATGATGATTTCATATACTACTGCATAAAAGTTATTTGGTTCCTCCCTCTCCTTCCACCCCCTCCCATGCAAACTGCACTTTTTCTAAAACCAATTTACTCAGTGCCTGTACAATTTATCGCACTGAAATTAAGCACTTAATATTAATTTAGAAGTATTAGAAAGGCCAAAAAAAAATAGACTATTAGATTTACCCCTTCTACCCCATCCTCTACAATCTGACGCAATTTCATAACTTTATAAAAAGTGGATTTTCCTGAAAAGTATGAATGCTACTTATGTATATGCAATTTAAAACATATCAAAAGCATGATGTTTATAGCTATTTCTGAAAAAGTCTTTAATAATTCGCCCCTAGGTCTTACGCCCAATCGTAGTCCTGTTAATTTTTTTTGCATGAGCAAATTATTTATTGTAAAATTTTAATAAAGATAAGATGACTTACGACGCATGATTTTTCGGCATGCTAT
Source organism: Chorisops tibialis (assembly GCA_963669355.1). Taxonomy (NCBI): domain Eukaryota; kingdom Metazoa; phylum Arthropoda; class Insecta; order Diptera; family Stratiomyidae; genus Chorisops; species Chorisops tibialis. Next base: position 131,312,189 of record OY770263.1, read on the forward strand.
TCAATTACAAGTCATTCAAAATTTCATTTAAAATTCGTTTACCAAAGCCAAATAAAACAAAAACAAAACAAAAAACATAAGAGAATTGATGATACTCTAGATGAAATGAGAAAGAGTTCAATGCACCGGAAAATATGTCACCTCCAATTCTTTTAAATAATTAATAGTGCCTTTTGTATGGGAGGTGGTAGAAGGAGATGAGGAAGGTTTGTAATTTTTGGATATGACACTAATTTGTTTTGCAAAATAGTTCGTGCTGAATTTAAGGTTTGTAGCTTTCTTTATTTTCAATTGGACATAGTTTTCCTGAAATTGAGGCATTTGTATGGGAGGGAAAGAAAGTGGAGCGTTTAAGATGATTTTGAAACCACTTATCATTATCCTTGTCACCACGCTTTGATTCAATTCCAAATTCGCTAGTTCTAATATATTCGAAGAAGAAATGCTTTTCTTGAATTTATAATACAGATATTTGTATGGGAGGGGGGGGGGGGGGTAGAAGGAGTGAAGAGGAGGTGATAATTTTTTTTAGCATTTATTGTAATTATTAAAAAACAAATTCTGGCAAAATTTTAAGATTATACTTTTTCTAGTTTTAATGAAAATCGATATAATGCATTTAACAAAAATTATACATTTGTATGGGAGGGGGTAGAAGGAGTGTACGGATCAAAACACATTTTTTTCTCGTTATTGATATTTCTATTTTGATACTTTGTGCAAAATATTAAGTTGATAGCTTTAACAGTTTCGAAGAAAAATTATTTATCTTAAATTTCAAAATTTCGTGAAATTCGTATGGGAGGGGGTAGAAGGAGTGAGGTGAATTTGATAATTTTTTCAATTCTGATTGGAATTATAATAAAATTAATTCTGGCAAAAATTAGTTTTTATAACTTTGCTAGTTTCAATGAAAATCGAAAAACTGCATTTTTCAACTGCATTTGTATGGGAGGGGGTAGAAGGAGTGACGGGATCGGATCAATATTCTGTCATATTAATGACATCTATATCATAATACTTTGACCCAAATTTCAAATCGATAGCAAAAGAAAAATCAATTTCTGAAAATTTCAGAATTTCGTGAAATTTGTATGGGAGGGGGTAGAAGGAGTGGGGGGATGTGGCCCGTTCACGAACTTAAAGTTTCTTTTTTGCTAAAAATAACACACAACAAATTTCAGCACGATAGCTCAAAGCGTTCGAGAGTTATGCTGTAGACAGACGGACAGACGGACAGACAGCAACTCGGAATCGAAGTTTTTGAGCGACAACAAATATTTCTGTACCCTTGGCGGCTCTGTGCGAGCATTATTTCTTAGCGTTACAAACGATAAGGCAAACACAATATACTCTCAGATTTCATCTAGAGTATAAAAACAACATACATAGCAGCTATATAAAGTTAAGTTGTAAAAGTCCAAAAGAAAACTTTGCTGCCACTTATATTAAACTTTAATATCACAATATTTAAATATATATCTATAAAAATTCAACTCTATACCGAGATTTATAATAAATTGCGGCGCAGCTTAGAATTTCGCTTGCTCTTGCTTAAAAAAAAATGTTTGCGGAAATGAAATGAAAATTCCAGATTAAATGTTCACTGTAAGCTTGAGAGAGATAAAATACGTAGTTTTCGAAACCAAGCCGCATATTTTGAAAAGTGATTATACTGGTTATATTCTGGTGTGGTGACACGTAATGCGTTCGTGCTATGTTGCATGACGACACACATGTCCACACGCATTGCATGCGCTTTTATTTTAGAACTACTACTACTACAATGGCGCTACAGCCCAAATTGGGCCTTGGCCTCCTGACCTTCAGGTTCCTTAACGTTTTTCATTATTTATTATGGAAGGGTTGTTAGACCTTCGCACAACCCTCTATCTTCGAATTTTTCCTTTTCGTAGATTGAGGTGACCAAGGTATACCCAAGCAGGTAGTGTGCTGGAATTATGCGTCGACCGGGATCTTAACTCACGGCCTTCGTATTGTAGACCAACACACTATCCACTAGTCTACACCATATTCTAGAACGCATGCGCTCAATGCACGAAAATGATGCATCGTGTGGACGTAGTTTTAGACAATTCCTGCGCACGGGCCTGACTGCCAATATTTATACTGAACTTTTATAGCAGAACAAAACAATTGGCAATACAAGTTAGTATAAATTAGTAATTGTAAATTGTCTTGAATTATTAATGCGAAAAGTTAATACTAAATAAATGTTTGTATTAGTTAAACATTATTTTCGTCTAACCATACTATATGACACCCATTTTCATGGTACTGAATTGATAATAATGCTCGGATGTAAGTGGCTGTTGGCAATTCTCAGTCTAAATGGTAGCACCTACGGACTTGCGTTTCTATACTCTAGATGAAATCTGAGAGTATATTGTGTTTGCCTTACCGTTTGTAACGCTAAAATAATGATCGCACAGGGTCGCCAAGGGTACAGAATTATTTGTTGTCGCTCAAAACCTCGATTCCGAGTGACCGTCTGTCCGTCTGTCTACAACATAACACTCGAAAGCTTTGACCTATCTTACTGAAATTTTTTATATATCATTTTTAGCAAAAAAATATTTTTAAGTTCGTGAACGGGCCATATCACCCCACTCCTTCTACCCCCTCCCTCCCATACAAATTTCATGAAATTTCGAAATTTAAAAAAATTGATTTTTTTCTGAAACCATTTCAGCTTTTGGCTTCAAAATTAGGTCATAGTTTAACGATGTGAATATGATTGACGTCAAAAAATATTGATCTGATCCTTTTACTTCTTCTACTACCTCTCATACAAATGCACAATTTTCAAAAATGCATTTATTCGGTTTACATTGCAACTAGTAAAGCTAAAGGAACCAATTTTTGTCATAATTAATGTTATTACAATTGCAACCGATTTTGTGAAAGCTATCAACTTCACCTCATTCTTTCTACCTCCTCCCACACAAATTTCACGAAATTTCGGAATTTTAACTAAATTGTTTTTCTTCAAAACCGTCAAAGCTATCAACTTTAAATTTTGAGAAAAGTATACTATTATAACTATCATTAATGTCGAAAAACTTGGTTTATATACAAATGCACAATTTTTGGCAAATGTATCTAATCGATTTTCACTGAAACTAAGAAAATTACAAACTTCAAACTTTGTTAGAATTTGCCCCTTAACAATTGCAATAAATGCTAAAAAAATATGAACTTCGCTTCACTCCTACCACCTCCCATACAATTTTTTGTATTAAAAATTTAAAAAATGTTTTCCTTCTTTGAACATATGAATAACAAGGCAATGTGATTAGGATGTTGATAAGCAGATACCATAAAAATAAAGATTCAAAAAATATTACATACATCTTAAGCCTCCAAAAAAGGGTTTAAAGGTTTCCCCATTTAAAAAAATTGTAAACATTAAGTAGATGACTACATTTTGGCAAGAAAAGTTTATTAGCGTCGGTGGATTAGTGGTAGAATGCTCGCTCGGGTCTCGCTTCCAAATATATATTTATACACATTTTTTTTTGTACAAATATAATTCCAACGAAGCACGGCAGCGGATTTTGCCGTGGGATTCAAGGCCAAAAATTGTTAATGGTAATTAAACACAGCTCCTATGATTTGTATACATTCGCCTACGTAGACGTACATATGTATGTAGGACAAGACCGAACTTAGGCCGGTGTTAGGGTACGGCTAGTTGATAATAATTCGAAATTGTGAGTAGTGTAAGCCTGGTAGTAAGCGATATTATGAGTTTGTGGGACGACATTTATAGTTGCAGATGTAGCTCGAGATCACCATCTTTTGCCGTAATCTTCATCCTAAATTCATTTTATCAAAATGTAAACTTCAATTTGCCGGCCCGACAAATTTAGTGTATATGACATGCAGACAGATGTCACCTCTCTATCGCACGCACTTATAACTTATAATTATATCTTATTCTCGCCCAAATCTAGAAAAGGTCGGAGCAATAACAATGAATTTCCCACTCAATCTACATACAATCCATTATCTAAGGGTTCCGGAGATACAAGTCTCTGAAATTTAAAAAGCGGGCACCTAAAACGAACAGTCAGGCGATTTTTCTCATTGCATTTTTAGACTTTCAGGATTGCAGATTACTTTTTTACTCCGCCTATTGCAATAGCTACTTTATTATTAGAATAGTGAAGAAAAAAATATTGAACGCCGATTGAAGTACGCATGTCTGAAAAATAGAAATTATTGCTTTAATTCACCTAAAGCTGGTAAATCATATTGATGCAAAAAATCAATCAATCACAGCACATAACGAGATTTCATCGATTCCCAAATGAATAGTCGATAAGTTTGAATGAAATAATCTTGAACATTGGATAGCTAGTGTCCGATTAACGTAATCAGAGCGCAGCGGTCATCATCAAGGGAATCCGCCTCTGAATCGGTTGAGTCGAATAAACAAACCAGTACAGAAATGTTACAAGTGAAAACTACACATCGCTGTGTTCGTGTTGTTTGGTATGGAGGTCAATTCGAACAGAGGCTTTCAATGCAGTTTATAGTCGTATAGTTATAAGAGGCGTCCTTGTATCAAAAATCAACCTCACGCTGACCACCCTGATATTACAGCGCTTTTTCAATTTTATTGCACCATTTAAGATTGATGTAGCTATTGGAAATGGATGAACAATGGTCATGTAATTGAAGTCTAGTCAGATGAAAGTGCATTTCGACACAACTATTCATGGCGATGTAATTGACTGTTATGCAATTGATTTCATACATAGCTGAGGTAGGTCATTCTACTCAATGGTATCGGTTTTGATGCTGGCTGGTGGGGCGATGTGATCTAATATTTTAAGATAGAGCATATTTACTTTTCTGGTCTGTTGCCAGGATGATTACACTCATCAATTTCTATAAGTTCCGTCACCGACTTAGTAAATTTCTTGCCTAATACAATTAAAACAAAAAAATACGTCTGATTTGTGAATTAAGGAAAAACATTTTCGACAGCCGTTTTTCTACGAATTTCCACTATTTGAGGTCCCAGGATTCGTACGTGTGTGTGTAATAGAAATCCGCCGAATCGCGATCATCATAGCTCCCTTTTATTTTATATATTATAAAACTAAAATCTACAATCGATTATTTTATCTTAATAATAATAAAATAAGAATTATTTTTATCTAATAGTCAATTGCGAACAAATTACGGCTTCTTACCGTGAATTAACAGAAAAAACAGTATCGTCGCTATTTTACTTCAAACTACTTCTCATAATTTATTTATTTTAAGCCATTAACATATTCCCATAAACTTTATAAAAAATTCAGGTTTCGTCAATGTCAACCCGACCACATTAACATAATTTAGTCTAGTTTTGAATTTATTTTAAATTTTGAAATGTTGGCCAATTTTGTGTAATTTTTTTTAATTGGCATATACACAAAAATCAATTGAATACGACGTTATTGTGGTATGAGAAAAAAACAATACCGTTTATAAATAGAAAAGATCCTCAGGAAAATGTTAATTAAAAGCCATTATCAACTTTATATCTATAGGAAAGGAAGTCAACATTTGAAACTATAATAAGTTTATTTAAATTATTTGTGTCCATCAGCGTTTGACAAAGTAGGTATCATCTAATTAATCACGAACGCATTTTTGTCGTTTTAACTAGAAATCCAAATATTGGTGTTGATATTCCAACATCTGTTGAAATCAATGGCCGAAGAATTTAATTGGGTGTTGAATTTTCCAAAGTTAAATTACAATTAATTATAACTTTGGCAAAGTTCACTTTTCAGTTTTAAACTACGATTTATATCTCGAATGTTTATAATATATTGATAATTTTCACTGTACATCAAAAACTTTCAAAACTAAAATAATCATCCTGAAAACCTGAACAGATTTAAAATTGCTCGTAATTTGAATCAGAATTCCTTCGTGGTTTCTTTCGAATCCCTTTTGTACGAGTACTTAAATAATTAAAAAATTAAACATTTGCCGGATATCCTGTTATGGTTTTATAGCTATCCACCCACAAAAGTGCTTAGGGTACCCACACGAGTAGAAAGCCTGCATAAATTCATTAGCTTGAAAAATAAACAGGTGGTATTATATGTACATAGTATTTGAATTAAATATTTATAAGAGTTTTTCATAGGACAATTGTACCTTCATTAAACTAGATAATTAAAAACAAAAGTAATACAGCGCAGTGCAAAATAATAGGGGTGCACTTAAAAAACGTAAATTGTATGTATAGCAACTATATTTCTGTATTTTTAACCCACAAAAATTTGTTCTTTTATTCTTTTATGTAGTATATAACTAACAAAACAGAAATTTTAATTCAAGAAAAACGAAAGTTACATCTAAATGTTATTTTAGTTTGATGGGCTGTACAAAAAAAACAGGTGTATTTCTTAAAATTCTGAAAAAGACACAAATTAATATTTAATTTTGCTTTAGAACATTCGGAAATGTATAAATAAAGGGTTTTCCAATAAGGACTTGACAACTTTTTTTCAAAATAAAATGCAAACCATTTGAGACGTTGTTCCTTCGTGTACTTTACCATGATAAAAATGTTAAGTTTACTGAATAAATTGACAGTGACAGTTCGATGATTAGTGAAAGGGTGCGTTCACAAATTGAATTCAAAGTTGTCAAGTCCCTATTGGAAAACCCGATACCTAATACTTAGTTCCATATCCATTATTTTTTAGAACAGCCTGACATCTTCTATGCATGGAGTCAACCAATCGTTGGCACCTTTGAATCAATCAATCAAATTCCTGTTAAGACCCCCTATAGGGGCATAGGACAGAAACAACTCTCTTCCACAAGGCGCGTTCCTGAGCATCGGCTTTAAGCTGTTGCCAGGACTTGTTTATTTGTCTGGCCTCCTGCTCAACTGCTCGCTTCCATGTGTTACATGGTCGACCAACCCGACGTCTTCCTTGAGGGTTATAATCCAGAGCCTGTTTTGCGATGTTTTGCTCTGGTTTCCTCAAAGTATGACCGATCCACTGCCACTTTCGCCGTTGAATCTCAATACCTATTTTAGTCTGGCGAGTTGTACTCCAAAGTTCGTCGTTGGAGATCACTTCTGGCCAGAATATTCCTAAAATGCGTCGGAGGCATTGGTTTACGAAAGTCTGTAGTTTCTTGGTAAGTCGAACGGTCACTTTCCACGTAGTACAACCATATAACAACACGGATTTGACGCATGCGTCAAAAACTCGCAGCTTCGTGCGAAGGGAGATCTCTCTTAACCTCCAGAAAGGGGAAAGGATACCGAAGGCCAGACGAGCTTTATTTAGCCGAGCCTCAACATCCTTTTCGGCTCCGCCGTCCATGCTGACAATGCTTCCAAGATAGCAAAAATCTTGCACCTCTTCTACATCCTGTCCATTAAGAACAATCGGTGTGCTTGCGTTCGAACCCATGTGCATGTACTTGGTTTTACGCACATTTATTTTCAGTCCCGCCTCTTTGCATTTAGAATGCAACGAGCGAACATTTGACTCTAAGTCCGAACGGGTATGTGCAAGCAAACACACGTCATCAGCATAATCAAGGTGACTTAAGATGTTAAATAGTCTCCATTGAAGACCTTTACCTTCCCCACCTTCCAGTGCAGCTTTCAAGATGTCATTTATTACCACCAGAAACAGGGCTGGTGATAATATGCAGCCTTGTCTGAAACCCGTTCGCACAGGAAAGCTCTCGGACAGCTCTCCTCTATGCAAGACGCGACACCTTGCATCTTCGTAGGATTCTTTAATCATAGCTATGACCTTATTTGGAATACCTCTCCTACGCAAAGCATTCCATATGTAATCTCGCTTAACGCTGTCGAAAGCCTTCTCGAAGTCCACAAACATGAGATGTAGTGACGAACCCATTTCGGCTGACTGCTCTAATATTATCCGTAGGGTATTTGTGTGGTCGGTACAAGACGACCCTTTACGGAATCCAGCCTGATAAACTTCGAGAGTGCTCTCGACGACATCACTAATCCTATTGAGAATTACCTTAGCCATAATTTTTGATACGGCAGTAAGTAGACATATACCACGCCAATTGCCACAATCCCGAAGGTCGCCCTTCTTCGGAATTTTCACAATGACGCCCTCCTTCCATTCAGTCGGATATCTTCCATCATTCCACACCTTAGTGAAGAGTGGGAGGAGTATATCGGCTGTTATTTCCGGGTCCGCTTTGAGGAGTTCGGTTGGTAGTCCGTCTATACCTGGAGCTTTCCTTCCCGCCATTGACCGAATGGCGGAAACTATCTCTTCCTTATCTGGGGGATCGTCCCTAATAGAGGATTGTTGCGGTTGGATGTTTGGAAGTTGTTCTGTTTCCGGAATATCTTCATCTGACAAGATGATTAAAATATCAGAGAAGTATTCCTTCCATCGTCGCAACTGGTGTTCACTCATATTAAGGAGAGTTCCGTTGACATCTCTCACCAGGTGGTTGGCGGTGAAATTCCTGTTCGTCAACTGTTTCATGATTTTAAATAGTGAACCCATATCCCCAAGGTAAGCCGCAGATTCTGCCTTGTTTGCCAGATCTTCAATGGCCTTTCTTTTGTCGCGTCTAACAGCCTTTTTAAGCTGTATATGAGCATCGCGGTAGTTCTGCCTCAAGTCGGGCGTTCGTTGGTTGACATCGGGTTGAGAGATGATTGCCAATTTGGCTTTTTTCCGATTGTCAACCTTGTCCCATGTGTCTTGCGACATCCAGGGTTTCTCACCGCTTTGCGCATATCCCACAGATTCTTCAGCACTAGTTAGAAAAGTGTTTCTGGTTGCCTCCCAATTGGCGTCCAGTGTGCGCATTTCATGTTCACCCAATGTGGATGACTTTTCGCGTAGAATGGTGGTGTATTCGAGTTTTTTGTTGGGATCTCTGAGTTTATCCACATTAAGCTTGCGCTTCATTTGAAGAATTTGTGGTCGTCGGATAGCTGCTGTACACAATCTCAAGCAGGCAACCATCAAGTGGTGATCGCTCCCCACGTCAGCTCCACGTTTCGCTCGCACATCGAGGAGACATCTTCTCCATCGGCGACTTATAGCCAAATGGTCGATCTGGTTCTGAGTAACACCATCAGGGGAAACCCAAGATGTTTTATGATGACTCTTGTGTGGAAAAAGGGTCCCTCCGATGACCATTTGCCGAGTACTACAGAACTCCACAAATAATTCGCCGTTTTCGGGTCTCTTAATCCAAGGTCGTGAAGGGTCGACCCAAGGGTCACCATGCCTCCCCATGACGTGTTCTAGTCCAGTGTTGTCTGATCCAACCTGGGCGTTCATATCTCCCGAGATGATAATAATATCACCTTTTGGAACACGTTCGAAGGTGGCACTCAGTTGACTATAAAACTCCTCTTTGTCACCAGATGTTGCGGTATTAGTTGGTGCGTAGCACTGCAGAATTGTGACGTTTCTGACACTGGTCCTGAGCCTGACGACGATAATCCTATCCGAGATTGGTTCCCAGCTAATGAGACTGTTTCTCGCTCTCGGCGTAAGGACGAACGCCACGCCATTTCTGGCTTCACTTTCAGGGCCAATGTACAGAATAGTGTTTCCGCTAGGGGTTCGTTCTTCTCCTGATCCTGTCCACCTGACCTCGCTCAAGCCCAAGATTTGGATGTTATAGTGCTCCATTTCACGGTCGATCACTGATTGGCGGTGCAAGGACCGAGTAACCCCAGCTCTTCCCCCGTCATTCAATGTTCGAACGTTCCAGAATCCAATCATAGTCCGTTTTCGAATGCCAAAAGTCGTTACCGTAGAATCAGTCCGTATCCGAGGCGATGTATCCGTTTCTCGTATCATTTAGGTCTTAAGATCACGGGTGATAAGCCCATGATCCAGTGAGTGTCCATTTGCCATTTTTAGGGCAAGCAGGACTGGCTGTGGGTGAATTCTACAGCCCCCATCCCAGAGGGGGATAGTTAGCTCAGGTCCGTGGAGTCGCTAACTCCAAAGATAGTTGCAGGAATTGGTAAAACCTCATACTACAACTACCCCCTTGCGGGAACAGGTATAGATTCCCTAGCTGCTCTCACTGACTGCCATAATTCTTCTTTATTATGGTGTCTAATGTAGCCAAACGTGTTCTTAACATCACCCCAAAGATGTTCAATAGGGTTAAGATCTGGCGATTGCGCTGGCCATTTCATAACGCTTATCCTATTGTGCTCAAACCAGACCATAGCCGCTTTTGAGGTGTGTTTTGGATCGTTATCCTGTCGAAAGATCCAACGAATTGGCATTTCCTCTTCTGCAAATGGAAGCATAGTTGACTCCAGTATTTCATTGTATCGTGCAGAGTTCATAGTATCTTTGATCCAGTGTATGGGACTAACACCGTACAACGAAAAACATCCCCAAACCATGACGCAGCCACCGCCATGTTTTATTGTCTTGACGGTGTACTCGGGAGAGAATTCCTTTGATCTAGGCTTGCGTACAAATTTCTTGGTACCATCTGCATCAAATAAATTTATCTTGGATTCGTTCGACCATAATATGTTGCGCCATTTTTCTTGAGGTAAATTGAGATGCTCTTGCGAAAACAATTTTCGCTGTTGCCTATGTTTAAATGTTAACAGTGGGCTCCTTCTAGGCATTCTGGCTGGCAGATTAGCTTTTACTAGCCTTCTTCTTATTGTCGACGTGTTAACACCGAGCAGAAGTGATAAATGGCTTTCTTTTGACCAACCTTCTTATCTGCCAAACTCTCTTTTCCGAAATTTTCCGTGGTCTGTCCCCTGTTTCTTTACCTTCGCGCCTTTTTAAAGCCTTTGTTACCATATTCTGTGAACAACCCACTGTTTCAGCGGTAACTTTTTACGTTTTGCCCTCTCTCCTCAGTTTGCGGATGATTTCCCTCACCTCTTCCGTACAGTGCCGTTTACGTCCCATTTCCACTGAACGGTTTGTCATTAAGAAAATAAATAATTTATCTTAAATAAGTCATCTATAGAAACAATAAGTAGTTTACTTACATTTTCACAAACAAAGCAATATTATTTTGCACACTTTTCTGGTAAACGAATATTTAATAACTGCCAAAAATAAAACCACAACGATGGCTCTAATTGCGTTTTTCCGTTTAAATGATTGGAGGGTTAACGGTAATGCATTTCACAGTAATTACACACAAAAGATGTCAACAACTGATAAGAAAATATACTTTTTGCATGAGCCTAGTGTTTGCACCTATTAATCTGCACAGCGCTGTGTATGAATTTCGATAATTTTCATAAATCGTACTAGATTTTGCATAATTTTATGTAAGGATGAAGCAATTGAGAGAGTGTTTTGTTTGCTCTAATGTTTGCAACGCAATGAAACAAAAATATAAAGCTCGACAAGGGGACAGAAATGTTTGTTGTCGCTCAAAAGCCTCGAAATCGAGTGAGTCTGCTTCCACAAAGAGTTACTCAAACGCATGTAGCTATCGAGCTGAAATTATTTGTCATTTTTAGCAAAAAGGTAGCTTTAAACTCGCAAGCGGGCAAAATCGCTAAAGTTCCTCTACCCGTCACAAAAACTTTAGGAAATTTCCAAATTCGAAGAATATTATTTTTATTCGAAACAATTAAATTATATTAATGAGAATGCATACCACCAATGCCAAAGAAATTTGTAGCGATCCGCTAGTAATACGTTGTGGTGGTGAATCGTGATCGCGTGCAAAATTAAATTTTTTTTTCAAGTTTCCAACTCGTCTAGTTTAAATAAACTGCCAACAAGTCTGGCGAAACTTTACTATTCTTGGGACAAGTTGCGGATGCGTGGAAAGTCAATATGCATGTTAGAGTGGTTAGGGAAGACTAAGTGAAAGAGGTTTTTGGGCAGGGCAATTGTCAATTTAACACTTAGCGGAAACGTTCAAAAGCTTCAGTAATTATAATCAATATTTCGCTCGTTTATTTATGTAAGTTTGAGTTTTTATGAGGGGAGGGGTGAGGCGTGATAGTAAGAGTGGGTGGATGTTAAAATTATTTTTAATTGATTGCTTGCATCACGTCTAATATTCTCTGTATAGAATATCAGTTTCATAGACGAAGTTGCATAAATTTTTCATAAGATTCTGTGTATTTTACATTCACGAAACCAAACATTTGTATGGGAGGGGGTAGAGGAGGTAGGGGAATTCTCTTTTAAGGTGCTCGTACAAAATTTCAAGTTCGTAGCTTTTAATTTGTTGGTTATTAGTTGATTCAATGAAATTGATCGAAATGATACTTTTGTATGGGAGGGGGTAGAAGGGCAAGCGTGATTGCAAAACTTTTAAAGCAACTTCATTTCAATTATTTTTATAAGTTTCTGTGTAAAACTTGAAATTGATAGCTTTTAAGAGTTAGCTGATAACTGATTTCTTAAAAATGCTCGAAAAAATAATTTTGTATGGGAAGGGGTAGAGGAGGTAGGGGAATCGTAAGATTTGTGACGCAATTTTCTTTCTTTCTCTTTCAAGGTGCTCGTACAAAATTTCAAGTTCGTGGCTTTTAATTTGTGGGTTATTAGTTGATTTAATGAAATTGGTCGAAATCACACTTTTGTATGGGAGGGGGTAGAAGGGCAAGCGCGATTTCAAAAATTTTAACGTAATTTCATTTCAATTATTTTTGCAAGTTTTTGTGCAAAATTTCAAATTGATAGTCTAACTATTAGGTTACAATCGATTTCTGAAAAATGGTCGAAAAAATAATTTTGTAATGGAGGATGTAAAAAAGACATTCGACCAGTTAATATTTTATACTTTTAGGGATTTTTTTAAGTACATTTTCAACAAATTTTCAAGTTTCTACCTTAAAATTACATTCAAAAATTTTCAGTTTATGTGTTTTTCTCATTACACAGGAAACACCTTGTGCACGTTAGACCCCCACTTCGGTGCATAACAATTTTGGAACAAATTAATTTTTTCTATGTATATTAAATAAATGTATCGACGTGCAAAATTTAAACTTTCTATGTTTTACCAGAGTCCTAAAGAAATTACTCAAAATTTTCAACATTTTTACCTTCCACCACCCTCCCCTTACACCCCACCAACTTAATTTTTTTACCGGAATTAAAAACTATAAGCTCTATAATCTGACAAATTTTTGATTTGATATCTGTACTCATTTTTTAGATATAATGATTTGTAATTTTGGAAAGTGCATCATTTTTGAAATGCTCCCCATTTCCCCTCACTCCTATTATGTCCACATTTTTTTTCATATTTGGCTAGCAAAGCTTAGTATACGTTTCAAATTTCATTTATATAGCTTAAGAGACAGTCGAGATATTCATTTTTAAGTGTTTTTCTTTGCACCCCCCTCCCCCCTGACCCTCCCCTTACAATGAATTTTTGACTCTTTCCCTCCCCCGCCTCCCCCTTCCACTTGGCACTCCCCAAAATTTAGATAATGGAGCTCACTCACCCAATCAACAATCCACCCAAAAACGAACATTCTACCTCTAACGGTCTCGGAGATATGAGCCCATATGTACGGCGTACGGCGGGACGGAATTTTTTTTTTTGCATTTTTAGGCTAATTTAGTCATGAAACGCGAAAAAAAAAATTTCAGAGTAGCAAATTTTTTTCTGTGTCGATCACAATACTTTATTATTAGAATAATAAAGTAAAACATAACAGGGCTACGATTGCGCGTAAAGCGCAATCTTACGATACTCTAGATGAAATAGAATTTTTTGTGATCCCAAGAAATTTTGTATGGAGAGTGTTAGAAGAGATGATAGCATTGAACTAATTTTTTCGACATCATGCTAAAGTAGCTATGAAAATGTTTTATACAAAATACTTACTCCAAAAACTGAATGGGAACTGAGAAAATTAGTGAGTTTGATTTAGTGAAAATGTGCAGTTTGTATGGGAGGTGGTAAAAAGAGTGGGGGGATTTTAATGATTTTTTCAGAAATAACTAGGAATATTAAAAAATTGGCATCCCTTAAATTTCAGACTAGTGCCATTCATACTTTTCAAGAAAATCGATTTTTTGTGAAGTTGTGAAACTGTGTCATATTGTATGGGAGGGGGTAGAAGTAGTGAAGCAAATCAAATATTTTTTTTCTCATCTTAGTAATAATATTAATTAAATATTTATTACAAAATATGAGCTCAACAAATGTCATATGTTCTGAGAAAATCGGCTTAGAGCATTTCAGGAAAAAGTGTAGTTTGTATGGGAGGGGGTGGAAGGAAAGAGAGGAAGCATATAATTTTTGTACTGTAGATTTAAATCATTAAAAAAGTAATATATACCAAAATTGAGACCAATAGCTTTTATATTTTTTGAGTAAATCCATTTATTGTCAAATTGCGAAATTGTGTCATTTTGTATGGGAGGGGGTAGAAGGGGTGAAGCTAATCATCTCATTTTTTTTGACCTTACTAACAATTTTAAATAAATATTTGGCGCACAATTTCAGCCCGCTGAATCTTATAAGCACTGAGGAAATTGGCTTAGAGTAATTCATGATAAGTACAGTTTGTATGGGAGGTGGTAGAAGGAGGGGGGGACACGCACAATTTTTATATGATAGATTGGTATCATTATAAAAGTAATATATTCTGAATTTCAGGCCAATAACTTTTATACTTTTTGAGCAAATCCGTTTATTGTCAAATTGCGTAATTGTGTCATTTTGTATGGGAGGGGGTAGAAGGGGTGGAGCGATTTGGCCCGTTCACGAACTTGACCTTACTTTTTTGTCAAAAACGACGTGTACAAAATTTGAACTTTCTAGCTCAACGCGTTCTCAAGCTAGAGAGCGCACGGACGGACGGACGGACGGACAGACGGACGGACGGACGGACGGACATCCGGTTTTGAGATTTTTGAGTGATAATATTAACTTCTGTATCATTCATTTTTTTCTCCGAGCCTTATTTCTTGGCGTTACAAACCTTAGAGCGAACTTATAGTACTCTCAGATTCCATCTAGAGTATAAACATAACAGGGCTACGAATTCGCGTACAGCGCAATCTTACGATACTCTAGATGAAATAGAATTTTTTGTGATCCCAAGAAATTTTGTATGGAAAATGTTAGAAGAGATGATAGCATTGCACTAATTTTTTTCCCATCATACTAAAGTAGCTACAAAAATGACTTATACAAAATGCTTACTCCAAAAATTGAATATGAACTGAGAAAATTAGTGAGTTAGATTTAGTGAAAATGTGCAGTTTGTATGGGAGGTGGTAGAAAGAGTGAGGGGATTCTAGTGATTTATTCAGAAATAACTAGGAATATTATAAAATTGATATCCCTTAAATTTCAGACTAGTGCCATTCATACTTTTCAAGAAAATTGATTTTTTGTAAAGTTGTGAAACTGTGTCATATTGTATGGGAGGGTGTAGAAGCAGTGAAGCTAATCAAATATTTTTTTCTGATCTGAGTGATAATACTAATTAAGTATTTATTACAAAATATGAGCTCAAAAAATGTTATATGTTCTGAGAAAATCGTCTCAGAGCATTTCATGAAAAAGTGTAGTTTGTATGGGAGGGGTTGGAAGGAGAGGGAGGACGCAAATATTTTTTCTACAGTAGATTTAGATTATTATGAAAGTAATATATCCCAAAATTCAGATTAATAGCTTTTATACTTTTCGAGTAAATTTATTTAATAACAAATTGCGAAATTGTCCACCCACCCTTACTATTGCCCCTCCTCCTCCCCTCATAAAAGCCCAAACTTGCAGAAACGAATGAGATAATGTCATTTTGTATGGGAAGGGGAAGCTAATCGTCTAATTTTTTTTGGCCTTACTAACAATTTTAAATAAATATTTGGTGCACGATTTCAGCCCGCTAATTTTTATACGCACTGAGAAAATTGGCTTACAGTAATTCATGACAAGTACAGTTTGTATGGGAGGTGATAGAAGGAGGGGGAGGATACGCATAATTTTTATACGGTAGATTGATATTATCATAAAAGTAATTTATTCAAAATTTCAGGCCAATAGCTTTTATACTTTTCGAGAAAATCCGTTTATTGTCAAATTGCGCAATTGTGTCATTTTGTATGGGAGGGGGTAGAAGGGGTGGAGCGATTTGGCCCGTTCACGAACTCGACCTTACTTTTTTGTCGAAAACGACGTGTACAAAATTTGAACTTTCTAGCTCAACGCGTTCTCAAGCTAGAGAGCGAACGGACGGACGGACATCCGGTTTTGAGATTTTTGAGTGATAACATTATCTTCTGTATCATTCATTTTTTTCTCTGAGCCTTATTTCTTGGCGTTACAAACTTTAGGGCAAACTTATATTACTCTCAGATTTCATCTAGAGTATAATTAAATAAAAACATAACAGGGCTACGATTGCGCATAAAGCGCAATCTTACGATACTCTAGATGTCATCACAAGAAATTTTGGATGGGGAGTGTTAGAAGGGGTGATAGCATTGAAATAATTTTCTCCCCATCATGCTAAAGTAGCTATAAAAATGTTTTATACAAAATGCTTACTCCAAAAATTGAATAGAACCTGAGAAAATTAGTCTTGTACATTTAGTGAAAATGCGCATTTTGTATGGGAGGTGGTAGAAAGAGTGTGGGGATTTTAGTGAGATTATAAAATTGACAACCCTTAAATTTCAGATTAGTACCATTCATACTTTTCAAGAAAATCGATTTTTTGTGAAGTTGTGAAACTGTTTCATATTGTATGGGAGGGGGTAGAAGCAGTGAAGCTAATCAAATATTTTTTTCTGATCTTAGTGATAATACTAATTAAGTATTTATTACAAAATGTGAGCTCTATAAATGTTATATGTTCTGAGAAAATCGTCTTAGAGCATTTCATGAAAAAGTGTAGTTTGTATGGGAGGGGGTGGAAGGAGAGAGAGGAGGCGTATTATTTTTCTACTGTAGATTTAAATCATTATGAAAGTAATATATCCCAAAACTCAGACTAATAGCTTTTATACTTTTCGAGTAAATTAATTTATTGATAAATTGCGAATTTGCGTCATTTTGTATGGGAGGGGGTAGAAGGAGTGAAGCTAATTGTCTATTTTTTTTTCGCCTTACTAACAATTTTAAATAAATAATTGGTGCACAATTTCAGCTTGCTAAATTTTATACGCACTGAGTAAATTGGCTTAGAGTAATTCATGACAAGCACAGTTTGTATGGGAGGTGGTAGAAGGAGGGGGAGGACATGCATAATTTTTATACAGTAGATTGATATTATCATGAAATTAATATATTCCAAATTTCAGGCTAATCACTTTTATACTTTTTGAGCAAATCCTTTAATTGTCAAATTGCGCAATTGTGTCATTTTGTATGGGAGGGGGTAGAAGGGGTGGAGCGATTTGGCCCGTTCACGAACTTGACCTTACTTTTTTGTCAAAAACGACGTGTAAAAAATTTGAACAATCTAACTCAACGCGTTCTCAAGCTAGAGAGCGAACAGACGGACAGACGGACAGACGGACGGACGGACAGACGGACAGACGGACAGACGGACATCCGGTTTTGAGATTTTTGAGTGATAACATTAACTTCTGTATCATTCATTTTTTTCTCCAAGCCTTATTTCTTAGCGTTACAAACCTTAGAGCAAACTTATAATACTCTCAGATTTCATCTAGAGTATAATTACCTAGAACTCAACTCTCCCTAATATCTCATTCACGTGGAGCATACTGTATTGTGGTGAATCTTAAAAGCCGCTTGTTGTTCATCTGGCGTCGTGTTATAGTGAAGTGGAATTGAAATTAACAGTTGAAGGATAACTGACCATAGTTAATAATTAAATCTTGCAACACAAAGGGTTCAGAATCGACGTAACCATTCAAAGCATTTAAAGTAGTTTGCATAAAACTTCATTTGAAATAAGAATTGTAAAAACAGGAAATCTTAAGAAATTATTCGAACACAAAACATAACTTCTCAAACTTCATTTTATCGAAATCTTGAAAACCTGTATATCTTTGATGGCATTTGCGATTTTTGTTTTTTTGTTTTTTTTTACAGAAAAGTATGCAACAGGATTTCTCAAACTTTAATGTTTCTGACGTAGTGCAAATTTCACTACGATACACTACATTGAAGTATTCACGTGGTGGATTTTAAAATACACTACACCACTCTCCACGTGAATGAGATAATAGACGCACAGCGCACACGTCTTTCGTGTGAGGTGCTAAAAGGTGGTGGCAACTCAATAAATTTTTAACCTGATAATAGCATCAATTAATACTGAGACGTCACATGTACCAAATTTTAGGTGATTATGTTTAAGGCTATGAGAGTTAAAGTGGCGCAACCAACCAACATACCTACTGAGGTAGGGCCATTATTGTTCTCATAGCCTCATATTTATATTTCCAGGAAAGGGTTATTTAAGTAATCAATTATTTATTTATTTACGGGTACCAGACCCTCTAATAAAAGTTACAAACTTTTAAATATAAATGTAATTTTAAGGATTATATTAATTTTAAAAACTAAATAACAAAGAAAAATCATAATAACTGTATTGCCTTTAGGCAATCGATATTTGTAGAAAATATGTCGAACATAGCTGAATGCTTGTTAGTGGTTCTCATCAAGCGAGTGGCCGGACTATAGTTAGCATAACTAGTAACATGACGTGTGACATAAAAACCATCGGTAGAGCGTGACGCATGATTCGGGACCCGAAAGTTTAAAGCTTCAAGAAATTCAGAGCAATCCAACTTATCATTAACAATTTTAAATAAGGCTATTAGCTCATATCGTTCACGTCGTTTAGACAGTGGCTCCAGATTAAAGGTAGTGAGCAAATAGTCATAGTCAATTGTTTCGACAGGTATGCGAAGTTTAAGGCAATATACCGCAGGAATTTGTGTTCAACAGTTTCAATATGGGCAGAGTGAATATGGAAAAAGGGGTTCCAGATGACAGATAAATATTCTCGATGTGGACGCACCAATGAGTAGTAAAGAGTTTTCAGGAAATAAATATTTTTGAAATCTTGACTATTGCGTATAGCGAAACCCAGCATTCACCGAGCTGAACTACAAATTTTGTTGTAGTGAGGTACGAATATCAATTTAGAGTCAAGTAATAGACCCAAGTCCTTGACAAAATCAACCACTGGCAACTCCCAAGTATTAAGGTAATAGTTAATATTGACCCGCTCACGACGTCTGCTGAACGCAATATAATTACACTTTGATACGTTTAATGGAAGACGATTTGTGATACACCAATCATACAGGTAATTAAGGTTATTTTGAACAATTGTACAATCGTGTACAGTGTTTATAATTTTTATACTCTAGATGAAATCTGAGAGTATTATTGCTCTAAAGTTTGTAACGCCAAGAAATAAGGCTCGGAGAAAAAAATGAATGATACAGAAGTTAATATTATCACTCAAAAATCTCAAAACCCGATGTCCGTCCGTCCGTCCGTTCGCTCTCTAGCTTGAGAACGCGTTGAGCTAGAAAGTTCAAATTTTGTACACGTCGTTTTCGACAAAAAAGTAAGGTCGAGTTCGTGAACGGGCCAAATCGCTCCACACTTTCTACCCCCTTCCACACAAAATGACACAAATGCGCAATTTGACAATAAACGGATTTCCTCGAAAAGCATAAAAGTTATTGGCCTGAAATTTGGAATATATTACTTTTATGATAATATCAATCTACCGTATAAAAAATATGCGAGTCCCCTTCCTCCTTCTACCACCTCCCATACAAACTGTACTTGTCATGAATTACTCTGTGCACTAAATATTTATTTAAAATTGTTAGTAAGGCTAAACAAAAATTAGATGATTAGCTTCACCCCTTCTACCCCGTCCCATATAAAATGACACAATTTCGCAATTCGACTATAAATGAATTTGCTCGAAAAGTATAAAAGCTATTAGTCCGAATTTCGGGATATATTACTTTCATAGTGATTTCAATACAACAGTATAAAAATTATTTGCGTCCTCCCTCTCCTTCCAACCCCTCCCATACACACTACACTTTTTCATGAAATGCTCTAAGCTGATTTTCTCAGAACATATAACATTTATCGAGCTCAAATTTTGTAATAAATACTTATTATCAGAAAAAAAATATTTTATTAGCTTTACTGCTTCTACCTCCTCCCATACAATATTACACAGTTTCACAACTTCAAAAAAAATCTATTTTCTTGAAAAGTATTAATGTTACTGGTTTAAAATTTAAGAGATGTCAATTTTATGATATTCTTAGTTATTTCTGAAAAAATCCCTAAAATCTTTACGCGCAATCGTAGCCGTGTTATGTTATAAATTTTAAGATCATCCGCGAATAACAAAAAATTTACGTTTACTAATATATTAGATATATCATTAATAAAAATAAGAGCAGAGGCCCTAAATGCGATCCTTGTGGTACTCCTGATGTTACGAGAAAAGGTTCCGAGTGAGCAGATTTTATATTTACAATAATATAGCGATCATGGAGGTAATCACGTATCCATCCCAGAAGATCGCCAGAGATGCCTAAGGCGTGAAGCTTCGAAACGAGTAGGCAGTGTTCAACTTTGTCGAAGGCTTTTGAGAAGTCGGTGTAGATTGCGTGAACCTGGGAATTAGACTCCATTGCATGGATAATAGTCTCAACATAAGGCAAGAGATTAGTCATTGTAGACTTCCATTTTTGAAAACCATATTGGTGAGGGGTAATAAAGCTTCTCAGCAATGGCGTTAATTTGTTCGTGACGATTGCATCAAACATTTCGGACAGGGTCGATTGGATTGAAATGGGCCTGTAATTGTGAACATTGCATTTATTATTGGACTTATGAATTGGTATAACAAAAGAAGTCTTCCACAATTTAGGAAAAAGACCCGAACGTAAATATAAATTTAAAATAATCGTAATGGGTAACGCCAAAAACTGACGACAGTTGAACAGAAACAATGGTGGAACACCATAATTATAGGAGGCAAAGTGATGATTGTGAGCAATATTAGGGATAGAACTTAAATTAATGTTTATATTGAGTGCTGGATGGTACCATTTATCAAGCGGCAGCAATTCGTCGTGCGATGAAACCACTTCAGGTGGTGGTGAAAGATTAGAAAATATCAGATCAAGTAGCTTCCCTTTGGCGTTGAAAATGCGGTTACTTTGAGTAAAGTTAAGATCGAATTGATCAATAAGAGCACTGCCCGCGCAATTAACACTGCATTCATACCAGTTAAGGGAGGCCCAATCAACTTCAGGCTGGTTGTAATCTCCAACAACCAGGGTATCTGCTAATGGAAAGCCGTTAACTATGCCTTCGATGAGCTGGCAATGGCTGGCGTAAGTTTCGGCTGATGATGATGGTGGCATGTATACACATCCAATAAATAATTTGCTTGGCTGAGGCTGAGTTCGACGAAGATATCTTCCACATCGTTACAGGACTTAATCAAAAGTTTGGCAGAATAACAATTTTTCACAGCTATTATGCAGCCACTACCTCTGGACTTCATACTCCGAGTAAGGCACCGATCCAAGCGGAATACATCGTAGCTCGAAAAACCAAGTTCACTGGTTAGTATGTATATCGTCATCCAACCAAGTTTCTGTAAGAATGATGGCACCGAATTCAGTGTTTAATAAGCTCAAGCGAAGGAGGGGTAGCTTAGTTTTCATACCCCTGACGTTTTGATAATAAATCTGGAACACCTTGTCCGCTTGCTGCAAAGGGGTTGAATATGTATCATGAGCTATGTGGAGCCGATGATCGCTGCTTGTGACCCGTTTTGTGGCTGGTACTTGAAGGGTCAAATGAGTAGACCTTGTTTTACTACAATCAAATCATAGTACAATAGCTTTATATTAAAACATAAAAAAAATAGTTTTCATTCAGTGAAATTGTAACATTTGTATAGGAGGGAATTTTGATTATTCGTGCTCAAATTATTATAATCATTAACAAAACTCATGTTCACAAAAAAAGCTGCCTCAACTTACGTCTTGACGTAAATCGAAACCGCTTGAGATATTGAAATACGACTCTAAGCATATTATGGCTCAAACTGTGAAAGGCGGAACCATTCTAATGCGGTTCCGCCGGTTTAGTTAAATTTTTACAAAACTTTTAAAAACGTGTTTTCATGCCTAGTTGTTGTGTAAATAAATGAAAACACTAACATATAAGCATTTATCATTAAATAACAAATAGACCCATCAATTATTTTTATATGCATAGATTATTAAATCGTATAAGGTAATTCATTAACAAATAGTTCGTTTGCTAATTCAATAACGATCAAGAATTAATAGCCGTTAAAGATGAAAATGCGTACGTAATTGCATCGCTAATAAATATTTTTGTTTGATCACTGACTAGATCAGAGATCCTATGTTCTCGGAATGATACAGTTGATTAACTTTTTTAATCTAAATTTTCATCCATGCCAGGGATCTTTTGGTGGCAATAAGAAACCTGTTTTCCTTCATATTATTTTTCACTCGATTTTATTATCTGGTTCGTTAATATTTTCTTTTTCATTATTTGTATACAAAGACATAAACGCCAGAAATAGATTTAAAGCCAACATGCTAGCATACATTTTAAACCAGCTGAAAATTGCTCAGATAAACATAAAAGAATTGCTGAAGAAAAGGCAAGAGACTCAACAGAAATTACTTTACGGCCAGCTGGCTGTTCAGAAATTTTTTTTTAAAATTTCAATCTAAATGGAGATAGAAACGAAAAGATAAGTTTGCGTGAAATTTACGTCAAATTAAATGTTAATACAAGTTAACATTCATTTGAAATTAAACAGAAGTAGAGTTTAAAATTAGTATAATGTTTGAGAAAAAATCTGAAGCATAAAAAACATTTCACATAGTTCGAAGAAATATCCAAGTCATTCCCAGTTTATATGTATTATGAAACTTCTGGATAATTAGAGAGAGGCCCGGCACGTTTCTAATCTCGCTATTTATCTGTGTAGTCACATTAATTCTAAGGAATATTTTATTTATTTATGGACTTAAGTCCAATAACACAGTTGAAATAAGAAATGAAAAAGAAAACTAACATAATAGTAATTGTAATCTATACATATAATATAATTGTAGTGCATGTCTGCTATTTGCTTACAAATGGCTATAAATAAGTTTTTTGCTTTATTTTAGCAATAACTAAGCAGAAACACACGTTTTTAAAAATTTTCTCTGTCTGTCTGTCTGTCTTTCCGGTTTTCACGCAAAAACTTTCACAGTTTATTAGATGTGCACCGAGATGTAATCTGCGTGTGGTCTTATTTCAATACCCCACGCATTCTCCCCCCCTCCCATACTAAGTGACTTATTTTCAAAAATATATAATAGTAAAATTTTTTTAAAAACCATTAGAGCAAATCATTTGAAATTTAGAACATACTATTTTTATCAAAAATGTGATCTATGGTATACAAATTATTTGAATCCCCCTACGCCTTCCACCACCTCCCATACAAACTGCACTTTTTCATGAAAGGCTATTCACCAATTTTCTCAGTACGTGTAACTTTCATCGAGCGTACATGTTGTGCTGTTATCCTTAATTTGCATTATTATTAATATCGGGAAAAAATTAACCGAGTAGCTTCACTCCTTCTACCCCCTCCCATACAATATGACACAATTCCATGAAAACACAAAAATTCGATTTTCTTCAAAACCGTGAATGATGCAGATCTGAAATTTAAAATATTTCAATTGCATAATGATTATAGTTGTTTCTCAAATATTCACTTAAAACCAACTTCTCCTTCCACCACCTCCCATACAAACTGCACTTTTTCATGAAATGCTATACACCAATTTTCTCGGTACGTGTAACTTTCCTCGAGCTTAAATGTTGTACTTAATCCTTAATTTGTATTATTATTAATATCGGGAAAAAATTAACCGATTAGCTTCACTCCTTCTACCCCCTCCCATACAATGTGACACAATTTCACGACTTTACTTAAATTCGATTTTCTTGAAAACTGTAAATGTTACTGATCTGAAATTTAAAATATATTGCACTCTATCCTAAATTAGTATCATTATTAATATCAGGAAAAAATTAACCGAGTAGCTTTACTCCTTCTACCCTCTCCCATACAATGTTACACAATTGCACGTCTTTACAAAAATTCGATTTTCTTGAAAAGCGGGAATGATGCAGATTTAAATTTTAAAATATATCAATTGCATAATGATTATAGTTGATTCTCAAAAATTCACTAAGAACCCCTTTCTCCTTCCACCACCTCCCATACAAGGTGCACTTTTTCATAAAATATTCTAAACTAATTTTCCCAATACATATAACTTTCGTCGAGCTAAAATTTTGTACTCAATCCTTAATTAGCATTATTAATATCGAAAAAAAAATTAGCCGAGTACCTTCACTCCTTCTACCCCCTCCCATACAATGTGACACGACTTTACAAAAATGCGATTTTCTTGAAAAGCGTGAATGATACAAACCTGAAATTTAAAATATATCAATTGCAAGATGATTATAGTTGTTTCTCGAAATATCACCAAAAACCCATACAAATTGCACGATTTCATTAAATTCAATGCACTAAGTTTCTCAGTGCCTACTCAATTTTTGAAGCTTAAATTTGGTACAAAACATTTTTATAGCTACTCTAGCATGATGTGAAACAAATTAGTTCAATGCAGCCACTCCTCATACAAAATTTCATTATATCACAAAAATTTCGATTTCATCTATAGTATCGTTACGTTTTCAAGCTTAATGTTATTTTATTTGGGCTTTTTTTTACTCTTCAATACGTATATGATCTCAAATCACGGGATTGATTTGATCACGAGCCTGTCCCATTCAAATGCGAGTATCATGATATCATTCTTAGTAATTTATGGTTCTGATTCCAACAAAATACAAAACATTGTGTTCAAAGAGCCATTAAAGTAAGCAGATTATATATCCCACATAATGTATTACTAACTACATTCTCAAAAATTGCTTATTATTGCGATTTTTATGCGGACAAAGCCGCGGGCGTTTGCTAGTTCTAAATAAATGCTTAGCGCACAATTTCAGCTCGATAAATGTTATACATACTGAGTAAATTGGTTTATAGTATTTCATGAAAAAGTACAGTTTGTATGGGAGGTGGTAGAAGGAGTAAGGGGATTCGAATAATTTTAATACTTTATATTCAGTTTCAATGTATGACAGACAAAAAGATTATGGTAAAAACTATAGAAGCCCCTTCTCAACAAATTCGATTATGTCGGCAGTCTTTGTATATTTAGTCTATACCATTTAATGTAAAATATTTTTGCCGAAGCAGCTTTTATTCTTGGTGAAATGAAAAATTTATTTTATCATATGTATCTTCATTTGATCACAAGCCGCAAAGACTCGGTAATTCAACTGATTTCGCGAAATATAGCCAAAACTTCTCAGAAAGGATAGTTGTGACATGGATATGTATAATGGCGTGAGTCAACCAGAAATTTTGTGCATCAAAAACATTTTACCGTGAGTCTATCTCTCTAATAAGCGTCCATAATCTCAAATGAGTAGAAGCAAATAAAATATTCAGTCCACTCGCAGCAGGGCGAAAAATCTGCATTTTTCTCTCATACTGAAACGAATCTAATACCATGCACGCAGAACTATGGTCTATTGTTCCGATTCGGTATGAAAATTGTGAAATTACAAAGGTGTTTATCTCGCTGAGCGGCACAATTGTCCCCAACTTTTATTCTTGCAACTGAACTATGGCCGTTTGGGAATGTCAGGTCGGATTTTGTTAGCAAAGCGGTCGAATTTCCGTCGAAGTGCTCTGATATTTGTTCGGGGAGGACGGTACTGTTTTTTCCCCACTGATCGAGCTCTATTTGTGGGACTTTCACTTGTCGGCTGCCCGGGTTTTATGTTGTTGCTGTTCGATTCTGTGTCGTCGACCGCGTTACGAGAAGGAGAACAGAACACCAGAGGAGTCGTGGGTAGCGCTGCTCAGGATCGCACGCTTTGTAGAAGATAGAGAAAAGAAGGGGATGGTTTTAAATGTGAGTCTATCTTTCTCACACTTGTGTATATACAAATATGTATACAAGAGGTAAATATAACATTTAACCAAAATTTTTCGAGTTCGTTTGTAACTGTCCTATGGCTGAGAAATCTTATGCGGACTTAATACGTGAGTCGCGTAAGCGTAAGCGAGAAATAAAATTACTTAGCAGCGACGAGTTTATACAGTTTCTTTCCGATACACTATTCAAAAAAGCTTCAAGAACTTTTGCGATTACGTACGCCGAGCAGTGGGTTTAGATTTAGGTTGTAGGAGGGTGCTTTCGTAGAAGCACAATACTCTGAGGCCATCTAGTTGGGCACATTGTACTCCACCTATTGATTTTTCTAACCACTTGGTTCGATTTGCGAATCGTAGCAGGCTCGAATGTTTGACGCCTCTGAGGTCGTCTAGTTCTGAGACGAATCTAGAACCTAAACAAAGGAGACGACTGTTGTAGATTTGTGGACAATGACAAAGATAATGTTGGATAGATTCTTCGTCTTCCTCGCAACCTCTGCAAAGGCTATCGCTCGCAATTCGCGGCCTAAAGTGCATCTCATAGTAAGTGTGAATCGCACAACCAAATATATATATACATGTAGGAATAAAACAGTTTATTTAATAAACTACAAAATATATTTGATGAAGAAGTAATTAGAAATAAATTGGTGATAGAAAAAATGTTCAAAGGTTATAAAATAATTTTTGATAATGATTAAATTTATACACGTCCGTCCACTGCCACTGATGCTTAGAGAAAGAGAACGAGATTCGTCTGGTTGTACTGTAGTACGGCTTTTGGCGGAAGTGTAGTAGGGAATTGCCAGACGGATGGAAATATCCTACACTCGGCCATCCTGTACAGATTTGTTCGGCCCGAACAAATACTCATCGGTTGAAATACAATTTTCAGCTGGCCACGGCTTCATTTTATCTACGCTGGTTGATGATTTGAATGGTCCTTCATGTTGTCCAAGTTTTTGAACCTCGTAACGATCAAAACCTTTGACCGCGGTGACTTTGTATGGACCTAGGAACTTAGGTCGGATCTTTAATGCAGTTCCGAACTGAGTTCATTCGATAGCGACTAGGTCGTCAATTTTGTACTGTCGTGGTATTGTACGTTTTTTGTCATAAGTCCGTCTGTTTTCAGTTTGAATATTTTGAATTTGCAATCTAGCTTGTTGCCTCATGTCATCTCTATTATCTTGATATATTGTACGAATTCTTTCTCGATTAATTCTTGGATTCGTACTGGCTTGCTGGTTCTCATAGAAGTTCCCGTCAATAATTCATAAGGGGAACAATCAATAGAACGATGGTATGAACTGTTTAGGAATCTTTGCAGATCCGAAACATGCTGGAACCATTTCTCAGGTGCTTCGATAGACATTTTTGTGATTACACTTATAGTCACTCGATGCGTGCGCTCCACCTGACCGTTACCTCTGGGTACACCTGTTGTGACGCGATGAAGATCAATTCCATGGTCCTTGCAATATGTTTTAAATTTTTCTGAGATAAATGCTCCGCCTCTGTCGCTTATAATCCGATTGGGAAATCCAAAAATGGCTGTTACAATATGCAGTTTTTGCAGAGTTTCATCAGCACATAATGTTTTCGTTGGAAAAATCCATGTAAACTTAGTAAATCCGTCAACAATGGCTAGAATATACTTATAACTTTTACTGGTCGATGTAAGTTGTCCTAAATGATCCATTTGAAAAGTGTCTAATGGAATTTCACCTTTGGGTATAGGGTAAAATTGTCCTTCTGCTTTTCCATTCTTGCGTTCTGCTAGTATACACCTTATACAGCTCGAAACACATTTATCAATACGTGCATTTAAATCCGATATATAGAATTCTTTCTTAATTATTTCTGTCATTTTTCTTTTGTGAAAATGTCCAGCTTGATGAATTTCTTTTATTATGTTGTCTTTCATGAATTCAGGTACAACAACAAAGCGTTTCCCTTTACAATTTTACATAAAATAGAATTATTTATTACATAATCCTTGTAGTGTCCTACACTTTCAATGATTTCTGATATAGCGTTTATTTTGTCGTCTTGTTTTTGTGATTTCCTTGAGCGTGTGAGAAGATTTTCCCTTAATTCAATGCAATAACATGCGGGATTACGACTTAATGCGTCGACATGTTTTATTTTAGACCCAGCTCTGTGTTCTACTGTATATTCAAATTCTTCTAATAGTAGTGCCCATCACGCTACTCTTGTACTCTTTCTTCTTCAGGGTCAATTCGAATGCCTTACAATCTGTTATTAATTTAAAAGGTTGACCTAATAAATAAACTCGAAATTTTTTAACTGCTTCTACAACTGCTAGTACCTCTAACTCATAACTAGAGTAATTTTCCTCTGCCGTCGACGTTTTCCTACTCATGTAATAGATAGGATGTAACTGATCATCATGCTGACCTTGTTGAAAAAGCATAGCTCCATATCCGTACTTTGATGCATCCATGTGTACTTCTGTTCTGGCTCCTAGTTGAAATATAGATAATACAGGCCTGGTGCTGAGTGCAGTCTTCAGTTCGATGAATGATTTTTGTTGCTGTTCTTCGAATTTAAATTTTGAATTTTGCTTCATAAGCTCACTGAGAGGCTTTGCAATGAGAGAAAAATTTTGAATAAATTTCCGGAAATATCCTGTCAACCCGAGAAAACTTTGAATTTGTTTGACATTCTGAGGCTGTGGAAAATTCAAAACAGCTTTCGTTTTTGCTTCTGAGGGTAATACTTTTCCATTAGTTATTACATGACCGAGATAATCTACCTTTGTTTTCGAAAATTGGCATTTCTTCCAATTAATTTGTAAGCCTTTACTTGCTGCTACGTTCAGTACTAAATTCAATCTACTAAGTCCATCTTCTAATGTTTTTGATGGTATTATGACGTCATCGATATAAACTAACACAATTTCTTTTCTAAATAAGTCTCTAAAAACGTGATTTATAAATTTTTGAAATACACTCGGAGAGTTACAAAGACCGAAAGGGACTTTTAAGAACTCGAATTGTCCATGTGGGGTAACAAATGAAGTATATTTACGACTATTTTGCTCAACGGAAACGTGAAAAAATCCATTCACTAAATCTAGCGTAGAAAAGAATACGGCGTCTTGAAGTCGATCTACTTGTTCCTCTATTATGGGCAGGGGAAATCGATCTTTATGAATTTTTTTTGTTAATATTTCGATAATCTACACACAATCTTGTTGTACCGTTCTTTTTCTTAACCAGGACAATAGCACTTGCGTAATCAGAGGTACTTTGTCGAACTATGCCTTTTTCTATCCACTTAGATGAGTGAGTTGTTGCCTAACGAAATCTTGTTCTATTTTTGAGTCTTCTGGGTGGTTGATGAACAGGGATATCATCAGTAACCACAATCTTCATTTGAATACCCGTATTTTCCGATTCACTAGGTTTATAATCTTTAATTAAATCGCGTATTTCGTGAATTACCTTTTTTTCAGTAAGATGTGAAAGATCAACGTTATCTTCTATAGCACTTTCTACTAAGTTAATTTCGGAAAGAAAATATGATTCTGAATTTGAATTATTTTGATTTGAACTTCCGCGCTTAACTATAGTAACTCGCGCTCGTTAATTGTTGTGTCCGAATCTTTAATAATGTTCATACCGATAATTAGATCAGGTCCCATTGTGTTATTTGACACTATGTGACAATTCACGTTATCGTAAATAAAACCGTTAATAGTAAAATCTGCTATTATCATTCCCTTTGTACGCATACTATTGCCTAACCCACAGATAGGAATCGAACTGTTACTGAACTTTTCGCATTTAATTGAATTGACGTATTTTTCTTTTAGCAATGTTAAATCACTACCCGTGTCCACTAATCCGTTAATAATCGTATTGATTACACGAATAGACTCATACATTGAACTTTTGGAAATCACGTTAACCGAGTTTTTATTAAGAACTTTAGAATATTCTTTACATTGATAACTTTTATGTCCGAAATTATTGCACTTGAAGCATTTTGGCCCTTTGTCGCTCGTTGGGCATTCATGAAATTCGTGGGCTTTCGAGCCGCAATTAAAGCAACATCGGCTCTTATTTTTTAATTGATTAGAATTATTTGATCGCGTTTCGTTGTTTATTTTATTATTTTTAGAGTCTATTTTAAATTTTTCGTAAAGTTTTAATTTTTCTTTTAATGAATCAATAGTTTTAGCGTCATACAAAATTTGCTTGTTTACACAATCGTCATTTATTCCGGCAATAACGTAACTGATGATGCTAGCGTCGTCTACATTCCCTTGAGATGCAATTGAAATTATCTCATAGAGATATTGCTGAAGGCTTTCATTAGGTTTAATTTTACATTTCACTAAACGTTTATGAATTTCCGCGGTGTTTATTGTCGGGGAAATTTCACTAAGTAGTTTCGACTTAAGGTCTGAATATAGTAATGTTTTTACCTCATTATCTACGAATAGTCTTGCGGAATCTTTAAGGAGTCGCTTGCAGAACACAAATTTTTCGAAGCTGTTCCAATTTAGCACCTCCGCATGCATCTCGAAATCTTGTATCCATTTGTTAATATTATTGGATCCGTCTCCACTGAAAGAATTAATGCAACCTTGTGAATCTGAAAAAGAGATTGCTGCATTATTCGTATCACGATTATTTTGATGATAATTGCGCGTCGAGTCAATTTCTCTATCTTCTGAATCCGTATTTTGGCTTCTTCGCAATGAGTGCCTGTTTTTTCCCATATTCGATGTAATTAATTACTTTTAAGTTTTAGTCCACTTCCACTGATTGTGTTTTAATTAGTCATATGTTTGAATAAAGCACTTTGTCCACTTTTTTTATAATCCACTTTTAAAAATGTACTGTTTTAGTTTCGATCACGCGGCACAGACAAATTTTCGAAATGAGGAAAAAAAATAACTGTTTGTAATTAGTTTTTTTTTCGAGAAAAAAAAGGTTCGGTTGAGCCCCCAAATTTGTAGGAATAAAACAGTTTATTTAATAAACTTCAAAATATATTTGATGAAGAAGTAAAAAGAAATAAATTGGTGATAGAAAAAATGTTCAAAGGTTATAAAATAATTTTTGATAATGATTAAATTTATACACGTCCGTCCACTGCCACTGATGCTTAGAGAAAGAGAACGAGATTCGTCTGGTTGTACTGTAGTACGGCTTTTGGCGGAAGTGTAGTAGAGAATTGCCAGACGGATGGAAATATCCTACATACATAACCATGTTCCTTATGTACTTCCGCGGAGGTCATTTACACCTTTTGTATTATCCATAAATGCAGTATTAACAAAAATCTTACAACCATTCGAATTCTGTGACTTTGAACTTTCGCCACAGGTTTTCTTATGTTCCCTGAAAATTAGATTTTTTTTTGGTTAAGATGTTTTATTGATCGGATTCCGAAGTGTCCTTTTTTCTTATTCATTTTTTATTTTTCTCTGAAAGTTCCTTAACGTATGCTTTTAAGAAAAGTGTTTAGGTCTTTACACAACCCCTATCGAGGAGCTTTGTTGTTCGGATATTGAGGTGGGATATACCCACGCAAGACTATGTTGGAACTTTGCGTCGACGAGAATTTGAACTCATGATCTTCGCATTGACGACCAAGATGCAGCCCATAATGCTACACCTAGATTTTTGCGAAATTTCAATCAAACTTGCTACACGTAGGTTGTTATTTATGCAACTGGAATCTATACATATAAATATAATTGTAGTGTCAGTCTGTAATTTCTTTATTGATGGCTATAAGTTGGGTTTCTGCGTTATGTGGACAATAACAAAGCATAAGAACACGTTTCTGAAATTGTTGTCTGTCTGTCTGGCCGTCTTTCACGCACAAACGGCTGAACCGATTGTAATGAAACTTGCATAATTTGTTAGATATGCTCCGAGATGTAATCTGCTTTTGGTTTTATTTCACTCCCCTTACGCCTTCTACCCCATACATAATGACTTTTTTTTTACAGAATGACCTGTGTTATAGGTAATTTCGGCCTTTATGTGCAATGCACAAGCACAGTCATGGAGGGAAGAAATGGGATTAGGAAGGTAGGGGACGGGGAGTGAGAACGACCGTAACGAGTGGAGAAGCTGGTATATTTTTCAGTTTTATTGGCTGCTAATGACAAATATTTGCAGATGGTATGGGGGACTGAATAATAGAAAGCGAACAGAAACCATCTACTGAGTATATAGACCTTCTTAGAAGTGGAACTGTTTCACTTTTACACCTTTTGCCCATTATATTTTAATTTTTCATTGCCAGTAGCAACTGAAAATTTGTGCTTAATAAAGTCCCACTGTCTAGAGTGGGAATCGAACCCACGAACCAATTAAATTTTTTTTTTTTACAGCACCGAGTATAACTTAGGGGGTCACCCTTTAATGCAATGCACAGTTATGTCGGTATAGGAAGTGGAAGTGGAGGTATTAAGGTGGAGAGAGACGAAAATGACGGTGGACGTTATTCTTGAAACACCGCAGGCTGTACTTGTTGGGAAACAAACTAGCTGGCAAATCGTTTCAAAGTCTTGACGTGAAATGAATGACTGCCTATATTTCACTGTACGAGAAGGCAAGGGTTTGACCGTGTACTCATGTGCGCGTTCAGCTTGGCGAGTATTCCGGGGAAAAGTATGCAGTGGAGGAATGAGTGCGCTTAGTTCCGTACTGCATTTACCGTGGAAATATCGATAGTAAATGCTGAGTACTCCGACATTTCTGCGATGCTCAAGAGAATCTATAGAAGACGTGATGGTTTCGTCTCCAATCAGTCGGAACGTATGTTTTTGAATACGATCTAGCAACGCGAGGTGTGTTTTGGGTGCCCCAGCCCAAAAATACGAGTTATACTCTAAACGTGGTCTAATGTAGGCCTTATAAATGTTTGCTATGTCGATGGGTGTAAAATATTTTTTGCATTTTCGGAGAACACCTAGACGTTTAGAGGCGTCAAGGGCAATATCAAAGATATGCTGGGCCCAATTCAGGTGGTCACTAATTTTGACGCCTAACAGTGTGAAATTCTTCAAAGTGGTAAGCCGTGCACCATCAAAAGTTACATTGTGAGACAACACTGAAGCATCCCGTTTGAGGCATAGATGACAGGCCTGTGTTTTGGATGCGTTGAACTCTACTCTGTTTTTCCTGCCTCATTCCAGGATTAAGTTGAGATCCGAGTTCAGTGAATTGAATAACTCCCTGCGATTGGAAGCAATAGAATGAATGTTTGATTCCGCAGCAGAATTAAATTCATAGATGTTGTTTAAAGTACTGTCATCTGCAAAACTATGGATTGGATTGAGAGTGGACGACAGAAGGTCGTTTATGAAAACTAAGATAAGAGTTGGAGATAAAACAGAACCTTGTGGGACGCCGGAATCAATTGGGTAGGAGGAAGAAGTAACGCCATCTAATACTACTCGTATAGTGCGTTCAGAAAGATAGCTTTCAATCCATTGAACAAGGGTATCATTAAGGCCGATGGCCCTAAGCTTAACTAAGAGACATTCGTGCCAAACTCTGTCAAAAGCTTTTGCGATGTCAAGTGCGAGGACTTGACCTTTAGCATATTTATGTAAGCATGAGTTCCAACGCTCTGTCAAGTAGAATAAAAGATCACCCGTCGACCTCCAGAACGGAACCCATACTGACGATCATGGAGGAGCTGTTTATCCTCCAGATATTTGACGATTTTACGATTGACAGCAGTTCCATTACTTTCGAGAGCACTGAAGTAATGGCTATTGGGCGGTAGTTGGCGGGGTTCGCTTTGCTTCCTTTCTTGGGAATGGGCTGAATATTCGCAACTTTCCACATACGCGAAAAGCACCCAGAAGAGTAAGAAAGATAGAAAAGATTGCGAAGAGGTTTAGCTAAATAAGAGGCGCACTTTTTAAGGGTAATGGGGGGAATACCGTCCGGACCAGCGGATTTGTGAATATTGAGCTCTGTAAGGATCCGAGAAATAAGTCTCGTGCGAAAATGCAGTGCAGGCAGTGAGAAACCAGAAGGAATTGCAGCGGGAGGCGATTGGTTGGATGGTGGAAGGTGAGAGTTTCTTGCGAAACTTGCTGCTAGTAAATTGGCTTTTTCGCTAGGATCACCCATGGTACGGTCGCCAACAACTGGAGGTGGTATAGAAGAAGAAATGAAATTGTTGTTGACCGTTTTGACAAATGACCAGTAAGACCTCGAGCCTTTAGGGCACTGGAGGATCTTCCGTCGAAGTTTCTGGTCATGCTCAAATTTAACACGATTGAGAATGGATTTGCAGGCATTTCTTGACGCATTGAAAAGCTCTCTGTTGGCAGGTGTTCTATTGCCTCTAAATGTTTGAAATGCTTGTTTCTTGGTCTTAATTGCAATGAGACATTCTTTGTTGAACCAAGAGTCCCTCGACGGTCTTACTCTTTTATGACTAGAAGGTATGTAGAGCTTCATACCCTTCAGGATAATCTCAAAGAAAATTCTACAAGCTTCATCGCAGTCATTGGAATCGAAGCACAACTTCCAATTAAAGGTATTGAAGAAGCTATGTAGCGCCCCCCAACTGGCTCTTTTGAAATGCCAAATATTTCTTCTAGGTGCCTTGACTGTCAGCGGTGTAGTTGCTGCAACTGGGAATTGAGCACGAATCAAGAAGTGATCAGTATTTCCAATTGGCGATGGAGATATGACAGAGACAGAATATTTCTCAGGTTGATTGGTGAGAAATAAGACAAGAAGGTTAGGAAAATGACCTGCAATGTCTGGTAAACGAGTAGGCTCATCCACCAGTTGTGTTAATCCGTTTAAAGAGGCAAAAAGCTCAGTATCACGTCCCCCTTGGTCCGTAGTGGAGGAATGTTTAAGCCAGGCAATGTTATGAACATTGAAATCGCCCGCGATAACGATTTCAACGTCAGGGTTTGCAGTATATATAGACTGAATAGATTTAGATAGCCCATCCAGTTCTGATAAAGTGTTCGCTGCTGACATTGCTGGGCTTCTATACACATAGCAAAAGTATATGATATGTCTTTGGATCAGTAATTTTATACAGATATAATTAAACTCTGGATTAAAGCAATTTCCTAAATGGGAAACTAACTGGAAAGACACATCATCGCGGATGTAGAGTACGACACCCCGCTGGCGAAAAAAAGCTTGGACAAGGTGATATCCGGGAACAGTATAAAATTGTTCACTTCCCGGTAACACCTTACATTCGCCAAGTGCTAGAATATCCGGTCTTGCAGTTTGGGTATGGATGTACAGCAATAGATAGGCAGAGTGCAGATCCCGAACGTTAATCTGATCGATCGTAAAGTTAGCCATGGTCAAACCGATATAAAGATAATTGAATAGAAAGATAATAATAATAAAAAAAAAAATAATAATAAATAATAAGAACGATAATTAAAAACTGCCAACAAGTCGGGCGAAACTTTATTATTTTTGGGACAAAATGCGCATGCGTAGAAAGTCAATATGCAGGTTAGAGTGGTTAGGGAAGACTAAGTGAAAGGAGCTTCTTGGGCGGGGCAGTTCTCAATTTAACACTTTCTGGAAACGTTCAAAAGTGCAAGTTTGAGTTTTCATGAAGAAAGGGGAGAGGGTGATATTAAGGGTGGGTGGATGTTAATAGTTTCTTAATTGATTGCTTGAACCAAATTCAATATTCTTTGTATAGAATGTCAGTTTCATAGACGAAATTGCATTGAATTTTCATTGGTTCCGGTGTATTTTAAATTCACGACACCAAACATTTGTATGGGAGGGGGTAGAGGAGGTAGAGGAATCGTAAAATTTGTGATGCAGTTTTATTTCTTTTCTCTTGTGCTATCTCAAAACTTTTTACGCAATTTTATTTCAACTATTTTTGTAAGTTCTTGTGCAAAATTTCAAATTGATAGCATTTAATAGTTAAGTGATAATTGATTTCTTAAAAATGGTCGAAAAAATAATTTTGTATGGGAGGGGGTAGAAGTTTTAAAGATATTCGACCAGTTAATATTTTAAACTCTTGAGGATTCCTTTTAAATGCATTTCGCAAATTTTCAAGTTTCTACCTAAAAATATCATTCAAAAATTTTCAGTTTATGTGTTTTTTTCATTGCACATGAAACACTTCGTGCACGTTAGACCCCTACTTCGGTGCATAACAATTTTGGAACAAATTATTATTTTTTTCTATTTCCATTAAATAGTTGTGTCGACGTGCAAAATTTAAACTTTGTATCTTTTACCAGAGCCATAAAAAAATCACTCAAAATTTTCAACGTTTTTGCTTTCCACCTCCCTCCCCTTACACCCCCCAACTTAAATTTTTACCGAAATTAAAGACTATATAGCTCTACAATCTGACAAATTTTCGATTTGATATGTGTACCCAATTTTGAGATTTGGTGATTTGTAGTTTTGGAAAGTGCGCCATTTTTGAAATGCTCCCCATTTCCCCCACTACTATTATGTCCATATATTATATTTTTTTCATATGTCACTATTAAAGCTTAGTATTCATTTTAAGTTTCTATTACATAGCTTAAGAGACAGTCGAGATATTAATTTTTAAGTGTTTTTCTTTGCACCCCCCTGACCCTCTCCCTTACAATAATTAACTTCTATCTAAACTGATTCTAGTAGATCTTGATGCCATCTTAATGGTCACAAAATATCAATTTTTTATGGGTAGTAATTTCGAAGATATAATCATTTGAAAAAAAAATTCGGCCGCCAATTGGTTCTTAGCCCCCCCTTTTCGCACCCCAATGGATAAAAAAATTAAATTATTTTTAAAAGTTGTCCCACAAACTCTTCTATATGTGTGTTGATTTTTAGCTTCCTAGCTGTAACCATGGTTGAGATATTTGAATTCGTATTTTTCGGTTTAAGCGCTCCCCCTGCCTCCCCCTGAACCTATACACCCCCCAAAATGGGTATCCGCCTGAGATCCGCAACTACCTGCAATTCCCCCAAAAATGAACTTTCTATCTTGAAGGGTTTGGGAGTTAATGAAAATTTAACTATTTAAAATTAAAATAAAACTTAAAATAAGAAACAAAAACAAAAATAGCAGCAAAGATAAACAAATTAAAATCAGCGAAGAAAAAAAAAAAATTGACACAAATCTCGTAAAAAGTAGGAAGAAAAAAAAATCTGTGCGTTGGCAACACTTTGGGTCAAAATATTGAAAGAAGAAGAAAAAACAAATACAACCAGCAATGATAGCAACAACAACTTTGCTAGCTCGGGATCAAAAGCAATAAAGTGTTAAAAACCCGTACAGTACTAGGCCTGGCACGGATAATAACACTACACTGAAGATCCCGCTAGCCGACACTTAGCTTATTTTAGGAATGAATCACGGTGCCGTGACCCCCCGACATAGCGCGAATATGATAAAAAAAACAAAACACTCGCGACTCAGGTAGTAAAAACAAAACTACAACGACTTAAAATTTATTGATTGTTAACAGATCAAAAAGAGGAAAAAAAAGTGGATCAAATACAAATAAAATTAAATTAAATGACAGTAACAAAATTGTTCAACGTTTGTAGCTCTCTTGTGAAGTAAGCACGCCGCCCACTACGCCACGGAAGGCTCAAGTACATATGATAATTAAATTTTCTTGGAAACCATAAGAACTATTGATTTGAAATTTGAAATATATTATTTCTATTATAAATGTGATCGTTTAGTATACAAATCATTTGAATTCCCCCACTCTTTTCGTCACGTCCCATACAAACTACAATTTTTCATGAGATACTATACACCAATTTTCACTGTAACATTCATCGAGGTCAAATTTTGTACTAAATTCTTAATTATCATTGTTATCAATATGGGGAAAAAATTAACCTTCACTCTTTGACACAATTCCACAACTTTTCAAAAATTCAGTTTTGTTGAAAAGTATGAACGTTACTGATCTGAAACTCAAAACATATCAATCTCATGATGATTATATTTGTTTCTCGAAAAATTACCAAAAATCCCCCACTCCTTCTACCACCTCCCAAACAAACTGCACAATTTCAGTAAATCAAATATGCACTAAGTTTCTCAGTACCAATTCAATTTTTGAATCTTAAATGTAGTACCAAACATTTCTATAGCTTCGCTACTTACTTACTTACTTGGCGCTACAGCCCAAATCGGACCTTGGCCTCCTGAATACTTTGCCTCCATCCATCTCGGTTCAGTGACCGCGTCCTCCAGTTAGAAAATCTTAGCAGTGATTTGCTGTCTGCGTCAATCGAATCCTCCCAGCGTTTCCGTGGTTTTCCGACCGGTCTTTGTCCGTTGACTTTCCCTTTTAGTGTGCGTTTGGGAATTCTTCCGTCATCCATACACTCCACATGACCCATTGTAACTTCTTAAATTTTATGAGGGTTGACACTTCTGGATTGTCGAAGATGTCATACAATTCTCTATTGTATCGTATTCTCCAGATCGAGTCTTCCCTCACAGGTCCGAGAATTCTTCTGAGGACCTTTCTTTCAAAAGCGTTAAGTAGTTTTTCGGACGCCTGAGTTAAAGTCCACGTTTCGCTGCCATCGCATAGCACAGGTCTTATGATGGTTTTGTATAGCTTAAGTTTTGTTTTCCTGTGCATGTTCTTGTTTTTGATTATTAGAAGTACCGAATAATAAGTCTTGTTTGCCATCATTATCCTTCTTTTGATTTCGATGGGTTCGCTTTCATCCTTCGATAGGTTCGCCCCTAGGTATATGAAGTTGTCTACGTTTTCTAGGTTATAGTCTCCTACCATAACATTTTGTCTGATTGGCGTTTTTTTCCTAGTTTGCATCATAATTTTTGTTTTGTTTTCATTAATGCGTAGTCCAACTTCCCTTGCTACCGAGTCAAGGTTCAAAAATACCTCCTTGGCGCTCTCCAGAGATCTTGCAAGGATATCTATATCGTCAGCATATGCTACGAGTAGTGTGGATTTGAAGCATAGTGTTTCCTTGGTGTCAACGGGAAGTTTCTGAACAACATATTCGAGTGTCAAATTAAACAGCATTGGTGCGAGGCCGTCACCTTGCTTAAGGCCGTTGTCTGTTTTAAAACTGGAAATCAAATCGTTTCCTACTCTGACTCGTGACAAAGACTTGGTCATTGTCATTGTTGTAAGATGAACCAGTTTCGGTGGGACTCCAAACTCTAACATGATTTTATACAGTACGCGCCTGTCGATAATGTCGTATGCTTGTTTGAAGTCAACAAATATCTGGTGCACATCAATATTATATACCCAGCACTTTCCCAGCACCTGTTTAACTGAGAATATCTGGTCCATGGTCGATCGTCCAGCTCTAAATCCGCCTTGGTATTTACCAATTACTTTGTCAGCATAGGGCTTAATTCTCTTTTCTAGAATTTTCGTCAAGATCTTATAAGACGTACACAACAGAGATATTCCTCGGTAGTTTTCGCAGCAGAGTTTGTCACCTTTTTTATAAATTGGACATATGATGCTCTTGCGTCAATCTTCAGGTAGTGTTTCCTGCGTCCATATGTCCGTGACTAATCTATGTAGGAGATGCGCTATTCAGAAGCTCAGATGGAATTTGATCAGTGCCCGGCGCTTCATTGTTTGGGTGGTTCCTCTGGGCTGTTTTTACTTCTTCGAGTGTGGGAGGACTCAAAGCGGATCCTTCATCAGCTGTTACCTCAGTTATACCTGCAATTATGTCTGCTGCTGCTGTTCGTGCGGGTGATGTGCTCGGATTAAGAAGGTGTTCAAAGTATTGCGCCCACCTTAATTTTATATCGTCCGCATTATTTAGAATGTGCCCTTCTGCATCTTTGCAGAGGGTCGTCTTCGGTTTGTTATCCCCCTTTCATTCTTTTGACAAGGGAATACGCGGCTCTTGTGTTGTGTAATTTAAATTGTTCGTCCATGTTTTTAATTTCGTCATTATTGTACTTCCGTTTTTTTGTCTGCATATTTTGTTTGCAAATAGTCTAAGATCATTATATTTGTCCCGTTTGGCTCGTGTCGGCCGTTCTGTTAATATTTTGTAAGCCTGATTTTTTTCGGTTTAAGGCATCTTGGCATTTGTTGTCGAACCAGTCATTTCTTTTGCGCCGGGGTTGTTGTCCTATCACCTCCTCTGCGACAGATGTAATGCCATCTTTGATATTTTGCCACATTTCTTCTATTGGCATGCATTGTTGTTCAGTATTGGTGCGAAGTGCCTCTCTAAGGCTGATACGTAATTCGCAACTCAGTTCAATCTCACGGTATGTCACACGATGATCTTGCTTTATCAGTTCACGCACAGCAATGATGATTTCCGGCGCGAAATTTTGTTTTTCGTGAACGAACTACGGCCGCGATTGAATTACTAAGCCAGTGATATATGTTCAGTGGTTTTAGATGCTTCATCGCCATAAGTCGAAATGATTTCATTGACGCACTGTTGTTGAAATAATTCACATCGAAAGTCTTAGTAAATCATCGCATGAAAATTTTCAAGAGTTAATCCCATTTATTGACTGAGATGAAATTTTCAATCTCCTAAAAAAACACGAATATAGCGTCCGTATGACAAAATGTTCTACGAGTCCCCTGCGGCTTTCGATTCAGCGCACCCTCCACCATGGGAACGGCTCGCGACCACAGGATCAAAAAAATGGGTTACGAGGTATTAGAATTAGACGATGATGATATTCCAGTTTATCATTTTAAGTTGTGCCAGCAAAATTTGAGCGGAGTTCGTAGAAATAAAAATATACGAAGGACTGTAGATTTTGCGAAACAGTAATTGCGACAATGTTAGCCACAAAAGTAGTACGACTCCTTAACTTGGGCTACTTTCTACAACACTATCACGAAAAGCATATCTGGTACACCATATGCCCCTCTACTAACCAGCTTTTCTTAATTTTTTTACTAATTAAATATTTTGACCTAAAAAAAAATAATGACCAAAAAAATTCATACATGTGGTTTCAATAAGAAACCACACTAACATTTGGCAAAGCATCTTATGCAGGCGGACAAGAAAGCTTACTCGTTTTTGTTTTATGTCAATGTATACCTTGATTTTAGTAAAATATGTTTCCGCTTGGTGGACTTCTCGGTATCCAAACTGTTGCATCTCGATGGAGCCGTACCGGTTATACCTTGGACAAAGCACAGCATATCACCACTCGCACTAATCTTTCCCATACGTCCTGAAAATTGTCAACCGCACCGATTGACAAGCATCAAGTAGGGACGGATTGCGTGGCACATTCGCGTAATCCAGTCTTAATAATTTCAAATAATGCTGAACATTTGGCACACTAATCTCGCACTAGGCTAGTTGTAAGACAGTAATTCACTCGCCGTTAGTTACCGCGCTAATTAGATATATCCACCAACTATCACTTGGATATGACTTACAAATATCTTTCGTTACCACATCTGAAAGATATCAAGTCTGCAACGATTTTTTTTTCTTATTTTAAATATAAGATGAAAACTACACTCGCGGTTTGCCGTTAGCGCGTGTATTTACAAAGCTTCACATTGAAATAACAGCCACTGAAATTTACACGTCGGAAGATTTTTGAAATTCGCGCGATGTCGCGTCCTCGGCTGCCTCTTTAATACAAAGAAGCAGCCGTCGGGAGCACTAGAGTTTCAGCTGCTTGCTAGCCAGTTTTCTTTCTGTTCACTAGCTAAGCCAGTTTATCCGCTGGCTGGCTGAGCTCGAGCTCTCAAAATCAACAAAACACAGGCCACCGAGGTACTCTTCTTGGGTGGATGTATCGGATCGGGGGCCATAGCGAATAGCGTGCATGTGGCGAAGGCCCGTCTTTCACCTTCTTCGCTCCGCCGCTAAGACATATCCGGTAACTATTGTCTACTTATAACTCTAGCATACCTATGTACCTGTCCATATGGTCAACAATTGAAGAAGAGATCACGTTTGAAGGAAGCTTTATGGGTTCTTTGGCTGACATGCTGGTAAACATACCCATTTCACAGACCCATCGTGCTTGCGCGAAGTGAGTGAGGTGGAGAACATATGTATCTAGATGTGTGAAAATCGTATGCAAATCCAGTATTCAGGTAGAACAATACCTTCTCGTTAAATCGTAATCCACGAGGTCGAAAGTCAACTGCTTTTATGTTATGTTATATGCGACAGTGGTACAACAGCCAGTTTAGAGATGCACGCGTTGCATCTTAATGGGCACCAATTAGTGCAAGCCTTCAGGTATCGTATAATTCCGCTGCCAACAGGTGTATGTTACGTCAAGAGAGCTCATTGGCCTCTCGAGCGTATCAAGATATAGACATGTAATACATTTTTTTTATACAATTATGCGTAGTCTGACAGAAATCAGTGCTCAAATTGTTGAACTAATTATGGATGATAGGCTAAATGATCATGGAATTCATATTTCTGAGGCGATAAAACAGGACAACTAATTGTGTAACCTTAGTATTAGAATAAACTGTGATTATTGTTCGTTTTAATTTTTGATACAATGAGTCAGAAAAAAGCTTTGCAGAAGCATAAACATACAATCTCGGAATACCACCAAAAAACAATCAAAACTCGGCAGGCATATGTTTAGTGTCAGCAGACATGAAATTATGAATTACCTCGCTAGATAATATTATCTGAGAAAAAAACACATAACTATCAATAGATGTCTTTGCAAAGTATTAGCGGTACATAACTTTCTTTCTACAATGGCGATACAGCCCAAATCGGACCTTGGCCTCCTGACATTCAGGTTCCTTAACATTTTTCATTACTTATTGTAGAAGGGTTGTTAGCCCTTCGCACGACCCTCTTTCTACGAATTTCTCATTTTCGTAGATTGAGGTAACCAAGTTA
This sequence comes from Chorisops tibialis, assembly GCA_963669355.1. Lineage (NCBI taxonomy): Eukaryota > Metazoa > Arthropoda > Insecta > Diptera > Stratiomyidae > Chorisops > Chorisops tibialis. Next base: position 131,355,152 of record OY770263.1, read on the forward strand.
TACCTAAGCAGGCAAGGTGCTGAAATTATATATTGCGCCGACCGGGATTTGAGCTCACGACCTTCGCATTACAAGACCAATACGCTACCCACTAGGATGCACCCTAGCTAGCGGTACATATCAGATTTCCCCTATTTTGAATTCGGAAAAAATCACTGCGTTTTGAAAAACTCTGATGTTTATACTCTAGATGAAATCTGAGAGTATTATAAGTTTGCTCTAAAGTTTGTAACGCCAAGAAATAAGGCTCGGAGAAAAAAATGATGAATACAGAAATTAATATTATCACTCAAAAAACTCAAAACCGGATGTCCGTCCGTCCGTCCGTCCGTCCGTCCGTCCGTCTGTCCGTCCGTCCGTTCGCTCTCTAGTTTGAGAACGCGTTGAGCTAGAAAGCTCAAAATTCGTACATGTCGTTTTTGACAAAAAAGTAAGGTCAAGTTCGCTAACGGGCCAAATCGCTCCACCCCTTCTACCCCCTCCCATACAAAATGACACAAATGCGCAATTTGACAATAAACGGATTTGCTCGAAAAGTATAAAAGCTATTAGCCTGAAATTTGAAATATATATTACTTTTATGATAATATAAATCTACCGTATAAAAATTATGCGTGTCATCCCCCTCCTTCTACCCCCTCCCATACAAACTGTACTTGTCATGAATTACTCTAAGCTAATTTACTCAGTGCGTATAAAATTTAGCAAGCTGAAATTCTGCACTTAATATTTATTTAAAATTTTTAGTAAGGGTAAAAAAAATTAGACGATTAGCTCCACCCCTTCTACCCCCTCCCATACAAAATGACTCAATTTCCCAATTCGGCTATAAATGGATTTGCTCGAAAAGTATGAAAGCTATTAGTCTGAATTTCGGGATATATTACTTTCATAATGATTTCAATATACAGTATAAAAATTATTTGCGTCCTCCCTCTCCTTCCAACCCCTCCCATACAAACTACACTTTTTCATGAAATGCTCTAATCCGATTTTCTCAGAACATATAACATTTATCGAGCTCACATTTTGTAATAAATACTTATTTAGCATTATCACTAAGATCAGAGAAAATTATTTGATTAGCTTTACTGCTTCTACCCCCTCCCATACAATATGACACAGTTTCACAACTTCACAAAAAATCTATTTTCTTCAAAAGTATGAATTTTACTAATCTTAAATTTAAAAGATGTCAATTTTATAATATTCTTAGTTATTTCTAAAAAAATCAATAAAATCCCCCCACTCTTTCTACCACCTCCCATACAAACTGCACATTTCAACTAAATCTAACACACTAATTTTATCAGCTCCTATTCAATTTTTGGAGTAAGCATTTTGTATAAAACATTTTTTATAGCTACTTTAGCATGATGGGGAAAAAATTAGTTCAATGCTATAATCCTTTCTAACACACCCCATACAAAATTTCTAGGGATCACAAAAAAATCTATTTCATCTAGAGTAACGTAAGATTGCGCTTTACGCGCAATCGTAGTCCTATTATGTTTTTATTTTAGTAAAGAGTGTGGACATGGAGGCCATGTACGAAACAGAATATCCGACAAACACAAAAAAATGGGGCTGAATTGAAAATAACTCAAAATAAGCGGTCTTATTAAGACACCCTCTATAATTATACTTATAGACTTACAAGTCTCCTTTTCTACAAAAGTAAAAACATTATGCAGTGCAGTAGAATAATTTGAATTTTGGAAATTAAAACATCTTTTCCAAGCAATTTATTTCAAGCTATTAGCTATTTTTCATAGTTGTGGTGGAAATTGGGAAATCAAACGAGCTTCACTCAAAAGGTTTTGAACAAATATTTCGATTATTCGAAAATATAATTAGTATAGTATACCCAAAATGGTATTATCAGCGACAGTCTTCAACTTTCAGCTTCTACTGAATTTATTGAGTAAATTATTACATTATTACAAGAGGAGATAACACTCGAGAGGTTCGATCAAAATTTACTTACTATTAATTAAATTATGCAACATTTCATGCTATTGTCAATATAATTTTAATATCGTTTTATAATGCGTTCGACCCCCACAGTTTTTAAATTTTAGACCTAATGTATTCTGCATGTTGAGTTTTTTCTGCATATGGAAATAAAGTGCGCCAATATGCAAATATGCTAAAATAAAAAGTGCACAGAAATACTGTGTATCTGAGAAAATGCTGATTACGTTTAGTTTGTTTTCCTTTCAATACGAAATTTACCCTAAGGCTGTCGACACACGATAGATATAAAATCGTATTAACTCACTTTTCGATATTAACTCGCGTTAGTATACAGGGTGTTTGGTACTCCGTGCATAACCTTGTAAGGGGTTATTCCTGGATATATTTTGAGCAAAAAATTGTTCTACGGAGATGGTAAATTTTCAATATCCACGGAGATACAGGGTGATCAAGAAAAGTCCTTCGGACCTGTACCCTCACTCACTCAAAACGTTATATCTTGAAAACTAATAATCACAATTCAAAGTGTTATAGCTTGTTTTTTAGGGAATCAAATTACCTTTCATTTGCTGTAATAGTCTGCATTGTTACTGTATCCAATTCTGAGATATTTGCTTTAGAACACAAATTTTTGACACTTTGACCCTCAAAATTCTAGGATCAATGTAGTTTTTCTCTAAAAAACCCATTATAAAAATGTCATTTTAATGTTGTTTTCTTATGTGCCATATTATTGCCTACAAAAGATGCATACACTTGCATTGCATAAGTTTTATAGTTTAGAAGAAATTATCATTCCAATAATGTAGCACTTTTGTCAAAAAAGCAAGAATGGGTTGATCAACACTCTCCGCTTGAACTAAAAGAACTTAAGAATGGTTTTTATGGTTTATTTCAATTTTCCTTAATTACAATAAATGTTCAAAATGGCTCCCTTCATTTTGAATGCACGCTAAAGCTCGTTTTGCCAGTGTTCTCTTTGTGTTCATACTCCTCAACTGCTGCCATACTTCTGTTGCTGCCGCATCGATTCTGGTGTTTAGATCCTGCAACGTTACTTTTTCCGTTGCGTAGACAAGGTCTTTCATCCGTCCCCATACAAAGAAATCCATAATAGTTAAATCAGGAGATCTTGCAGGCCAGTTTATCGGTCCATTTCTACCGATCCAGCGATTGCTATAATTGGAATTTAACCAATCTCTGATTTGTCGGCCGTAATGAGCTGGAGCACCATCGTGTTGGTAAAACATGGAAGCCAATCGTTGCAGTGGCACATCATCCAATAACTCTTGTAGATCATTTGTCAAAAACTGCAAGTAATTGGAACTATTTAGGGTAGGCGGAAGCCTAATAGGACCAATAAAATCGTTGCCAATCACACCTGCCCATAAATTGACACTGAATCTGTGCTGAAATGATGCCTCTCTTCTTGTGTGTGGATTGCTCTCAGCCCATGTGTGTAAGTTGTGGAAGTTGTGGAAGTTTGTGATACCGTCCCTGGTGAATTGGGACTCATCAGTCCAAAGAATGTTGTTCATAAAATTCTCGTCACTTAGTTGTCGTTCAAGGAGCCAATTGCAAAACTCCATCCTTTTGGGCAAATCAATGGGTACCAGCTCCTGCACTGGTGTGTGGTGGTAGGAATGCAACCGCTCTGCTTTGAGGACACTCCAAACTTTCCACGTAGAGACGTTTAACTGCAATGCCAAGCGTCGGACAGCGTCGTTGTGTTGAAACTCATTTTAATTTAATTCATTTCCTCGATAATTTAAATACTACTTAAAGGACATTCATCGATAATTTAAATAGTAATTAAAGGACACAAAGAATATTTCAGTTTAACAACATTTCAGGTAGTTTTTTTAGAACGAGGGTTGGTTTATGGCATATTTTATTTTTAAGCCATATGTATTTTTGCTTATTACCTGGAAAACGGGAAAACCTAAGTCATAAGTATGTATGCATCTTTTGTAGGCAATAATATGGCACATAAAACAACAACATTAAAATGACATTTTTATAATGCGTTTTTTTGAGAAAAACTACATTGATCACAGAATTTTGAGGGTCAAAGTATCAAAAATTTGTGGTCTGAAGCAAATACCTCAGGATTGGGTACAGGTACAATACGGACACCAAATGAAAGGTAATTTGATTCCCTAAAAAACAAACTATAGCAATTTGAAATGCGATTATTAGTTTTCAAGATATATCGTTTTGAGTGAGTGAGGGTACAGGTCCGAAACACTTTTCTTGGTCACCCTGTATCTCCGCGGATATTGAAAATGGACCATCTCCGTAGAACAATTTTTTGCTCAAAATATATCCAGGAATAACCCCTTACAAGGTTATGCACGGAGTACCAAACACCCTGTATATTAACTTCGATATTAGCCCCGAGTTAATATTGTTCTGTAATCTATATTAACACGGCTAGTAAATTCTCAATCCAAAAGAAACTTTCAACAATGACGTTTGATTTCGTTGACATTACGAAAAAACTTCACATAAAGTCATTTTAAAGAATTTAACGGTGCGTCCATGATTTATTTGCGATACAGAAATTTGATTTCACAAGGCGTAATACAAAACAATTCCAAAATTTAAGTTTGAGGTTTAAATTTGAAGCTTCACTCTGACGTAATGCCTAGAACTTTCTTAGATTGATATAACACGATATTTAAAAAAACTGTCGTAAGTCAGATAGAAAAGCTGTAGTGGAAGCTTTCATTATACTCTAGATGAAATCTGAGAGTATTATAAGTTTGCCACAAAGTTTGAAACGCTAAGAAATTAAACTCGGCGAAAAAAATTAATGATACAGAAGTTCATATAATCACTCAAAAATCTCTAAACCGGATGTCCGTCCCTCTGTCCGTCTGTCCGTCCGTGTCCTCTCTAGCTTGAGACCGCGTTAATCTAGAAAGTTCAAATTTTGTACACGTTGTTTTTGACAAAAAAGTAAGGACAAGTTCGTGAACGGGTCAAATCGCTCCATCCCTTCTACCCCTCCCATACAAAATGACACAATTGCGCAATTTGACAATAAACGGATTTGCTCAGAAAGTATAAAAGCTATCGGTCTCAAATTTGGAACATATCACTTTTTTGATGATATCAATCTATCATATAAAACTGTCCTCTCCCTCCTTCCACCACCTCCCAAACTGTACTTTTTCTTGAAATACTCTAAACCAATTTACTCAGTGCGTATAAAATTCCAATCAATCAAATTCCTGTTAAGACCCCCATAGGGGCATAGGACAGAAACAACTCTCTTCCACAAGGCGCGATCCTGCGCATCGGCTTTAAGCTGCTGCCAGGACTTGTTTATTTCTCTGGCCTCCTGCTCAACTGCTCGCTTCCATGTGTTACATGGTCGACCAACCCGACGTCTTCCTTGAGGGTTATAATCCAGCGCCTGTTTTGCAATGTTTTGCTCTGGTTTCCTCAAAGTATGACCGATCCACAGCCACTTTCGCCGTTGAATCGTAATACCTATTTTAGTCTGGCGAGTTGTACTCCAAAGTTCGTAGTTGGAGATCACTTCTGGCCAGAATATTCCTAAAATGCGTCGGAGGCATTGGTTTACGAAAGTCTGTAGTTTCTTGGTAAGTCGAACGGTCACTTTCCACGTAGTACAACCATATAACAACACGGATTTGACGCATGCGTCAAAAACTCGCAGCTTCGTGCGAAGGGAGATCTCTCTTAACCTCCAGAAAGGGGAAAGGATACCAAAGGCCTGACGAGCTTTATTTAGCCGAGCCTCAACATCCTTTTCGGCTCCGCCGTCCATGCTGACAATGCTTCCGAGATAGCAAAAATCTTGCACCTCTTCCACATCCTGTCCATTAAGAACAATCGGTGTGCTTGCGTTCGAACCCATGTGCATGTACTTGGTTTTACGCACATTTATTTTCAGTCCCGCCTCTTTGCATTTAGAATGCAACGAGCGAACATTTGACTCTAAGTCCGAACGGTTATGCGCAAGCAAACACACGTCATCAGCACAATCAAGGTGACTTAAGATGTTAAATAGTCTCCATTGAAGACCTTTACCTTCCGCACCTTCCAGTGCAGCTTTCAAGATGTCATTTATTACCACCAGAAACAGGGCTGGTGATAATATGCAGCCTTGTCTGACACCCGTTTGCACAGGAAAGCTCTCGGACAGCTCTCCTCTATGCAAGACGCGACACCTTGCATCTTCGTAGGATTCTTTAATCATAGCTATGACCTTATTTGGAATACCTCTCCTACGCAAAGCATTGCATATTTAATCTCGCTTAACGCTGTCGAAAGCATTCTCGAAGTCCACAAACATGAGATGTAGTGGCGAAACCATTTCGGCTGACTGCTCTAATATTATCCGTAGGGTATTTGTGTGGTCGGTACAAGACGACCCTTTACGGAATCCAGCCTGATAAACGTCGAGAGTGCTCTCGACGACATCACTAATCCTATTGAGAATTACCTTAGCCATAATTTTTGATACGGCAGTAAGTAGACATATACCACGCCAATTGCCACAATCCCGAAGGTCGCCCTTCTTCGGAATTTTAACAATGACGCCCTCCTTCCATTCAGTCGGATATCTTTCTGCATTCCACACCTTAGTGAAGAGTGGGAGGAGTATATCGGCTGTTATTTCCGGGTCCGCTTTGTGGAGTTCGGTTGGTAGTCCGTCTATCCCTGGAGCTTTCCTTCCCGCCATTGACCGAATAGCGGAAACTATCTCTTCCTTATCTGGGGGATCGTCCCTAATAGAGAAATGTTGTGGTTGGATGTCTGGAAGTTGTTCTGTTTCCGGAATATCTTCATCTGACAAGATGTTTAAAATATCAGAGAAGTATTCCTTCCATCGTCGCAACTGGTGTTCACTCATATTAAGGAGAGTTCCGTTGACATCTCTCACCAGGTGGTTGGCGGTGAAATCCCTGTTCGTCAACTGTTTCATGATTTTAAATAGTGAACCCACATCCCCAAGGTAAGCCGCAGATTCTGCCTTGTTTGCCAGATCTTCAATGGCCTTTCTCTTGTCGCGTCTAACAGCCTTTTTAAGCTGTATATGAGCATCGCGGTAGTTCTGCCTCAAGTCGGGCGTTCGTTGGTTGACATCGGGTTGAGAGATGATTGCCAATTTGGCTTTTTTCCGATTGTCAACCTTGTCCCATGTGTCTTGCGACATCCAGGGTTTCTCACCGCTTTGCGCATATCCCACAGATTCTTCAGCACTAGTTAGAAAAGTGTTTCTGGTTGCCTCCCAATTGGCGTCCAGTGTGCGCATTTCATATTCACCCAATGTGGATGACTTTTCGCGTAGAACGGTGGTGTATTCGAGTTTTTTGTTGGGATCTCTGAGTTTATCCACATTAAGCTTGCGCTTCATTTGAAGAATTTGTGGTCGTCGGATAGCTGCTGTACACAATCTCAAGCAGGCAACCATCAAGTGGTGATCGCTCCCCACGTCAGCTCCACGTTTCGCTCGCACATCGAGGAGACATCTTCTCCATCGGCGACTTATAGCCAAATGGTCGATCTGGTTCTGAGTAACACCGTCAGGGGAAACCCAAGATGTTTTATGATGACTCTTGTGTGGAAAAAGGGTCCCTCCAATGACCATTTGCCGAGTACTACAGAACTCCACAAATAATTCGCCGTTTTCGGGTCTCTTAATCCAAAGTCGTGAAGCGTCGACCCAAGGGTCACCATGCCTCCCCATGACGTGTTCTAGTCCAGTGTTGTCTGATCCAACCTGGGCGTTCATATCTCCCGAGATGATAATAATATCACCTCTTGGAACACGTTCGAAGGTGGCACTCAGTTGGCTATAAAACTCCTCTTTGTCACCAGATGTTGCGGTATTAGTTGGTGCGTAGCACTGAAGAATTGTGACGTTTCTGACACTGGTCCTGAGCCTGACGACGATAATCCTATCCGAGATTGGTTCCCAGCTAATGAGACTGTTTCTCGCTCTCGGCGTAAGGACGAACGCCACGCCATTTCTGGCTTCACTTTCAGGGCCAATGTACAGAATAGTGTTTCCGCTAGGGGTTCGTTCTTCTCCTGATCCTGTCCATCTTACCTCGCTCAAGCCCAAGATTTGGATGTTATAGTGCTCCATTTCACGGTCGATCACTGATTGGCGGTGCAAGGATCGAGTAACCCCCCAGCTCTTCCCCCGTCATTCAATGTTCGAACGTTCCAGAAGCCAATCATAGTCCGTTTTCGAATGCCAAAAGTCTTTACCGTAGAATCAGTCCGTATCCGAGGCGATGTATCCGTTTCTCGTATCCTTTAGGTCTTAAGATCACGGGTGATAAGCCCATGATCCAGTGAGTGTCCATTTGCCATTTTTAGGGCAAGCAGGACTGGCGTGGGTGAATTCTACAGCCCGCATCCCAGAGGGGGATAGTTAGCTCAGGTTTGTGGAGTCGCTAACTCCAAAGATAGTTGCAGGAATTGGTAAAACCTCATACTACAACTACCCCCTTGCGGGAAATATAATAAAATATATATAAAATTTAGCGAATTGAAATTGCGCGCTAAACAATTATTAGTAAGACCAAAAAAAATTAGACATTTAGTTTCACCCCTTCTACTCCCTCCCATACAAAATGACACAATTTCGCAATTTGACAATAAACAGATTTTTTCAAAAAACTTGAAAGCTATTGATCTGAAATTTGTAACATACTACTTTTATAATAATTTCAATTTGCTGTATAAAAATTAGTTGACTCCTCCCCTTCCTTCCACCACCTCCCATAGAAACTGCACTTTTTTACGAAATACTCTAAATAAATTTACTTAGTACGTATGAAATTTATCGAGCTGAAATTATGCGCTAAATAATTATTTAGAATTATTATATATTATTATATTAGGAAGGCAAAAAAAAAAAAAAATCGGTTAGCTTCACTCCTTCTAGCCCCTTCCATACAATTCAACAACTTTACAAATATTCGATTTTCCTGGAAAGTATGAATGCTACTGATCTGCAATTAAAATATGTCAATTAAATGATGTTTACAGTCATGTCTAAAAACGTCATTAATAAATTCACACTCCTTCTACCAGCTCCCATACAAACTGCACAATTTCACTAAATCCAATACACTCATTTTCTCAGTGCCTACTAAATTTTTGAATCCTCAATTTTGTACAAAATATTTTCATAGCATCCTTAGAGTGATGTGAAAAAAGTAGTTCAATGTCGTCACCCCATGTACCACTTCCCCTACAAAATTTCTTAAAATAAAAAAAAATCTCTTTCATCTAGAGTATCTCACGATTGGAGTTAACGTCCAGTCGTAGTCCGGTTATGCTTATGCTCTAGATGAAATCTGAGAGTATATTGTGTTTGCCTTACCGTTTGTAACGCTAAGAAATAATGCTCACACAGCGCCGCCAAGGGTATAGAAATATTTGTTGTCGCTCAAAAACTTCGATTCCGAGTTGCTGTCTGTCCGTCTGTCCGTCTGTCTACAGCATAACTCTCGAACGCTTTGAGCTATCGTGCTGAAATTCGTTGTGTGTCATTATTAGCAAAAAAGAAACTTTAAGTTCGTGAACGGGCCACATCCGCCCACTCCTTCTACCCCCTCCCATACAAATTTCACGAAATTCCGAAATTTTCAGAAATTGATTTTTCTTTGAAACTATTCAAGCTATCAATTTGAAATTTGGGTCAAAGTATTATGATACAGATGTTATTATTATGACGGAATATTGATTCGATCCCGTCACTCCTTCTACCCCCTCCCATACAAATGCATAATTTTGAAAAATGCAGTTTTTCGATTTTCATTGAAACTAGCAAAGTTATAATAACAAATTTTTGCCAGAATTAATTTTATTATAATTCCAATCAGAATTGAAAAAATTATCAACTTCACCTCCCTCCTTCTACCCCCTCCCATACAAATCTCACGAAATTTTGAAATTTAAATTAAATTATTTTTCTTCGAAACTGTTAAAGCTATCAACTTGATATTTTGTGTAAGATATAAAAATATAAATATCTATAACGGAAAAAAAAATTGTTTTGATCCTTAGACTCCTTCTACCCCCTCCCATACAAATGCATAATTTTTGTTAAATGCATTATATCGATTTCCATTAAAACTAGAAAAATTACAAACTTCAAATTTTGCCACAATTTGTTTTTTAATAGTTGCAATAAATGCTGGCAAAAATTATCAGCTCAGCTTCACCCCTTCTACACCCTCCCATATAAATATATGTATTATAAATTCAAGAAAAGCATTTCTCCTTCGAATATATGAGAGCTATCGACTTTGAAATTGAATCAAAGCATAGTGATAAGGGTAATGATAAGCAGTTTCAAAATCATCTAAAACGTTCCACTTCCTCTGCCACCTCCCATACAAATGCCACAATTTCAGGAAAACTATGTCCAATTTCTTTCAAAATAATGAAAACTAGAAACTTTAAATTCAGCACGAAACATTTTACATGCCATTTTCGGTATCACATAGGAAAAATACAAACCCCCCCCCTCTACTTCTACCACCTCCCATGCAAAGTCTCTACTCACTATTCGAAAGAATTTGAGATGACATATTTTCCGGTATATTAAAGTCATTTCCATCTCATCTAGAGTATCATATGATTGGGCATTAAGCCCAATCATAATTCTGTTATGTTTTTAATACGATTTTACTTTATTATTTTAATAATAAAGTATTGTGATCGACTTTGGAAAAAAAAAAATTTGCTACCCTGAAATTTTTTTTTTCGCGTTTCATGACTAAAATAGCCTAAAAATGCAAAAAAAAAAATCCGTCTGTCTGTACGCCGTCCGCCGTACGCCGTACGCCGACGTATACGCTCAGCGCACATTAACTCCCAAACCCTTCAAGATAGAAAGTTCATTTTTGGAGGGATTGTAGGTAGTTGCGGATCTCAGGCGGATACCCATTTTGGGGGGTGTACGGGTTCAGGGGGAGGCAGGGGGAGCGCTTAAACCGAAAAATACGAATTCAAATATCTCAACCATGGTTACAGCTAGGAAGCTAAAAATCAACACACATATAGAGGAGTTTGTGGGACAACTTTTAAAAATAATTTAATTTTTTTATCCATTGGGGTGCGAAAAGGGGGGGCTAAGAACCAATTGGCGGCCGAATTTTTTTTTCAAATGATTATATCTTCGAAATTACTATCCATAAAAAATTGATATTTTGAGACCATTAAGATGGCATCAAGATCTACTAGAATCAGTTTAGATAGAAGCTAATTCTTGTAAGGGGAAGGGTCAGGGGGGATGCAAAGAAAAACACTTAAAAATTAATATCTTGACTGTCTCTTAAGCTATGTAACTGAAACTTAAAACGAATACTAAGCTTTACTAGTGACATATGAAAAAAATATAATATATGGACATAATAGTAGTGGGGGGAAATGGGGAGCATTTAAAAAATGGCGCACTTTCCAAAACTACAAATCACCAAATCTCAAAATTGAGTACACATATCAAATTGAAAATTTGTCAGATTGTAGAGCTATATAGTCTTTAATTTTGGTAAAAAATTTAAGTTGGGGGGTGTAAGGGAGGGAGGTGGAAAGTGAAAATGTTGAAAATTTTGAGTGATTTTTTTATGGCTTTGGTAAAAGATACAAAGTTTGAATTTTGCACGTCGACACATCTATTTAATGTACATAGAAAAAAAATAATAATTTGTTCCAAAATTCTTATGCACCGAAGTGGGGTCTAACGTGCACAAAGTGTTTCATGTGCAATGAAAAAAACACATAAACTGAAAATTTTTGAATGAAATTTTTAGGTAGAAACTTGAAAATTTGCGAAATGCATTTAAAAAAAATCCCCAAGAGTTTAAAATATTAACTGGTCGAATATCTTTAAAATTTCTACCCCCTTTCATACAAAAAATTTTTTTCGCCCATTTCTAAGAAATCAATTATCACTTAACTATTAAATGCTATCAATTTGAAATTTTGCACAAGAACTTACAAAAATAGTTGAAATAAAATTGCGTGAAAAGTTTTGAGATAGCACAAGAGAAAAGAAATAAAACTGCATCACAAATTTTACGATTCCTCTACCTCCTCTACCCCCTCCCATACAAATGTTTGGTTTCGTGAATTTAAAATTCACCGAATCCAATGAAAATTCTATGCAATTTCGTCTATGAAACTGACATTCTATACAAAGAATATTGGATTTGGTTCAAGCAATCAATTAAGAAACTATTAACATCCACCCACCCTTACTATCACCCTCCCCCCTCCCTTCATGAAAACTCAAACTTGCATAAATAAACCAATGAAATATGGAGCTTTTGAACGTTTCCGGAAAGTGTTAAATTGAGAACTGCCCTGCCCAAGAAGCTCCTTTCACTTAGTCTTCCCTAACCACTCTAACCTGCATATTGACTTTCTACGCATGCGCATTTTGTCCCAAAAATAATAAAGTTTCACCCGACTTGTTGGCAGTTTATTTTCTCTATTGCGTATCTACAGCCTAACTGACCTAAATGTCGTGTATTTGAATAACGTCTGAAATGTATGTAGAGTTACCCGGTTACCTTACTTCACAGTTCACATCTACTTATATGGGGGCACAGCAGTTCAATTTCGGAAGACGCGATCCTGAATATCGTCGTCTAATTGTCGTCAGGACTTATTTATTCCTCTGACAGGAATTACGCGTAGCGCACATTAACTCCCAAACCCTTCAAGATAGAAAGTTCATTTTTGGGCAGAATGTAGATAGTTGCGGATCTCAGGAGGACACCCATTATGGGGGGAGTACAGTCTCAGGGGGAGGCGGGGGGAAGCGCTTAAGCCGAAAACTAAGACTTCAATTTTCTCAACAAGCATATAGAAGAGTTTGTGGGACAAACTTTAAAAACAATTAAATTTTTTCATTCATCGGTGTCAAAAAGTGGCGGCTAAAAACAAATTGTCGGCCGAATTTTTTTTTTTTTCGATTGATTATGTTCTCGAAATTACTTACCATAAAAAATTAATATTTCGGGACCATTAAAGTGGTATATAGACCAACCAGAATCAGCTTTAAAAACATAAGAGAATTATGATTGGGCTTAAAGCCCAATCATATGATACTCTAGATGAGATGGAAATGACTTTAATATACCGGAAAATATGTCATCTCAAATTCTTTCGAATAGTGAATTGTGACTTTTGTATGGGAGGTGGTAAAAGCAGAGGGGGAGGTTTATGTTTTTCGTATATGACACCGAACATGGCATGCAAAATGTTTTTTGCTGAATTTAAAGTTTTTAGTTTTCATTATATTTAAAGAAATTGGTCATAGTTTTCCTGAAATTGAGGCATTTGTATGGGAGCTGGCAGAGGAAGTGGAGCGTTTAAGATGATTTGGAAACTGCTGATCATCATCCTTATCACCATGCTTTGATTCAATTTCAAAGTCGATAGCTCTCATATACTTGAAGGAGAAATGCTTTTCTTGAATTTATAATATAGATATTTGTTTGGGAGGTGGTAGAAGGAGTGAAGTGGAGCTGATAATTTTTCTTAACACTTATTTCAATTATTAAAAAACGAATTCTGGCAAAATTTGAGGTTTGTACTTTTTCTAGTTTTAATGGAAATCGATGAAATGCATTTAACAAAAATTCTGCATTTGTATGGGAGGGGGTAGAAGGAGTGTACAGATCAAAACAAATGTTTTTGGCATTATTAATATTTCTATTTGTATACTTTATACAAAATATCAAGTTGATAGCTTGAACAGTTTCGTAGAAAAATAATTTAATTTAAATTTCAAAATTTCGTGAAATTTGTATGGGAGGGGGTAGAAGGAGTAAGATGAAGTTAGTAATTATTTTTAAAATAAATTGCTATTATAGTAGAATTAATTCTGACAAAATTTCGTTTTTTTAGCTTTACTAGTTTCAATGAAAATCGAAAATATGTATTTTTCAAAATTGACCATTTGTATGGGAGGGGGTAGAAGGAGTACGGGGATCGAGTCAATATTCCTTGATGTTAATGACATTTATATTATAATACTTTGACCTAAATTTCAAGTCGGTAGCTTAAATAGTTTCAAAGAAAATCATAATTTCATGAAATTTGTATGGGAGGGGGTAGAAGGAGTGGGGGGATGTGGCCCATTCACGAACTTAAAGTTACCTTTTTGCTAAAAATGACACACAAAAATTTTGAGCATTACAGCTCAAAGCTTTCGAGAGTTATGCTGTAGACAGACGCACAGACAGACAGACAGACAGACAGACGGTCACTCGGAATCGAGGTTTTTGAGCGACAACAAATATTTCTGTACCCTTGGCGGCTCTGTGCGAGCGTTATTTCTTAGCGTTACAAACGGTAAGGCAAACACAAAATACTCTCAGATTTTATCTAGAGTATAAAAAGCAAATTGTTGCAAGGGAGAGGGTCAAGGGGGTGCAAAGAAAATCACTTAAGAATTAATATCTCGACTATCTCTTAAGATACGTAATTGAGACTTGGATCGTATATAAAGCTGTACTAGGAAATTATGAAAAAAATATAAAATTTGGACATATTAGCAGTGGGGCAGATAGGAGCATTCCAAAAATGGTGCACACTCCAAAATTTCAAACCGTTGTATCTCAAAACTGAGTACAAATATCAAATTAAAATTTTGTCAGATTGTAGAACTTCATAATTTTTAATTTTAGCAATAACTAAACAGAAACACACGTTTCTAAAAATTATCTCTGTCTGTCTGTCTGCCTTTCCGGTTTTCACGCAAAAACGGCTGAAAGGATTGTTATTAAACTTTCACAGTTTATTAGATATACACCAAGATGTAATCTGCGTGTGGTCTTATTTCAATACACTCACGCCTTCCATCCCCTCCCATACAAAATGACTCATTTTCAAAAATATATAATAATCAAATTTTCTTCAAAACCATTGGAGTAAATAATTTGAATTTTAGAACATATTATTTTTATCACAAATGTGATCTATGACATACAAATTATTTGAATCCCCCTACTCCTTCGACCACCTCGCATACAAACTTCACTTTTTCAAGAAATGCTATACACCAATTTTCTCAGTACGTGTAACTTTCATCGAGCTTAAATGTTGTACTAAATTCATAATTCACATTGCTATTAATATCGGGAAAAAATTAACCAATTAGCTTAACTCCTTCTACCCCCTCCCATACAATGTAACACAATTCCATGACTTTACTTAAATTCGATTTTCTTGAAAAGTGTAAATGTTACTGATCTGAAATTTAAAATATATCAATTGCACAATAATTTTAGTTGTTTCTCAAAAATTCACTTACAACCCATCACTCCTTCTACCACCTTTCATACAAACTGCGCTTTTTCATGAAATATTCTAAACTAAATTTCTCAGTACACATAACTTCTATCGAGCTCAAATTTTGTATTCAATCCATAATAGTCGTTATTATTAATATCCGGGAAAAAATTAACCGAGTAGCTTTACTCCTTCTACCACCTCCCATACAATGTACCACAATTCCACGACTGAAGAAAAATTTGATTTTCTTCAAAATCGTAAATGATACAGATCTGCAATTTAAAATATATCAATTGCATGATGGTTTTTGTTGTTTTTCGATCAAATCACAAAATACCGCCCATTCATTCTATCACCTCCCATACAAATTGCACAATTTCATTAAATTCAATGCATTAAGTTTCTCAGTACCTACTCAATTTTTGAAGCTTGAGCTTGGAACAAAACATTTCTATAGTTACTCTAGCATGATGTGAAACAAATTAGCTCAGTGCTGTCACTCTTTCTACCACTCCCCGCATAAAATTTCATAACATCACAAAAATTTCAATTTCATCTATAGTATCGCATGATTGGGCTCTACGCACAATCGTAGTCCTGTTACGTTTTTAAGCTTAATGTTATTTTATTTGGGTTTTTTTTAATGACCACAACCTATAATTATTCGCATGTCCTTAATGCTCTTCAATACGTATACATATGATCTCAAATCACCCCCATGAGCGCGGGCCTGTCCCATACAAATACAAGTATCAAGGTTTCATTCCTAATAATTTATGGTTCTGATTACAATAAAATACAAAACATTGTGTTCAAAGAGCCATTAAAGTAAGCAGATTATATATCGGACAAAATGTATTACTAACTACATTCTCAAAAATTGCTTATTATGCGGACGAAGTCGCGGGCGTTTGCTAGTGTGCAATAAAAAAAACACATTAACTGAAAAAATTTGAATAAAATTTTAAGGTAGAAACTTGAAAACTTGCGAAATGCATTTAAAAAAATCCCTAAAAGTATGAAATATTAACTAGTTGACTACCTTCAAATCTTCCACCCCCTCCCATACATACATTTTTTTTTTTAAGAAATTAATTATCACCTAACTATTAAAAGCTATCTATTTCAAATTTTGCACAAAAACTTTTAAAAATAGTAGAAATGAAACTGCGTCAAAAGTTTTGAGATCGCGTTTGTTCTTCTACCCCCTCCCATACAAAAGTATGATTTCGACCGATTTCAATAAATCAACTACTAACCAACAAATTAAAAGTTAAGAACTTGAAATTTTGTACGAGCACCTTTCAAGAGTAATAAAATAAGACCACCACAAATTTTGCGATTCCCTTACCTCATCTACCCACTCCCATACAAATGATTGGTTTCGTGAATGTAAAATACACCGAATTTTATGAAAATTCTATGCAACTTTCGTCTATAGTCTATACAGAGAATATTGGACATGATTCAAGCAATCAATTAAAAAATTATTAACATCCACCCACCTTTACTATCACCCCTCCCCCCCTCCCCTCATAAAAATCCAAACTTGCATAAACGAATGAAATATTGATTACATATACTGGAGCTATTGATCGTATTCGCAATTAAGTGTTAAATTGACAGCCGCCCTGCCCTAAAGGGGATTCCACTTGTGAAAGGGGGTTCCACTTAGTCTTCCTTAACCATTAACCTGCATATTGACTTTCCATGCATCCTCAACTTGTCCCAAAAATAATAAAGTTGCGCCCGACTTGTTGGCAGTTTATTTAATCATAGCTCTTAATTGGGACACCTCTTCAAAGCAAAGGATTCTCCCTTAATGCTGCCGAAAGCGTTCTTGAAATTCACGAAAATGAGTTGTACCGGCGAACCCATTCCGGCGTACTGCTCCAATATTATACGAAGGACTCTGCACGAAACGAACTTCGAAAATGCCCTCTACAACATCACCATTCCTAATTATTTTCATTTCGGAATTTCAGAACAACATTTTTTGAAATTCTAGAAAATACTGTTTTTGTTATGTGACGAGAAGTTGAAATTTGAAAATCGATTGTAGGTAGACGACAGAACCAATAAATAAAGTGAAAACTCTTTTAGTATTTTGCCGACAGATGTCTTTGAAATCGATTATCTCTGGTAATACCAAATACCCAATCTGCGAACATAAAAAATTCGTAGGTAGTAGTACCTATAGTGTCATTGAAGACCAGAGAATATAATTTGTCTGTCTTAATGTTGTTATAAATTTTGCTAACTAATTATGTATTTCACTAGAAATGGCTTTTCTTGCCATCGGGGCTTACAATTATACAGTGTTCAAGAGAACATAAATTGAAAAAGTTAAAAATACCATATAAACTTCAACGGAAATATCGTAACAATCTAATGTCGCTAGGTACACGGTAAATGCAGTATGTAAGCTCGTTATCGTTCTCGTCATGTTGAAAGCCCCCTGGATATCACCATCAAACTTTTACATGTGAAAATCTTTTATTTTTCGAACTACAGCTGCATTGTGTTACCTAGGATTTTGCAACGATTATAACCTTCAGTGCTCCAAGTATAACGTTTACAATCACCATCGTATCTAAATGCCAAAATTATGTACACGTAACATATTTTATTTATCTCTACACCAATTCAACTGTGCATTGTATAAATAAAATTGTTTCCTAATATCTGGAATTCAATGAAACTTTTATGGGAGGTGTTGATCCTGCTGATTTCGCCAACTGAAAAGCCACAATCAAAGATATTAGGGGTCCAAAAATCTGAAATACCAGCTGAAAACGGACGCTGCAATTGTTTTAGAACTGCAATGCCAAACTCTAACACTATTGTATTGTTAGTATATATAATAAAATGGCCGTGAATTGGAGTTGCCATATTAAAATTTCATGCTTTAGTACTTCGATTTTTGCATATACCGACATTTCACCATGTATGGACAAAAAGTTCAACTCAATTATCAATCGTGACCAAACGGAAATGTGCTGCTCCCAATAAAAGTATAAAAAACTATCAGAATTTCTACGAGTCTCATTTCCCTTCTGAAAATATCCTAATCTTTTCTTTAATCTAATTGATACAGGTGAATACAAATGTTTTTACTCAGTTCTACAAATCATTCATGCATGAGAAAAGTATTTTCTAAAATTCGTTATCAAAAATTAATTTAAAATTGGTATTTTAATGAATCAATAAGAAAGAATATTGCGTAAACACCAGTTTTGCGCTGGATATCTCGTATAAGGTTGACCGCATAATGTCGTAGGTCATAAGCATATTTCAGAGAATTATCCACTTATGTCACATCAAATATCTCTATAAAAGAAAAATCGATCTAAAATGTAACTAATTGAATTCACTTGTACACATTGCGATCGACCATATTTCAATTAAATTTGCAATCATTACTGATAAAATTGATTGCAATCGGTAATAAATTGGATTTAAATTCTATTTATAGTGAACGTTGCTTTTTAACTTTAGATGTAATCTGAGAGTATATTGTGTTTGGAAAAAATAAAAAGGCTCGTACTGAGTCGATAGATTATCGTTGCTGCTCAAAAAACTTCGAACTCGACTGACCGTGTGTACCCCTGTTGAACTGTCTACTAAATAACAGTCAAAGGCTTTGAGCTATTTCAAGCTGAAATTTGTTCATAATCATTTTTAGCAACAATTAAAATTTAAGTTCCTGAATGAACCACATCACCCACCCCTTTTACCACTTTCCATATATATTTAACGAAATTTCTAGAAGGAAATTTTTTTCAGAACTGTTAAAGTTTGGGATGTCATAAAAATTTGTTCACTCCCTCTATAAAATAGCCAAAAAATATCTAAATGTTAGAAACAAAAATTGAGTTTTGTAGAAGTTACTTGTCCATACAGTTGTAGACGATTTGAAACTTTTAAACGCGATTTCTGAAGAATCGCGAGATATAGCATTGTTGCATCATTAAAGTAATATGTATTGTCTAATGTGTAATGTCAGTGTAGATCAAGTTATCTGAAAAACGCATCATAACTACCAATAGATGTCTCTGCAAAATGCTGCCACGACATAATTTTAGTTTATTGTTTTAATAATAAAGTATTGTGATCGACTTGGAAAAAAAATTTTGCTACCCTTAAATTTTGTTTTTTCCTGTTTCATGACTAAAATAGCCTAAAAATTAAAAAACAAAAAGACTTTGTCTGTACGCCGTATGCCGTCCACCGTACGGCGTCCGTACGTGTACGATCAGCGCACATTAACTCCCAAACTCTTCAAGATAGAAAGTTAATTTTTGGGTAGGTTTTAGATGGTTGCGGATCTCAGGCGGACATCCATTTTGGGGGTGTACGGATTAAGGGGGAGACGGGGGAGCGCTAAGCCCTAAAACTAAGAATTCGAATATCTCGACCATGGTTCTAGCTAGGAAGCTGAAAATCAAAATAAATATAAAGAGATTTGTGCCAAAAACTTTAAAAATAATTTAATTTTTTTAATCCATTGGCGTCCGAAAAAAGGGGGGGCTAAAATAAAATTGTCGGCCGAATTTTATTTAAATGATTGTATCTTTGAAATTACTCACTGCGAAAATTCATATTTTGGGACCATTAAGATGGCGTATAGATCCACTAGAATCAGCTTAGAGGGAGGCTAATTATTGTCAAAATGAAATCTTGGCTATCTCTTAAGCTATTTAATTGAAACTTGGAACATTTATTAAGCTATACTAGCGAATTATGAGAAAAATATAACATTTGGATAGAAATGTAGTGGGAGGAAATGGGAAACATTTCAAAAATGGGACACTTTCAATTTCAAACCGTTATATCTTAAAACTGAGTAAGATATCAAATTGAAATTTTGTCATATTGTAGAACTACATAGTCTTTAATTTTGGTAAGAATTTTACCTTGGGGGTGGAAGGGGAGGAACGTGGTAAGGAAAAATGTCGATAAATCAATTGTTATACACCGACCCCTCGGTCTAACGTGCATAAGGTGTTTCATGTGCAAAGAAAAAAAAACACAAATACTGAAAATTTTTGAATGGAATTTTATGGTAGAAATTTAAAAAATTCCGAAATGCATTTAAAAAAAATCCTTAAAAGTATGAAATAATAACTGGATGAATACTTTTAAAACTTCTCCTCCATACAAAATTATTTTTTCGATCATTTTAAAAAAACCAATTATCACCTAACTATTAAAAGTTATCAATTTAAAATTTTGCATAAAAAACTTTTCAAAATAGTTGAAACGAAACTGCGTCAAAAGTTTTGAGATCGCGCCTGCTCTTCCCTCCCCCTCCCATACAAAAGTATGATTTCGAAGTTTGTAACGTTAAGAAATAAGGCTCGGAGAAAAAACTAATGATACAAAAGTTCATATTATTACTCAAAAACATAACAGGGCTACGATTGCGCGTAAAGCGCAATCTTACGGTACTCTAGATGAAATAGAATTTTTTGTGATCCCAAGAAATTTTGTATGGGAAGTGTTAGAAGGGGTGATAGCATTGAACTAATTTTTTCCCCATCATGCTAAAGTAGCTATAAAAATGTTTTATACAAAATGCTTACTCCAAAAATTGAATAGGAGCTGAGAAAATTAATGTGTTAGATTTAGTGAAAATGTGCAGTTTGTATGAGAGGTGGTAGAAAGAGTGGGGGTTTTTAGTGATTTTTTCAGAAATAACTAAGAATATCATAAAATTGACATCTCTTAAAGTTTAGATGAGTAACATTCATACTTTTCAAGAAAATAGATTTTTTGTGAAGTTGGGAAACTGTGTCATATTGTATGGGAGGGGGTAGAAGGGGTCAAGCTAATCAAATATTTTTTTTCTGATCTTAGTGATAATACTAATTAAGTATTTATTACAAAATATGAGCTCGATAAATATTATATGTTCTGAGAAAATTGTCTTAGAGCATTTCATGAAAAAGTGTAGTTTGTATGGGAGGGGGTGGAAGGAGAGGGAGGACGCAGATAATTTTTCTACTGTAGATTTATATCATTATTAAAGTAGTATATCCCAAAATTGAGCCTAATAGCTTTTATACTTTTCGATTAAATCCATTTATTGTCAAATTGCGAAATTGGGTCATTTTGTATGGGAGGGGGTAGAAGGGGTTAAGCTAATCATCTCATTTTTTTTGGTCTTACTAACAATTTTAAATAAATATATGGTGCACAATTTCAGCCCGCTAAATTTTATACACACTGAGTAAATTGGCTAATAGTAATTCATGACAAGTACAGTTTGTATGGGAGGTGGTAGAAGGAGGGAGAGGACACGCATAATTTTTATACGGTAGATTAATATTATGAGAAAAGTAATATATTCCAAATTTCAGGCCAATAGCTTTTATACTTTTCGAGCAAATCCGTTAATTGTCAAATTGCGCAATTGTGTCATTTTGTATGGGAGGGGGTAGAAGGGGTGGAGCGATTTGGCCCGTTCACGAACTTGACCTTACTTTTTTGTCAAAAACGACGTGTACAAAATTTGAACTTTCTAGCTCAACGCGTTCTCAAGCTAGAGAGCGAACAGACGGACGGACGGACGGACGGACGGACGGACGGACAGACGGACAGACGGACATCCGGTTTTGAGATTTTTGAGTGATAATATTAACTTCTGTATCATTCATTTTTTTCTCCAAGCCTTATTTCTTGGCGTTACAAACCTTAGAGCAAACTTATAATACTCTCAGATTCCATCTAGAGTATAAATATAAAAACTGTTTGCCAATCCGTTCATGTCCTCTCTAGCTCAAGAACGTGTCGAGTTCGAGAGTTCAAAATTTTTACACCCCGTTGTTCTAAAAAAAGTAAGATCGCTCTATCCCTTTTACCCCCTCCCATAAAATATGACTCAATTTCGAAATTTCTCGAAAAGTATGAAAGCTATTGATCTGAAATTTGGATAAGATTACTTTTGTGATATTTTCTATCTATGGTATAAAAATTATTCGAATATCAACACTACCTCCCATACAAACTTAAAATTATCTTGGAATACCATAAACCAATTGATTCAGTACCTATAAAATTTATCGAGCTGAAAATGTCCACCAAATATTTATTTAGAATTATAAGTAAGAACGAAAAAAATTAAATTATTAGCTGCACTCTTTTTACCACCTCCCATACAATATGACACAATTTAACAAATTTACAAAAAAATGAATTTCATAGAAAGTATGAATGTTGCTGTCTGAAATTTAAAATATATCAAATTCATATTATACTAGCAAACCCGAGACTTCGTCCGCATAAAAATCGCAATAATAAGCAATTTTTGAGAATGTAGTTAGTAATAAATTATGTGGGATGTTTACTTTAATGGCTCTTTGAACACAATGTTTTGTATTTTGTTGGAATCAGAACCATAAATTATTAAGAATGATACAATGATACTCGCATTTGAATGGGAGAGGCTCGTGATCAAATCAATCCCGTGATTTGAGATCATATACGTATTGAAGAGCATTAAGGACATGTGAATAATTATAGCTTGAGTTAATTTAAAAAAAAGCCCAAATAAAATAACATTAAGCTTGAAAACGTAACAGGACTACGATTGTGCGTAGAGCCCAATGATACGATACTATAGATGAAATCGAAATTTTTGTGATACT